>CP126890.1:84980000-86291000 GCA_030440675.1 Furcifer pardalis | reverse complement strand
GGAAGAGAAGCAGCTATGGGCTTTTAGCTGTATTTTGCTGCACAGATCGCCCCTGGGGGCTTTGGTTTAGGAGGGCCAGAGCAGGGGCCCCGGCTGGTTGCATGACATACGGTTCAGTGCTCATCTCTGTTTATAGCCAAAGAGCCAGTGCTGTCTGTGTTTGCAGATGTTTCTATGGACATGTGGTAGGCATGACTAGACACTGGAGTTGCATGGAATGATGTTTACCTTCCCACCGAAGTGATACCTATTTATCTACTTGCAATCCCTTGCTTTCAAACTGCTAGATTGGCAGGAGCTGGGACAGAGACTATTGTGCAGTACTTGGGTCTCGAACTGCTGACCTACCAACCTTATAGTTGTCAAGTTCAGCATCTTAAGCCACTGCAGTCCCTTGCCAATATGTCTGCTTAAGTACTGTTTTTCTCCATGCCTCTGAGATTGAAAAAGCAAATAGGCATGGCTGCCCCCTGTGAGAATGCCATTATTTCCCTTTCGAACAAAGTCCCTTTGCTTGAGGCCTGGTATCAAATTATGCTTGAGAAAGACTCGTCCAAAGCCCCCTTTGGATTACCAGAAAGACTGGTGCTATTTGCTTGTTTGTGCTCCCTGCCCAAACTAAAAGTTCATAACTCTTGTGGATTTACCTACATTCTCTTCAGATAAGCTGAAAAAGATACACTTATAATTCACACCACTGAAATACAATAATAGCAATATTTAACATTTGCAAAGCACTTATACATTCTCAAAACTGCTTTGCTTGCGTTGTTCTGTAATACTTGCAACAGCCCTCTGAGGCAAAGCAGTACTTACTCCCATTGTGAAGCCTTCAGAACGAGCTCAAGCTAATAGAGGGAATTGCTAGCCTAATGCCTTCTAATGTATTCATGGGGTTAGAGGTGACATACAAAAGCCAGGAGATAGCTTACTGTATTTGCAATTTTGTTTCTTTGGCATTATGCTACCTTGAGTAAAATACAGAAGAAGAAAAAACAACAACAAAATGCGACAGAAAACCTCTCATTGATAAATGTAGTACACAAGAAGATGAATGTAATCTTAGTATTGGGGGGGGGGGGATCAGAATACAGCACAACACATTTAAAGAATTCCACTGCAGATTCACTGCTAACAAATAAGCATACTTTAGAGCAGCATTTCCTAAATTATGTTAGTGGAACACTGGTGGACTTCAGTTCCCAGAAGCCTAAGTCAGTTCATTGGCTGATCAGTGATTTGGGGAATTGACTTAGGCTTCTGGGAATTGAAATCCAAAAAACCAAAGGTTGGGAAATACTGCTTTAGAGCTTTGAAAAGTTACTGTGGTAGTTAGGGAAGCTGTAGCATAATAACAAACTTTTCCAAGCCCAGGTATACTCATAGTCACCTTTGATGTCCTTCTCCTTCTCGGAGGGGTGCGGAATGAAATTGAACCATGACCAATAGTTGAAGAGACAGGTTCATTCATTCTTCTTGCTTATTCTTCTGTTTCACACAAACACCTTGCGTTTATCCAAGTTTAAGGACAATGCACTCTAACTGCTGAAACTGTTCACTGACTTCTCTCAGTTCCAGCCATGAGCTCTACAGATTACTTTCTCACAAGACTGGGGAAGGAAGCCACAGTTCATGATCAGCTGTTATAACTCGAAGCTAACCAACTATTCTTCCAGAAAAGCATATGCAGGAGCACCTTTGCAACTACCATAGGTGAAAAAAACACCATCCCTGCAGAGATACTGATCTTCAGAGCTGCCTTTTGTGTGCAACCAACTTGCATTCTGAGCCTATTGTTTACCTCTCCATAACTAATCATTAATTTGTAATTTGTAGAGCTACACAAGTTTCATGCTGGGATTATTAAATATTATTTGCCACTGTTTCTAATAGCAGAGCTGTGGTTTGTGACTGAATGTGACAAACAGGATCATTTTGATCACAGCCAAGTAACAGTTGGCTTCTGTTGGCCTCATGATGGGATAATAAAGAAATGTTGGGGATGTGGATGCAGGGGCACCTACTCCCTCGGCTGTATTAGGTATCTGGTAGCATAAGTGGACATGTTTTTCAGCATGTACAGGTGGGTGGTTGCTGACCCCAGCCTGTATATGTCTAGCATTGAGCATGGGTAGAGAGAAAAGAGAGGAAATTAATCCTGCTGGAATGGGGTTGAGCAGAGTTGATCTATGAGAATTAGTAGCAGTAGGATTGTCATGTCAGTTGTATCTCATTCCTTGAGACTAAAAGTTAAAAGCTAAGAACAATGGTGGGATCCTTATATTATCACAGAGACAAATGTTGGCCTACAGATTGTGAAAAAGGATATGAGGGGAATTTTGCAGGATAAGTCCAAAATCTAGGCCAACTCTTTCTAAGCAGGTAACATGGCAATGCAGAGCCAAGGGAAAGGAAATAATTTTTGGCATCCCAACAAGTGGCAATATAGTACTTGCCACCACCACCCATTCCAGCTATATGCCTAATTTAAAGCTACTACACACAGTCAAGTGAAGCTTTCTTCTCCTGTGCAATTGACTCTGAAATTTGCTTCTCTGCCTGAAATCTTGAGGGAGCATAGTACTGTAATTCCTCAAAGAGTCAGGCTATGCGCTGAGACCAGACAACTGAAAATAACATGATTAAGGGTATGATGTCCCTCGACACCCAAAGTGTCCACCCACCCATTCATTCATTCATTCATTTTTATATTTTCTGCTTGTTTGTTTCTTCTTCTCCATCCTCCTGGTTAAGCAAACATTGCTTGTGACATTTGCCATCAAAGCAGTTGTACATATCTAGTTCCATTACAACATACAGAGAGGACTGCAGCACTAATCTTGCTTTATCTACAGTTTCCTATCAAAAGATTGCTGGATTGGTGGGATAAATAATCACATGTGAGTTTCCTGAATTTGTATTAGAGCTTTAGATATATGCAGGCTTATGTTGGGTGCTTTGCAATATCTTTTACTGTCTCAAGGAACTGCTTAAAGCAGGGAAGCCCAAACTTTTTAGGCCACGGGCCAGTCATGTGGTTCTTCCCATCAGAAGCAGAAGTAAAACATGCCTTGCAATCTGTTTTGCAACAGGATGAGATAGATTTTAAACTGTCATTTTCTCTGCTTAAACCAGGGGTGGCCAAACTATGGCCCACAGGCTGGATCTGGCACCTGATACCAATTCATCTGGCCCACACTGCCCTTGTCGCTCCCATACAGGCATGTTTTACTTTCACTTCCAGGAGCGATGAGGGCTGGATGAATTGGTGTTGGCAGCTGGATCCAGCCTGTGGGCCATAGTTTGGGCACCCCCGGCTTAAAGGACCAAAATAATGTCAGCAATAGCCTCCTGAGAACATTGTAGTCATTAGGCTAAAATTTTTGCATGATCCTGAATTATTTTGGCCACATAAACAGATTCCTGAGGGGAGAAAGACAATGCATACAAAACAGAACCATGGATCAAGTAATAAACTTTTCTCTGTCAATGAAATATTTGCTGTCTGTTTTGGCATCTCTCTCTTTTCTACATCTTAGTTGTATAGTCTGAAATTTTAAAAAGGGCCTATAAATTATTTCCATCAAACTAGCCAACTCTGTATACTCTTAATACTGACGTTGTTTAAAAGTCTAGAATGCTACCTATGGAGCATGTCCATCAACCATGCAAATTGTAAAGTGAAATCCTTATTTACCTTTACACAACACTGCATAAGCACAATTAGAGTCATATAACCATTCTGGAGTAAGAAAGTATTTGGCAGAGAATGGAGCTGGTATGCATCAGCAAACACTATTCTTTGCTCTACATCCATTCAGAAGAATGTAAGAGCTGACTCTCCCTGAGTACAACCTCCATGCATTCATGAGTTTATTTGCACTGTCAGGCATTCTGTTTCACATCCAATGATGCATTGTTTGCACATATTTATTATTCATGTTTTTAGTTGATACACATTTCACCTTTTAACATGCTCTCAGGATTATTTGCAAAAAAGATAGGATTACAATATTAAAACAAAATAAAAATCAAGCAACCCCACCCCACCCCGTAACAAAACCAAACCCCAAAGACAACTGTATAAGAGAGCAGAGTAAAAGTAGCCACCATAATTAAAAACACACAACAGGTAGCATTAAATCAATGAAGGAAGGATTAAAAACTCTGGGTTGCTTTTTTAATTTAAAAAACCCTGTTTGGTTGGAATTGAAATGACATCAAGATAGGCATCAAGTAAATCCATTTGGGGAGAGCATTCTACAGTCATCTTGCCACAGCCAAATAGGATGTTCCAACTGTAGCTACACCCTGCAGACCAGATAGTAGTAGCAGCAGAAGGGCATGTGTTTGAAGCCTTAGCATACAGCCTGGCAAAACTAATTTTTGGGCCTCATCATATCAAGCCCTGAAAGGCTTAAAGATCAAAACTAATATTTAGATCTGGCATGCCATCACAATTCTGTTGAACATTGTCAGCCCACCTTCACTTCTAGTGGTGCTTATGTTGAGTGAAGTTTCAGTCCATAACAAAACAACAGCTGTACATGACAAGTATTTATCAGAAAGGTGACCTGACATGTTTTACCATAACCTGGGTAGATGAGCTGAGTTGGGTTGACCTGATTCAGCTTTGTCCACTAAGGTATTTGTTACATCATTAATCTAGACTGGTGGACCGGGAAGGAGAAATTGTTATCCTTCATAAGGGTCCAACATTTTCACAAGATCCTTTTGCCCTAATACCAGTTTCAAGAGTCTCTACAAGTGTTGAGCTAAAGAGAAAGAACAGATGCATTGCTGAGATATCTTCCATGCCGCTGCCCAGAAAACTTCCAGCCCAAACTGGTTTAGGTTATTTTGGATATAGTTTTGGGCAGAAGCGTAGCTTACCTTGGCGGGGCCCCGTATAAAAATTGTTTGGGGGCCCTTTATTTGCGGGGCGGAGCTAACATCATGACATCATGATGTCATGGGGGGAGCCAACGTCATGACGTCATGATGTCGTGGGCGGGGCCAAAAATAAAAATAAAATAAATAAATAAAATAGAATAGAATTAAAATAAACAAACAAACACACACACACCTCAACCCACCCACCCACCCAAACAACCACAACACAAACCCATAAATAACTTAAATAATTAAAATAAATAAAGAAATAAAATAAAAATTTAATAAAAATCCACCCACCCACCCAACACACACATAAACCACCCACCCACCTGAAACACAAAACCCTCACTTACCCTCCCGGCTCCATCCAAGCTCTCTGCCCCGGGCTCCGAGGCGCGCCTTCCCGCCCCGCCGAGCCCGACCGCGGTGCCCTCTGACGGCGCCGGGCTCCGAGGCAGCCGCGCTCCCGGGAGGCAGGAGGCGTGGGAGCGGGCAGGGAAGAAGGCGGAGAGCCCGGCAGACGGCCGGGGGAGGGGGCAAGGTGTGCACTCCCGACCCGCCGGGCGCGCTCCCGCCTTCCCCGCCCGCTGCCGCTGCTTGCGAGTGGGCTGAGCTTCTCCGGACCCGCTGCGGACGAAGGACGGGCAGCAGCGCATCCTCCAGAGGAGGCGGTGGTGCACTCTGCCAGGCGTCCCCAGGCCATGGGGGTTCGGCAGCAGTGGACAGCCCGGGCAGGCCTCAACCTGCCCGTGGGACTCTGGGCGGCCCCAGGGGAGGTGCCCTCCTCTGAGGGCCACCATCGGAGCCGCTCTGAGAAGCTGCGGCTCCGACTCCGAAATTTTATTTTTTAAAATTGGAGCCAAAAATGGCTCCAATAAAGTGCGCATGCGCAGAAACTCAATCTGACGCATGCGCAATGCATCAGATTGAGTTTCTGCGCATGCGCAGTAAATTTTTGCTCTTTTTCTTTTCTTTTCTTTTTTTTGCCGTTGGGGGCCCCCGTAGCCCGGGCCCCCCGTATAATTGATACGGCTGATACGGCGGTAGCTGCGCCTCTGGTTTTGGGACTTCAACACTCACATGAAGAACGACTTCAGAGGGACTGCTTCAGATCTGCTGGTCACCATCTAAGCAGTGGAACAGTCTTAATGGATGGCTGTTATGTCACATTGGCAGGTTATCCCCTGCATCTGGTTTTGTCACTGTATAGAGACTCAGACTGCACTTATGACAGTATCTGGAGAGGTATCCAGAATACCATCCAGTCAGGCTTACTGGGATTGGTTTCAGGTATGATGAGGTGCTCCAGACAATGGATTCTGTCCACTCCATATCTTATATGCTTGAACTTTATCTTGTAAGCTTGAACTTTGCCCTTTGTGAATAATAAGATCTAGTGCAAGCAATTTACAGATAAGTCCAAGTGGCAATAGATGCCATTATGTCATGGGACAGTGCCTGCCATCTTGAAAGATGTTGTCTCCTTCAAGAACCCAGAGGTAACTAGAACAACTGTCCTGTTGCAAATCTCTCTTTCTTAGCAAGATGACAGCTGGGCAGCTTTGGATGTTGTTGGATCCCAAGAAGCTTGACATTTTAGGCCAGATTTTGGAACACAAACACCCTGGGCCCTGCTGACAGATGACTTGCTTTGTGAGAGAGATGGAGTGAATAGCACTCTGTCAATTCTCCTAGATATTTCAGCAGCTTTTGATGCAACTGTCCATAGTAATGTACAGCATTGTGAGTTGTGAACAGGAATCATGTACTGCATTACAATGCCGCTGGTTTTGTCCATATGGTTACAAACAGTGGTGCTGGGGGGGGGGGTTCTGTTCAACTCAATGGCTATTAAGCTGTGCAATACCACAGCTTAATTGTGTCCTTGTGCTCTATAGCATCTGTATTAAGTTGCTGGCTGAGCCCATCAAGAGCATGGCTGATGGATGCAGTCAACATGCTAATGCTACCCAGTTCTATTTCTCCCTATAACTGGAATCAGATGAAATTGTGTAGGCGCTGAATTGATATCTGAGTATTGTAATGGGCTGGATAAATACCAATTAACTGAAGCTGAATCCTAAAAGGATAGAGATTTTTAGTTTACATTTTCCAAACTTCTAGCCAGTAACCAAATTCCAGAACAGATGTAGAACTGTCAGAAGGTGAGTCCATTTTTGTATCAAGGCCTTACTGGATCACTAATTCAACCAGGAATCATGCACAGGTGTACTCACAAAAACATCTGGGTCAAGTTGTCAGGAGGTCTATCCATCAAGGGAGGAATGCACAGAGACCAAGGCATAAGGTTAATTAGGAAGAGATGTCAAATTTGGGAACCTGTCCCAATCTCAGGCTTCTGTTTTTATCTCTTGGGAACATGAGTACACTAGCTACTATTAATAATCTGTGCAGGATCCCTGGAATAATTGTGCTGAAAATTCTGATTATATTTTAGTGGGGACTTGATCTTATGTTACTATTATGGATGACTATTGTTCTTCTGGGCTGAGATGTTGATGTATGACTTGCAAAGCTATAAATAGCTTGGGACCTAAAGAATTGAGGGAGTCCCTCTCAGTGCTATCAGTAGTAATTTTAGCACCTGAGGCTTTGTTGTCCTATTGGGTGTGTGAAATTAGCAGAGGACTGAGGAAGTGAGAAGGATACTTATAGGAATTTGTGATGGCAACACTAGTTCTGCACTTAGCCTGTCTGTTGTATATTTCCTTCTACTTGGCCATAAAATGTTGGAAATGGAATAAGAGCTTAAGATGAGCAGGTTTCCATCCAACAGCAAATACCAATGGGTCCTTATAGTGGTCAGTTTTTGCACCCTTTAAGTTCTGCATCTGGACTTGAAGCCCCAGTCATCTCACCTTAGTTTTGGCACCTCTGCCTAGCTATACCTGCTTGATCAATATACTGCTCTCCACCCTGTTCCATCAATGAGAGCAGTATATTCTGTGGAGATAGAGATTTCTCAGCTGCAACACTCGTTCATAGAAAACCTTCCTCCTGTTCCATTAATTTAGCATTGGAACATCGTTCCAGTGCTAAATTAAAACCCAGCTACTCGCTTCTCCAGGTTCCAGCTTCAGATATATGGCTGTGCAAGGGCTTTGCTAGTTATTCGCTGTGTGAAATTGTAATCATGTAGCCATGGGTTAGACTGGAGGCTGGGAAGCCCTTTTTGGCTTCCAAATTAGACAGGTTTGATTGTTTCCAATGTGCCTCTGAATGAAATTATTTTAGTTGCCTAAGCAAAATTCGTTTGTTGTAACTTTGATCTGTAATTGCTTTTTCACAACATGCAAGTAAAGAAATGAAACTGACTGGAGCTTTTTCTGTTCTTTTCGCTACCTTTTTAACAGACAAGGTTATGGCCTTGAGCTGAGGGAAGCTAGCTGAAACCCTGCTTCATTTGAGGTAAATTCCAACTCATCTTTCGCCAGTGTACGATTGGGGAGTAACCGAATTTTTACAACACTATGAAACTCTACTATAGTATTAAATGGTATGAAATTTTTATTTTAAATGGCTTTACAAAAGAATGGTAATTTTTAACCTTGCTAGATGTTCTTGGGATATCTTAAACACTTTAATAAGAAATTTGGTATATACTAAACATATTCTATAATTTAAAAATACATACCATGCTGTCTCATCTTCAGAATTTTTACTCTAAAGCATTGAGATCTTAAGGGCACTTACTCTCATATAAAAAAGTAGGATTTCAACATTCAGCGTGATACTCACACTGCAATCCTAATCATTCACTTATAAATAAGTCCAAGTAAATAGGCATAGCAATAAGTTATGAGTACACCTAAAGATGTAAGTATGTGACAGAAAGAAAGAAAAAGATAGAAGAGGCCATATATGGTATTGATCCCAGCAGTGACAGCATATGATCAGGATGGCGGGTACCCCCTGAAATGTGGGTATGATGCTCCTCTCTGTCCTTGTTTAGGAGCCACACAGGGTCCTGTTCAGTGATGGGATGTAACAGGTTCGCACCAGGTCACCAGAACCGGTAGTAATGTTTCCCAGTGTCCCGGAGAACCGGTAGCAGCTTTTGGGGGGAACCACCTTTGGGGCTTACCTTTTCACTTGGTGTGCATGCATGCCTACACTGCTTGGTGCGTATGCACGGCCTCCTTGCTGTCCTCCCAAGCGGGGAGGAGGAAGAGAAGCTGCTAGCCTGAAGCTCCCTATAGCCTGCTCCCCAGAGTAAGTGACTCACCTTTGGATGTGGTGTGTCTGTGTGCATTTTAATGTGTATTTAATACCTTTACCTATATTGACGTGCTACCACAGTTCCTAAAAAGGCCTGGCAGCTGGCAGGTCTGGCAGCCTGGCTTGGGGTTTTTAAGCAAAGTCTTGGAGTTACCTCATCAATAAGCTACACCTGTGCTGTTCCAATTGCTGTTCCAGTTGGAGAACCCTTTAGGAGGTACAGCTGTTTTACATTTACATTAAGGCATATTATCCTAGAGAACCGGTACGATGACCATATCCATCTTGCAACATGATGCTGCCCAGGCACTTATACTAACAGGTAAGTAACAGGTTTGTGTTGTGGTTGGGTGGGTGGGTTTATTTTTATTTTATTTTATTTTATTTGGCTCCACCCATGATGTCATGATGTTAGCTCCACCCACACTGTGATGACATCATGGTGGGGTAGTAAAATTTTTGACATCCCACCACTGGTCCCGTTTTCCAGTGTGCACGGTGGCTACAACTGGCTACAACCGTCTCAATGAACCATTGGATCATGACCCTAATTATAGCCTGATTAATTCCTTCTTAGTCTTCTTTCAGTTAAAACAAAAGGGAAGGAGGGAAAGGAAATTGTGCAGAACTGCAAGCAACGATGCACTATATGGGGCTGCCCTTGGTGACCATTCGGAGGCTGCAGCTGGTCCAGAATGCGGCTGCTCAGGTAGTGATGGGGTGCAGACATTATGCTCATGCCTCACCACTTCTTCAGGAGCTGCACTGTTGCCAGTATGTCTCCGGGTGCAATTCAAGGTGCTGGTCATTACTTTTAAAGCCCTACATGGTAGTGGGCCAGGATACTTAAGAGTCCACGTTACCCCAAGAACATCTGTCCGTCCCACCAGGGCAGATTGGAGAGGCCCTCTTATCAATCCATCAGCTAGAGAGGCACATCTCTCTAGCACCAGAAGGAGGACCTTCTCCATGTCTGCCCTGGCCCTTTGGAACCTCCTGCCAACTGAGTTACGTCTACAGACAGAGCTCCTGCCCTTTCAGAAGGGTCTAAAAACCTGGCTGGCAGGGTAGGTGTGGGGCTCAAGTAATATGGGGTCCCATGTTGGGTGGTTGATCTGATGGGACAGCCACCCCTCTCTTGCTCTTTTAAACTTTTTATATCTTTTAACCTTTTAAATCTTGTTAGATTTTTGTAAATTTATAGTTTAATTTTTTTAATTGATTTTGAACCTTAAGGTTTTAATTTCTGAATTTGTAGGGGGGTTGTTTAATTGTTTTGCATTCATTGTGTATAGACTTTCCCTTTTCTGTAAGCCGCCTAGAGTCAGGTTCGCCTGATTGGGGCAGTATAATAAATCTAAATAAATAAATAATAAATACCAATATGCAATACAAATGGTATACTGATTTTTAATTTTTTTAAAGATATAATTGCTTTTAAGAATGCAAAGACAGAGTTATGGAAAATGAAGTAAAATATACTGCTCCTATGAACCAAAATATTGGCTCCTGGGCCAATCACTCAGAGTCTCTCCCGATAGCCATGACTTGGATCATGTCAGGTTTGCATCAACCTTTCATTCTAAGGCAGAGGAGAAGTCACAAGGGAAAAAAATCAGTGAAACAGGAAGCATTTGCTTTTAATTTTGTGTAACCTACAAATCCCACCAGGCTGTTGTTTTATTGATGACCCTCTAGAGCTTTTCACTAAGTAACTAAATATTTAATGATGTTTTAGGGGAAAACATATTGGATTGTAGGAATTTTCTTTTCTTTTTTTTTGACACAAAGCTTGTACGGGAAGAATCAAATTGCTACAAAGTTTAGCTTGATTAAATGCATATTTCAAAGTAATAGAATTAACAGTGTAAGCTTAAGAAAATGTTGGTCTAATAAGATTTACAAGAAAACAAACAAACAAATAAGATGCTTGAATAAGATTATGTTCCACCAAGGAAAGATAAGTGTTGACATTTTAGTGGTTTTAAATTGCTCTTATTAATAATTCCAACGACACTTTATAAGATCAAAATCAGTAGAAAGTGATGTCAAGTAAATGGGAGAGGACAATACAGGCCTCAATATTTTACTGAGGTTTATATCCTATTTTGACACTTCTGCTCTCTTTAGTAATTTATTTCCTACCTTCTTTCCTTCCTTCCTTAGTCATCAACATCCATTACTGTAACTGCATTACCCAGTGAGATAAAAATAGCCAGAATCTCTAAGATGCTTCCATCTTTTTGAGGGATAGACATGATGTTGCAACCTTCCACAGAAGAACTACTGGAATATAACTCTTATTATATTGAAAAAATTGGTAATTGAAAACTTGTTGGTCACCTGTCTTGAGTTTTTAAGATGGTTAGGATATAGACCCAAATAGACAAATTAAATCATATCCTGCTTACACTGGCACTTTTTTTGACCATCAAATATGGGTTTTCATCTTGGATTCTGCATCACTGGTCAATAGGTTTTATCACAATAAACCAGAAGTTAAATGTAAATACAAGAGGTGAAAAAAGTGGCCAGAAGACATTAATTTATCTTACTTCCAAATATCCCACATTTTCCCTCCTCACTGCTTTAGTTCTTAATAACAGCTAGCAAATACTTTTAGTTAGATAGTGAGCAAACCACATGGAGTCCAATGTAATCTGTCTTAACACATGCTTATACTTCTCTCAGCAAAATTAATCAGATTTCAAAATATTTAACAGGTGACTACTAAAATATTCTGACAGACGTATTATGTGTTCAGGGCAAAAAAAGGCATTACATTCAACTCAGGACTGCTGCTGAAAATGGCAGTACATTTTCAATGGTTGGCTCACCCACCCACCTCCATAACATGTAGGTGCATTAATCTCTGTCATAACATTATTACCTTAGCCTCATTCATGTTTTCTCTAACCCAGCATTTTCAACTAGGCTAGTGGGGAGTGCCTAACCTCACTCACTCTTATTGTCACTTTCTACACATGAGCAGTGACGAGTCTGAACAAGGGAGTTTTCTGCTTGCATGTATATTCTCCACATGAGCAATAATCCAAAGAAGGAGAACTATAGAGAGGAAGCATAATGCTGATTTGCAAGCTGTTAATGATTGGTGTATTTCTTATATTTAAAGTATCTGTAATGTATAGCTGTGATTTATTTTTAAAAGCAAGATAAACTGGTAGGTGAAAATGTACATAAAGATTAATTGATTGAGAGTGACTGTAGCTGAAGCAAAAGAATAAACAATCATTATGTAAAAAGCAAGGCGAGAGTCCTTGAATTTTATCTATGTGCCTGCTTTCCTATACTTCCTATACTTTCATTGAACCTATTTTATATTAGTTCCCTAACTGACATGACACAATTCTAAATACAATGGAGATGCTTTGGAGATCTTTTCTGGTACATTTTCCTGATGCTGGGCTAAACTGATGGGAGTAAAATATATAAAAGTTCTTTGGAGTGGTCCTTTCAATTTCATGATGTTTTCTTGCTTTTGATTAATATGCATATCTGAAAACTAGTCCATAGAAAACTGTCAGTAATACCCAGTGATGGGTTGTTACCGGTTCAGACTGGTTTGCCCGAACCGGTAGCACCCATCAGGAGGGGGTCTCCGGGGTGGTGGTGGTAAACCCCTGGGTGACCAGTTTGGTCACCTTTCCGCCCCCCCTCTGGAAATGTATTCCTGGGCAGTCAAAATGGCTGCCCAGAACTGCGCATGCATCAAACCTCCATTTGACGCATGAGCAGTTCTATTTTGTAGTGTGCATGTGTCAAATAGAGTTTTGACGCATGTGCACTAAAAAATAGAACTGCGCAAATGGAGGTTTGATGCATGCGCAGTTCCAGGCAGGCATTTTTTATTTTTTTGGCTCCACCCACAAAGTCATGACATCACGACATCATAACGTTGGCTCCGCCCATGACTTCATGACATTATGACGTCGGCTACGCCCACGACGTAATGACGTCACGGTGGGGTAGCGAAAAAACTGGTAATGCCTGTGTGCATAAATATAAAATACTATCGTATATACTTGAGTATAAGTTGGGTTTTTTAGCTCCGAAAATGAGGTCCAAAAATGGGACTTGACTTATACTTGGGTCAGTGTAAACACTTAAAAACATACTCACACAAATGTTTAAATTAGTTAATTTTACTGTATTTTCATGTATTTTAATTATTGAAACTTACTTGTAGCTGCTGCATTTTCCACTCCCGACTTATACTCAGGTCAATCTCTTTTCCTAGTTTTAGAGGTCCAAATTAGGTACCTTGACTTATATTTGGGACAACTTATAATTGAGTATATACGGTAAGTGTATCATGCTAGGCAGATGTATCGCTGCATCACTGTTTTGCTTTGGACCCTTGTGTGTCACAGGAGAATAATATTTCCAGTATGGATTGAAGAATTGCTTAGGTGAGAGATAAAATGTGTCACAGTACAGATAAGATGCTTTTGGTGTACAACAGACTACTCCACATTCCAAAATGTTACTTTTTGCACTCAGAAAAGTTACTGACCCAATCAACTAGGAGAAACTTAAACCAATGAATTGTCTCCTTAAACTAGCAGATTCTCCTGGCTTTACCTCTCTGCAGTGAAACTTTTGCCATGAACTGCTGTTACATCTGTGGTTCTCAAATAAATAAATAAATAAATAAATAAATAGGTAATAAATCTCATATTCCTTTTACAAGAACTTTCCCTCCAGGATAAATCATTGAAAGAAGAAGAAAGAGTTAGTATCAGTCATATGAAGAAGCAGTAAGAATTTTACTTGTGAATACCTTTTGGAGGTAAAGGGTTTATTGTTTCATTGCAAGGGGGGTGGGTGGGGAGGAATTCTAAACCTGCATTTGTATCACTCCATCCATTTGCTCTAAACACTTGTGGCCTTTTAAAGATCCAGTACACTCAGAAACCTCCCTGAAACCCCAAACCTATTCCTGGTGTTACAGTATGACAAAATATTCAGAATGGAATCAGAGTGAGATGGATGAGCGAGATGGATGATATGAAAATGGTTTCAACTGGCATGTAATAAACCTTTAGTACTTACAGCTGTCCTCTTCTTCGGTGATGCATTTCACAACATAACAGGCGTAGATGAATCCTGCCAGCTTAAACAAAATGGAATAATATTAGATATACAGGAAATGTGGTTAGAAACCTCAGAAGTGGGTTTGTGTTTGGGTGGTTGCTCTTAAGATCTAATCAATTAGAATAAAACCTCGTATAAAGAGTGCGTAGCTTAGAGACTAACTCGATTAAAGGGAAGAATTTTCTCTGAATGGTCAACTCACTTAACAACTAAATCCAACCAAAAACTTGCTTAACAAGTAAATCAGGGTTCGCAATCCCCCACACCAGAAGTCACAATTGGTCACTTACAATGGTGTTTCACTTAAAGAGCAAACTTGCTTAAAGAGCATTCCTGTGGAACGCATTATGCTCTTTAAGCAAGGTACCACTGTATGTATAAATGTTGCTATATAATTGCATAATAATTAATATTATTATATATTGAAAGCAACCACCATCGTCACAAAGAAGAGTTTCTAGAAGTGCTTCATGGGTCTTCTGCAATGCATCATAGTTCTTACTTAAATGCATGGATTTTTATTTGCCACTTAGGCCAATAAAGATATATATAAGGCAGCTTCTTACTCTTTCAACAAGGGTCATTCCACACAAAGTGCACTCCACTAGAATATTATTCATTCCACATCTACAAGCCCTTAACTAGTTGCAATACTGTTTCTATTGTCACATGAAAGCTGCAGTTCATATTTTACATTACATATGATGAGGAAGTAAATGTGCTCCCCTAACTATGGTTTCTGTATATGGATGGCCAGCTAACATACCAAAAATTTGTTTGATGTGGTGGAACAATATAATATAACTACAGCAGAAATATAGCCTAACCTAAACCAATGGTCTGTGCTGATGCTGTATTTACAAAAAGAGAAGCACATTTTACATATAATATATTGCAGGATGCTAAGAATTTCTTGGGTTGAGAGGGTGACCTGTAAAAAGCATGATAATGAATGAATAAGGACAAAGAGGTCATAAGACACATTGAACATAGAAAGCTTGAATACTTCTGTTATGTAATAAGAAACAAAAAGTACAGATTGTTTGAGCAGCTCATCCAAGTAAATAAATGGGAAAAGAAACACAGGAAGGAGAAAATGCAGTAGAATATCATTGTTTAAAGCTGATGCATCTTTCATTGGTATAGCTGTGGTGGTGTCCAACCTCTCACAAGAGAGATATGCGAAGGAGGAGGAGTCAGGAACACAGAGTCTTCACAAGACAGTAAAATAACAGTGATGCACCTCCGATGTCAATAACATTTAAAAGAAAAGGTATTAAGCCCTCCTTAAATTGTTCCAACTGAGTCAGATTGCTGAATTACTCTATTGAGTCATTTCATTTTCTAGAGTATTCTTGACCACAAAGGCTATTCTTCTAGTTCCTTTCTCCTAAATTACTTGCACAGCCAAAATGGAGACTTTTATTTGAAGTGGCTCTGAAATTGTTGGGAAGGAAACAATGTAGTCATTAAGATAAATATAAATGAAAACAAAACACACACACCCGGCAAAACTTGGCAGAACAGTTCAGTATATAGATTATAAAGTTTTTCTTTATATATCACATGGGAGAATGTTTTTCCTTATCAATGAAAGGTCATGATGAGCCCTTCCATTGTGTTCACTGAGATCAGCACACATATGGTAGGGAATTATTTGATTTTAAGTACAGTAATACGCTGGATAACGTTATGACTTGGTTCCACAAGTCATGATGTTATCCGATTTTTAGCGTTGTCCAATGCATGGATCGAACAACGCTAAAAAAAAAGCCCTGACTTCAGGGACAAACCACTTTAAAGGCAGGCAGGGAAAGAAAGAGACCTCCCTGCCTTTAAAACCACCACCCCACCTGCAGCAGTCTCTGTGACTGCAGTAGGGTTGGGGAAAAGCACCCACCTTTTCCCTGATCCTACTGTAGTCGCAGAGACTCCTTGTCTCTTTCTTTCCCTCCCTGTATGTAAACTACAGGGAAGGGGGAAAGAGAGAGAGGTGATTGGTTCTCTAGAGAACCAATCACACCTGTCTCTTTCTCCCTCCCTGTAGTTTACATACAGGGAGGGAAAGAAAGAAAAAAGCAGTTCTCTCTCTCCTTGTAGTTTAAATACAGGGAGGAAAAAAGACGCGATCACCCCCACTGATGCTCTTCTGAGTATGTAGCCCGGATTAAGTTTCCATCGGCACTTTACCATGTGTGCATATGCACAACATTTAAAGCTCTACAGATTCTGAGGTTTAAACGCAACACTATGACACAAGCACGCTAGTTATCTTCTTTGTGACTGGAGCTTTTACATCAGAATGAGTCATCCCTTTTCCTTTGGAATTCCATACATCTATTACCTACCAGAGCAGACAGATGGTTTAAATGGTGCCTGATTAGAATGCTGTATTTTAATCCACAGGATGCCACTTGAGTTTTGCGTACCACTAGTTCCCAAACAACGTATGGAGACTCACCGAGTGGCCTCAGCAGAACAGCTTGTCAAAACAAAGCCAATTATAATTGTTCACTGAAGCATCTCTTTCATTGCCGTTTCTCAGCTTGTGATGGGTGTGTGGGCCTGGTCTGCAGAGCAATGGTGCTCTCTGACCTTTATGGCTGTTGTGAAGAAAATGTTCACATCTCTGAGATGCAGCCATTGGCAAAAGTAGTAAATTAGCAAAGATGTGTAGTGAAGAGTGGTAGGAGAAATCTCAAGCTAACTGGGATGAAAAATTGCAGAAACTCTAATGGACACTTAAAGGAACAGCTTATTATATTACCTTTCTGAGCCACCCTACACACACCCTGAGAAGACTGATCTTAAACACCATGTGAATGAGTCAAAAACCATAGAATTCACCACAGAGCAAAATACAGACCTTTATCTTCAGGCTGGCTTTTGTCAGCTGGCTGGCCTGATGAGGAGGGATCATTTTATGGTGGATGCTGTACCTTTTATTGTCATTGTTTTTCTTAATTAGGTGCCTTTGAACTGTTCTTCCAAAAGCTTTGAAAATTTAGTGATTGTTTTAATATGATAATATGTTTACTCAACATTTAATTCTTATAATTTGTTCTGCTTTTAGCTGTGTCTGCTTTGTAAACATTTTGCAGCATGTCCTGGATGCCTGAGTAAAGCAAAGGTGAGATATGAAATAACTGAATAATGGAATGAGTAGTGATATGACAAGGAGTAGTAGAAGAGAGGTTTGAGAAAGAACTGTAATCAAATGCTACTATAGTGGCTGGTGACAGAGATTTTACTGAATAAGAGCTTACATCACCCTAAGTTCTCTGTATTTCGTTTACAATCCCTAAAGTATACAAACCTGGTGAATTATGCACGCATGTACAGAGGAAAAAACATTAGGTATCTACCTGCCTTCAAAGTTAATGTCCAAAATGGTTAGCATGAATAATTTATTTCATCTCTTGGATGATATAACTCTTGATTTGATCCCTTTTGAAGCATGAAACACAGTAGTGTGTTTGTAGTTTGGTGGACCATCTTGCTAAGATAGAGTCTCTTTTCAGAACTTCTTTCATGTCAATCTATTACAGACTCAACATTGCGATTAAGTAATAATTACTCCCTGTCAAGATGTTTCTGGAGAGTTGGGAATAACAATCAAAATTCGGTTTCAAAGATAAGCCCCAAACTGAGGGCCAAATTAGCTGTGATGGCAAAATTAGCTGTGATGGCAGCAAATCCTTTCATTTAAAACCAGGTCTGTCTGAGCATACAATAGTATGAATGCCTGAATACGGAGCTTTCTCTTTCTGTAGTTTTTCCAACAGTTAACCCTTATAAATGCTAATACTGTACTTAGAGAAGACCAGTTTCCCATTGATCAACCACTTCAACTACAGAAATGTCCACAATGTAAGATCCACAATAGTCAAGAGGCTTCTAATGAACAACATTAAAATACATTCAATTTATACTAGAATACAGTAATACCTCGGATAACGCTAAGACTTGGTTCCACAAGTCTTGGTGTTATCGGATTTTTAGTGTTATCCGATGCATGTTAAAATCCTATGGGATGTATCGGATAACGTTAAAGCTCCATAGAGATACACTGTAACCACACAGGCTTTAGCGGTTGTTATCCGATCCATCCCATAGGATCTTAATGTTATTCGATCCAATTCTCCTCCCCAGATTACTTAACGTTATGCGATTTTAGCGTTATCGGAGGTAAACGTTATCCGAGGTATTACTGTATGTTTTCTGTGGTATGTGAAATATTAAGTAACTTCTGATACTTTAGGAAGAAACAGAAGTGCCATAGACTCTACTATTACAAAAATACTCATCAATATACCATGTGGCACTCTTTCAGGTAGAGCTTGTGCTGCAAAATTGAATTGCTTCTATTTCACCCTGTGGTTGCCAATAAACAATAGTTCTTATTTAAACTCTCCCTTTTGCTATCTGTTATTTTCAACAACCTGCCACCCACAATCGTACTGCTTGTCAAATCTGTGGTGATTTCTGGATTGAATCTTTCCAAGTCTTCAATAAACCTCCAAATTTTGAGCAACTTCCAAGAGATTTGACCCTACTGACTTTTGCTTTCAACTTCATTTTTACCAATGTCATATTTTTCCATAAGTTTCTATTTCTGAGGCAAAATGTGACTATGTTGGACTTCCATGGCAATTTGCCACTTACATATACATTCAATGTGAAAGCACTATGGTTCCATATAAATTAAACGTGATAGCACTTCTTCTTTTGTGTCCTGATCAAACTCTAGACTGCCAAAATGAAGTCAAAATGAAGTCACTTTCTTGGCTTTGTCATTGGCCAAACTTCAGTACTCATCAGTGCATGTTTCTGGCAGTAATTGGCAGACCAGTAAATGAGCCAATGGATTCGGTTGTTGTCCACCAGCAGCCCCCACTTGAGCATGTTGGTCTAACATTTAGGGACTCTGACCCTCAGCCTATTCAGGGTCCTCCAAGTGATGTAGGGGAGGTTGGGTTCCTCAACTATATGCTCCTTGCCCAGTCAGCTCCTTCCTCCATCTTTTAATTTGGTTTTGCTCTTGTGTACCCTCAAGAATGTTTGTTCTTGCCATAAAGGTCTTCCTGGATCTGAGCCAGCGGACTTGAGGCTCATATACATTCTGAAGATGTTGAGGGTCATTCTCTTGGTTAGTTCTCTCTGTAGTAATAGCGCTACAACACTGCTTCCAAAATGTTCAAGAATACTCACTCTGTACGTCTCAGCTGTCACCCTCCCATTTTTCTTCACTCAGCAGCAGTCTATTTTTGTGGCCACACTAGCAAGATGCTTTCTAGCTTCTTACAATCTTGATTTGTATTGTCAGGTTCACAACATTCCATTCCTATGTATATAGGCTAGGCCTTAGCTATATTTCCAGACACAATGGTTGTTGCATGCTGTTCTATGCTCCATTGATTCTTGACCCAAGCCTCTCAGATATGGCATAACAACAACAACAACAACAATAATAATAAAGTCAGAAATTATTCTGGGTTGGAAGGATTTTTGCTGGAGAAACTCTGCTCAGGCAACGCCTGAATGAGGCTCCTTTCATGTCCCCAAGACCTGGTGGCCAAACAATACATTTAAATAGGACATATGTGCATTTATTTCCATCTCTTGACACTTTCTTCCAAGCAGCAGTTTAGAAAACCTCAATTCAGGCCAGTTTGACTTTGTATTCTTCTTAGAGAAAATATTTTTCTTCCATGTTCCTTTCTTGATAAAGATAAGCATCCACCAAAGATACAAGCCATATAGAGAGAAAAATCATAGTGTTGTACTTTTGAACTCTCATACCCCAATTACTCATGATCTTAACAAGAAGAAGAGGAAGAAGAAGAAGAAGAGGAAGAGGTGGAGGGGGATAATTATAATAATTATTATTAAGAGGAGGAGGAGAACTTTGGAGAACCCATGGAACTCCAATATATTTATGTGCATCCATAGATGTTGTGCGCCGGTCACGTGGTTCCTCCCATTGGAAGTGGAAGCAAAACACAGCTTGCAATCTGTTTTGCAAAAGGATGAGATAGATTATAATCTGCCATTTTCTCTGTTTGAACCAGGGGTGCCCAAACTACAGCCTGTGGTCCAGATCCGGCCCACAAAGCCAATTCATCCAGCCCATGCTGCGCTCATCGCTCATGGAAGCAAAGCATGGTGCATTTTACTTCTGCTTCCAGGAGCGATGAGGATGGCATGGGCTGGATGAATTGGCATCAGGGGCCGGATCTGGCCCATTGACCATAGTTTGGGCACCCCTGCCTTAAATCTTTACTGGCCCAAAATGCCATGCCAAAATATCAAATCACATGGTACAGTATTTGAGTCAGGACTCCAACAATCAGCTGATTGCCACTGTTGATCAGCTATAGCACATATCCACAGCTGTACTGACATTTTAAAAATGTTTAAAGTGGTCTAAGATGTCACTTCAAATAAACATATTAAAAAATGATCCATGGCTGCAGTAATGAGCTCCAGGTAATGATTTGCAGTGGCAGCAAAGCACCTGATTCGGGGAGACGTGTTGCTATGGTGGAACTTATTTTAAAAAATATTTATTCAAAGAGGCATAATGCAGCAGAGACAGACTGCTTGGTGGAAAGGTGCCTCAGTTGATTGGCAATAGAGATCTTGCTGATTAGCTGGCACTAAACAGCTGGAGTCTGTCTCTGCTACCACTGCAGGTTTACTGGGGAAACCCCAGATAAGCAGAGATGCAAGTGGGCACACTGCCCAAAATCAATGTATTTTACATTTATACAAGTATTGGTCTAAAATAAACACACCCAAGTCAGTGGTTTCAAATAAGCAGCTTGATAAAATACTGCAATTTTGGCTTGCATTGTGGGAATGCCAATCTTTGTTTAAATCAGTCAGGAACTGACAGTTGTAGGGTTTTTTCTTAAACACTGTAGATACACCCTGAGTCTCTTAAATCAGAAAATGGTGCTGTTTTCCATGAGGAAATTAAAATGTTAGGGACTATCTCCCAAGTAAAAAAAACTGCAGGTTCCCCAAGTACAGCCATCCCTTCCTTCAGCTTTCAGGAAATTCTTCTCTCCTCTGCACAGGAAAAGATGTAGAGGAAGACAAACAGGAGCTATGATGACATAACTTGGTGTCATGTGTGACACTGTTACAAGAAAGAATAGGTTCCTCGTTATATATCTGGGCCAGAAATATCTGTGGTACATCAGAGCTAAATCACACTCTTATTCTAGACTTGCTAGGTGGTTTTACTGGGATACTTTCACAATTAGTAGGGATGAGAATTCTCCGCATGAACTAGCAGACATTGTATCAGAGAACTGTTGTATTTTGTATTATTGTCAGTAGCCCATCTTTGCTTTATTGAGCTAATACTGTACTGTGCTTCCAGTGCTTAGATTATTAAAAGATGAAGGGGTGGCTTATGGAAGTACTAGCTATTTTTTTTTGTACTTTTTATAAATCACTGAAACACAGTTACAAGTGAAGACTATCCAGAGGTCTCAAATTACACTGATGATGATCTTCTTGTTAACAGAGTATGCCATGCTCTGGTTTCTTGCAAAAAATATCAAAAGTTAATATCTGATTAATCATCTCTCACTCAATACAGGAAACACATCCTAGCACAAATTATATATACTGTTAACATTTTAATTGTGTTCAGTTCCACTCTTTCATAGAACTAGAGAGTGTTACACAATTAATGAAATTTCAATAAATGATCTTGCTGACTAAAAGCACGTTTAAACCAGAAACTGGTCTTCTCTAGATATCAGAGCAGAGATAAAAAGGGAAAGCTGTGCCACAAAAATGATATACAGTAATACCTCGGATAATGCTAAGACTTGGTTCCACAAGTCTTGGTGTTATCCGATTTTTAGTGTTATCCGATGCATGTTAAAATCCTATGGGATGCATCGGATAACGTTAAAGCTCCATAGAGATACATTGTAACTGCATAGACTTTAGCGGTTGTTATCCGATCCATCCCATAGGACCTTGACGTTATTCGATCCAATTCTCCTCCCCAGATTACTTAACGTTATGCGATTTTAGCGTTATCCAAGGTAAACGTTATACGAGCTCATAAATGGATGACTGTTTGTGGAGCTGTGCAAAAATGGATTGAAAATGTTCACATGTTTATTATATCACTGTACAGTTGATTCTGACTGAAGCAGCTAACTGAGGATTCAACCCACATTTCCACATCTTTCCCCACTCAGTTGACATTGTCCACTCAGAATTCCCCACTCAGTTAATTACCTTGATTAGAGTTCACATTTTCTATTTTTCTTTATCTAATAAGCTGAGTCTGAAAATGTGAGTTTCTTTGGACTACAGTCCACAGAATTTCTTAGCCAGCATGATAATGCTAACTCCCTGATTATACTGGCAAGGTATTTCTGGGAAATGACTACAATCCTATTGGCATAATTATGCCTGTGGAAGAGGAATAACACCAGAAGAGGAAAAGCTTTGGTAAATATTTTCTCCTTCTCTCCTGCTGTTTGTTTGACTTGTGAATAATCTATTTCATGACACATGTGTCATTGGATAGAAGGAAGACACTTTTCAGTTATCAAAAATAACCCCACTTTTGGTAACATTAATTGATAATAAAAGCCTTCCTCCTTCTGTCCTGCAGCGCTAATGACTTTTGTGTGAGAAAACACATTGTTTTCAAGCTGGTCACGTTGCAGAAAGAAAAGGTCTTTAATACCTGGAAATATTTCTCTTCATCACTTTTCCACAAGTCATGTTGGCTAAGGAATTGTAGCTCAAAAGACTATGGCTACAAATATATCTGCTACACAATGTTTTTAACATGAAAGCCCAATTCATCAAAGTATATTTCCATATGTGTGTGGATTATGTCATAAGCCTTGAATTACTTTCCAGATTCTGAGTCTGATGAAAAAAAAAAAAATGATGCCATTAGAAAGGAGATAATGAGTCTTTGGGGGTTGGTGAAAGAAGGACCTTTTCTCTGCCTTCCAGAATCAGCCCAAAGGTAGCAGTGCTACCATGGAAACACTTGTTACTTTGAAACCTTCCCTGAAACCTCTGCTCCTTCAGTAGAGAAAACAATGATTAGAAGAAATAGAGTAAAGCATACTGCCCAGAGTCAATCCATATTTTCACAGCTGTGATGGCATCCAGACTTGATTGAAATAAAGTAAAATATAAGCTTGGTTAGTTACAGCTGGCCCAGAGAAGAAGGAACTGGCAATTGTACTTGGACACATAAAAATTGTTCTTTCTCTCCGAAACACAAGAATTTTTGCAATACAGTATAATGTTCAGTTGCCAATACGATAAAATTGTTTCAGTGCAGTAGATTTGCAGGATAATTTCAAAGCATGCGCAAGAATTTGTGCATGCATGCACATGCCCAAGTTTGTTACTAGAAATATAATTGACAGAGCTGCAGTTAACTTTATATCACATAACTCTATATATATCTTTGCACATGCTTGTCACATTCATGAGTTACATGTATAGGTTTGTACTCAGTTAGTCACCTAAAATACAATGAAATACAATGTTTGAAGACACTGTTGTAGAGAGTTTGAAAGCAAGAGAAGAGTCACTAGCTATTTGCTTCCTTAAACAACTGGGGCTAAGAAGTTCAGCCCCTGTCAAGTTACGCAATACCTTTAAAATCGACAGATTAATGATATCATGAGCTTCCATGAACAAACCACTCACTTCCCAGGATGCTGTATGTCCCATGCATATCATAAACTCTAATAATAAATACTGTAATAAACGAAACTGTTTGCCTTAAATGTACCACAAAATCCTTTATTATTTTGTTGCAAAAGAGCTACCTGGCAAAATTACAGTGTCAGTGCCAACAATGGTGAAATATCTCTCTCCAAAATGTTTCATCCTAAAGTATTCAACAGATGTTTCAAATCACAGATGATTTAATCCATAGCAAAGAGATTTGTGGCACAACTAACAGTCACAGGTTTATTATGATGTATGGTTCCATAGACTATAACCCACTTTGGACTTGATGCACTTTGACTTTGGACTTATTAAGCACCATTATGGTTGGTATAAATTTCAACAGACAGTACTTGTATGGCAAATAATAGGGCTCTGCCATTTTTGGTTTCATGTTTTAAAAACTTAAGGCTTGCTTGAAACAACTGAATATGCAGAAGATGAAAGTGTGGTTTGGTGTTAACAACAAACAGCATAGAAGCAGAAGCTGTTCCATCAAAGTGACAAGCCTATGTTTCACCATATTATAGGTATGCAATGGATTCCCAGTGCCAGCTGTGGTTAAATGAAACAAATACTAGCATAGTGCATCCTCCCTTACTCTGCACATGAAAAAGATCCTGTAGGTGTATATGTCTAAATACATTTTTAATAGAACCACTTTTGCAATACAGTATAATGTTCAGTTGCCAATACGATAAAATTGTTTCAGTGTAGTAGATTTGCAGGATAATTTCAAAGCAACATCTTGTGGGCAGAAACAGAGAATCAACCAGTGTAGCTTTTTAAAAGTACAGTATACAGATAGCAGATGGTGATTGCAGCCATGAAATAAAAAAGTGAGTGATTCTTGGGAGACAAGCTATGATAAACCTGGGGAGCATAGTGAAAAGCAGAGACATCAAATTGCAAGCAAAAATTCGTATAGTCAAAGCAATGGTATTCCCTGTGGCAATGTATGGTTGTGAGAGCTGGACCATTAAGAAAGCTGAGTGCAGAAGAATAGACGCCTTTGAGATGTGGTGTTGGAGGAGAGTTTTGAGAGTCCCTTGGACAGCAAGGAGAACAAATAGGTCAATCTTAGAAGAAATCAACCCTGACTGCTCCTTAGAAGGGCAAATAGTAAAGTTGAAGCTAAAGTACTTTGGACATCAAATGAGAAGAGAAGACTCACTTGAGAAAGCCTTGATGCTTGGAAAAGTTGAGGGCAAAAGAAGGCTAGATGGTATTGTGGACACAATGGGCACAGAGCTGAGCGAGTTGAGGGGGATGGTGGAGGACATGAGTGCCTGGCGGTTAGTGGTCCATGGCATTGCAAAGGGTCAGAATCGACTGTGCGACTGAACAACAACAAATACAGATAGCAAAAAAAAAAGAAGTCATCTGCTTAATTTTGATGTGCCATGAAGCAGTTTAAGACAAAAGACCATTGACAGAAATAAGGTGCAAGCTATCAGCCAGATAAATAAACTGATAAACTCTGAGGAGACTCTCGTATCTTTCAAAGTCCCACTGAATAGTTTATGAAGTTAACTCTCTGAGGATAAGCTGCATCTGATGAGATTCTGCCTTCTGTTCAAATTGTAAATGGTCAGGAAACCTCTCAACACTGACTGCTCTAGGTTGTAATTTCTAAAGTTTTGGCTTTTCAGATGTTATTATGGTCACTTCCCAGAAACCAACACAGCATGATTAGTGTTTAAGATTCTGGGAGATTAAATCTAAAACATCTGGAGGAGAAAAGGTTAAATGGGTGTTTCAGGTAATGTGTAGATGTTGTTGCAATGGCAGCAAGCTTTACAGAAATAGTGAGTAGGACCTTCTACACAGAGTTCTTTTCGATACATAATATTATGAAAGTTGACATAGTGCCTGAACTCCACTATGAATGCTTTTGCTGTTCTAATGTTTGAAGTGGTAGCTGTGTTAGTCTGTGCAAACTTATCTGAGAGTAACAAAACAGAACAGTAAAACAACAACCTTAAAGACTAACTCCTAAAGCACCTTAAAGACTAACTCCTAAATTTCAATGTGAGCTTTCATGTACCAAGTCCACTTCATCATTTGCTGTTTTTGAAGGTGAAGGAACATAGGGATATTGGATATGGGATTCAATGAGTGCCCACGTCACCTCCCAACTTATGATCTGATCTTCTTGTAGACAAACCCTAATGTTTATAATCTTAACTGTGCTTTGCATGCCAGAAGTTTATGTAAATCTAGTCTTGAATATATATCTGGAGTTATCAAGGTCACCAAGTGCTCTAATCACAGTAAAGCAAAATCAATGTTTATCAAAATACAGCCTCACTACTTTCTTTGAGCCTCTTTATGGAGACAAATTGTTTTCATACACTGAAAACATGACCAGATTTATAGAAAAGCTCTACATCAAAGCGCATAACTCTTATATATGCTTTTATTTCCTTTTAATACTAAAACGCTTGATTGATCATCAAAAGGAAGTAACTTTATTAAATGAGACAACCCAGCCAAAGTATTGAAGCAAAGAAGAAAAGAGAGGTTGAATATACCAAGGAAGTTAGATGAAGGAGCTGAGGAAGAGGAAGAGGAAACTGTGAAAATGAAGATGAATGACTTAGAGAACCTTGAAACAGAAGTAGGCTTGACTTTCTGTGAAGATGAATAATGTTCATCTCCTTTATTAACTTCTCTTTGATGCCAATTCAAAAAAAAAGAAAAAAGAAGAAAAAAAGGAAAAGGAACCAAAAGTACAACAAAGATGAAACAGCAAGCCTCCAAACCACAACTATGGCTCTATATCTGATATGGTGGTGATTAACTTGTTACTCCTTATAATGTAGTCCAGGGGTTCCCAACAGTTTTATCCCATGGGCCTGATCACGCCCACTGGACAGCTGAATGGGCTGGACCATGCCCCCCCCCAGCACCCACTTCTGCGTTTATGACAGCTGTGGGTGCATTTACAGCTGATGTAAATGCATCCATTTCAACTTCCAGGTACAGGGGTGGTGGTGGCAGGCCACATGAAATGGTGCCGCAGGCCAGGTGCAACCCATGGTCCATAGGTTGGGAATCCCTGATGTAGTCTAACAAAAGCAGGATCTGATTCTTACAATTGTGGAGGCAGGTGGCATTTTTGGAAAATGTAAAATATAAACCAGTTGTATCAAAACATATTTAACTAGTCTCTTCTAAGGAAACTATACACAAGTGTGAGGTATTATGTCTTCATTCTATATCAGCCAGATTGCTTAGGTGAGTAACATCTAGATCAGTGGTTCCCAACATGGGGCACAGGTCCCACAAGGGGGCCTCAATTCCCAGAAGCCTAAGTCAGTACATTGGCTGGTCAGTGCTTTGGGGAATTGACTTAGACTTCTGGGAATTGAAGTCCAAAAACCAAAGATTGGGAAGCACTGATCTAGATCCTTGTCAATCCTGCACAAATATTTTCTCTTGAAGAATTGGTCTTTGTTCTCTTTTTTTTAATGTGGAATTTTGTATAACATCATTGCCAAATAGTTATTGATTTTTATGGTTTTGATTTACATACTAATTGACTGTATTTTTTATGTACCACTAATCAGACTTCTCTATAAGGTGTACAGTCTATTAAAATGTAGGACACAACAATACAACTTGTCTGGTGAAGTGAACTTGATCCATGAAAGCTCACAATTAAATACAGGAGGTAGTCTTTAAGGTGCCACAACTTTGTTATCTTTTTTGTTGTGTTTTGTTTACTCTTTGATATAACAATACTACAATAATTCTAGTGAAAATAGTAGTTAGAATCCTATTGCTTAACATATAGCAATTTACAGTCATTGGTGACAATTTCAGTGGTGAACTGCCACAAGTTAAGAAACCAATGTAAACACTTGTTGCATTCCAGTTGAATGACACAACAGCAAATGACTATGTCTAAAGTTGTGGCAATTAGCTGCTGAGATTTATAGAATCTTTCTTTCTTTCTTTGTATTGGAGAATTGTTCAAATAGATTATTTATTTAATTTGAAGGAGGCTACTTCAATGGTGTTTATTTTGTACATGTGGTTGGGCATAAATTGCATGGGAAAAATGCTGCATAGACTGACTTTCTCTACAATCACAGAAATGTTATCTTATATCCAAGTAGCCCCATTTTACTTGATTATTCTTTGATACTCATATTTTGCTTTGAAGTCTATTTACTGACTTCCAGATAGTCTAGGCAAAATCTTGTCCTGTTGGGAGACACTCTTCAGCAGACATCCATTTGTCAAAGTTTTTGTTTTTTGCTCTCTATAGGTTTACCTTTGTCTCTTCTGATTAAATATTTAGAGCTTGAAAAGGTGCAGAATTCTTTTCTTGATTTTAGCTGTTAGCTATGGGGTTGAGTCCATGAAATAGGTAGGACTGCTGCTACCTTATTTCATTCATTATTTGGTAGCTCCTCACAAACTAGTTCCAGAGGGACAATGACAGCCAAATAGACCCAATGGTGTCCATGGGGTTGCGAAGGGTTGTAATCAACTGTGTGACTGAACAACAACAGTTGAATAACACCCCCCCCCCCCCAGTGGAGTAGGTTTCATGAAGCCAGATCCTGACACGATTCATTAAGAGTTACATCCATTTGTTTGGCATATGAATCAGTCTAAATCAGCCAGAGTTCTAAGTATGTTATTTCTGGAGGCAACTTTGTGTTTGGTGTTAAGACAATGTTTTTTGTAGATCAGTGATCACTCCAGAGGGCTGCCCAGATACTATGGGTTAGGCCAACAACCAAAAATCTTTCCAGCTAACTCAAAGCTTCTGTTGTTGTTGTTGTTGTTGTTGTCGTTGCCGTTGCCGTGTCATCGCCGCTGCCACTGCCGTTGTTGTTCTTCATCTTCAGGTCTCGTATCCATTCTAGATATTGGCTATCATTATGGTGATAGTCTTCCTGTTCTTAACTCTTCAGAACAGTTCTTCTGAGGACATGCCACATCAGTCTCTCAGGTTCTTCAGCCATGAAGCTTTTGAAATGTGTTCTTCAGTCATGAAATCCGTCTACATCCAAGGCCTCTCTTCCCAGGGATCTTTCCCTGCAGAATGAGTTGGAGTATTCTATATTTTATGATGTTATCATGACCAAGGTATTGGAGCTTTCTTTGCTTAATGGTCTTAAAGAGTTCTTGTTCTTTATCCATTCGGTGCAATACTTCTATATTAGTCACATGGTCAACCCATGATATCTTTAGCAGCTGTCTGTAAATCCACATTTCAAAAGCTTCGATCCTCTTTTCAGATGCTTTAGTCAATGTCCAAGCTTCGACTCCAGATAGCAACACTGGGAATAAATAAACACCTCACTATTTGTAACATCTCACTAAGCTTCCTCTGAGCTTCTCTGTTTTTAAAGTGGAAGGCATGGACCTGTGTTTTCAAAGAGTTTGGTTTTAGATGGTTGTTTCAGGCTCCCAAACATTTCATATTTCAGAGGCTCTCTGTCATAATAGGATAAAAAAATCTGAAAATGAAAGGAAAATCCTTTTTTGGCCCCCCCCCCATTTGTGTTATCTTCACCAATGCTTACTATTGCTAAATTTCAGTCTATCCCTATTTAGTGGGCCAATTTGAGTAGACAGCTGCTGAACATGACCATGTCCCACACTTTTCCAGAAATGAGAGGCATACTGCAAAAGAGAGCTTTGAAATGTAGAATATGGGTCTCTTCTTTGCCCTCAACTAACATGCTCCCTTTTGTTTTCTTGAAAAGGGCAGAATATAAAGGTAAAGAATACAACGGCTGCCTCTGTCAGTTTTTCTCCTGCAGATTTTGAGAAGTCACCATTCATAACTCCTTCCCTTTCCCACCCTGGGTCTCTGGGACTGTTACAGAACCGTTTAATCATCCAGCTTTGGTATCTGACTGCCTTGGGCAGGCTGAGTTTTTCTTATCACTATGTCTCGCTGTGTGTCACCTTTTCCAGGCAGCTATAGGATTAGGATAAGAAAAATTGGTTCTTTATGCTGGTATAGATCTGACAAAACCACCTACTGCTCACAGCCCTCTAAATAAATGCCTTGCTTTTTTTTTTGTTTAAAACCAACCACCTGGATTAAAAGAAACTGATTGTTATAAATGCTAGGCACTTATTTGAAGGCCTGTGGATATACAGAACAACTGCATATTCTCTGGACAGCAAAGACTGTTAGCATAGAAAGATTTTTGATAGCAGAAAAGAGAACCCAAAGATTTTGGGTAAACAAAGGCAAAGGCAAATCCCCCTCTGTGGAGTACAAGCTCTTTCAAATGCAAGAAACCCTTATGGTGAGAGATTTGCATATAAATGATGGTAGCACTGTTTCAAACCATTCTAAAACCATTACAGCAGTCCTGTGTGCACAGGAGGAAGTGGACAGAAAGGCAGTTCACACACTGGTATGTCCAAGCCTCCCTCCTCCCCCCAATATTCATGTTCTTGTGGTAAAAGGAAGGGGAAATTGTGAAGCTTAACATATCAGAGGGAACAACATGAGCCACCTTGCCAGCATTTGCAGGCCACACTCTTCTCCTGTGGCTGAAAATCTGATACCAACTGCAGCAAGTAGGTACTAGAGCAACCTCTGTTGGGCCTTCTGAGGCAGTGGAAGGGAGTATCCCATTGGGATTTGTTACTAAAGGAAGTGCTAGGAAAGGCAAACCTAAGGAAACACTACCCATATTTTGGGAAGCATGGTTGGACTGTGAGGAGAACAAACCAGTCACTCTTAAAGGAAATCAACCTTGACTGCTCATTAGAGGGACAAATACTGAAGATGAAGCTCAAGTATTTTGGCCACCAAATGAGAGAAGAGGGCTTACTAGAGAAGACCTTGAGGATGGGAAAGATAGAAGGAAAAGGGGTAATGGGACGCCAGAAGTTGAGGTGGATAGATGGCATTGTAGATGCAATGGGCAAAGATTTGAGTGGGCTGAGGAGGATGGTGGAAGAGTCTGGCACATGGTCCAGGGGGGGTCACAAAGGGTCAGACTCAACTGTGTGACTGAAAATCAACAAAAAGTTATTCCTTTGATGCAAATTAAGTAGAAACTCATGCACATCATCTCATAAGGAGATGATCAGGGGAAATAGTGAGAGAAATGAAAACAAACATATACGAAGTTTGAGTTTTTTTATATTTGACTCATCCTTACAGGCAACCATAATGTAGTGGGGAAAAGGTTTCCCTTCCCATCTCCAGACAAAGGTTGCTCACAATTCATTTACAGCATCTTGACTTGGTATGAGCTTGTCAGATCGTGATAAAGGATATTACTCATAGGGAGATCTAATTGCATCAGACTGGAGTGAGTCAGAAGTCTAGTTTTCTCCCCAGCTGGCAAAGTTATTTTATCAGTGGGTTACACCTTGAAAAGTTCTGTACCTATGCAGTTCAGTAGTATGTCAGTAACAGTTAATACCCATCCCAAAAAGAGCTATGGTGGCACTGTGGTTAAACTGCCAAAAGGTTGTGTGTTTGATCCTGACCAGAGCCAAGGTTGACTCAGCCTTCCATTATTCCAAGGTCAGTAAAATAAGCACCTAGCATGTTTAGGGCAAAATGCTAATTAATTTGTGGACTGCCCACAGAGTACACTAAGCACTATGGGGCAGTATATAAGTGTGATTGCTACTGTTATTGCTATTGCAAAAAGAATCCATAGATCCAAGCAGGCTTGGTTGGGTAAGATGTAAATGTAACTTTTCCCTGTCATGTTAACATGATTCAAGGCTAAGAAATGTTTTATTTTATTATTGTACCTCATCATCTACCAGATTACAATTACATATCAATGATGTCATACCAGATATTTAAGTGTTCTTTTCATATTAAGATACAGTAATACCTGGGATAACGCTAAGACTTGGTTCCACAAGTCTTGGTGTTGTCTGATTTTTAGTGTTATCCGATGCATGTTAAAATCCTATGGGATGGATTGGATAATGTTAAAGCTCCATAGAGATACATTGTAACTGCACAGGCTTTAGCGGTTGTTATCCGATCCAATTCTCCTCCCCAGATTAATTAACGTTATGCGATTTTAGCGTTATCCAAGGTAAACGTTATCCAAGGTATTACTGTATTGATATAAACTAAATGGAAAAGATATATATGGTCAAAACATTTGGTCACACATAATTTTTTCCAGTTTGTCACCTATGTCACCGAGCTTTGTTTATTTCTCATTAGACTGTACCTGAGAGATGAAAGGCTTCTTTCCATCCTTTGTTTATGTCTGAAAAATCATACAGGTGGTGTGAATTTCACCCACTAACACTACCTGTATGATTTCTCAGACGTAAACAAATATGGTTCAAGGACATACTCATGGCTTGCATTCTGATTGGCAATAACATTTCTTGACTGGCATTAACCTCATCCTTGCCCTGGCAGCATTTGAATGTCTTTCCCTCATTTCCCTCATTTCAACTACTTTTTGCCTTTCAAGGTTTGACAGGCTATCAGTCTGTTCTAGTTTGACCAAACAATTGGAGAGGCTAACAGAAAGCTCCTTCCAAAGGATGTTGATTGCTATTATACCTGCACATTTATTTGGCTGCTGTGAAACCCTAGTGCCCAGATATCAGCCTTTATTTGCTAGTTACAAGAATGTATTAAATGTTTGAAAAAGCGGGAGATTGATTTGTTCTCCTACAATATTTGTTTAGGAAGGCTAAACTGTCTGTCAACAGTAGATGTCCTGCCATGCCTTGCAGGCTGCTTCAGGATCTTTCTTGGCTGTTTGCACATTCAGCCTCATAAATAACTGAAGGAATGTGACCAGACAGGTCCTTATGAATCCTACCTGATAAGATGAGGTGGGAAGGCTCTTAAACAGCAACTGATTCCTTCACTAATTTCTTTTTCAGTCAGTCTGGTGAAAAACAGTGTGCTCTGATGACAGTTAATGGCCTTCAGGAGCTTAAGGTTGAATGACAACTTCCAGCATGGTGGGCAGCTGTGATAAAAGAATCCTAATGTGATTCTAATAAGAATGATGCTATGATTGGCTTACAGCAGTGTTTCCCAAATGCTGGTGTTTGGACTTCAATTCCCAGAAGCCTAAGTCATTTCCCCAAAGCACTGATCAGCCAATGTACTGACTTAGGCTTCTGGGAATTGAAGTCCACCTGTGGGCTGTGTACCCCTTGTTGGGAACCACTGGCTTAGGGTGACTGTTATGACAAGGCTAATTCAGACAATACTTTTACGAAGGGTTCCGTGGAACACAAGGGCTGTTCAAAAATTAATTATACTTTTTTCCTCTTAATATCCCCATAACCCTCTCTCACCATTCTTTCACAGTAAATCTTTCCATTTACACTAAACAACCATGAACCTATGTAAGATCTGCAATTGTTACAAAAGGATGAACTTTTTCTATGTGATCTATCAATACAATATCATTGACATGTAACCAATAAGAGTTAGCGTCAAGTTTGAGAGTACCTTCAGTAAAATGCCTTCTATTTAAGGACATTCCTAAATTAATGGGTACTATTTAGCTGGCTGGAGAGCTCAGTGTTTTAGGCATCTGACTATGGAGCAAGAGGTTGCGAGTTCAATTCCCCTCTGTGCCTCCAGGGAGAAATGCAGCCTGTGTAGTATTAGGCAAGCTGCACAGTCCCACAGTCGCCCCAGAAGGAAGGATGGATACTTCTGAGTACATTCTACCTAGAAAACCCTGAAAGAGGTTGCTATGAGTCAGAACTGATTTGAAGGCATGCAATTATTATTTTATATAGTACCAGCCTGGAGTTGTCATTTTAATTTCTCACAAATGACCCGAGTTAGCATTAATGTAATGAACTGTGGGCATTTAAAATGGAAGCTCCCAAACCTAGCCTTCTGGAATGGAGATTCCAATCAGTCACCCATGCAGTGATAAACCTGGGATCCCAGTCCCTTCCAAGAATGTTGTATGACACATATGCGAACATTGTGGCCCCCACACTACACATAGTCCCCCATACTACTTTGTGGTTCTTAGATCATCCAAACCTCCCCAATTTTTGGATTTTTTCTTTAATGAAAGGGTGAATTGTATATTCTTTTTAATTTTAGCTTTAAAAATAGTTACCCCCCTACATGTACATGGCTTTTCTGTTTGCTTGTTTAAATGGTGGATCTTAAGGCCAGAAGTCTGGCGTGAGAGGACACCCTAAGGGCAAATGGTCAAAAGGGGGCTATAGGCTCCTGAGAAATTAATGTGACAAAGACTTTTTAGTCTGGGAATCCAGGCTACGGGAGGCTCGAAGACACTGCCGACGGTGTGCCCTCCTGGCCCTGCCACTGGCTGGGAGGATAAAGGGGCCTCCCATGACCACAGGAGGCTCAAAGACACCGCTGCTGCCATGTCTCATGCCCTCCCAGCCCTGTCACTGGTTGGGAGGATAAAGGAGGACAACGTTGAGCCATGGGCTCTGTCGAGCACGGGCTCTGTCATGGATGTTGAGCCCAGGGCTACGTCGTGGACATCGAGCCCCGGGCTCCGTAGCAGATGAGCCCCGGGCTCTGTCAGAGACATGATGGGCTTGTCTGTCTTGTCTGTTTTTTTCCCCGGGTTTTGCTGCTGAATTTTTTGTATAGAAATTTTTGTATTGTACTTCCCGGTATTATTTATACTAAGTTGTATTTAGATGTGAAATTGTAGCATTGTTGTAATATTGTTAGCCGCTCTGAGTTGCCTTGACAAGGAGAGCAGCATACAAATCTAACAAATAAATAAATAAATACATACATAAGTCAATACATAAATAAACTCTCTCTGTGGCTGTGGCAATGACAAATAGGAAAGATGTTGCTAGCTAGGAGGATCTAGGAAAGTAAAAATTAGACCTTTGCCTGTCAGGCATAAGAGACCCACTGACTACCACTGCTTACTAAATCAGAAATATTCAGTCAGTAGCACTCAGGTTTATCTGTCCTATAATGACAGTTATATGGGGCAAAATTCCCTGGAAAGATGAAAAAAATCCCAAAACAGAAGAACATAGGAACCTGCTTTTTAGTTCAGAATGACCTACCCAGATAAATGTTGACTTCAAAGACTGATTAGCAGCAAATTGCTCGGGCTTTCAAACCAATATTGTTTCCTGCACTGTTTGGCTTCCTACACCAACGGCCAGGTGGTGAAGAAGATGGGAGAGGCTGAGGCTTTGCCCCCTCTTAGCCCACACCAATGCCCAGGGGGTGAAGATGTGGGAGGCTGAGGTCCCCCCCTTGAGGCTACACCAACAGCCAGGGGGTGAAGAAGATGTGGGAGGCTGAGGCTTTGCCCCCCTGATCCCAAACCAATGGCCAGTGGGTGAAGAAGAAGACATGGGAGACTGAGGCTTCACTGCCACCCTGAACCCCCACCAATATTGATTGTATTTATTTATTTATTTATTTATTTAATCACATTTATATGCTGCCCTCCTCAGAAGTGACTAAGGGCAGTTAACAGAGCTTTAAAAGCAATTAAAACACAGGTTAAAATTAGAATTAAAAGATTAAAAAGAGATTAAGACAGATTAAAAGAGATTGAAGATTTACACACAGAGAGAGGAGGAGTCAAGTGAGGCAACAGGTTGGGGTAACCATCTGGCCTGTACCCCATACTTGCCCTGCCAGCCAGGTCTTTATCCCCTTTCTGAAGGGCAGCAACTCTGTCTGGAGACGCAACTTGGTTGGCAGGAGGTTCCATAGGGCGGGAGCAGACACAGAGAAGGCCCACCTTCTGGTGCTAGAGAGATGCGCCTCTCTAACCGATGGCATAACCAGAGAGCCTTTCCAGTCTGCTCTGGTAGGACGGACAGATGTCCTTAGGGTGATGCGGTCTCTTAAGTATCCTGGCCTGCCACCATATAGGCCTTTAAAGTTAATAACCAGCACCTTGAATTGCACTTGGAGGCATACTGGCAGCTAGTGCAGCTCCCGGAGCAATGGTGAGGTGTGAGCATAATGCCCGCACCCCATCATGACCTGAGCTGTATTATTATATCATAATTATTTTATTGATTGTATTGTCTGTAAGCTGCCCTGAGTCACCACGGCGAGTGGGCTGCAATATAAATATGAATAAATAAATAAATAAACAAACCTGGAGTCTCATTCAACAGACAGATGAAGTGGTCTGCCAAAGTACTTTTATAAATCTTGAAGGTACCCCAGATCAGTTTGTGGGTAGACTGGAAATATATACTTACACCAGGGAAAGCTGTAATTGGAAGTAAAAGGAGAAGCCTACCAGAAGACTTTTAAACTCTTCATTATTCATCATGTTTATGAGCTTCCCAAAGGCATCTAGTTGTGTGCTACAGGAAACAAAATATTAGTTTCAATGGGTTTTTACTTATATCTTCTAGCAGGTGCAACTGATAAGTACGGTTGAATCTTATGGTGGATCAGATATTGCAGGGTTGGGCTGTCCCATAAATAGCATATACTTGTCTACAAGATTCTGGATGACATACCGTACTTATTCTAGGACAGAATGCAACTGGACCTAATGGGAAAAGATATTTATAAACTATACATGAAGGATTTCACTGTTTGTTATCTCTTATGACTTATTTGTTTCCCAAAATTATCTAGATAATGCATATAATAACTTGGGCTCCTTTTGTAAGCCTTGGGATATGTAGATATAAGCCCCCCTTCAGGGCTTACGAAAGGAGTCTACAATTACCATTGCGATAGCATCAGCAGGAAAGAATTGTCATCATCTTAGATGTTAGACTGAATGTATGTTTCTTCTAATGATATTATGGAATAATTAATAATGCAAAGAGAGATGGATTAAGAAAATAAAAAAGACACCTATCTTCATTTATAGTGGAAATGTGAGGAGATTCAGAAAATATGGAAAATAATGGTTAATGAAGCAATTGAAATTTATCTATGAAACTTGATGTCCAAAAATAGCATTGTTGTCCATTTCTGGAGCTGCTCAACTGATACAGAAAAAAGAGAACTAATTAAAATTTTGGTAACTGCAGTGAGATTAATTACAGCAAAGGAAAAAAAAAGAAAGTGAGATGTTACTTTTAATTTACTTAATGATATAAAGAAATTTGGAATATGGCTATTAATGATAAATTGACATTAGGTCAAAAAAGAAATGGTTAAAGTGAATAGATTTAAAGATATATGGGGAGATTTTATAGAATTTATCCTACTGAAGAGGAAAGGTCAGATGCCAGCACATGAAACAGCGTCTTTTTAGACAGAAGTGGGATGCAGTAACTAAAAGAGATGAAGTTAATGAAAATGAATTGATATTTTAAGGTCTACAACGTGGTGGTGGTGGGGTCACACAATTTATATTATAATTTGCTGGTATGCATTTATTTCATGCATATTGATTTTTTGCTTATGTTATAATTTCAAACAAGAGAAAAAAAGATACTTGCCTTAGTAATTGGACTTCCAAATTAAGCCCATGTTTTCTGATCAAGCACCACATAAATCACACTAGATGCAAGAGCCATACATGAGGAGGATCAGGTACCATTACAAGCAGAGGATATTCAACCATTGAAGGTGTTCCATTACAGAAGCTTTAACAAATGTATTTTGTAGTTTTACTCTCCATTTAGCTTGTGCTTTCTTATTCACAACTGTGTTAAAATCCTTCCATAGTGTATTAGATCAGAAAACAATCAGTTCTCTGCTGCATTGTATTCCTCAGTATGGATTTTGAAACCAAAAGGCAGGGGTTGAGCTGGATGTTATACAGCAAGGAAATCAATTATAGCATTGTTCAGATTTGAAATATCTTTTAAGCAGCACTGCCCGAATACCAAAGCTAAAGTTAGTACAAGGAACAACATCATCAGGAAACTCACAAACTATAAATGGGGAATTCAACCATTCACACTGCATATGCCAGCTTTGGCTCTGAGCATCTCCGTGGCAGAGTATGCTGGTCTAGTATGAAACCCATCCACACATGCGAAACAAGATGAAATTGCTGTTAATGAAGTAATGCTAGTAAATAAGCTGGCTGGATATCCACCTAGAAAAATCTGGGAAGTGTCACCATAAGTATGAATCTACTTGGCAACACACAATTATTATTTATCTTAAATTTAATTTGACAGGAGCTGGGAAAGAGACAGGAGCTCATTCCATCGTCCAACACTTTGGTCTCAAACTGCTGACCTGTCAATTTTCTGGTTGTGAAGTTCAGCGTCTTAACCACTAAGCCACTGCATACTTGATGTCAATTTAAATTAAAATTAGCATATGAGGATTTTTGCCTCTTCTGTTGTTGCTACTATGTTTACTGTTACCGGCATGCTTCAAGTGTTCACCTAATCATGCTTTTTGGTCACCATTGGAGGTAATGATAACTGGAAAACATTTTAGGAGGTACTATTTTAGTGTCATGAACATTCTTTTGAGAGGGAAATAGCTTGTACCAATTCAACTCACATTAAAGCAACCTCAAATAACTTCTAACAACCTTAAATGCCTTCATATATTAATTATTCTGCAATCATCCTCCAAATAACTGTGAACAAGGTTGTGTGGGAAAAGGAAAAAGAAAAAAATTATTAAAAGCAAATCTTAAACTGCACTCAGCTGTAAATAAAGATGAATAATGCACCTGAGACATTTTAAGCTACAGTTCTTATCCAATCTGCCTTGCAGTAAAGTAAATAGGTCATTTATGGTTGTCAGGGTTTTCTCGGTAGAGAGTACTCAGAAGTGGTTTGCCATTTTCTTCTTTGGGCATGATGGGACTGGGAAGTTTGCCCATGGCTTCATAGACTAGCTCTTCTGGGAGACACACTGGAGAATCAAGCTCTCAACCTCTGGCCCTGCAGCCAAATACCGAACTCACTGAGATATCCAGCCAGCTTATGTATAGTATTAAGCGATTAGGGGAAAAGAAAATGGGTTCAAAAAGTACAGTGCTTCAAAGTAAAGTTAATTTGGAACAGAAGGCATCCAGAACTAAAACTACTAGTGTAGAAGAAATTGTTGACAATAACTTTTATAGATCCGTGACTCAATCCTATGTGACTCTATGCTAAAGTGCAAACTCATACATTTGTACATAGATAATTTGCTACAGTTCACATCCCTGTACCAGCAATGGGGACTCTGGTGGCTTAGTGGTTAAGACACTGAGCTTGATGACTGGAAGGTCGGCAGGTCAGCAGTCTGAGACCCGAGTGCTGCACAATGGAGGGAGCTCTCCTTGTCTGTTCCAGCTCCTGCCAATCTAGCAGTTCAAAAGCAAGAAATTGCAAGAAGATAAATATGTACCACTTCAGCTGGAAAGGAAACAGTGTTCCATGTGCTCCAGCATCTACTCATGCTTGCCACATGACCATGGAAACTTCTGAAGACGCAGACAGCACTGGCTCTTTGGCTGTAAGTGGATATGAGCACTGCCCCCTAGATACAGATATGGCTGGCTTTCGAGCAAGGGAAACCTTTACCTTTACTAGCAATTGCTATGTACTTGCCATTTCTCAGCTACACCCCAAATGGCTTGTTGTATCTTTCAGTTTCATCTAATTTTGTCTCCCATAAATTGGGAAGGTCTACCCTAAGTTTCCATCACCTAGCTTTGCCTCATTTTTAGCATATGTCTAAAAATTAACTACCAGGCATAGCCATCATGTTTGGTAAAAATGAAACTGTCTATGCAACTTTATTTTTTTACTGTATTTGATTTTTTTATATTCATTCCCCTTGGGTTCCTTCTGAGAATGTACAGGCAAACAAAGGTTGGTGAAACTACTGTATCTTTACTGTAAACTTAAGTTAAGTCACAATCCTGAATACAGTGACTGTGGTGTAAGCAGGAAACAATTTACAGAATAGCATCAAGGAGAATAGAAAAAGGTAAATTATAACACAATTTGTGTTTGATTGAAATAAATCTGTCACACAACCAACAGATAAGAAAGAAAATGTTTAAGAAGGTTATGTCGGAAAAAGGTGCTTATAAACATATTATAAGGTAAAGGTTTCCCTTGCTCGAAAGCCAGTCATATCCAACTCTAGGGTTCAGTGCTCATATCTGTTTCAAAGGAGAAGAGCCAGTCTGTCTGCTTCTGCAGACATTTCTGTGGTCATGTGGCAGGCATGACCAGTCACAGCCCATGGAATGCTGTTTACCTTTCCACTGAAGTGGTCCCTATTTATCTACTTGCAATTTCCTGCTTTCAAACTGCTAGGTTGGCAGGAGCTGGGACAGAGACGGGAGCTCATTCCGTCCTGCAGTACTCAGGTATCGAACTGCTGATCTCCCACCTTCCAGTCAGCATCTTAGCCACTTGAGCTACTGCAGTCCTAAAAACATATTATAAGAAACAACAAATTGAAACATATTATAAAAAACATATTATAAGAAGCAAATGGAAGATAGCTGTGATGTCTATTGGTGCATGTGTTTATGTGTGTTCTTGTCTGCGTTTGGGTAGGTGTGGAGGGAATAGCAGTAATAAGCACCAAAATAAAATGAAAAAAACAACAACACCATGCCCTTATTACAGCTGGATTCATTGCCATGGTTGAATTAAAGGAGAAACAGGATAATATAATTGGCAGGACATTAAAGAATGCAATATGACACTACAGTGTAGAGTCCAAGTCATGTAACCATCTTTCAGGACAGATTATCTATGCAGCTGCATGATAAGACTAAATGACAGGCAAAACCAAGCTGGATTGTAGCTTTTTTTTTTACATGGACCATCGGGAGGAGATCTATGAATCTGCTTCTAAGAGAGAGCAGGAAGATCATGTAACTAAGGGATTAATTTGGATGGAAAGTAGGGGGAAGACATGGTTACTGATCATGTGTCACCTTTCCTTTGCTCTTCAGAGCATCAAGCAGAAAAAGCATGTTATAGATTTGCCTAAAGCAGAAGTATGTTCAGAAATTCAATGTACAGCTATATGTATGGTAAAATATTAGGAGACCATTTGCAGTGGCTTCCATTTATGATATACATTTTAAACAGAAGGGTTTTCAGTGCTGGAGAACTCTTATGATACCAATGAATCACTTATGATAAATACTGCGGTCAATTGTGAAACACAACAGCTCTTTCAGAATGTGAATGTTTAAAATATAAGGAACAGGAAACCTTTAATATATATATCTCAGTGTCCGCTCTGGCCCTATGGAATCTCTTGCCAATTGAACTATGCCTCCAGACAGAGCTGCTGCCCTTTAGGAAAGGGCTGAAGACTTGGTTGGCAAGACAGGTATGGGGTACCAGTGGTATAGGGACCCCAGCCCACTGGTTAATTTAGTAAAAAGTCTCTCTCCCCCTTTTAATCTTTTAATCTGTTAATCTTTTAACTTTTTTATTTCTTGATTTTTTTTCTGTTAAATTTTAATATTGGTTAGTTTTTATAGGGCTTTATAATGTTCATTATTTATTTATTTATTTATTTCTTCCAACTTGCTATCCCGCCCCAATTGGGTAAAAACCCAACTCTGAGCGGCTATAATGTTTAAGAATTTTATTCCATGATTTGTATAATTGCGATTGTTTAATTGATGTGAGCTGCCCTGAGTCAGCCTAAAAACCTGAGCGGGCAGCATATAAATGCAAAAATTAAAATTAAATTAAATATACAACTATACAACAATACAGTACTACAACAGCCTCTCCACTCTGGCCGCAGGCAAAGTCTGGGGGGCGACAGTGGAGAAGTCCATCAAATATTACAAGGGGAAAGACTTATTTAAAGTCCCCAACATTCAACCAGCATGTCCACACAAAGACAGAGTGGCTGCAACATCTGTAGCAGCTGCCCCTCATCCATCCAGCGTTGGCGTGGCTCAGTGGGGGCAAAGAGTCCTCTGAGGCTTGTGGCCACAGCATCTCTTCCACCCTCCTAGTGCGGGGCCCCCCAGGAGGGTGAGAATGCAGAGCAGCTGCCTCTCATCTACCCAGCATTGGTATGGCTGGGTGGGGGCAAGTAAAGCATACTATTAGCTCATTTGCATTTTTCTATGAGCATATAATGTCACTTGGTATGCTTTCCTGCAAATAATAAACATGCTAAACAAGTTTTATATACTAGACAAACTATGCTTAGTATATAGTGGAGATATATAATTACATTATACAGTATTCTGAATAATTTAAAAACTGACTGACTGACAGCAAACCAGGAGATGTCTGCATAGGAACTACAGATACTATCAGGAAATAATCAAAACAACCGTTTCTGTAGACAAAAGAAAAGAAAGGACTTGATGGATGTCTGAGACATTTTCAAAATTGCCAATTTATTTATAAATCCATAAAATCCAATAGTCAAAGGAAAATGAAAATCAAGATTAGGGATGCTGAGAAATCAAAAAGGGAACAAAGAAAAGATAGGAAAATTTACTGAAAACCTAAACAGAAAAGGCAAGGATGACTAATCTCTTCAAAGATGAATCCTGTGATGGAGAACCAGAAATGTCAGAAGATCAAGTGAAATCACATGAAAGAAATACATCAGTGGTATGTGTATAGCTGAGTGACAGAAGCTGAATCTATTAAAATTCTAGCAAGAATATGCGAACAAACATGGAAAATAAAACAATGACCTACAAACGAGAAATGTTCAATATACCTTCAAAACCTCAGGAAAGGAGATACTAAAGAATGCATTAACTATATGTCTATTGCATTAGTTTTCCATGCAAGCAAACTGATTCCCAAGATTTTAGAATGCCATATACAGAATAAGAAACTGGACACATAAGAGGAAACGACTAGAGATCACACTGCAAATATACATTGGCAACAACAGGATACCATAGTATTTCAGAAGAACATTTCTTTGTGCTTTACAGAGTACAGTGAAGCCTTTGACTTTCTCAACCATTTAAAGCTATTGATAATTCTGAAAGAAACGGGTATGCCACAACATTTGATTGCCCTGATAACCTGACTCTAGACAAGAGGCTATCATTAGGACAGTTTATGGAGATGCAGAATAGTTTCCAGGTAGCAAAGGTATCAGATAAGGATGCATTTCAATTTCTTCTCTGTTCAATCTGTATGGAGAACATATTGCTATAAAATTATAAAAAGACAAAATTCTGTTCTCCAACAGGTTTAATTTTATTAGGCCGCAACAAAGTATGTATGGCTTAAAGCCAAGAGGGTTTTAGAAAGATCCTCTCTATTCAAAGGCAAAACACATATAGGTCAGCATTAAACTTTTGCCTTTTGAAAACTGTCAGAATTTATGGCAGTTCTGGTATTTGCAGGATGAGTTTCTCATAAGTAGTTTTGATGCTTGCAGGATTAGACCTCATCCTGGAAGGCAGCTTCTAGGACCATGATGGAGAGCATTGGCACTCCAGGTGTTCTTGGATTTCAATTCCCAGAAGCCCAAGTACCTGCATATGTGCAGTAAACCCATTTGTGTGGATTCACAGGGACTTTGAAGGCCAAGAACACCTCGAGTGCCAAGGTTCACTATCACTGTTCTAGAAGGACGTGCCAGTCCTTCTATAACCCATCAGGTGCGGCCTATCAGTTGTCACAGGATGAGGGTCCAATCTTGCAAGCACTAGAGTTGCCTTCCAGGCTGAGGTCTAATCAGGTGGTAGGAAAAGAGGAAAGTGAACATGACACAGATTGACTTTCTGAACAATCAGCATATGTTGAAAGCAACTGGATGGTAGACTAATAACACCATCAAGGAATTTGGCCTTTTCACTGCATTACAGGCTGAAATAGTGTTTTCAATGAATGATGCATCATTACATTATGATTGCTAAGTTACTGTGAGTGCCAATCTTTCTTTTTATTCATTTTACTGCAGCGTGTGCTTTATACTTATCAAAGGGTTCTTCTTCTTTCGTGTCCTGATCAAACCCTGGACTGCCAAAATGAAGCTACTTTCTTCACTTTGTCGTTGGCCAAACTTATTTATTTATTTATTTATTTATTATTTGTACTTACTACCCCGCTCCAATCGGGCAAGCCCGACTCTGAGCGGCTTACAGACTAAAATATCAATATCCCAGACTTGATGTTAAAACTTTAAAAATTCATAAAAGCATAAAAAAGCATAAAAAATCACACCAGATAAACCGAAGGGTGGCTGTCACTAGATCAACCACCCTATATGAGACCCCATGACCCTATGTCCCCACACTTGCTCAGCCAGCCATGTTTTTAAACCTTTTCGGAAGGGTAGGAGCTCTGTCTGTAGGCGCAGCTCGATTGGCAGGAGGTTCCAAAGGGCCGGGGCGGACACGGAGAAGGCCCTCCTCCTAGTACTGGAGAGGTGTGCCTCTCTAGTTGATGGAACAACAAGAGAGCCCCTCCGGTCCGCCCTGGTGGGGCGGACAGATGTTCTCAGGGTGACGCGGTCTCTTAGGTATCCTGGCCCACTACCATATAGGGCTTTAAAGGTAATAACCAGCACCTTGAATTGCACCCGGAGACATACTGGCAGCCAATGCAGCTCCCGAAGCAGCGGCGTAGCACGAGCATAACGCCCGCGCCCCGTCACTACTCGGGCCGCCGCATTTTGGACCAGCTGAAGTCTCCGAATGGTCACCAGGGGCAGCCCCATGTAGAGCGCATTACAGTAATCAAGCCTGGAGGTGACCAAAGCATGTGTGACCATGAGCAAGGCGTCCCGGTCTAGGAGCGGGCGTAACTGGCGTATTACACGAAGTTGTGCAAAAAGCCCCCATGAGTGTATGTTTTGGCAGTAATCAACAGACTAGTAAATGAGTTGGATACTGTATCTCTCCACATTCACACAACATGTTGTTGTCAGCCAGCAGTCGCATGTTGGGTCTTACATTTAGGCACTCTGACCCTCAGCCTGTTCAGGGTCATCCAAGTGACTTAGGGACTGGTTGATTTCCTCACTCTTTATGTCTGATGAAGTGGACTTGATCCACGGAAGCTAATTGTAAAATACAGGAGTTAAGGTGTCATGATGTTTTTGTTTGTTTGTTTACTCTCCGATATGCTTGCACAGACTAACATGGCTACCTCTTCAAAAAATTCAGCTTTATACTTAGTTACACTGAAATTCAGTTTCTACATTAATATTATGCTTTCAATGGATCTAGGAGGGTTAGGCAAACCTGAGATTCAATATAGCAAGTCAATCTAGTTGAATGAAAATTTCCCTGTGAACGCACAGCTACAGTCATTTACATTTTTGTCAATGCAAATGAAAGATGAATGGTGCTTCAGCTTAACCTCAAACCTGTCATGGTTCTAAGCACATTTCAGGCATTTTGGCAGTAAAATGATCCCACAGTCCTCAATACATCTCCGGGGTTTTTTTTTAAAACTAGCAAAGCAGGCTTTTAAGCTTGGGCTGTAAGGATGTCATCTGCAGTATTTTGAAGGATGTAGCCTGTATATAATTAAGAAAGCAAAACCATATTGATTGCCATGGTATTGACAATATTCTGAAAATCAGCAAAAAGAATACCCAGCCTGCTGGGCCAGCAGAAATACTGTTATTGATCATCCAGTGATAGTCAAATTTATTGTTATGGTTTCAAAATATTCATCATTTGGTCATTCGCAGCTGAAATGAACTCTCAGTATGAATAGTTACTTTTAAAAATGACCAACATATCAATTAGAAACTATGATGATAATCCTGACCAGTAATGTTGGTGAAATATATTTTAGCATAAATATAAATTAATCTCTGTGAGGCCAGCATATGCCTTGCTATGCCAGGTGTTTGATGTGTCTGATCCAATTTCCCTCTAGTGTAAAACAGCTCTCATTGGTTTGAGTGTTGATGTGAATAGCTGATTTGCTTCCTTGCTTGGCAGCTGTGTTCACATGCTGTTGTCCAGCTATATTGCCTCTTAAACCATTTTCCAAACAACAGAAATTGCCATATCATTAGATAAGTGTAAGTATAATAGTGTTATTTTGACTTTAAGTTCTTCCATATGTGTGTTTTGTTGCTCTAGCAATTTGAATGGCAGAAGAAATTATAGCTGGATGGGTTTTATAAAACTATCTTTGGGCCTATTAAAAAAATAATCTATATTTGACCTGGATAGGTATTCCTGCTAGACATCACTTTCACCTATGAAAACAGCACATGTCAATTTATAACTGGAAAGTGATAACTGACCTTTGCCCTAACTAAAAGAAAGTGTGTGTGAGAGCAATCTTTTATGGTAGGACACATTTCAAAGCCAGAATGGCAAGTAGATAAATAGATACCACTTCGGTGAGAAGGTAAACAGTATTCTGTGCATTCAGGTGTCTAGCCATGCCTGCCACACGACCACGGAAACATCTACAGATGCAGACAGTGCTTGCTCTTTGACTATAAACAAAGATGAGCACCACCCCCTGGAGTCAGAAATGACTGGCTTTCAAGCAAGGGTGACCTTTACCATTACCCTTACAGAAGGCAGTGTGGGTTATAACACCTTTGACCTAACAGACAAGGTGAGGCTGTGACAAAGGCATTATGAAAATAATGCCCTGTTGTTAATTTAGGATTAATTTTAGTCAAACTGTTCTGTAAGCAAGGATGAGATTCAAGGCACGGATGAATTGTCCTGGCAGAATATTGTATCATGTATTACCTAGAGCAGTGATGGTGAAACTTGGCACTCCAGGTGTTCTTGGAATTCAATTACCAGAAGCCCAAGTCAGCACTCCTGCTGATCAGGGCTTCTGGGAATTGAAGTTCAAGAACACATGGAGTTCCAAGGTTCACCATCAGTGACCTAGAAGTACTTTGAAGTTGCATTAAATTCTGGTTAATCTATGTGATAAACCTCCACCCATGTCATTTTATTACTCTTGCTAAGTATCCTGCTAAAACAGCCATATCTACTTGGACATTTGAGGCAGTAGTCCTCTGTCTGAAGTCATTCTCTGCTTGAAGGACCGTGCAAGTCCGAACTTGGTGTAAAGATTAAAGAAGGATAAGAAGGATTTTGTATTTAGCTTAAGTATAATGTCTGGTGAGGTGTATTGTATCTGAAAACATAAAACAATCTATTGCTCAGAGATCTGTCCTATTTTGGAGAGATGTCTGAGTTAGAGCCAGTCTTCTGTTTTTAGAAACACAGAATGGCCATAGTCTTCCTATTCTATTGTCAGTCCCCATATAGACACTGGGACTGTGGTGGCTCAAGTGGTTAAGATGCTGAACTTGAAGTCAGCAGGTCAGCAGTCTGAGACCCAAGTACTGCATGATGGAATGAGCTGCTGTCTCTGTCTCAGCTCCTGCCAACTTATCAGTTTGAAAGCAAGAAATTGCAAGTAAATAAATAGGTACCACTTTGGTGGGAAAGTAAACAATTTAATTGTGGATTTCAAGGTCACAACATTTGGCATCATTTACCAACTTTTCTTACCTCTTTCAATAATGTCTGGTACAACTAAGAACAGAAAAAATCTGCACACTTTTGCAGCATCTTACTTGATGCTAATGCAACTATGGCCTAACCATGAATGTTGATTGAAATTAAGACCAAATAATCCTCTGGTGCAAACATATAAGGATTCTCTTTGCATTCAGTCAAGTTTTTTTAAATTACAATCCTGCATAGATCATTTTTGCTAGAGTTTGTAAAGGAATGTACATTGGCATCCAATAAAATCATAAGAATTTAAAAGGCAAAACAGAAATACAAAATATTCTTTAAAAATTGGTCATAAATAATTTTAAAAACTCAGTCCGGATGGAGCTAGCTTGACTTGTTTTGTTCAACAGTCAGTGCCCTGCTAAAGACCTACCTGGGAACATAAACAATTTCATGCAACTTGGTTTAATGCTTTTGAAGCTGTGGATCAGACATACTGACTCACATTTTTAAATGCTTACACAAGATTTCTACTGAGTTATAAACCCATCATTCTTTCAGTCTGCCCCTTCTATAGAAAATAGGGGCTGTGGTGGCTCATTGGCTAAGAAGCTCACCTTGTTAGCTGGAAGGCTGGCAAGTCAGCAGTTTGAGACCAAGGTACTGCATGACGGATTGAGCGCCTGTCTCTGTCCCAGTTCTTAGCGACATGAAAGGAGCCTCATTTGGGTGTTGCCTGAGCAGGGTTTCTCCCACAAAAATCCTTTCAACCCAGAATAATTTCTGACACCAAATTATTATTATTATTATTATTATTATTATTATTATTATTATTATTATTATTATTATTATTATTATTATTATTATTATTATTATTATTATTATTATTGTTGTTGTTGTTGTTGTTGTTGTTGTTGTTGTTGTTGTTGAAAATACTAATTTGCATGAAGACTTTTTGTGTTTGACATGCAACAGCAAGCCTTAAAGCAGGAGTTTCCAACCTTTTAAAGCCAGGGGCCCGGTCACTCTCCCCCTGACAGCTTCTGGAGCCAGACAGACATGTTGCCTTTCCTCTACCACATGGTGTGGTGGAGGTGGTTGGGGGCAACATGAAATGCTGCCACAGGCTGCATCCAGTCCATGGGCCACAGGTTGAGAATCCCTGCCTTAAAGAATGGAAACAGCCCATCATGATATTGTTTTGCCTACTTGTACAGTATTGCCATTCCAAGAACAATTCATGATTTGCAAGTATGTCTCAACATTGGCCAAGGCATATCAGAAACTGAGTAGCCTAAGAGTCTTCAGATTACTTACCTGACTCTGACCTGCAGAAATTAGCTCCATCAGTTCTTTCTAATTCACTTCTTTACAATATTTCTCATTTTCAAAATCCATGAGAGCTACAATCTGGATGTTCCACTGAATTTAAGATTATGATTCATGGCTAATGAATTTGGTAGCTGAACAAAATGGAGCAATTAATATTGTCATCCAGACTCAAAACCTAAAGGTTGCCCTTGCTTGAAAGCCAATCATATCTGACTCTAGGGTTCAGTGCTCATCTATGTTTATAACCAAAGAGCTGCAGATGCTTCTGTGGACATGTGACAATGACTAGACACTGGAGTGCACAGAACGCTGTTTACTTTCCCTCTTACTGTTCTCCAAAAATACTAGGACGTCTATGTGACACACAAGCAGCCTCTGTGGACTTCAACGGTAGCTGAAACATTAGCCAATTAGATTTATATACATATTTGGGGGAGAAAACTGGCTGATAAAGTGTGCCAATAATTTGCAATACTTTATCAAAGATGGGCAGATAATATCAAAAGGAAACTTTGACCAAAGTGTTTTAGGGTCCAATTTACTTGTCCTTTTCTGAACACTGTGCACTGTATATCGTTCAACACCCATGAGATCATCAGAAGTCATTTTAAAATCATTTACAGCCCTTGACTCAATGATCAACTCACCATGACAGAACATAGAATGAAAGCAAAGTACATTAAAATTGAAACAAAAGGAAGATACACTCTGTGGTTCTGCTGGTTTCCACCAGACTCCATGGTTCAGTAATTTCTTACCAATGCAGTGAAAAACTTCATTAGGGAATGGGTTTATGCTATTCTGAGAGCTACAAATGAAAAGTAATTGAGTTCATATGCTGTAGCAACACAAATCAAAAGCCATAACATTTGTATTTAATTGCAGCTAGGAGGCAAGGCTTCAACTAAAGAGAAGATAGTTAAAAATATAGTAAATCTTGAAGCTGGATTTTGGAAGTAAGCCCAGTTCTCCGCCTGTTCAAAGTCTGATCACACACACTTTTAAAAGTAATTTCATTTAAACCAAATCAGGCTGAGCCATGTATCTGAGATCTTAATTTGAAGTGGTTATTTCCTAGATCTTGTTAATTGAAGCGTTTGACACTAAGTACAACTTCACTACTCATCAAATGAACTTTCCCCCCCAAGCCCTCTCCATAACCTTTTCCAGCACATCTTCTTCCACACTGTTATTTAGAAGATTGTTAAAATGTAGTAAAGATACTTCACTTCCACACAGTTCGTTTGAGAGAAAAAGTTCCAACAGATTGCTTATGAGCTGTGGAAAATCCAACCTCTACCTTGATGTTTTTTCATGAAGAATAAATGTGAAAATATGACATCCCCTTTCTCTCTCACACACTCTTACATAAACAAGTTGCTCGAAAAACATTTAATTATTCTAAAAGATTGTGTTAAAACCATTAAATAATCATAAAAGAATTAAAATGTCATCTCTCATTTTAATTGCTTAATGAAGATAAAAGACAAAATCAGAATGCTAAGGTATTTAGCTGAATTTCTAATGCATACTATCTTTATTTTATGCTTCACCCCCTCTGAGATGAACATATATTTAGTTGATCTGTGGGCATTCTGTACTTTTAAAAGTATTTGTATGGAACATTTTAATTCCCCAGTGTAACATTTAATTTCAATATTCAAACAGAATGAGACCTACAAAATAAGTTTTGTGACATTCTCACTTGAATAGTGTAATAAATGTCTAGGTTTCTACACAAAATAGTTATGGTAACAAGTGTTGCAACAAATCTATTGCTTTTTAACACTTTGTTCAATCTACTAATTCTATTCTTATTGCTAGCCTTCATATTTATTGAAATTCCCATTGGATTAAAAAAAATGCCTCAGAATTTACTCAATGGATGTTCTTTTTAATCCATCTAGATAATAACTATATAATAACTATATATGCGTGCACACACACACACAACATTGAGGGTTAATATAGTAAATATATATATAGTGCAAGGGTCTTGGGTGGCTTAGTGGTTAAGACACTGAGCTTTAAGACTGGAAGGTAGGAGTTTGATACCTGAGTACTTCACAATGGAGTGAGCTCCCATCTCTGTCCCATCTCCTGCCAACCTAGCAGTTTGAAAGCAAGAAATCACAAGGAGATAAATAGGGACTACTTTGGTGGGAAGGTAAACAGTGTTCCATGCACGCTGGTGTCTAGGCATGCCTGCCACATGTCCATAGAGCAAATGCACACAGTGCTAACTCTTCAGCTATAAACTGAGATGAGCACTGAACCCTAAAGTTGAATATGGCTTTTGAGCAAAGGCGACCTATATATAATCCAGGAGGATATATAAACTGCAATATTATCTTGAAATAACTATCATAGTTGGGAATCAGAGATCTAGCCTTGCGTTGGCTCCAGTTCTTCCTGGATGGTTGTGTTCAGAAGATTTCTCAGGTGTGGTGGTGGTGGTGTCTTCGTCTCCATGGGGTTCCTTAGAGTTCGCTTATTTCTCTGATGCTGCTCAACAGCTATGTGAAGCCATTCGGAAAGGTCATCTGGAGATGATGTCATCAGAACACAGCCGGATAGTTCTGCCTCTCCTTTTCAGCATCTGTAGTGGATGCATTCTGGAAACTGGACAGCTGTCTGGTGTTGATAATGGAGTGGAGAAAGGCCAATAATTTGAAGCTGAATCCCAACAAGATGGAACTCATACTGCTGGGGAGTTTTCCCTGCTAGTTTGGGTGGATGGCCCCTCATTTAGAGGGTGTATACACTCTCGTAGGGACCAGATTTGCAACTTGGCCATCCTTCTAGATCTGGAACTGTCCATGGAACATCAAGTGACAGGTCTGACTAGATCTGCTTTCTACCATCTTTGTCAGATTGCCCAGTTGCATCCCTTTCTAGACAGACATTGGGCCATGCATTAGTAGCCTCAAGGATTGACTACTGTGATACTATCTTTGTGGAGCTGCCAGTAAAGCTGATATGGAAGCTTCAACAAGTCCAGAATGTGGCAACCAGATTGATCATGGTAACTCATAATTCAATCATATATTTTGCAGTGGCACAGTTGTCAAGCTGCAGTACTGAGGCCAAAACGTACTCACAATGTGTGTTTGATCCTAATGGGCTCAAAGTTGACTCAGCCTTTCATCCATCTGAGGTCAATAAAATGAGGCCCAACATATTGGGGGCAAGGCACTAATGACATTTTGAACTGCCCAGAAAGTGCTGTAAAAACTTTGGGGTGATGCGTACATGTAATTGCTATTACTCTCTGATCCTGGTTTACTGGCATGGGTTGCCTATGATTTTTCTGTATCAGATTAAAGATATTAGTACTAATGTTCAAAGCCATATGCAGTTTGGGACCTCACTACATGTCACAATGCATTTGCCAAACAGTAGTTATCTGTCTGACCTGATCCTCCCAGACTTGGCAGTTATACCAGTATTTACCCATACCAAGAGAGGCCAGAAAGGTAACCAGAAGCCAAGCCTTCTTGGTGGTGGCTCCCATCCTGTGGAATACATTATCACAGGAAATATGCCAGCCCTCCACCTTCCCAGCTTTTAAAAGACTCCTGAAGACAGAGTTGTTCAGGAAATCAAATGGAGATATTCAGGGAGTAATTTATGCCTCTCATGTCCATCTTGCATCATTAAAGCATACTGTTTTTAAGAGTACTGTAATATACTTTTATTCTTTAATCTTGGTTGTAATGTGCATGGGCTTTGTTTTATGATTTGTACGTGTCACCAAGAGTACTGAATTTTATCACTAGATGAGCGGGATAAAAAAAATGATGGTAGGAAGGTATACAGGTTGGTCAGTCGGGGAGTCGGGGTGGGTGGGTGCTGGAACACATATGAGGAGGCAGAGGGAGAGCATTCTAGCTATCAATGGCCACTCTCCTAATCTGAAGAAGAAAATCTCCTTCAGACAATTATGTGCCACACAGTCTGGTATAGCAGAGCCTCTCAATAAGGGGAGAGCAACAATCTGGATGGAGATGTGGGGAAGGCTAGCATTTTCCCCTGCTTTACATGTTCATATCAACTCTTGCTGAAGGAACTGATTAGGACTAATGAAGGCCTCAACTTTTTAACTGCCAAAGACGCAAGTGTGGTTTAGCAAATCAGCAACTTCTCCAGCACTAGAAAACATTTGAACAGAAACAGAGAGTCAAGTTCCTACTTGGTGTAAATTTCTCTTCTATAATTGGAAAACCTTTCTTCTGGATTCCACCTTTAATCCACAGTGGAATATAATTTCTTTTCACTCAACTCAATTTAAAGAGAAAACTGAAAAAACTGATGAGCTTGAACAGTTAGTATATTTCAGTGTATGGTCTTTCTTAAGGAAAGTAGCTCATGCAGGGAGACAACAATATCTGAGGTAATTTTTGTAGCATTTGTGCTGCCTTCTCCTCCTTTTCTTTCTTCTTTTTCCACCCCCTTGCCCTCCTCTATTATCTCTTTCCCCACCTGTGGAACACTGTAGGAAGCTTAGTCAACAAAGGAAGCAAGTCTACAGAAGCTTTCAAACTTGAAAGACAAATAGTAACATAAATCTGAAGTGAATATGATGTATTGAAGTCAGAATCCAGTTAGCAATTTTTTAAAATTGAGAAAAGATTGCAAATTGGAGGGGGGGGGGGGAGACCACCAAGGTCTGGCCAAACATTTATGCAGAAAACATTCATGAATAATCATCACCGTATGTACTAACCCAGGGTTTCATGCATTCTCTTTCTCTCTCAGTTAAGTAGTGTGGCTCTGGAGATTAATCAATCACAATTTGTGCAAAACTCCTGATTAATCAGTTTAGTAATAGAAACATTGTATGTAAAGAGGAAATCAAAGGCTTCAGTCTCAAAGCTTGATAATGAAACTTCTGTTCTGTGATTGACCCATACAATGGCCCATATTCTTCTACACACTGAAAAGCCTTCAATATCACATTCTTCAATTTATTTTAAACCCTTCTGCCTTCTGGAGAAGCTAACATCCTTTTTGATCTTCCTTAGGAAGCAAGACACACAACAGCAGTGCAGACAGACAGATGGGCAGATAACTCTTTTGAAATCCAACACTCAGCTTAGAAATATGCAAGAGGAAACAGTTCAAGCATTTTGAGAGGCTTTGAAGGAAACAGCCATCCAGGATGTTTTACAGAAGATGTGTGTGCTTTCAGTCTAATTCCCTTTCATCACTTTGGCTATCGCTAAATATGAATGGCTCTCTCTAGACCTTATCAAAAACAGGAAAAGAAAGACCAACTGACTGTCACTCTCTGTATAAAAGAGATACTAACTTGTCAAGCGCTACATCAGGATGAGCTTCCTGTATCAGAGTTGGAAAGGTATACACTTTAGCGCTCATTTTTGGTGTTTTTCACAAGTGGAAGGCAAAGGCTTCTTTTTGCTGTCTTGTTTTATGGCAATATCTGACATATGGTTCTGGTGCTGCTCAATTACACATTTCTCTTCCACCTCACTTGGCTTTTTTCAATTATTTGCCATCTGGAAGCTTTTAGCACAAATTATGCTTTATTCATCTCTCCACAAACTCTTGTATTATTAATGTTTATCTTGAGGGCTGGGTGGGGGAGTGTTTGCTCTATTATTTGCATGGCAAGAATATTTAAACAGTGCAAAGATACAGCTTTGGTTTATGTCTAATGGCAGAATGACTGCCTTCATTATTTTACCAAACCTGGAAAAAGTTACTGGAGATTATAGCAGTATGATTCATTTGTTAGGCTGGGAAATCCAATTATGCGTTCAAATTATGACACTAAGTTGGTGCAATTTATAAAAAGTGATAAATGGGCACATCAATGAAAAAGCTCCTTAAGAACTTGATGCTTGGCATCCAAGGAGTGACTGGTAAATGGTATAATAATTAAAACATGATGGACAAGAACATATCCTTTTTTTTCTACCTGGTAAGTGTTGTCACAGTAAAATGGCATCTTGCCTAGCTGTCAGTATCTGGGAAAGAACAGAAGAAAATCTTTGTCCATTGGCTTTCATTCAAGTAGCTTTTGACTTGTTGCTAACTTAAGACAAATTTAAATCAACATGGTCTCATCTGTAGAAGGTGCTAGATAGTCTGGATATATGCTCCTCATATTACAATAAGTAATATGTGCCCCTTTCAGAAACAACGTTTTTGTGTCATTTCACAATTTGACAATCTTGGTGCAATCAAAAGGCATTTGTATAGTGTGCATGGTTAGTGAAGATCCAAGATATTTGATGGGTCGTCGTGTTGCTGAGAGTGACAGCTAGAGAAGAGCATCACCTGTGATGAAATAATGCATTTTTGGTATTTTTTTTAAAAAATTCTCTCCTTCTAAAGGTTCTGAGGCTCCTATGTGAGGAACTACAGCAAATAAGAGAGTGCTGAGAGAAAGTTAATCTCTGACTAAGTTAGATGAGGGCCTAGTAGCTACTAGTTTATAGCTGCACTCAGGAGTTCATAATCAAGGGAAGTAAAGACCCCCTTTAGTGCAGGTATTAGTGGGAGCATGTGAGGGAGAGGATATTAGGGCTGTATCATGACCGGGACAAGAGAAATGCACATTGAAAAAGCAGCTGCAATGACCTGCAACACCTGTGGCATGTTTATCTTCCAACCTGAGTTTGTTGGAGACAACAGTTGCTGCAAATGCAAGCTGGAAACATACCAGAAGAGAAGATCTAGTAGCTTGAAGCCTGCCTCTCCCCACTGCATCTTATCAAGGAATCAAAACATTTCTAGATGGAGCAGAGAGCTATTTCCTGGAGGAAGTGCCTCGGAGTCACATATGTAGAGAAATGTGATATACAGTATAGTTCTGCTTCCACCAGGAAGCATGCTGTATCTCTGGAGCTACAAAGTTAATAGTAGGCTTTCCTCAATGACAGCAAGTCTGAGCCACGGCTAAAGAGCAACAGTCCCAGACTAGACAGCAGCAAAGACATACAAGTGGCTGTGGAACATATTGTGATTAGAAGAATTTTTGCCATTTCCCAGAGCAGAAGACATGTGGTGGTAGTAAGTGACTTCCTCCTGAGGGGAACAGAAGCAGCGCAGTCTGCAGATCCAGCAGGATGCCTTGGGAGGTGTGCCATCTTTCTGGTGTAAAAAGCAGGATATGATAGTTTGCCAAGACTCATCAAACCTCCTGAATGATTCACATGGGAACAAATTTTGCTGCCAGACACTTTTCAGAGTGTTGCAAGTGACTAGGAAGCTCTGGGTAGGAAGGTAAAGGGCCTTGGGGCACAAGTGTGGTTTTTGGTCAAAAAGAGAAACAAGAATACTGGAAATTCTTTCTTGCATTCATTCATTCATTCATTTATTAGGGTAGATTTGTACAACTGTAAGGAGACCCATGGCTTGTAACATGAAATGGCAGTGGAGAGTGTTTCTGTAAAGAACTAAAGGGGAGAAAAACATCATTGACACCTCTGTGGGGATATGTTACAGACCTCATAACCAGATAGGAAAGCTGAATAGTATTCCGCTAGATTAGACTTGTAACATTCAAAGAGGAGAGGCATAATAATAATGTCAGCTATATTTGTGTTGTACAAGACAGACTCTGCATATGTGGGGCATTAACTGTGGAATTATGTGGGGCATTATGTTGTAGGTTGTATATTAACATCAGAGAATGTTATATAGCCCCCTTGTTAAAGAGGAAATAATTACTGGGAACCTAAAGAAAAGCTGGCATTCCTGCTCCAGGGCACAAACCCACATGTAATAAGAAATGTAGCCCTATTTGCAGTAAAGGCTGACACAGGGTTAAGTCTTTGCACTCAATTTTTATAAACAAGCAATGAGATTCAGAACAACATCTGTATGATTGAAAGATGATAAACTCCATCAATGACACCCCTAACAGTCCTATTACATTTTAATTGTACATTATAAATTGTTTTATATGCCAAGATTTACCTATTATGTATCCAATCTCAATATTTTGCCAATTTTAAATTGTTTTATATGCAAAGTTTTATCTATTATGTACCCAATCTCACTATGTACCAATTTTATTGTGTCAATTTTAATTGCTGTGTGCATATTATATCCTTGTTTTTATTGTTTGACTTCTTGTACTTTGCCATGGTCAATTGACTGGCACAGTAAACTTATTAACTGATTGAGCAACATTGGTGGTGGGTTGATTTCTGTTCCCGTTTGCTATTGAGTTGTACTTCACAAGCAACAAAGGTCAAGATAATAGCATTCTTTTCGCTCCCATCTGTATGGTGGAGAAGGCTTCTGAGGGAAAGGATCTGAAACAACTAATTCAAAGAGCAAGAAAAAGACTTTGCCTAAGAGTTTTGACAGTAAGAGCTGTTTGACAATGAAATATCCTCCTTTGGAAGATTCTCTTCAATTTGAGGTTTTTAAGCAGAATTGAGATTCTCTTTCAGGGCTGCTTCAGCAGCAAATTTCCAGCTTTGACAAGGGGTAGGACTCAATAACCCAGGGGTTCCTTCCAACTTGCCTTCAATAATTCCTCAAAAGCCACAAAGTCAGCTGAATTCTGTCAGCAGAGTCTGGATTCACCTTCAATCCGAATACATCAGTAAGAATATGAATAGCTTCTTACTATAATTTGTAAAGCCAGTAGCTTTACATCTGTTCATGCTAAAATGTCTCATAAATGATAAATACTGTCATACCTCGCATAACGAATTTAATTCGTTCTGCAAGGCTGCTCACTATGCGAGTTTTTTGCTATGCGAGTCAGACTTGCATAATGAATTTTTTGCTATGCGAGTCAGACTTTCCCTATGGAAAATCTTGCATAACGAGCGTTTCTATGGGGAAAACTCGCATAGCGAAAAATTTTCGCTATGCGAGTTTTCCTCATAGAAACGCTAGTTATGCAAGATTTTCCATAGGGAAAAGTCCGACTCGCATAGCGAAAAATTCGTTATGTGAGTTGGACTGCTTAGCAAAAAACTTGCTTGTTATGTGAGTTTTTTGCTAAGCAAAACGCTCGTTATTCGAGGTTTGACTGTAACTGAAAAGCACTATTGCTAATATAGACTACCATCAGTTCCAGTATGGTTTTGTATCATGTCCTTATTTTATTTTTCAGCAATTCTTCCATCTCCTCACATCTCTCTTATCTTCATCAAATCACTTATTAATGTACAAATCATTTTCCTGAGAAAATTTACATCCTACCTAGCACAAATTTATTTAAATTGTGGAATTTTTAAATTGATGGAATGACACAGGTGGAATTTGTTGCATTCCCAGTTTGGGAATCAATGGTCTAGAAGAGGAGTGCCCAAAAATTTTGAGCCGTGGGCTGGTCACTTGGTTCAGGGAGCCAGTCACTATGGCCTGGGGCACGGATGTGGCCCTGATGCCAATTCATCTGGCCCATGAAGCTCTTGTCACTCCTGGAAGCAGAAGTAAAATGCACCCATACAGGCACGTTTTACTTCCGCTTCCAGGAGTGATGATGGCTTCATGAGCTGGATGAATTGGCATCATGGGCCACATCAGGCCTCCTGGCCGTAGTTTGGGCACCCCTGGTCTAGAATTTTATTATCAGGAAAAGAAAGATGATTAGGAACAACTGAGTGGATGCTTATGGGGTTACATAAACGAAGCAGCACCTCACAGTCAGTAATATCTTTACATTTAGGTAGATTAAAGGCCACAGCATTATATTCACAGGACAGTCACCATGATAATTGTCAATAATCAGAATTGGATACAGCACTAGAAGAAGAAGAAGACATATCAGCTTTTCTGCACAAACCTTGCCAAGTTTCCTGATTTGTCCAGTAGAATTTATAATGTATTTTTAATATTTGTCAAGATATCAAAATTAATATTTGGCTCTAATTTCATCTATCTCAGCAACAGAATGAAATAGCAGTCTTAGAGTGCTAGCAATAGAGCCATTCTTCTCATAGAACCTATTATGGGATACAGTGGGGAGGGTTCAGCATACAGAATTCAAAGGACAGGAAGAGAATAAGAAAGAAGACAGACAAGGATAATGTCGCACTAAAACAGTGAAGTGTATATGCCTATTTAAGCAAATCTCTGATTCTAGAAAACTGCAAAGGCAAATAAGCACAGCTCATCCACAGAATGCAACTGAAGCTTTGTTACAGAGTGTTAAACAATAGAGCACTCATAAGACAACCTGCAAATGATATTGTAGAAAGGGGAAAAGAGTGAAAGATGGGACAGGTGGAAGCCTAACAATGAATGCTGTCCTCTGTCATCTCATCAGAGTCCTTGACTCTTCCAGTTTAAAAGCATGGGCCTCCCAATAGTCACTCAGGCATCCCTGCTTCCTGCTTCAGAGACTCCATCTCCTGGAAATAGCCTGTCAGGTCCCATCTGTTTTTTCTTTTGTGGAGATGCCAGCCTCCTGAGAATGGGTCCTCCATTCCCATCTCTTCACGGATGCTGGAAAACCAAAGGGGAATAACCCCTCCAATCTGCCAGAAATTGGTTTTCTGATACCAAGGACTTTGCCTGAGGGAGCTGCAATCTACAGTAAAGTACTTAGATGAAAATTAGATTTGTAAGTAAAGTGCTTTCTTTTGTTGTCTAGCAAAAACCCGCAGTGTTTGCCTGTTTCTGGCTATGTGGCTGGAAAGAGCTTAATGTGAAATTACCTATTAATATGGAAAATCTCACAAAATAAACATGTATTATGACAGCAGCATGATCCAAACGAAAGAGGACATGTAAACTTTCTTAGTGTCTCTTTCAGTCTTTTCCAAATCAAATGAGAACTTTTGTTCCAGTTTCAACAACAGAGCAAGCTGAGGGTTTAGCATGCTATAATTAGTTGCTATCATATTTGTCAGAAACCTGGATACAATTAACATGTGTCCTATTAGATTGGTTTATCAGTTAAAATAACAGTGTATTTATTTACTCAAAGCTTTATATATTAATGTGTTGAAATAAATCTACATGATGGTATAAAGGGCTAGTATCTTAATTGCCAATTCAGGTTTGAGTCTTTAAACTTGCTTTTTTGGTCTAAAGACAGTCTGACCTTATCTTTATTATTCTGTCTGACCACTCAGCATTTAACCTTATCCTGTAACCTTAACTTCAGTGACTGTCGATTATCTATCTATGTATATAATAACTCACCATTAGTAAAGGAAATACCTTAACTGTTGAAAGTTTACGTGAAGACATTCTCCCCATCTCACATGGTTGGGGAATTAGGTTGATTTGCTTTGTGACTGGTCTTTGGGAAGTAAACATGGGCTGCATTTGCAAGTCTGATATATCAGATATGAAAGACTTCCTAAACCATTTCACTAGAGTACTAACATGATTTGGCTCTAGTTGTCTGTGGCATAGATTTTAGTCCAGAGATGGAAGAAAAATACACACATAAACATGGCTAGTGACTATGTTGTGGCATTCTGGAAGTTGTCATCTCCCCCAAAGTAACTTATTTACTATTTCTGGGTTGTATATGCTGGCTCTTCTCCCAAGAGCAGCAGTGGAGAATCAAAGTCCCAGCCTTTGGCTCAGCAGCTAGATACCTAAACCAGTGAACTATCCAGCCAGCTAATTACCTAATTACTCTATAACTACTCTATCCTTGCCAGCACATCTTCAGAGGAGAGCAATGAGAATGATCAGGAAACTGGAAACCAAACCCTGTGAGAGAAGACTGAAGGAATTGGGAATGTTTAGCCCTGACAAAAGGAGATTGAGGCGGGATATTAGAGCACTTTTCAAATACTTGAAAGATAGTCATAAAGAGGAGGAGCAGGATCTATTCTTGATTCCCCCAGAGTGAAGGACAAATAATAAATGAAACTACAGGAACCCAGATTTTGGCTGAATATCAGGAAAAACTTCTTAATTGTTAAAGCAGTAAACCAATGGAACCAATTACCTCAGGAGGTGGTGAGTGATCCAATTCTGGAGGAATTAAAGAGAAAATCAGAAAACTATCTGTCAGAGCTGCTCTGATTTGGATTCCTGCATTGAACAGAGGTTTGGACTCAATGGTCTCACAGGACCCTTCAAACTTGGTTATTCTATAATTCTATGTATGCTGATGGATGGTGAGAATGAATGATGGATAGATTATGTGAGAACTGGCTCCTGGTTCTTATTCCAGGCTGATGTGCAATTTGGGTTTTTTATGTAGCAGATAATGGTCTGTTTAATATATAGTGTGTCTCTGTGGTGACAAGATGTAAGTTGAAGATTACTTTTACTTAGTTATATCCAGGGTATGGCTGATTGGGTAGAGAAGGACTCTGTGAACTTGACAAAACTGTCACATCGTTTGCAGTGGTGGGATACAATACAAAAATCCTCTGTTTTTGACCCTTCAGTTCTTTAGAAATGATTTTGGAGCAACATTTTTTTTGAGAGTCATTGGGAGATGAGTGTCAGGAGATTTGAGGACATCCATTTTGTGGAAGATCTTCCACCACCAGGAGTGGAGCAACCATGGTGAGAGTAAAGAGAGATCTCTGGAGTGTGATGAATTATGATTCATTGAAGATTGCCACACTCCAGGAACATGAGAGTGAGGCAAGCTCCAGTGATGTTGACTCACAGTTTATTCTTCAGCAAGCCCAGGAAAAAGAGGGACTGGAATAGGCTTGCAAAGCTCCAAAATCACTCTCTTGAGTTAAGAGAAGAAGAACCAAGTGCTTCTTGAAGTAATATGTACTTGCACTTCAAAGACAGCTGCTACACAATAGACTATGTAGATAATTTACATTAGTTAACTACTATTCCTAATAATAATTGCTTGCTGTCAAGTCAGTTCTGATTTATGACAACCTTTCCCCAAGTTTTCTAGGTAGAGAATACATATAAGTAGTTTGCCATTTCTTTATTCTGGGGGGCACCATGGAACTGTGCAGCTTTTCCATGGCTGTATAGGCTGGCTCTTCTCCCAAGAGCAGCAGTGGAGAATCAAACTCCCAGCCTTTGGCTCAGCAGCTAGATACCTAAACCAGTGAACTATCCAGCCAGCTAATTACTCTATAACTACTCTATCCTTGCCAGCATATTTATGTACTCTACACTCTGAAAGCTCATTGCCCATGCTATTGTCATTACCTGTATCTTTGTTCTGCTCTACTTGGCTCCACCTGTGTAAATGTGTTAAACTGTGTCTGTAAATCTGTGATCTAAATACTGTACTCAGCCTGTCTGAGGAATCAGATTGCAATCCTTCAAAGGCCAGGATGAAATAAACATGTCAGTCTTAAAGTGCCACAATACTTATGTTTTGGTTTTCATTGCATACTTTATTTATAGGCAATAGTTTTGTAGTTTAGATCCCTTCATAGGGTGTAGCAAATTTCTCTATTGATCTGGCTTGTAGCTTTTACTAGCTCTGTAATGAGTTCATGTTTCTAAAGATATGGACCAAAGTTGCAAGATTCTTTCAAAACATTTGCCATCTAGGTTGCCATTGTTTCTATATGCCTCTGTCCCATTGGACAAGACTACAGATGGGTCAAGATTTTTAAGCCTGTTATAGAATCCGAGGTTATGTTAAATATACTGTATCTAGTAACCTTATAGAAGTTAATGGGATGTATTTCTGAATATATATGTGAAGGCTTCTCATGTTAAAGTCTTTTACATTACTGTCTATGAATTGTTCTCTAATATCAAAACTGCATTGCTCTCTAGGTCCGATATGATTAATGAATATATTTGGGATATTTGCAGAAGAAGCTGTGAATATTTAGGTTTCTTTCCTAGATAAACAGACTTCTCTAAATATACAGTCTCAATCTCTGTTAAGGCTACCACAATGATATTAGACATTTTTTAGAAAGTAAAAGATGGGCTGAACTATGTATTTCATACAGATTGGGCAAGGAAATAATTTTGCTGAGTACCTGAATAATTTGGCATTTTTGAAATACACATAGAACAATCTTTAGTCAGAAGTCCTACTGTGTTCAAGATGACTTACTCCAGAGAAAAATACTTAACATTGCTCATGTATTTAAGATTATCTGTTTGACACCACCACATTTTGGGATTAATCAATAGGAGAGATTTTGGAGACTTTTCATTCATTCATTCATTTATTCATTCATATATAGATATATATATTCATAGAGGCATATTTCATTCATAGAGATATAGGGGAGAGATAGCTCTTAATCTTTTTGTCAGTCAGTTTTACAAAAGGAACACTGATTATTTTTAAAAAGGTAGGTTTTGATCATAATGGGGACAAGCAAACGTCTCATAGTAGACACATTAGTGCCTTCGGGTGGTTACTTACATTTGCCACCCATTGCTGTCCCTGAAGATACCACTGTGTTGAGGGGCAATGTATGAATATATGAAGGTGTAATGACATGAGTTCTCCTCTTCAGAAGAAGAGGACCAAGAGGATCCAGCTCTGGGGTGACAGCTGGCTGTGGTGCTGGTGCCAGCTCCAGCTCTTCCGATTTGGCCTCCTGATCTGAGCTGGGTGTGGCCTGGGGAACTGGCAAGGGGTCCCTCTCGGCCTCAGAGTCGGCATCAGCCAGCTGGATGTCCTCCTCCTGTTCGCACCCAGGACCCCAGGCCACAACAGGTAGCTTAGTGGTTAAGACACTGAACTCAATGACTGGATTGTTGACAGGTCAACAGTTTGAGACCCAAGTACAGTAAAACTTTGCATAAAGAGCACCTCGCTTAAAAACTAACTCACTTAAAGAGCAGAATTTTCTCTGAATTGTCACCTCACTTAACAACTAAAACCAACCAAAAACTCAACAACTAAATCAGGGTTCGCAATCCCCCCCCCCCCGCGAGAAGTCACAGTTGGTCACTTACAATGGTGTTTCGCTTATAGAGTAAACTCGCTTAAAGAGCATAATGCGTTCCATGGAGCTGATGGAGTCAGCTTCCATCTCTGTCTCAGCTCTTGCCAACAAAGCAGTCTGAAAGCAAGAAATTGCAAGTAGATAAAGATGTACCACTTTGGTGGGAAGTAAATAGCATTCTGTGTACTTTGGTGTTGTCATGCCTGCCACACGTCCACAGAAATGTCTGCAGACACAGCACAGACAGCACTGGCTCTTTGGCTATAAACAGAGATGAGCACTGAACCCTAGAGTCAGATACAATTGGCTTTTGAGTAAAGGCAACCTTTACCTTTACCTATCGCTGGTAAGGTACTTTCTAGACTGATTCTTGGATCTGTAATGTTGACCACCATTCTCTGTGGTGCCATCTCTCTTTGACTCATGAAAAGCTCCGCATTTCATCTTGTTGTCTTGGGCAGCTAAATCTAAGCTTGACCACACACACTGCTGTCAGTACACCTGGTCAAACATAACGGGGGAGCCATTACGTTTGCTTTAAAGAAAGCAATGCAGGGAGCAGGGACCCTGTTTTGAAGCTGAACCAGAATCCTTAGGAACATAAGTTGACTTTAAAGTAATGAAGACTTCATTCCTGCAGACCTAATTTCAAATGTGCTTTTCCCATTGCTATGCAACTGTCAGGTTTTGGCATACAATGTCACATTTGGAAATAACAGCAGGGGACATATCCATTGCAACAGCTGTGCTTTGCTCCACCCCTCAACAGTTGGAATATAGAATTAGGCTGCCCAGAAGTCCTTATAAGGATCTGTATTCTCTGAACACAATGGAAAAATAGGCTGTCCAGTCATGTGGAGGACATACTATTTCATGTTTGCCCCTGCTCAGTGAATGATAGATCCTGCAGCTTCATGCTGTATCATGGCCTGGCTAATATTTTGCAGCCGAACCTTCCACTTCTATCCTACTGACATCCAGTAAAGACTGTAATACTTAGCAGAGTCCTGATACTTCCAGGAAAGTGCATTTAATCCAGGCATAAAAACCACAAAATTTTCCCTAACTGAGGCATAATGTTGATTGTTCTCTTTCCCTCTCAAATTCCAAAGTTTATTTACTTTGAGAGAGGGGTATTAGTATGGAGAAAAACTGGTGTGCATATATCTAGTTTGACTGCCCAGGATTCTAATCATTTGACCTGACCCAAAATATATTGGGCCTTTCTTTGTTTACTTCTATGAGCATTTGACATCTGTCTATTTGATGCTTCCTTCTCATGCCTTGGAACTTCTGGTACACCTACATTGTTCATTGACATTGCTGAGTATTTTGGTTACTGATTTAAACTGTTTACGCTTCCTCAGAGAAAAATCCAGCTTTATGTTTTCCTTTCCTCAGCCCATGGCAGAAGGTTGTTCACACATCCAATTCACTTCTAAGCAGCCAGAAGAAAGGGTCAGGAGTCCCTCCATCCTCCTTGGCCTCGTCCTTCTTTAGTGAATGCCTATTTGGAGACAGCCTGTCATTTTGTTCACATTTATTGTCTTCTAGCTCATACAAGAGCTCTGTTTGCTTTTAATGTAGCCACATAAACTGTTGCTTGGATTTTCTGCAATTAATCACTAGGAGTAGCAATTATGTTGAGTTTACTCATGCTAGGTTTAAACTTGTATTGTCGATACAAAATATTCTATGTGGTCATTTAGCTGTCATGAAAATATTTATACTGTCATTCCCCTGTTCACAAATTAAAACACTCTACGAAGCACTTAGTTATTTTTTCCCAGCAACAATGTTTGAAATGTGAGAAACCTACATGTCCACAAAGAGTATTTCAGTTGCTCTTTTTCCCCATCATGGTCTCCCTCCTTCCCATCTGTTGGCCATTGGCACAAAGAAATGTAAAGGCATATCACCTTAACTGGAGAGAGAAATATGTCCCTCTCCACAGACAAAATTTTACTGCTGCCAAATGCCATGACAGCTTATAGCCTGTTCTCAGATTTGCAGCCAAAACTGGTAAAATTAAAATGATTGTAGACAAGACAACAGAAAGAGAGAACTCCACTACCTTTAATTAGTGCAGAGAGGAGAGCATGTAGGGGCAGGAAGCCTGCTGATGCAAAGGTAGGAAAAAACCTGTCTTTGCTGAAATTTCCTCTACTAAACAAAGCAATTCGGATGCTATCATTTGTATCTGGTCCACTCCCTGCGCCCCCCCCCCTTTACCAGCTACAGCTAATTGAGTGAATTCAGGTAACTTATAACTTATGGGATGTTTCCTTCACTTCAGCAGCTCTTTGTTCCCACCTCTCCAGCCAAAACTTTGGTTGTAACAGCTGCAGTTGTTTTCATGCAGTGTGAAGCCATGGCCTGACACACTCTATCATTCTGCAGCTGAAAAGGCACACTGTTAACAGCAAAGCCCTTTAGAATGTAGAATGTAAATCGTGTGTGTGTGTGTGTGTGTGTGTGTGTGTGTGTGTGTGTGTGAGAGAGAGAGAGAGAGAGAGAGAGAGAGAGAGAGAGAGAGTTAATTTTATTCATCAATAACTGATACAGTAATACTTCGCATAACAAATTTAAGTCATTCTGCGAGGCTGTTCACTATGCGAGTTTTTTTGCTATGCGAGTCAGACTCGCATTGCGAAAATTCCTATGGGAAAACTCGCATAACGAGCTTTTTTAGGGGAAAAACTCACATAGCGAATTTTTTCCATTATGAGAGTTTCCCCCCATAGAAACACTTGCTATGTGAGCATTTCCATTGGGGAAGTCGGACTCGCATAGTGAAAATTTTCGTTATGTGAGTAGGCTCGGTTTTTGAAAAACCCGCTCGTTAAGCGAGTTTTTTTGCTGAGTTGCTCGCTAAGCGAGGTTTGACTGTACAGAGAGATGTGATGCTTCTGTTGCTAGAAGTTACATATAGTCAATCTGGCTAGTAGATACTGATTTGCCTTACTTTCAGAAATTAATGTAATCTCCCTTTAAACCTCCCAGATTGGGAACCTTTGTCATAATTTGTAGCAGTCAATTTGAAAGTCCAACTATGTGTAACCCTGGATGATTGTTTTCTCATGAAAGAGGCTGAGATGGACTTTTCTGCAAGTAACAACCTGAGAGATGCAGATGACACTACCCTAATGGCTGAAAGTGAAGAAGACCTAAAGAGCCTCTTGATGGGGCTGAAAGAGGAGAGTGCAAAAGCTGGTCTGAAACTCAACATTAAAAAAAATCAAGATCATGGCATCCGGCCCCATCACTTCCTGGCAAATAGAAGAGGAAGAAATGGAAGGAGTGACATACTTTACCTTCTTGGGATCTAAGATCACTGCAGATGGTGACTGCAGCCATGAAATAAAATGACACTTTGTTCTGGGGAGGCAAGCTATGGCAAACCTAGGCAGCATAATAAAAAGTAGAGACATCATCCTGCCAACAAAGGTCCTAATAGTTAAATCAACTAGTAGTAATTTATGACTGTGAGAGCTGGACCATAAGGAAGACTGAGTGCAGAAGAATAGACGCCTTTATACTGTGGAGCTGGAGAAGACTCTTGAGAGTCCATTGGACTGCAAGGAGATCAAGTCAGTCCATCCTAAAGAAAATAAACTCTGGCTGTTCGTTAGAAGGACAAATACTGAAACTCAAGTACTTTGGCCACCAAATGAGAAGGCCTGATTCTGGGAAATATTGATGGCAATAGGAGAAGGGGTAGTCGAGGATGAGATGGCTAGATGGCATCATTGATGCAGTGGGCATAGTTCTGAGTGGAGTATGGAGGATGGCAGATGACAGAGAAGGCTGACATGCTGTGGTCCATGGGATGGCAAAGGGTCAGACTCGACTGTGTGACTGAACAACAAAAACTCCTGTTTGGCATCCCTTTGTGACATGGAGGCATATAGCGATGCCATGTATACTTGGGCTATGATTCATTGGTGGTTGTTGCTTTTGCCACCTGATTTAAATTTTAAAATCTTGGCAGAGTTAGCTCTGTTTCCAATGCTTATTTTAAAATGTAACTTCTTGGAACCAAGAGCATTGTGTGAAGAAATTATTCTCTTTGTCTCTCTTTAACCCCCCCCTCCCTTTAGTTTCAGTGAATAATCCTGGTCTCTAATTACGACAGTATCTTGAGATCTCTTTCTGTCACACTATGCTGGTTTTTTTTTTTTTTTGCTATACTATCACCATGTTTCCCCATGAGTGGCTCCATTCACACTTAAGCCCAAGCATGTTAGGTTGATGTGTAAAGCACTACTGACACTGAATAGCAGCAAATCAAGTACATCTTGATAATACAATGGGAGTAGTGATAAGAAAGTATCCAACCAATGTGGAAAAAAATTCTTGTAAATTTCTCTTGCACATCTCCTGAGTATGTAATTTTATGTGTGTGCAAGGGTGGTTGGCTTAGTGGTTAAGACACTGAACTTGATGACTAGAAGAAATAACAAGTAGATAGGTACCACTTTGGTGGGAAGGAACATGGCATTCTGTGCACTCTGGTGCTTAGTCATGCCTGCCACATGTCCATGGAAATGTCTACAGATACAAACAACACTGGCTCTTTGGCTATAAACAGAGATGAGCACTGAACCCTAGAGTCAGATACAACTGGCTTTCAAGCAAGGGTGACCTTTACCTTTACTAAGAGTGATTCTGGTATTTACTTCTTTCTTTCCCTAGTGGATAGCTCTTGTATCAGTTCAGGGCCAGCTTTTTTGTCTGTGCAAATTCTACATATTCTACCAAAGTTTTCCCCTCTTCCAGGATGGTTTTTTTTTTAAAAAAATATGATCTTTATATATAGAATGTTAAACATAAAAAAAATCAAAAAGGTCAATTTCATAATGAAGCCTACTGAACTGGATGTTTGAAATGGCACCCTAGGCTCAAGGAGTTAATAGCTTTTGTCACAGCACAATTCTCTTAAGTGCTCACAATGCAAATGGATTCATACAGAAAAGGGGGAGGAGACCCCACCAATCTGGATGCATCTATCTTTTCCTTCAAAGCCCTGTTGGGATTTGTTTGAGATGAGAAATGTATAAAGAACAAGAGATCACCTGGATCCTGTTAAAATTATAATCAAGGAAAGGGCAGGGGGGTTGGGGTGGGGCTCCACAATTATGACAGTTTTAATCCATCTGTGTCTGTGTAGCCATTCCAATTCCAATCAGCTGTTGTAGTCAGGGGTGTATTATTCTGAGGCAGGAGATGAAAATAAAATCCTTACTGAACAAACATTCCAAATAACAAGGTACCAGAACATTTCAGCTTGCTTATCACTGTAGCTTTTAGAGGCATTTATTTGTCAGTAAACAAAATAAATTACGACTATATATTGCTGTGCAGCACATCTCTAAGGTTTGTATTGCTGCTGAATGGTCTCCAGATTGGCTTCCAAGGGCCAATTTTGCATTATGCCCTATATTTTAAATAAAGATCATACAACAATGCAAGCTGCAGTTTGTTAATTAGTTTCTGAGAAGAGTGTTAGTTCACTATAAATAGAAAAACACATCAATATACCGGCAGCTTCTTCTCTTGCCTATTTTTACTGGTCCTAATGAACCAATCTGCAATTTTTTAAAAATGTATTTAATTTCATCTTGGTTTGTATTTTAGATTTCAATATGTCAAACTGAGATATGTCATTTAAAGTGACACAGTAAAATTATATAATAAATAAATAAATTATATAATTAATAAATAATAAATAAAATAATAAATAAATAAAATTATATAGACAATGAATGAAAAATTAGAGCAGTTATATAATGCCTGCGTGTGTTTGGCATATTGAATATAAATGGCTGAAAATGCAAAAAGCTGCCTCATAACATGAACAGGTAACTAGATTTTATTGTTGTTATATGCTTTCAAGTCTCCCCAACCTATGATGACCCTATGAATTAGAGATCTCAAAAAGGTCCTGTCCTCAACAGCCTGGCTCAGCCTTGCAAATATAAGAGGCAGAATTTTGTACTCTCTATAATGTTATAACTTGAAATTTGATTCAAAATGCTTTAGAGCCTAGCTAGGCATTACACACAGCCTGAAAAAACAGCCAGAGGCACAAGGTGTGATCAGAAAAGCTACTGAGAGATACATGGGTGAAAATCCTCCCTTTTTGTCCTTTCCAATTAATTTTTCACTATCTGGGAGTTTAAAAGGCAGTCAAAATGTTGCCAGCATCTGTGCGTACTTTCACGTTCTGTCAAAAGAACCTGGGCCCTGTTCGACTACATTTCAATTTTGTATATCCATTGTTTGTTACTTCTGTCACAAAGTTTAGACACGTTCTAATAAAAATGACTGGGGAGATTTTTTCGGAGGAAACATCTATGAAAAGCAACATTGTCTCTGCCATTTTTTCCCAGGAGAAAGCTGAACAGCAGGCGAGAGGCGATGCTTGTAGTGGTTGTCTCCATTATTGAAGCAACTGGGCCAACTCACTCTTTCTTTACACTACAGTGCAATCATCTCATCCGTGGAATGGATCCTTCCCCACGAAAATAGAGAGTCTGAACAGCATGGTTCTTTCAGATAAAGGAAGCATTCTTCCACTCTTGGTCTTTGTTTGCTCAGACACTTTGTTCAGTGTCTAATCAGCCTGGCTGTGGGTTGTCATGAAGCCATCATCACAAGGATCTTTGCAGCACAAGAAAAAAGTATAAAAATGGCAATGAAACTGCATTGTTGGCAGAAAGGCACAATAAAAAGGGACTACTTCAGCAGAATTCTACTTCACAGAAACTACTTGAGTAGAATTCTCATCCATGGAATAGGCTATCTCACCGAACAACGGATGAATTCACACAATTGTCAACAGATGCTGAAGGTTAAACTCATTAGCAAATGTTTCATGCCAGGTGCTTGTCTTGTAGTCTTATAGCAACCATTTGCAATTCAACAGGGTGAAACTTCACAACTAATCAGAATAACAACCAGAGATCGTCTGCTATTACCAGTTGTAAAAAGCCATATCGATTTGTATACTGTACTTATCTGTTGTGCTAACCAACCACTCTATACCGCTGTACCTGATGTGTATAAATTGATGCCATGAAGTCTCACTCCTATGTCTGATGAAGTTGACTTGATCCATGAAAGATAATATTAAAATAAAACAGATAAGTCTTTAAAGTGCCACAATAGTTTTTGTCTTTTTATTTTGTTTTATATACTCTCTGACAATAAAAAGGGAGACTGATACAGAGACTAGGAAGGGGGATTTCATGTTTCCTGAATAGCCATCCATTGTTCTAAAAATGGGCTAGAGAAGATTTCAAAATGTTGGTGGAGGTGCTGGAGTTCACAGCACTTCTGCAATTTCCATTGTTTCAAAAAGGTCTTATTCAGCACTTCTTTCTGAAAGGCCCAATCACAACCACCAGTTTACTTCAACGCATACTGATTCCAATTCACCTCTGGCCCAATTCTATTATCTTCATTTTTGACACATGTTTCTCATGACATCTCTATCCAGTTTCATTCCCACTGGAGTTCTCTGCTGCTTAAAGACTTTTTCATCATGCCTCCAGGGCTCAACATTTAATAAAATTATTATCTAAACTAATAGTGAAGGTGCTAAAGACTTTCTTGCTTATTTCAGTGCTTTAAAAATATTTTTGGGTAGGTTTTCTATATAATATATTTTGCATTCAGATTGAATTTATCTGCTTGTTTGTATGGAGAATATATTCCACAGAAGGCTGGACTAGATTCAGATAGAGGAGCAACAATTGGTGAAAGAAATGTCAATTATTTAATATATGCAGATGACCCCATTTTACTGTCAGAAAAGCAGCAATGAGTTGAAATGTCTTTTAAGGAAAGTGAGAGAAAAAAGTGCCAAAGCAGGACTGCAGTTGAAGTCAAGAAGTCAAAAATCATGACTACAGAAGAACTACGCAACTTTAACTTTGGCAATGAAGATACTGAAAAAGTGAAATAATTTGTATACAGTACTTTGGTTCAATCCACAATTCAAATGGAGACTGCAATCAAGAAATCATAAGAAGATTGAGATTCAGAAGGGCAGCAATGAAAGAATTAGGAAATATGACATATCAAATAAATGGATGTGTTACTGCATACCAAGACCAAGATTATCCACACTCTTCTATTCCTGATCACTATGTTCTGGCATAAAAGCTGGACACTCTTCTTCCATGACTAGGTCAGACGTGAAGCAGCCAACCAAAATGAAGGCACCTTTGGGTGAGTCCATTCTACAGTTCCTTTCACCTGATCTAGTGTGAGAAAGATTAGCTAGCAACACAAGGTGGGCGTTACCAGCGTACACCCAGTATTCAAAAATACCACAATCTTTGAGGAGGCTCCTTCTGTGTACCCTAGCTGGAAGTAAAGAAAGCTGACAGGAAAGCCAGATTAGATAAGGAGATATAGTGCACTCTTGTCTGACACTTTTGCCTACAGAAAACCATTCCATTTTCTGTCCCAACACTAGTTTCTTGTCATAACCTGCTTTAAAAAATCAACACATTTTTCAGGTAAAGAAATACAGGTTACACATTAGGACAATCAAGTGTCTATGAGGTACCCCCATTTCTTTTAGAAAAGCCCACAGTTTTTCATGAGCAACACAGTCAAAGCTTTGTTGTAGTCTATAAAGCATGGATTGATCTTCTTTTGAAATTATTTGGTGTACTCAAGTATCCAGTTGATATTTGCAATTTGATCGCTGTAGCTCTTCCTTTTTGGAGGGAACTTATTATAATGTTCCAAATATGATGATAACAGACAAAAGCAAAGTGATTTATGACATCAAATAACTAACTATTTACTAATTGGTGTAATTTGCTTGCAGTTGTTTTGCTTTTCGCAAACTGGCATCATGTTGCTTAGTGCAGTTTTAGGATTTTGGTTTCATTGGATGTGCTGCTTTTTATCCTTCAAACCCCAGGCAACATTTTCTAAACTCAGCTTTTGTCCTGCTTATGTTTGCATAACTGCATAATTAATCCAATGTCTGTGTAACTGAATTTACTCAGAAAACATTATTTATCCTTGTCTTCCCCTGCATACCATTGTATCTGTTGTCACTCACTCCAGAGACTGTTATTTCTCCTCCATCTTCTATTATTTCTGGAAATTGTATGTGATCTTATTCTCTCTCATCCTCTTTATGTCTCTCACACTCCCTACCATTAAAGAGGTAGACTGATTCATCCTCACATAGATCATTTTGTAAATTTTCACAAGAGAGTTTCACACATTTCTGTAAAATGCAGCATATTGGAAAATGTAATCACTTTTTGAATGAACTGATAAAAACAATATTGCTGGGGCTTGTTTGCAAGGATATAACACATACTTGCATACTTGAGGGAACTGGACACCTGTTCAACAGACCATCTGGAAAGCTCTAGAATGAGAAGCTTAATGTATAAAAGGTATTCAGAAATTAAGTTAGTTTGCTTAGCTTACCTCTTAGGAAATTGCACGCTTAGTTGCTCTCCTGTTACTTTGTGTATGCTCCATAAGTATACAGATGCTATGTTAGAAGTACTGTACTAGCAAGCTTTCTTATTTTGGGGTGTGTTTCTATTAACTTCTTTAGCCTTTGCCTCAAATTGACTGTTCCAAGTGCCTTTTGAAATCTTTTTGAAACTTTTTAGGACCTTGGCTTTTTTTTTTTTTGCTATCTTTAATAAAATATATAAATGCCTCCATCTAATTGTCTGGGGTTTGGCTAAAGAGGGTTTATTTATTTATTTTATTTATTGTTCACATTTATTATCCCGTCCCAATTGGGTATACCCGACTCTGGGCGGCTTACAAGACAAAACACAATCACAAACCCAACCCCATCCAATAAATACTAATAATTAAAATTTTAAAACTGTAAAAAGGATCATAAAAACAAGAAGTAAAAACCGGGAACAAACAACCCCGCGGAATAAAACCCACAGCAAGGGAAGCTATCCCTTAAATCAACCACCCTGTGTGGGATCCCACATACCTTGGTCCCCACACTTGTCCCGCCAGCCAGGTTTTTAAGCCCTTCCGGAAGGGCAGGAGCTCTGTTTGTAGGCGCAGTTCAGTTGGGAGGAGGTTCCACAGGGCCGGGGCGAACACAGAGAAGGCCCTCTTCCTAGTGCTAGAGAGATGAGCCTCCCTAGCCGATGGAATAACAAGAGAGTCCCTCCGATCCGCCCTGGTGGGACGGACAGACGTTCTTAGGGTGACGCGGTCTCTGAGGTATCCTGGCCTACTACCATATAGGGCTTTAAAGGTAATGACCAGCACCTTGAATTGCACCCGGAGACATACTGGTAACCAGTGCAGCTCCCGGAGCAGTGGTGAGGCATGAGCATAACGCCCGCATCCCATCACTATCCGGGCCGCCGCATTTTGGACCAGCTGCAGTCTCCGAATGGTCACCAAGGGCAGCCCCATGTAGAGCGCATTACAGTAATCAAGTCTGGAGGTGACCAAAGCGTGTGTGACCATGAGCAAGGCGTCCCGGTCTAGGAGCGGGCGTAACTGGCGTATTACACGAAGTTGTGCAAAAGCCCTCCTGGCCACGGCTGCCACCTGCTCATTGAACAGTAGTCGTGAGTCCAGGAGGACCCCCAGGTTACGCACCGGGTCTGTTTGGGGCAAAACTGCCCCATCCAGAACCAAAGCTGGTAACTCCCGAGATAACACAGGGCCCCTTACCCACAGCCACTCAGTCTTGCCAGGATTCAGCTGTAGCCCGTTGTCCCCCATCCAGACCTTAACAGCCTTCAGACACCTGGAAAGGACTTCCACTGCACCGCTTGGGTCCCCACGGGCGGAGATGTACAACTGGGTATCATCTGCATATTGATGATACCTTACCCCGTGGGAACGGATGATCTCACCCAGCGGCTTCATATAGATGTTAAACAGGAGAGGAGAAAGTACCGAACCCTGAGGCACCCCGTATTGCAGGGGCCTAGGGCTGGACTTCTCCTTCTCCAGGCACACCGACTGGGTCCTGCCCCTCAGGAATGAGGAAAACCAGGACAACACTGTGCCCTGGATCCCCAGACCCTGGAGCCTACCCAGAAGGATGCCATGATCGACCGTATCAAAAGCCGCTGAGAGGTCGAGAAGAGCGAGGACAGACGGCTCCCCTCCATCCCGCTCTCTCCAGAGATCATCCACCAATGCGACTAGTGCAGTTTCAGTACCATATCCGGGCCTGAATCCTAACTGAAACGGGTCCAGATAATCCGCTTCATCCAGGACTTCCTGTAACTGCTGCGCCACAGCCTTTTCCAGAACCTTACCTAAAAAAGGTAGGTTGGACACTGGACGGTAGTTGGAAATTACCGTGGGGTCGAGGGACAGTTTTTTTAAGAGGGGAAGCACTAAAGCGTGTTTAAAATGTGCAGGAAAATGCCCCTCTTTCAATGAAGTGTTAATGATCGCCTCGACCCAGCCACCTGTCACAGACCTGGAAGCTTTTATTAACCAGGCAGGGCATGGGTCCAGTGCACAGGTCGTGGCACGAACAGATACAAGAAGCCTGTCCACTTCCTCAGGGCCAACCGGATCAAACCGATCCCAGGTAACATGGCTAGACTGCGCTATGGTCAACCCCAGCTCCGAACGTTCCACGCCGGGATTCAGCTTCGAGCGGATCTGAGCGATTTTCTCCGCCAGATAATCAGCAAAATCCTCAGCCGATCCCTGCCACCCAGGGCCCGGACCCCCTCTACCGAGGAGGGACCCGGTCACCCGGAACAAGGCCGCTGGGCGATTATCTGCGGAGGCAATAAGGGTGGTGAAGTATTGGCGCTTCGCCACCCTTATCGCCACTAGGTAGTCCTTAATAGCAGCTCTAACCAGTGTTCGGTCAAACTCGCTCCGAGTCTTCACCCAGCGGCGCTCTCGGCGTCTCTTGGCCCATTTAAGCTCCCTTAGTTCCTCTGAAAACCAAGGGGCAGATCGATCCCCACAGACTCGGAGAGGCCGTAGTGGCGCGATTGCATCCAAGGCTGCCGTCGCTTTCTTGTCCCAAGCGTCGACAAGGGCCTCGGATGAAACGCTTTGCAGGTCAAGAGGACAATCCCCCAGTTCCCTCTGGAATCCTTCTGGATCCATTAGTCGCCGGGGGCGGGCCCATTTAATCAGCCCTGCCTCCCTGCGATGGAGTCCAGCCCCTAGGAAGTCCAGAGTCACCAGATAGTGATCCGACCATGGCACTGGGGCGATATCTAATTTTTGTAATTTCAGATCACTCTGCCACAGCTCCGACAAAAAGATTAAGTCCGGTGTGTAGCCACTGCTCCTGGTAGGACCCTGAATTACCTGAGTCAGGCCCACGGCTGCCATGGAAGCCATGAACTCCCGAGCCACCTCTGAGCCGGCCCCCAACGATGGCAAATTGAAGTCCCCCAGGACCATCAGCCTGGGGGTCTCCAACGCCAACATGGAGACCGTCTCGAGGAGCTCAGGCAGGGAATCTGCTACTCTGCAGGGAGGCAGGTACATGAGCAGTATTCCCAACTGACCCTTAGGGCCCACACGCAAGAACAAGGCCTCACAGCCCGGAATTTGTGGAGCCGTGGCCCTGGTGATCCCCAGTGACTCCCTAGCTATCACGGTACTATCATGGTACAAAAACTAGATGTTGCTGGGAACCTTGATATTTTTGTGGGTGGGTGGCAGTTTTACCTTTTAAGGTTAGCATAAAGGTGTGTCTAGCCTTGTGATTTGCTGGAACTACCAGAAAACATTGCTCAATTGGAATAGACTGGAGTTTTGGGTAACTCTCATATCCTGGGCTCATATCCACTTCAGGCTCAAAAGGGCAATGTGGTTAGAGAGATACCTGTATCAGAAAACAAAACAAAATAAACAAAACAAAATAAAAACACTGTAGCACTTTAAAGACTAACTGCTATATTTTTTATTGTTAGCTTTTGTGGATCAAGTCCACTTCTTCAGACAAGGAGTGAAACTTACAGGCATGGTTGATATACACCAAATTCAGGGGGTCAAAGGGAGAAGGGTGTGGTCAAGCAAGATGACAGACAACCAAGCACAACAATACAGCTTCACACAGCCATTAGCAACAATAGATTATTCAGATTAACTCTAAATGACTCCCTTTCAATCTCAAGGTTGCTGAGAAAGCCCATTCTGGTCTCTGACCAATCTTGACCTGCATGTCAGAAAACAAACAAAAACACTGTACCTGGTTACTTTCTGTTTTGCTAAAGAGAATTAGCAGAAAGGTTGTAATATAATATATAAAATCATATAGCAATCTGTGTATCAAATTTGATAATGTCCCAGAAACCCTTCGCTAATATTTAGTCCCCTGCAGTGGGTGTCTAACAGATGGATGTATTTGATTTCTGCTGTCTCCCTTTCAATCCTAGTTTTGTAATTTCTGTGTTTTTGTTTGCTTTCTGACATGCAGGTCAAAGGTGAAAGGGAGTCATTTAGAGCTAACCTGAATAATCTATTGTTGCTAATTGCTGTGTGAAGCTGTATTGTTGTGCTTGCTTGTCTGTCATCTTGCTTGAACACACCCTTCTCCCTTTGACCCCCTGAATTTGGTGTATAAAAACCATGGCTGTAAGTTTCATTCTTTGTCTGAAGAAATGGACTTGATCCACGAAAGCGAACAATAAAAATATAGCAGTTAGTCTTTAAAGTGTTTTTTATTTTATTTTTATTTTGTTTTGTTTTCTGATATGCCTGAACCACAGACTAACACAGATACTATTCCAAAAAATTCAAGTGGTTAAAGAGAGACACTCTGAACCCGGCAACAGTGTGATACAAATGACTATCTGTTTTGAAACATGAATTAGCTAGTACATGTACAGTCAAACCTTGCTTAGCAAGCATTTCGCTTTGCGAAAAACTCGCATAATGAGCGGGTTTTTCAAAAAGTGATCTGACTTACATAGCATAAATTTTCACTATGCAAGTCAAACTTTCCCAATAGAAAACTCAGGTAATGAGCGTTTCTATAAAACATGCATAATGTACTTCTAAAAGGACATTGAATCAACACCTGTGACAATCCAGCGGATAGGTGGCCAGGATATCCTACAAGGGCTCAAAGATACCATGAGCTAGTCCTATGACCTTAAGAAATAAGACCGTTTTCCCCTATATGCAAGCACAAAATTCCCAATTCTTCTCATTCTGGGTTTTATATAAAGAGCCATCAGCTAACTTCACAACTTCCAATTCCCTCTGCTTGAATTTGCTACAGAGAAACCTGTCCCTTGTTTTATAAATCTGGTGTACAAAAGTAACTGTAAAACCAAAACTGCAATGTGGAAATCAGTGACTAGTTTCATTAAATTATTTAATTAAAAAAACCTTCACTGTCCTATTCCAGGATAAAGTGTTTGAGATAGAATGTTTGATTATGGCAAGGGTGAACATTTTGAGCCATTCTTCCTCAACCTAATATAAAACAACCTAATATAAAACAAGATATTGAACACCAGATTTTTCTATTTTTTAAAAATGAAAATATTAATAATAAGAAATTGACATCAAAACAGTATTATTGAATGGATGAGTGAAAACAAATATTGCTTATAATGAGTGTGTCAAACAAAGGTTGAACACAAGGACTACACTGGGGAACATTTGTATGTCTGTTAATCATTTCCTTTTGTCTGTGTTTGTCCTTCAACCTCCTCCCAGTTTACTTAACAGATTTGTTATATCTCCTGTCAATAGATGCACATATATGCTAATTTTCCAGATTTAAAAAAAAAATCAATTCAGCACTACCAGGAATATTTTTAGAAGATACTTATGTTCCACTGTAGCACACTGTGGCATATTTCCCCCCTCTGAAAACATATGGCATTATGTGCATAAAGACTACTCTGGAGATTTACCATAATTATGTCATGATGTGCTTATTGTTAAGGATTCGACAGCCTTTCTTGTGTTTCTACCTGCTTTGTTTGAGAGCAGCTGCTCCCTTTGAGCTGCCTGTCCCTGTCTTTTTCTACAGCAGAAACAGAATGAAGGAAGGCTTCCCAGGGAGGATGAAGTAACAAAAGAAGAGATACACTTCAATGCTACAATGAATGCAAATCCAGTTACCAGGTGATAATTTACTGACAAATGCAGTGAAAGAAGAAAAATATTTTGCGTACTTAAGTGATAATGAACGTTCTCTACATTAGTTGATGTGTTATTGTCATCTCCTATCAGGTTGTCTCCAATCTATGGCGACCCAATGAATAAGAGATATCCAAAATGTCTTGTCCTCAACAGCTCTGCTCAGCATTTACAAACTCAAGCTATGGCTCCCTTTAGGGCAAGGGTTCCCAACCTATGGCCACAGGCTGGCCCCGGCCCCCAATGCCATTCCATCCAGCCCGTCACCTTCTCCATGGCACCTGGAAGTGGAAATGGGTACTTTTACATCAGCCGTAAAATGTATATGTGCAAACACGCCCATGGCTGTCATACATGTGGAAGTGGTAGCATTTATGTCAGTCATAAATGTACCCACTTCTGCTTCTGGGGGGTATGGTGAGGCCCATGGTAGAAAAAGGCTGGCCACACCTCTACTTGAGGGTGTCAATCCATTTCACATTTAATCATTTTTTATGCTTTCAACCCTTCGTAGCATTATTGTATTAGCTGGAGCATTAATTAATTTTTGGTGATATTTCTTTCTGTTTTGTTTCTCAGAGTCCTGGAGCCACTGCGCAAAACTTTGGCAAACCACTGCAAGCCATCTTTATATATATATATATAAAAACTGCCCAATAGTGACCCTAATTAGTTTCACTAGGCACTTTGTTATATGATTTTTTTCGTTATATGATGCATGCATCGTACAACAAAAATCCCCATCAGGAAAATTGCACAACAAAAATCTCTATGGGAAAAATCGTACAATGAAAAACTTTTCATTGTACGATTCCCATACAGATGCATTGCATCATACAACAAAAGTTTTTGTTGTACGATGCATCTTTTCTTTTTTTAAAAAAATTCCTTCATTGTATGATTTTTTCACTGTATGGTTCATTTGTTATATGAGGTTCTACTATATTGGCGATGTCTATTCCAGTCCCCTGGAGAATGAATGCCCAAACTTTAGCCTTAGGGTGGAATGAATTCACCAAAAGGTGGCTTCGTTTAGCAGTTTCACATCTGGCCTAGACACGGAAGAAGAACAGGTATAAATATATCCTTTATCATCTACTCACATAACAAACTTCTGAATCTCCTTTTAATCCTTTCTAGTCTGTAAGTGCTCTGAACATTGGAAACAGATGAAAACAAAAAGAGACCAAGTCTTGAAATGCAAGAAATCCACACACACAGTTCTGATGGACTGCATGCAAATATGGCAAATTGATGAAAGATATAATCTGAGACCTTCTTCAGAGGTATTTCTCAGAAATTATTGTTAAATCCTCAGTTGCTTGAATCTTGCTTTTCAGAGATCTCAGAAAATTTATTTTCCTTCACCTCAAGTACACATTGAGCTTCAACATTTTGAATTTATTCCAGTTTGTTAGCAGTTTTAGAGTTAAAGCTGATACTTAAGTAAGTTCTATAAGCTCAATGTGGCTCTTCTAGTTGGAATAAATAATTAAATCTAATTCTTTGTTTACTTCTGTAAATTGATGTCTGCCATTCCCTCCCATCTTTTCCTCATGGTAATTTTTACCACCAATATCTTGATATAAAACATTCAAATTATTTTGGTAAACCACACACACACACAAAATCTACATCAGGACTTGGAAGTAATAGTAGGCAGAAGCTCAAGAGAAGTAGTTTCAAATCTTGTTTGTTGTGTGAGGAAGATATAAGTAATACTTAATTATTTCTCCATAATTCAGAAGACTTTAACATGTTTAACTTTAGGTAGATAGAAATTTGTTATGTAACCCACAGTTGTTTTTTCTTTCATCTTGAGTTCACAACAACAAGGAGCAAGCATATTCACACCATAGTGGTGTGTTACTGCTGCTATTTCAGTACAAATTGTTACAAAGATAGAAAAATCTGTCCACCGTCTCTGAAAGTGAGTCAAGTCAGTTCCTGCAGCAAGGTGTATCAAAATGATTTCTTTTAGACCAAGGGTTCTCAACCTATGGCCTACGGGCTGGATTCAGTCCAAGGTGCCATTTCATGTGGCCCACACTCTTGCTCCTGTCGCCACTTCTGCCACCACGACCGCCTCCAACCTTTTCCCCTATGCTTGGCTTGGCATGTCCCAGCCAGCTCTCCATAGCAGGGTGGATGTTGAAAGGCTTACAACATCCGTCCTGCTATGGATCACCATTAGGAACACGCCAAGCAAACAGAGGGGAAGAGGTTTGAGGAGGTGGTGGAAGTGGAAGCAGTGGAAACCTGTGGTTGCCCACAGCTTTCTCGGGGGCTGCTCTGTCTGAGTACGGGTGAGACTCCTATATGCAGCTCCTTCAGGGAGGTGAGCAGGGAAGCAGAGTGTGGGGAGTTGTGTGGGCTCAGGTTGGTCCTGCCAGTGGCGGGGGGAGTGGTGAGGGCTCAGGGTGGTCCTGCTGCAGTGATGGCAGTTGGGACTACCCTGAGCCCCACCCCACCCCTTCTGCCGGTGGCATCAGCAGCAGTGGCGTGGGGGGGGGGGTCTGGCCTGCCAACAGTCTGAGGGTGCATGGTCTGGCCCGTGGCTTTAAAAGATTGATAACCCTTGTGCTAGACCTCCTTACAATATATGTACCCTTGCTCCCAGAACTTAGAGAGCTGATTTTTTTGAAGGAATTTATTATTATGTTACAAGCTTCCCCAAATAAACTCAGTAACATTAATTTTTATTTTAATAAGTTTCTGGTAAGTTGTTACATTCTTGCTTGTGCATTCTTAAAACAAATGGCCTATTTTTATTTTATTTTTGTAAAAAATCAACATTGCTAAGAAAAGCACTTTAACTCCTCCCAAGTAATGAGAAAAAGTAATGAGAAAACATAAGTCATCACGTGGAGAAGGGAACAGCCTGATTAGTTATGCCATTTGCAAAAGCAATGTTGTCATTATTTCTGCTTATATACCACCCCATAGTGCTAAGCACTCTCTAGGCGGTTCATAAAGTAATTATGCAAATGACAGTTTGCCCCCAAACTGAAATGATGGAAGGCTAAAACCTTGAGTCTGTCAGGATCAAACTTAAATTTCAAGCAGAGTTTTGACTGTAGTGACCTAACTATTCTAAAAGGAATACTTTATTTACAGACTGGCAGTACTTTATATATTACTTCCAAGTGAGGCCTTCCTTCAAATCCATCCTTGCGGAAGACATCTTACATATTAACTAATATACTAACAAAGATCATCAAGATCAAATGCTATCAGTCCGAGATTTGTCTCCCATATCCTTGGCTTGAATTCACCACAGCATTAACTTGGCTTCATTTATTTCCCATCAAACACAATTTGAAATAAAATCTCCTTTGTAAAAGATCAAAGGCAGCTTTTGTGTATGCGATTCTCTTTTTTAAAAAATAGAGTTTGATGGTGACTGAGTAAATCAGACCTCATAAACAAGGCATTTGCAAGGCTAGGCGAAAATATGTTTTCTTTCTGGTGCTTCCACCACTAACAATGTGCTTTTTATTATTACTGCCAGCAGAGTCTCTGACATACACTGTACTCTGAGGCAATGTCAACAGTAGTTGAAAGCTGAAGTCATTTCTTTGCTAACAAGACATGACACTGTCATTATATTACCAGTGTGTGCTGCTCACACCCTTCTTCTACTGTAGTAATTTCACTTCTTTATGGAGGAACTAGTTTTTCTATGTCAGAATCAGTTCTCTTTTTTATTATTAAAAAAAATAATGGTATTGACTGAGCAGAGAACTCTAATCTTAATCAAATATGGTTCCTTCACTTCCAGGGAGTCCAAACTTGATTATCAAAGATCTTGGTTCATTTAACTTGACAAATTATTACTAGTCTGTTGATTCACAGGCAACCTTGTTGGTGTTAGAAAATTCTCCAGATCAACTATCACTCACAAGCTTCAGACCTGTAATGTGTACATCTTTCTTCTAACAGGCAACATGAAAACCATTCATTTCAGCAGGGATTGCCCAGTATATATAGATAGTACCTGTTGTTTTAAGACCTCTACCTACATTTGATTGACAGAAGTGTAATGAAAATTCCTTCCAGCCAAACAGAATTCTACCATCAGATTATTTACTATTTGGTTTCTCTGGCACTAACTCTCTTCTGAGCAGAGTTAACAGAAAGTGTCAGCACAACAAGATTCAACCTAGTTTTTGACAGTTCACACACTAGGGCTATAGTTCTGATAGACTGGACTTGATTCTAAAAGAAAAGGCAGAATGCAAGACAGTAAAATTGGAACAGTGGTCCAAAATGCAGGCATAGTGATCAGTGAATCCGGCAGTATTGCTTACTGGCACCTGAGCTGCTACAGAGGGGGAAAAAAAAACAGTTTTCCTCCATTCATCTACACTGTTGGGATAGTGCTGGATATTTTTTATCTATTCCTTAGTTCAACAGTTCAAAAACTTAGATGTTGATGGATTTCAACTCTCTGAAATGCCAGCCAAAGGAATTTTGGCAGTTGTTGTCCAACAATATCTGAGTACTGAACATTAATAACCAATGCCTTAGTCCAGGAGTTCTCAACCTATTTCCCATGGGCTGGATCTGGCCCATGGCACCAAATAATCTGCCCCCACCCCCGCTACAGCCACTCCCACTACTACCACCCCGGACTCATTTACGCCCATTATAAATGCATTTATGCCAACCATAAATGAGTCCGCAGCCATCATAAATGCATTTATGACAGCTGTAAATGGTGGTGGTGGTGGTGGGAACACACAACCAGTCTGGCCCCCTCAACTGTTTGAGGGAGCATGACCCAGCCCCTGATTTGAAAAGATTGAGAACCCCTGCCTTAGTCCCTAATCTCAACTACAAATTTGATGGATGGTCCTTAAGATGGAAGCTATTATATCTGAGCTTCTGTACCTTTCATGTAATGGCAGAAGTGAAGAAGAGACATATGAGCAAGGAAAATGTTTTCATCTCACTGCTTTTCTTACACTCTTCTTTCTTCCTTGCTGGCTGTTTGACTCCCATGTGTGACAAAAACTAAAAATATCAGGCTTAAAATGGCAATAGTATTTTTAACTCTAATCAAAATCATCAGTGGTACTCAAAGTCAAATAATCAGAGAGCTGGATTGGACATAAATCTAAATCTAAGTGAGGCCTAACTGCTAGAAGGAAATGGTGCCTAAGCTAATCAATCCATATCAGGATGCTCATACATCTGTTTTCATTATTGGACAAGTGGTATACAGGTCTGCATTCAATTTCTGCTTGTTGCATTTTAGAGAATAAAAACTTATTTATACTAGTAGTAGGTCCCTAGATTCAAAGAATGTGCATTTATCTTCCAGTCATAGTCAGTGACATAGAAATGACTTGATTTATATCCAGGGTTCCAATGACTATTGACTGTGCTAGAAATGGCTCTGCTCAGGTTAACAGAACTTCTTGTTTCTGAACTTAAGACACATATAACCTGTGTGGTTCTAAAGCTAAAAAAACTAATGTGTGAAATGTGGTCAAATGGCACTGGGGGACAGAATAATATATAATAATATTTTGTGCTAGCATTATGAATTCAAGCCACGAGGCTGAATGTCATCTTTCTGATGTCTAAAACAAGCTTCCCTAGATGGCTACACTCTTCCCCCATTATGCAAATGCTTAGTTTCTCAGTTTTCTACAAAGTTAGTTTAAAACTGTTCTAGAAGTTTTAAACATTTTTCCCAAGGCTGAGTTATTGATATTAAGAGCAGTGAGCCAAAATATGCTGGCATTTTCAGCTCTTCCATGCCTCCCCATGGAGTTTCAGCCCCAAAACATCTTTGAAATGAAATTTGGTCCTCCAGTTGAAAGAGGTTCCCCACCCTTGCTCTAGGTATTCATCAGTTATGATAAAGTGTAAATTGCCATGTATTTCAGGCTACCCATTGTTATGGCTGCTGAAAAGTTTTAGGTTTTAACTCTTACAACCTTCTACTTGCATGACGGTATGCGTGCCCACCCCTGAAAGATCTGGAGAACAGTTTAAGATTCCTTTTTTGTGCAACCTGGTTGTTCTTGAATAATCAACTCTGTCCCCAAATAATTTTACTATGAAGTGCTAAAGAGCTCGAATTTACCATAAAGATCTAGATTTACTAACCTGATTACGGGATTTGTTTTTTAAACATAAAGGAAGGTTGGTAATAGTTTCATGGCAATTCTTGTAATTTATTGCTTACTTAGTTTCACTGCAAGAAGAAAAATTGCAGCCACTACAGAGCATGTTATACAGGAAAGCACTTGTAAGATCAATACAAAAATGCTCAGCCTTTACATAAATTATTTTTGTTGGTTGGTTTGTTGTTCTTAGTAATGACAAATTTACAGCATATGAACAGAGGACTTTTGCCAACTATCATTTTCCCCTCTGCAAAAGCAGTATTGAATTATGCCAGGCAATCTGGACAAGACATTTATTTACATTTAAATTTATAGAAGAAAGAGCATTTGAAGGACAGAAGATAAAATAAGCATATTTCCTTCTCCTAGATAGCATAATCTTCTTCCGAAATACCTGTCCAAAAACTGAGATCTGGCGGGGTCATCCTGCTCCGTGCCCCCATCAGGGGAAACAGTATATTATGTGTAGAATTGCTGTATTGCACATCTCAAAACCTGAGCAGCCTGATTTGCGTACTATGCAAATTACTATTAGTATTATTTGCACATTATGCAAATTTAGCTCATTAATTGTTGCAATGTTTTTCTACCAGCGTGTTTTATCTCCTGTACACTCATAGTGACCTGTGATGGAATAGTTAGTGTCTGACTCACTCTTGGAAGTTTTCAGACTAAGATGAGAGGAGAACCATGTAAAGAAGCTATATATACTGCTGATGCATGTAAATAAAATAAGAATAACATTTTGCCATGTATGCAGATGATATTCTATTGTTTTTACTTTCAGATTTTATTGCGGGGAAAATCCCCTTCCTGAGAATGGCATAAGAATTCCCCATGAGTGTCAAACTGTCATTTGATTTTCAGGGAAATAAATAGAAAGAACATGAAGGTAAATTGCAGAAATCAGGAGAAATTTTACTCAGCAAAAACAAACAACAACAACAACAGCCCACCACTGGTTTATAAACATGAGATACTGTGCTTCTGTATCCATAATTCAAAATGCCAGGAAATAGCCCAGTATTGCAGCATAGTATCATGCCCATGTTGCCAGCAGGAAAAAAGAAGGATGCCAAACTTTACATAGCAAGGGAAGCATGAACATTGACAACACCAAATGTCAGCAGTACAAATGGTCTACTGGATATCCTTTTGTGATCACTACCATTCACAAAGAGATGCCAAGCAGGAGGAATGTCCATCAGAATGTCCAGGCTTTTTTTTATAATGGAAGGTTAACTATAAATACACTAAGATGCTAAAATGCCATTGATAATCACACAGTCTGGAAGTCTATGGTTGTAAATGTGATAATTGGGAATAAGAGGAAAAGGAAAAATGGGACAGTTTGAAAAGAAGTAAAGGATTCTTTAAATGAAAAACTAGCCTGTCTTCCTGCTGGATAAAGCAAGAGCTGCTGTGATTGAATTTCTGCCTGTTTGACGTGAGAAGAAGTGGGGAGAGAGGAGACTATGGAGACTATTAAACAGTGCCTTGGGCTTTATCACGGTGATCCTGTGGGCATAGGGGCCACATCTTCAATTACAATGTAACAAAATGATTAGCCTACCAATTTAAATTAAAAGTAAATATTCAGAGGCAAATGAAGAAATGTTAACTTGAATGCAATCCATTTTGGAACAATATTTTACTGCAGAACCCTTTTATCTAGCTATATATGCCTCCCTAGTTTGTGCAATTTTTGTGGCTGCTTTCTGTTAGTCAAGGCCTTAATGTTCAAGTCAAGGTTTGTGATAAATACCCTTATGTCATGTTAAAGTTTATCTGTAAATCTTGATCTACACTTGGATTTCACAATTTTCCTCTTGTAATAAGCCTGCTCACAGATGTACGTGGTACCAAAGACGGTGAACATGCCTGCAGCAATTTTTTTTAGGTTGATAAATATATCAGATAGACCAGAAGACAAATCTAACAGACTATTTTCTTTGCAAATGTCTCTGAGAATATAATTGACTTGCAAATCAATTGGTTTGGGGGGGGGGAGGTATTTGCATCTTCTGGTGCTACTTCAAATGGATTCTGAAATGTTTTAATTTCCTACTTATGTTTATGGCAATCTGTGAATCTGGTCTCGAATTCCACCTGCCTTGATGGATGGAACCCCTAGAAATATTCAATTTGTAAAACACTTGGTATCCCAAGTGCAATAATTCCAGCCCTTTTAATCTCCTTATTCCACCTTAGTTTGCAAAAGCAGGCCAGCCATCTCCACACAGCTGCTTGATTTTCCTTATGCATGGAGAGGGGAGTGATAAAGCTGAATGGTACAGTTAGCTGAACTCTGCTGGTTAGAAAAGTACCCAGAATGGCTAATGCCGGTATGGAGGATAAGACCCAAAGGGGGTTGACAGAAGGAGCCACGGACACCAGATGAAACAATGTTGCTACTATGCATTTTGTAAGAGTGAAAGAAAAAACAGCAGTGGATGATGCTCATTGAGGCAGAAAGACCAGTGTGGATTTGGGGTAAAATGCCCTGAGGATGATAGCACTAAACAAGCAGTTTAGAGGACCACACAGAATGAGCTCAGTGGCTGTATGTGGCCCACAGGTCATAGGTTGGGTTCCCTATCATGTGCTTGATCTTGTCATTCAACCAGTAACCAGAGTGATACCAGGTATAAATGCCTATGGAGGATGGGAGTAATGTTTGCCTTCTACCTCTTCTGTTCTGTATTAACTGAATAAGATACACTAATACCCGGGATAATGCTAAGACTTGGTTCCACAAGTCTTAGCGTTATCCGATTTTTAATGTTGTGTGATGCATTGAATGCACAATGTTTAAAAAATCCTGTTCCCTTTACAAAGAGGAAAGGGAACAGGGGGGCGATCCGCCTGACTCTTTAGAAAGGGCAGTGGGGATTCCATATGTGGGGATTCCATACGTGGGGATTCCTTTCCAAAGAGGCAGGCAGATCAAGCCAAGCACCAGCTGGGTTGAGGAGAGAACGTGTGCGTGCATCTCCCCAACCCAACCAGTGGTCCCAGCATGCAATCGCTGGCTGGGTTGGAGAGAGAACGTGCATGCTGTCTTCTCAACCTAACCGGCGATCCCAGCATACGATTGCAGGTTGGGTTTGGGAGATGCGTGTGCACATTCTCTCCTCAACCCAGCCAGTGATCACATGCTGGGACCACTGGTTGGGTTGGGGAGACACACAAACATGTTCTCTCCCCAACCCAGCCAGCGATCGCATGCTGGGACCACCGGTTGGGCTGGGGAGAAACACACCCACATTCTCTCCTCAAACTAGCTGGTGATCGCATGCTGGAATTGCCAGCTGGGTTGGGGAGGTGTGCATGCACATTTTCTCCCCAACCCAGCTTGTGATTGAATGCTCAGAACGCTGGTTTGGTTGGGGGGGAGAATGGGCATGCACACCCTCCCCCCAACCAAACCACCACTCTGAGCACAGATCTATGCCCCAAAGCCCACAGGGCTGGTCTCCAGCCCTGTGGGCTTTGGGGCAGAGATTAATGTTGAGGAATTTGAGGCAAACCTTTACATTGCACAACATTATCTTACTGGGGTATTACTGTACTAGTCTCTGGCTGTTGGGATTTGTGTACCTGTTATATCTTATCATTACACTCCTTAAAACAGAGATCCCCAATCACTGGACCACAGACTGGTATGGGCCACAGGCTGTCCTGAACTGGGCTGTGGGGGTGGGTGGCACTGGGAGCCCCAATGGCAGCCTTCTGCCCTCAATGTGCTATGTTGGGTCTGCCCAGAAAATGGAATGAGAGCACAGATTTCAGACACAGCAGATAGGCCAGACCCCTCCTCCACGTGGCTTAACTACAGCAGGGGTCTGCTCCCTGCCCGCTTGTGTGCAGTGTGATACCTCACTTTGGCTGGCAGGGCCCCTCCTTCTTAGCAATGGACCATGGTGCAAAAAAGGTTGGGGACCCCGTCTTAAAATATTTTTAATCAGAGACTCATAGAATTGGAAGGGGCATCTAAGTCCTCTAAGTACCCACCCTCTGCTCAATGTATGAAACCAAGTTGAAGTACACCAGACAGATGGCTAGCTAACTTCCTCCTGAACATCTCTAGTGACAGAGCACCTCCCAAAGCAATTGGTTCCATTGTCACACTGCTCTAACAGACAGGACGTTTTTCCTGATATTCAGCTTCCTGTAACTTGAGTCCATCCATACTATTATGATTGGGAATAGACCCACCACTTCCTTTGAATGTCAACCTTTCAAGTATTTAAAGAGTGTCTTACAACAGATTTCCATCATAATCACAACTTCTAACTAAAAAACTTAAATCTACAGTTACATGACAAAAATAGGTAAGTTATATTGCAATGCTAATATAGTATAATTATCATCCTTCAGTTGTTGGGAGAAGAAGCTGATTGTAAATAACAAGATATGTGCAACTAGATATTTTCAGTCATTGTGATATATGAACCCCTCTTGTCTCCCAAAGTAATAATACAATCTAAAGCTATCCAAAAGCTATTATACTTTCTAAATTTGTACCATTATCATCATTATCTAAGGGCAGTGATCATGATGTTGGCATTCAATTTCAGAGATTATTTTTGCTTGTTTATTGCAGACAATGAGAAAACGGTAAAACAAGCAGTCATTTCTATTCAAAGTTATTAATTTTGTTTTTTCATTGCCAAAAAGTGCAAAACAAGTAAAGATTAATGGCAGATGGTTGCTATTCAAAAAACAGGAGAGTGCAAAGTCTATGAAACAGTGAAAAGGTTCTTGTTGAGTTTTATGTTTTATATATATATGAATTACTCATATGTACTGCTGATGAGAAATCACTGGTCTGTTTTTACCGATTTGCTAGTTTTATCAAGTGTGGGATGTTAGTTGTTTTTATGTATACTTTTTAGTGTTATAATCTGCCTTGATAATTTATTTTAAAGCTTGGAAAAGGTTAACATAAATGTAGACTTTATTGTGACCATTTCCAAACATTAAGAACCTTAACTTGCTTTGTTTGAAAATACTCCCATAAAACCTATATAAAATGGAAAATCTCAACTCCCCAACAGATTTATAGCACAATTAATATGTTTCATTAAAATCCAATAAAAAACTCCCTCACCCTGCTTTGCATGTTAGCATTTCTCTATATTTTGGATATGATACACAGTTGGGCTACATAAATGACAAATAGAAGCACCTCATGATAAATTTGTTAGTGTCAGCTGCATGTATTTCCAGCTGAGGGATGTGTGTAGCCAAAATTGCTCTGGGTGAAGGACAGGTAATGAGTTTATAATTATTATTTACTAGAATGACAATGTCTACTCTGTTGTGCATTTTAGTTGAAGAAATTCTTGTCCATTCTAAGACTGTTCATATGGACTAAGCAGTTGTTGACTTCTAAAGTCAAGCAGAGATTCAGCGGGCTTTTGTCTGACTGACGAAAACCCACTCCACAATACTGCAGGGCCACCAACTAGGCCAGTGATGGCGAACCTTGGCACTCCAGGTGTTCTTGAATTGCAATTACCAGAAGCCCAAGTCAGCACTCTTGCTGATCAGGGCTTCTGGGAATTAAAGTTCAAGGACACCTAGAGTGTCAAGATTTGCCATCACTGGCCTAGGAAAAGAAACAGTCTTTTTTTTTTTTTTGCATATGGTTGGAAATTACCCTTTTTTCCTGTTCCCTATTGCAAAATTATTGCAATCAGATTTGTGGGTCTTATGCATTTAATTGTATACCTCATTATTCAGGGGTCAAAATCTTTTTGGATACTTGTACACAAGCAAAAAAAAAAAAATCTGGATTTTTTTTGCAGTTGACTGATAAGGTGCTAGTCACATGTTACTAATGTGCCTGGTTATTCACTGCTACACACCTGCCACCACATCAGTGAGCTAAAAGTAGCTGTGATAACTTCCATAGTTTATCTTTTTGTTGTTGTTCAGTCGATTCCGACCCTTTGCGACCCTATGGACCATTGTCCTCCAGGCACCTCTGTCCTCCACCATCCTCCTCAACCCGCCCAGCTCTGTACCCATTGCACAATACCATCTAGCCATCTCATTTTGTTTTCCCCCTTCTTCTTTTGCCCTCCACCTTTCCCAGCATCAAGGCCTCCTAAGGTGAATCCTCTCTTCTCATTTGATGTCCAAAGTACTTCAGCTTCATCTTTACTATTTGACATTCTAGGTCTCCTCGTTGTCCAGGGGACTCGCAAAACTCTCCTCCAGCACCACATCTCAAAGGCATCTATTCTTCTGCGCTCAGTTTTCCTAATGGTCCAGCTCTCACAACCATACATTGCCACTGGAAATACCTTTGCTTTGACTATAGAAATCTTTGTTTGCAATGTGATGTCTCTTCTTTTCACTATGTTCCCCAGGTTTCTCATCGCTTGCCTCCCAAGAATCAGTCACCTTTTTATTTAATGGCTGCAAACACCATCTGCAGTGATCTTGGATCCTAGGAAAGTAAAATCTGTCACTGCTTCTACTTCTTCCCCATGAATTTTCCAGGGACTGATAGGGCCTGTTGCCATTATCTTGGTTTTCTTGATATTGAGTCTGAAGCCAGCTTTTGCACTCTTTTACTATATTATACACTGAAAGGTAATTTAATCCCATCCCACCCCCCGTTTTTATCACCTTCCTTGTACAAAGCTATTGTTGAAGACCTGACATGTGCTTGGACTGAGATGTTATTTTGATGGAATTTTATTTATGCCTGTTCACTCAGGGGGATTTGAAAATGAAATGGTGACTTTGAAAGAGAGAAGTAAAATCAATAGCCATTAAGTGAATGAAGACATTTTAATGTATGGAGCAACATGAGTTAAGGTGCTTTTATCATCAAACCAGTTCATGCCCTGGACATTTGTTTTGGTCAAATGGAAGAGCCAAAGAAAGACAGAAGCCTCCATCATTTTACAGTGTGTTACATGAATATAAAGCAAGAATGCTTCATGTTCAAAAGAAGCAATAGCAAGATGTATAATCCTCCATGTGTTTAGAGATGAAGATAGTCCAATTTAACTCCAAGGAAAACCTGGTATAAATGTTCAAAGCAGTCAGTTTCTGTAAAACTGGGAGACTTGTCATGCAACTGCCAGATGTCAGCAAGTGGACCTAGGTTTTGCATAGGCAGGCATGTTATTCTGCACACACTACTGCCATTTATATCCTCAAATGGTACTACTATGTAGTCATTTAAAACATGATGTTACCCCATAATGAAGAGAGATACTAAAAATGACAGATTAGTTCTATTGTACTTGGCTGACGCTGGAAGAGTGGGATACTTACTGCAAGGAAGATTTGCAGAGAACTGTGAGCCACCTCTATATATTGGTATTCAAGAACACACCCTGAGACAGTGATGTAGCGATGGTCTTCTGGTGCCCAGTCTGGGGCAGGAGTCACAGAGGTCACCATGCACCCAGGCCCATTCTCCATCCACCAAGATCGGTGCATTGAGATATTGAAGGTCAATATAAGATCTGTTTCCTGCCAAGAAGAAACAGAAAATAATTCATTCCACAGTTGTTATAATTAGGTGACATAGGTGTGTAGAGCCTTATCTTTCTTTAGGCATGAGAGCAAAAGCAGAATGTATTTTAAATGCTTGTTCGTGCTCAACACTAATCTTTAAATTGGAATCTGAATTTGGAATTCAGATGTTAACATTTTAATTGCCACAATCCTTTGAAACAGAATGGCACTTTTATAAAAAGTATTACACACACACGCACACGCACACACACGTACACTTGTGCGCACGTGTATACAGTTGTACCTCGCTTAAAGAGCATAATGTGTTCCACAAGATTGCTCTTTAAGCGAGTTTGCTCTTTAAGCGAAACACCATTGAAAGTGACCAATTGTGTGGGGTATTGCGAACCCCGATTTATTTGTTAAGCGAATTTTTGGTTGGTTTTATTTGTTAAGCGAAGCAAACAAGCAGAGAAAATTCTGCTCTTTAAGCAAGTTACTCTTTAAGCGAGACACTCTTTATGCGAGGTTTGACTGTATATGGTTTATAACCACTCCAAGATCTTGATATTTTTCCTTCAGCTTCCTCCAAATGTCTACATGCAGTCTTGTGATTTTCTTAATTTTTTGCCGAAAGCCATTTCTCATAGCACGACAGCTGTCTCCTGTATTTTCACAAGACAGCCTGACAACAGCAGTCATGTTCAACAGAAAAGCTTATCCAGAGGAAGAAAACCACCACATGTGCTCAGTCATGTGTACGCATGCATGCACACACAAATACAAAGGGGAAGAAATCCCACTTTCCACATATTATCTAAACAACTATTTTTATTATTGACAGCAGATCTACAGTTACTTTTTCATGTACACAAGGACTTGCATCCTACCATTCTGCTGCTAACAGGGTGTCTAACAATAATATAATGTCAAATAAGATGCAACACAAACAAAAGTTATTATGATAAAACCAGACAAATGCAGCAGATAAAACAGGTTATCACATTTGTGTGTGTGCTAAATTTGGAAATAAAATGTGGTGGCCCAGGGATCCTCAGTGAGTAGAAGATAGGAGCCCAGTTGTCCTTGTGGGGGTCGATCTGCTCCTTGGTTTACAGAAGAGCTAAGGGAGCTGAAACGAGCTAAGAGACGCCGAGAGCGCCGCTGGGTGAAGACCCGGAGCGAGTCCGATCGAACACTGGTTAGATCTGCTATTAAAGACTACCTAGTGGCGATGGGGTCGGTGAAACGTCAATATTTCACCGCCCTCATTGCCTCCGCAGATAATCGCCCAGCGGCCCTGTTCCGGGTGACCAGGTCCCTCCTTGGCAAGGAGGGGCCGGGCCCTGGTTGGCAGGGGTCTGCTGATGTTTTTGCTGATTATCTAGCAGGGAAAGTCGCTCAGATCCGCTCAAAGTTTAATCCCGGCGTGGAAGGTACTGAACTGGGGTTGACCAAGGCACAGTCTAGCCATGTTATCTGGGATCAGTTCGAGCCAGTTGGCCCTGAGGAAGTGGACAGGCTTCTTGTATCTGTCCGCGCCACGACCTGTGCACTGGACCCATGCCCTGCCTGGTTAATTAAAGCTGCCAAGATTGTGGCAGGTGGCTGGGTCGAGGCGATTATTAATGCTTCATTAAAAGAGGGGCATTTTCCAGCACCATTTAAACATGCTTTAGTGCTCCCCCTCTTGAAAAAACCTTCCCTCGACCCTATGGTAATTTCCAACTACCGTCCAGTGTCTAACCTACCTTTTTTAGGTAAGGTCCTGGAAAAAGCTGTGGCGCAGCAGTTACAGGATGTCCTGGATGAAGCGGATTATCTGGACCCGTTTCAGTCAGGATTCAGGCCCGGATATGGTACTGAAACTGCACTCGTCGCTTTGGTGGATGATCTCTGGAGAGAGCGGGATGGAGGGGAGCCGTCTGTCCTTGCTCTCCTCGATCTCTCAGCGGCTTTTGACACTGTCGATCATGGCATCCTTCTGGGAAGGCTCCGGGGTTTGGGGATCCAGGGCACAGTGTTGTCCTGGTTTTCCTCATTCTTGAGGGACAGGACCCAGTCGGTGTGCCTGGAGAAGGAGGAGTCCAGCCCTAGGCCCCTGCAGTATGGGGTGCCTCAGGGCTCGGTACTCTCTCCTCTCCTATTTAACATCTACATGAAGCCGCTGGGTGAGATCATCCGTTCCCACGGGGTACGGTATCATCAGTATGCTGATGATACCCAGTTGTACATCTCAGCCCGTGGGGACCCAAGCGGTGCAGTGGAAGTCCTTTCCAGGTGCCTGGAGGCTGTTGAGGTCTGGATGGGGGAAAACGGGCTACAGCTGAATCCCGGTAAGACTGAGTGGCTATGGGTAAGGGGCCCCGCGTTGACACGGGAGTTACCAGCTTTGGTTCTGGATGAGGCAGTTTTGCCCCAAACAGACCCGGTGCGTAATCTGGGGGTCCTCCTGGACTCACGGCTACTGTTCAATGAGCAGGTGGCAGCCGTGGCCAGGAGGGCTTTTGCACAACTTCGTGTAATACGCCAGTTACGCCCGCTCCTAGACCGGGACGCCTTGCTTATGGTCACGCACGCTTTGGTCACCTCCAGACTTGACTACTGTAATGCGCTCTACATGGGGCTGCCCTTGGTGACCATTCGGAGACTGCAGCTGGTCCAAAATGCGGCAGCCCGGGTAGTGATGGGGCGCGGGCGTTATGCTCGGGCCTCTCCACTGCTTAGGGAGCTGCATTGGTTGCCAGTTTGTCTCCGGGTGCAATTCAAGGTGCTGGTCATTACCTTTAAAGCCCTATATGGTAGTGGGCCAGGATACCTAAGAGACCGCGTCACCCTAAGAACATCTGTCCGTCCCACCAGGGCGGATCGGAGGGGCTCTCTTGTTGTACCATCGGCTAGGGAGGCTCACCTCGCTAGCACCAGGAAGAGGGCCTTCTCCGTGTTCGCCCCGGCCCTCTGGAACCTCCTCCCAACTGAGCTGCGCATGCAGACAGAGCTCCTGTCCTTCCGGAAGAGCTTAAAGACCTGGCTGGCAGGACATGTGTGGGGTTCCAGGGATGTGGGATCCCATGTGGGGTGGTTAGTCTAAGGATTTTACCCTTCTGACGACACCCCCAGATACTGTTTTAGTCTATGAATTTTTAAATTTTTTATTGATGTGTTTTAACTTGGGTTGTAAGCCGCCCAGAGTCGGGCTTGCCCGATTGGGGCGGGTTAGCAAGTGTGAAATATAAATAAATAAAATAAAATAAATTTCATTTCACCTCTCATTCCTCACCACTGGATATTTGGACATAAGAGAAGAAGAGAGGTAACTGAATCCCTCTTTTGTTACATGCAGCACCTCGCTTGCAACTGCTGCTGTCAACAGCCATTTTGCTCAAATTCTGAAAATACATGTATGGTTAGGACACAGCTTATCCTTTCCCAGGCAATGACACAAGAAGCCAGTTCCAAAGTACCCAAAGCGATAGATTAATCCATCATTGCTTACTTCTATTATTCTGAGCATCAGTAATTGTTCTTTTTTTTTTAAAAAAAAAAATATTTTCAAAATAAAGGAAAACATCATACAACTATGTAAAAAACACACAAAATCTTAACAAACCTATATTAAAATACTACTGTATATGCAACCAAAATGTCAATAATTTTTAAGACAAAACACCCTATGCCGCTTACATGCCACTTTTCATGGCACTGCCTGGATGCATTTGTAGAGGACTCTAAATGTCTACAGTACAAAGGAGCCTCTCCCCTCCTTCCCTGAGTAGCTGCCTTATGTTGTTTGTTTAACATCTGTGTTTCAAGTACTGTTCAGAAAAACAGCTGCCTTGAAGCTGTAGAACTTAACAAGAAGTGTTATACATGTTGGGCATGTCAATATTGTATTCTTTCCAGTGTCCATGTTGAGGATGAATTTATAATCCTGATTCAACAACTGTTGCTTCCTCTTCGGGACACAGTGTTACATCTGTGCAAGTTCTGTTTATTGCCTATGAACAAACAGTAAATTGTCTGGAATCCTTGGTGATATCTGAAAGCACTGTTAATGAAAACGAGCATATCAGACTAGATTTAGCATACAGATCAAGAGTGAAAAGCAAGGAAGTGGATGGGGATACACTAAAGTGCATGTTGCTTGGCATTGTCATGGTGACAAAAGATTATTTGGAATGAGTTAAATGTGGGATTATTCCAGAGAAAATATGTTAAACTGACTTCTCAGAGATACTGCCTACATCTGTACTACTCAAGTGACAGCAATTTGATACTACTGTACTTTAATTGCCATCGCTCCATCTCACAGATTCCTGGGGTTTGCTGAATTCTTTGCTAGAGAGCTCTAATGCTGTAGCTGCAGCCCAGGGTTTTCTCAACTTTGGGTCCAAAAAGTGCTAGTATAAGAGCTACCCACCTTCAATTTACTCTAGCTCAGGTGGGAATCTATGATCAAAGGTCCTATAGCACAACTCTTCACACGCCTACTCAAAAAGGGTTTTACTCCAAAGCAGGTGGACGTAGAATTGCAGGATGTAGAATTTCAACTCTCCTTGTAAGAAATGTGATTAGACAATAGCTGAGCAACAAAAATAGGGTATATATGAGTCTGCAGCTGTTAGATGGAAATAAATTTTATGGCTGCATTACAGTTCTTGCCTGGCTCCTTGGACTTGACATTTGCTTCAGTTAACATGTGAAATGTCTTAACAGCCAAGATGCCAAAATGCTTTGGGGCAAGGTTCTGCTTTCTAAATATTTTATTAAGGGTTTATAAATAATTGATCCAAGTTACAAGTATATTAAAGATAAAACTGTGCTACAGAATGCTTAAGTGAATGGGTCCTCAAACTCTGACATCACCTTAGATGGGTGAGAAGCAAATGTTCAGAAAGGAAAATCCCAGGGAATCTTCAGAAAAATAGGAGGTTGCTTCACTGGCTGCTAAAATTTTAGCTATGACAATAGTCCGGGCTGACTATAAGAACATTGGGAGCTTACAATAATATTCTGGCCCAGCTAGAAGTCTTCCAGTCTGGCCAGGTTATCCTGATATGGTAATAGAGTAGATCATACTGCCAGCAATTCAATGCTGATTGTCAGGCAGCAGTTAACTAACTAGCAGCCTTGGGTGGCGAAGTCACAGCGAAGGATGATCATCCTCAAGTGGATTAAATCCCACTTGAATCCATCCCGATGGAGGGCAGCAGCTTCATTAATACTGGCCTGGGGCTGAGAAGGACTTTGTATGCCAAAGGGCTCAGGACCAGAAAGTGATTTGTGGAACTAGATCAGTGGTATTAGTGTCATGCTGTGATGCAGAAGCAAATGGAACACCATTGCATTATGTTTTCAGGACAATCTTCATGGCTGATCACCAGGATGATCGCCAATATTCAGAATCAGATATGATAGTAGTCATAGTAATAGTTGTTAGAAGATTGAAGGAGATGACTTGCAGTCTTCAGAGCAAGAAACTACCTAGGAAAATCTTTCTCCTCTGAGCATAATTGTTAAGCTAAGCATAGTGAATATAAGCTATCCATGACTGATGACAGTGAATTGGCACATGGAATGCTATGAACAGAAATATCTGGTTGTGTTTATTAAAATCTCAACCTAGGGATCCTAGAAACCTGCCAAGAAGAAACCCATTCTTGTTAGGGATGGGGTAAAGATTATCCATAACAGCTCACTCCTGGCCCTTGATTTGGTTATTAGTGCACATTAACTTCTGTCTCAGTAGTGAAGGCTGTCATTTAGCACTTCTAGAGCAGTGGTGCCCAAACTAAGGGCCGGGGCCCGGGCACAGCCCCCAATGCCAATTCATCTGGCCCGCGAAGCCCTTGTCACTCCTGGAAGCGGAAGTAAAACGCACCCATATGGTGACCGGTCCCCTGAACCACATGATCAGCCCATGGCTCAAAAAGTTTGGGCACCCCATTCTAGAGCCTTGTAAGGCTTGGCTCGTAGCCTAAACACTGTGAGTAGCTTGTGGTTCTTTATACCAAGACATTTTGCTAAGGAATTAATCCCTGCTGCCCTTGAATGAGTGTCATCTCTCTCTTGTGACAGAACAGGCACACCAGTGTGTTTCAGAGCAGCTAGGATTTATTTTAAAGGCCTTGGAAGAAATTGGTGGGGAGCTGGTTTATTTTTTACTGTGGGGTTGAAGGCAGTCAGGAAAAAAAGTCAAGATAATAACCCTCCTCATCCAGTAATCACCTGGCCTTTGTTCCCAGTGGCTCAAGGGCAGAAAAAGAGAAGGAATGGGTTATGTCCAAGGGAAAAATAGAACCAATTGATGAGAAGGAAGGTTCATGTTCTGTCTGATGGAAAAAACCCAGAATTAGAAAGTCTTTGAGACTGTTGGCTTTTCTTTTGGAGTACCAAGCATCTTCCCTTTCAACTTCATTCTGCCATTTCCACATCAACATGCTTGAAGATAGCATGTTAAATATTAAAAGAGGGTCAGGAAGTTCAGTTGTACCTCGCTTAAAGAGCATAATGCGTTCCACAGGATTGCTCTTTAAGCGACTTTGCTCTTTAAGCAAAACACCACTGTAAGTGACCAGTTGTGGGGGGGGGGATTACAAACCCCGATTTATTTGTTAAGCGAGTTTTTGGTTGGTTTTATTTGTTATGTGCAAGCATATCTGAGAGTTAACAAAACAGAACAGCAAAAAAAGAGAGACAAAAAATGTTGTGGCACCTCTTGGAAGGACAAATATTGAAGATGAAGTACAGTTGTACCACGCTTAAAGAGCATAATGCATTCCACAGGATTGCTCTTAAAGCGAGTTTGCTCTTTAAGCGAAACACCATTGTAAGTGACCAATTGTGGGGGGGGGGGATTGTGAACCCCGATTTATTTGTTAAGCGAGTTTTTGGTTGGTTTTATTTGTTAAGCAAAGCGACCAGTCAGAGAAAATGCTGCTCTTTAAGTGAGTTACTCTTTAAGCGAGGTGCTCTTTATGCGAGGTTTGACTGTACTTTGGCCACCAAATGAGAAGAGAAGACTCACTCAAGAAGGCCTTGATGCTGAGAAAGATTGAGGGCAAAAGGAGAAGGGGGAGGCAGAGGATGAGATGGCTAGATGGCATTGCTGATGCAATGGGCGTACAGCTGAGTGGGCAGCAGAGGATGGTGGACGAGGGGGTGCCTGGCGTGCATTGGTCTGTGGAATCGCAAAGGGTCAGACTCAACTGTGTGACTGAACAAGAACAAAAGACTAACTCCTGTATTTAAATGTGAGGTTTCCTGGATAAAGTCTAATGAAGTGGACTTGGTCCACAAAAGCTCACATGTTAGTTTTTAAGGTGGCACAAATTTTTTAATCTTTTTTTCCTGTTCTGTTTACTCTCAGATATGGATTTTATAGATATTTCCTCTTCATCCCTTCTAAAGGAATGGATAAACAAAACAGTCATGTGAACTTGTTTATAGTTGTCCTGGGCTATTCCCAACCTATGTTAAAAGTAAGACTATTAGCAAAGCGACCATGTATTGGGATAGTTCACACACTTGCCAGTCCCCTCCCACTCCCCACCCCAGGTCTGATTACAACAATGCACTTCAGGAGATTCAAGGATCTAAACTAGAAATAAACTATGCAAAGTCATACTCCATTATATAAACCCAGGTCAAAAATTTGACTGAACAATATAGCATTGATATAATATCTGCAATTCTCAGCTGGTGGCACTCAGAAGTGCCTTGTCATGTCCTTTACATGACGTTGCACCCATCTATAAGACACAAACAAGGCTTATTTAGATAGAAATCCCAGTGGATTTGGGTATACCGGGCTCATCCGATTGTAGGCCGTGGTGGGTATCAGCAGGTTCGCAGCAGTTCGCCAGAACCGGTAGCAGAAATTCTGGCTTCCCCTCCCCCCAGTTTTGAAATAAAGTGGTCCTAATTCGGGTGTAACACAAGGCTTTCCCCCTGGCCTTGCCCACCATACCATGCCCAGAGTGTGGTAGTAAAATATTTTGGATCCCACCACTGATTGTAGGGTATAGAAAGAGCTTAAGAAGTCCAATCATCTTCACTATTCTGATGTCCCAAGAGCTCCATAGTAGCTTCATTTCTTCCTTGCAGAATCCCAGGGGCCATATATTTAGCACTCCTTTTTCAATGGCATACCAGAGCTTCCATTATCTTCATCATAAAGATTTTCATGAGGCACAATGTGCACGCCAACTTTTAATTGACTGAGTCCATTTAAAAACAACAACAAAAAGCCTAGCAACAAGCTCTTGATTCCTTGGAGATACCTGTCTCCACTAAAAGCAATGATCTTTAAGAATGACTCATTAAGTAGACAGCCAGAAATATAAGATTTTTGAAGGTTGAATTTGTGATTGAAAACTTTATTTAAGAATTTGGCACATGATACATTTACCAGTCTAACTGTGGTGTCTGTGTCATCTCTTTAAATTAAATATTCAGTACTTGTTTTGGCCCTGGGAAATGCAGAAATGTGGCTGAATGTCTCCTAGGGCTTCTTATACTAAGTTTTTAAAATTATGTTTAGTGCTAGTGCAGAATCATCGGGGCTACTATGACAGAGTGCTAGAAGATCAATGCTTTTATTACTTTGAATTGGAAAACTGGTGTACTCAATAGGAGTCTGGCTGAGGAAAATGGTATGAAGTGCTTCATTCCATTTCTTTGTGAGTTTTAGAATACTGTGAAATATCAGGAAATGTGAACTCAAAAATAGTAGAATTAATACTATATTGCTGGTAATGTAGTAAAACGTGGCAAAAGAGATTACCTGAGAATAATATGTTTCTAAAATAAAGGATGTGTATCACTCTAGTCATGAATGCAAAATATTGTATCTATGAAAGTACTGAAAATAAATGATAAACTCTCCCTGGAATTAAACTGTATGAGGCTTTTCATTAACATAGCTTGTATTTTGGTTTAAAACAAAATTGATAATTCAGAACACTGACTGTGAGGTGAAAGCAGACTCAATCAAATCTATGTGGGGACCACAGCTATATATTGGGAGTGGTGGTGTGGTTTTCAAGGGGTTCAAATCCCTCTCCCCATTGGTTTAGCTAAACTTATAAAAATCTTATGATTTTTAAAAGGGAGGTGTCAGAGCAATGCTGAATTAAGCCCTCCCTTTCCAGGTTATTTAGCCTCACTTGGGAGGTTGTTTTTGTTGTTGACAACATCAATGGTGATGTCAGCAGTGTGAGTGTTCTCCCCAGAAGAACAAACGAGAAAAGTGAGAAACCTCCTTTTCTTCAGCTTCTTACTGACAAGATAGTCTTGTCCACAGATCTTTCTTGGAATTCTGTTTCCTGAACTTTTCCTTCCCTTTGAGTCCTGAAAAGATTCCTCTTTCCCCCATTCTCCATAAAATGGCAGGATTTGTGCATATTCTTTCCTAGGGATGGAGACATGGAAGAGAATAGTGAAGGAAGGAAAGTTGGACAAAGGGAGAATATGGAAATTTAGCTTGGATTACATTAAAGGAAAAATTAAAACAGATATGGATGCTTAGAATGAATAATTCTGGATCTGTATGGAAAAATTATTATAATTCCACCAATGCGAGAAAACACACATAGATCCACACAACTGCTAGCATGAGTTGGGCAGAGGTGCCCCTTATGTCCTAATGGAGATTTTGTCACTAATTACCATAACTGAGAATTGTGCATTATGCTTTGTTTATATCAATGAACCCAATAAAGAAAGGACCAAGGTGCAGATGAACTGCAGATGCATCAAAGTAATTTCCCCACATCAATGGATGACATTGGTTTTCATTCTTTGTAGATTAGCATAAACAGAACTTCAGCAGTAAAATGTGACTACTAGATGTGTTGTTTCATTTTCTGTTTCTGGAGTCTTTTATAGTACATTGCTCCTGCTCTGGTTACTTGTTCTTTTCAGTTCTTTGGGTAGGTAAAATAGTTTATTTATGAAAGAGCCATATGCTGAAGATCCATAAATTTCAAAGTTCCATCTCATGATTAAGAAAACAGCTAAAGAAGTGACATTATCCAGTGCCACTCCCATCTACACAGGCAAGAGGTTTCCCTGCATTCAATAAATAATGTGATCCATAGACTTCCACTATAACAAAGTATGAAAGTCTTGGGAATTGTTTGTGCTCCAGTTTCTGAATGATACAGTGCTGACATGATCAGAGAGAGAGAGAGAGCATGAGCTGTTTTTGATAGTATCGCATTTTGTAGTTCCGCTCTTACTGTGTTTAAACGTGCAACTATCCTTTGATCCCACTGCCAGTCTGCTTCTAGTGGGTTTTCTTCTTCATGATTTTACACTAAAGCTTCCCAGCTTTGAGAGATTACACTTTCATACAGTAGAATAAAGCTCTCCAAGCTTTCGAGCCTGTTATTTCATTAGACATGAATAAATTTGAATTGACCATACACAATGCTAAAAGGCTTAGCACGCTACGACCTGGCCTAGCTAACCTTGTCATCTAAACCATTAAGCTTTTATTTGGATAATGCCCCATCAGTATTCAGCTCAGAACTTAATGGAATAGTTGTTTCTTTTTTTGAGGCTCAGTTCTATAAAACATGTGAAATTAATCAGAGAAAATGGATCACACAGAGAAGAGAGGGAAAGATTTGTCCTCCTTTGTTCCAGAGCATTATTCAAAAACCAGGAGGTGGCCAGTAAGACACCAAATGGGTTTTCTGTCTGTTCACCCTTTAATGTTTCTTAGAATTTGCTCTTCTTGGGCATAATAATTCAGCTCAAAAGATGGATTTAAGATGGGGAGCTGTGTCTCTTTTACAATATTACTCATGTCTTTTATGATTCATTCATATAGCATTATCACCAAAGATGTCGCCACACTGATTTCATCTCTAATGCATCTTGTTCTAATGGGTTTTAGAAACACCCTTCAACAAATAGACTTTGTAGCTGTCTTATTCTAAACATTTTGCCCTATATTTGCAGACTTTGTAGCTGTCTTATTCTAAACATTTTGCCCTATATTTACAGACTTATTCTTTTTTAAAAACCCCATAGTAATTTATACATGGAAATTTAGCTGTTACAAGAATCTAACAATAAGAATATGGCACAGGCAAAGGAAATGAAAAGGAAATTAATTCTAAATGGACTAGAGTTTTTAATTTGCCCCAAGAGTTGTTGTTGTTGTTCAGTCGCACAGTTGATTCTGACTCTTTACGACCCCATGGACCATTTGCCCACCAGGCACCTCTGTCCTCTGCCATCTTCCTCAACCCACTCAGCTTTGTGCCCATTGTGTCTACAATACCATCTATCCATCTTATTTTTGGCCACCCCCTTCTTCTTTTGCCCTCCACTTTTCCCAGCATCAAGGCTTTCTCAAGTGAATCCTCTCTTCTCATTTGATGTCCAAAGTACTTTAGTTTCATCGTTACTGTTTGACCTTCTAAGGAGCAGTCAGGGTTGATTTCTTCTAAGATTGACCTATTCTCCTTGCTGTCCAGGGTACTTTCAAAACTCTCTTCCAAAACCACATCTCAAAGGCATCTATTTTTCTGTGTTCAGCTTTCCTAATGGTCCAGCTCTCACAACCATACATTACCACTGGAAATACCATTGCTTTGACTATGCACATTTTTGTTTGCAAGGTAATGTGTCTACTTTTCACTATGTTCCTCAGGTTTCTCATAGCTTGCCTCCCAAGAATCAGTCGCCTTTTTATTTCATGGCTGCAATCACCATCTGCAGTGATCTTTGATCCTAAGAATGTAAACTCTGTTACTGCTTCTACTTCTTCCCCATCTATTTTCCAGGGACTGATAGGGCCTGTTGCCATGATCTTGGTTTTCCTGATGTTGACTAAGCCATTTAAGCAACAGCAGTTGTAAAATGGGCACCATTGTTTAACGGAAATAGATGCTCACAAAATAAGGAAATCCTGCTGTTCCAAACAACAGATATAGAAATATTGCTCAATATCTGTGAAAACTGTTCACACTTTCTGCCCACTGTTCTATTTATATATAAAATCCTTGGGTTCTTAATTGCATCATATAACAAAGACAGCATTCTGCTTAATTGCTACTTTTAAAAAAATCTAGTTAGAAAAACATTATTTTGCTTAGTGTTTTAATAACGATGCCATTTCAGTTAATATATTGCTTCCTTAAAGTATGAAGTGAGCATCACAAACTCCCATTTTGTTTTCAAGTGGGAAAACGGAGAGAAAATTATAAATCTCCCTAAAGGGATTCCTTGTATCTTTGCAACAGAAAAACACCTCTGGGGCTCTTAAGCTTTCAATGAACTCCTTTCACCAGAATAGTCATGAGGGATTGTGCCACTGGAGCAAACAATGCTGGTGTGCAAAGAGTGATCTCTATAAAGAAAACCCACCTTCTTGCACAACAGCAGTACTTCTGATCCCACGTTATTATGGCAGAGCATTCTGATCAGCAATAGCACAGTTTTCAATACCATCATTCTTTGCTGCAATCAAAAGATGGCAAAATGGACAAAAAGATCAACATATGGTGTAGTAAAGCATATTGGATTCACTTAAACAACAACTCTTTTCCAGATTTTCTCGACGGTAGTATATGCTGGGGAATAAGATGACTTTTTACCCCTGAAAAACATGCCTCCAAGTGGGGGGGCCGTCTTGTACGCCGGGGAGGAGAATTGCATCGTACAACGTTAAGGTCCTATGGGATGGATTGGACAACAACTTTTAATATCAGATGACGAACAGGAGTTTGAAGGCTTTTAAAGGGAAACTGTCACACCAACAAACTTGCTAGGGACTTGCCTGGCACGTGCTCTCTCCCGCTATTTGTTATCTTCCTTCTATCATTGACAGTTCCAGTTTGGTTAACAGATTAGAAAACAAACAGCATGGCAGCTCCCATAGGTTTATTGTTCCATTCAGCTTTAGCGAATTAGCCTCTGGCATTTACTATTGGCTGGTATAATACAGGATGGGGAGGGGTCTTAGCCACCCTCACACTATTTATGAACATTCCTTTGGGAGATCACCAAGGTCTGATGAAGGGGGCGTGTCCCCAGAAACATATTACCTATCCCGTGGTTTTCCTGATCCAGTGTTTATACTCTTGATGTGCCTGTCATACTCCTATGTTTGTATCATTTTTATCTCTGAATTACGGATCTATTGAAAAGGTTTTAGATGAGGAGGTGGCGCCCGCTGTTTTTCTTCTTGTCTTCTACAGTGTGTTGCCAGAGTCCCTCTGGATTGTGGGCTGCCTGCCTGTGTTCCTGAGAAGCATCTACCCATCCATAGGGTCCACTTGGAGTGTTGCTTGCGCTGAGGAGGAGAGGAGTGTGTTGTCTTTGGTGAATTACGTTTAATAAACTTGCACTGTTTTATGTTTACTGTACATGTTTGATAACATACAGCCTTGTGACAGTTTTTCTGCATGTCATACGCATTTGAATATAAATTAACATGTTGAAATCAAATCTGATGTTCTTTTATGTTTTATTTGGTGTGTGGAAGGTGTGTGGAAGAGGGGGTAGTCTTATACAGCGAGTATATAACAAACTCTATATTTTGAGTGGAAATGTTGTGGGGGTCATCTTATATGCCCAGTCAACTTGTACCCTGACATATATGGTACTTATAATTCCACCATAAATGAAGATATGTCCCAGTCTCTTTTAAACTATTGCATACTTCTGACTTTCTTTCTTAAAACAACAACAACAACATAGCTAAGCTTTTATTTTTCCAATAAAAGCTATTCATTACTGATAGCCCTCATGGCTACAATGGGCTAACCCTTGGTGGAAGCATATGCAGAATACCTAGGCTTTTTGTGCTGATTGTCTTGGATTGTACATGAATTTATGTGAGGGACAAGTTCAAACTCCCAATGAATCATGAAAATAAACTGGATGCCTTTGGACCAATCCTCCAACCTATCTCAGAGGGTTTTTGACTTGATAAACTTGGGAGGAGGGGGAAAATAATTCATGCCACCTTGAGTTCATTTAAGAAAAGCTGGTCATGAATCTAGTATTCAAGAGAGAATTGGACAACCACCTGCCAAATCTGCTTTGATTTGGATTCCTGCAGTAGGGTTGGAGTCGATAGCCTAAAAGGCCCCTTTCAACTCAATTATTCTATGATTCTATACCTCTTTACGTGAAGTTTAGTATGGTTTTCACTTGAGAAACTATAGTATCTATAATAGTGACCTTCTGAGTATGACACAGATCCCCCCCCCCAATGTTTCTCCTTGTGTTTAGAGGTTCCACATTATACTATGCTGTTCTGAACATGCCCTATTCTTTGCAGAGTGACAAGAGGCTCTGGTTTCTACAATATGTTAATAAACTGCTCTCTCTTGATCAGACTGAAAATTATATTAAATTTCATGAGATTCTACTCAAAGGCAAAAACAAGGCACTTCTCAAGGAAACCAGAGCATGAAACTCAATTCATTGACAGATATGGTTTAGTCTGAAAACAGTTTTTGAAGTTTAAAGCTATAGCCAGAGTCTTCTTAAGTCAAGCAATGAATACAACACTCTTCCCAAATTACAATTTAATGCCTCAAAAAGGGCAAGCATAACTTGTAGTGTGACAGATACAGATGGACCATTTTATGGTTAGGACTGCTATTGGTAATGACTTCACTTGTCTAATTTCCCCTTGTGACATTTTAACATTATTATTATTATGCAATCATGTCCACTTAGACCCTCCCCCCAGACTTCCAAAGAATGTCAAGAAGAAGGAGAATGATGCAAAGAAGAATGTACCTTACAAATACAAAAGAATATAAGCATGGCCATGAATATATTTAGGGCAGAAATTAGATTGTGTCTACAAATTAGAAGGGAGAAATCCTATAAGAACAATTGCTAAAACCATTTGTCAGGACAAAGAATATGATTAAGCTAATGAGAAAGTCACAGAGGAAGAGAATCAAGCTTAATACATTTGAGAGGTAACGTATAATGAAATTTTAATCTGATACTGCAATAATCATATATTGGAATTTTGAAAAAGTTGCTCACCTACAAAGGATTTTGGGGAGAGATGTTTCTCAGAATGGGAAAAAAAATACATCAGAAAAGTCACTTGACATTGAAGAAACACTGTCCATCGGCTGAAATCCTGTTGTGCAATTCCAGATGTAGAAGGGGGACGATATTATCATCAATATCAAATTCTTATTTATTAAAGCCTTTTTTTTGTGATGTCAGGGTACACACAAATTTGTGGCATTGTGTATAAGTTGTGTGTACCCCAAAATGCGCTTTCACCAGCAGAAAATTGGTACTGCTGCTGAAATTGTAGTTACTAAACATGTGGACCTTATTCTTAGGCTGGAATTCAGATTAGCACCAAATTTGCCACAGCAGCGGTAGACAGTTGAATATTACTCTGTGCTGTATTTGGTGACATTTAGTTATAGAGTTTTAAAGGTCCCCCCTCCCCAATATAGAAGTGATTTATGACCACCACCCCTGTTCAGATGCAAGTTATTTTTTTCTGTAGTACATTAAGAAACACCTGATTTTATATTAAAAGGATGTTAACTACCTTATACCCTTTTAAAAAAAAATTATTTCTAGTGAATCCAACCTATAATTGTTGCATTTGTCAAAAGTTAAGCCACTCTTTTTGAACACAACATCAGCCATTTCTTAACTCTGGAGCAGACTCAGTAGAAGCTGCCCACGGAAACGTCTGCAGAAGCAGACAACGCTGGGTCCTCAGCTATGAAACAGAGATGAGCACTGAACCCTAGAGTTGAATATGACTGGCTTTCGAGCAAGGGTGACCTTTACCTTTACCTTACAGTACAAAATTTGTACCCATGTGCAATTATAATCTGCTCTCATTTTATTATTATTATTATTAATTAAAATCACCACAACCACTCTGTAGAACACTTTCCCACAGGACAAAGTATGAATGCAAAACTCTAAAATGCTACTTGTTGTTGCCTAGAATTCAACTTAAGTATGCAACTTAAATATGCACATTCTTGACAAAGATGCTTTCTCAAAGGCACTGAGTAGTAATCATCTACTCCAGGGACCAGGCAAAAGCTGTGGACTTCGCCGGGTGGCTGAACACCACCACCCAGCTGGCCTTGGGTCCTGCCCTCTTGGGACCAGGCAAAAGCATGGATTACAATGGGCGGCTGAACACCGCTGCCCAGCTGACCTTGGGCCCCACCCTCCTGGACCGGGGAAGGGGCCCTCCACCTAGTGCCCACTTGGAGGGAAGTGATTGTAACTGTCTGCTCAGAGGGAAGTGACTATTTTGTAATTGTTTTATGATATGCACTGATGATATTGATGTGTTGGTTGTTATTTTGCTGTTTTGCTGCATTGTATTATATTGTATTTTCTATTGTATTTAATTTCAATTGTATAGTGATATATTGTGATTGCTGTTAGCCACCCTGAGTTGCATAGTCAAGTGCGTGGCACACAAGTCCAATCAATCAATCAATCAATCAATCAATCAATCAATCAATCAATCAATCAATCAATCAATCAATCAATCATATTTGAATCATACAAGTGGGAGGGGGAATGACTGTATCACATGCTATTTCTGTTCTGAGAGTTGCTAGAAAAAGTATATCTTTCATACATATTGCTAACCTATTTTGTCAATTTATTAGCAGTAGCAATAGCAATTACAGTAAAACCCCTACTTACGTTGAAAGTCCGTTCCATAGGCTTTTGCTTAAATCCTGAAGAAGTTCCAAAAGCTTATGATAAAGAATGTACAGTTGTACCTTGCTTAAAGAGCATAATGCATTCCACAGGATTGCTCTTTAAGCAAGTTTGCTCTTTAAGAGAAACACCATTGTAAGTGACCAATTGGGGGGGGGGGATTACAAATCCCGATTTATTTGTTAAGCGAGTTTTTGGTTGGTTTTATTTGTTAAGCGAAGCGAACATTCAGAGAAAATTCTGCTCTTTAAGCAAGTTACTCTTTAAGCGAGACACTCTTTATGCGAGGTTTGACTGGTATAATGAATTTATCATAATGTCTATGTCACTCTTTCACATGAGCAAAACTGTGGTTCATCAAGCAAGATGGTGTTTCTAATAGTCTAATCTTGGGCACATTAAGATATATCTTCTATAATAGCTGATCTATTATCTGTGTGTTATTCAACCATGTATTTATTTTTTAGTTAGCAGAAGGTATTTGTGTGACTGTGTAAGACTACATAGTAAAATCACAAGCACTTGCTGAAAGATCTCAGATGAATAATATTCATGATTGTAGTCATGCCTAAACTTCCCTTTCTTTTCTCCCTAATTTCACCATGTAGACTGCTTTTCAATATACTGTACCACAGTTGAAATTTATGACATGAAAGAATCATATGCACAACTCCACCATTAACATATTAAATGGCATACTTGAACTTTCATGTATGGGTCTAATCTTTTTGACACATATGTGCCTTTCTGAGTGGAGGCAATCCTATCAAAATGAGGTTAGTTTGGGTGCAACAAGGGTCTGTAATGTCATGAAATTATCTTTTCATGGAAAGAGGGATGGTCTTCTCTTCTAAAAAGGAAAACATGCCTCAATCACATAAAACTTAACAAAGAAACAATCCACAGCACACTGTTGTGCAGTGAGCATCCAATGGTTACATGGTGATGGTGTTTTATCTAAACACTTCCCTTGCAATTAGTGTGCCTTTTCAAGAAGAAGGATTACATTTCATCTCCTACATATGCTCTGCCCTGCAGGAGGTTTTCCTGCTCAAATAGTGCTCTTATTCTCATCCAATGTTTTATAGAAGGTAGTTGCATGAATAGATACTTTTCATTCACGGAACCATGCAACACTACATTAGCACCAGCCATATTCTACTTCAACTGCAGATTTTTTGTTAACATTTCCATTGGTTTCTTATGTGTGGCTAAGATTATTTATTTATTTATTATTTATTTATTTAATTAAATTTATATTCCACCCTACTCGCACAGATGACTCAGGGCGGATTACAATCAATATACAATACATAGTTAAAAACTCAAAAAAACAAATTTAAAACCATTTAAAACATCCTCTCATTCCTTTAAGTAAAGGATTAAGAGGAATAAAAGGGTAAGTGTAAGATGTTAAATAAGATGTTAAATAAGCCAGCGGGGAGGGGTCAATAAGGCATCATTACCCCACACCATTCCCGCCAGCCAAGTTTTCACACCCTTCCTGAAAGCCAGTAGCTCCGTCTGATTGTGATTAACTCACCTCCTTCTTAATCATGTCCTTTCTTTTTACCCACTTTTTTGCTAGCACATATTAGCCAGCAGAATAGTTCAAAGGATTGCTCTGTTAGCAGATCTCTGAGATCAGTTGCTTGCTAATCTTTCTCACACTAGGTCAGGTGACAGGAACTGCAGAATGAATTCACCAAAAGGCGACTTCATTTTGGCAGTTTCATGTCTGGACTAGACACGGAAGGAGAAGTCAGTGGAGGAAAACTTTGTGGGAAGAAAGACATTCCTGCTGATCAAAGATAATTTCTGCTAGCACAAGAAACTCATGCCTAATCCAAACTCCTACATTTTATACATCTTTACCCATCTATGTTGTCTTTCAAAGCAGTGTTTCTCACTCTTTTAAAACTCCATGTCACAAAACAAGTTGCATTGTAATAAAGAAATAATAATTGTGTGGCTGTCATATTAATTGACTTCTGTTGACAGGGTTTTGTTGGCAGAGAATACTTAGAAATGGTTTACCATTTCCTTCTTTTGGGGTATCCTTGGCCTATGCAGCTTGCCCAAGGCCACAAAACTGACTCAGGCCTCTGGCTCCACAACTCATGCACTGGGTTGAAGTGGATAGAACAGAACTGAAAATGTGTTCTTAAGGGTCCAGTTTTAAGCATCCATTGGGAGGAAACAAGGGAAAGCAAGATTGTTGAACTCAATGAGATTCTGTACTTATTATAGTTCATAAAGGGTAAGCTTTCCACTTTTCTGAAGCAATAATCCATCCTTTCTATGTCTTGCTCTAAAATAAACCAATCACTGAAGCCTTCAGTCTTGAAGAACAGAAAAAACAACAGCCCAACAATGACAATTCTGGAAGTAACTTAATGTGCAATGTAGTATTTAACATAATCAGTTTAATATTTTTAATAAGGAACCCATTTACTGTAGCAGAGGAATTTTTTCCTTAGGCCGACAAGCCTTGCCAGATGCTTCTGTCAAGAAAGGAAATGTCTTTCCAGTGGTTGCACAAACAGAATAAACCAGAAAAATAATATTATTTCAGATAAATGATCAATCTCTCCATAGTCCTTGACACTCATTTCAAAGAATATTTCTGCTGGGTACACCAGGAAGTCTGTCATGCATGTAATAGAATCAAAGAGGTCCATTATTGTTCCAAATTGGCATGATCTCTGTTTATCTCTGAACTCTCTCTCTAGCAGCAGGTACAGCTGATGAGCACCCAAATGTTGTGAAAAGCTGAGAATCGGATTTAAGACACGGCTGAAAGATTTCTTTCTAGTTGATGTAAACACTTCACTCCAGGTATTCTTTTATTCTATAAAGCACACAAATGTGGGTATTACATTAAACATAACAATGTCTAAACTGCAACTGATTTTGAATTTGACTTTGATAACATCTCTCCTCCCTGTGAATATGTTTTAAGTTTACAGTTTTCCCATCTTGAGCCCCAGTCTACTAAGATGTATAGAAATATTTATCTTGTGCTGCTTCAAAGATGACAGGTGGATGAAAGCTATCATAGAATGGATACCACTTGACATAAAGTGACCACTAGGAAGGGCAGCAACCAGATGGGAAAACCAGTTCAGGGCAAAGTTCCCAACATCCTGGATGAGACTGGAATGGGATTGGAAGCAGTGGAAGATGATGCTTTGATCCGCCACGCCAACCTAACATGTGAAACACGGATCAACCAAGTAACCAAGTAAGTAAGAGACTCTTTAAATGTTTGACTCATTATAGCTAATGTTGTAGATATGTTGGGGTGCTAAATAGCAAAAGCTAAAACAAAACACTCGTCCTTTGGGAATATGATACTCAGAATGCTGTCAAGTCTGGGGGCGGGGAATGGCCCTCAGACCTCTCAGATCTCTGACCTCTACTGTAGAATTGTATGATTCTACAGAATCGTTGGAAACACAGGATGGAATGCATGCTTTCTGCAAATGTTAAGTAGCAATACCAGCCTTTCAAGATAGGACTCTTCCTTTAAGTTCAAGCAACCAAGATAGACAATGCAGATTTCTTGCCCTAGCTGGAGACTGGAAGGTCGGGTTTTGATACTCGAAGCTCCAGTTGGGGACAGTTGGAGACAGCTGGAGACTCATTTGGGCATCCCCTAAAAATCCTTTCAACACAGAGTAATCTCTGACATGAAATTATTATTATTATGCAGAACGCACATTGCTGTTGTTCAGTCACACATTCAATTCTGACTCTTCATGACCCCATGGACCACTGCACACCAGGCACTGCTATCCTCCATCCTCCTCCTCTGCCCACCCAGCTTTGTACCCCTTGCATCAACAATGACATCTAGCCATCTCATTCTCTGTTCCCCTTTCTTCTTTTGCCCTCAACCTTTCTCAGCATCAAAGCTTTCTCAAGAGAATCATCTCTTCTCATTTGATGTCCAAAGTACTTTAACTTCATCTTCAATATCTGACCTTCTAAGGAGCAGTCAGGGTTGATTTCTTTTAAGATTGACCTATTTGTTCTCTTTGCTGTCCAGGGTACTCTCAAAATTCTCCTCCAGCACCACGTCTCAAAGGTGCCTTTTCTTCTGTGCTCAGCCTTCCTTATGGTCCAGCTCTCACAACCATACGTTACTACCGGAAATACATGTAAGGTGTTCTGGTTTTCCCATCTCTTTAGTTACTTGCTACATTTTATTGTGGTCCACACAATAACACACATACAAATACATTTGTGCTAAGCCAGTGAGTCCTGGCAGCATTTGTAAAGGGGGAAAGGATGGATACTGAGGCATTAAAGCCACCACATGTTATAAAATCAAACTCTTACCTCTTTTACCATTTCTCAACGTATGATTTCTGGTATCCAGGAGAAGCAAAATAATTCCCTGCCTGCCTAGTGAGACATGGTAATCCCAATTATGGCAAAATTTTCATAGGAACTACAATCTTTATACATAAAGGCAGTGATGGGATGTTACTGGTTCGGACCGGTTCACCCGAACCAGTAGAGCCCCATCAGGAGGGGTCACTGGGGGGTGGGGGTGGCAAAACCCTGGGCGACCAGTTTGGTCGCCTCTCCGGTCCCGTCCAAAAATGTTTTTCCAGGCAGCCAAAATGGCTGCCAGGAACTGCGCATGTGTCAAACCTCTGTTTGATGCATGCACAGTTCTATTTTTTTGTGTGCATGTGTCAAATAGAGGCTTGACGCATGCACACTAAAAAAAAAAGAACTGCGCATGCATCAAATGGAGGTTTGATGCATGCACAGACATTTTTAATTTTAATTTTTTTGCTCTGCCCACAACGTCATGATGTCGGCTACGCCCATGATGTCAATGACATCACGGTGGGGTAGCGAAGATTTTGACAACCCACCACTGCATAAAGGTGTGTTGAAATGAGTGATTGTTGAAGATTCTTCCTATAATGAGAATTGTACCACAGCAAGCAATTAACCACTTGAATGTTCACTATGGAAAAAAAACTCTTTGAGGTTCAGTTATCAATTTAAATCAGGCTTTCTCAAGGTATTCAGCTTGTGGTACCACACCTCCTGGACTGCTGATTGGGCTGGTCATGTGGTTCCTCCCACCCAGAAGCGGAAGTAAAATGTGTGCCGTGCATGCGCAGAATGTGTCTTAATTCCACTTCAGGGATCAGTAAGGGCATTGGGAGCTGGATGAATTGACATCGGGGGCTGGGTTTGGCCTGCAGGGTGCAGGTTGAGAATGCCTGATCTAAATAGAGACTGTTGCTAAGAAATAAAAAGAGAGCAGTATGGAAGGGTCACTGAAGACTGATACCAAGTTCATCTATACTCTGCAAAAAATCTCTATTAATATATATGGTTGTGAAAGCTGGACAATGAAGAAAGTTGGTAGGAAATAAATTTATACATTTGAGAAATGACAAAGAACCTTAAAGAGATCATGAATAATCAGAAATTTTAAAAATCTGAAATCTGTCTAAGAAGAAAAATGACACAATTGAGGCAATTATACTTTCAACACATCACGAGAAGGCAATAATATGTACTGTGAAAAGTGGAAGGCACCAGGAAAAGAGGAAGACAATCCATGGAGTGCACTGACTCAATAAAAGAAACTACAGCATTGAGTCTACAAGACCTGATGAGGGCTGGTAATAACAGGGCCATTTGAATGTCATTCAGAGAAAGAGAGAGGGAGAGAGTCCTTACCATTACTGTTTTCTCCAGTGATCCCATCGTGTCTTTATTATGCTTGGGCTGTTCCCCACTTATAAACTGTAGGTCCTGGATACGGAAATCCTTGGGGTGACTAGAAAGGGTGCGAAACCCCAAATGAATGTGGCTATGAACTTTGTAGCCAAAAGACCTGAATCGGCATCCTCTCACTCTTAGTGTAACACTCTAATTGACAAACCATGCAAGTTATCAGAATACCTCATGCAACAAGAGAGGCCAGAAATACAAGATAAACCCAGCCCTCAGCTGGAGTTTTGGATTAGGTTGCTGCACACTTTTCATTTGCATCCATGTGTGTATCCCACACTGTGAGCAGGAAAGAAACATTACCATCAAGAGCCATGATGGAATCCCTTAAAAATAAAAATCATCATGTCTTTACAACTAGAAGAATTGTGCCCATGCTAAGGTGAAAGGGACTATACATTCTAGCAGCAGTTTTCTATACTGCTCTTCAAAAATTCACCTCTTTCAATACTGAATTTGTTAAACCGCACTGTTTGGTACCAGTAGGGATTACCTGAGACAGAATTACAGAGAAGAAACTGCTTGAACAAGTCAAAGAATATATAAACAAACACTTTTAGGTCATGGATATATAAATGCTGGAGTAGTTCATAGCTACAACTCACAGCTGACCTTTTGCTAAAAGCACTGTTTCAAGATTTCAGGTGCTGCAAAGGGTAGCAAAGTTCACAGTACAGCTTACCCTTGGGTACATTTGAGAATGTATTATGGAATACTGTACCTTCCTTTATCAGTAGCATTTCTTGCAGATACTTTTTTTAAATCTCAGAAAAGCTATAGCAACAGAGCTGGTACAAAGCACCAGGCAAACACTTTTATTCTAAACAAGCAAATGATGACTAAATAGTTCAGTTGCTTCAAATAATGGCCAGAAACATAGACCCTCCCAAACCACTGTCACATGGGACTGGCAATACTGACTCACATCTTTTGATTTCTCTAAAAAAGTGTCCTATGCCCTTTGCCAGACTGTACATTTGCCCTTTTCTTCATACACTGTTGTATATTGGGATGGACAATACATGAGCATACAGCCCGTTGCCAGTTTTTGTAACTCCTGGGTTCTCCCACCTCCTCGAAAGATCAAATGTCTCCTAAAATAAGAACTGTTGTTCTCCAAAGTTTCCAGGTGTGACAATTCTCATCTAAATCCAGATACTGGGCCTTGGTTTAGTGTACATATGTCTTGGGGGCCTATTTTATTCCTCCCCATTGAAATAAATGTCTGGACTTCTTATGTTTTGGATGGAGGAACAGCATAAGGTTGCAGCGGGGGTGGGGTGGGTGGGACAGAATTGCGTGTTGGACCTACTGTTGCACACCTTACTACTTACCATGGAGCTTCTGCTGTTTGAAATTCTATCGAATGGAAACAAAGTATTTCCATAACGTGAGACTAAGGGCTCATCCACATAGGGGTGTTGTCTCTGGTTTCTCTTCAGTCTTTTGGGTCATTCTGATATATTTTGTTATGTAAATTTTTACATTCATCCACCCAAGGAAAGGATATTTTTTGTTGGATGTTCTGTGATGCACTGGGTTGTCCTGGCACAATCTGTACAAACACATCTAGAATTGCTTGACATTTCACTCCCAATACAGATCCTTCTCTCTTTTATCCTGTCTACAGTTTTTGACGTGAATTCTATGAACATCTTACGTTTTGGTTGGGTGGTCTGGCAGCTTTCGCAACGTAACAAAAATCATGTACTTTTGACAAGCTGCAACATCAAAACTAAGGCACCCATGAAAATAAGGGTTATGTCACTTGAAAGATTGTCTCGGCGACTTTAAGAATTGGTAGAACCCAAAAATCAAAAATGCAAAGCAATGATGTCATCGCTTTCAGCAGTAGCATCAGAAAAGTGACAGTTTTGCTGGGGGGTTGGTTGGGTGGGTGGGCAGGGAAAAAGCAACCCAACCAATTCAGATGATCCAAGGTGTGTTTGAAAGAGGAAAGATTAACCTTTGTGAGGACACTTTAAGATTTGGAATTGGACTTCGTAAAAATAATCTATGAAGCATTTTACAGAAAAACCCCTCAAATGAGCTCACAAAAACGCAAAAAATAAAAATAAAAATAAAAGGAGGGAAAACCAATTTAGAAACTGAATACGACAACTTCCTGAGGTGGATACAGTTTGCATACAGCATGAGGAGAAAAATGACACTGAAGTAGGAATCCACAAAAAAGATATTGAGGAAAAACGTGGCTTATTAAAATGACATTTCCACCGGGGGGGGGGGTGTTAGTGGTGATTCAACAAAAAACCGATTGACCAATTGAAGTGATCCAAAGTGCACTTGAAAGAGGACAGCATAACCTTTCTTTTGACACTTATACAATTTGGATCGGACATCAGAAATATTTTGTATGAAGGTTTAAAAACAAAAACCGACAACTGCTTGTGACTGTAAATCCTCTTCCTCACTCTCTTTCCCCCCACAGCTAATTACTTCTTCAAAGACAAAAATGCAACACTTTCAAACAAAAGTTACTGTGAGGCATAAAAATTGCAGAGCCATGTCTCTAGTTACAAAATTTAAAAAACTACACGCAAAAACCACACATAGGCATTTCTGGATAGTCAGTTCAAATAAACAGAATCATAATAGCCTTGATTCTACTCATAGTATTTATTTATTTTTCACCCATTGTTCTGGGATAAATGCTCCTTCATGTCCTACTGGAAAGAGAAGATAAAACATATTCTTGCTGGTAATTTAAAATTTAGAGTTAAAGAAATAAAATGCATTGTGTAAACACTGAATGTTACATGTACAGTAAAACCTCATATAACACTAAAACCTGGTTCCACAAGTCTTGGTTTTTAGTATTATCTGATTCTCTATGGGATCCATAGAGATACATTGTAACCACACAGGCTTTAGCGGTTGTTATCTGAAGCATCCCATAGGATCTTAATGTTATCTGATGCAATTCTTCCCCCCAGATTCCTTAATGTTATGCGATTTTAGTGTTATTCGATACTAATGTTATATGAGGTATTACTGTATTTCGACAGTACTGGGTCCTGACTTTTCTATGCACAACTATAAGTTCTATTCAAGCATTATTAACGTTTCTTCAGCATGTGAAAAGTATGGAGCGACATGTGATCATGTCGCTCCATACTTTTTTGTTCTTTTTCTCCTGTGGAAAGCAATGTGTTTGAAGAGATGAGGCCCCTTGTTAATGCAGTGGCTTTCCAGGGAAGCAAAACCTTTGAGTTTGCAAGCTCCTGGGCAGTGGTGGGCAGCAAAAAAATTCGCTACCACACCGTGGATGGAGCCTATGTCATGGGTGGACCCTACATCATGGGCAGACCCTATGTCATGGGCGAACTAGTCATGACTGCCATACGGCCATGTATATATCTGCAAACACAGGCAGCAGATCTATGTAAATGGAGATGAGCACTGCACCCTAGAGTCAGATATGACTGGCTTTTGAGCAAGGGAGACCTTGAACCACTTGCAGGAAAAAAAACTGATGGGGCAGGGCAGGGAGGTGGGCATGCCCACCTAATTTCGCTACCCCCTGCTCAAAAACCACCCAAATTTGCCACCCCCTGCTCAGAGGCCAGCCAATTCCCCCCCCCCCCCCGGTGCGAACCTGTTGCTGCCCACCACTGCTCCTGGGAAAGGGTTCTCAAAGGTTCCATGCAAACAGGAACTGCTTCTCTTCAGATGTGTTGGTTACTATATGTAGAAAGCAGTGACACAAAGGGACAGGATTAGACCTTCCACTATTAATGTCCTGAAGAAAGCAAGGTGAGCAATGCCTGAATAAGGCGATACTTTTTTACTCATGTAGACAAGGTCTGAATGCAGAAATTTCTTTTAAAAAACCCCCCCAAACCAACCCACACATATTTTTATGAATGGAGAAAAGTAGCCAAAAACTGTGAAGGGCTTTTAAATGTCAAAACCAGCACTTTGAACTGAGCCCGAAAGTGATAATTTTGAAGCAGAGTAGCTAGCAATGCACAAGAGGGGTGGGTGGGGTTGGGGAAGCTAACACTCAGTTTTGAATGCTGCAAATCACTGAAATTCTTTCAGAAAAATTAAATTCAGTACTAAATATGAATTCTGCTGTCTCTAATACATCCTACCCAAATATAAAAAAACAAAGTAGTTTATAATACAGCCTATTGCTCTTTGCTGTTGTTTCCTATTCAAGTCAAGGTGATCTTGGATTTCAATTACCAGGAGCCCAAGTCAGTACACCTGCTGATCAGGGCTACTGGGAATTGAAGTCCAAGCACATCTCGATAGCCAAATTTGCTGGCCCGTGGTATAGAGGATGGGCTCCATAAATGGGTGCAATGAACACAGCATGCCAGCATCCAAATAAATAACTTTCCTAACACAACAATGGGCTAGCTAGAATGCTCAGTGAGTCAGAGAGTTCAATTCCCCACTGGGTATCATAGAAGAGCCAGCCTTCTGTGACCTTAGGCAAGCTGCACAGTCCTGGAAGGCCCAGAGAAGAAAAGAATGGTAAACCGCTTCTAATTACTCTCTGTTTAGAAAACACTGAAAAAGGTTACTGTAAGTCATTTGATTTGACAACACACAAATAATAAAACAGTAGTTTATGCATCTGGACTATACCACCAGTGTACATAACACTCTATATTATACACAGCCAGTTCTTGTATACTTTTCACTGACATGTGTTGGACTTGGGACATCCAAGCTTCAGTCCTCTCACAGCGATGAAACCTATTTAGTGGCCATTGCCCAGTTAGTCCCCTCATCCTGATCTACTTTACATAGCTGTTATAAAATAGTGGAGGAGAGTTATGTAGGCTGTCTTGAGCTCTTTAAAGGACAAGTAATCAATAAAATAAGGGCTGTTGCAGCTTAGTGGTTAAGATGCTGAGCTTGAAGACTGGAAGGTCAGTAGTTTGCAACCTGAGAGCTGCATGATGGAGTGAGCACCAGTTGTCTGTCCCAGCTCTTGCCAACCTAGCAGTTTGAAAGCAAGAAATTACAAGTAAATAAATAGGTAACACTTTGGCAGGAAAGATAACAACGTTCCATGTGCTCCAGCATCTAGTCATGCCTGCTTCATGAGCACAGAAATGTGTGCAGATGCAGACAGTGCTGGGTCTTTAGTGGTAAACGGAGATGAGCACCTAAGCCTAGAGTTGGACATGACTGGTTTTTGAGCAAAGGAGACCTTGACCTTGAATCAATAAAATAAAACTGCATATTACTCCAGTTTTGCTTTCTCCAAGAATGTTCTATCTTTTCCATACAGTTTTATTTAATAATAACAACTTTACACCTTTCCCTTTCACCAGGGATTTTTAGCTTTATAGAACAAAGAAGTGTCTTATCCTTCCACTCTTCTGGGGGCACCATAGAACTGTGCAGGATGTCTTATCTCCTAGGAGGGACACTGGAGAATCAAGTGCTCCAACTTACTGAGCTATCTATTAGCTTCCATTCCAAGCTGAAATAGCTCCCTTTCTTGGAATATTAATGTCTGGAGCTTTTGATTTCCTTTTAAGTGGCTCCCCCTGGCCTCCTCCCATGAAAAAAAAAAAAGCAAATGTAAACTGTGATGACTTGCATGATTCCTCAACTTTATAGAGGAAATGTTCTTAACATGCTCTGTATTTTGTGTGATTAGTGATCATCTGTCACCATTACTTTAAACTGCAACAGCCTGTTCACACCACTTTGCTGTAAACAATTTCACCAAACCATAAATGGGTGATCATTTTGACCATCGTAAGCAAATGCCTTAAGTGATTCATAAAGGGTCAGAGATAGGCAGATTCTTCAAAGTAATGGCTTTTTCTTTATTTCAAATACGACTTTGTTATCACTGCTACCTGGGGTGAAGTAAAAGTACTAGTTAAATACTATAAAAAATGCCAGGCTGTAGATAATCATTACAAATACTCATAAAATGGGATCTTTCCCATGCAGAATTTACTGGAAAGGGTATTAAGTTATGCAGAATTAGGAAAATGCACCAGAAGAGTCTTGGTCACACATCTGTATGTGTTCTATGGTTATGCTACACCATTGCTCTTCTGAAGCATTTTATGATACAGAGGTCAACAGGACAGTCCATCTTTGCACAAAGTTTGGAGAGTACTGTACTTCCTTCAAGGTGAGTAAATTCCATAGTGGCATTTTTTTTTATTATAAAAAGAAACCAAATGACAGAACTATAACTATTGTAAGTCTCATTTCAGTAGTTTCACAGAGTCTCGGGTTCAATTGACTAAAATGAGCCTAATCTAGTGCTTACTCTAGAACAGTGTTTCCCAAATGCTGGTGTTTGGACTTCAATTCCCAGAAGCTTAAGTCAATTCCCCAAAGCACTGATCAGTCAATATACTGGCTTAGGCTTCTGGGAACTGAAGTCCAAACACCAGCATTTGGGAAACACTGCTCTAGAACATCGCCCCCTCCTCTGGGGCCACAACAATGGCCTGAGGAAAAGACTCCATGGCCTAGCAGTGGCTGAGAACATTGCCCCCTCCTCTGGGCCCACAACAACGGCCTGAGGTGAAGACTCCATGGCCTAGCAGTGGCTGAGGACCTTGCCCACTCCTCTGGGCCAACAACAACGGCCTGAGGGAAGTTAGTCTGTGTTCTGGTTTGGTTGAATTTTGTATTTTGTGAGGTTATATTTTATAATTTTTATTGTACTGTTGTTGTTTTGACTGTAAGCCGCCCCTGAGTCGCCTCGGCGAGTGGGCGGCAATATAAATCTGAATAAAATAAATAAATAAATAAATAAGTTGCAAGTGGAGTAGGCTTAGCTGACTTATCAAATCCCCAATGATTCAGTGGACCAGCTCTAGTTCCATACAAAATTGTGGTCCTACAAGGATCAGGTTTAAATAAAATAGCTGAAAAACATACTGGAGCACTTGAAGAATTAGGACAATATTACACCATCAACCATTTAAAGCCTAACCTGAGCAAGATTCAAATGTGTGCTTTCCACCGTCAAAATTGAGAGGCAGGGTTTGAGTTGAATGCTATGTGGCAAAGTAATTATTTACAGCATTGTTCAACACTGAAATGCTTCCGGACACTCTTTTTAAAGCAGCACTGCCTGAAAACCAAGGCTAAAGACACTTTGAAGAGCAATATCATCAAGAGACTGACAAACTATACATGGGAAAGTCAACCATCCACACTAAGTACATCAGCTTTGGCCCTGAGAGTCTCCATAGCAGAGTATGCTGTTCCTGTATGGAGCACATCCACACATGCAAAACAAGTTGGCATTGCTGTTAATGAAGCCATGCATATAGTGACAGGATGCCTCAAACCTACACTAATTGAGAAAATATATCCTCTTGTTGGTATTGCTCCACCTAAGATAAGGAGAGAAGTAGCAGCAGATGCTGAGAGAACTAAGCAAGAGAATAACCCCCAACATCCTCTGAATGTATAAGTCAGTGGTGGGCAGACAAATTTTTTACTACCACACGGTGGGTGGAGCCAACATTGTGGGTGGAGCCAACATTGTGGGTGGATCCAATGTCATGATGTCATGGGTGGATCCAATGTCATGATGTCATGGGTGGAGCCAATGATGTGGGTGGAGCCAATGTAAAAATCCCATAAAAATAAGTACAAATAAAAATACATAAAAATATAAATTAAATACACATAAAACACATAAAATACACATTAAAAATAAATACACATTAAATACACATTGAAATACACACCCACACCCAAAGGTGAGTCACTTACCCTGGGGAGCAGGCTATAGGGAGCTTCAGGCTAGCAGCTTCTCTTCCTCCTCCCCACTTGGTAGGACAGCAAGGAGGCCGCACATGCGTACCAAGCGCTGTAGGTATGCATGCACACCAAGTGCTTGGCATGCATGAGCACCGGGGGAACCGGTGAAAAGGTAGGCCCCCAAGGTGGTTCCCCCCAAAAGCTGCTACCGATTCTCCTGGGCACTGGGAAAAGTTACTACCAGTTCTGGCGAACTGGTGCGAACCTGTTGCTGCCCGTCACTGGTATAAGTGCCCCAAGTCTGCCGACTTAGATCTCAGAAGAGCTTTATGGCAAGAACAAACATTCTTGAGTGTGTGTAAGAGCAAAACTAAATTAGGAGAAGGAGGAAGGAACTCACTGGACAAGGAATAACATTAAAGGAGGATATAGCTAAGGAATTCAACCTTCCCTACTTCACTTGGAGGACCCTGAATAGGCTAAAGGTGGAAGTGCCTCAATCTAGGATCAACATGCTCAAGTGGGGAAAGGTGGCAGACAACATCCTCCTCCTCCGCCTCATGATGATGATGACAATGATGATGATGCCCACTCGACAATGTGACTCTGGGTGTTCACACAGCATGCTGTATGAATGCCAAGAGACTCAGAGCAATGTATTAGCTCACATGCTAGTTTGTCGAGTATTACCAGAAATATGATGATTTAATTTTGGCCAATGACAAAGTCAAGAAGAAGAATGCTTTATGTTGGCACTTTAAAATTTGATCTAGACATAGAAGGAAAAATAGAAGTTATTACTTGCTACTCTAGCAACAGAATTTCAGTCACTGAATCACAAAATACTAATTGTGAAAACTATTATTGAACACCTATTTTCAACTCTCTGTGTTCTCCAAAAATTCTAGGAATTGGAGCCCAACAAACCCAGATTAGCACATCTGTAGGTTCCCTCCCAAGAAAGGGCTTTCAAGTTATTTACTTGCCCCATCATATCCTGCTTCCTGTTGTTGAGGGGGGGGGGAGTTGTAGTGGTGTTTCTTGTGAATTAAAGCTTTTGAGAGGCACCTTCAATCAATCCAAATGGGCAGTGATACTATAATTCCCAGGAAGCCATTATTCTCTGTGATTCTATAATAAGTCAGTTCTAATTGCTGTCAGTCTTTTATATGCTGTATTAGTGTTAAGATATGTTTTGCTAACCAACAGTTTTTTGTGGATGTTTGGATTATGGGATAATATTTTGTTTCCGAATGTTAGTATAGTGACTATGGGCTCTTGAACAGATTGGGGGAAAGGATATTTTTGTTAAAAATCAAATAAGATAAAATCACAGATAAAATGTTGTATTAGTGTTAAGATACGTTTTGTTAACATCTTTTTATGGATCATGGAATTATGTGCTAATATTTTGTTTCTGAATGTTATAATACTGATTGAGGCTCTTGAATAGGTTGGGAAAAGGATTCCTTTTTTTGTTGTTGTTAAAAATCATATAAGGTAAGATCATGAAAAATATGTTGCTGGAATGGAAGAAACATTTGGGTTTTGTGGCACATGCATGGCTAAAACAACAATATATAGCATAACTAACACATCATCTACTAGTAGAAAAACTTCAGTAAAGCTTTCAGATCCTACGTACATCAAAAGCAAATAGAATCCCATTTGTCATGGCAGCCCCTCAGTAACCTAATTGCATGACGGATCCATCCAGAGGGAAGTTGAAAGAGGTTAACAGGAGTGAGATGGCGTCTCCTAGGAAACAGATGACACTACTGGAGAAAACAGCTTTTATGTCTGGAAACTGGAATGCCTATGACTGCTGTCCAAAGAAAAGATAGCATATAGGCAATAGAAAAAAAGAATATTTCTCTTTTATTATTTTGCAGGGAAAGTATTTTAGTCAAATACTGTACTAACATTAGAAATATGATTTTAAAATTATAGTCCTTAATACTTTATATATATATATATATATATATATATATATATATATATATATATATATATATATATATATATATATATATATATATATATATATATATATATATATATATATATATATACAATTTCAACTGGATAATCATTATTCAATTTTTATGAAGCAAGAATTTCTAATAAGTATTATACAACAAGAGACAACATAACCTGACAGGTGTATAAATGACTGATGTTACAAAACAGAAGGCTTACATCAGCATTATTGGATAACCTTGGGTACGCACACACACACACACACACACACACACACACACACACACACACACACACACACACACACACACACACACACACACACACACACACACACACACACACACCAACAGAACTGGGTGGGTTGGACTTTTCTCACATTCGGATTTATTTACTATATGTGCAAATATGTGCAAAGTAAGGACACTGATTGTACTCTGTCCTGAAAACTTGATATACACTAGAAATATTTTAACAATACAAAAAACAATAAAACAGTAACTTGAATTACTTGGGTCACTTCAGAATCAACAACATTGGAACTATATTGTTTGGGTTGGAACTCCTGAAAGTCATATGGGCTTACACAGTGAAGCAGAAAGATCCTAAGCAGAACCCCAACCAGTATGATGCACATACTGTACTGGTTAACTGCAAAATACATTGAAAGACATACATTTCACAAATAATTTTGAATCATATTTGAAAAACCACAAAGAAGCCTAAAGAAGGAACACAAAGTACAAAACTTGCTATATACCAGGGGTTCTCAATCTTTTCAAGTCAGGAGCAGGGTCACACTCTCTCAGACAGTTGAGGGGGCAGGATTGGTTGTCCCCCTGCTATTTACGGCTGCCTTAAATGAGTCCGTGACTGTCGTAAACACATTTACAACTGCAGCAAATGAGTCTGCAGCTGATTCCAGTGGTGGCAGTGGCTGGAGCAAGGGTGGGGGGCCAGATTATTTAGTGCTATGGACCGGATCTGTCCTATGGGCCATAGGTTCAGAATCCCTGCTATATACAATCCCATTTTTTTTTGCTTCCAAAGCAAAAATATTCTTTAGGTTAGAATAGCTTTCCTTAAACTATGTTCCATGGAACATTTCTTCTTCTCCTGCCATATCTAAATCTGAATATTGGTGATCCTCATGGAGATCAGCCATGAAGACTGTCCTGAGAATATAATCCAGTAGCCTTTCATCTGCCTTCTGTATCATAGCATGACCCCCGTAATACTGATTTAGTCCATGAGTCACTTTCTGGTTCTGAGGCCTTTTGGCACACAAAGTCCTCATCAGCCCCAGGCCAATATTGATGAAGCTGCTGCCCTGCATCAAGATGGATTCAAGTGGGATTTAATCCACTTGGAGACCATCACCCTTCCCTGTGGACTTCAGCATCCAAGGCTGTTAGTCCTCAGGGTTGTCAGGTTAGGTAACCACCGCTTGACACTCAGTGTGAGTCACTGGTAGTATGGTCTACTTTATTATCACAGTAGGATAACCTAGCCAGACACCAGTGGACACTAGTGGACTTCATGTCTGAGAAACCTAAGTCAGTACATTGACTGATGAGTGCTTTGAGGATTTGACTTAGGCATCTGGGAATTGAAGTCCCCAAACCAAAGATTGGGAAACATTGGGCTAGAACATGGGACCAGTGATTGGTAGAAGATTACTAAGGACAGGAATGGGCTAAGAAGACCCAAGGTTGGGTAAGGTAAAGGTAAAGGTCACCCTTGTTCGAAAACTGACTCTAGAGTTCAGTGCTCATCACTATTTACAGCCTAAGAATCAGCACTGTCTGCATCTGCAAACATTTCTACGGAAACATGGCAGGCATAGGTACTGCTACTCTAATCCTAGTCTTTCCCAACAAAAGTCCTCTGCTGCAGCTCACAAAAACCAATTACTATTATGTCCACCACAATTCTACAATTCCACATAACTGAAAAATAAAAACTAGCTATTGTTCCCATGTATAGGGCAGAATCCTATTAGTTCAGCTCTGTGTGCACAAGACTGATGACAAGATCAGCCTTATGCATTCAGAGCTGCACCAACAGGATTCTAGTCATTCATTTAAAAAAATGCTGTAGTTTACATTTCAAGCAAAACCAGCAGCCTTTGTGGAAGATAAATATGGAATAACATATTAACATATAAATAACACAGTAACATCAATTGTCTGAGGAAGCATGACCCTGCCCCTCCCCCTGTACCCATGCCAACGGCCAGGGGAAGAAGCCAGGGCAGGTTGAGGACTTCACCGCCCCTACCCCTGAGCTCACACCAACAGCCGGGGAAGAAGAAGGCAGGGCAGGTTGAGGACTTCACCACCCTTCCCCCTGAGCCTCGATCAACATATTGTATTGTATTGTAATGTATTGTTTGTAAGGCGCCCTGAGTTGCTATGGCGAGTGGGCGGCAATATAAATTTGAAGTAATGAATGAATGAATGAATGAATGAACAAGTTGTATGATTCTCCCCCTAAATTGCCTCTACATTTTGAAAGTTGTTAGCTGATCTTTTAGTCTTGTTGCAGCTAGCAGAGCCAATGACAGTAGCAAGGACACAACCATTTTTTAAAGACTAACACCAGGACTGAAATGTAAACTTTATTTTTTTTTAATCATGATGTTTGTAACAATTTTTGCAAGGAAAGGGATAGATGAAGATCCCATTTCAAAGTGGTTTGAATCTTTGTGAGCAGACAAGGATAGACATGCCAGAGATTTCATTATTTGCCAAGATTTGAAAAATGTCTGATTCTCTTACAGAAGAGTGGCAAGTCTCATGTAGAGATGTGTCTGTATGCATGTGTGCAACTCAAGAATGATAGTAAGGATAAGAAAATGAAGAATGAGAAATAAAGGGGTGGAGAGAAATGTTTTGTATGTAAAGGGATAACCTCACAATGCTGTCTGGATTTTGTTGGGAATCTTTGTGAATTGCCTTACATACTTTTACACCAAAGTCATACACACCATATGACTTTGGTGTAAAAGTATGCAGATTGTTAAATCTGGCCTGCTTATTTCTAAACAGTGAATGTTCAGCACAATAATACAGCTGTAATGTATCTATTCAGAAGACCCATTGAGTTGTATGAGGTTTAGGTAAGTGAGTAATAAGATTGGGGCCTTCATTTTTGGTAAGTCAATGTTTCAAAAAGACTCACAGAGAAATTCTTGCAATATATGTAAGGCAATTATTTTGCCCATTTCAGCCAGCCTAGTGTGCAGAATCAGAATCAGGACAAATTCAATATGCTTGTTGTTATATTTTAAAAATGTTAAAGGGCTCTGTTCTTGTTGGAACAAGGCTATATGAACAATACATAAAAACAATTGTGACTAGAGGGGAAACGGTAACATCTTTCACATTATTATGGGAAGAAAACTTTGCTCAGGAGATGAGCCATTCAAATCAGCTAAGCCTAATATTTTGCTTTCCAATATATATACAGTATATTGTTGTTCAGTCACACAGTTGAGCTCAACCTTTTGTGATCCCATGGACCACCACATGCCAGGTTCCTCTGCCATCTGATATCCAAATGGCTAAAAAAACCCACATACAAATTGACTTGATTTCTCAGGTCCATTTGCATGTGTGGTATGTCGTCATGGAGATGTTTACCAATACGTGGACTCCTTGCTGAATAATGACTCCAAGCCATCCAAGGTAAGGTAGATACTTGTCAACATTTCTTGTAGAAACAGTAAAAATTGTAGGTACAATGTTCCCTATTAAGTCTTGGGAGGACAGATCTTACTTTAAAAAGTAAGAAGTATTTCCAGTCAAAATAAAGCCTTCAGATTCTCTGATTTTTATTCAGTCCCTTTGCAACCTGTTTCTCCTTCTCTTTGCAACAGAGACTGAAATCCTGTTTCATAACTTGCTAGTGATGTCACTGGGAGGGGGCAATTTTCAGTAATGAAAAGCTCCCTCCTTCTGTCCTGTGGCTTTCCAAACCCCTTTCATTATGTGGAATCTGGTACAACAATTGTACATGGTTTTAAGGATGGACTTCCTAATCTGAGTAAAGCTGTTCCATTAAACCTGAGTTGCCGTTGTTCTGTTTTGTCTAGTCATTTTCAGTTTATGTCAATCTTATGAATTAAGTATTTATGAAGAAAGGTCCCATCATTAGGACCCTGCTCAGATCTTGCAAACTAAAGGCTGTGGTTTCCTTTTGTGAGTCACCTCATTCAGACTCAGTAGCACAATAAAAATGATAGCCAGAGAGTAAATATACAGTAGAACTCCATATAGAGATTTTAATCTGTTCCACGGAGCTGATCGCTATGCAGTTTTTGTCATTGTACGATCTTCCCTACGGGGAAATCCATGGTTTTCCCTATGGGAAAAACCATACTACGATGATTGGCCAGTGGTGCGATGTCAACATTTTTACTACCCCACCATGACATCATCACAGTGTGGGCGGAGCTAACATTATGATGTCATGATGCCACCCACAACACAAACCCATAAAATAAATAAATAAATAAAATAAAAATACGTTAAAATGCACCCAAACACCCACCAACCCACCCCAAACACAAATCAACCAGAGCTTTTAAACCAGAGCTTAAAGCTTATTCTGGCTAATCTTTCTCACACTAGGTCAGATGGAAGGAACTACAGAATGAACTCACCACAAGATGGCTTCATTTTGGCACTTTTCAACAGTTAAAGAAGTTAGGTACTAAGTCTTTGCCTAACCAGTTCTCTAGGATAATATGCCTTAATGTAAATGTAAAACAGCTGTACCTCCTTAAGGGTTCTCCAATTGGAACAGCACTTGGAACAGCACAGGTGTAGCTTATTGATGAGGTAACGCCAAGACTTTGCTTAAAAACCCCAAGCCAGGCCAGCAGGCCTTTTTAGGAACTGTGGTAGTACGTCAATATAGGTATAGGTATTGAATACACATTAAAATACACACAGACACACTACATCCAAAGGTGAGTCACTTAGGGAGCTTCAGGCTAGCAGTTTCTCTTCCTCCTCCCCGCTTGGGAGGACAGCAAGGAGGCCTTGCATAGGCGCCAAGCACTGTAGGCGTGCATGCACACCAAGTGCTTGGCATGCATGCGCAGTGGGGGAACCAATGAAAAGGTAAGCCCTGAAGGTTGTTCCCCCCAAAAGCTGCTACCGGTTCTCCGGGACACTGGGAAAAGTTACTACCAGTTCTGGCAAACTGGTGCAAACCTGTTGCATCCCATCACTGTGTTTGGCACTAAGCAGTTTTTCCCATTGGGAAATCGTTGTATGGATTTTCCCATAGGAATGATCACTATGCAGAATGCCTTTTCTCCCTGCAAAGCCTCATCGCTATGCAATTTCATCGCTGTATGGGGCAATTGCTATAAGGAGTTCTACTGTATATTAATAATCCTTGTTCAGTAATTTTATATTTGGTTTAAAATATCTTCTTCCCACTTACAAAAGATACTATAAAACAGACATTACACCTAATAGTCATAAAAAGAAGTTGACAGATAACATACTAAAACAGACTTGCTATGCCGACCAAACACAGGACACACAGCTAATTCAGACTTCTTCATGGTCACAGGCTCAGGGTTATGTTTTTTAATTCACAAATAGGCTTCAATTATGCAGTGAGGCTTTCCTTTTGGTTTTTTTGGAGAATGTTTGGCAGATATGAAAGACTTAATAAGCTTGGCAATTGACTGCAGTGATTCTGGCATTGCCACAATAAAACTACCAATTTGCCTGCTACATAGAAAAGGTTGCACATAACTATAAAGCAGCTTCCATGGCATATGCATTACTATAAGTACTCTTGTAGAACAAAGACTAGAACGTACATGGATTTAAAGAAATTAAGTGTCCCTTCCCTCTTAAATTAGGGGAATGGATAATAACAAGCAGCAATCTGTCATTTTAGAACATGGTTTGGTAACCTCCAGCCTGTGGGCCGAATCCAGCCTGTGGCATCAAATCATCTCTCCCTCACCCTTGCTCCAAGTGCCACCACGGCCGGAAATGGCTGTGGACACATTTATGGCAGCTGCAGACGTGTTTACAGCAGCTGTGGTCATGTTTATAGCAGAATTTACAACGGTTCGCCAGTCTGTCCCCCTCAACTGTCTGAGGGAGCGTGATCCTGCCCCTGATTTTAAAACATTGCATACCCATGTTTTAGGATTCAACTAAAAACACAATGATGGATTCTTTTTTGAGATCTTCTGCCAATACAGAAAAAGATATTTAAAAAGAAGTGCTCTTTGTAAATATGAGTACCCAGCAATTTGGGGGGCAAAATGCTAATTAACTTGTGAACCGCCAAGAGCTAAGTTCTATGGGGGCGGTATATAAGTGTGATTGCTTTGTTTTTTGTTTTGCTTTAAATTTTGGTCAAGCAAGGCAGGATTAATTAAAGAGATACTTATTAAAGGGATATTTTGTCTCATAAGAGTGTTTCTCCTTCTGAAGCATGTCTGTGAAATTTACACCACTTAGCAAACATTGAAATACAACAGAAATACAGCCTTTTAGCAACTCCAAGGTTGTTCAGAAACTATTTAAGTTTCATCTGCACCCTATTTATTTGAAAGGTTTAAGTAAAATTACTAGAAAAAACTCTCCTAAGATTTAGGTGTAAATTCTGGAAAACAACTTTGAAAAGTGTACTTATAGCTTCCAACAAAGATGATAACCTGTGATGCAGTGGTTAAGCATCCAAACTCTGCCCACAATCTGAGTTCAATCCTGACAGACTCTAGGCTGACTCAGCCTTCCATCCTTCTGAAAATGTTTTAATGATTATACAGAGTGTTTACAATGTTAACACCATTCTTAAGGTTGACTAGAATATGATTTAAATTCATTTTGTGGCAGTTTGGTTTAAAAATTTTTAATCTGAAAGAGGTATAATCATTAAATAAGTTCACGTGGAATTTCATAAAGTGAATATGAGACTTCCTTTTCCAGCACTAAAATAGAAACACATCTTTCCCCCCCAAAAAGGTGACATAAGACATTGTATCCCATTTCATAATGAATAACCTGATAGATGCCAGATTCCATATGCTCTGACCTACAAAGTTCTTGGGTATGCAGATTCATATATAAGGCAAAATGAAGAAAATGCTAAAGATGGTAGGGTTTGCTTGGCATTTTAGGGTATACAGTAATTGTTGTTCTGCAATCAGAAGAAATGATAGGAAGTGAAAGCTTTTTCCCCACCCGTCGGATTGGCTCAGAAATAAGCTGTGCTGCTTCCCAACAAAATGGGAAATACTACCACTGATTTCTGGACAACATGAATGAACCTTCCCCTTTCCCCTCAATGAACCCATTGTAATTTCAACCCCAGGTCCTGTGATTTCATCCCCTAACTTCCTCCTACCATGGTGGTGTGTGTGTGTGTGTGTGTGTGTGTGTGTGTGTGTGTGTGTGTGTGTGTGTGCGCGTGCGTGCGTGCGTGCGTGCGTGCGTGCGTGCGTGCGTCTGGCATGGGGTGACAGACTTCCCTCTCCCTTTATTTCTCCCCAAAAGAAGACTGCAAATGGAGGACTGAACAAAAATTTAAATCGAAATTTTAAAAGTGTGAGAGAGTTGTATTATTCCCTTTGCATGTGAGGAGAGCTCTAGAAATCTGAGATTTGTCCTTCTCAGTTTGGAAATCGGCTTTGAGAAACATCTTTTTATTGTGTAAATGGTCAACATATTTTGTTTCTTCCTTTAAGCTTTGAGGTGGCAATGAAAGGAAACGGGTTTTTATTAAAAGGAAGGCTTTGCCAGAAGGTTTACTGAAATTATTTGGAAAACTTTTCATTGAAATATAATAATTATGTGACCTGAGTTTATTTTATAGTTAGATCACTACTTATCTTTAAACTATGCAAAATAAGTATGGGAAAAGTGCAGTTTATCTAAGCTACTGACTTTTTTATTCAAAGAAACTATACAGAATCTTACTATAAACATTTCCCATTATTTTTTCTTGCAGAGGCAATGTAATGTCACTACAAAGCTGATGTAACATCACAGCTTGTGGTATTGCATTGGTGCTGTCATTGACATGCTGTGTTGTCAGCATTTATTCTGCTGATAAAGCAGTTCATAGAAGAAACAGCTGCATGCTAGTTGTACTTTAGAAAACTAGTCTGGTTTTAAAATAATAAATGTACTATTCTGAATTTAAAAAACTAAAACAAACACTCTTGAGAGTTGTTGTTGTTCAGTCGCACAGTCGATTCCAACCCTTTGTGACCCCATGGACCATTGCCCTCCAGGCACCTCTGTCCTCCACCATCTTCCTCAACCCACCCAGCTCTGTGCCCATTGTGTCTACACTACCATCTAGCCATCTAATTTTTGGCCACCCCTTCTTCTTCTGCCCTCCACCTTTCCCAGCATCAAGGCTTTCTCAAGTGAATCCTCTCTTCTCATTTGATGTCCAAAGTACTTCAGTTTCATCTTTACTATTTGACCTTCTAAGGAGCAGTCAGGGTTGATTTATTCTAAGATCGACTGATTTGTTCTCCTCGCTATCTAGGGGACTCTCAAAACTCTCCTCCAATACCATATCTCAAAGGCATTTATTCTTCTGCGCTCAGCTTTCCTAATTGTCCAGCTCTCACAGCCATACATTATGACCGGGAATACCATTGCTTTGACTATGCAAATTTTTGTTTCCAAGGTGATGTCTCTACTTTTAACTATGTTCCTCAGGTTTCTCATAGCTTGCCTCCCAAGAATCAGTCACCTTTTTATTTAATGGCTGCAATCACCATCTGCAGTGATCTTTGATCCTAAGAAAATAAAATCTGTCACTGCTTCTACTTATTCTTCATCTATTTTCCAGGGACTGATAGGGCCTGTTGTCATTATCTTGGTTTTCTTTATGTTGAGTCTCAAGCCAAATTAGAAGATGAAGGGAGAGCTCACTGGACAAAGAATAACATTAAAGGAGAATATAGCTGAGGAACTCGGCCTTACCTATGTCACTTAGTGTGTCATGAACAGGCTGAGGGTCAAGTGCCTAAATGCAAGACCAATGTGCTCAACATGCTGGGAGACAACAATATGCTGTGTGAATGTGGAGAGATAAAGAATCTGGATCATTTACTGGTCTACTGATTTCTTCCAGAAACATGTACCAATGGAGATTTAATTTTGACCAGTGACAAAGTCAAGAAAGTGCTTCATTTTGACAGTCCAAAGTTTTATTTGGACACAAAAGAGAAGACTATGTTTTTTTTTATAAAAAATTGCATTATTTTAATACTTCTCAAAATGTTGCTGTCAAGACATCTCTTACTTATGGCAACCTTGTTTATGCGAGATTTCCAAAGTGTCCTGTCCTCAACAACCTTACTCAGCTCTAACAAAAACAAGCTTCAGGTTCCCTAACAGAATCAATTCATCTTGTATTTAGTCTTCCTATTTTCCTCTTGCCTTCCACTTTTTACAGCACTGTTGTCTTTTCCAGAGAATCTTGCCTTCTTTTGATGTGCCCAAAGTAAGACAACCTCAGCTTCATCATTTTTGCCTCCGAAGACTTGATTTACTTTAGGACCCACTTGCTCATCTTTTTGACAGTTCAGGATACCCACAAACTCTCCTTCAGTACCACATTTCAAATGAATTTTTTCCCCTGTCAGCTTTCTTTACTGTCCAGCTTTTACACCCATATATGGTGATTGGGAATATAATTGTGAGAATGATTTTGGTCTTGGTCTCCAATGAAACAACCTTACACTTGATGATCTTCTCTAATTCCTTCATTGCTACCCTTCCAAATCTCAGTCCTCTGATTTCTTGGCTTAATTCCCCATTTAAGTTGATAATCAAACCAACTTTAAAATTGTGTACCTTTACAGTGATAATTATTGTTTTCTTAATGGTCAGCTATTTCAGTTCCTTTGTGCTTTAAAAGTATTTTTAAAAAACAGAAGACAGTATTCTCTTTACTCTATTTACATACAATGATGAAAAACTTACTCGTACCTCAGTTTACCCCTTTTGTTTCTAAGGAAGCAGTAAAGCCATGCTAGGTGTACAGAGAGAATGAAATTTACAAGATTTGTTACTGTTTAGCTACTTCATGTTTCCTATCTTATCATGTCCTAATTTAAAACATGCTTTCTGGCAGCTATAGCTGAAGCTATTTCAGCTTCAGCCATCTGTTGGCAAGAAAATGAACTTTCAGTCAAAGGATATTTAAATAGCAATTATTTTAAGCTAGTGTTGCTGATACTGGTTATTAGGTGAATTTCTCCTAAGTAGAAGAAACCAAGTGACAGTCAAGTACAGTACTTGAAGGCATGCTGTTATTATGAAAAACCTGTATGTCTGTTCTAACATACAGTCAGAGATTCCATTCAGTCAGGGCATATCAGGACTAAGCCACATATTTTTAATATCATTAGTAGCCCCTTTCCTCTGTGTTTCTACAGGTGCAGAAAAGATAAGACTGTAGTTGGACAGCATAGCTGAAGAAAGTGGATGGAAGTAGGCATTTAAATGAGATGGAGTCTTAATGGATAAAGAACAAGGGGTATATCCTGACAAGTAGCCACTGCAACTAGAGTAGGGTTGCTAGAATCTGGCACAGTGCAATACAAGAATATATTACAGTCAAACCTCAAGATAAGAATGACTTGACTTAAGAAAAACTCAAGACACATATGGAAATCTCAGGAAAAAATCAGGTTCAAGATATGAATTTTAATAGGATTTTTTTCAGATACAAAATTCAATGCATTCCTATGGAAATTCAAGATAAGAATTTTTCGAGATACAACCAATGTCAAGGAATGAATTAAATTCGTATGTTGAAGTTCGTCTATGTTTGATGAAATCGTGGTCTCTAAAATAGGTACAGTAAAACCTCATATAACACTAAAACCTGGTTCCACAAGTCTTGGTGTTATATGATTTTTAGTGTTATCTGATCCTCTATGGGATCCATAGAGATACATTGTAACCACACAGGCTTTAGCGGTTGTTATCTGAAGCATCCCATAGGATCTTAATGTTATCTGATGCAATTCTTCCCCCCAGATTCCTTAATGTTATGCGATTTTAGTGTTATTCGATACTAATGTTATATGAGGTATTACTGTATGTATATTTAAATATACAAATGAAGCACCATAAAGTTGTGTAAGATATACAGTAAAAGCTCAAGATTCAAAATGATGCCAACATGATTGCTACTGAGGTTGTAACAAATATTCCTAAAAGTTCTTATTGTTAATGAAAAATGGTTCAGACGCTGCAAGATTTTGTTCTTCCTGCCTGAGAGAGTAAAGTCTCACACTTTGATGATATTAAAGTCCCACACTATTGTAACTAACAAGATGTTGTAAAAACATCAGTAAGTAGTAATTTGTCATGCATGCACAACCACAGTTAAAATCTAAATAATTTCCTTCCATATCATATTTACTACAATTTATTTGATAATTGTCCAGAATAGTAGATCTTACATGTGCTTGTTCATTCATACTCATGGATCACATCAAGCTTCTTCAGAGTACCTGATTATGATTTCCCTATTCTGCCATCCTTGTTCTTCCTGAACTGAAAATGAATAGCCAGTGGCAAAAAAGTACAAATTCCAAACAAACTGTTATTAAACGACAGCTGTTCTCCACTCCTATATCAGGAACAGTGGTTTTCAACCTTTCCTTGATGTTCCAGGTGACATATTGCAAACTTACTTTTTCACTTCACCACAATTACTTCTGGATTGAGTTGGGTACTCTCCATTAATTTACAGTTATTCCTTTTTCATTTTTTAAAATTGAATTTCTAGTATAAGTGTATAAAAAGAAAAAGGACATAAAAGTGGAATAAGGAGAGAACAAACTAATTTTGGAATTTCTTCAAGCAGCTGACATTCTGGAATTTTTCATCATTTATTGCTCAATGTAAAATTTGTTCCTTCACTTGCCTAAAATACATAACTAAGAGTCAACATTGTATAAAATTAATACATACCCAGAGTCTTAAATCTCCTTCAACATATATCTTGTTCATATCCCTAGTTCAAAATAATTTACAGTAAAACCTTGCATAAAGAGCGCCTCGCTTAGAGACTAACTTGCTTAAGAAGCAGAATTACCTCTGAATGGTCACCTTGCTTAACAACTAAAACCAACCAAAAACTCGATTAACAACTAAATTAGGATTCACAACCCAAGTCACAATCAGTTACTTACAATTGTGTTTTGCTTAAAGAGCAAACTCCCTTAAAGAGCAATCCTGTGGAACGCATTATGCTCTTTAAGTGAGGTACCACTGTGCCATCAAATAATGTTTTCTCTCTTTGTAAAAGAAAGTCCAATAACGGGCATCAAGGTTGCTCTACAGTTTGTCAAGATTGTGTCCTTAATTAGAGCTGACAGTTTCATAATTTCAGCCAATTCTAGTACCTTTAAAAACTATTCTTCCACTACAGATACACTAGTGACTTTCCAATTTTGCACATATAAAACCTTTGCAGCCATTGTCATATATCTAATAATTACTACATTGTTTTTTCTATCTGAGTATCCACAAAACTGACACAATTCTGGCTTGATTTGCAGTTTCTTTTTCAGTACAGTATTATTATATGAATTTCAAGCTTTTTTTTTTGTCTAGTGTATATTGACTTCACCCATTTTAGGATATGGTCTCCAAATCTCATTTCTTCTAGTATCTCAAATATAAAGTCCCAATTCAAATTATCAAAAGCTTAAGGTTAAATTAGTCTTCATGGTTGATACCCTGTAGGGCCACTTTCAATATTTGTGCCAGAATGTTGCAAACAGAGATTGGATGAATATTTTTTTTAAATGTCCCTTCTCTTAATGTCGAGTTCATTGTTAACTGCAAAGACAATAGACACCCCTCCTCTAACACCTTATAATAGGTAGCTATGAGGCTGTCTGGACTTGGTACTTCATTAGTTCTGTACATCCTAATTGCTTCCACCACTTCTCTTGATGTGACAGGGGCAGTCATAACAAACTTTTGTAACCCTCAGTAGGTCTTGTATTCTTATATACTCTTTTAATTCCATTTGAGATGTCCCCTGGTTCATAACACAACAACGGCCTGATGGGAGTTAGTTTGTGTTCTGGTTTGGTTGTTTTATGTGGTTGCATTTTATAATTTTTATTGTACTGTTGTTGTTTTGACTGTAAGCCGCTCTGAGTCGCCTCGGCGAGTGGGCGGCAATATAAATCTAAATAAATAAATATACAGTTGTACCTCACTTAAAGAGCATAATGCGTCCCACAGGATCACTCTTTAAGCAAGTTTGCTCTTTAAGCGAAACACCATTGTAAGTGGCGAAACTGTGGGGGGACTGCGAACCCCGATTTATTTGATAAGCGAGTTTTTGGTTGGTTTTATTAAGCGAAGCGAACATTCAGAGAATATTCTGCTCTTTAAGCGACTTAATCTTTAAGTGAGGTGCTCTTTATGCGAGGTTTGACTACCTTTCCCTGCATACTTAAAGTTCTTAATCATTTGTTACATTGTTATCATCAAAAGTTACTATGTAATAATTTAAGTTGACTTTAAAATCTTTTATCCCAAATAATTTTCTTAACTTCTGTTCTTTGTTTTCACTTTCTAGTTGTATCTTTCCAAAAAAATTTTGCATAATGATCCAAGACAAATAGATAGCCTTCTTATGAAAACCTTGGTTGCATCCTACACCATCCTTACATCTCTATCTTTCTTCAGATTTAATTCAAACACATTTCTTTAAATTCTTAAACTCCTTGAAGACTCTCCTTAAAACACCTCTACTGGTGAGGTTGACTTTTATTCTGATTGGATCATCACATCTGTGGTGTTCATCTTCTTTGTCTTTGAACTCATCTGTTAAGCCAATTTTTTCTGGGCTTGACAATAACTTCAGGCTTCCCCAATATTGAATCAACAGATAATTAAAGCAGGCTCTTGAATTCAACAGATTTTTTTTTTACTTTCTAAAACAGAACCAGTGCTGAGTCTTTGGAGCAGAAATCTATCTTTTAGGAAATACTCTGCAAATCAGGCACAATCAAGAGGGGAAAATATCATCTTGCAGATCTTTGGAAACTTTGTACAAAAAGGGAATGAGAAAGCAGTTTCTTTCTGCAAATGAAACTGTACTTGTCTCAAGTTCATGACCTGCAACAGCATGCTTTCCCTGAGAAAGATTGGCATGATTATATGGAGCTCTGAAGCAGTGTTAAATTCATAATAAGTTCATGCCACCCTCCTTGAGAATCAGTGTAGTGTAATTTATTGAGTGCCTGAGAAAGTGGGCTTGATTCTTGTCTGAAGAAATGGGCTGGATCCATGAAAACTCCCATTAAAATTAAGCAGTTAGTCCTTAAGGTGCCACAACATTTCTGCCTTTTTAAAAGATATTTTGTTTTATTTTGTTCCTTGTCTGCTGTCACTTTCTTGCTGTCTTTTTGTGAATGTTAGTGAGCACAAGAGAGCATCCTGTAGACCAGCTTGACTGCTGATATTGGTGTTATCAACATTCAGGATGTAATACATCTTGCTGACAATGTGGGCATGATATTGCATAGCAATATCAAGATAATTCTTGACATTTTGAATCATGGATACAGAAGCAATATTCCACATTCATATACTGGAGTTTTTTTTTTTTAAAAAAGAATTGAATATGCATGTGCATATATATGTGTATACAATTAAAACAGCAACTTAACTGACAGAGTCTACACTCCAGTTTAACTACAATCAATGAGTAAAAGGCAACTGTTTTTTAAAATCAAACTAGTCCCTGAAATAAACCGGGAGAGGTGAGAGTCATTCTGTAGCCTTTCAATATTCAAGGAATTTAAATCTTTTTTTTTTGGTGGTGGGGAGACAGTAGTCAAAGTAGAGGAACACATCTTGCTAGAGGACCAGAAGCAATGTCAGAGAAAAGAAATGGAGTCAGCAAAGAACAGTCTGTGTCTTATGACTTCAAATTTAAACCTGTCTGGGACAAACTAAGTAAGTAACTTAGAATTATGAAGCTATAATTTTAACTTGGTATTCTGGATGTAGCATAAATCAAGTGTACTAAATTCTCGCACTTTATTTTTTCACCTGAGCCACTGGATAGGAATGCAGTTCTATAAATCAGTTACCTGCTTTTTATACTGTACCATATTTATATTACTAGGGAGCATTTGTTCACGTCCTACCTGACTTATATTCAGTCACTTTTGAACTCTTTGCTTCTGAAGATGGAAAGCACTGAAATAATAACCTGCAGAAGCATTTTTTTAAAGAAAAGGGAGAACTTTATTAATATAGCAGGCAATGAAAAAGTACTTTCAGAGACAGGCAGACATACAACCTCCATTAGAATCAATAGGAGATGTTTGAAATTTGAGAGAGAAGACTTCGAGCCATTACCTGCAGTAAAATTTAGTTTGAAACTTTAATGCAGGATGGAAAATAGCATTTGGGACACCACACTTGCCTAGCCAACTTCCACTGCAGGTGTCTAATTTGTAGTGGCAACAAGTTTCATTAAAATAAACAGTGGGCTCTGAAAATAGCTAAAATGCCGCAGAAGATTAATGGGTTTTGTTATCAGAAAAAACGAGTAAAGTGCTTTGGGAACATCCAGTTGTAACAGGATGCAGAGAACCCACTCTTCTTTTTGAGCCTAGAATAGATAAACATGAAGTAAGTGAAAATGCAAAATACATTTAAATACAGCAGTTAGTCTTTAAGGTGCCACAACTTTTTTGTTGTTTTGTTTTATTTACTCTAAAATACAAAATAATGGAATATGGTAAACTTGTGAGCCTGCTTTTGATTCATTATAAGCCAAACAGAAAACAGACCTCTTCAAAAGAGAAATGTGTGTTTATTTGTTATCATTTACTTCATGTCTCCCATCACTTTTGTACCACCATGCTTTAACCCTTCTCTGTTCTTTGATGTCTGGTTGCCACCTCCTTTCTTTCTAGATTAATGTTCTCTAATGAACAATTATGTGGGAAAGGGTTTTTAAAAACTATCTAGACATAGTGTCAGTAACACATACAGTTCAGAATCCTGCTAGATGCACCAAGGGTAAAATGGCAACCATAAAAACAACATGTACCATTTTGTAGCTGTCCATCCCACATTCAGTCTGGCTGTGATTGTATGACCAGCCATTTGGCAGGTCAAGTGACAAAATTTCAGGAGGCACAACAATGTCACACTCACATATATAACATTGGCATCCCGGGGTTGGGGTGGGGTTGTTAGCTCAGGAGCCCCCCCCCCATGGCCCTGGGCCTTATATTATTGCAAGACCTTGTAGATATTTACTACAAAGCGGAAAAAGAAAGACTGATAGATTGATACTTGATTGATAGAGTGATTGCTAAGGCATATCTTGACAACAAAAAGGTATCCACCTTCCAAACAAGACATGTTAAAGTAGATTAATCATCAAAATATAATGCAAAACTTATAAAACAGTTTTGCAACTCTACCAAGAAAATTTCTGTAAGAGACACTAAAATAGCTCAGGGTCTCAAAAGACCAGCAACAAGTGATCTTGAAGGGCTGCATTATACGGGCTACACATAGTGTTGGGGGTAGTAAGTATTTGCTTTACAGTATTGTATAGGATATTATACCTACTGTAAATACTACCATACTGCTTTAAGTGGATTGTATCCTAACTAGCACAGATCTTAGCTCTTGTATGTGTAATCATAAGTACCTTCTGTAAGCATAGTGCTTGGTTCACACTAGGTTAGCTTTTATGCTCGCCAAGCTTCAGGGCTGCTGCATGCTATGCTTCATACTACTGTCTACGAACTGGAGAAACTTCAACCTTGCTCTTCACACTGCAGAGAAGGAAGGTACACTCAGAGGTTGTTGTTGATGATGAGTTGATGATGATCAGTCGTACAGTTGATTCTGACCCTTTGTGATCCCATGGACCATTGCCCTCCAGGCACCCCTCTCCTCCACCATCCTCCTCAACCTGCCCAGCTCTGTGCCTATTGCATCTACAATACCATTTAGCCATCTCATTTTCCAAATGAACTGCTGATTTATTGTTTACTGCTTCAGAGGAAAAACGTAAGCTTGCCTTCTTCTTCCCTAAACAAACTGCTGTTATGCTTACCAAACTTTGGAGATGAGCACTGCACCCTAGAGTCAGATATGACTGGCTTTTGAGCAAGGAAGACCTTGAAACACTTGCAGGGACAAAACCTGATGGGACAGGGCAGGGGGGTGGGGGTGGCCACCCAATTTCATTCCCCCCCCTGCCCAGAGCCACCCAATTTTACTAACCCCCCTCTTGGGGGTGCAAACCTGTTGCTGCCCACCACTGGTTTAATTGCAATGATGCTGTTGCCACTAAGTAGGTCCTATTGCTATTGTATACTTGCCTTGCTGATCTCAATGAATTTACTCAAATATTTGTGTGAAAGATAACAATTTCCTTTTAAAATCAAGATTTTTTTAAACACTCAATTCTTAAAGGTTCAGATCATTCTATAAGGAATAAGTCAGCCAGAATCAAGAGGCTAAGGGAGCAAACAAACAAACCAATACAACTGTAATGGATGAATGAATAGATGAATGAAAATAAACTTTCCAAAAAAACTATGCCACTTTGCATATGCAGCTGAAATTATGGAACAATTTCAAAAAAATATATAAAATGAAATCCTCAGATCTTTGTTACTGTAAAATATTGATTATTATGTGGATGTAAGTTTATGAGTGCACAATGTGTAATATTACAATGTACACATATACACAGATGAAGATGGAAGGGAGAGTTAGTATCAATATAGGTTTTGTTTCTTTTTGTACAGCTATTGTACAATTTTAAGGATTTGTCCAGTCTTGCTAACAAAACCTATTCCAGGGGACTGCAGTGCTGCAAATATTTTGCCTGCCACAATATAATTTTCTCCATCCTCCTCTAACTCTCATGAGATAAAACAGCATCAGTGGATGTCCATCAGTTGCTCTCTCCGTATTTCATGTATCTGGTGGCAGACATTTCCATTTGTCAGAAGCAACCTCTTTCCATACCGCAAGGGAATTAACTTACATTCCCAATAAACTACTGAGCTTGATGCTTTGCAAGAACTGTCTAGCCATTTGCAAAGGTGAGACAAGGAAGATTTTAAATGCGTATTTCAAAGAAGGGATTGAAGGAACCGACAGTGACCCAATCTGATCCAGTGTATGACCAAGCACTTTGATTGTTTTAATCCATCTTGTGTTTTTGAGTAGCTGATACAAGGGGAAAAATATTAAATCAAATATTTCATCAATTATGGCTAGCCACCAGATTAGGATTTAGAGACAGATTCCTATAGTATAAGTATTCCCTTGCCACTCTTGCAAAAGCAGTGTGCTTGTTTGTTGAAAAGTGCCTTGTTGAAAAGTACCTTTCGTCCTAATTCCTTTAAGCAGAGACAAGATGGCTCATGATGGGGGCAGAGACAGTGCTCCTTGAAATTATCAGATGATGTACCCTTCTCCCAGTCTACCAGCCATGTTGTACTAAGATATATCAATGCTAAAACTGCGATTTTAGAAATCATTTCAGGGCTTTGTCATGTATATAGATTTATTTTAGAAGCAGTTATGAACTACTTCTTGTAATAAATATTCTGATCTGTATTTCAATACATATTTAATACCTCTGTCTTTAAATACTCTACCTCATGCTGGTATTATACACAGTTTTAACTAACTAACTAGCTAACTAGCTAACTAACTAACTAATCCCCCTGCCATGAAACAATGTCTTGATGTGGCGGAGGGGCTTGCAGGTTTGCAAGAACCAGACTAAATCTGTTCCAGAAACCAATGAATATGGTGAGCAAACATAATTCTAATTTCATGCTGGCTCGGTCATCACCTGGATTAACAAACACTGTGATGGATGTTATGGCTCCTAGGCATTCACAACAAAATGGGCTATAGGCTCAACAACTTCTGCTAGGCAACCAGGGCATGGAGTTGAGGAGCGACGAGAAGACAAAGACAAAAACAAAACAAAACCAACCCTGAAGAGTCTGGGCGAGGGAAGAAAGCTATTCAATTATGGAAGCTTGTTACCAGTCTGAACTATCAAAACTTGGTTTTCAAAAAAGTATGTACCAAATTTGGAAAGAAAATTACCTAGGTTTAGAAATTGGTGAGCAAAGAATAATAGACCAGATTGTTTGTACCTACCTAGAGCTGAAGGTGGCAGAGGAGTCCTACAGGTGAAACAGACAGTAGAGGAAGAAAAGAATAGCTTGAATGACTACATTAAGAAAAGCAAAAAGCATATGATTCAGGGTGCTAATAAAGGAGGACTTTTAAAAACAGTTTAAAAAGCTGAATGCAGAAAGTTGAGCTGCAAACTGGAAAAAAAAGCCTATGCATGACAAATACTTGAAAAACATAGAAGGGAAGGCTGATCAAAAGCTGACATGGAGATGGTTAAGAACAGGATCCTTGAAGAAGAAAATTGAATGATTTAGGAACAAGTTTTGTCAACAAATTGCATGAAGACAAAAATACAGCATGTATCCAACAATAGCAAATGTTGGCTTTGTAATGAAAAGGATGAAACAGTTGATCAGGAGTAGGCAACCTATGGCCTGTTGGCTGGATCCAGCCCATGGCACCAAATGATCTGCCCTCCACTCTTGCTCCAGCCGCCACTGCCAGGCCCTGGTTGCATTTGCGGCAGCTGTAAGCAGTGGAAAGGGACCACCAGTCTGGCCCCCTCAACTTTCTGAAAGATCATGACCCGGCCCCTGACTTTAAAAGGTTGGCCACCCCTGCAATAGATAATCTGATCAGTGGATGCAGCAAGATTTCACAGACTGATTATCTGCAATGCAATTTGCAAACATTATTTATTGGAAACTTTGTCGGAAGTTTGGATTTGAATGCAGGAAAAATTATTGGGAACATCAGTTTGAGAAAGCTTTAGACAAAAAGAGAACCAAGATCCTGTGGGACTTTAAAATCCAAACAGACAGACATCTGACTCACAACTCACCTAATATAACTGTTGAAAAGAAGAAGGGCTGGTTTATTGACATCGCCATAGCAGGAGATACAAAATTGAAGATAAACAACTGGAGAAAATCACAAAATATCATGATTTGAAAATTGAAGTTGAACATCTATGGAGAAAGAAATCTGTTGTTGTACCCATAGTGATCGAAGCCCTTGGAGCAATACCTAAAGCAGGCTTTCTCAAGGTTTTCGGGTTGTGGGCCTGACCACGCCTCCTGGAGTGATGATCGGGCCAGTCACATGGTTCTACCCACCTGGAAGTAGAAGTAAAATGTGCACCGTGCATGTGCATAACATTCTGTGCATGTGCAGAACATGCATACTCTCCTGCAGAGTAACATGAATCTAGCACAGAAGTTCTTAATGTGTGTGGTTCGGCACCCCATTATCCGATGTTAGCGTTATCCGATGCAGTCATTATCTGAGGCATTACTGTATAGTCATTAAATTCAAAGCTTCAATCAGTTTTCTCTCAACAGTCTTTGTAACAGAAAACACCCCATTTTAAAATAGTGCTTTTTCTGTTTTTTTTTTTTCATACTCACTTAAATGTGTTTTAGTACTTTTTAAATTGTGATTCTAGATCTGTGGGAAGAAGAAAATATGTAAACATCCTTGCCTCATGGTTTTAGTGAAATAAACTGAATGTGTGACTGATATGCCTTGCTGTAAGATCATAGGCTGGAATCCCTAAGGGAGCAGGCCAGAGGTGTAACCCAGTGATGCAGACACACACAGAGACAGCTATTTTCTCTATGGAATGCTATACAGCCATTCTGCAAAATGTGAGACTTGTGGAAGGAGGGGGGGCATGGGCTTTCCCTGGAACCTTAACGGTTTATTTCTGATTTGAAATACTTGCTGTTCTTTTGATGGACTTTATCCTGTATTTTACAATGCTTTCAATATATTTCTTGAAGAAACTTGGAGTGGTTATTTGGCCTAATGCTACCTTTTCTACACAAATTTGAACCCTGGGTTGTCCAGCCAAGAAGTGCAATCCAGAAAAACGTTGGGGGCTACCCAAGAGGCAGGCCTTGAAGGTTGTGCACTACATGGCAATTGCAAGGTCATCTGCATAGAGGAGACTTCTAGTGGCTTCTGGCAGTGGTTGATCATTAGTATATACATTAAACAGTGTGGAGGCTAGCACACTGCCCTGCAGGAGGCTATTTCTTTCATTTCTCCAATGGCTGCATTGTCCTTTGAAATCAACAAAAAATCTGTTGTTTTCCAGTAAACAGCCTATGATTTTTGTACATTTATATGGGAGACTTTCTTCAGCAGTGTTGCATGGTGGATTGTATCATAAGCTGCAGTAAGATCTATCAACACTACCCCTGTGATTTCCTTCAGTTCAAAACCATCTTCTATATACTGTGTTAAGAATTTGTGCTGTACAATCTTTGCCGGGTCTGAAACCAGCTTGCTGTGGTATAAGCCAGGGTTCTACTATTGCAGACAATCTGTTCCGAATTAAACATCCATATATCTTGTATAGGTGGCTAAGAAGAGATATGGGCTTGTAGCTTTTTGGGTCTTCTGGTTGCTTGCCTGGTTTAAGTATAGCTATCACCGGAGCTTTCCTCCATATCTTTGGTATCTGAACTACATTCAAGCAATTATTGTACAGACTAAGTAACCATTTTATCATTTGGCCCAAAATGTTTGATCTGCTCAACCTGAATTTCATCGATGCCGGCTGCTTTACCATTCTTGCACCTGGCTATTGCCTTTTCCAACTCTCCTATGGTAAAGGGGATGGTCAGATCCCTTTTCTTTCATTCCTCATTCCTTCTTCTCCTCTGTTTGTTTTTCTGTGGATTGTTTTTCCATAGGTTTGAATCTGGTTTCCCATTAAGTACTAGCTGGTGGACAATTTGGTTGGTTGAGACATTGACATGTACCAGTTGTTTGGTTACACCATTATTAAGATGAGTAAGTAATCATCATGCTTTTTGACTGCTGCAACTTGTGTCGATTTGTGTTGCCACCCAGAGTCGCATGTTGATTGGGGTGGCTATAAAAACTGAATTAAATAAATAAATAAATAAATAAATAAATAAATAAATTTATTCTATGAGCTTAATCCATTTTCTCCTTTTATGCTCTGAGATAGCTGACACTACCTGTTGTCCAGCTTTAATGGTACAGTGAAACCCCATATAACGATTTTAATTGGTTCCGATGGCTCCATCGTTGAATGAAAAAATCACTGTATGAGACATGTATCGTATAGCAATTTTCCCTATGGGATGATTTGTACAAGGATTTTTGGCATGGAATAGCAACCCTGCTCTATTAGCGAGAGGGATTCTTGCTGTTTCCTCCTGTTGTTTGAGCAAGGGAACCAACGGGAATCCCTCTAGCTAATAGCGCTGGGGTGCCTTTGGCTGGAGAAGCCCTTTCCCATGGGTAAAGGGCTTCTCCAGCCTGTTAGCAAGAGGGAGTCTCGCTGCCCCCCCCCGCTCAAACAACAGGGGGGCAGCGAGACTCCATCTTGCTTACAGCACTGGGTTGCCTTTGGCTGGAGAAGCCCATTTCCAAGGGTAAAGGGCTTCTCCGACCAAAGGCAACCAAGGAGAAAAGCACTTCTCCAGCCAAAGGCACCCCTGTGCTGTTAGCAAAATGGAGTCTTGCTGGTCCACTTGCTGAAATGGCACAAGGACCAGCGAGATTCCATTTCGTTATCAGTGCTGGGCTGCTTTCCTCCTGGTAATGTACTTTCCAGGAGAAAAGTAGCCCAGGGCTGCCAGTTCACAAAGAGGCTTGGGAGGGGTGGGGAAAAGGCTCCCCCATGCCACCCCAAAGCCACCCAGCTTTTGCCTTTTTTAAGAAAAAAATTTGTATCATACAACGATGAAAGTCGTTGTAAAATACATTTTTTAAAAAAGGGAATCATGCGATTTCATCGCTGTACAATGCAATCGTTATATGAGGTTCTACTGTCTCTTCAATGAGTGGACTTGCATCAAAGAGGGCAACATTGCATCGCCTTAAGGACATCTGTCCGTCCCACCAGAGCAGACCAGAGAGGTGCTCTGGTTGTACCTTCAGCTACAGAGGTGCACCTCTCTAGCACAAGGAGGAGGGCCTTCTCTGTGTCTGCTCCACCCCTATGGAACCTCTTGCCAAGTGACCTGCATCTCCAGAGCTGCTGCCCTTTATGAAGGGGGTCAAGACATGGCTGGCAGAGCATGTGTGGGGTATGGGCCAGACAGTTGATCCCCCTCTCTCTATTTGTCTTGTTTTAGCTATTTTAAATTTTTAAACCTTTTAATCTTGATTTTATATTATGTTTTTATTATTATTTATTTATTTATGTATCTATTTGTATTTAATACCCCGCCCCACTCGGGAAGAAAAAAATTTAAATATCCGCTTAAAGTTGAATGAAAAAATTGTTTTATTAACGGACTTAGAGGAATTGAATCTAGAGGAAAATATAAAAGAGTTATTGTCTATCTTCTTGACATTGGCGAGACAACAAGTAGCCAGAAATTGGAAAGGTGATATGAATTTAGAAATTGGTAATTGGTATGTTGATGTTTGGGATATGGCATTAAACGAAAAACTTACATGGGAATTAAATATAAAAAGGGGGTTAATAAAACAAAATAGATTTTGGGACATTTGGAAACCTTTTTTGCAACACACATTGATGGATAATAAAGGAGAAAAACCTGCTCCGAATACAATGTATTTTTGGCAGAATGAGTGAGTTGTAAAAGGAGTGGCTGGTAGACTCAAGGACTATAGTGCACTGGGTGGTAGGTACCATGTACAAAATAATAAAGTTGTAATATTGTGGTTAAAGAGGAGAGTGGATATAAAGGTGAAATTATACAGTATAGTAAATGTATAGAAAATAACTAAAGTAATGTCCGACTACATTATATTATATTGATATGTATTTTTTTTTCCTCTTCCTCCTCTTATCTTTTAACCCTGTAGGTTGTACGTGGGAACTACTTTTTTTTCCTTTTTTGTATGTAACTGTTTCTTTTATGTTTTGTAGATTGTTTTGTTAGTTTGTTTTAATATTGTAAAAACTTAAAAAAAAACATAAGAAAAGCCTACTGTGTTAGGTTAGAAGGCACACTGAAGTGGATGTAAACCTAAAACTCTTTGTTCTTTGTAAATGTTCATTTTCAATATAGCCAATTTAACATTCAAGAGTTTTGAACTAAGGAACTGGGATGCCCTATATAATAGGAAAAAGAGAAAGCTGCTTTAGCTTGTATATGTTGTTGTTGTTCAGTCGCACAGTCGATTCCGACTTTCTGCAACCCCATGGACCACTGTCTGCCAGGCACTTCTGTCCTCCACCATCCTCCTCAACTCGCTCAGCTCTGTGCCCATTGCATCCACAATACCATCTAGCCATCTCATTTTTAGCCGCCCCCTTCTTCTTTTGCCCTCTACCCTTCCCAGCATCAAGGCCTTCTCAAGTGAATCTTCTCTTCTCATTCGATGTCCAAAGTATTTTAGCTTCATCTTTACAATTTGAGCTTCTAAGGAGCAGTCAGGTTTGATTTCTTCTAAGATTGACCTATTTGTTCTTCTCGCTGTTCAGGGGACTTTCAAAACTCTCCTCCAACACCACATCTCAAAGGCATCTATTTTTCTGCGCTCAGCCTTCCTAATGGTCCAGCTCTCACAACCGTACATTGGCACAGGGAATACAATTGCTTTGACCATATGAATTTTTGTTTGCAATTTGATGTCTCTACTTTTCACTATGCTCCCCAGGTTTCTCATCGCTTGCCTCCCAAGAATCAGTCGCCTTTTTATTTCATGGCTGCAATCACCATCTGCAGTGAGCTTTGATCCTAAGAAAGTAAAATCTGTCACTTCTACTTCTTCCCCATCTATTTTCCAGGGACTGATAGGGCCTGTTGCCATTATCTTGGTTTTCTTGATATTGAGTCTCAAGCCAGCTTTTTCACTCTCTTCTTTCAACCTAATCAGGAGCTTCTTGAGGTCCTCCTCACTTTCTGCCATTAGAGTGGTATCATCTGCATATCTCAAATTGTTAATGTTTGCATTCCGCATTATGTGCTCTGTGTATAATTTGAATAAGCAGGGTGACAAAATGCAGCCCTGTCTTATGCACACTGTTTATTCTTAAAATTGAGATAGAATTTAGCAAAAATTGATGTTTCCGGCATACTGCACAAGACATTGCTTAAAGTTGTTTTGGTTTTTTTAGAAAGAAAGTGTCTAGTTCAGCTATAGGTTTTTAATGCACAACACAAAGTTAAAACAGCATGTTGCAGGGAAAACAGTCTAACTTAACAAATGATTTTACTCAACGGTTTGCTTTTTCTCACACTCTGGTGAACTGTGTTTGTGATTGGTCATTGGAAGGTACATGTGGGATTAATTTGCAAGTCTGATCATCCAAGCTCACTATCAACTTCTAAATGCAGGCTGAGCAGTGGCGTAGCGTGGGGGGGGGCGGGGGGGGCAAATGCCCCGGGCAGCGGCTTTCAGGGGGCGGCAAAATGTCCCCTCCCCACCCTTTTGCTGGTGAGCGCCCCACGTGCGCTTCGCCGCTTGCAGGCGAGGAGGAGAAAAAGGGTTTTTTAAAAGGCGGACAATTCAAGGAGGAGCCCGTCCGCCCGCCCGGCTGGCCGTCGGGGGCTGTCCTGGCGGCGGCCCGCGTGCGCGCGCACGCTGCTCGCCTCCGCCCGCCCACTCACCCACCCAACTTGCCGTGAGACGGGGCGCTCGTCGGGGGTGGGTGGCGCCGTGGCGGGGAGCCCCTGGTGGCTGGCTGGGCAGGAGGAGGTGGGCAGCGTGCGCGCGCACGCGGGCCGCCGCCAGGACAGCCCCCGACGGCCAGCCGGGCCCCTCCTTGAATTGTCCGCTTAAAATAAAAACACTTTTTCTGGAAGCGGCGAAGCGCAAGCCGGGCTCTCGCCAGCAAAAGGGTGGGGAGGGGACAGTTTGCCGCGCCCCCTGAGAGCCGCTGCCAGCGAGCGAGAGGACGGGTTGCGCGGTCGCGCGCGCGAGCGGACGGGTCGCGCGCGCGAGCGGACGGGTCGCGCGCAGCGAGCGATCGCCTTCTGCCTGGGGGGCGCCTTCTGCCTGGGTCGGGGGGAGGGGGCGGCGGCAGCGGCGAGCTGGGGGGGGGGGCGGCGAGTTTGTTCTTCGCCCCCGGCGGCTGAAGACTGCGCGACGCCACTGAGGCTGAGTGTCTTGTCTTGTTTAACTCCTAGGCAATAGCAGCCATAGTTTATTTATTTATTTATTTAGATTTATATTGCCGCCCACTCGCCGAGGCGACTCAGGGCGGCTTACAGTCAAAACAACAACAGTACAATAAAAATTATAAAATGCAACCACATAAAACAACCAAACCAGAACACAAACTAACTCCCATCAGGCCGTTGTTGTGGGCCCAGAGGAGTGGGCATGGTCCCCAGCCACTACTAGGCCTTGGCATCTTCTTCCTCAGGCTGTTGTTGTGGGCCCAGAGGAGGGGGCGATGTTCTCAGCCACTGCTAGGCCTTGGCATCTTCTTCCTCAGGCTGTTGTTGTGGGCCCAGAGGAGGGGGCGATGTTCTCAGCCACTGCTAGGCCTTGGCATCTTCTTCCTCAGGCTGTTGTTGTGGGCCCAGAGGAGGGGGTGATGTTGTCAGCCACTGCTAGGCCTTGGCATCTTCTTCCTCAGGCCCTTGTTGTGGGCCCAGAGGAGGGGGCAATGTTGTCAGCCAGTGCTAATTGGTTGTGGGCCCACGTGCAAAATGAATTTTGGACTCCACCTCCCAGTTTAATTTGAATATACTGTACGCAAGTAGCCTTAATTGTAGTATAATTAATACCTCTACAACATGTGTACACACATGATGATAGGAGTCTTGTTTTATCATTGTTATCTGTACCCTTTACTGTTTTGATTAATGTTTTCTTTTAAGACCTTAATCCTCTGCATGATATCCTATGTCTGAATAAGCTTCAACTGGATATAATGTGGCTTACCTTGAAATAACTAGGCATGCAATTAGGTTGTTGGTGTTCCAGAGCAGCTTATTATCATCACCTAATGCATGGTTACTTACACTCAGCAAAGCAGATGTAGACTGCAATCTTAAATTGTTTGCTCATGATATTAACATAGTTAAAACTATTTCCATTATTATTCATCATTTGGGTAGCCACATAAGAATCTTCTTGGCATCTTTCCCTATCCCAGTTCCATGAAGAATGAAAGAAAATAAATATCATCCATGTTTTTGCATCCTTTGCCTGGAAAGACATTGAGAAAAACAGACAGCAAATGTCCAAGGCAAAGAAAGAAATGGGGTCAGAAAAAGTACCGTGTTTTCCCAAAAATAAGACATACCCATAAAATAAGCCATAGCAGGATTTCTCAGCAGTTGTGCAATAAAAGCCATAGACCGAAAATAAGACATAGTGATAGGTGTGGCTATGCAGCATCCCGGCATGGAACAGTAAAGAAGACAGACAGACAGTGGCGTAATAAAAATAAGACATCACCTGAAAATAAGTCATAGTGTGTCTTCTTGAGGAAAAATAAATATAAGACAGTGTCTTATTTTCGGGAAAACATCCTCAGAATTCAATCTCCTTTTGCCATGGAAAGTGGTCTTTCAGAAGGACTAACAGTATCCTTGGCTCAGCACCAAAAGAACCTTGCTGAACATTTCAGCTTTTATCTCCTGCTCAGCTTAAACACATGTGTTGTTGCCTAGACATGATGCCTCAGTGTTACAAAAATAAAAGGCGAATCTCTCCCTTGGCCGAGGACTTGCCAGCTGAGCTCCGAGTTCTTGCCAGCTGAGGACAGGTGACTGCAATTAGGGGAGTGTTCCTTGGTGGCATCAGAGCAGCACATTGTACAAAAATCTCAATCCTCTTTCATTAGGAGGATCCAATGTCAAGATGTTGGAGATAAGTAAGGCAAAAGTAAAGGTCGTCCTTGCTCAAAAGCCAGTTGTATCCAACTCTAGGGTTCACTGCTCATCTCTGCTTATAGCCAAAGAGCCTGCTCTGTCTGTGTCTGCAGATGTTTCCCTGGACATGTGGGAGACATAACTAGGAATTGGAATGCACAGAACACTGTTTACCTTCCCACAAAGTGGTGCCTATTTATCTACTTGCAATTTCTTGCTTTTGAACTGCTAGGTTGCCAGAATCTGGGACAGAGATGGAAGCTCACTCTGTCATGTAGCACTCAGGTCTTGGACTGCTGACCTGCCAACCTTCCAGTCATCAAGTTCAGCGTCTTAACCACTAAGCCACCACACTCCCTTGCAGAGAAGTAGAGGAGAGGAATTTCAGATAGCTGTTATTTTCCTATAAACATTGAAACCTTTCCAACTTACTTATTGATATACCACATTAATAGTGGTTTGGGAATTGTTTTTGGGACTTGACAGATCCAAGTTTTACTCTCTGCTGGGCCATGAATTTCACTGGGTGACTTTGGGCCAGTCCCTCTTTCTTAACAGCTAAAAGCTGTTGTGAGAAGAGAGTTCTGTATGATACCTTGAAGTCTCTATATGAAATACATGTTATAAATATACCTTCTTCTTTATTATCTCCTCTTTTACCTCTTTGGCTGTTAAGAGATATAAATATATCAGATATCAAAAATTAGGAAGAATAATGTAATGCCTGATGAATGGGAAATAGATTTAGAATCCTGATCTACACTGCACTAATTTGAAAGGTTTTCTTCAATTGAGTACCATTACAGTTAAGAAAATTATGCAATAGGGCTCTGTTGTATATTATGGAAGGTCAATTATGTAATTTTTTTCTCATGTTTATCCAGAAACAGGTGCCTCCTCCTCCTCCATACTGAAATCTGAATATTGTATAGTTGATCATCATGCTGGTCAGCCATGGACTGTAATATAAAGCAATGGCCTTTCATCTGCCTTCATCATTGCAGCATGACTCCCTTACCATTGATCTAGTTCTGTGAGTCCTGAGTACTTTTGGCATGCAAAGTCCTTATCAGCCCCAGCCCAGTATTTATGAAGCTGTTGTCCTCCATCAAGATGGATTCAAGTGGGATTTAATCCACTTGGGGACCATCACCCTTCCCTGTGGCACCTTCAGGATTGTCAGGTTAGTAAACTGCTGCCTGACACTCGACATCAGATTTATTTATTTATTTATTTATTTATTTATTTATTTATTTATTTATTTATTTATTGCTGGCAATATGATCTACTCAGTGGTGGGATGTCAAAAATTTTACTACCCCACCATGATGCCATCACAGTGTGGGCGGAGCTAATGTCATGATGTCATGGGCGGGGCCAAATAAAAAATAATAAAATAATAAAATAACACACACCCCTCACACACACACCCCAGACACACCCCTGCAAGTGTGCATGCACACAAAGTGCTTGGTGTGCATGCACAGTGGGGAACCGGTGAAAAGGTAAGCCCCCAAGGTGGTTCCCCCCAAAAGCTGCTACCGGTTCTCCATGAGTCTGGGAAAAGTTACTACCGGTTCTGGGGAACTGGTGAGAACCTGTTACATCCCATCACTGGATCTACTCTGTTACCATAGCAGGATAACCTGATCAGACTGTTGTGCCAACAACATGTTACACTATTTGCCATTGTCTCATCACTATACAGTCAAACCTCACATAAAGAGCGTTTCGCTTAAAGAATAACTCGCTTAAAAAGCAGAATTTTCTCTGAATGTTCGCTTTGCTTAACAAATAAAACCAACCAAAAACTTGCTTAACAAATAAATTGGGGTTTGCAGTACCCCCCACAATTGGTCACTTCCAATGGTGTTTCGGTTAAAGAGCAAACTCGCTTAAAGACCAATCCTGTGGAATGCATTATGCTCTTTAAGTGAGGCACCACTGTATTTAGTTTTTAAGTAACATTCTTTCACAGTTCATACAGATGCAGTGCCTTGGGGAATGCTGTACTGGAGATGGTAAAAAAAGAGTTTGCATTCAATCCCCCCCCCCCCCCAAGTTAAGGGTATTCATATTGGCAAGTATTTTTGTGTATTTATTGATGCACAATAAAGATTCAGACCAGCTCTGCTGGAAAGCTAAGACAGCAAACTACACTAATTTATTCCCCACTTAAATGTAAGTACAGTCAAACCTCACATAAAGAGCGTCTCGCTTGAAGAGTAACTCGCTTAAAGAGCAGAATTTTCTCTGAATGTTCGCTTCGCTTAACAACAAAAACCAACCAAAAACTTGCTTAACAGATAAATCGGGGTTTGCATCCCTCCCACACACACACCAAAAGTCACAATTGGTCACTTACAATGGTGTTTCACTTAAAGAGCAAACTCGCTTAAAGAGCAATCCTGTGGAACGCATTATGCTCTGTAAGCAAGGTACAACTGCAATTGGAGATCTGTGAAATGAAACTCCACTGGTTTTCACACTTAACAGTGTTGTAATAGAGACCTGAATGTGAAACAGAACATTTGCTTTACTTCTGACTCCTAGGAAATGGTGGGCTTGAGAAGAGGTGAAAAGCAGGGAGGGGGGAATGCAATGAATATATTAATAAGGCTTATTTGTCTTTTCATTAAGAAATTGTTTTGATCTATTTGAGTGTAAAGAATTCTGATTCTTAATCTTTGATCAGCAACCTTTAACACATCATACATTTCTGCTTTGTGACATTTCCCTTTGTATTTAATTGAAAAGCAGTGCTTCAGATACACATTGCATCATAACTGTTTGGAGCTTGGTTTTAATAACAATCATATGGTTTGCAATTATGCTGCCCTTTATGTGTTAAAGGATTTTCTTAGCACTAAAAGGCTCACTACATTAAGCAATCTAGCTCACAGCAAGGCATTGAACTTGACATTTTATAGAGCATGTATATTTGCATCCTTTGCTGTTTCATTTCCAAGCATGGTAATTGTGAGTTTCCAGATGTGTGTGTTTATTTTAGTTTCTAATTCCAATGCTGTTGCTTTGTTGATATTATGAAGAAGCAGAGGAGACATTGTTTGTATTCATCAGCCTTAAAACAGGGATGCATTTTAAAAAATCAGTCTGTATATTCAGATAAAAATCATATAATACAACTGTTGCAAAACTATTCCTCTTCAGAATGCTCATGGGAAATTGCATGGTTGAATTGTCTCTTGGATCAAAACTCACCAGCTATGAAAAACTGATGCCAGAAATAAATAAATATACTTCCATCCACTCTCCTGGCAAAAGCCTGGCAAGTCTTTGAGTAGATTGGACAGGTTTTTCATCAATTGGAATGTATTTTTAATAATTTCTTATTGTTCACTTTTTGTCTTGAGCCACAATAGTAGAATCTGTGGAAATAGTCTGTTAACTAATGTAGGGCCTAAGATGTTCACTATTTTATAATCCAAACCCAAAATCTAATTTTGGAAGATGATGGCCATAGAAGACAAGGCATTCCAGCACCATTTTACGGTACAGTGAAACCTTGTATAACGAACGCCCCCTATAGCGACTATATCGCATAACAAATAGGTTTTTAAAGAAAATGATGCCCCACATAATGATTTTCCCTATGGAAAAAATGTACAATGAATTTTCAATGGGAAAAACCACTCAGAAAAAAATCATTGTACATTTTTTCCATAGGAAAAATCGTACAACAACAAAATCACATAGTCACCAGACCTGTGGAAAGAATTAAAATTGTTATACAGGGTTTTACTGTATTGACTTCTTTCAACTTCACCAGAGTTTGTTATGGTGTCTTCTGTCCATAGTGTACAAACAGAATTTACACTCAAATGTGCTTCTATTAGTCAAATACTGATCAAATATACTTCTTTAATATATTACTTGAAATAATATCTTTAAAGTTCTAAAGCAGGGTTGCCCAAACTATGGCCTGTAGGCCGGATATGGCTTGTGGTGCCAAATCATCTGGCCCCCAGAGGCCTCACTGCTCCTGGGAACAGAAGTAAAACATGCCCGCACATGCGCAAAAGGCTACCATAAATTACCTGTGGCTGTTCTAAACGTGTTTTCAACAGCCGCAGGTGCATTTACAGCAGCGTTAGGCACATACACAGGCATGTTTTACTTCTGCTTGTGGTGGGAGGAACCATGTAACCAGCCTGCTCAACCACATGACCAGCCCATGGTCCAAAAAGTTTGGGCACCCCTGTTCTAAAGGAATGTACAGTCAATATAACTAGTTTGGGTGCTCTTTTTGAAAGGTAGGGTACTTGTTTTTGAAAGGACAATGAATCCATGCAAACTATATAACTTTGTGTACATTGTCTAAAAAGCAGGTATAATCTTGCTTCCAAAATATTTGTAACCACATGCAAATAGAACTAATCAAATAATAAATGATTAACCAGATAATAGTTCATTGATTGAGTTGTAGCATTCACACACAGTGCTCACACTAGCAGCTACTTTATTCTGTTGTCATATCTGCCTTATGGCAACCCTGCAAATTAGGGACTTCCAAAAGTTTTTGTAATTAATAACCCTGTTTAGGTCTTGCAAACTAAAGACTGTTGTTTTCTTCCTTCATTCCATCCATTTCATGTTCCTACTCTACTGCTTTTAGATTCTCCTAATGTCATCTGTTCTAACAAATCCTGTTTTCTCATGAGATGTTCAAAGGATTATAGTTTAAGTTTAGTTATTTTTTTCCTACTATGTTGTATTGTCTGGTGTTCAGCCATGATAAAATTATATTATCATAGACTGACATATGGGTCAAACTAATTGACTCAACTGCAGGTAATCATCCTTTATGTTGACATCTTTGGTTTGTCAGTCTATGACCCTGTCTACTTCAAACTGTTCTTTGTCTCCTCCACATAAGAATGGTTTTCCAGAATTCTATCTCTGGCTTTGATGGCCAATTCTCTAATAATATGATTCTGTGCCAGTGCTGCAAATGAGGGCTACTCGTTATTTCTGTTTGTTTGGTTTTTTTTTTTTTTTGATATTCTGTCTTTCTCCAGAAATTGGAACTCAAGGAAGTTCACTGAAAATAATGCTACAACTCAATTAATGAAGTATTATCTGGTTAATCATTTATTTTTGTGCTACAAATTTCTGTGCTTTCACATACACCCTTTAAAAGCTACAAGGCTGACTGGCCTAAATTTTCAGCAGCCCTAGATGGAATAGCAGTAGATATTGATCCAGATCCCACATCATACAATAAGTATATTGACGCTGTCCAGAAATGCTCTAGGGAATCTATTCCCTGAGGATGTAGGACTTCCTACATCCAAGGTCTAACAAATGAAATTGTTGACTTACTGAATGAATATTTTATTTATTTATTTATTTATTTATTTATTTAAGCAAACTTTTATGCCACCCTCCTCAAAAAGACCCAGAGTGGCTAACTCAACTCTCAACACCTAAACCACAATACACCACATATGTTTGTATGTCCCAATTTCCTGATGACACCTCCAACATTTTTTTGAGTTGCTACTATTTATTTGATTTAACCGAAATGGCGTCATATACCAGTGCCACAACATCTTGTAGTTGTGTTCTTTAACTTTTGTAGACAGATTTCGCATCATCCTACTTTTCCATTTTTTCTTCCAATTCTTATCCGTAATAATAATACTCAAATCCGATCGCCACATTCTTTTAAGGGTGTCCTGGGATGCATACATATTGTTTATCATTTTATATAATTTACTTACTATTCCTTTAATCCCCATTGAACCTTTTCTTATTTTATATACCATCTCCTCGAAGTCTGTCAACTGCCTTATTGGCTGTAATTTCTTTTTATATTGTTTATTCCACTTATCCAACGTTAGTATCTGAAGCCAGTTCAACTTTAATTCCTTATACATTTCTTTTTTTGTTTCTTCATTCTCAATTCGATCCAGCCAATCTTTTAGTAAAATTATATCATATTTATACATAATATTTTTTAATAATTCTAAATTTTTAACTGGGAATGTTTTAAGATCTTGCAACTCTAATATTGGAGAGGTGTTTGGTGCCAATTTATCTTTCAACTTTATCCATACATTTATCATAGACTTTAGGACATTATTTCTTGGTTTTAAATCAAAGACTGTATTTTCCAGAAATTCTCCCTTTGCACACACATTACTATCTTTCATTTCTATCTCCCTCCATATAAGGTCCTCTATCGTTAAAAGTTTTACCAAACCTTTAATTTGGAACACCCTGTAGTACGATTTAATGTTAGGTAACCCTAAACCACCCTCTTTCTGAGGTTTATACCATAGACTTTTAGGTATCCTTGCTCTTTTCCCTCCATTATAATAATCATTCAATAAGTTTTGAAAAACTCCTAGTTCTTTTTCAGATTGTTTAATTGGGAGGACTTCAAATAAAAAGTTAATCTTGGGTAATAAACTCATTTTACAAACTGCTATTCTTCCAAACCAGGAGGTCTTCAATACCCTTTATTGAACAAGACTGATTGGAAGAAAGCATGACTTCAAAACTAAGGCCAAAGACATCTTCAGTAGCCTGTCCTTTCATCTGCATTAAGGACAGCTTTACAAACATAATTATTACACTGAAACCACCTTGCCTTCCAAAGTCATAGGTTACTGGCACGGATTGGGTTTGCATATGTAAATGTAATTACTTCCTGTTTGAGTAGAAAGGTGGATACAAACGTTAACTCAGTTTATATGAGCTGAGCATTTTATTCATAATTCTGTTACACAGCTGTTTCTAAAAATACTTCTACAATTCTAACTAACAATAACAGCTCATGGATGTAATAGCACAAGGACACAAAGACCATGAAAGTGAGCTGCCAGACAAATGGTCTTCCTACAAATGCTTCTGTTAGCCTACATAGAAAAATATATATCCCATTTTTGATGTTTCTTTTGTATTTCAGTCCCTTGAAACAAGAAACTAAGACAGTTATACAAAAGTAGTACAAAAGATGTACCAGTACTTGTTATCTGGAATACGAGAGCAGCCAGCTCTGAGGCCAAGCAGTACAGTACAGCAGGTGATTTTATTTTACTGTTTTACTTATAATCCTTGTATATCCTTGATTGTTTTGCATTTCTTTGATTGTACTTTATTTTTATTCCTTTTTTGAAAGATTTATTAACCACACTGATTGTATTATCTTTGTTATATTTATATTATGTTTTTCATATATATTTCATATTGTAACATTGTTAGCCGCTCTGAGTTGCTTCGGCAAAAAGAGCAGCATATAAATCAATAATAATAATAATAATAATAATAATAATAATAATAATAATAATAATAATAATAATAATAATAATAATAATAATAATAATAATAATAATAATAATAATAATAATAATAATAATATGCACACAATGATACCTGCAAATGGTCTCCCCTCTGCACTTACCAGTCTGTGTCATATGTGGCCCCAACCAACCAGTGCATACCCGTTTGCCTGCAAGGTACACCAGAAAAGGAAAGAAACTGCTTGCATAATTACCACCAAACATACAAAATTTTCTGCCCAACAGGATTCTGGCCTCAGTACTGCTCTTAATCCTATACTATTTCCACCAACAAATCTAGTGTAACTGATAAGTACAACAACATAATGTCTATAAGCATAGAATCCTTCTATAGGGGTACACAGAGCCTCCTCAAAGATTGTGGTATTTTTTAACCACAATTAGCTGTGCCCCAAGCAACAGCAACCTTTTGCCAGCTAATCTTTCACACAATAGGTCAGGCAAAAGGAACTATGGAATGGATTTACCAAAAGGTGGGTTCTTTGTTGCAGTTTAAAGTCTGACCTAGACATGTACGAAGAAGAAGAAGAAGAAGAAGAATTCTGTAAAGAAATAGGCATTTTCTTGTGCTTATGGTGGGACTCAAATTCTTTGACATAGCAGTTGATCAAGTTCTTGGACACAAAATACTGAGAAACTGGAAGCATGTGGAAGGCATGGGAGGCCGGGTGAAGATTACAGTCAAACCTCACTTAACGAGTGTTTCACTTTGCAAAAAACTTGGATAATGAGTGGGTTTTTCAAAAAGCGATCTGACTCATATAAGGAAAAAATTTTGCTACGCGAATCAGACTTTCCTTCTAGAAAACTCACATAACAAGTGTTTCTATGGGGAAAACTCGCATAACGAAAAAAATTCACTATGCGAGTTTTCCCCAAAAAAAGCTCGTTATGTGAGTTTTTCCATTGGAATTTTTGCTATGCGAGTCTGACTCACATAGTGAAAAACTCGCATAACAAGCAGCCGCACAGAACAAATTAAATTCATTATGCGAGGTATTACTGTATAATAAACAGGGAAAGAAGATTTAATTCTGCTTCTCTCCTGAAATTCAACACCTCCATTGAGGCCTCCATTGAGGCCTCCATTGAGACTACCATCACTGACCGTCTCGCTGAGGAACCCTCATATACTTTGGAAGCCAGAGATCTATTAGTTATGGGCCAACAGTCCTATTTGACATCTGATAAATTTGGAATGCCATGAGAACATGCTGCCTTTTAAATGAGACACAGAACTGCACATTCCTGTATGCTTAGAGCACTATATATGTAAAACCTTTTGCCCAGAGGTACATTTCTTTTATTTTTAATGTGATCCAATCATTGATATAAGCCTGTTATCTTAAAAGGGCAATATGCTACATCTCACTGAGCACCATAGCATAAATATTTTAAGAACACCATAAATGTTTTGCCAGAATGTTTCTGCACATGATGGCTTTCGCTTCTAAGCACATATGTACAATTTGTATTTGAGCTATGGGGAAGAATTCATATGTCCACTGAGTAACAGAGTGTGGTGGAGATTCAGTAGGTTAAGTAAATGATCATTATTTAACCAGTGACCAGCTTAGTGCGCCTCAGCTAATTTTGAGCTCCCTTGTTTAAGTCCCTCAAGGGCATGCTTTTGGATTCAGTCTTAAGAGGCATTAGTACAGCCGCTTATTATTTATTTCAGCAAGCACATCCTGCCCAGAGTCACTTCAGTAATCAATGTCAATTTATACTAGAGAAGAGTGGCAAAAGCTAGGGAACCTGTTGCTTTCAGACAACAAAATCACACTTAAATCAATCACTTTTTGTGTTAAACTGTTGGAACTTTCCTCTGCTTTAAACATAAAACAAAACAGTAGGATGTTCTGTAAGATGGCACTAAGGATGTGAAGAAATATTGTCTATGTCTCATTGATGGTTAAAATAAGCTATTCTCGGCATGAGGAGATACTCTAAGAAAAATCTCAAATCACTGCAAAAGCTTTTCCCTCCATTGTGAGAATAAGATGCTAAACAAACTGGTTTTGGTTATGGTTTCCAAAATTTACACAAGATGTCCTGTAGAGTCTTCCCTTTCTGAAGCAAAGGACATACACCGAACATACAACAGGCCAATTGCTCACAAAGATGTGAACTGTGCCCATTCAAAAATGAGGCAGCAGTTTTCTATGTGTATACAGAGACAGCTTTTCAGAATTACATACTGGCACAAATACAAACACAAACAAACAAACACTCTTTTCCTCTCTTTTTTCAGGGAGAAGCCAGATTATGATCCACATTCTTGGGTAGCACCAAATACATGATTACAGATGCAGGGAAAAGTGGTACAGTGAAATAATACTTTAATTCAATCAGTTTCACTATAAAAGTCAGCATTTATGAACATCAGACTCATGAACCTCCCCCTCCACTTGTCTGGTTTGGGATGACTTTGAGAAGGTCATCAGAACTTTGCTTCCATTTTTAAGCAAACCATGATCTCTCAATATGTCTGAACTTTTTCCTCAAGGATATCATTTCCCTCAAGGAGACCACTTTTTTGTAGGATAAGTCAGAGAAAGGTAACAAATTTACAGATGTCTAATCCATGATACATATACAGGATCCAAGAGTGTTTCTTATGAATGTGATCTCGTTTTGTCCTTTGCTGTCCTTCATAGTCAAGAAAGCTGAATTTTATTAAGCTTCCTGAACTTTCTTTGTAGTCATCTCTAGAGCCGATGGGAGCCCTTTGTCCTCCTTAAACAAGTATTAGCTGCTTTCCCTAACCCTACCTAACTGCAAAGTAATCTTTAAGGCAAAATCACAGCAAAAACAAATCATAGGCCCTGAGAACATTTTACTCTTATGGATCAAGATCAGACATTGAGTTTAATTCATGTCCACCTGTGAAAATGAGTAACTTGGGAACAGACCACCCCTTCATCAATCGGCAGCAAGTGGTAATGGTCAGGATTAATCCCAAAAAGATAAAAATTACTAAAATATATAGATGCTTGACTTATATAGAAGTTATGATACCTTCTCATAACTCATTCTCTGTAAAGAGTATCTCCTCCATTGCTGTCCATGGGTTTCTCTCCTTTAAAAAACAAAAATAAGGAGCCTTGCTCTGAGATCTCAGGAAGTTGCAAATCTCAATGGCAGCTGCAAGGCTTGTATGGGTAGTGCTGCAGCTCCACCGGTGGCTTAGTGGTTAAGACACTGAGCTTGGAGACTGGAAGATCGGGTTTTGATACCTGAGGGCTGCACTTGGGGACATGAAAGGAGCCTCATTCAGGCGTCCCCTGAGCAGAGTTTCTCCAGCAAAAATCCTTTCAACCCAATCTCTGACACAAAATTATTATTAGGGGGGTGGCTCAGTGGTTAAGAAGCTCACCTTGTTAGCAAGAAGGTTGGCAAGTTGGCAGTTTGAGACCTGGGTACTGCATGATGGATTGAGTGACTGTCTCTGTCCCAGCTTTTGGGGAAATGAAAGGAGCCTCATTTGGGCATTCCCTGAGTGGAATTTCTTATGCAAAAATCCTTTCAACACAGAATAATTTCTGACACAACATTATTATTATTATGGGTGGTGCAGTTCCAAGGGCAACTCCTTTTAGAAATAGTAACTGCAATCAAGATTACTCTATCCAAGAAACTTTGCAACTCCCATGGGGTTTTGAATTCTGCCATGGAGATTTTGGGTGAATTCTGGTGAATCTCTCCTCCCCATCTGAAAAACTCACCCTTAATGTTTGGATCTTACTTTTAAAATAATCTCAAGATAAGACATTAATTCGTTCATTGAGGTTTTTCATATCTTGAAAATTTTGTATCTTGAAACGTGGTTTCCCATACAAATGCACTGAAAATCAAATAATCCATTCCGGAGCTCAGCAAAAATGCAAAAAACAAAACAAAACTTTTTCTTCTGTTCAAAACTCCTCATAAAGTGCATTTTATTTTTCACTGCATTTTGGCCACTTTATAAAGAGGTTTGAACAGATAAAAGACTTTTTGGGGGGGCTTTTTTTCTGAGCTCCAGAACTGATTATTTTGCTTTTCAATGCATATTCGGCACATTTCTGACAGTGCTGTCTAGTGGCCAGTTCTGGTAACTGCTGTCTCAGTACTAGATGATCAGCTGTTGCAGAGAGGGAGAAATTTTCAGCACTTCCTGATGGTGGGGAGAACTTATGCCAGTGCCAAAATGCAAAGAAAAAATTCAATAACAGAGTGGGAATGCTCCAAACACCTTCCCACCACTGTGAGAAGCATCAGAAAACCCACCCCCCAAAACACCCAAAACCTTTTCATATCTCAAAAAAGTTTGTATCTCAAAGCAATTCCCCCCCCCCCGAAATTTCCCTTCATATAGTGAGTTTCTCATAAATTGAGCCATTCATACCTTGAGGTTTTACTATATTCGGTACAGTACTTGGAAAATTACTTTTTGGGATTAAAACTCTCAGTATCCTTGCCCAGTGTAGCCACAGAGTATTGGAACACAAAAACAGCCAACTTCCAAAATCTGTTTGTAACTGATATTTGATACAATTGAGTTGCCATAATTAAAGTTTTCATACCATAAACATGATAATATGACTAGCCTTGGAATTTTATATTACTGAGGATTAAAAACACAGCAAAACAATCTCAGTGACTCTGACATGCTTCAAAATGATACCTTTCCTGTCATCAAATATAGGCAATATACAAAATATTCTTGTTCAAGACCTTCTAGCAGCAATTCTACATCTGCTTTACTGAGGAGTTCTTTTGCCCATTTTCACTTCTAATATCACCAAATGGCCAATATCAATCTGCAATTATGACATAAAGAAGAACTAAAAGGCAAAGTCTCGAGGTTGTTAGAATCGTTTATGTCAACAATGTTGTCAGCATAGCACTGAAGAGACCCATTTGAAAGCTGTAAGTTCAACCTTCACTCTGCATCTATGTCTTTGGGGATAGATTTAAACCTGTGGGCCTCATAATAATAGCATCATGTGGAAAAAAGAGAGAAAAAGTTTGAGGATGGTCAACACTGATATACATTGGCCTATAGTTTTCAGTTTATTAGAAGACAGATAGGGCAAAATAAGAATAACCTTATAGGAAAATAGCATATTCCGTTTTTCATCAATCATACTCCTCCTGACTATAAAACTACTAAGTGTGATAAAGAACAGCCAAAATCTAAATACAGTACCACTGGTGCAGTGACTTCAGCCCAAACAAAAAATGCCAGCAGGAAAAGCATGAATTGTTTTCCAGAAGGTTTGCTTCTTGATTATTTATTTATTTATTTATTTATTTATTTATTTATTTATTTATTTATTAGTCAGATTTATTCATCACCCCTTTCACAAAGTGACCCAGAGCGATTCACAATAAGAAACAACAACACAGTTATAAAATCTAGAACTATTTTTTAAAAAATTTAAAATTAGCTAAAACCAGTAAAAAATTTAAAAATTTAACAATTAAAAATTTATATTACATTACATAATGGATGAAAAGTGTTAATAACAATACCTGTTGAAGCAGGGGTTCTCAACCTTTTAAAGCCAGGGGCTGGGTCATGCTCCCTCAGACTGTTGATGGGCTGGACTGGTGGTCCCTCCACCACCACTGCCACCAAAGGAGGTGGCAGAGACCACCCCAAGCCCACCACACACCCCAAAAGCCCCCCCACTCCCCCACACCATTCCCCCAGAAGAGCTGCATCATATGGGTGAAAGGAGATGGCCCTGCCAGCCAGGATTGGGGGCAAGCACTCTGTCTTGGGGTGGGGGGTTCATTGGGGCCCAAATTGGTGTGGTGACAGGCATGGGGAGATATAGCGGGAGCCAAGGGATGGACCACTCAGGGAGAACGGGGGGTAGATACTTGGTTGCTATTCCCCATTCCGGTCCCTTGTCCTCACCTCGGGTTCCTATGCAGCTGGCCCAGAGTGACCCCCCTTAGGCTGCTGCTGGTGAATGCCAGGTCAGTCTGCAACAAGGCCCCCCTGCTCAAAGATTCTATTTTGGGGGAGCGGGCCAACCTGGCATGCATCACCAAAACCTGGCTGAGGCCAGAGGATGGTGTGCCTCTTTCAAAACTATGCCCGGCCGGGTTCGGTATTTGGCACCAGCCTAGGAAGAAGGAGAGGGGCGGTGGCATCGCCATCATGGCCAGGGAGTCACTGGGAGTTGCCAGAGCCACAGCTCCTCAGGTTCCGGGTTGTAAGGCCTTGCTCCTGCATTTGGGCCCTAAGGGTCAGTTGGGACTCCTGCTCCTATACGTGCCTCCCTGCCGTGTAGCAGACTCCCTGCCCGAGTTCCTTGAGGCCATCACCATGTTGGCGTTGGAGTTCCCCAGTCTTATGGTCTTGGGGGACTTCAATTTGCCTTCACTGAGGGTGGGCTCGGAGGTAGCTCGGGAGTTCATAACTTCCATGGCAACTGTGGACCTGACTCAGGTAATTCAGGACCCAACCAGGAGCAGTGGCCACAGCCCGGACTTAGTTTTTCTGTCAGAGCAGTGGCAGAGTGATCTGAAATTACAGCAATTAGACATAACACCTGTGCCATGGTCGGATCACTTTCTGGTGACTTTGGACTTCCTGGGGGTGAAGTTTCACCGTAGGGAGGTAGGGCCTATTAGATTGGCCTGCCCCCGGCGACTGATGGATCCTGATGGATTCCAAAGGGAACTGGGGGATATTCCTCTGGACCAGCGGCGCGATTCACCTGAAGCACTTGTCAACCTCTGGAGTGGGAGGGTGACTGCAGCCTTGGATGTAAAAGCTCCACTACGGCCTCTATATGCTCGTGGACACCATTCATCCCCGTGGTATACGGAGGAGCTGAGGGGGCTGAAACAGGCAAAGAGACGCCAAGAGCGCCGCTGGGTAAAGACTCGGAGTGAACACAACCGAACACTGGTTAGACCTGCTATTAAAGCCTACCTAGTGGCGATGGAGGTGGTGAAATGTCAGTATTTCACCACCCTCATTGCCTCTGCGGACAATCACCCAGCGACCCTGTTCCAGGTGACCAGGTCCCTCCTTGGTAGGGGGAGATCAGGCCCCGGTTGGCAGGGATCAGCTGAGGCTTTTGCGGATTATCTGGCAGAGAAAATCACTTGGATTCACTTGGGGTTGAATCCTGGTGTGGAAAATGTAAAGCTGGAGTTGACTGAGGCACAGTCTTGCCGTGTTATCTGGGATTGGTTCGATCCAGTTGTTCCGAGGAAGTGGACGGGCTCCTAGTAGCTGTCTGGGCCACTGCCTGTGATTTAGATCCATGCCCCGACTGGTTAATTAAATCTACCAGGACGGTGACAGGCGGTTGGGTCGAGGCTATCATTAGCTCTTCTCTGCAGGAGGGGTTTTTCCCAGCACCTTTAAAACATGCTTTGGTGCGCCCCCTCCTGAAGAAGTCATCCCTCGACCCAGCAATAATGGCAAATTATCGCCCTGTCTCTAATCTGCCCTTTTTGTGTAAGGTTTTGGAGAAGGCAGTGGCATGGGGGTTACAGGAGATCCTGGATGAAGTGGATTATCTGGACCCTTTTCAGTCAGAATTCAGGCCCGGATATGGTATGGAAACTGCATTGGTCACACTGGTGGATGATTTCTGGAGAGCGGGATGGTGGACATCGGTCCATCCTGGTTCTTCTCAACCTCTCATCGGCCTTCAATACCGTTGACCACAGTATCCTTCTGGAAAGGCTCCAAAGATTGGGGATCTAGGGCACTGTATGGTCCTGGTTTTCCTCATTTCTGAAGGACCGGACCCAGTCGGTGTGGTTGGAGGGTGAGAAATCCAGCCCTAGGCTGCTCCAATATGGGGTGCCTCAGGGCTCGGTGCGTTCACCTCTCCTATTTAACATCTACATGAAACCGCTGGGTGAGATCATCCCTTCCCATGAGGTAAGGTATCATTAGTATGCAGATGATACCCAACTGTATATCTCAGCCCGTGGGGACCCTAGCGATGCAGTGGAATTCCTTTCCAGGTGCCTGGAGGCTGTTAGGGTCTGGATGGGGGAAAACGAGCTACAACTGAATCCTGGAAAGACTGAGTGATTGTGGGTCAGGGGTCCCGTACTAACCCAGGAGCTACCATCTTTGGTTTTGGATGGGGCAGTTTTGCCACAAACAGACCCGGTGCGTAATCTGGGGGTCCTCCTGGACTCGCGACTACTGCTCAAAGAGCAGGTGGCAGTCGTGGCTAGGAGGGCTTTTGCACAACTTTGTGTTGTGTGCCAGTTACGCCTGCTCCTGGATTGAGACTCCTTGCTCATGATCACACATGCCTTGGTCACCTCCAGACTCGATTATTGTAATGCGCTCTACATGGGGCTGCCCTCGGCAACCATTCGGAGGTTTCAGCTGGTCCAGAATGTGGCTGCTCGAGTTGTGATGGGGTGCGGACGTTATGCTCATGCCTCACCACTTCTCCGGGAGCTGCACTGGCTCCCAGTGTGCCTCCAGGTGCAATTCAAGGTGCTGGTTATTACCTTTAAAGCCCTACACGGTAGTGGGCCAGGATACTTAAGAGACCGCGTCACCCTGAGAACATCTGTCCATCCCACTAGAGCAGACCAGAGAGGCTCTTTGGTCGTACCTTCAGCTAGAGAGACTCATCTCTCTAGCACGAGAAGGAGAGCCTTTTCTGTGTCTGCTCCGGCCCTATGGAACCTCCTGCCAACAGAGTTACGTCTCCAGACAGAGTTGCTGCCCCTTAGGAAAGGAGTGAAGACCTGGGTGGCAGGGCATGTGTGGAGAGTGGGCCAGACGGCCAACTCGGTCGCTTGGCTTGTTTAAACATCCCACCTCTCTCCTCGGTGTTTTTAACTTGAATTTTAATTTTTTTATGTATGCGTTTTAATTGTTTTTAGTTGTAAAGCCGCCCTGAGTCTTCAGAGGAGGGTGGGGTACAAATTAATTAAATAAATAAATAAATAAGAAATGTGCCCATGGCCACTGAAAGTGCCCTCTCTTCAGCTGCCACTTCCACCAGTTTACAACATCTGCTGAACCAGTCCGAACCGGGAGCAGCCCAACACTGGTGGTGGTGGGGGATACAGAAGAACACAATGGCTAGTTAGTATAATAGAAACAATAGCAAATCATGTGAGTCAGTGTGACCTTTTAGACTTGGTAATGACCAAAGATCCCCGATTTATTCCTGTGAAGCTCTGTTCTGTAAAATGATAAATGGTTAATTGATAGGTTTTGTATCTTACATTTACAGATTATGATATGTGAAAAGTGACAATGGTTGTTGTACTGACTTCCTCAATAGCATTTACATTTAAATTAGATGCTTTGTTCTGTAAGCAGGGCAATGTAGTGTTTAAAAAGACCTTAGGCTATGGATAACTTGTGGTAATGGGTAAGAATCACTGCCATATCTCTGAAGTTTCTTCTAGAAGTGGAAGTAAAGGAATCGGATATGGAAAATCACAGCATATTCAGACTTGAGACATGGACTTGATCAATAAAAGCTCACATTAAAATACAGCAATTAAGGTGCCAGAATGTTTTTTGTTTTTTTATTGCTGTTTTTACTTTTGCTTTGTTTTGTTTCTTATCTGATATGTTTGCTGGAGAAGCAACTTACAGCAACTCGTATGGGAAGCTCCTTAATGGATTCAAAACCAGGAGGGTGGGGAAGAGAAAAGAGAGTGGAGCCATGAATTGCCTGAGCTAGGATAGACAGTTGATTTGGCATCTGGTTTAATATCTACCCTCTTTGAAACTACTGCATGTGAATCTACCACATACTCAGTGCCAAGGAAGCTGCAGGAAGGAGGGAGAGTTATTGATGCCAGTGAAAACAATGGAATCTAACAGATCCACCATTGGTTTCTCGCCTTCAAGCCTATTTTTAGACCTTGGTGTATCTAATGGATTTTTTTCTGATAAGAAAATAAGATAGAACAGCCTCTATAAAACATGGGAGGTTCATGGGAAAAGTCAACTTTTTGACCACCCTGCAAAATTCTATGAAGAATTCTATGAAGCAAATCATCGACATAGGGTCATCTTTAGCTTTTCCTATCTACAGAGGCCCACAGATCTTGGCTATCCTTGGTAGCCAGTAAGAAGATGATTGTATTTCTGCTCCTTTCTCTTTCTTTTATTTGTATTTTACAATATTGTTCTAAATATAGTGGTAACCCATAGAATGAAATTAATGCATTCCATGGGGCCTTTCGTTCTACGAAATTTTCATAGTATGAAGCACATTTTCCCATAGGAATGTATTAAAAACCCAAACTTCCATTGTGGACCTAAAAAAAAAAATATAGGAAAAAAATCCCAAACCCCTAGAGCACACATTAGAACAGTAAAAACATCTACCTATCTTGCCACCAAAACCCAGAGTGCTGAAATGTGGTGGCAGTGGTGGCAGCAGAATTGCACACGTTTCCCTTTGTTTTGGCTTGCTACAGTAGCCAGAGAGGTGGGGGAACTTCAGAAACAGCACAGATCGGGGCCCCCAACCCCCTGGAGCCAGCAGGGGGGTCAGAGAGCCCAAATTGGGCGGAAAAACATCCATTTTTTCACCCATTTCGGGCTCTCCAGCACCCCTGTCGCCTCCAGGGAGGTCGTGGGACCTGATCCACAGCTGCGGGGTGGCTGGGGAAGCTGACGGGGGAGCCCCCCGTCAGCTTTCTAGCCACCCCACCCCTGCCTCCGCAGCTACAGGATGGCTGGGAAGCCAAATGGAGAATCCCATTCAGCTTTCCAGCCACCCTGCTGCTACGAACAACTGCATTGGATAACGCTAACAGATCGTTATCTGACGCAAAATTTCTTTAGAAATTTTGCATCATTATCCGATTTTAGCATTATATGATGCAGTCATTATCCGAGGTATTACTGTATCACTAACTTCTCACAATTACAATTGTCTTCCTCAAAGCCCATCATTCCTTAGGTGACACACAATATTTAATCATTCACTATCAATTACACTAACACTCCACCTCTACATGTAAAAAGTTCAGGCTCTCAAAATTGTTAACCTACAAACCTGGGAAGGTTAATCATAGCTGCACAGTAGTTTAAAACTGTTATATTATATTATATTATATTATATTATATTATATTATATTATATTATATTATATTATATTATATTATATTATATTATATTATATTATATTATATTATCCTCCATGCAGAGATAAGTGATTTTTTTTTATGTTTCCAGATTTTAAACAGATCAAATAAAGTGAAAAGACTTTGCTTGTACTGAAGGAAAATAATTGGTCCCACCTAAGCTTTTTTTAAAAAAACTTAGAAAGAGTCCCAGATGCCGGGGCTGAAATATTGATTGTAAAAAACGTATCTCAAAAGGTTAAAACTGACTATTATAAATTGGGATGAAGGTTCCAAAGTATAGATACATTGTTGCAGGTTGGCTAAACTTGGTGCAATCTGAACTTTTGACCTTCACAGTCAGGGCCTAATTAACTGACTCTCAAAAGCAAAATTTTAAACTCCTTCCTAGAGAAATAGGCATTAAAAAGGATTCTGTCTTAGTTGAAAAAAATATTTGAGAATATATTTTTTAAAGTATAGTGAACAAATATTCAGATGTTTCCTTAAAACTAAATGTTTAAAAACTGTTTAATTGATTAATCAGTTAAATATTGCTCCCCTATTTAAATACTGCAATCTTAATTGAAACACAAGAAACATCTGGTCCATTAAAATTCTGTGGCTTTGACTGCCTGGCATAATGAGCTGCTTTACAAAGTTGTTTGGAATTCTTACTCTCCAAAACACTTTTTTTTTTGTAAACTGGAGTTGGCAGTTAGCTATTTTGTCACTAAATCCTGTAACTTACAAAATAAAATATAAATAACTTAGGCTTCTGGGAATTGAAGTCCAAAAAACACTGGTCTAGACCTGGGGTAGGCAACCTATGGCTCATGGGCTGCATCCGGCCCATGGTGCCAAATAATCTGGCACCCGCCCTCACTCCAGCCGCTACAGTCACCTCTACCAGAATTGGCCACAGACTAGTTTATGGTTGTCACAAATACATTTATGACAGCCATATATTAGTCTAAAGCTGTCATAAACATGTTTACAACAGCCATAAATGGTGGGGGACCACCAGTTCAGCCCTCTCAACTGTCTGAGGGAGCGTGACCTGGCCACATACTCAAAAAGGTTGGCAACCTTTGGTCTAGACCAACAACATGGCAATATCTCATTTAGACTTGATAGAGTTTTAACAAAGTACTGTACTGACAATAACTATGCATGACAATGAAGATCAAGAGACTTTAGAAGATGGTGCCAAAAATATGAGTAGTGCCCAAAATTAGGATACCCACTTCCCTCTACAGTCCGCTTAATATAAAATATGTTATAGCTTCAACATAGTTAAAAGTAGAGACATCACATTGAAAACAAAAATTCACATAGTCAAAGCAATGCTATTCCTGGTGGTAATGTATGGTTGTGAGAGCTGGACCATTAGGAAAGCTGAGCGCAGAAGAATAGATGCCTTTGAGATGTGGTGTTGGAGGAGAGTTTTGAGAGTCCTCTGGACAGCGAGGAGAACAAATAGGTCACTCTTAGAAGAAATCAAACCTGACTGCTCCTTAGAAGGTCAAATAGTAAGATGAAGCTAAAGTACTTTGGACATCAAATGAGAAGAGAGGATTCACTTGAGAAAGCCTTGATGCTGGGAAAGGTGGAGGGCAAAAGAAGAAGGGGACGGCCAAAAATGAGGTGGCTAGATGGTATTGTAGATGTATTGGGCACAAAGCTGGGAGGGGTGAGGAGGATGGTGGAAGACAGAGGTGCCTGGTGGGCAATGGTCCACAGGGTTGTAGAGGGTCAGAATCGACTGTGCGACTGAACAACAACACATAGCCCAACTCTACAGTTTGGCTTCTCTTTGTGAAGAAGGGTAAACTTTGTTTTCCCCATACTGTAATTCCTAATTGGATTTGGTACATTTATCTGTATTCAAGATGCTATCTATTTATTTGTAAATAACTTCATTCTAGCAACATTTTATACCTACCCCAAGGAAACAACTAATGCAAAAGCAGACCAGCTTAAATACCACATCTAGTGCTGCTTGTAGCAAATTCTCCAAATATATACAGAATGAAACATGAGAAAACATTATCTTTGCTGACTTGCTAAGCACTGGATATCCTTCAGGACAAGTGACCAGAACCTTTCATGCCATGCTCCATTCTCATGCTAGTACCATTTGTGTAACTCTGTTCTTTACTTAGGGAGTGTGATGGCTTAGTGGCTAAGACACTGGACATGATGACTGGAAGGTCACCAGGTCAGCAGTTTGAGATCTGAGTATTGCACAATGGAGTGAACGCTCGTCTCTGTCCCAGCTCCTGTCAGCCTAGCAGTTTGAAAGCAAGAACTTGCAGCTAGATAAATAGGGGGAAGGTAGACAGCGTTCCATGCAGTCCGGTGTTTAATCATGCCTGCCACATGTTCATGGAAACATCTGCAGACACATATAGTGTTGGTTCTTTCGCTGTAAACAGAAATGAGCACTGAACTCTACAGTCGGATACGACTGGCTTTTGAGCATGGGGAACCTTTACCTTTACTATTCTTCATATATTGGCTGAAATTCTGTCTTGTAATTTTGCACATATAACACAGATGTTGTCACCATCAGTGGAAATTTGCTGTTTTTTAAAAGTCGTTTTGGGGGGCAAGCTGTTCATATGCAATGCACTGACGTTTTTCACATCCTGAAATAACCAAAGAAAGCCTTTAGTAGCAGCAATCTGGTGCTGCTGACATTAACCTCGTTGCATGTGTGAAGTTGCACAACAGGGTGTCATGCAAATAAATATTGCAGCAGATGGAGATGCTTATTTCTGAACTACTGGATTCTGTAGTAAACCTATTTTAAGATTAATTGCCAGTGGGTCTGCAACACAGCAAGCATTTACATTGGATTTATAATTTCAACCCATACATAACCTCCTCCATTCAGAAATTCTTCCCATGCTGCAGATTAGTCCTCTGGCATGGTTGGCTGGAAGACAAAAGGGCTCTCTGCACATACAAAAATAAATAAATAAATAAATAAATAAATAAATAAAATGGCATTCCTCCATGTGAGGATTGTCTCTTTGCCAATTATGGGCCTGCCACACATGGATGATCTCTATAAAGGTAGAGGTTTCAAAATGTGTTGATTGTGGGGAAGGCTTTTGCTGTGGTGGCATTGCATAGATAGGGAATGGAAAACTGCCCAGTATCACTTCATGAGTTCACCAATCATGAGATGTTGGCCAGGATGGGGACATGTCTTCTTGCTTCTTCTTGAAACTCCAGAGACTCAGACATTGTGACTATAGCAATTTGTCATTTAAATCAAGGCACACAGTGAATTTGTGCATTGTTTCTAACCTCACTAGGCTTTTCAAAAGCTTCCCAGAAGTGCTACTAAGCTTGAACAGAAGTTTAACACTCCCCTCCATGCAGTGGTGTAGCATGGGTTTCAGCTGCCCGGGGCGGAGACCAAATTTGCCACTCCCTCAGAGGAAGAGCACCTCTATAACGCCTTTCCTGCACGCATCCAAGGACAAGAAAGGTACAGGTGGCAGCAGCAGTGGGGGGGGGGAATGGTGGTGGTGGGGTACACTTAGGAGCACTGCCCTTGCAGCAGACCTTCGGGGTCTCGAAGTCCCCTGCACAGAGGCAGACAGGCCAACCCCCAGGCTGGCCATTTTGGTTTGCGGAGGGTGGGAGCTCCAGGCCTCCACCTCCAGGGGCAAGCCACCTGTAGCCCCTCCAAGGTGGGGGGCTGGAGCCCCCCCTTATGCAGACCAAAACAGCCAGCCTGGGGGCTGGACACAATGGTGAGCGGGCATCCATTAGGGGCTGAGGTGCCCCATGACTGTCTGCCTCTGTGCGGGGGATTTGCGGCTCCAAAGGTCTGCCAGAAGGGAAGCGCTGCTAAGCGCACACCACCACCACCATTCCTCCCCTGCCCACTGCAGCTGCCACTGCCACCACCACCACCACCCATACCTTTCTTGCCCTCTTTGAAGGGGTCCAGGTGGGCTATGAATTACTCTCCAGAGTCCAGAGGGATATGAATGAATGTGGATAGGTATGGGAGGAAGTCTATGGGACCTCGCTTTGTACTGTGTGAAGGGGGGAAGCCTACCGGTATTTCTTTTGTTAGGTTTAGGAACGAGCATACATTCTTCTCAAAGGTTTTCACAGCACCAAGAAGACCCAGGGCTGGTTTTGACCTGCCAAGAAAGCCTTTCGGGGCAAGACCTGAACAGCAATCTTCAAGGCAGGGGTCTGAAAGGGGAACCTCGTTGGAGCCGCGCACTGTGGAGACTCAGGTTTTGGGAGAAGAGAGCGGCGGCGAGAGGCATTGCAGGAGAGCTTGACCTCAGGGTGCAAGGGTGAAAGCCAGAAGCAGCGGCTGTTTGTTTTCTGTCTTTGTTGTTGTTCAGTCGCACAGTCGATTCAGACCCTTTGCGACCCCATGGACCACTGTTTGCCAGACACTTCTGTCCTCCACCATCTTCCACAACTAACTCAGTTCTGTACCCATTGCATCTACAATGCCATCTAGCCATCTCATTTTGCCTGCCCCTTCTTCTTTTGCCCTCTACTTTTCCCAGCATCAAGGCCTTCTCAAGTGGAACATCTCCTCTCATTTGATGTCCAAAGTACTTTAGCTTCATCTTTACTATCTGACCTTCTAAGGAGCAGTCAGGGTTGATTTCTTCTAAGATTGACCTATTTGTTCTCCTCATTGTCCTGGGTACTCTCAAAATTCTCCTCCAACACCACATCTCAAAGGCGTCTATTCTTCTGCGCTCAGCTTTCCTAATGGTCCAGTTTTCACAACCATTCATTACCACTGGGAATACCATTGCTTTGACTATGCAAATTTTGGTTTGTAAGGTGATGTCTCTACTTTTCACTATGTTCCCCAGGTTTCTCATAGCTTGTCTCCCAAGAATCAGTTGCTTTTTTATTTCAATGGCTGCAATCTCCATCTGCAGGTCTTAGGAAATGAGGCAGAGAGAGAGAAATCCCCCAAGTTTTATGCTGGAACCTTTCGTCCTCCTCCTCGTTCAACAGCCTGTGACCAGCTAAGGGAAAGCTGGGGACCAAGTCACAGGTAAGGAAGGAGGAGGAAAAGATCAAACGTAGAACTTCCAGGTAAAACAAGTTATTATTTGAGAGCCTGGAAGAAGGGAACTCATTAGGGGCAGGGGAGGGGTGGGTGGTGGAGGAAATCAGTTACTTTTTTGCAGAAGTTACTCTGCCTTGAGGAAGATCTATGATTGGTGGAACCTTTGCAATGTGTCGATGGGGAGGGGAGTAGAATGGGCTTCTTAGACTGTGCTCCCCCTCCTTCTCCTCCTCATGCTCCCCGGAGTCTGTACTCTGCACATGCCTAGGAGCCAGGTTGGAACTCTGCACATGTTCTTACCCACCCACCAAGTAGCAGAGGCTTTGGGCAGCAAAGGGACCCAGTGGAGATTTTCTTTGCAAAGATGGAGGTGGGGTGGTGTTTTATATCCAGTATTTCTGCACATGCCCAGGAGCCAGGAAAGGAAGTAAGGAAGGATGACAGAAATCAAAGTCCTCCCCCCCAATTGTGACCAAAAAGGACTGGTGGTTTAGCAGTTAAGATACTGAACTTGATAACTGGAAGGTCAGCAGTTCAAGACCTGAATACTGATGGCGTGAGCTCCTGGAATCTCTCCCAGCTCCTAGCAGTTCAAAAGAAAGAAATTTGCAAGTAGATAAATAGGTATCCCTTTGGTGGAAAAGGTAAACAGCGTTCTGTACACTCTAGTGTCTAGTCGTGCCTGCCACATGACCACAGAAACATTTGCAGACACAGACAGTGCTGGCTCTTTGGATGTAAACAGATATGAGCACCAAACCCTAGAGTCAGATATGACAGGCTTTTGAGCAAGGGCAACCTTTACCTTTACTTTCCAGTGTCTAGTTGTGCCTGCCACATTGCACCTCCCCCCCTCCCCCAATTTATGGCTTCGGCTGATAGTTGCCAAGATCAAACTAAACAGCGAGGGGAGGAAAATGAGCAAGCCATTAATTGCAAACCCACCCACCCCAACCCGAGATAGGAAGTGTTTGTGTGTGTGTGTGTGGGGGGGGGGGAGTGGCCTTGAGATATAATTAGCCATTAATTGAGAGCTTGGTTGGAGGAGACTAATTGGGGGCGGGAGATTGCTCCCTCCGTAAAAAATAGGAGTTGTAGGTGGATGGATGGAGGAGGAAATAAGTTACTTTTTCTTTTTGCAGAACTTACTCTGTCATGAGGACAGGTGAGGGAGAATCTCGGTAATAGCAACAGACGATCTGAGCAGCGAGGTAGAGGTAGGGGGAGGGAAGGGAATCCCTTGGTTCCATCTCCCTCTCCCTGTGACGACGAGCAGAAACTTCCCTTTCGCCCAAATCAGTGGAGGGGGAAGAGGAGAGATCGCCCTTGTTCAAAGGGATTCACAAAAGGCTGCATCACGCCTCTCTCTCTCATACACACACGTACACTCCTCCTCTGCCTTCCCCGGGGATGCCGCCCCCTTGAAAGTGCCGCTGGGGGCAGGGGGGCCTGACCCCCTAGCGACACCACTACCCCCATGTCTTCTTCGCCTTCAGATCAGAATTGGCTCTTGCAAGTAGCAGGAAGGTGAGGCTGCAGATGAGTTCAGGGAAGCAAAGTGTCCCAGTTGCCAACCCTCAGAAGTTGTAAACGAAAACAAATATGTAACATTTCTAAAATCAATTTTAAAAACAACTGCAACAAAAAAACAGAGAGGGAGAATAAGAAAGAGCAAGTGTAAAATACCAACTTTATCATGCTGGAAACCAAGATCATAAAAGAAATTAGCTTGCAATACTTTGGCAAACACATTAATTTGGACCTGAAAACTGAAAACGTAGAACAGTAGTATCATGTGGACAGTTAAATTCTGACCTGGCTTGACTTTGTGTGGCAAAATAGACCACATAAAAATGTCCGTTCGTCCCCACCCCCTCCCCCGCTATAAAGCAGCAGGTTTGGAAATTTTAAAAAATTCAAATAAGGAGGCAACTGAAGGGAACTGAAGAATATAAATGAAGAACAAGGTTTGTTGTTTATTTTGGTCAATGTAAGCCCAGGTTTTGTACATCTTCTAGACCAATTTTACATATTTCTCTAAATGTGCAAAACTTAGAACTCAATAAACATTGTCTTATGACATGGGCTGTTGAAAGGTTGTATTACTGCAAGAGTTGTATAAAATCCTTTGATCATCTGACCTGTCCTATTGTGTTTTCCATGTGCTTAGTTTCATGAAAAGAAGAGACATTAGTTCTCCCCAGAGACATTTTCAAGAAATTAATTGAGAACATAATGGGAAAAAAGAGTCTGGTGTCTCACTGTGTTCCTGGATGGGAGATTTCATGGTTTTGGAAGCCATGCTGAGACCACCTGTTTCAACCTGGATCTCACTAACTGTGAATTCTTCCACCCACATCTTTAGTGTCTAGCTCAGATTTTCATGGAGAATTTCTCAGAATAAAACCCACCATAAATGGGAACCATTTCTGAGCTCTGTAGTCCAATCTGCAAGATGAAGGAAACTAAAGAATAATACAGGTCACCCCTCACATCAGTGGGTTTCAGTATAAAAATAATTTTTTGTCAGAAATTTTTCTGGGTTGAAAGGATTTTTGCGGAAGAAACTCCACTCAGGGAAGTGTAAATGAGGCTCCTTTCATGTCCCTAAGAGCTGGGAGAGACACCTGTGGGGCAATACCCGTGTCTTGAATTGCTGGCTTGCCAACCTTCCAGTTAACAAGGAGAGCTTCTTAATCACTGAGGTTTCAGTTATCATTGGGTATAAAAATATTCAATAAAAGACCTTGAAATACATATGTATTACTATGGCACATTACCAGAGCTGGCCACTAGGAGCCACTGTCTGTAATGTAAAATATACACTTGACTGTTATATGCAGTTTCAGATATTCAAGGAAGGCCCTGAAGTATATCCCGTGTGGATATGGGTGTGGGGCAACCTTTGGTATCAAAAAATAATAATAATATTCAGATACTTTGAATATTTGAATAGACACCTTTGAAATGTGGTGCTGGAGGAGAGTTTGGAGAGTCCCCTGGATAGCAAGAAGAACAAATAGGTTGATCTTAGAAGAAATCAACCCTGACTGCTCCTTAGAAGGTCAAATAGTAAAGATGAAGCCAAAGGACTTTGGACATCAAATGAGAAGATAGGATTCACTTGAGAAAGCCTTGTTGCTGGGTAAATTGGGGAGCAGAAGAAGGGGGCGGCCAAAAATGAGATGGCTAGATGTATTGTAGATGCAGTGGGCACAGAGTTGGGCAGGTGGAGGACAGAGGTACCTGGCAGGCAATGGTCCATGAGGTCACAAAGGGACGGAATCAACAAACATTGGTCCCAGACTTTATTAATCTTAACAAGCACTAAATTATGTTCCTAAAATAAATGGGATGCAATCAGCTAATCCCAAATCAGGACCTTGATATTTTAGGCTGTACCTAAAATATCTGTGGTTCTGGAAGTAGCAATTTTCAGACATTAAAGACTCCTATCTGTCCCATGGACCCTAAAAGCCAGCCCAGGATGAAAACAATCTTAAAGGTGTCTCAGAATCTTCAAGGGATTTTTTTTTGTTGGAATTTTTAAAATTCACACACACACACAGAAATGCTGCTGCAGATGCCATCATCAACCTTGTGCAGATAATTTCAGCCTGTTTTCATCATCATTGTGGCTGCTTGTCTGCCTTTTGACATGCACTTCTAGTGACATATGCCCTTGTTGTCACCTAGACTGATAAATCGTGGTATCAACATTCAATTACAAACTGCCAGTCACTAACTGGTATTTCATACTTTCCTGTATTTGTTGCTAATTTTCATGCAAGATGCTGAAACTGATACAGTTAAAGTGACAGCTATTAACTGAACGAAAGAAAAAGCATTAATTCAAAAAAGAAAAGAAAAAAGAAACAAAGGTTTATATTTAGCACTTGTGTAGGTGGTGTGTTTGCATGGAAGGGAGAACAATAAGTATAATGTTTACATAATTATCGTAAACAATTACAGTGGAACCTCATACAACAGTATGTAACAATGAAATGGCATAACAATTAGGTGTCCCACATAACAATTTTCCCTATGGAAAAAAAATAATACAACAATTTTTCAAAGGGAAAAACCACTTCGCGAAAAAAATCGTGTGATGCATCCCAAAAGGAAAATCGCTATACGATGCATGCATCATATAGTAATTGTTTCATACAGCAATGAACCCCCATGGAATGGATTAAAATCGTTGTATGAGGTATCACTGTATCTTGTTTTTATTTTGCTTGTGTTTTGCTTGTGACAACTATGGTTGTAATTTATAACTTTTAAAATGAACCATTCAAATGGTTCCTTACCAAATGAACCACACTTTGCAAGACTTTGGCTGGACTGTCTGGAAGTAACTTAATAAACTTTGGCATGAAGTAGGAAGATCAAAGAACAATCAAGTAAAATGGGATTACTTGGATACAGGACAATTTTTCTGTCTATATGGATAAATACAATCAATGCAGTTAATACCCACCAGGCATGCAAAAGATGATCTAGTAAAAGGTCAAGATAACACTATTGAAGTAACCCATTTCTGGTCAAATTTAGTCTAATTATTTCAGTATTTTAAGTTGTTTTGAATTTTACCTATATTTCATATGCATTTATAATTTTAAATGGTGTAATCCTGTGATATGAGTAAAGAAAGAATGGAAGAAAAATGAGTGTCCCCTTGCTGCTGATTATTGGGATGGGACATGGTCTGACCAGTGACAGATGAATAGGAGACATGGTTCATTTTGTACCGCTATCATCTGCTGTCTTTATAGGCGAAGTATTGTAGGCAGATGGGAACTCAGGAGAGAGAAAAGCAATGGTAAAGAAAGTGAATGCAAGGAAACACAAACACACACACCCTTTCTCGGGCTGGATTATATGCTGCTTCAGGAGCCATTCTACTACCTCCCATCCACACTGTCTCCTGGAGCAGGTCTTCTTTCCTCTGCCTCCTTCTAGTCTCTCCAACCATTTGTTCCTTTTGAGGAAACACTGTAGGGCTCTGTATGTAGTTTAGGATTGGTTGCATAGATAAAAGTAAAGGTCACCCTTGTTTGAAACCCAGTCATATCCAAGACTAGGGTTCAGTGCTCAACTCTGTTTATAGCCAAAGAGCCAGTGCTGTCTGTATCTGCAGACGTTTCCGTGGACATGTGGCAGGCATGACTAGACACCTCAGTGCAGAAACCACCTTTTTTAACCTTCCTACCAAAGTGGTACCTATTTAAATCTACTTGCAATTTTTTGCTTTTGAACTGCTAGGTTGGCAGGAGCTGGGACCGAGATGGAAGCTCACTCCGTCATACAGCACTCAGGTCTCAAACTGCTGACCTGTTGACCTTTAAGTTGTCAAGTTCAGCGTCTTAAGCACTAAGCCACCACAGTCCCTGGCATTGCTTGCATACATACATACATACAAAACTACAAACTGAGACAAAAAATAAAGTGGTTTGCCCATTTGGAAAGAATGTCTTATACAGTAATACCTCAGATAACGTTTGCATCAGATAATGCTAAAACCACATAACGTTAAGCAACCTGGATCATTTTTTGCATTGCATAACGTTAAAATCCTATTGGATGCATCGGATAACATTCGCTAAAGCCTGTGCCGGTTACAGTGTATCTCTATGGAGTTTTAACGTTATCCGATGCAGTGTTTTGTGCATGCACTGGATAACATTAAAAATCAGATAACACTAAGACTTGTGGAACCAAGTTCTAGTGTTATCCGAGGTTTTACTGTACAGTATACCCTCGCAATAAAGAGCACCTCACTTAGAGAGTAACTCACTTAAAGAGCAGAATTTTCTCTGAATGGTCGCTTCACTTAACAAATAAAACCGACCAAAAACTTGCTTAACAACTAAATTGGGGCCACAATCACCCCCACCAGAAGTCACAACTGGTCACTTACAATGGTGTTTCACTTAAAGAGCAAACTTGCTTAAAGAGCAATCCTGTGGAACGCATTATGCTCTTTATGCGAGGTACCCAATGTAATTCAATATCATACAATGCATATGTGGAAAGAGGAGAAGGACAAAGATCATAAAGCAGACCCAGAGGAAGGTGGGGAGATAACATCAGAGAAATATTACAAGAACACCAAATAATGCTGGTGGAGGTCACTAGAAGTACCAGAGCAAGAACCTTGTATCTCTTTCAATACTCAAATGAGTAAAAGAAGACAAAGACAATACCAATGATGACTGCAGGGCTGAACCAAGCAAGACCGTGAGAGTGAAGAGGGGAAAAGCACATGAGAAAAAGAGAACTTAGGATCTGTGGAACAGGCAGCTACAGCACTAGGGTGTTAATACATGTCCATGCACAGCAATCTGATTCAAATGAGTTACCACATGCCAAATCCAACTTTTTGCCCCAGATGGACCTGGTGCGTAATTTGGGGGTCCTCCTGGACTTGTGATTCCTGCTTGATGAGCAGGTGGCAGTTATGGCTAGGGGGTCTTTTGCACAACTTCATGTCATAAGCCAGTTACATCCGCTCCTGGGCTGGGACTCCTTGCTCATGGTCATGCACGCTTTCGTCACCTCTAGACTGGACTATTGTAATACACTCTATATGGGGCTGCCTTTGATGACCATTCGGAGGCTGCAACTTGTCTTGAATGCGCCCATCCGGGTGGTGATGGGGTGTGGGCATTATGCTCGTGCCTCACCACTCCTTCACTTGCTGCACTGGTTACCGGTATGCCTCTGGGTGCAATTCAAGATGCTGGTGATGACCTTTAAAGCCCTACATGGTAGTGGTCCAGGATACTTAAGAGACCACATCACTCCAAGAACACCTGTCCATTCCACTAGAGTGGACCGGAGGAGCTCTCTAATCATGCCATCAGCTAGAGAGGCTCATCTCTCTAACCCAAGAAGGAGGACCTTCTCGGTGTCTGCCCCGGCCCTATGGAACCGCTTGCCAACTGAGTTGCAGCTACAGACAGAGTTGCTGCCCTTCAGGAAAGAGCTAAAAACCTGGGTGGCAAAGCAGGTGTGGGGCACCGGAGATGTGATAACCCTGGCCTGCTGGCTCATATGACAAGATCACTCCTTGCCTCTTTTAACAGATGGGGTGGGTAATTTTGTGGGTACTTTTAATGGGTTTTTAAGGGTTTTAGCTAATATTGTAATGTTTGTTTTTATTGCTGTTAGCTGCCCAGATTCACTATTGAGTTGGGCAGCAGCAGAAATTTGAAATATAAATAAATAAACAAACAAACAAACAAACTTTGGTGTATCACATACAAAACTGAGATGGATGGGCTGCAAGGATTGAATTTTAGAGGGCTTTTGGGATGTGTGGAATCAGCATTGCTATAAAGTCACACTCCACATCACTCCCTAGAGTTCATGACTGGCAGGCAGCGGCTGGATAATACATAAGAAACATCCACAAGGCTGTCCCAAATGAGTTGTTTAAAGTGTCTAGTTTTGAGGAGTTTAGTGCCTCTGAACATGGACAATTCATTTAGGTGGATATTCAGCAATTCTTCCAGCCAATTTGGCACCCACACCAATAGAGGTGTAATTTTACACACATCCTGGTCGATATACTCAGGAAAATGCCAGGTGGATGGAGTTCAATGTAGTGGCATATTTTTATGACATTTCAATTTGTTCATTAAATTAATACTCACAAGAAATGCCTATCTAAAAATTCAATAGCTGCAATCCGCAATAAATAGAATTGGCCATTTGAGAGATCGAGCCAGCATTTTCATATATTTTCTAAAGGCTGTACAAGTAACAGCAATGATAGTGGGGTAATAAGAATAGAACAGAACAAGTTACTTTTGCAGATGGGATAATGGAAACGATAGTAATTTACTGTTGGTCCAAAGTAGCAACAAAATGAGTTCCTTAAAATAAGTAACTTTGTGATCTTTGTACTGTAGAACTACGTTCTCTTTTCCCAATCTTCTATGTATCCTTCTGATTGGATGGCAACATTTATTCATTTACACCGTCCAAAATCTTCTTGTGCAGCTAATCAGATGGTGTAATATTTAGAGGCAATGTTCCCAAAGTGATGCTATTTCTGTGCACATTATCAGTTGCATGCTGAGTAATACAACTCAGTGTATAATAGATAATGTTTATTTTGATTTTTTTTAATTTAAGGCAATTCACTTCCAAAAGATGTGCAGTCTGTGCTTCTTGCATAAGTAATCAAGAGGATTTGAGTTAGTGATACTGCCAGTGTCACTAGCATTGAAAAAAATTGGCACCAATGAGTTTCCCTCAGAAACTGAAAGTAATACTTAAACAACCATCCTAAAGTTTCAAATGAAAGACTGACAACTCAAGTACCAATGAAAAGCTCAAGCTCTCTTTGAAACACCAAGCATAGAACCCTAGGAATGGCTCAGAGTGACAAGATAAATTCTCCTATCTCTGTGATCAATTTAATTTCTTGGCAGGTGAGGAAAGGGATAGTATGTGTGTTAGACAATATGTATTTTCTTTTAGATAGCTGCATATCTCATTCTGCATTACACTTTAGAATCCAATCAATCAAGTGTGTGAGACTCTCCCATAGCTGTTTTGAATTTTTCATACAGGATTTGTGTGTGGTAGTTTATATTAGCATTATGAGTGGGACAAAAACTATCACTCCCTCATACACATATCACTTTGTACTTTATTGTTTAAATCACTGTCACTGGATTTTCTTATAATATTTTGGCTCCACTTTCCTCTTCTAGGAGTGCTTAGCAAACATGACACTCAAGGCAGCAATTCTACCCCCTAGTATAATGAAGCTACTCCCTGAGGATACTCCTTTTCTTTTCATCAAATGTTTTTGTTGAAATTAGAATAAATTGCACTGTTCTCTAGGAGGTAGGGAGAAAACTGATGGGAGTTTTCCCTGTCCACTGGAATATTTGATGGCACTGAGTTGCACTCCACCCCCATATCTGGTTAAAAATCTTAAATTTCCCCAATTTTCAATTGTTAATTAATCTTCCAGGTTAATACAGATAATTACAAATACTTTGAAATATTTTGCCACAAATGGAATTGGATGAGCTTAAGGCAAATTTCTTGTGATTTGTACAACAAATAACTCAGATTAAATCAAAGTGAATAATACTTGCAGCCCTTTATTATTGATTTATTTTTCTGCAATCTGTTGACGCATATACAAACAAGCACCTCTTCTTCTTCCATGTCTAGGCCAGATGTGAAACTGCCAAAATAAAGCCACCCTTGGGTAAGTTCATTCTGAAGTTCCTTTTGCCTGACCTAGTGTGAGAAAGATTAGTTGGCACAAGGTGCCCATTGCCCAGGGTATGCCTGATTGTGGTTCAAAAATATCACAATCTTCAAGGAGGCTCTTTCTCATGCACACAGACACTTCCCAGGTAGTGTTATTTACATTTGATTGTGCTTTGCTACTTTATCAAAGATTATGAAGTTGTATAGTTCAGAAATGCTAAGAAATGTGATTGATTGGGGTGGTGGTGGTGGATTGATACAATTTCTCTAAAATTTACAAATGTTTTCATAAATTCAAAGAACTTGCGATCCTAAAAATCTTAACAGGAGAGAAGGCAAAACCAACAGTTACCTTTTCAGGAAGATAGCTTTGATTGCTCAGCAGCTGAAAGTCTGCCTTCAAATCTGTGTTTATCCAGGCATGTTGTTAGGGTTGAATTAGTATTGGCCATTAATTTTCTATAGCTATATAGCAGATGGGTTCAGCACAATCATACTGGAGACAGCTATACAAATTGTATTTGGATAGTGCAGAAGGTTGAGAATATGGTTCGGTTCATTTTCTCTACAATTTGTAAATCAATCTTCATACATTCTAAATTGAAACCTGGAGATTTTTTTTATTTTTAAAAAACCCAACAACAAATGAATATGAAAGAAAGTCAACCTGAATTATATCCATCACTATGAATGATATGCTAATAATTCTTGTAAAAAAATGAAGGTGACTGAAGCCTGATAGGAAAAGAAATGTCAGAAAAGTGATTATATGGATCACAAACTTTCTAAAAGCATGATTCTTTTTCATTTTGAGCCTAAAGTTTGGCTATCTCTAAAGTTCTGATGTGCATTTGGAATAAATAAGAATGAGCTTACAGTAAATCTCCTTAGGTTACTTGGAAAATAGGAAGTAAGTATGTGGTAAATATGAAATAAATTCGAGTTTGAATCCAACTGACAGCCCAACCAGAGAAAGCCAATTCATTGAATAAGTGGGAGCTACATAAATATTGACTCATCATTAACCAATAGACTCAGTGGGTCTATTTTAGTTAGAATAAGCAATTAAATTTGGGCCTATAGATCCATGAAAAGGATTCAGAGGGAGTGAATGATGGTGGACACACTCAGCCCAATGTTTGGAATGCTGTACACATATGGAGAGATGGTACATGTGTCATGTTCCGAGTACACTGGAGAGTGTTCAGAGTAAATCCACGAGTGACTACAAAAACACAAAAAAGAAATTAAGTTGTAAAAAATGCAAAGGCTACATGAAAGATGGTATTTTGCAAAGACACAATAAATTAGTTGCTTAATCCAAGGCTTCACAATTAATCCTGGATGGACAGTTTAAAAATTGTGTTTTCCCAACCTGCCATGCTTTCAGTAAAGGTTTTCATTCAGTTGAATAATACAAGCAATGAAGGCCGAAGATTCAGTTTTGCTATCTGTGAATCCATATAATCACTTTTCTGGTATTCCATCCCTATCAGACAAGCTTCAGTCACCTTCATTTTCTCACATTTCTGGCTCAAAGCTTCAGCAGGAAGCTGTGCATGTCACTGTTGAAGAAATTGTTCAAGAATTCATCCATAAATTTTTCTTATGGGCAGAGCTCCTTGGAGGAAACAGTTCTTTAACAAAGGAAACAACAAACTAGCTATATACAATAGTTTACTGGGATATTTGAAGTTACAGTAATAATTCGCATAACGAGCATCTCACTTAGTGAGTAACTTGCTTAACGAGCAGGATTTCCCCCAAAAAGTCTGCCTCGTTGAACAAGCAAAAACTCGCTTAACAAGAACAGTGCTGGCGAATCGGCAGTGGCAGTGTGTTTGGGAATGAGACTGGGCTCCCTGTTCTGCTTCCCAAACCAGTGTTGTTAGCGAGAAAGATTTGTCTGCCCAATCTGCTTAAGCAACATGCCTTTGCAGTTAGGCAGGGTGAATCCCTTGCTGTTAGGTTTGCCTTTGCTGTTAGGCAGGGCGAATCCCTTGCTGTTAGGTTTGCCTTTGCCTCGCTGTTAGGTTAGGTTTGCCTTTGGCCGGAGAAGCCCTTTCCCCTTGGAAAAGCACTTCTCTGGCCAAAAGCAAACCAGCACTGTTAGCAAGATGGATTCACCTGCCCACCCTGCTAGAGCAACTGGGCAGGGTGGGGAGGTGAATCCATCTTGCTAACAGCAGCCTTTCACTTAATGAGCAACTTGCTTAACAAACAACCCCCATGGAACACAATTTGCTCATTAAGAGAGGTATAACTGTATTTATATTTAAAAGTACACTAGTACCCCGAATAACGTTATGACTTGGTTCCACAAGTCCCGTCGTTATTCGGTTTTTAACGTTGTGCGATACATTGAACACACAATGTTAAAAAAAGCCCTGTTTCCCTGGAGGCTGCAGGAAGCGAGAACATCGGGATTTGAATCCTGACATTTTGGCTTGCTGCTGCCTCCAGGGAGGTGGGAGAACTTTGGAAACAGCTTGGAGCGGGTTTCCCCACCTCCCTGGACCCGGCGGGGGGGTCAGAGACCCCAAAATTGGTAAAAAAACGTCCGTTTTTTTTTACCAATTTTGGGGTTTCTGACCCCCCCGCCGGGTCCAGGGAGGTGGGCAGACCCGATCCAAGGTGTTTCTGGGCTTCCCCGACGTCCTGAGCCAGTGCAGCAAGCCAGAATGTCAGAGTTCGAATCCCGACGTTCTCGCTTCCTGCAGCATAAAAGAGGGTGGGGGAAGTTCAAAATTAGCGCACATCAGCTCTAGGGAGGTCGGGAGACCCGATGCGCGCTAATTTTGAACTTCCCCCACCCTCTTTTATGCTGCAGGAAGCCAGAATGTCGGGATTCGAATCCTGACATTCTGGGTCGCTGCACTGGCTCAGGACATCGGGGAAGCCCAGAAAAAGCTTGGATCGTGTCTGCCCACCTCCCTGGACCCGGCGGGGGGGGTCAGAGACCCCAAAATTGGTAAAAAAAAAGTCCGTTTTTTTACCAATTTTGGGGTTTCTGACCCCCCCGCTGGGTCCTGGGAGGTGTGGGGACCCGATCCAAGGTGTTTCTGGGCTTCCCCGACGTCCTGAGCCAGTGCAGCAACCTAGAACGTCGGGATTCGAATCCTGACATCCTGGCTTGCTACACTGGCTCAGGACGTCGGGGAAGCTCAGAAAAAGCTTGGATCGTGTCTGCCCACCTCCCTGGACCCGGCGGGGGGGTCAGAAACCCCCAAATTGGTAAAAAAAACCGTCCTTTTTTTTACCAATTTTGGGGGGTCTGACCCCCCCCCCGGGTCCAGGGAGGTGTGGGGACCCGATCCAAGGTGTTTCTGGGCTTCCCCGACGTCCTGAGCCAATGCAGGAAGCCAGAACGTCGGGATTCGAACTCTGACATTCTGGCTTGCTGCACCGGCTCTGGACGTCGGGGAAGCCCAGAAACACCTCCAGAGAGATCAGAGGACCCGATCTACAGCTGCAGGGTGGCTGGGGAAACTGACGGGGACTCCCTGTCGGCTTCCCTAGCCACCCGCCCATGCCTCCGCAGCTGTGGGGTGGCTGGGTAAGCCGATGGGGGAGCCCCCCGTCAGCTTTCCAGCCTCCCCACCCCTGCCTCCGTAGCTGCAGGGTGGCTGGGAAGCTGAACGGAGAACCCCGTTCAGCTTTCCACCCACCCTGCTGCTAAGGACTGTATCGTGTAACGTTAAAATCGCGTTACTCGATACAAGATGTTTCCGAAAATCTTGTAACGTTATGCGGTTTTAACGATATACGGTACTCGCGTTATACGGGGTATTACTGTAACTGCTACAATACCAACAGAACAATGTTCCCACAAAAGGAAACAAAATCAAATGAAGAAAGTTGTGTTTTTCAAGAGCCTCTGAATAAATCTTGGGGGGAACAATCTGGGGGGAAAAAAACCATGAACCCCAACAGTCAAACTGAACCCCCCCCCCTGAAATTTGTAATTTTAAATAAGGATCTATTTTTTTAAAATTAATGATATTGATGCATCATCTCCTGTTATTTTACTGATGAAAAATTAGGGACAATTCTGTATATAATCGGGGACAGTACTGTATATAAGTGGTGGGAATAGAAGCAGTAGCTACGGTCACGATCTGGTGAACAGTTGCAAGTCTACCATAATGTAGATGTGAGATAAATTCCAGGATAATCCAAGACAAGGCAAATAAAAATAATACTTGGATCCAAAGGGGTCAAGCATCAGCTGAAAGATGTTGCTATTTGCTCAAGCCTGTGTTGTCAACTGGGCTTCAGGCACCTTTAGGATCTCATAGCCAATAAGCACTCAGTGGGTGAAGAGAAAAGAGTTTATTAGACAAATTTTCGAAGCAAAAGCATAACAGTGCAGGCAAAACGAAAGACAAGAAATACAAAAAGGCTATGCATACCTATTGGATTCCGTCGTCCCCATTTGTCTAGCCACCTGGGAACCTGGTTAGGTGGCAGAGAGACACTGCTGGCACTTCTGAAAGTTCAAAGTGCTCCAAAGTCTGGGGTCTATGTCTCTCTTATTTATACTCTAAAGCTAAAGATGCTGCAACATCATCTTTGGCTCTACACACCTCGCTCAGAGGATGTCCAAAATAACACTAGCCATCTGGAATGGGTCACTTGATGCTTTGCCTTCACAGCTAGGGCGTTACATCAGCTCATCACCAGTTGCCTCTGCTGAGAACACAGGAAAGGGTCATTGTGACCTGCCTCTCTTCCTTGTTTAGTCTAGTTAAGATGCTGAATTTGATGACAGGAAGGTCAGAAGGTCAAGACCCAAGTACTGCACAATGGAGTGAGCTCCCATCTCTGTCCCATCTTCTGCCAACCTAGCAGTTTGAAAGCAAGAAATTAGATAAATAGGTGCCACTTTGGTGGGAAGGTAGACATTGTTCCGTGCACTCCAGTGTATAGTCTTGCCTGCTACATGTCCACAGAAAGATCTACGCATGCAGACAGTGCTGGCTCTTTGGCTATAAATGGAGATGAACACTGAACCCTAGCATCGGATACGACTGGCTTTTGAGCAAGGGCAACCTTACCGCTTACTCTGTTTTATTCTGTTTTCAGCCCACCTGCTGAAAGCTGCTGTTTGCTGGGAGGGACAGAAAGCTGACAGAGATGTTGATTCTTCTTGGGCATATTGGGCACATAGCCTATTTATTGCTTTGTTATTGTGAATGCATTTAATCACATAGATGTGTTGAATAACTCTTTCAGAATTTTTTCTGATTACTAAATCTTATACATTTCAGTTTGTATTGTTCATGCAAGCAATTTCCTTTATTTATTTATTTAAATTTATATTCCGCCCTACTCGCATAAGCGACTCAGGCGGATTACAACCAATCAACAAACATACAAAACACAGTTAAAAACTCTAAAAACAATTTAAAAAGTCTTGTTCCTTTAATAAAAGGAGAGGGAGGGTGAGTATAAAATGTTAAATAAGCCAGCGGGGAGGGGTCAATGTAGTTAAACTCTGAAGTAATAGTTACATAACTACTATTAGTTATATCTAATTATTCAGTTAATCACTGATTTTAAGCCATAAGTGTTTTTATAATATTGTTATACTATCCTTTTAAAGATATTCTGTACAGTATGTTTTGTTATTTCTGTACCAATACACCACATATATGTCAATCGTCATAGATGTGTAGTTGAATAAATGGGGGGGGGGGAGGAATGAACCTTTGTCTCCTCACAAATAAATAAAAAGGCTGTATACCTATAGAATAAGTTATAACAAGCATGCTGGAATTAAACACATTTGGGATTTTGGGGTAAAGAGCCTAATTTTGGTTTTTGAGTAGAACATCAATATTAACTGTGCAATTTTGCATAGGGGATATTGGTATCTCACTCATGTTTAGTACCTTACAAAGCCACCTCTCATGAGGTGAAGACAAATAGAATCACAGGTACAAAAACATTACTCGAATATTTCAAATTTTAAATCTGCCACTCAGTTCCTTAGTTCAGTATCTCCACAGAGGTGTCCACCCCGGCCCTTTGGAACCTCCTGCCAACTGAGTTACGTCTACAGACAGAGCTCCTGCCCTTTCAGAAGGGCCTAAAAACCTAGCTGGCAAGGCAGGTGTGGGGCTCCAGGAATATGGGGTCCCATGTTGGGTGGTTGACCTGATGGGACAGCCACCCCTCCCTCACTCTTTTAAACTTTTTAAGCCTTTTAAAACCTTTTTAACTTTTTAAATCTTTTAGATTTTTGTAAATTCATGGTTTAATTTCTTTTTAATTGATTTTTAAGTTATTTTGAACCTTAAGGTTTGAATTTTGGAATTTGTAGGGGGACTGTTTAATTGTTTTGCATTGTGTATAGTCTTTCCCCTTTTCTGTAAGCTGCCTAGAGTCAGGTTCGCCTGATTGGGGCGGGATAATAAATCTAAATAAATAAATAAATAAATAAATACAAGAACTAAACCCTACTATGGACAAAAACGATTTACTTTGTGAGCAAGTGAGCAGATAGCAGCTGAATTAATTTGCATTACGGTACTGTATATGTAATTTGAATACAGGTAGCAATTTTTTAAAAATCTGCAATGTTTGTTGGCCTGAAAATAATGAGATTTTTTTATTTTCAATGGTGTATGGATTAATTTAACCACTTTTCTTTTTTAAGCGTTTAGATCAGTGGTGCCCAAAGTACAGCCTGTGGGCCATATCCAGCCCCCAACACCAATTCATCTGACCCACAAAGTCCTCATTGCTCCTGAAAACGGTAGTAAAACGCGACCAGGAGTGAATTGGTGTTGGGGCGGGGTCTAATCCAGCCTGTGGGCCATAAAGACTAGCCCCCTGAACATGGCCTGAAAAATTTGGGCACCCCTGATTTAGATGATCTGATCAAAAGGAGTGGGTTATGCTGCTTCTGACTGTCACTGGATTTGCTTTTATTCAAGGAGTGGATGCTTTCTTCCTTTTTGTCTTGTTAGATATGTTATCGAGCAACATCTAACAATATAATGCATTCTTTACTGACGGAAAATAGATATATCCATGTTAGCAGGCATACTTAGGGTGTGACCTCATGGGTATTTGTGTTGCTGATTCATCCACAACCACTTAAAAATTGCAAAATGTCCCTTCTCTTCCCCTTGAAATGTAAGTGGCAAGGAAGATTTAAAGAGAAAGCTTCCATTTTCTCAAGATAATTGAAGCAGCTTTTCTTTTAACTCAGCTTCTTTTCTATTATAAGAACAGGGATTCTCAACCTGTGTCTCCCCCTGCCTCTACCACACCAAGAAGTCCCATGTGGTGGAAGAAGGGCAAAATGGCCATACGGCTCCCAAAGCTGCCTGAGGGAGTATCACCTGGCCCCCGGCTTAAAAAGGTTGAGAACTCCTGATAAGAAAAAAAAGATCTTGATCATACTAAACAGTGTGATTTAAGGTGCAGTGTGCTATCCTGATCCAAAACCACCTGATTCTTACATGTGGATGGCAAGGATTGCACCACATATCTCTATCTGACCTTAGGTGATCCTATTTGGCCCCATTCTGTCTACTCTAATTAACCCATATAGCCAAGTCCTTAATTTATCATTGGCTTATATCCTGCAAAATGATCCTGTATATAGTTGTTTTTACATTTTATCAGAAAACCACTTTTCTGGTTACAGTTGAATATTCAAAACAAAACCAAAATCATGAAAGAAAACAAACCCCGTCACCTTCTAGGTTCTTGAACATTGCATTTTCCATACCTCACAAGAAACCACTTTTTGAAATGATAGGGAATTTCAGAAGCACTGCACATAAATTTGCAATGGATATGAGTGTGTATGAGTGTACCTAACATACTTCATTGGAACTTGCCCTGCAATCTATAATTAAAATGGATTAAACTGCTCCAGATAAAGAATGAATGTGAGATTCATAATTTCTAGCTTTCAAGAAGGAAAATAGGTAAAGGTAAAGGTCTCCCTTCCTCAAAGGCCATTCATGTCTGACTCTTGGGGGTGGTGCTAATCTCCATTTTCAGCCAAAGAGCCAGTGCAGTCTGTGTCTGCAGACTTTTCCATGGTCATCTGGCAGGCATGACTAGACACTGGAACATGCAGAATGTTGTTACCTTTCCCACTGACAGGGCTGTAGCCAGGATTCTAGATGTGAGTGGGCAAATATTTTGTCAGGATGGGCAACAATGTCATATATATGTCATATACAGTAAAACCTGCTATAGAGAGCACCTCCCTTAGAGAGTAACTCGCTTAAAGAGTAGAATTTTCTCTGACTGGTCGCTTCGCTTAACAACTAAAACCAACCAAAAACTCGCTTAACAAATAAATCGGGGTTCACAATCCCCCCCCCCCGAAGTCACAATTGGTCACGTTACCACGTATAATAGTGTTTTACTTAAAGAGCAAACTCACTTAAAGAGCAATCCTGTGGAACACATTATGCTCTTTAAGCAAGGTACCACTGTATATAAGCAGCTGGGAGTTTGAGAGTGGGCAAACTGCTAACTCAGGGTGGGTGATGCTCACCCTGCCCACCCCCTGTCCACTGAAGTGGTACCTATTTATCTACTTGCAGTTTCTTGCTTTCTTTCTTTTTTTTTTTAATTATTACATTTTCCAAACAACATAACAATACATTAATTTCAAAAAAGGCAAAACTGTTAGTTTTCACATTATCTCATCTATGTATGGAATAACAAAAAGGAAAAAAAAGCAAACACTTACATTACATTACAGGACTAACAATCTGCTACTAATATTATAAAATTAAAAGGAAAAAAGGATTTCTTGTATAAACACATCTAATTGCTTAATTTGTATCAATCACCCTTGTGATATTTACATTGCCAAGGAGATAGTGGGGGATCAACTTCTTTCTAATTCCAAAAACTCCTTTGATCTGGTGCTGGTCTCCCTTCTTCCCCGTTTAGTGTCACCTCCACAAATGGGTTCCAAATTTTTGAAAATTTGTTTTCTTGGACTAATCCTTTTGCCACATTCAGCTCCCACGTTAACTTATCATTTAAAGCGAGCCCCCACATCTCTTTGTACCAATCTTCAATCTTTAATTTTATATCGTTTTTCCAGTTTCTTGCTATACATTGTCTTGCTGTTGTTAACATTATAGATATCAGTTCTCTTTTATTTTCATCCACTTTTATACTGACAGAGGTGGACAGTATAAAAATAGTTTCTTGCTTTCTAACTGTTAGATTGGCAGGAGCTGGGACAGATGACAGGCGTTCACTCCATCATGCAGTACCTGAGTCTTGAACTTCTGATTTGCTGACCTTCAGGTCATCAAGCTCACCATCTTAACCACTAGGCCACCTTGGCCCTCCTTCAGAAACATCCAGTTCGGCAAATGATGTCAGCTCTAAATTCATCTCCGAGAAGCTTCATATGTGACAGAAAGAGAGAAGGAAAATAGGGACGATATTGTTCTGCCCATTATGTCCACGATGGGGATTGATGTGAATTTTTAAGGTTTTAAAATATTGTTTCCTTTATTACTGCAAGCCACCTTAAGTTATCTTGAGGAGAAAGGAGGGTGTGAGCTAAAATCCAAGGATTTTGGGGGTCCATTGCCCCCTGTGGCCTCAAGGAAAGAATTTCAGACTACTAGTTCCACAGTCGGAACTTCTGTGGTTAAATTTTTGTGCTTTTGTGGCATCCTGTTGGGGAAAAGGTGGCCTATACATGACAAAAAAAAATGCCAGAGCATGCATTTGTTTCATTTTGTTTCTTTCTATTGCACATGTCTTTTCATGGCAACTGCCTTGGCTGTCTTTGATTCCTTGTATGAAGAAGCCCTGTGGAGCTTTATTACCTCTTCCTATGGGCTTTAACCTCTCATACTCCTCTGCCACCTCATCAGCAAGGGAAGGAAAAGACTCAGGAACCTAACAACAGAGAAGATTTTCCAAAATGTTTCCTCCTTCAAAATTATTCATTAAAGAAATCTTTAACCTTCATAATAACTCACTCTTTGTCATTCTGAGTTTTCCCCCTCTAGATGTTTGTTTAATTTTTTTAAAAATCACAATAAGATTAGAAATCAGCAATTTGTAGCATTGTATGTGTGCCGCTTATAAACATAAAAGATAAATCATAGAAGTTTAGTCAAATCAAATGCAATCATGTGTCTTCTCAACTTCGCTTCTTCATAATTGCCAGCCAATGCAATCTGATGAATTATTAGTCCATTTCCCCTCTTCTCCAAGTATCAGAAATCAATCATTTAATGAGTTTCCGTTATTTATTACAAGGGAGAGAGGGAGAGAGAAAGAGAGAGTTGTAGAACAAAAATACAGTACAGTAAAACCTTGCATAAAGAGCACCTCACTTAAAGACTAACTTGCTTAAAGAGCAGAATTTTCTCTGAATGGTTTTCTTCCTTAACAACTAAAACCAACGAAATACTTGCTTAACAACTGAATCAAGTTTTGCAACCCACCCCCCAGAGTTTTGCAATTCCCCATCCCCGCCCTAGAAGTCACAATTGGTCACTTACAATAGAGTTTCACTTAAAGAGAAAACTCACTTAAAGAGCAGTCCCATGGAACACATTATGCTCTTTAGGTGAGGTACCACTGTATACTGATTTCCAGTAGCAGAAGTCCTCCCCTTGAAGAAGTTTGGGACAGAGAAAAAATATTGTGCTGTTTCAGATCTCTGCGACTATAATGTCAACAACTGGATATAGATTAAAACTGTAACTGATAGTAAATCAGAATGGAGTATTTCATTTACTCTTAATGTAGCAAAGATGCTAAAATCATTCCTACTTTAATTTAATATATTTGTTAAGACATTCACAGGTAACAGCTGTGTTTCTACAAACATTCAGCACACTCTTTGTTCATTCATGAAGAAAATTCTCCATGCAACTGTATAAACAGTGTTAAGCAGATATACATTTTAACAAATACATTAAATATATAAATGTGGCCCACTAATCCTGAAAATACCAGAAAGAGGACTAACCATCTTCAGATGTAAGGTTTAAAAGAACATATATAGGTGTTGTAATATTTACAGGGGTACAGTATATAGTTGAATTTCTGTGTTTTTTTTTAAATTAATTAACTGTGTCCTATTTTTGAAAAGCTTGTAGTGGACACAGTACTGTTTCCCTTTCTAAATTTAAATTATCAATTATTAGCAGTAATATCTAGTTTTCTCTTACCTTTTAGGATGTTGACATGATCATCATACCAGAACAGAGACTGAAAAAGCTAATTAAACTTAATTGTAATAGATCACGAACTGCTTATTAATTCTAATAGGCCCATGTTGCCTAATGGGCAATAACCCCAAAGTGCTGATTTAATTGTGGGTAAAACTTCAGGTGAGACTTAAAGTGACCTTAGGTATGACAGACTGATGATCCTTCTTTTGCATCTTTATTAAAGCATTCCAATTTACACACACAATTAATTTTGCATCAGTATATTGCTCATTAGTATTACTTATCATACTTGTCCTTTCATTCTATTGTCAATATTAATCCTAGATAGGCTATAGATGCCTATTTGATCAAATTGCAAGTATATGTGCATCAACATAACTCCTCAAAACTGAGTACATGCAGCAATAGCTATTAAATTCCTAATTAGTAAGTAAGCTGAAAATTTGATGCATAGTCTTGGTAGCAGGGTTCTTTTCTGACCCATCTACTTGATAGTCATTTTTGTTTAAATAACACAGGACAACCCCATTGTAATTATTTCTGGAGTAAGGGAAACAGAGAGGTCAAAAGTCTAAAATCATAGAGAATTTTAGTAAATGAGGATTTAGTTAGTTCTTCCATAAGTTACACCCATTCAGATGGGCCTATTTTAAATGTGATTTACTATGCTAAAGTAAGTCATAGCTAGTGTATCCCAATTTAAATGAATTGAATTTACAGAAGACTTGACTTATTAAATCCTCATTGATTCAATGGGCTTACTCTAGTACTCTGGCAGACTGGGGCAAATAGCCTAAACTAATAAGCAAGAGACAGCTTTTTAGGAAGAACAGGACCACTTATTTTAGTTGATAAGCACTACAAGCTAATAGGAGCAAGCTACAAGGTTAATACTCAAGCTTCCTTCCTTCCACTAATGAATTAAAGTTAATCGATAATTTAAATGACATTCTGATTAATTATTTATTAAATTAATAAAATTAAATGTAACAAAATTAATTCAGACTATTTGAAATATAAATACTGAAACCACTCTGTGTAGAAGAGCAGGGTCTAATTAGCAGGATGACCACTCGTCTATGCCAGCAGCAAAGTCAGTGGTGGGATGTCAAAAAATTTTCTACCCCACCGAGACGTCATCACAGTGTGGGTGAAGCTAACGTCATGATGTCATGATGTGGGCGGGGCCAAAGAAAAAAATTAAAATATATATAATAAATAAAAATAAGCACACATACACATACACAGTCCTCAACCCACCCACCCACAACGCAAACCCGTAAATAAATTAAATAAATTAAATAAATTAAATAAAAATTACATTAAAATACAGACCCCAAACATAAATCAACCCCACCCCCACCCCAAACACAAACCCGTTACTTACCTGTTAGTATAACTGCCTGGGCAGCACCATTTTGCAAGATGGATATGGTCATTGTACCAGTTCTCTAGGATAATATGCTTTAATGTAAATTTAAAACAGCTGTACCTCCTTAAGGGTTCTCCAATTGGAACAGCAATTGGAACAGCACAGGTGTAGCTTATTGATGAGGTAACTCCAAGACTTTGCTTAAAAACCCCAGGCCAGGCCAGTAGGCCTGCCGGCCGCCAGGCCTTTTTAGGAACGGTGGTAGTACATCAATACAGGTAAAAGCATTAAATACACATTAAAATACACACAGACACACCACATCCAAAGGTGAGTCACTTACCCTGGGGAGCAGGCTATAGGGAGCTTCAAGCTAGCAGTTTCTCTTCCTCCTCCCCGCTTGGGAAGACAGCAAGGAGGCTATGCATACGCGCCAAGCACTGTATGCGTGCATGCACACCAAGTGTTTGGTGCACATGCACAGTGGGGGAACCAGTGAAAAGGTAAGCCCCGAAGGTGGTAAACCAAACCCCCCCCCCCAAAAAAAAAGGAAAAAAAGCTGCTACCGGTTCTCCAGGACACTGGGGAAAGTTACTACCAGTTCTGGAGAACTGGTGAGAACCTGTTACATCTCATCACTGAGCAAAGTGATATTAAAACACATAAGAAGGCAGTGAAGAATACAAACAATATAAAAGAATGGACATGAAGGAAAAATGTAGGGCATATCCACCAAAGGTGCTGCCTGCAGGAGAGCGCTTGCGTTTAAAAGAAATGTTGTGGGGACCTTAATGACTGAGGCTCCTTGTGTCCTGCCTGCCCCAAACTCAGTCCTCCTCACCTCCTCCAAAGAAAAGGTCACCTTTGCTCGGAAGCCAATCATATCCGACTTTAGGGTTCAGTCCTATTTCTGTTTACAGTCAAAGAGCCAGCACTGTCTGCGTCTGCAGACGTTTCTGTGGATATGTGGCAGGCATGACCAGACACAGGAGTGCATGGAACACTTGCTTTCAAACTGCTAGGTTGCCAGGAGCTGGGACAGAGACAGGAGCTCACTCCATCATGCAGTATTTGGAAATTGAACTCCGACCTTCCAGTTGTTGAGTTCAGTGTCTTAACCACTTGAGCCACTGCAGTCCCTATTACACCAAAGGTAGAACAAGTAAATACTGTAGTAAGAACAGTACAGGATGGGATACTTGTTCTGGCCCAACTCCCTTTAATATTGATCAGACCTGTGATTCTGCTCATCAACTAAGACTTGTTAAAGGATAGGTAGATCCTCAGTGCTAACTAAAGGATTGCAAACAAAATAAAGCTTTTATCTATGACTTTGTACCTCTGTTTTCAAAATGAGAGGCTAAATTTGCGTGTGTGTTTAAACAAAAACCTGAGAATCTGGAGAAGGTAAGAGTGCAAACAGCAAACAGTTTTCACAGCTAGCATCTAAGTAGAACCTAGCCAATCCTTTGGCATTGTAGACTGAGACATATCCAAATTTAACCCTCAAAAGGCTTATCTGAAGTGAGCCATTGTTGGAAGTAGCTGTTGTTCAGTATAATCACTTAATGAGCCAACCCCCCCCCCCCATAGTAATTATCCATTCCTAGTAAAGTATATTCAGGGTTGTAATAACGATCTATTGCACAAAATACTAGGTTGAAAATGATTAATATATTAAAAGAAGTGATTCTGCTGCCACCTGAGCATGTGCGATAGCCAATACAGTATAAGCAATGGGGTTAACAAAATGTGGATTTTTGAAACCACTGTCAAAGGATAATAACTTTGGACAGAGTAATTACAGTCCTACTGATGTTGTGCTGCTAATCAGTAGCAAATCTGACAATAAACTTTAAGCCTCCAGGGCAATTACATTTGTGGGAGTCTATGATGAACAGTGTGTTAATAAAAATATTTTCTAAAATATTAGCATTATGTTTTAAAATCATATGAGTGCTGTTTAGGAGCTGCTGGATTTCATTCCTCTGAATACAGATAAGTGATTCATACAGTGAATATTTATGCATTCATGCTTAAATTGCTACACAGAGAATCCAAAGTTGCATGGAGGAGATGGTATTATTTTAACTTCAGTTTCCTTCTTTTTGCAGATACATTATTATCTCAGCCATCTTCTATTCTGCTGCACAGTTGGGCAAAGTCTATATTTTATGCATCATTACAGACTCTGCTATTGTCTTCTTAGGGGGCAGATTTACCAGCCTTGAGCAATGTAAAGCATGTATGACTGAAATTTCAAAATGGAGAACATCTGGATAATACAGCAATACAAAGGGTCACTGAAAGCATGCACATTTTTTTCTTTAAAGTTTAAGGCTGGGATACCACACAGGCATAATTGGGAGTTAAGGCTAATTGAACTTTGTGGCACTTACACCTGAGGAAGAATGGATACAACTGGGCTAAACATGTGGAGGAAAATAATTGGTGTCTTTTTGTATATATATGGGAAGGGACTGTGGTGTCTCAAGTGGTTAAGACGCTGAACTTGAAGACTGGATGGTCGGAGTTCATTTCCTGGGCACTGCATGACGGAGTGAGCACTGCATGACAGAGTGAGCTCCTGTCTCTGTCCTAGCTCCTGCCAATCTAGCAGTTCGAAAGCAAGAAATTGCAAACGGAAAAATAGGGACCACTTTGGTGGGAAGGTAAAGAACATTCCGTGCACTCCCACTTTGGTGGGAAGGTAAAGAACATTCCGTGCACTCCCACTTTGGTGGGAAGGTAAAGAACATTCCGTGCACTCCCACTTTGGTGGGAAGGTAAAGAACATTCCGTGCACTCCCACTTTGGTGGGAAGGTAAAGAACATTCCGTGCACTCCCACTTTGGTGGGAAGGTAAAGAACATTCCGTGCACTCCCACTTTGGTGGGAAGGTAAAGAACATTCCGTGCACTCCCACTTTGGTGGGAAGGTAAAGAACATTCCGTGCACTCCCACTTTGGTGGGAAGGTAAAGAACATTCCGTGCACTCCCATTTTGGTGGGAAGGTAAAGAACATTCCGTGCACTCCCACTTTGGTGGGAAGGTAAAGAACATTCTGTGTTGAGGCATGCCTGCCACGTGTCCACAGAAATGTCTGCAGACGCAGACAGTGCTGGCTCTTTGGCTATAAACGGAGATGATCACTGAACCCTAGAGTAGGACATGACTGGTGTTTGAGCTAGGGCGACCTTTACTAATATAGGTGGTGGATGGTGATTGCACAGGTAGGGATGATAAACTCCATTATTACCACGTTTTACTTTCATCACAGTGGTGGAATTCAGCAGGTTTGTCCCAGTTCACCAGAACTGGTAGCAGAAATTCTGGCTGGCTCCACCCATCCACGTTTTGAAATAAAGTAGTTCTAATTCAGGTGCAAGGCAGGGCTTTTCCATGCCCACCACACCACACCCACAGAGTAGGTAGTAATTTTTTTAATCCCACCAATGTTAATCCACATTTAGGTTTTTGAAAGTCTCAAGTTCCTTCTGAATATGAAGAAATCTCAAATTCTGAAAAGATTCTTCAAAAAATAATTTGAAATGAAACTTACTTCCATTGGTCAGATTTAATGGATAAAGCTGCTCCCAGCACAAAGATGTGGTGTCAGCCTGCCATATAGGTATTAATGATGAAGAGTCACTCATTAAAAAGTGATGGCAACCTTAATTCAACACTAAGATGGACAAAACCATGAACATTCAAACCTAGATTACTCAAAGTTAAACACTTATAGGTAAAGGTAAAGGACTCTAGGGGTCAGTGCTCATCTCTGTTTCTAAGCCGAAGAGCCAGCGCTGTCTGCTTCTGCAGACGTTTCCATGGTCATGTGGCAGGCATGACTAGACACCGGAGCGCATGGAATGCTGTTACCTTCCCACCGAAGTGGTCCCTATTTATCTACTTGCAATTTCTTGCTTTTGAACTGCTAGGTTGGCAGGAGCTGGGACAGAGACAGGAGCTCATTCTGTCCTGCAGTACTCAGGAATCGAACTGCTGACCTTCCGCCTCCCAGTCAGCGTCTTAGTGACTTGAGCCCTGGTTAATTTGCCCATTTCCCCCATCTTTAAATCTCAAACTCCTTTCCTCCTGAATATGAAGAAATGTTCACATTTTGGTATGTTACTTCCCCAAAAAATCAAACTAGAAAATAATTATTCATTCTTTACAGTTCCTTCTCCACTTTACTTTTTTAAAAAATCACTTTCATAGAGAAGTGTTAGATGCATCAGAAAAGAAAGCCATACACTATGTGACACCCCTCCCCATAGATGAGGAAAATTGGGTTTGTTGAACTACAAGTCACAGAATTCCACAGCTAGCATGAGAAAGAGAGATAGATTCTCCAAGCCCCTCATTTTCCCCATATCTCCAGTTTTTCCAACTGCAAGTTATAAAACAGGCATGGACAAAGTGGATTGTGAGTGGACTACAACACCCAGCATTCTCTCCCATTGTCTATGTAGGATATGGCTGCCAGGAAGTGAGCTCCAAAAATATCTGGAGATATATTCTCCCTGCATATTCAACGTTAAGGATGTGCCTCTAAAAGAACCTCTCCCCACAGCTATAGGAAGCAGTATCAGCACACTCTTCCACAAGTGCTGTTAAAAGTGCTACTTCAGCAAGAGAAGCAAGGGCCCAAAGCCCTGTTATCACCATTCTTCTTGGAAAGCATGTTACCTGGGGGAAAGGGAGTCTGAAACCTAGTCTAGACTGGGAAGGAACGTGATAATTTAAGAGTCAATAACCTCTGTGCTGACTAGACACTGAAGCTGTTTAAATACCAAAGTAGAAGAAAGTATAATTTTAGAGGTCTATGCATGCTTAGCAGGTGCAAGAGATGTAACTTTAGATAATCAGCAAAACCTGAAATGTCAGACCACAGAAGTCTAGCTGCTTCCATCTTCTTAGGTAATGTACATGTCTGTTTCTGGGGGTGGGGTGTTCATGTTATTACACCATGTTCTTTGAACCTATAAATTGTCCATTTCTCGCTTAGAGGGTGGATCCACTGGCTATACATTTTCAAGTTTTCAATAAACCTCTAAAATTGAGACAGCTGGTGTACATCGTCTATTTCTCACCAGAGAATGGCAGCTCACCAGGTAGCTTAGTGGTCAAGATGCTGAGCTTGGAGCCTGGAAGGTGGGTTTTGATACCCGAGGGCTGTACTTGGGGACATGAAAGAAGCCTCATTCAGGCATCTCCTCGGCAGAGTTTCTCCAGCAAAAATCCTTTCAACCTGGAGTAATCTCTGACCCGAAATTATTATTACCAGAGAATGGACTCAGGAGTACTCCATATCCCATCAGGTTGGAGTAACAAGACCTGTTGAGGCTTGTAACGGGATGTGGCTCTAAAGGGAACAAAGTAAAATCCTAGCAAAAGCGAAGGAGGAGGAGGAGGAAGAGAAGAAAGAAAGAAAGAATTGTGGCTGTTTAAAGACTAGCAGATTTATCTCAGTGCAGGCTTTAGCAGATTGTAATCCAGGGCCTCATAACTACTGAGTGAAATATTTAGTGGAAGATTCATATACATAAATAAATTGTGGAGGTTAGGATTCAGTGAAGAAATGAAAATATATCTTTGAATTACAAAGATGTTCAAAGGTGATGAAGAAGGAAGCAGTTTGTTTGGGGAGAAAACTGGAAGACAATCTATTATTCTTTAAGGGAGCACAATATTTCTGATTGATTTATTATACACACTGAAACAGATTAACACATCTGCCTTTCAGAATCCTATTTAGGTTGTTTCAAACAAAGCAAGCCCTCTGGTTTGGAAAAAAGGGCTATAAAACACGTCTGTTATTATAATTTCATTTTGTTGCTTCATTTCCCTTTCTGTTTTAGAACTTTTACTTACCAAAGTTGTAAATAGTACTGGGGAAAATCATAAAAGGTGGAGCTGGTGTATAGTTTCCATGATTACATAAAGTGAAAACCTTTGCTGATTCAAAATACAGGGACATATTTCTTCTAATGATCAACAAAACCAACTAGTATATCCTGGGGAAAGAATGAAATGTGAGTGATATTAATAAGCTGAGCACCTTCCAAACACAGATCTTTCATGGCTATAATATTGATTTGGGAAGAAAACAGTTATGCACCATGTAGTTGAAATCAGAAAGAATTAAAAATGCTTAACTTTGAGTGGATGGCGCACATTGTTTTACAACCTTTGTAGTTACAATTAATTAATTATACCTATAGTTATAATCTAATATTCTCAAGGTTTCAATTTAAGAAAAGGAAGTAATAAGGCCAAGCCTGTTCTGACAAGGCGCATTCATTTTAAATCTATCAGAAACAATCTGCAGACTAGTTTACAGAACTCAGAAATACATTTCATATTATTGATCACTGCTAGTAAAAAACAAGCACAGTATGTTAATACGAGATTTTCTCAGGCTGGCATCTCTATATTGACCCTGGGCTTTAATTATTTAAGTGGAAAAACAAGCCTCAGAAAGGAGAAATTTGAAGATTAAAATGGGATAGTTATATGTTGTAATTTAGTAGAGAAATTAGATTTGAAAAACAGTTAGGTTGTTAAAAACCTATAAAAGACCTGCTTCATATGGGTGATTTCCCTTCCCTTTGAGACAGGGGTGCCCAAACTTTTCAGGTCACGGGCCAGTCATGTGATTCAGCTTTCGAACTGCTAGGTTGGCAGGACCCGGGACAGAGACGGGAGCTCAATCCGTCCTGCAGTACTCAGGAATCAAACTGCTGACCTTCCGCCTCCCAGTCAGCGTCTTAGTGACTTGAGCCACTGCAGTCCCATTTTTTTTTAAAAAAAGGCTGTATAAATGCCTGTTAAAGTAGTTTGATATATGGAACAAGCTCTTGACTACCTGTTCTTGTGTTATGTGGATGCACATAACCCAATGAGGCAAAGAACTCAATCTACTTCTGCCTTTGCCCTACGGGAGCAGTTCTATTAGCAAAAATGAGAGGGGAGGATGGGATTTCCACAGCTGGGAAATTTATACTATTAGGTATTACTCTTTGAATCCCGGGGCCCCCTCCCATGCTAGTGAGCTGGAGGATCCTGGGAACTGTAGTACAAAATATAACTTTTCCAATTTGTAGTCATTGCTGGGAAAAAAGACTATGCCTTCCCCATGCCTCCCGAAAATTTGCTGTGGAACACTGAAAACAGAGCAAATTTTGAAGTACTGTATTACAGAACGCATATGAGGGAGTATCACTGGAAGAACAGAAACACAATCATATAATTCTGGAAATGTTTATTTAATTATTTGTACCTTCCACCCAAGAGGATCCAAGTCAACTTACAATAAGAATACATACAATAGGTAAAGGACTCCCTTGCTCAAAAGCCAGCCATATCCGACTCTAAGGGGTGGTGCTCATCTCTATTTATAGCCAAGAAGCCACACTGCCTGAATCTGCAGACATTTCTGTGATCATATAGCAGGCATAACTAACATCAGAGTGCATGGAATGCTGTTACCTTTCCCACTGAAATGGTACCTATTTATCTACTTTCAATTTTTTGCTTTCGGACTCCTAGGTTGGCAGAATCTGGGATAGACAACAGGAGCTCACTCCATTGTGCGGTACTCAAGTCTCAAGCTGCTGACCTGCTGAACTTCCAGTCATTAAGCTGAGCATCTTAACCACTAAGCCACCATGGCCCGGTAATACATACAATGCAAAAGTATTTAAAAACCTATACAGTGCATACATATAATACTTATAGTTTGCCAGACCCTTCTTCTGGTGACATTCTGGGACCAACAGCTGGCACACAACTGTACAGGCAGACTCCCCCCACCCAAGCCAAAATGCGGAATCAAAACTCCAAAAACTTGTTTTTTTGGCCAGGTGTTCCATCACACTGAGTTATCCCCATGTTTAGAAGACCTGATGACCAATACATACATTTTGAAAATTTTCAGCTAAACTTTTGACACAGAGGTCGTTTGGAAGGAGAAACTCTTGGAGTTAAAAATGCTGAAGCAACAGCAGTCCTGCAATCTCAACAAGAGATTATGGTAAACTGTAGCACAAAAGGCAAACCAGGACAGGTATTGGAAGTAGTTGTATCACACTTCTGACTGTGACTTTACCTTCTGCTTGAAAAATCAGTACCTTAGCTTGGCAAAGTCTGTTTTGTTCAGAAATGCTGGTGGCCTCATTGCTACATTCATAATGCTACCAAGAGAGAAGAATAATGACAAATATATTACCCATATATAAAAGGATACTCTAGCAGATTTAGGATCCTCTTGTTTCATTCCTCTAGAGCTATAAATAAGGCACACACCACAAATGCACTGCCAAAGAAACCAAGCAAAAAGTGAAAATGCCAAAGAGAAAGAGAGGATTTTGTGGTTTACAAATGGCCTTTTTCAAAGAGAATTGGGCTGACACAAAGGGAACATTTCTCAGCAAACGAGAGAACACTTTTACTGAATTCTTTCCGGGAAGAAGGTTATATCAAATATTCATGGCAGCCTTTTGTCTACACAAGTCTGACGGAATAATAGCATTGGACTCACCTGGCACCAAATTTTTGCTCTCCCCCACCCAGCAATAAATTTGTGGTTGTCGGGGGATAGGCGTTGATGGGAAATGATAGCCTTATTGAGCTGCCTTGCGAACTGTGACTCATTTGCTCCACAGAGCCAGACTGACAGACCTCACATTGCTCCCTTCCAGCAAAACTGAGTACAAATCGCTTTGTCATTTTTCTTTGTGACAGTTTATTCGAATTTTGGAATTTTATATGACGTTGTAGAGGGTAGTGACAACAATGATGACTTACATACAATTCCATATTACAAGACTGCTGCTCCTTCCAATAAATGCAGGAGGAAGGCTATACCTTTATAGGATCACTTTGTTAAAAAAATCAAACATTGTGTGAGCTTTTGTGATTCAAGAACACTTGTTCAGGCATGCATTAATTACTTGTGGATAGGACAGGGGAGTTATCAACAAAAGTCCCAAATGTTCATGGCATGATGTTCAGCCAGACTTTGTCTCTTAGATGTGTTGTGGGGCAAAACAGCAGGCTGCATCTTTTGCTACCCCCATTCATTCCAATAAAACGTTGTGGAACATCATAACCTGCCAGTTCAACTGTATGTCTTTATGTGTTTTCACAAGGGGAAAACCCAGAAGACACTCCTCCCTCTTAAGGTCTGGTAACCAGCGCCTCTCACTTTGGAGGTGCAGGTTACCTGTTACTTGCTTTGTTCAGATGTGACAGATTAACTGAGTGGTGGCTGTTGAGGGGAAAAATATTTCTTCAAGAAAGAACTTTGATTCATTGAAATCAGATTTACAGTTACTGCTCAGAAGACCTAATAATAGTTAGGAAGAGGGAGAGAGAGAGAGTGCATGCACACATGCTTGCTTATGTATGTGCTTGTATGTATGCATGTGCATGTGTGGGAAGATGAAAAAAATACGTTGCACCAAAGTATATTTATAGGTCACTCATTCAGATGATAGCACTCATCCAGGATTCAAAAACAGGTTTGTATAAGATGTGAAACCACGTATTTTCTTTTGAAACACTAATCATAAACTTCTTTGAGGAACCTCTCATGCACAGACAGTAATGAGAGTTTGCAGATACAAAACAACAGTACTTGTAGCAGTAATGTAGAACATGAAGGAAATAAAAAACAGTCATTCCTGTCCAATATATCGAAAGGCAACAATATGATTCCTGTCTTGTTTAGTGTATGAAAAATATATCATCATTAGATAACAGATTCAGGGCCCAATTAACTATGAAGCATGAATCAAAGCTGGGGCCCAAGCATAGAATAATTATCCAAAAGAGCCTGAGGTGAAACAAGGACCTCCTCAACTTCAAAGTGTTCACAGAGAGCCAGAGGTAGCACAAAATGAAGACATTGATACAGTTCTTGCCTACAGGGCTTACAATCTAAGATTGACAGAACAAAGGTGATGAGGGAATATACAATTTAACAATTGAACTGTGAGGACTGAACAGAAAATGGTTAGCAGAAAAAAATATGGCTTTGGAAGGAACACAGGCTTCAAGAAGATGAAGATGACATTTTTGTAGTCGATGTTGACCCAAATAGTCAAAATGAATTGTATGCTATTTACAATTGTATGCTAGCACATTAAAGGAAATGGCACCCTGCCCCCCCGAGGGTTCACAATCTAATTCTTATGCTCATAATATAACTGTGAGACCATCTATTAGCATAATTTATTTATGGGTTTCAGACTTGGGAACAGAATTTCTGTAATACTGCAAATGTTGAAAAATAGATGATGCTTGGTCCCCTTTGATCTTGAACCCTGCAAAATCTTTGATGGCCATTTTCCTGCTAACAGCAGATGAAGTGCCATGCGTCCCATCAACCTATAACATTCTGTACAATGAATCCAAGAGAACCTTGATAATATTTCCCTGAAGAGACAGCAATTCATATATGAAAAAAAGCTATCAGAAACTAATATAATGGCAAGAAAAAGAAATAAAGGAGAGATGACACTAAACACTTAATGGAAATAATAATGGAGCATACAACACTTTAAGAGAACAATATTATGAGATACAATAGATATGCAAACAAGGATGCAGATTTAAATGGCTATCCTCCTTTGCTACATTCTAGTAATAAAATACTATTCTTAGGTGTTTATACTATTTTTAAAGTCAATGAATGTTTCTATGCATGTTTTACACACAATTATAGAGGCATTTCAGGTAACAAACACCTTCCCCAAATCATGCAAACAAACAACAACCCACAAGCCATACCTGTTTAGCATCTTGAGTTAAGGTTTTACCACATGCACAGAACCTCCAATATCCAAGGACATTGTAGCAGTCAAGATCAATACCAGACACATCATTCAAGAGCCACCAGCCGCACATGATACATATACTGTAGGTAGTGCCAAGCTTGTCCACTACCTTTCCGCTACATGGCTGTCAAAGGTAAAGTGGTGAACCTGTGCTCTAATTTGTCTGTTAATTGGAATATTTACAAGGGCAGAACAGAGCAGAGCAAACATATGGCCTCTGTGCAACTTTTCATATTACGAATAAGGAATATAAATTTTCACCTGTCTTATCCTCACATATAAGGATGAGAAACTGTGAATGATTCTTCTCACCCTGAATGAGGATGCAGTATTCTGTAGAGTTCTCAGTAAGAGAAGAGAATGAGACACTAGTTTTGCACTAAGGTAAACTGGAGGTATGGCATAAAGGAAAAATAGCAGTCCTCATCTCTCTTGTCTCTTGACATGGAGTTATGAAATCTTATGGGGCTTGGGAATTCCTGATGAAGGTGTCTCGTCCAGTTGAGACAGCCCAAATCAACAAAAATGAAGAATTCAGTGAGCATTCTTTTACATTCTCAGTTACAATTAACAAGTGACGGCTACTAACATCCACACAGAATGACAGGAATGGAAAATCCTTCTAGAAGGACCCTAAGGAAGAGGGTCCATTAGCTAGTCCACTGGGCCCCAGCCTTCTAGAAAACGGGGCCACAATAGAGTGCCCAATGCCTAAAGAGGCTCAAAATTTAAATAAAGGTATAACAAAACTATTAACCTATCAATGTAGATTGAAAGTAAATATTCAGAGGTCGATGATGAAATGTTAACTTGAGTCCAACCTATTTTGGAACTATGTTTTACTGTGAAATCCTTTTATCTAGCTACATACCCTTACCTAGCCTGTGCAATTTTTGTGGCTGTTTTCTGTTAGTCAAAGCATTGGTGTGAATTAATAAAGGTTTGTGACAGGCACCCTTAAAATGTCATGTAAATGTTCATCTGTAAATTTTGACCTACACTTGGATTTCAGTTTTCATCTTGGAAAAAGTCTGTTTACAAATGTATGTGGTGTTAGAGACTGTGAACGTGCCTGCAACAAATTTCTTTAGGTTGATAAATATATCAGGTAGACCAAAATATAAATCTGATCAAATATTTTCTTATAAATGTCTCTGAGATTATCACTGCCTTGCTAATCAATTAGTTCTATCTGGAAAAGGTTACTTGCATCTTCTACTGCTATTTCAAATGGATTCTGAAAAATTCTTATTTGCTTTCCATGCATATGGCAATCAGGGAATATGTTCTGGAATTCCACCTGCCTTGATGGATGGCCAGACATCTCCTTTACTCATCCACCATAGCTGCTTGATTTCCTTACACACATAATGCATGAAGAGTGGGGGTGATTAAGCTGAATAGCACAGGTATCTGAGCTCTGCTGGCAAGAAAAGCACCCAGAATGGATAATGCCCATATGGAGGATAAGACCCAAGGGGGGCTGACAAAAGGAACCATGGAGTCCAAAGGAATCAATATTGCTATTGTGGTTTTTGTAAGAAAGTGAAAGCAAAAAATCAGTAGTAGGTGGTGCCCTTTGAGGCAGGAAGACCAGTGGATGACAGCAGTCAATAAGTAGGTTGGAGGGCTGCACAGAAAGAGGTTGAGGCTGGGGTCTCCTGATCCAGTCCAACCTTTAGCACAATGCATGTAAAGGAAGCATTCTCTTTACCACTTCAGACTGTTGTCACCAGTGACATCACTTCCACTGCCAGTACCTGGATCCTGGTCAGTACCTACAGACTAAATGTGGTCCAGAAACACCACATGTTAATTAAAACAACTAGAACATAGGTCATACTGAATTCCTCCTGGTCAAAACACCAGCTGACACAAAGTCTCAATGTGAGTAAAACTTAAGAGGAAACTAGTCTAATAGCTGGATTTAAATCTTCACTTCTCTTTTTTAAAAATAAAAACTTTTAAATCTTAAAATTAGCATTGACACACTTCAAGACAACCTCTTCTCTGGTGCAGAGCTTCAGCTGAGTCTGTTGTACTGTTTTTTGAAAATAAACTGTGGAAAGCCCTGCTCTCTCCCCAACTTCTGGTTATCATGATGGAATGCATCAATCAAACTCAGCCTTAACATGGGGCTCTTCCAGCAGCCCTGAAATTATGTGCTATAAATAATGATACTAAAAAGTCAACTCAGAAAAAGGGAAAACTTGTTTCACTTTTAAATTATTTCAGACTTTCTTAGGAGAAAAGACAATGTCTTGACAGCTAATGGCCATAGATTTCCAGGGGATTAAGTCCTAGTTATTCCAAATTAATCTTTCACAGCAAAAATAACACTGAGGGGCAAAATGGAGCCATAAAGGAAGGTTTATTTGGCATACATTTTTGTGGATTGCAAACCACAAGCCTGGATTTGATCAAGTGGCCAGTGGGAAAGAAAGCTCATAGGAAATAAAACTTGATATATTTTAAAGTGCCACTAGACTCTTTCCTGTTCTTTTTCTTTTTCTGTGTCCAGATCAAACTTTAAACTGCCAAAATGAAGCTACCTTCTTGGCTTTCTTGCTCGCTAAAATTAAATCATTTTTTATAATGGCCATAGACATGCTCTGTTCTAGAGCTCGCACACAAGGAAGTACCTTAAGGCAGATACTCAGAAAGAATATTAAATCCAAACGGGATCCCAGCCAAGTAACCAAGTTCCCACTGGGCTTCATGATAGGTTATAGGAGCACATCATTTCCCTTAAAATCCTGACTCTCATGGATGATTTAAGTGGAATGAATGGAAAATTCTACAAATTCCTGGTACTGTACAGTTTGCCCAAGGTTACATTAGCTGTAGGAACTGCTGCTTGGTTTAGAATAGGAAAAGGAGTATGACAAGGCTGTATATTGTCACCCTGCATATTTAACTAATATGCAGAGTACATCATGCATAATGCAGGGATGGATGAAGCACAAAATGGAATTAAGATTGCGGGGAGAAACATCAACAATTTGCAGATGATAGCAGCCTAATGGCAGAGAGTGAAGAAGACCTAAAGAGCCTCTTAATGAGGGCAAAAGAGGAAAGTGCAAAAGCTGGCCTGAAACTCAACATCAAAAAACCAAGATCATGGCATACGGCCCCATCACTCCCTGGCAAATAGAAGGGGAGGAAATAGAAGCAGTCACAGACTTTACCTTTTTGGGATATAAGATCTCTGCTGATGGTGACTGTAGCCATGAAATAAAAAGACACTTTGGGAGGCAAACTATGAGAAACCTAGGCAGCATAATGAAAGGTAGAGACACCACCCTGCCAACAAAAGTCCACATAGTTAAAGCAATGGTCTTCCCAGTAGTAATGTATGGTTGTGAGAGGTAGACCATAAGGAAGGCTGAGCAGAAAAGAATAGATGCCTTCGAAATGTGGTGCTGGAGGAGACTCTTGAGAGTCCCCTGGACTGCAAGGAGGTCAAATCAGTCAATCCTGGAGGAAATCAACCCTGACTGCTCATTGAAAGGACAAAGATGAAGCTCAAGTACTTTGGCCACCAAATGAGAAGAGAGGACTCACTGGAGAAGGCCCTGATGCTGAGAAAGATTGAAGGGAAAAAGAGAAGGGGGCAGCAGAGGATGAGTGGCTGGATGGCATTGTTGATGAGGTGGGCATAGAGGATGACATAGGAGCCTAGCATGTGGTCACAATGGGTGAGACTTGATTTGACCTAACTTGCTGAGCTATCCAGACAGTTGTTAGAGGAAAACCCACTCTAAAATGGAAGCAGAAGAAATGGAATTATGATCCACAAAATGGCACCTCAGTTGATTAAGCTACACATTTAAACAAAGGAGTGAAGATATACATCTGTACCATACACTGCAAACTAACAATTCTCTCTTTTAATAGGTATGGAGGAAAGGGACTGCCCTCAGAAAAGATAAATATATGCCACTAAAGGTATATGTGGGACTCAAAATATATACATAATCTACTGTTTTGCTTTCATAGAGCATTCGCCCTGCAGTACACAATGAGGTAAATGGAAAAATAGCTCCAATAATAACATAACCAGGCTGATTTTCTACTGTCCCTTTTATCATTGTGTTTGATACAAGTGTGAGAGCAGTTAGCGCAGTTCCATTGCTTGTGAAAAGGAGGCCCCAAAGGCTAGAAGAGAAATCACAAAGGAGATGACAGCTGAATGGGATCAAGGCAGAGGTGTTTTGTAGGCGCTTTGCAAGTATCTTGCATTGGAATCAATGAAGCTGAATATAAAGTACTGAAGTTCCACTGCAGGTAGAAAGTTGCCTGATGCAGGATTTTTTGGAGAGAGACTGACATATATGAAGAGTAAAATAACAAATTTCAAAGAAAGGAAAGCTTCTGAAGTGTTTTGAAATGCAGGGATACATTAAGGCATTTTAAAATAGGGATGCGAAGGCAGTACCATCCTAGATAAGGAAGCCATCAGAAGGGTGGAGGCAATTTAGCACAGAGAAACAGTGGAGAAGAAAAGAGGGAATGAAGGATCAGCTGCTTAAGCAAACTGGAACAGCTTTCCCATCTCATAAATTAAGCCAATATCAGATGAGAATGGCAGAGCAACTTTTAATTGACCATATTGCTAAGGACATAATCCTATACATACCGTGTTTCCCCCAAAATAAGACACCATCTTATATTTATTTTTTCCTCAAGAAGACACACTATGGCTTATTTTCAGGGGATGTCTTATTTTTATTATGCCACTGGCTGCCCATCTTCTTTACCGCTCCACGCCAGGATGCTGCATAGCCACACCTATCACTTATTTTCAGGGTATGGTTTTTATCACACAACTTCTGAGAAATCTGCTACAGCTTATTTTATAGGTATGTCTTATTTTCAGGGAAATGGTACATTCTCAGGGATAAGGCCCATTGAATGATGCAGTACATAAAAAAAACAAGCAAATCTTTAGACAATTTACCTTTGGTGGTCAATTTTAATCTATGAAGTCAAATAATCAGTATACAGCAAATTATGCTGCAAAATGTTTACATTTTAAGACATTTTTGTTCTGGTATGCCACTTTAACACTGGCCAGAAGTCCACTGGTAATTGCTGCAGTAAGTGTAATTGCATACATCATTGCAGCAAATTGCCTTTAAATAATACATTGCTGCTCAAGTTTCTAAAAATACTACTGCAAGGTTTTATAAGTACTGTACTCAAATAACTTGTGTCAGATTCCAGGGCATAGGCAGCTAGGAGGTGACGGGAACACCAGGGTAACCAACTAACAGGCTAAACAGTAATTTAGTTCAAGTGAAGCCAGAGATACAAGATTAGTCCAGATGATGAAAGCATCTAAATGAACCAAAGGTCAGGTGATCAGGAGAACAGACACAGCAGAAAATCTTCAGTGGCTGGAGGAAGTCAAGGATGGAATTCTAGGAGCAAGGAAAGACAAAACAACAGTTCACAGAAACAGAACAGGGAGTTTTCAGGAGTAGGAATTTATTTATTTATTATTCACACTTGTTTATCACCCTCCTCCCCAAAGCAACTCAGGGCAATTTGCAACATGTCATCAATAACAATCAAACAGTTTAAAACCAATTAAAAGATAAAAAGAAGATTAAAAGATTATAAGTAGGAGTTGCAGCTAAGAGGCACGGGGGTCAAATCATCCATCCTGCTGGGGATATTGTTCCATCCATCCCGCAAACCTGACCTAACAGTCAGGTTTTCACTCCTTTCCTAAGGACAGCAGCTCTGTCTGCATGAGTAAATCTATTGGAAGGAGGTTCCATATGGTCAGAGTAGACACAGAGAAAGCCCTACTTCTAGTTCCAGAGAGCCATGCCTCTCTGGCCGATGTCACAACCAGAGAACCTCTCCGGTCTGGGAAAGATCTTCAACAGTAGGAACAAGGCAGGTGAACCAGGAGCAAAACAACTACAAATCCACTAATCTTCGTTGTTGAAAGCAGCTTCTGGGAGGAAGGGATGGCTCTTATATAGCTAAGCCACCCAAAGTCTCCAGGTGGGGCTTAACAGCTGCAGCAGGGTGAGGGTCCAGTCCTGCGGGACTTAGAGCAGCTGCAAGTTCTGACACATTGGCTGAAATCCTGTTGTGATGCCATGTAAAAGACATAATGTTTGGAGTCCAAATATTATTATTTTTTAGCTTGGGGCAGTTTACCTCCAAAAGTCATGCCTTTTTATAGCAGCACAACAGGATTTCAGCCATTAGCTAAGTAACTGATTAAAGACAGATGATTAATCAACTAAAAAGGTTAAATAGATTGATGTTCTAATGGAACAGAAATTATATACTGTACAAGTGTTTTTTTATTTTATTTCTTTAGTTTTGTGTAACAATAGAGAGTTTATATCTGTCCATATCTTGCCATTTCTCAACAATGCTGGGGACAGAAGCAGAAAGGGCACTGTGTTTGCATCTTCCCTTCACTACACAATTAACAGTATGCCAATAAGGTTACTGGAAAAGGCCAACATCTCTGGGGCTCTAACCTAGAGCAGTCAGTCTGTGTCAATGGAATGAAAATAACAATAAAGTTGGGGCAGTTTGAGGGTGGTACATAAACAAAGCCATGGCCAGTGCATAAAAGTGCAAAATAAAGACTGGAAAGTAATTTACAGAGGAAAGGCTACAGCACTTTCCTTTTATCCATAATGTCAAACTGTGAATTGGTAGATAGGGAAAATAAGGAACAAAGTATAATGGACAGCAGATGACTACTAATCTATTTCCAATCTACGTTAAAATCAGCATATGAATAAGCTCTCCTTTTGATGGCCAGTTTTATGTGTATGAGAGACAAATCACATTATTTGTCATAGTCAGTTGGCAAGATACCAGCCAAGTGCCAGTCATATGGCCAATCACATTCCCAGTGTGTTCATGGCACCTTGTCAATTAGTGACAAATAGCAGCAACAACATACATCATTCTTCTTAAGCATACATAAAACCTCAACAGCATTTTGGCCAGTTAACTCAACAGATAAATAAAAATACAGCAAGGGATATAGGCTACATTCCTGCTCTTACTTGAGAGTAAGTTCCACTTAATTTAGGATTCTTTCTCAGTAGAAAAACACAGGTTCCAAGTGTTAATTATTTCAGCATAAAAGGGATGCTGATTGTTTACTTGTACTCTCTAGATTAGAGCATAAAATGATGTTGTTGGTGATGATGATGATCTTTTCAATATCACTCATACACATTTTGGTTTTTATGAGAAACCAGTTCTTATGCACAAGAGATTCTTCTATCTCTTCTCTGGTGGTGCAGTGGTTAAACTGTGGCCCTGCAACCAAAAAGCTGTGAATTCGATCCTGACCTGTACACAAGGTTGATTCAGCCTTCCATCCTTCTGATGTTGGTAAAATGAGTAACTAGCATGTTGGGGGTTAAATGCTAAATAACTCACAAACTGCCCAGGGAGTGCACAAAGTGCTATGGGGCAGTATATAAGTCTGATTGCTTTGCTCTTGCTAACTCCTCAATGTTTTATCTCTGATTTGATTCTACATACTGGGTCTGGGCACTATTTAAGCTAAGGCTTCTATCAGTAGAATCCAGATACTCTAAAATTATTTCTGATGGCAAACAGTTTCATGTTTGGGTTCCTGTATGAGCAGGAAATGTGTCTTTTATGAAATATTTTACCACTTTCCATGTTTGACATACCATATGCATCAGCATCCAACATGTTGGCATACTGTGCTCAAGTGAATACAGCATTTATCTTTGATAATATATACACATAAGCAATGTGAGGGCCTCAAAACTGTTTTACTAATTGAAAAAAATACATCTATTCAGCTGATGAAGAGATCTCTGAATATGACAAATTTCAAATTAACCTGATAAAAAAGGCCACAGATACTGGAAATCTATCAGCATTCATAATTGTGCTTAATCTGTATTTCCAATAAAGGGACCCTCCTGTATTGAAACTACTACATCATCAGTCGACAGAGAGTAAATGATACACCTACAAAGAGACTCTAATACTGTATTGCATAAGGTACAGATGGCTGGTTTTGAAATGGTGAGTTCCAGTTGTGTCAGTTGTGGTCTCAGCTAGGAAGTCAAGGGGCTGCAGTGGTTCAGTGGTTAAGAAGCTCATCCTGTTAGCTGGATGGCTGGCAAGCCAGCAATTCGAGACCCAAATATTGCATGACAGAATGAGTGCCCGTCTCTGTCCCAGCTCTTGGGGAAATGAAAGGAGCCTCATTTGGGCATTCCCTGAACAGAAGTTCTTCCACAAAAATCCTTTCAACCCAGAATAATTTCTGACACGAAATTATTTATACCTAGGAAGCTGACTCCAGTCTAGACCAATAATTTTGCTAATGTTAAGGGAAATATGTATTTTCCCTGATTAACTCTCTTATTCTCCCATGAGAAATACATGGTTTGACAATAAAACTTGCAAATTAAGCCAGTACTGTATTTGCGCTCTTTGTAGAAAGGACTAAGTATACTGTCTAATGTATGGATATTTGGCACATTAGGTTTGTTATGCCTTTGTAGTTACCTGTCCATAGTTACTAGAAATTGAGCATGCAGAGCAGAATGTTCAAGTGTGCTGACAAGTAGCTGATAAAATTATATTTGCATCAAGCTGCACCTCTTGTATTGCTAGCTTCTGCCTCTGATATTTACATAAATCATTGTAATAACTGTATCAGCATAAGAGTTTTATCATCATAAAAATCAACATTTATTTTCATCAAAGTCTTACAAATTAGGGGCAAAATGTTACAGAGCTGCGGAATACTGGATAAACAGGATACGTGTGTAGCTATTAAATAAACTCTATTTGATTGAGATTAGATAATGCTTTTTTTTTTTTTTAAATAGGCATTATATATCCCACTTCATTCCTTTGATGAAGAACAGTGCTGTGCAATATTACAAGCTGTGTCCACTTACAATTTAAAACCTGTACACACTTGTTGCTTTGGTCTTTCACACCCAGTTCCAGATTGGGAGGAAAGCACCTCTAAGATCAGGGGAAATGCTCTGTATCATCATGATTTTATTCTCCGTTATGATGCAACTTTATGTGTGGCCAGACATCCCACTACAGTAATGGAGTTTACTGTACAACCAGCGACTCAATGCTGAGTGTTGGACAGTGGTAAATAACCTGATTCCCTAAAGGGGTCAATGGCTACAGGCAGATGAGTCCATTTAGCTGGGGCAATAATTGGTGGAGGAAATGCCACTGGAAACCATCATATTGGGCCCAACAGCAAAATGAGCGGAGGAGAAACCACTTCACTATTCTGATCCCCAACGGCCATGGAGGCTGAAGAGACCATGCCAGATGGACTGGCTGTGAAGTCCATCTGGCATGTCAATATCCTCAAGGCTGCAGCAGTCTATTGCAGTCCCAGTGTCAAAACCTTCATGTATCATTTCATATGTGCCACAGGAGATGGCTCTGTGATCACAGTGTGTGGGGCATTTCATGGCAAGCTTGAATGCACCTCAAACAAATCCACACCAATGGTTTGAAAATGGTTTGAAAATGATCTTCAGGAAAAAATGTATACTCGGACCTGAGTAGCAGCTGCTGCCACCGCCACTGCTGCCATTGCTGCCAACCGCTGCCACTGAGCCTTATTATATTGCTAGAGGAACCTTTTTGTGAGTCAACCCATGCCTCTTAGTTGCACACACCAACATCTGGTAAGATGTGTTAACAGTGGGAAGTAGCCCTCTTGGAACATTTTTTGCGCTGGCTCACCGTTGATGAAGAACTACAGCACAAATGAATGCCTAGAGAGTGTCATTTTCTGGATTTGAACTGAAGTGTGATGAGCTACTCAATGTTATCTTATTTTCTGCACTGCTGTGTTGCTGTCCAAAATGTTCAATCTGGACTGGAATCATCCACATACCTCCCCATGATCTCAATAAGACTGATTTCTGAACGAACATGTAAGAATGACACTACTGGCTGATTATGTTCTGCTCTCTCTATATGGCCTCTTTCCCTTTGGTTTCAAAAGGCCTGTTTCAGTGCTCAAGAGAGAGGCAATCTGAATGCATCAGGAGACAGAGCAGGCTAGCTTCACTTTGCTCATCATTACTTTTGTTACCTGGTTTGCTGTGTGTGTAGGTTTATATATATTCATAATATTCATATTTATATTCATATTTATATATTCATATTTATATAGCCTCCCACTCACTACATCGTGGCAACTCAGGACAGCTTACATATAAAATAGAGAACTAGAAAATAACAAAAGAAGGGTGCCAAGAAGGGGAAAACACAAAAGTTTGAACAATGGGGCAAGATGTTCTTTGCTGCCTGCACAGCTGGGGCAGCAAAAGCAGCCACCTGCATGGCCTGGGCAGCATCTTCGGCCGAGGCTCTTGCCAGTGACCCTTTTATATCGTTGCAAGTCCGGGGGAGGGCGGAGATGTCTGTGGCTGCCCGCACAGCCAGGGCGGCGAAAGCGGCAACCCACATGGCTGGGACAGCGTCTTTGGCTGAGGCTCCTGCTGGCAGCCCTTTTCTATCCCCTGGACAGGTGTCGTGAGTCTGGGGGAGGGCAGAGATGTCTGTGGCTGCCCGCACAGCCAGGACAGCGAAAGTGGCCACCCGCATGGCTGGGACAGCATCTTATTTATTTTTATTTATTTATTTAATTGAATTTATATTCCACCCTACTCGCAGAGGCGACTCAAGGCAGATTACAACCAATCAACAAACATACAACACTCAGTTAAAACTCTAAAAATAATTTAAAACCATTTAAAACATCATCTCATTCCTTTAAGTAAAGGAGTAAAAGGAGTAAGAGAGAGAGGGCAAGTATAAGATGTTAAATAAGATGTTAAATAAGCCAGCGGGGAGGGGTCAATAAGCCGTCATTACCCCACATTATTCCCGCCAGCCAAGTTTTTACACCTTTCCTAAAAGCCAATAGCTCCGTCTGGAGGCGCAACTCCAAAGGCAGGCAGTTCCACAAAGTCATTCATTAGTTAAGGGTGATGTTTCAAATGGGGGAAAATAAAGATATTATGTTCATAAAATTAAGATTTTCATAAAACGTTCATAAAATCTAAGGTTTTCTGAGCTAAGGTAAAGGTCACCCTTGATAAAAAGCTAGTCATATCCACTATAGGTTTCAGTGCTCATCTCTGTTTATAACCAAAGAACCAGCACTGTCTGTGTCTGCAGACATTTCTGTGGACATCTAGCAGGCATGGAATGCCGTTTACCTTCCCACCAAAGTGGTCCCTATTTATCTTCTTGCAAATTCTTGCTTTTGAACTGCTACGTTGTGTTAATTCAAAACCAAAAATCCCAATTTCATTTGTGTTTATTATTTTTTATATTTTATTTTTCAATAAAGAAGCTTTTAACCTTTATTTTCCATTCTCTCTGACTCTACCCACTATGCACATCTGTTCATAAACAGACCACTGTACACACAACAATTCACCACAGATGAATAACTGCAAAAGATCTATTTTTAATAAATATTTTAATAGTCAAACCGCAAAGTAAAAGAGTTTTTCGTTCACTATTCCTTGAAAGCAGTTCTTCAATAAGAGGGAAAGCCAAAAGGGAAAGTGGTTATGACTTCAAAGGAGAAACTTCCTACATTGTATCCATTATCACAACAATGTATCTATTCTGGTGTGGAGAGATACTTTTTATGAAGGAAAGAAGGTTAGAAAGAAAGTGTGTTTTTTGTTTTAAACCTTCATAGAAAATGTTTCTGAAGTCCAATCCAAATTGTATAAGTGTCACAAGAAAGGCTATTACATCCTCTATCAATCACACTTTGGATCACTTCGATCGGTTTATTGGTTTGGCCGCAGGCTCACTGCCAACTGACTCCGCCTCAAAACTCATTTTTATGAGTCACATTTTTCCTTAATATCTTTGTTGTTGATTCCTGCTTCAGCATTATTCTTCTCCACATGTTGCATTCGAACTGTATCATATTCAGTTTCTAACACATTTTCCCCTTTTATTTTTGCATTTTTGTGACCTTGTTTGATTGTTTTTTGTAAAATGCTTCATAATTTTTTTCCAAAGTCCAATTTCAAATGTAAGAATGTCACCACAAAGGTTATTCTTTCCTCTTTCAAACACACTTTAGGCCTCCTGAATTGGTTGTGTGGGCTGCCAGAAACCGACCCCCCTCCCAGCGAAGATTGCATTTTTTAAGGCAACTTTTGGAAGCAATGATGTCATCACTTTGTATTTTTGGCCAATGGCTCTTTACATTTCTGAAAGTCACCAAGATGAGCTTTCAGTCGATGTAACCATTATTTTCATGAGTGCTTTAGTTTTGTGGTGGCAGCTCGTCAAAAGTCCATGACTTTCATTACATCATAAAAGCTGCCAGACCACCCAACTGAAACGTAAGACATTCATAGAATTCACATCAAAAATAGAATGCAGGGTCAGAGGTTCAAAATGTGACTTTTTCTGTCTAAATCTAATTCTACTTGTGTCAGTAGTCCTCATGCATTACATTAGAGTGGCTAAAACCCTTTTGGTGTAATTTACACTTTGCAGGTCATATGAGGCCATTATTAACAATGGGCATACAGTATTTAATTTAAATTAATAGAAAGTTTCCTACACCTCCCCCCCCCACCCCCCAGATTCTGTGGCTCTCTAGGGCTTTCTTTTGCTCACAGGAGGCATTTGGGAGTCTAAGGATGTTGAGATCTTTGAATAGCCAAAAATTCCCTTTCAGTTTCTGTCATTTACAATATGCTTTATGACTGCAGTGGCTCAAGTGGCTAAGACGCTGACTGGAAGGCGGCAAGTCAATAGTTCGATACCCGAATACTGCAGGACAGAATGAGCTCCTGTCTTTGTCCCTAGCGGTTTGAAAGCAAGAAATTGCAAGTAGATAAATAAGGACCACTTTGGTGGGAAGATAAATAGCACTCTGTGAGCTCTGGTGTCTAGTCATGCCTTCCACATGACCACGGAAAAATCTGCAGAAGCAGACACTGCTGGCTCTTCGGCTTTGAAACAGAGATGAGCACTGAATCCTAAAGTTAGATACAACTGGATTTAGAGCAAGGGTGACCTTTACCTTACTTCTTCATTATGTTCCAAGCAATATCCCCAAACTACACCATTTTCACTGTGTAAATTTTACAATCATGGCATGGCATGAACTTAAGAGATAATTCTTCAATGTGTGTATTCGTCAGAACTAGTCAATCTAGGTGTATTGCTCAAGCAGAGAGAAACAGTAAAGAAATTGTATGAATATAAAATAAATCACATAAATGCACATTTCCCCTGCTTTTTCATGAAATTTCTCTCTCAAAAAACTTGTTTTGTTTTTTGTGTGTCTTGGAAAGAAACTAATACCATCATCTCAAGGATTACATGTTTGCTCCTTGGCATCTTGTAGTTGAGAAAAAGGAACTTCAGGGTTATGTGTAAAAATTGCAGGAAATTAGTATATTTATTTATTTATTTATTTAGATTTATTATCCCGCCCCAATCAGGCGAACCTGACACATTAATCACAATGCATGTTACAGGGTGTGCAGTTTCTATCCCCTCCAAATTTCATATGGTTAACACTGAATTACAAAGTAACTATTACATATTTAACAAATTTACCAATATTTTGTTGTTTTGGCATTGAGAATGTCAAATAATATTGTATGTACTGCTAGGAAACCTGTTTCTAGAAAGCTATGGAAGAATAAGTCCAGAGAAAACAAAACAAAATCTCCCCCTCCTTATTAGAGATGATTCACATAAAATGACTGAATGCACTTAGGTATTTTGGAGACCCTGGGGGTATTGGAAAGTTGTTGATTAGAGTACAGGGACAACTATAGGATATCATTATCCTTGGTAAAACTTTCATTGCACTTTTCAAAGTGCTAATCTGTGAGTGGATAGTCACATAACGTTTCATCTACATGGAAATGTATTCAGGAACTGAGCAGTAATGGACTTTTGCATTACTATGAATTTTCTGGTGTAGTGTTCATTATTTCTCATACAAAGCAATTTCTATGATACCAAAGAAGAGAAAGAGATTTCACTGCAGATGCTGTATTCTTCTTTTTCATGTGTCAACTAGATTTAAAGCTTCCTGAAAAAATTATCACCAATTATAGCTAAGAAAGTGGCATTTCCTCCAGATTCAATAACCTCAAAATATTGTAAACCTGTGCAGAAAAATGCCACATTATTTCTACCATTATTAAATGTAATTTTGCCCTATCCCAACAGAGCAAAACCACAATCTAGATGAAACAAAGTGCCAAGACTATAACCTTAGCTTGTTATCAAAATATTATCATAAATTCTTGTGCAAATATCTTCCCACTCCTTGTTATCTGAATTGTAAAAAAAACTTTATATGGAAACAACTGTGCTTAATTAATATTTTCTTCTTTGTAATTAGGTTATTAGAAGCTGATTATCTTTTGAAAAGAATAAGAGAAATATGTGCTTACATTTTTAGTTATCATTAAAAAGACAGGTGTCTCAAGGATTGGAATTGACACCAAAGAAATCCTACCTCTTATGTCATAACTATGTAGCATTGTTTCATTGGTTTTTCTTCGTATTCTCTTATTGTTACAATCTGTTGTACATGGGACCACTTTTCAAGACACTCTGGACTTTTCAGCTAGTATGAAGTATGGTGGCAAAAGTACAGATTGGAATATCACTGTTGTACTGTCTTCACTTGGTCTCAGCCCATTTTCATCTCCAACTAGAAAGTGCCAATTTTAGTTTTTAACACCACTCATTGTTTTGGACTGCAGAGTATAAATAATTGCTCCTTTCCTTCTACTGCTATCTGAGTAAAACTGCCAGGTCTCCAGGTGCCAGCTGGAGTCTCAGGGAATTTCTACAGTCATTTTGGTCTCCAGACAGGGAAACAAATCATAAGGATAGACAGTACTGGAAGATGACATGTTTTTATAGAGTTTTTATTCTTCGACATGATTTATGACAAGTGGCACCAGCTTCTTCTGGGTGCCAGAGCTCATTGGCTCAGTGTGAAAGTGTTGTCTACTTTTTGTTACTCCAGATGGCACAAAAGACTCAAGCACATACATTCACAGGCTCAGTCTCTTGTCCCCTCCCATTTCTCCAGCCATGTTGGCATGCTAGCATGTGGCCCATGGTACCATTTCAAACAAGGTAAAATTTGAAGCACTCAATAAAGTGAGGTGACAATAGAAAGAAAAAATACACTGGTATGATGGAAGCATTCTTACACAAGGATACTGCTTCACTCAGTGGTTGGAGGCAATGGACACTGTCCTACTGCTAGTCCCAACTAAAGCAGACCTGTTAACTAATTTATTTACAATTCAGCATTTGATTCTGTGGTTCTATGCTAAGATGAAACTCACAATAGATCCTGCCTCTCATTTCTTTTTCTTTTTGAAAGTAACAATCCAAGAATAGGGAAAGAGTCACCCCCAGCACTTGGAGTGCTGGGGGAAAGGACGAAGTGCTCCCATTGGGCTGCTGGGCAGAGGGGCGGAGAGACTCTGTGCTGAGAGGGGAGGAAGCATTCCCATTGGGCTGCTGGGCAGAGGGGTGGGGCAAACTCTGTGATGGGGAAAAGAAGAAAACATTCCCATTCGGCTGCTGGACAGAGGGGTGGGGTGACTTCTGTGCTGGGGAGATGGCTTGCATGCCCATAAAAATGGCACGGCCTAGGTTCACCACCACTGGCCTAGACTAAGTCAGTGCTAGGAAAGTGAAGCTCTTAGATCCCATGTTACCCTATCCAAAGCTGTTTTTGTCCAGCCCTTTCTTGCTCCCCCCTTCTGATAAAAAGGAAAACTTCTCAAAGTGATGATTCATCTTTTATGTAGGTCACAGTTCCTCTCCCGTCACACACATACATTAAAGGTGTGATATATCTTTGTAAATCTTCTCTTCTTGAAGAGGTGTGGGTGGCTGCCTACCATTTTTTACTGAATTACCATTGCCAGAAAAGGAACAGCCTGGGTATCACACTGTTCTGAATACTGTTAGGGTTTTATTTCCAAGTTTAAAATAGAAAAGAAACACACTCAGTTCACTGAACATAAATAAAGGCAAATGATGCTGGACAAAACAGCAATACTGTGACATGATGTGTTTCTCAAACTAAGGTTATGGAAAGTAATAAGTGTCTTCTGAAGTAATGGAACAAGTGATAGAAGATAATGTTCCAAGCTCTGGCTGAACCACTGAACTAAAAGGACCCTTACAGTAGTGGTACAGTGCTACCACATAAAGAGAAAGTGGTAGATCTGGGACACAGAAGAGTAGGACCACAACTAAGTCAAAATCATAAGGCTCCTTGGATTCTCCTTTCCCCCACCAGTAAAAGAAAAGGCACTGGAATGACTGGAAAGGACAACATAATAGCAGCAAGGACAACATAATAACAGCAAGAGGTGTCTTTTAAAGAAACAGACACATTCAAAGGGTAAAGGTCCCTTTCCTTCCTTCAAAGCAATCTGAAACACTTTAAGATAGTACACCATTTGCCAAAAAATCACAGAACCCAAAATGGGGTGAAAACAATTCAGACCTACACAGAAGCGTAGCTTACCTTGGCGGGGCCCCATATAAAAATTGTTTGGGGGCCCTTTATATGCGGGGCGGAGCTAACGTCATGACATCATGATGTCGTGGGGGGAGCCAAGGTCATGACGTCATGGGCGGGGCCAAAATAAAAATAAAATAAATAAAAATAAAATAAATAAAATAGAATTAAAATGTAAAAAAAAAAAAAACACACACCTCAGCCCACCCACCCACCCACCCGAAACACAAAAACCTCACTTACCTTAATCCTGGGGCCTCTTCTTCCTCCGCCTCTGCTGTCACCGCCGCCGCGCCGCCGCAGCTGCCATCGCATGATTGCTCCCTCGCTGCGCACGGCGAAGGCAAGGGGCAGCTGTGGAAGGCGAGCGGGCGCAGCGAGGCAGCCCCGAGGCCCTCCCACCGGTCGCCGCGGCGCGGGGGCTCCCTGGCTGCGCCAGCCCGGGCGGCGCTCTCCACCTCGACGCTGGGGTGGGAGTCCAGCGCTGCAGGACCAGCTCGCGCGCCCCGTCCCGCAGGCGGCAGGTGACAGGTCAGCTCCAGGCGCGCTCCAGGTGGCTGCGCCTGGCTGGAGCTGACCTGCCGCCTGCTGCGGGACGGGGCGCGCCCGCGAGCTGGTCCTGCAGCTGGTGGACTCCCACCCCAGCGTCGAGGTGGAGAGCGCCGCCCGGGCTGGCGCAGCCAGGGAGCCCCCGCGGCGACCGGGGGGAGGGCCTCGGAGTCGGGGCTGCCTCGCTGCACCCGCTTGCCTCGCCTTCCACAGCCGAGCCGCCCCTTGCCTTCGCCAGCTCAGCTACGGCTCCGTGCGCTGCACCTCGGCCCTCTGACGGCCGCCATCGGAGCCGCGCTTAAAAGCTGCGGCTCCGACTCCGACTCTCCGATTCTCCGACTCCGACTCCGGCTTTTTTTTTAAATTGGAGCCAAAAATGGCTCCAATAAAGTGCGCATGCGCAGAAACTCAATCTGACCCATGCGCAATGCATCAGATTGAGTTTCTGCACATGCGCAGTAAATTTTTGCTCTTTTTTATTTTTAATTTTATTTTTTGCCGTTGGGAGCCCCCGTAGCCCGGGGGCCCCGTATAATTGATACGGCTGATACGGCGGTAGCTACACCTCTGGACCTACATCTATCCTTGTTTATCCATGTCAGTAGTAGGTTGTTTTGGGAATTGGCTCTGACTTGGATATTAGCCAGCTTCTCTACAAAATTCTGATTCATATGGAATGTTCACTTTACAGAAATGAGAGAGTAAACAAAACAAAACAAAAATGTTGTAGCACTTTAAAGACTAACTGCTGTATTTTAATGATAGCTTTCATGGATCAAGTCCACGATCCACAAAAGTTAACATTAAAATATAGCAGCTAGTGCCACAATGGTTTTGTATTGTTTACTCTATGATATGCTTGAAACACAGACTAATACAGATACAGAAATGTGTTGCCACTAGGTCCATTCAGTCATGCATGGTTTGTTCATTTTCCCCCTAACTTGACTCTGTGTCTGACTCTGAATATGGAAGAGTTTCAGTTGGATATAGAATTGTCTCTCTATAAATGGAAAGGTACTTTCCTTGAGCAAAAGAACACAGAATCCAGAACAAGCTCCTGTTAGTGAAAGGGTGCACACACAGCTATCTTCTTTTTTCCGACATAGCTGCTAGTGATGTCAGGTGCGTTTCTGGACGGCCACCAAACCCTCCAGAGAGAATTTGCAAGCACACAGGAGGGCACATTTTTGCCTATTTGATCATCTATTTCTTCTTTATGCAACTACAGTTCAACATCTACAACTCAAGGTGCTTCAAAATGGATTTACCTGGTTCAAACACAGAAGTAGACATCGGAAATCTGATGACCTTTTGGCTTGTGATATCTTCCTTACAAAAAAAATGTGCTTGGTAACATTTGCACAATCTCTGAATGTGTGCATTTTAGTCATTAATCTATTTAAAGGTTGATTTGAAAAATGGACACAAGATATATTCATTTTTTCTATATAAATATGTCTCTGACGTAAGGAACTTTTATGGTGGCATAAAAATGACCTATATGGATCATCTTGCTTTTCATCAGACACTCTGAAAGCAGCTGACAATGCTACAATCCTTACAGATGGTTAACAAATTTTGTTCTGAATGGATTAATTGGTTTTCAATGCATTCCTATGGGAAAAAGCATTTCACATTATAAATTTTGGTTTTTAATGCATTACAATGGAAAATTGCATTCAATGCATTCCTATGGGAAATTTGCTTTACAATTTTGTTGTTGTTGTACAAAAGGTCCTGGAGAACGCATTAAATTTGTTAAGTGAGCTTCCGCTGTATTTGACTTTGTACAAAACTATACCAAGATGCTTGCCTTTTCTACTCTTGAGTGACCTGGGAAAGTGCTGGAAAAACAACATTGTGTAGTTCATAAAACCAGTGTGTTGGAAGGAGAAAGAGCGTAAGCTATAAATAATTAAAGCAATCTGCAATCATCCATGATTGCTTCTAATTGCATGCATGCCATTTTAATCACATTATGTTGAGTCAGGTAAATAAAAGAGGAAGAATGCCTTAGTAATCAAAATCATACTGCCATTTTTGCCACATTACATAAAGCTATTTCATTTTCTAAAAATGTTACTGTTCAGACATTTGGCAGCAAAACTGCCTGTTATGAAAAAGACTCCACACTGTTTAATCTCTACGCATCAACTCTCTTCTCCTTTTTTCTTTTCTTTTAGCAGTACAGTACTAGCCTGAATACAGTTTACAGTGTTTTAAATGTGAGGTAGATACATTAAAGTACTCTGATACTAAAAAATATGTTTTGCTGAATATTGCATGGTACAGGAATCCTTCCATAACAGACTAAGGAATATCAACTACAATCTTTCTTCCCTTATTAGTATATATACTATTTACCTAAACATTTCGCATTTCACTCCATTTCATTGCTGTTGCCAAAGGTAATTTATAGAAGAAACATTGGTAGTATTAAAAAATAGTTTATGGGTACAACAAATCTGATCTAGAGATCATGCAAAAAACATCCAGAGAACGAAGAGAGATACTATTGAAGGAGGCTACCACATAAGAGTCGTCGTTGGCTGCTACTCATATCCAAGGATAGATTTTTCTTGGAATTCATTTTCAAAATTGATGTGTCTCTGTTTACATGTGTCTTCTCAAGAACTGCAATGTTGGTGACATAGTTATCCCACTTACTGTTCAAGATGGACCTTAGCTTCTGTTGGTGAAAGTGCTCAAGCTTTTTGATGTCTTGGCACAAGAGGGTTCATGTTTCACAGCCATACAATAATGTTGAGGTAACAACAGCTTGCTATACCATGAGCTATGTATGAACTGTTAAATCTTTTACACACAAGAGTAAAGAATTCTTTTTTGTGGTCTTCCAAGTGCTAACATGGCTAGAGACTGGGTGTACTAGTCTGCAAATACCGTAAAACCCCGGTTAATGTTTGCACCACACAACATTAAAACTGGATAACGTTGGGAAAACTGGGGGGAAATTTGCACCGCACATTAAGAAAACATTATGTGGTGCATCCATTTCCCCCCAGATTTCCTCTAGAGATCTCTGCCCCAAAGCCAACAGGGCTGCTCTCCACCTGGGAAGTGCCTTCCCAGGGGCAGACCAGTGAAACAGTGAGGGCACCACTGGAGATCCAAGCCCCAAAGCCCACAAGACTGGTATCTGCCTGGGAAGGTGCTTCCCAGGTGGAGAGCAGCCTTGCAAGCTTTGGGGCTTGGATCTCCTCTCACCTGCCTCCTCAGAAAGGGAACCAGGGATCGGATGCTCAGATCCTAGGTTCCTTTCCGAAGAGGCAGGCGATCTGCTCAGCCCCAAACAAGGCTTGTCCTGGAAGGGAATGCCTGTTCCCTTCCAGGACAAGCTGTGGGTGCACCCGCAGCTTGTCCAGGAAGGGAAGGAGTCAAGCACTTGGCCATGTCCTTTCCAGGACAGGCTGTGGGTGAGTGTGGGCGCACCAGCAGCTTGTCTTGGAAGGGAATGCCTGTTCCCTTCCAGGACAAGCCTAGTCTCACCCGTGCACACTTAGGATTATAAGAATGCATAGACAGGACTCTTGAGTTTTGGCAATCAAGGGAGGCATTAGAGGTCAAAGAACAATAAGGCAAAACAGAGGGAGAGAATGCTGATGAGAGAACAAAAGTAGTGGAGGAATTGCCATGGAAAAGTGTCACATTTAGGAGCAAAAGAAGAAGAGACTCTTCGCCTGTGAAACTGCAAACCTGCTTTCATATTCTTGAAGAAGAATCTAGTGGACAGCATGCAGAAGAAGACAAACAAGAGATGCCCCAAGAGGACAAGAGAGAACCTGAAGCTCAGGAAACCAGAGATGCTGAACCTACACCCTACACACAAAAAAGAAAACAGCAGTTGTAGTAGGTAACTCCCTGCTGTGTGGGGTTGAAACAAAAATATGCTAGGAAGATCCATGGAACCACCAGGCATGCTGTTTCTCTGGAGCACAAATTAGGGATGTGACAAAAATATTGCTATGTTTAGTTTTAAATCAATGATTGATAGCTTATTTCAGACTATTGAAAGGTACATGATGATATTTAAAGAGTAGCCACTGACAACTAACATGGCATACATTTTTTGAAGTGCCAGCAACTGACATTTACAACTTCAACTTTTTAGAAAAGGCACTGTATACAATGGCAGAATCATTCAAATGTTTATAGTGGTGTATCAAGGGTGTCAAAAGGTCACATAAAAGTTTGAGCGGAAAATATATAAACCTCACAGAACTCAGACTTACAACTGATTTTTACACTTTTAAGGCAACATGAAACTGAAAAACACTAATGGAAATATTGCTTAAACAAAGCACATGGAAAAAATGAATTTCACTATAAGCTAATGATAATATGCAATTGTGCCTCCTTTAGGATGAAGTAGGATAAAGTAGGCATATAAAGAAGTAGGAATGCAAGAATTGTGGACAAGCAGTTTTAGCCTATTTCATTGTACTATTGTAGCATGCTATACTCCATCATATATGTACCTTATGCAATGGCAATAGGAAAGCCATTCATGAGCATTCATTTGTTCTTAAATGTATTTATTCCACATAAACTATATTTAACGGTTATATGTAACTATTATTGACTCCCTATGTTGTCAGTATATACTTTGTATTCTAGAAAAATCTGTGAGACTTTACACGACTTTTGCTTTTAAATATACCCTTGTCTTTAAGCCCACAACAAAATTTAGGAATTCTAGTTTAAACTCCTATCTCTAGTAGAAGAGCACTGGAATTACTGAATGAGAGCACTCATTACTGAATGAGACAGAAGCAAGGCTATCTGTAGATACTGCCAAAATTGTACTATCTAGGAATGCCTTGCATTGCCTCACCAACCAGTCAGATTGCTTCTTGGACAATTCATCTTACTCAGGAGGGAAAATGAGCAGCATTCATATGGTTTTTACACAAGTGGAAATGCACTTTGGCTTGCCTCCACTTGCAGTTTGGGTGAACTGTGACTCCAATCTAAGTTTCTGTTTCCAAAGACCAAATGTGAGTTGAGGACAACAATGAGGGTTTTTTGTTTTGTTTTTTAAGGAGCAGGTGTGTTGAATTCTTTCCAGAAACAAAGGAACTGCTGATTTGGAACTGAGAAGAGGAACCCTGTTGTGATGGCAAGAACTAGGAGGATAGTTTATATCAAGAACAGCACCTGTGTAACTGTGGAATACTTCTGTAAATGCTGTACTACTTGCAAACATGATCAACTACACAGCCACTAAAGACAAAGCCATTAAGACAAGGGACAGGAGTTAAACCAATGCTGGAGGGCTCCCTAGCACAAAAGTCACAATGTCAGATACAGTCAAACCTCGCATAAAGAGCATCTCGCTTAAAGAGTAACTTGCTTAAAGAGCAGAATTTTCTCTGAATGTTCGCTTCGCTTAACAAATAAAACCAACCAAAAACTCACTTAACAAATAAATCGGGGTTCACAATCCCCCTCACAATTGGTCACTTACAATGGTGTTTTGCTTAAAGAGCAAACTCGCTTAATGAATAATCCTGTGGAACGCATTATGCTCTTTAAGCGAGGTATAACTGTATCTGTTCATAATTTTAAGCTTGTTTGTTTTCTGATAGGAGCCTCCCTAAAGAGGTTAAAGGATATAATCTACCCCATCCCCCACCAAAAAGGTGGAAGAGTTGTATGTCCAAGTCCATGCTTGAAAATCAAATCATAGTAATGATAGTCACTTTAAAATTGTGTGTAATAGAGCTGTAACCTGCAAGAGTCAGAGAAGTATTATGGAGAAAGGTAGAAAGTGCTTCACAAAGAAGCTCGCTAGGTGCTTCTGGCCAAGTTCTTTTCTCAGTCTAATCTATCTCAGATGCTTCTTGTAAGAATAAAACAAGAGCAAGGACTCTTGAAGCTTCAAGAAAAGCAATGACAGAAAGACAATTATTGGGAAGACATCCAACATCACATGAAAGGACTTCTGGCCATGTAATATGGACTTTCCTTTTATCTCCTGCCTGCCCACACTTTGCCAGAGCAGATTTATGAGGCATGTAAGGATTTCCTAAAGTATCCATGCTGCCAGCAGTCTCCATTCTGAATATCCCATTGCATTTCAACTTTCATTTCGCTCCCTCACATAGGTAGGTGAACACTACATTTCCACAATTACAGAAAAACTTGTGAAGCAGGCAAGAGGGGATTATTTAACTCACCACATGACCAGGAATGTAAAGAATGACAGAGAGCATCAGTGTTAGAAAGTCAAAGCGGTAATGAGAGGCTGAATGACTCCTTTGTAAAATCTGTTGTGCCTAAATGCAATATTAGTGCAATTACTCATTAGGATCCAGCTTTTTATTTTTCTTACAAAGCTAAGACATTCTGTATTTTTACTTCTGTATTATTTATAAATACTTTAATTATTTAAGTCACAGACGACTCAGCAAGTATGGAAACTGCTATTACCAGTAGGATACTCTTGTATATAATGGCAAAACACAGGGCTGGACTTAATCCCCCCACAAATTTGGAGCATAGATTTTTTTTTTTTGCAACATTGCATTGATGCACAAAACCTTTAATGGTAGTCAGTAAATAGGTTATTTTGAAGAGCCTTGCTCCTTCTGTCCTCTCATGTGTGGAGAATTAAGGAGATCTGTCTGTATCCTCTCTATGTCATCAGAAATCCTCCATCCCATGGTTATAGTCCATGTGCTTTCTTCTTTAGATTTAGTTCTTCATACACAAGATATAAAATGGCAGAGTTTTTTATATCCTCTAATGAACATTAAGATTAATCTTTTATTAAACTCTTGGTCCTTTCACCAACCAATATCTCATGCTATATGAAAGAGGGCTCAGTCTCCAAATGGCTACAAGAAAGTTATTTTGGATGTCCAATAATTCTTATGACTGTTTTGAGCATCTGACTAATGTTCAGATGTTTTAGAAAGAGATAGCTATGATTAAACATCCAAATATGAGCATACTGCATCCTAATAACAGTTTAGCAGATCCAAACACAGGTGCAAAAACTATGAGAAATTGAACTATTAACCACAATTTTAATTATTTGTCAATGACATATGATTATGTAATTGCCTTGCAGACACTTCTAAAGCTCTAATTAAAGCTGACTTCAGATTGTCTGCTGAAATTGGCAAATGTTTGCAGAAGTGTGAGGTTTCTCAAAACTTGTGACATTTTACTTGAAATGCCAAATAAATAGTAATTGTGAAAATTCTCACACCTCCCCAGGATGACAATTTATTATTATTTTCCATTAGGGAGAAACCAGAACACTTTTATGGGGAATTATCACAAGGTAAAATAACAAAAACAGTTGAACTGTAGAAAGCATGTGTGACAGACCAAAGATCTGTTGAATCTAGATTCACCTTTATGTTCCATGACTCCCAGCAAACTTATGGCTTCAGTAAGGAGCTTTTAATACATTACTTACAAAGCCTAACAGACTGGTATTATCCACTCTTTTGACATTATTGTAGCTGAACAAATGTTAACATCCACACAGGTTGAAGGGATACCATGTTAGTAATGCATTACTAATGTTATTTTGAAATTAATTTTTAAATTAGCTCTTTTTTAAATGGCAAAAAGGGCCACCCCAACAACATCTTTTGACATACAGTACACCTATTTGGAATGTATTGTGTAAGGATGCATATGCTGACAACTTTTAATGTTTGTTCATTTCATTCTTCTTTGTGGAGACAGGGTTCTTTCAATTGAAGGTCATTCTTTTAGTGGTTCATTTATCAAGCATGGAAAATCCATGCCTTCTTTGGTTTTGTTTTAAACCATTCATTTTCTATCTGTCACACCTTCAGAACTAGTGATGGGATGTAACCGGTTCCCACCAGTTCGCCAGAACTGGTAGTAACTTTTCCCAGTGTCCCGGAGAACCGGTAGCAACTTTTGTGGGGAACCACCTTCTGGGCTTACCTTTTCACTGGTTCCTACACTGGGTGGGTGTATTTTAATGTATTTATTTATTTAATTTATTTACGGGTTCGTGTTATAGGTGGGTGGGTGAGTTGAGGTGTGTGTGTGTGTGTGTGTGTGCGTGTGTGTGTGTGTGTGTGCGCTTATTTTTATTTTATTATTATTTTGTATTTTAAATTTTTTTTCTTTGGCCCCACCCACAACAACATGACATCATGATGTTAGCTCTGCCCACACTGATGACATCATGGTGGGGTAGTAAATTTTTTGATATCCCACCACTGTTCAGAACTCTTAAAGTGGCTACAAAAAAGCAGGATGATGAAACAGACACTGGTGATTTAGTGATATACTTTGGGTTACAATCCTATAATTTACTCCGGAGACAGTTCCATTTAACTAACAGATAGTTACTTCCAAATAGATGTGTATAGGATTGCACTGTGAATCTCTCTTATTAATATCAATGCTAATTAAAAGTGCTCAGTTTTGACTGGATTACATTCTTGTTAATAATGCCAAATTGCTGATAATTTACACCTTTGATTGAACAAATGAAGATTGTGAAATAGAGTGGGTGCCAAAAAATGTAGACACATTATAAGAAAGGGGAAAGCGCTATTAAATTGTAATACTCAATAAATACCCAAAACAAAAGATTAATGCAAGTCACATTTTACTTCTGCAATTACAAGAGATCCTTGAAGTGGTTACCGTAATTCAATTCAACTTCAAAAAGTAAAACGTAGATAACATATATAACGTGTATACATTTTTGGCACCCTCTGTATACTTTAATTCTGTAAAAAGAAGCCTGCTACTGTCTTACTATTTGTCTTTCTTAACAATGTAATCTGTCATATATCAAGGGATTTAATTTGCATGAAACTGAAGGTCAAGGACCACTTTCTTTTATGTGGACAGGAATGTCTTTTGTAAATAATTAATAGTTCTACTTAAATTATTTAACTTTATTCATCTTTAATAAAGAATACAAATGCAGTATATTTAATTAATATAAGATAAAATATAATACAAGATATAAAAGTACTGTAAATGTATTTTCCCAAGATCAACATTATTTCTGGATTTACTTAGAAGTCTGCAAATTTTTTAAAAATAAAAATTGTTTTCTGATACATAAACCCTCAAAACACATTGCTTCCTTAAATGTGGGCATTTCTACTAAAATGTTCTTGTTACAGTACAATTAGTTAATATCAAAAGATGTACTTTCTGTGAAATTGAGAATATATGTGTATTTCCTTAGAAGACCTAATTTTGAAAATTAAAAAAACGAAAACGTTTCTGATAAAGCCACACAATTAAATTTGCATAGAAGTAAACATTTTGGGGTAAATGTCTCAGTTAAAATTATTGCATCAACTTCCCATGTAAATATTGGTAGTCATCTTCACACTCAAATTACGAATAGTAAGGGTGGTCTCCTAATGATTCATCTCAAGATAATACTCAATATATACCTGTCCACTCCATTATGTTGGAGGTACAGTACTGTGCAAAAGTCTTAGGCCACCACCAGCTGGTTTGGGGAAATTCAATGAGTGAGGAGGGGATAACTCAGTCTCCAAGCCATGTAGACACACCAACTGTCTCCAAATTTGATTAAGTGCCCCCCCCCCATTGCTCTTTGGATTTTCTTCAAACCAGCTTGTGGCAGCCTAAGACATTTTCACAGTACTGTAGAACTATGTGTGGAAACACCAGGGGCAAACACAACAAAATAAGTCCTACTTTGTAAACTTTAATGTGAAATAATGCACATTCTTCCTCACAGAATCAGCTATTAGATACCATTCCCAAAATTAAAAGGAATGAAACAGTAAGAGAATGAGACTTGTTTAGCACACCACATATATTAATAAGCTGATTTTCCATGCAGTCCAATCTAAAAATCTGATTCATGAAACCCTGGTAGACCTACCCTCTGCAAGTCTTGATGTACCAATACCTTTTCTGCTCTCACATCCATGGCCTGGCCTACTGGTTCTGCAATCAGCAGAAAATCAAGTCTTCTCTAGAAGTCCTGTCAACTGCTATCTTTTTCCATGGTGGTAGGCAATGTTGAGCAGATTAAGGCTGTGACTTTAAATTGGGTACCCCAGGGCAAAGTTCTTGCTGCCCCGCCCAAGCTAGGGGTCTGGCTACATGTGCCTATTCAACATTTCAAAAAAAAAAAAAAAAAAAAAGGATGAGTTGGCTAACCTCCCAGGCTTCCATTGTTATTCTCAGTCTTCAGACAACCACTCTCCATATGCAGAAAATTATTTCAAAAAGGGAAGAAACTAGCATTTTTATCGTGCTTCGGATTAGCTCTCTTCTGTATATCCCATATAGGGCTACATACTGTTTAGCACCCTATAACAGTAATAGTGAAGCTTGGCACTCCAAGTGTTCTTGGACTGCAATCACCAAAAATCCAAGTCAGCACTCCTGTTGATCAGAGCTTCTGGGAACGGAAGTTCCAAAACACCTGGAGTGCCAAGGTTCACCATCTCTGCCCTATAAACTATTCTGTTGCCTTCAAGTATTCCATCACCAGAGTTGTTTTTGCAAAGAAAACTATCTATTACCTCAAGGAGAAAATGTTTTGGTCAGTCTTGCTCTTGGGGGAAAAAAAAGAACAACCACTTTCTAGTACAGTGTTTTCCAAACTATGTTCTATGGCACACTGGTAGACTTCAATTCCCAGAAGCCTAAGTCGGTACATTGGCTGATCAGTGCTTTGGGGAATTGACTTAGGCTTCTGGGAACTGAAGTCCAAAAACCAAATTTGGGAAATGCTGTTCTAGCAAAACAAGACCAGGTTTCATGCAAGTCCCACAAGAAGCAGGGCTGGGATATCCATTGTGTTCCTGTGTAAATATGATGTTTTCCAAAAAAAAAAAAAAGTCACAGGAGAAAATAATCTAGTGGATTAAATCATTGGTTCATAAAAGTTGAAATAAAATTAAAAAGGATAAATCAACAGCCTGGGAAGAGAGTCTAATTTAAATAGGTGAGATGGAAATATTATTTGTAATGGATCCCAATTACTTCAGTTTCATTCCTCATGATATTTCACAGTGCAAAACCCAAGAGTCATGCAATTATCATTATGTTCTTATTCCTGTAGCAGGTTATATGTGTTAATGAAGAAAAACTAATTATACATCATCATAATCAGTTACCTACCAAGTCTTTTCCCACAGCTCCCTTTCAAACAAATGCCTGATTAACATCAAAGCCTATCATGTTTTCCCATTATTAAAAATGAAAAAGCTTAATAACCGAGCACCACTAAAATAGGAAAAACTTCAGTTTTACATAGCAGCAAGCATTTTGATCCTTATTGATTGGCCCAGCAGCTTTGCTCACCTTTTTATATTTAACTTCATGGAACTACTCTATATTCTTCATGGATTAGAAAAAAGTAGCACAGTCTTAAGGTGTTTAAGAAGCAAAGCAGATGCATAATACAAATGTGACACTCATAAAAATTATTCTTTGTTTTGCCTTGCCAAAACCTACTTCTCTACCAGTGAGATTTCTCAGCTTGTCATGACAATGAAAGCAGCTCTCGTCGTCTCCTCTTTCTTTGTTTCTTTTTTAAAAAAATCCAGCTACTATTCTGAGTAAGCCAGTTTGGCCAGGTTATCCTTGTAATAGAATTGATCATATTGCCAGCGACTGAATGCCGGATTTCAGGTGGCAGTTAACTAACATGACAACTCTGAGGACTAATGGGCTTTTGGGTGCCAAAGTTCACAGGGAAGGGTGATGGCCCCCAAGTGGATTAAATCCTACTTGAATCCTGCAACAGCTTCATCAGTCCTGGCCTGGGGCTGAGGAGGACTTTGTGTGCCAAAAGGGCTCAGGAACAGAAAGTGACTCACAGAACTGGATCAGTGGTACAGGTGTCATGCAGAAGGCAAATAGAAGGCAAGTGCCTCATATTGTCCCCAGGACCATCTTCATGGCTGATTACAATGATGATCGGCAATATTCTGATTTGAATATGGCAGAAGAAGAAGATTCTGAGTGAGAAACTGCCATATCCTGTGCAACGTAAGGTTCATTCTGGAGCATATCACACAGAAAAGATGTGATTTTGAATATGAACGGTAACGGTTTGACACAACATAGACTTGTACATAATTTGTACAATTATTAATATTGCATTTTTGTGGCACAGTATTCTAGGTAAAATCTTTGTCAGAAAAAAATGCCATTGGAATAATTGTAAAAAAAAATCTTGCACAGCTTGGAGTTTTTGAAATTTCTTGCTGGAAAAATAAAAGAAAATAGCCAAGAAATTCTGTAACGTTTCCCATGGAATATCAGGTGTGTGTGGGCGTGTGTGTGCATGTGTATGTGTGTGCACGTGTGCGTGCATATGTGTGTGGGTGCATGCATGCATGCGTGCAGGAATTTTGCACAAAGAAATTGTACTGTAAGGAGAAAAGACTGATTTGTTTTCCCCTAACTTTTAACTGAGAGTAACAGATGTCATGATTCACACCTCTAGTGCAGTGGTGGGCTCCACACAGTGGGCATGGTTAACTGTGGGCATGGTCAGGTGACTGGGTGGACATGGCCAGCCACTTCCTTCTGCTCAGTGCGCATGCACTACTTTATAGTTTAGTGCATGTGCACTAAGCCAGGCAACAATTTTCTGCACCTGGACTGGGAGCAGTGAGGACGCAGAGCAGTGGCACCAGCGGGCAAAGCGGCAGCAGATGAGATGGAGGTGGCAACAATGGAAGAAGTGGCGGTGGGAGCAGCAGTGGCTGGAGCAACGGGTGGGCGTGCCAGTTCCCCCACAACCCAAGCGCTGATCGCACGGTACGATTGATCGTGGCTTGGGTTGTGGGGAGGAATGGGTGCTCCGGCTGCCGCTGCTCCCACCACTGCTGCCGCTACTGCTGTCACTTCTTCCACTCTTGGCACTTCTGTCTCCTCCACTGACGCTGCCTTTGTGTCTGCACTGCTCCCAGTCCAGGCACAGAAAATGGTCACTTGGCTTAGCATGCATGTGCTAAACTATAAAGTAGCACATGCGCGCTGAGCAAAAGGAAATGGCCAGCCAAGTGGGCATGGCCTCTCAGGATTTCCTCTACCGGTATGCCCAGACCAGGGTGCACCGGGTCCAGCACAGCACTACTCTAGTGCATATAACCATAAGAAGAGGAGGCATCAATCGAGTGTTCTGTAACTTCTCAGTAATGCAGACATGTTTGGGCCAAGCTGTTGAAGGCATTTCTTCCTTCAAATCAACATCATGCTGACCAGCCTCAAGCATGCATAGTCTGCCAGTCAAACAGGAAAGGCTTCATAACAACAATGACTTAGCAGTTTGCAAATATCCATCATTTAGAAACTTCTAATTACAGGTTTTCTAACACATAAGAACACCACAAAATCTATAAAACAGGGGTGGCCAACCTATGGACTGTGGGCTGGGGCCGGCCCCCAGAACCATTTCATCTGGCCCGCCACCACCCTCACCACTCCTTGAAGTGGAAGCAGATGCGTTTCCAACAGCCATAAAACATGTCTGTGCATACGTAAATGTGCCAGTGCCTGCTGTCAACGCTGCCGCAAGTGCTGCCCTAAAAGCCCTAAATGCCTTTTTTACGGCAGCATTTATGGCATAAAGAACCACGTGACTGGCCCGCTCAGCTGACCAGGGGGCATGGTCCGGCCTGCAGCGTGAAAAGGTTGGGAACCCTTGCTATAAAACATGGACATACACTTGTTTAACAGATGGGCCAGAGGAAGCGCAGCAATGGACAAACCAGGCACTGGTCCAGCATAGTACAATTCTTCTCAGTACAACAAGCCACAATGGAATGGGAGTTACTTACCCAATGAGAAAAGGCAGGCAAACAAAGTTACGGATCACTTCAGAATTGCTGAGTTAGGTCAGCTGCTTTAGGAGAAAAGTGCTTTGTTACCCTGTTGTTTGCTGAAGAGCAAGCTCTTAGTATGAAACCAACAATCAAGTGCACTTCTGTTCAATTCATAAGGTTACTTAATCAATCAAGTTCTACCCTCAAAACACAGAATCCAATTTCTTTCCAAGTGGTGTTTGTGCTAGCTTGCTAAGTGGAATATAATGCTATACCCACAGCAATCAACTTCTGAATAGACAGCAAGCGCCTTAAATTAATCCTCCTGAAACTGCAGTGGCAGAATTTGAAAGGCATTAGCTTTGACCTGGGCTCTGGGATGGGATTCACGAAAGCAGTATGGAGTATGACAAAATGGAAATAAAGCGGACCTTCATCTGACTTCTCATCGTAACGTAATAAAGTAAGGAACTCTTGGGGAAGAACATGCCCTAGTATAATTCCCTGGAACTATTTACATTCTTTCTTCTTCACCAGCACTCAACAAAACCACATTTTCCAAATTCCTTGCTTAAGTCTGAAAAATTCAAAGAAACTAACAGGGAAAATATACATATGGCAGAAGTCAGTTCCCTTGAGTTTAATTAGGCTTCTTCCCAAAATAATGAATAAGCATTTCAGACTAAATAACCTGTACATATTCTGTAAGGTAAAGGTCACCCTTGCTAGAAAGCCAGTTATATCCAACTTTAGGGTTCAGTGCTCCTCTCTGTTTATAGCCGTCTGCATCTGCAGATGTTTCTGTGGACATGTAGCAGGCCTGCCTAGATACTGGAGTGCATGGAACACTGTTTACCTTCCCACTGAAGTGGTTCCTATTTATCTACTTGTAATTTCTTGCTTTCGAACTGCAAAGTTGGAAGGCACATGTTCTGTAAGCTACCACTAAAAATCATAATGCAATATATTTAGTGTACTATGCAGATAAGCAATACAAATGTAAATATTTTGCGCTAAGGAAGCTGTGACATGTGAATAATATATTTTACCCTTGAATGTTTACAACTACCAGGGATAAGCAACTGCTTTGTAGTATATTGTTATTTATAATGATGCCACATATTTACATCTGAACCTTACTAGATTTGCCTATATAATGCTCCATTTACAATATGCAATTTATTATTTAAGTATTTTAATTATCTTCTTCAAATAGTGGAGCACTCTTTTTCTACTTTTCACAACATATTAACATATTATCATTTTTAATTGTCTTCAGAAAACCCGACCATAAAGATGCAAATTTTCCAAATTGCTCTGGATGACCATATGCTGTTCTTTCTTTAAAAACAGCTCAAGATGATTTATAAAACGTATGAACCAGGCTAAGCTATGTATGAAACGGGTTAAGCTAAATTCACAAGATCCAACCTAATAACTCATTTTATTTATTTCAAGACAGATGGCAGTTCTTGAAATTCTAACAAAGAAGGCTCACACTATTTGGTGTAATGAATAGAGGTTGGTAAGACTGAGTCAAAAGTATGAAAAAAGTATGAAAAAAGAACAAGACCAGAAACTGTATAGATTTATGCAATTTTTCTAATTTAACTGACATCCTTCCAACTACACGTTTCTCTCTCTCCTAATACACAGAGCAATGCTCTTTCAAATGGCAGGTTTAGACATAAATGTTTACATAATCTGGGCATTACAAGTAACAAAAATGCAATCTGAAATGAGCTTTTCTTAATTCATGTTCAAAGCAATCCAATAGCGTTTGTGCAGTGGAAAGATAAACCAGCAAGATGCTATCATTGATTGGACATGCCCAAATGTGTGCACAAAATGTGAACATGTAATATGTAAACTTTTACATATATATTTTTGGATTTTTTAAAATACAGTAACCTAGGAGGAATATGGGGGAGAGGCTCATAAAATTCTCCCTTTTTTGAATTTAAAAAAATGTCTTTAGGTTATTTTAAGTCTTATATCAGTCATGGAATTAGTGTATGGATTATATGCAGAGAGAAGGCTTGCAAATTGAGTATGACTCTTTATTAAATCATTTAGAAAATTAGGAAAAATTGAAAAATGTTCAATTAGAAACAAATTCAGACTTAGAAGTCCTGAACTTTCTCTTTGAAAATACAATGGTGAAGTATAGGTGTAACCCATGGTTTGGACACATTCTGGGCAGCACAAGCATTATGGCCACCTGAAATGAGAAGCAAAGTGGCATTTCTCCATCTTCTATGCAACTTGGGGTTATGCCCCATATTGAGCACAAAACCAGGGTCAGTAATGGTGGCAGTGATGCCACTTCTTCTACTATCAGCTACTGACCCAGGAAGGTCCTTGAGCTCACATTCTGCTCTCTAATGCTTGGTTGTGATGAGTTCTTCAAACCACAGCCATATAGCAGAGGTGCCCCTCTCACAAAAAAGAGAGAAAGAAAGAAAGAAAGAAAGAAAGAAAGAAAGAAAGAAAGAAAGAAAGAAAGAAAGAAAGAAAGAAAGAAAGAAAGAAAGAAAGAAAGAAAGAAAGAAAGAAAAGGAAAAAAGCTTGTAGGCAATTGTTCTGGCCAACTCTCCCAAAGTACCTTGGCTTCAAGGACCCTATGCAGTCCACTCTTGCTGAAAAGCCCACAAAATTCTGAAAGGTGCCAGGGAATACAAAGCAGAACGAGGTGGGGTTAGGGTTATTTTGTAACCCACAGCATTGTGTGAAGCAACTCATTCTGATTGTCCAGTGTCTGGATCAGTTCTGGACATGGACAGCAATCTGGGGCGAGTAAGAATCTGGAAATCAGAAGCAATGTGACAAGCCAGACTTCAGTGACACAAAGTCACTGGAGACTACAGAACAAAGAAAGGCAAAGAACAAGGCTCATAGCAAGCCAAAACCAACAGGCTAACTAGGAGACAGGCTAAAACAGCAAACATAAGGTGAGGAATCATCCAATAAAGGACAGAAGTGCTTTGTTGACTAAGCATATTGAGTCATAAAATAAAATATTTTTCCTACCCTCCAAAATTTCTAATGCTCAGTCTCAGTGGGCTCAGTTAATCTGAAATATTCTTTTCTAGGAAGTTGCTTTCTACTGTTCCATGGTGTCAGAGATTACTCTGGGTTGAAAGGATTTTTAGGGGACACCCGAATGAGGCTCCTTTCATGTCCCCAAGCTCTTGGGTATCAAAACCTGACCTTTCAGTCTCCAGCTTGGCGCCTTAACCACTAAGCCACGAGGGGAGCTGCAGTTCTCTGGTTCATCACACACAACAGGACCCACAGGCTAAATAAAATAGTTCTTGACAAGGTATGTTTCAAAAACTCCATAACCTTCTTAACTGGACTGAAATTGGGCAACTGTATTTAAACTGGATAGGAAGCTTTGGGAACCATTAAGTTTATTGGCCATTTTAGTAGCATTTTTAATGTAAAATTCAACATTATGTTTAATCTTATTGGTAGCCACACTCAGATTTCAAGGCTGGACATCTACATTAATTCAAATCCACAAATGCAGTCTACCAACTATGAAACCATTTCTAATGGACCATGAATACTATTTCCCCTCTATTCCATTACCTCTGAGTTTTCATTATCACATCAATTATTAGTTGAGAGTAGAAAAAAAACAGAGTATTCACAAAGGCTTGCCCAATATGCTGTATGTACAGTAATGGAGAATTTAATTTTGTAATCAGCTCCATTTTAACTGGAAAAGTTGCTGTGATTTTTAAAAAATTGCTGGAAACCAATTTATCTGGAACCACAAGCCTGCTTAATAGTATCTACCCATGAAACTACCTTCAGTATAACTCTGCGCTGTTGGATGCCTGCACTATTTTCAATTTTCATTTGTTAGATATATGATCAACCATGTCAAACCTGCCTGGAGTAACAGAAGTTGGAAAAATAAAATGAAGTCATTTACTTAAAACATTTTGATAGCTATTTGTCCAAGAAAATTCCCGGTCAGATTTTGTGCTCAAAGGCATTCACCTACAAAGTTAACTGGATGCTTTGAGAAGAAAACTAATTTAATTTTTTTTCTGTTATCTTAACAGAACATCTGTTAAACCAATATCCAAGGAAGGTAATGCGTTCAAAATTAAATATCCTGCAGGTAGGCTTATTAAAATACACGCAACACTGAAATTTAACTGCTAACCACTGCATTATAAATGTAAAACCACAACAATTTAATTATTTCGCTGATGGATATAAAGTTAATAAAGGTCCAATATACTCCTAATAAGTGTCAAATCAGTCTTATAGCTAATACAGAAGGATTAGTACAATGAACAAATTGCTGCATTGTCATGGCAAAAAATAATAATTTCTTACCTCTTAGACATTATGAAACATTATTTTAAGTGATGTATTAAATACCCCTTTGAAATGTCACATTTAACTGACTCATTGTTGAAAACTGAATGCCAGGTAGCTAGAAGTGTTATCTTAGATATTTCTACAGCCTTCAACACATGCTGTATATGAAAACATAAAATGAAATCTAATTGCCATTTTGTAGCTAAGTAACTGGCATGGTGTATATAAGAACAAGCATTTGAAAGTATGTTCCATGGAAAGTAATCCAATCTGCAAGAGCAAAGTATCACTGTATTGGCACAGCAAAGAGCACCCACCAATGTAGCCATAATGTGCTCCAGGCTTGAAAAATAAGGTGAGGAATTAATAGGTCTGACCCCACTGATATGACAGGGAATTTTGAATGAATTGAGGTAGAGCAGGATCATATTAGTGCAGGGAAAGGCTGCTGCAAATGAACATTTGTAAACTGGATCCCACCCAATCCAAACAGTACCAAAGAAGTTCCACCCAAATAGGCTATGTTATGCACCAAATCAGTGATGGGATGACCCCGGTTCCATCCGGTTCCCTGGAACCGGTAGGAACAATCCCGGAGGGTTCTCAGGGAGGGTAGTCAACTTTTGAGGTGTCCGGTTCCGGATGCCTCACAGAAATTTTTTTTTAAAAAATCGGAGCCAAAATGGCTCAAATTGACTGTGCATGCGTCAGATTGAGTTTCTGCGCATGCGAAGTCAATTGGAGCCATTTTGGCTCCGATTTTATTTTATTTTTCTTTTAGAGCTGGAGCCGCAACTTTCAAGGCGGCGGCGGCAGCACCAGCCCTCAGAGGAGGGCACCTCCCCCGGGGCACGTTGAGGTCTGCCTGGGCTGTCTGCTGCCGACAAGCCCCCATGCCCTGGGGACACCCGGTGGGGCGCACTCCCGCCGCCTGCAGCCTCCTCCTCAGCCGGGCGCCTGTGGCCTCCTCCTTGGGTCGGTGCCTTTTTGGCCCGGCTCCGGCCAGGGGCAGCCAGGGGCTGTGGGCAGCAGTGGCTCTGGCGGTGGCTGTGGCCGCGGAGCCTCCCTGGGCCATCCGCTGCCGACAAGCCCCCATGCCCTGGGGACTCCCGGCGGGGCACACCGCCACTGCCTGCAGCCTTCTCCTCTGTCAGGCGCCTGTGGCCTCCTCCTCCTCAGGCCGGTGCCTTTTTGGCCATGGCCGCAGCCGGAGCTGGGCCAAAAAAGCACCGACCCAAGGAGGGGGAGGAGGAGGCCACAGGGCTGCAGGCAGCGCCGGCGGTTGTGGATGGCGGCTGCAGGTGGTGGCTCCTGTGGCCGCAGCCTTCGTAGGAGGAGGAGGCCGCAGTCGGGGGCGGCGCACAATGCCGGCTGGCCCCGGGCCATGGGGATTTGTCGGCCCCAAGGAAGGTAAGTAAGTGAGGGTTTTTTATTTGGGGTGGGTGGGTGATTTATTTGTGTTTTGGGTGGGTAGTTGTATTTTTATTTTTATTTATTATTATTTCTTCTTATTTGCTATCCCTCCCCAATCGGGCAAGCCCGACTCTGGGCGGCTTACAATGTTGACTAAAAAATCAGTAATACACACATATAATAATACAAAAAATACAACTAATACTTAAAACTCTAAAACTGATACTTTAAAACTAATGCTTAAAACAGAGCAAGAGATAAAACTGAGAAGAGATAAAAACCGGAAAGGGTGGCTGTCCACTAGATCAGCCACCCTACATAGGATCCCGCGTTCCCAGATCCCCACACTTGCCCTGCCAGCCAGGTTTTTAAGCCTCTTTGAAAGGGCAGGAGCTCTGTCTGAAGGCGCAACTCAGTCGGGAGGAGGTTCCAAAGGGCCGGGGCGAACACGGAGAAGGCCCTCCTTCTAGTGCCAGTGAGGTGAGCCTCTCTGGCAGATGGAACAACAAGAGAGCCCCTCCGATCCGCCCTGGTGGGACGGACAGATGTTCTCAGGGTGATGCGGTCTCTTAGGTATCCTGGCCCACTACCATATAGGGCTTTAAAGGTAATGACCAGCACCTTGAATTGCACCCGGAGACATACTGGCAACCAGTGCAGCTCCCGAAGCAGCGGTGAGGCATGAGCATAATGCTCGCACCCCATCACTACCCAGGCCACCGCATTCTGGACCAGCTGCAGTCTCCGAATGGTCACCAAGGGCAGCCCCATGTAAAGCGCATTACAGTAATCAAGTCTGGAGGTGACCAAAGCGTGTGTGACTATGAGCAAGGCGTCCCAGTCTAGGAGTGGGCATAACTGGTATATTACACGAAGTTGTGCAAAAGCCCTCCTGGCCACGACTGCCACCTGCTCTTTGAGCAGTAGTCGTGAGTCCAGGAAGACCCCCAGATTACGCACCGGGTCCGTTTGGGGCAGAACTGCCTCATCCAGAACCAAATTTTATTTAATTTTTATTTTATTTAATTTTTATTTTATTTATTTCTTTATTTTATTTATTTAAGTTATTTACGGGTTTGTGTTGTAGCTGTCTGGGTGGGTGGGTGGGCTGAGGTGTGTGTGTGTGTGTGTGTGTGTTTGTGTGTGTTTATTTTTATTTTATTTATTTTTATTTTATTTATTTTTATTTTGGCCCCGCCCACAACGTCATGACGTCATGGCGTCGACTCCACCCATGACATCATGATATTGGCCATGCCATGATGTCCGTGACGTCATGGCATGGTAGTAGAATTTTTGTCATCCCATCACTGCACCAAATGTCAAACAAAAAGGAAAACAGTGATCGCACAGTGGTTAAACTGCTGTAAAGTTTGCCCTTGTTTGAAAGCCAGTCCAAGCCCATGCTGGGAGGCCAAATTACCGGGACGGGTGGCCATACACCTCTACTGAGAACCCATAATGTAAAGGGCCATGTCACCTTGGCAGTATCTGCTTTGGCTCCTCTTGCAGGGCTCTCGGCCCTGTGGAAGAAAGTCCAAAGCACATGGGCAGCTTTGGATATTTCTCCACGTTGCTACCAAAGCACTTCAGAGTTTCTTCTACAGGGCCGAGGGGAGCCCTGTGAGAGGAGCCAACTCTAGGGTTCAGTGTTCATCTCTGTTTATAGCCGAAGAGCCAGAACTGTATGCCTCCCCAGACATTTCTATGGACATGTGGCAGGCAGGCCTCGACACCGGACTGCCCAGAGCACTGTTTACCTTCTCACCAAAGTGGTACCTATTTATCTACTTGCAATTTCTTGGTTTTGAACTGCTAAATTGGGAGGAACTGGGACAGAAATGGAAGCACACTCCATCATGCAGCACTCTTGAACTCATGATGACCTTCTAGTCATCTAGCTCAGTGTCTTAACCACCCTGTGTACTGCTGTATCGCAACCAAACTGCTGTTAATGTTGTCAGTTTGATCCTGATGGAGATCCAGGTTGACTCAGCCTTCCATCCTTCTGAGGTGGGTCAAATAAGTACTCAGCATGTGTGTGTGTGTGTGTGGGGGGGTAAAGTGAGTTACCTTGTGAACAACCCAGAGAGTGCACCAAGCACTGTAGGGCAATATATAAGTGTAATTGCTACTGCTATAACTCTGCTACCATGGAAGATCGTGTCCATTATGAAACCAAAACTATTATTTAAGAAAGCACTTCAAAATATAAGGAGATACTTTTGTTCTCTCTATACACACTGTGGCCTTCTCATTTTAACAAAACATCCTTCCTGCTCAAGCTTCTATTGCTGTAGCAGCAGAAACATCACTTTGAGCTGGTAAGGATAAGAGCTTGAGTGAGTACTTTTCTACTTTTCCATGGCAATTTTCTCCATGTTCTGCAAGTATTTTCTTAATAACAACTAGGAAAATAAAAATCCTGCAGACTAGGAAATAATATTAATAACATAAGTTAATAAGGGTTTGTTCAGAATTTTGAAAAAGACATGTTAGGGATGGAGTGCAAGTAGTGATAGAAGTGCTTGGAGCAATCCCAACAGGGTTGAAGAAACACCGGAATGTGGTTGGTATTGATAAGATCATGACAGAGCAGCTGCAGAGAGTAGCACTAATAAGTTCAGCTATATTACCAGGCACGACCTCACTGTCTCTTATGTCCAGGGCTAGGACCCAAGTGGTGGGATGCCAAAACCCCAGTCCAAATATTGTGGACTGTGTACATCTTTGATGAAGAGAATGATGAGGATATAAAGCTCTAATATCAAATAACTAATATAAAAGACACAGTCTGGCCAGGTTATCATGCCATGGTAACTATACACCATACCGCCAGCGATCGTCAGGTGGTGGTTAACTAACCTGACAACCCTGAGGACTAATGGACTTTGGTGACATTGTCCACAGGGAAGGGTGATGGTCCCCAAGTGGATTAAATCCCACTTGAGCCCATCTTGATGGAGGGCAGCAGTTTCATCAATACTGGCCTGGGGCTGTGGAGGACTTTGTGTGTCAAAAGGGCTCAGGAACAGAAAGTGACTCACAGAATTGGATCAGTGGTACAGGTGCCATGCTGTGATGCAGATGGCAGATAGAAGGCAAGTGCCTTATATTGTCCCCAGGACCATCTTCATGGCTGATTACCATGATGATCGGCAATATTTGGAATCAGATATGGCACTTGAAGTAGAAGAATATAAAATAATAAAATACAACAATCCAATATTTAAAAAATGGAGAATATTAAAATGAAGCAAAAACACAACAAAAACGCAGGAAAATGCATCTATTTGCAATGTATCAGGAACCATAATGTATATACACTAATACCCCGGATAACGACTGCACCGGATAACGCTAAAATCGCATAACGACGACAAATTTGGGGGGAAGATTTGCACAGGAGAACGCTCATTTTAGACACTCATTTTAGTGTTATCCGATCCATCGTATTAAAGAAGGAGGCCACAGCTCCTCTCCCTGCCACTTCCCTCCTTCCTTTCCCCCACCCCCACCCCCAGTAGGGGACTCCCCACACCCCACCTCACTGCTTGCTCAGAGAGAATCCAGCCCAGCTATACCTTCTTGCTGCTTTTGAGCTCCGACATGCAGCTGATTGCTCTTTCTCTTTCACTTCCTGTATTGACAATACAGGGAGGGGGAAAGAGAGAGAGAACCAATTAGATTTCTCTCTTTCCTCCTTCCCTGTTTAAATGTACAGGGAAGGAAATAAAGAGACAAAGAGAAAAAGCCTCAATCGGAGAGTGCAGGTAAGCACGGAGGAAAGACTGCAGTAAAATGGGGGAAAAGGTGATCCTACTGCAGTCACAGTGGGGGGGGGGGGGTTAGCTTTAAAGGCACACCACTGCCTGCTCGGTTTGTCCCTGAAGTCAGGGCTTTTTTTTAGCGTTGTTCGATGCATGCATCGGACAACGCTAAAAACCGGATAACGTCATGACTTGTGGAACCAAGTCATAATGTTATCCGGGGTATTACTGTACTCGAGTATAAGCCTAGTTTTTCAGTCCTAAAAATGAGATCAAAAAAGTGGACTTGGCTTATACTCAGGTCAATGAGTGCAATGGAAAAAGGTGGTGGCGGCTAATAGCCTTCACCACCCACTTCTCCCATCCTGTCGTTGGCACATCTTAATTAGCATGGAGAAAACTCCTTTCTGCTGCATCTTATTTTCATGCACCGTATTTTGATTACTGAAACTCACTAAGCAGCTGCTGCATTTGCCACCCCTGGCTTATATTTAGGTCAATCTATTTTCCTGGTTTCTCAGTTCAAAATTAGGTACCTCGGCTTATATTTGGGTCAGCTTATACTTGATTATATACGGTATAATAAAACAGTAAATAAACAAAAAGAAATAGATAAGGAAAACCCAGATCATCTTACCACAAGAGTTTTTTCATGGAGCCAAGGTTAACATGATATTGTTGAATGAAAATAAACTCCAGTTTATAGGTTATGAAAATGGGAGCTATTAAAGGGGGTGTTCTTCAGCTCTCCAAGAGTCTGGGAAGAAAAATATTGCCAGAAAATTCTCTCATGTGAATTTAGACTGACTAAAGATGGAATTAAACTATGTTGCTTATTCACAGTCAAGGACGATAGAAGCTTCAAGCTAAGGGAAGTTGATTTCTGGCGCAGTAGTACATGAGGATGTGTATACTATAAGCAATGTTGCCTCTAACATATGACTGAGGATGGAGATAACTTTCTTGGGTCTGTATTTTTAAGCAAATTAATCTTCCAGACAAATATGTGGATTGGAACACAATGAATTCTTTGACTTATGTTAGGATACATTGCCGATGTAAATCATATAACATGTATATGGCTCAAAAAAAAATCTTTTCCACAAACAAATATGGACATTGAATAGAATAAACAAATACAGTGGAACCCCATATAACAAACGGTTCATATAACAAAAAAATTCGTACAATGGAGCGTTTGTGCACTCTGCACACATAATGATTTTTTTTTGTTATACTGGGTTTTCGTATATCTCGCTTAATGAAACACCGTATAATGAAATTTTCTTTTTCGTTATGTGGGCATCACCCATTTGCTTTGTATAATGAAAAAAGGGCATAATGAAGAGCTCCGTGGAGCTCCGTGGGGTTCTACTGTATCTGGATTGGAACACAATGAATTCTTTGACTTCTATTCCTCTCCAAGGTGTGCAACATAATGTAGCTCTCATCTCAAACACTATACAGTATACAGAATTCATGTATGTTAGGATACATTGCAGATGTAAATACCTATAACATGTATATGGTTTAAAAACCATTATTTCCACAAACCTATATGGAAATTGGATAGAATAAATTTGTAAATGGGTATATGAGAAACTGTTTTGATTTTATGTACCGTAATCTGAAAATTTCAAATTCCATGCAAACACTTTGTGATTCTTTGTGCTTCTTTGAAGTAAGGGCACATGTACCTCTTATGACCTGTGAGTTTTTAAATTAGGGAAAAAAATCTGTTAAAATAAATCTATTCCTAATAAGTAGGACAGATTACTGCAAAGAAAAAAAACAACTTGTTCACCAATACAGCATTACTCAAAAGACTATACATGACAATATATGTTTTATGTGATAAACATTTGCAACAGCAAACACTAGGCACATAGGACTTCTTTCTAACATGGAGTCTTTGTTCTCCTTTTTGCCACCAGGCAATTTGGTCATCATAATTCTGACAGGCTATGAAAGCTGTGGTATCATGCCGAAGACATTAAGAGTGACATAATGACATGAAATGTTCGGAGTTCACTGACAAACGTCAGATGACATCTCTGTCCCAGGTTGTAATGTGATGTGAACAGCTCTGCATGTCTGTTTTTTCGTAGTCCTTTAGCTGCTTCAGTCTCATGAGGAGGTGGTAATCGTATCTGTTGAATACCCCACTTTCTTTTATAACAGTTCTTTCACTTGCATAAAGAGCAACTGTAAAAATGCCACAACCTCTGTGACAAGGAGAGGAGCATCCATTAGGAAAGTTTCAGAAGGTTTGGCAGCAGCTTGAAATAGGCTGGCATCTTGAGAACACTGAGCAACAGGAGAAAATGAGCTGTACATAGGCAGAAAGAGAGGCAAGCTGCAAAGCTTCCTCCAAACTGAAAAAAAAAACCTATTTAAGAGAAAGCTATATACTGTACTGTATTAGGTAAAGGTCGCCCTTACTCGAAAGCCAGCCATATTTAACTCCAGGGATCAGCACTCATTTCTGTTTATAGCCAAAGAACCAGTGCTGTCTGCAGACGTTTCCGTGGACATGTGGCAGGCATGAATAGATGCTGGAGTGTATGGAATGCTGTCTACCTTCCCACCAAAGTGGCCCTATTTATTTAATTGCAATTTCTTGCTTTCAAACTGCCATGTTGGCAGGAGTTGGGACAGAGATGGAAGTTCACTCCATCTTGTAGCACTTAGGTCTCGAACTGCTGACCTGCTGACTTTCAAGTCATCAAGTTCAGTGTTTTAACCACTAAGCCAAGCACATATGGAAAACAATGTTTTTCCAATTATGTAATTGCTAGGCAGCGGTTTTATCTTACATTTCCTAAACCCATCTTGTACAAGATTATCTCCCATGGTTTACATCCTCTCCTGTGGCCCTAATGAAAGACAGAGCTGTGCTTCCCCAAATATTACTTTTTATTCTATATTTACAGCTAATTCAGTGGAATATCTTGTTCTTTAAAGAGTCCATGTTCATTTTCAAGCAGGAAGAAATACTTTACAGGAGTGCTGTATGACATATTTGCAGTCATAATTATTTTCATCTGAAAATTCTGGGTAAGGCAAAATACTGAGTGTGATATCTTTAAGACAACAAACACTGTTCTAAATGAAATGAACAATTCAATCTTGTTGCTATCTTAAACATGCTTAATTTAGGCATACACAAATGTATTGGTCAAGACCAGGAATTCTCAACCTGTTACTTGTGGGCCGGATGCGGCCTGCAGCACTATTTCATATGGCTCCTCACTGCCTCCACCACACCAGGTAGTATCATGTGGTGGAGGAAGGGCAAAATGGTCATCTGGCCTCTGAAGCTGTCGGAGGCATCGTGACCCAACCTCTGACTTAAAAAGGTTGAGTACTCCTGTTCAAGAGTACTGGTGAACAACTTGGTCAATACACTTTCTGAATTTTAAGATTATTTTTATCACCATCTCACATTACATTTCCAATTTCTGAGGATAGGATGGCTCCCACTGAGGGGGGCCATCACCTCACCTAAAGGGGCTTATCTATCCATAGCCATTGGCCCATTTAGGGAGTCAGGTTATTTACCACCATCCAACAGTTGCCATTGAGTCACTGGCTGTATGGTCTACTCCATTACTGTAGCGGGATCTCTGGCCAGACATTACTTGTAACAGTACAAGAGCCTTATTTGCTATCTGAACCCACCTCAGTTGTTCTTAACTTGGAGTTAGGATTGTTCCCACTATTCTGTACTGGTAATTTCAGAAAGATGTGGGGGCTTGCCCCGTCTAACTAGGCAGTGTTGCCCATCTCTTGTCAATGACGTTAGGATGAGACTAAAACTCACAAAAGCATCCTCTGTTGGATCCCTTGGACAAAATGAAAATGGAGGGCACACATCATGGTCTTCCCAGCCAGCAGATGACGTGATATCCAAATGGCTAAAAAATGCATTGGAGACCAAGACCAAGACCATCCACACTCTTGTTTTTCTCGTCACCATGTACAGGTGTAAAAACTGGATGGTAATGAAAGCTGACAGGATTCTCCACTTCTCCCTGCACTCCGGCGCAACCAGGAGCAAAGAGGAGGAGGGAGCGGCTGGGCCAGGCCAGGTCATGCTGCTGCCACCGCTGCTTGGCTGCTCCTGCCTCCCCCCCCTCCCGTGGGCCCAAAGGAAGAAGGAGCCATCCAACATGGCCAGGCCAGGCAGGGCTAAGCTGCCGCCGCCACTGCTTAAGTGCTCCTGCCTCCCCCCATGAGCCTAGGGGGTGAGGAGGAAGAGGGGACCACCTGACATGGCCGGGCCGGGATGGGCCCAGCCAGCCGAGCTGCTGCTGCCACCACTTGAGGGCCCACGGGGAGGGGAAGCAGGAGTACTCAAGCAATGGCAGCAGCAGCTTGTCTCGTCCCAGTCATGTCAGGCAGCTTCCTTTTCCTCCTTGACCCCCTGGCCCACGAGGGGAGGGAGGCAGGAATGGCCAAGCAGCGGTGGTGGCAACGTGACCCGGTCTGACCCAGCCGCTCCCTCTTCTTCTTCCTCTTCACTCCTGGTCATGCCAGAGTGCAGGGAGAGGAGGAGGGGCGGGGTGGAGTGGTGAACATGGCCAGCCAGTTTTGCTACCTGTACACATGATCTGATGAGGACCGGCTGATGCCCAACACTGCTGAACAGGGTTGTTGAGGACAGGACATTTTGGAGGCCTCTGATACATAGGGTCACCATGTGTTGGAGGCAACATGATGGCACATAACATTGATAACTAAGCTTTTATGATATTTTAAACCAGCAGGGTCAAAGTGGCACTGGCTGGCTGGCACAATTAACAGAGGCAACCCCAAATACTTGGAAAGGTGTGGGGGTGGTTTTCTCTGGTAATGCACCAGAACTAGTAGCACAAGTGAGTAAGTCACTGGTTGTGTAGACAGTGTGGGTGGCAGATAGGGATTATGCATCTCACTGATGCACTATACTAAGTAAGGATGCCTCTGTGGGTTGTTGTCATAGAACCACTATGTACAAACAAACTATCACATGAAAAATATCACTTTCTATGTTGGTAATCTCTTTGCTGTGACCCAGTTCAACATACAGATCTGTATGTTTTCTTTGTACCATCACAGGTCACATACATAAATACAGGAAACATGTTGTCTGTTGTTTTATATTGTTGTTACTTTTTAATCATTTGTACACTGCCCAGAGTGGGAAATATCCAAGCTAGGTGGTATTAAAAATGTAATAAATAAAATAAATAATAAATGTGCACAATAATTTAAATGGTACCGAGAAAGTCATTTGTACACTGCCCAGAGTGGGAAATATCCAAGCTAGGTGGTATTAAAAATGTAATAAATAAAATAAATAATAAATGTGCACAATAATTTAAATGGTACCGAGAAAGTCATCTGGTATTGGTGACAATCCAAACACTTGTGCGGTGCTGGCTTCAAAACAGGAAAGGATTAAAATAACTAGCCTAAAATTAGAAGCTGTTTCAAGCACACCATCTTTAAAAATAGATAGACACAAACACACAAAAAACCAACTCAAGGACAACTCCATTTTATTCTCTCCAAATTTAGACTTAATATTCTTGTTCTCCCAACAAACAGAACTTTTAGAATGGACCCAAAGAGCTGTAGTTTTGCAAGCACTTCATCCATGCTGTGCTTTGACATGTTTAATTTAGCTTGAATGTTCTGAATCATTTTTTTTGCTTCTAGGAATGTGACTAACTGAGGAATGAAAGCACCTCTCCAATAAGCAGGTAAACATTTAAGGAATTGGGGTTAAAAGACATTAGAAGTTACTTATCTATAAAAGGGAAATGTACAATTTAGCATGTCTCCAGAATGGTTTGAGAGCTGTCTACGTGAGCATCTCCTAAGCAGAATTAGGCAAAACCAGTGTACAAAATATTAAGATGAATGTTTATTTTCTGTGCTGATAACATTTACTTCCATAAAGATCCTTTCTGTCCATTATGTCTCAATGGCCAAAATCCAGTGATGACTTCCCAGAAGATCTGTAACACACTGCCACCACCAGCACCCCAGCACCTTACAAACACCTTAGAAGAAAAAGAAAACTCCCTGGAAGTTTTTTCTGGAACCACAGTGGGCTATGGCAAAAGGTGGAAGAAATAAAATTTCCATTTCCATTTTTGATATCAAATAAAAACAATAGAAAGCATGCAGAACCTCTCTGTCTTGACTGACTATCTTCTTACCAATTAACAGAGTTTCTTTATGTATTTTTCCACAAAGAATCAGCTATTTTAGAAAGGAAGCAGAAAAGTAATAAATTGTGCATTACTAAATACAGGTTTTTTAAAACCTTTATAAATAACTAAATTATGATATCCCAAATATGATGTTATATAATGAAAGTTGTACTTTTGAAAGTTTCTTGCGTCAAAGCCCATTAAATATCCTTCTGTTGTTAAACATTTATTTTATATCTACATTGTTTCTGTAATAATTTACAGTACACAATACAAAGGCACACAGTACATTCATCATTCCCACACTGATTTTTTCAGCTACGTAATAACAGAATTATAAGTAGATACAGTATAAGAAGACACCCTTAGAATCAGATGACTTAGATTGATTCAATGGCAAATTACCTTTGATAAATCCCCAGCCTCCAAGTAGAAGCAGATTATAAATATGTTCCATGTAACCCAAAGGACTAACCAGACGGCATACTGTAGAAAAAGAAAAAGAAATGGAATAATACATTATTAATTCTGATATCAACTGTGCTTAAATAAGCTTAAACTGAAAATCCGAAGCAGACACCAAAAGTCATTGTAAATACACTGAGATTATGATTACAGAAGAAACAGGACAAAGATCTTTATCATTTCATTAGAATGAACTATTTACAGTCACTAGTTTTATACATTTGGCAACATTATTATTAATTATGATTAATTAAAACTGTTGAAAAGAAAAGTAAGATCAGGCATAGTATCCAGTATGCGTTGCAGAAATATGGTTCATATTTTAATAGGAACCTAGCTAATTTATACTTTCTTTGACTCAAAACACTAGCCATTATTTTGATTTTTCATACATTTTGTGATACAGTTCTCTAAGAAAAAAGTTTAAGAGATTTTAGATGTTAGTATGTAGCTTGGGGGACCCAGGAAGAGCCTCCTCAAAGATTGTGGTATTTTTGAACCACAATCAGGCATACCCTGGTAATGGCAAGCTTGTGTTGCTGGCTAATCTTTCTTACACTAGGTCAGGCAAAAGGAAGTACAGAATGACCTGAGCAAAAGGTGTCTTCATTTTGGCTGTTTCATGTCTGGCTTAGACACGGAAGAAGAAGTGAGTAGCCTGTGCAAAATGGAAAAAAAGAATTTCCCAGCTCTTGTGTTGAGGATAATATTGAAGAGCTAAGTATTTGTGTCCAAAGAGTCAACACTTCTGCAGTTTGTACAGAAATCCAGAAAATGTCTCATGAATCAATCAACTGTTCCCAATGATTTGAGAAGGACAGAGGGAAACACAGCCCTTCTTTATTTCTTCATGATAATATATAATTAATTTATAAAGTAGTGCAGGATATCTCAGTGAATTAGGTACCAGGCTGCAGAACCAGAGACTGACTGTTCCGTTCTCCATTGTGCATTTCAAAAGAGCTAACCCTTGAGGCCTTGGGCAAGCAACACAGTCCTAGGATGCCCACAGAAGAAGAGAACGATAAACCACTTTAGGTAAAGTTAAAGGTCTCCCTTCCTCTAAAGTCAGCCGTATCCAACTCTAGGGGGCGGTGCTCATTTTCATTTACAGCCAAAGAGCCAGCGCTGTCTGTGTCTGCAAACATTTCCACTATCATGTGGCAGGCATGACTAGACACCAAAGTGCACAGAACAATGTTACCTTCCCACTGAAGTGGTACCTATTCATCTACTTGCAATCTTTTGCCTTTGAACTGCTAAACCCTTAAAAATGATTGGAATTTACCTGATGGTGCACAATTGTTATTACAATAATTTCTGTTATTAGAATATTCTGTGTTCCGTGTAGTTTCGCCTGTACACATACACAAAAATCTGTTTTGATGTCTTGCTTTAAAAATTGCCAAGCATGCACATGCACCCACCAACACCCACACCAATAATAATTCTTTAACAAATGAAGACAATTAACTTTATGCTAATATCCCCTATTTCCATAATAATTAAATTGATTACACAGGCTCATTATTTCACTTCTGCTGAAAACTGTTTTTCAAGCTACTATAAACACAGCCATAAGGCTGTTTTCTCATTGTATTGTTTTGGAAGTAGCCTTTTTTATTATACACATGTTAAAGCTGATTCTATTCAGTGGTTTTATATTCTATTTTATTAATTTTTCATGCTGTCATCATTAAATTCTATACCTGAGTCGGTAGCTCATAGTCCTAAGATTATTACTGAGATTTGGGATGAATTGATGCAAGTCTTATTTTAACATAATGTACACCAGTGGTGGCTCAAGTGGTTAAGACATTGAACTCGAAGCCTGAAAGATTGGAGTTCAGTACCCAAGTACTGCATGACAGAGTGAGATCCCGACTTTGTCCCAGCTCCTGCCAACTTAGCAGTTTGAAAGTAAGAAATTGCAAGTAGATAAATAGGTACTTCAGTGGGAAGGTAAACAGTGTTTGGTGTTGAGGCATACCTACCAAGTGTCCATGGAATGGACACAGACGCAGACAGCACTGGCTCTTTGGCTATAAACAGAGATGAGCACTGAACCCTAAAGTCCAACTTTGAGCAAGAGGGACCTTACACCTCAATAAACAAAACAGATGAGTTCCACTCTCAGATTCCAGAGAGAGAAAGAGAGAGCTCATCCACACAGGACTAAAACTCATTAAGCACAACAAGACTTTCTTCCCCCAATACAGATCAACTGGACTGGATTGGACTAACAATGGTTACATAACTGTTGATAAGACTACAATACAAATCTGTTATTTGGGATTCTGTCCAAAATTTATTTATTTCCATACACTTCTTGTTTCATCCAAACTTAGAAACCATGGTTAATATATGCTTTATTTAAAACAAGGTAAGTTCAAACAATGGGTTAGACATCTGGCTTGTTTCTAAATATCATAGTTAAAATCAGCCACTGGAAGTAATGTTAAACTACAACACATTTTTAAACTTTTGTTAATAGTTAAGTATTTTTGTTACTCAGTCACATAGTTGAGTCTGACCCTTTGTGGCCCCATGGACCACTGCACACCAGGCACCCCAACCTCCACTATCTATTATTCAGTTGTACCTCGCTTAAAGAGCATAATGCGTTCCACAGGATTGCTCTTTAAACGAGGTTGCTCTTTAAGCGAAACACCATTGTAAGTGACCAATTGTGTGTGTGGGGGGGGGGGGATTGCGAACCCCGATTTATTTGTTAAGCAAGTTTTTGGTTGGTTTTATTTGTTAAGCGAGATGAACATTCAGAGAAAAATCTGCTCTTTAAGCGATATACTCTTTAAGCGAGGCGCTCTTTATGCATTATGTATTATTATCCACAAAATTTCTCCATTAGATTTTGAGGGAAGGAGGGAAGCTTTATTCACACTATCATATTTTACTCCTACATTAACAAAGAGCGTATGGTTAAGTTTTGCTAGAAATGAGCAATACATATTCAATTTGTTTCAGTGGGTCTCCTCCAATTAAGCCGAATACTGGATTTCACCAAGAGGGTTTCTTCTCTTACATTTTCCATTGTAAATTAGGCCATATTACAGCTTGGATATCTGCCTCCTAGGTCATCTAATAAACTCATCAATCAATCAGCATTCAAACCAAAAACGTCCTCTTTCAGAGCCACCCATGTGTGTTAGCAAACTTCACTGTACAAGCTGCAATGTGAAACCTTGTATTTTGTGACTATGGCTATGGAGGGTGTGTGTGTCTCTTCATCTGGTTCAGAATCCCGTTCCATGATTCAGATCTGATTTAGTTTAATTTAGATGTAAATCAGAATTCAGAAATCCACCCCTGGGCAACTTAAATTTGCATTGGGAAACTAAAAGAGATTTTTTTTTTGTTCTTCCGTGGATATGTAGTTATAACCTGTAGGTACAATCTGTAGGTAGCAGGGAAAACTGCTAAAGTCCAGCAGGATATTTTGTGCTGGATTCTTCAAATTATTATTTAATAAATCACCATAACTGTTTAAAAACACATGTGTATAGATAGATTTGGGAGCACTGTAGCCTCTTTCTTGCAAGCTTTATACATGGGTCCAGAGAATCTTTGGTATTTATGTTTAAAATTTGATATAATATGATGATATAAGGTACAGTAGACATAAAACTATCACCAAAGCACAGCACAATTATTTCAAAAACTGACCATAAAGTTTTAGTGAGATTCTTGCCCAGACTGGAAACAAGAGAAGAAAAGGATAAGGTTCATGACTTGATATATTAAGATTTACACAAAATAAACAGAAACAAGTAACAAGATTACAAATTAATATTTTGAAAGGCAGAAAGAAGATTAAGCTAACCATTCAACAAGACAAAAAATTTGCAAGTTAAAAGAATGGAGATCTGTTCAAGTGTTGTTGTATCAAGTGGTCTAAACATCTGTAATATAATTGCAGTGAAATACCATCAATCAAGATTAGGATCACACTTGTGGGAAACATCATTGCAAGCAGTAAGCACAGTTCAGGAAATTGGATTCAATAACACTGAACAGAACTAGAAATTCAGACTAATCAAGCAAATCTGCCACAACAAAACTCTTACTCTTGTCCCCACCTCATGCCAAACTGCTATTAAGAGCTACAAAAGGAAAGAGACAGAGACCTGAGTGTAACAAATAATTTAGTGACATCACACTTTCTCACTGCAAGTACTGTGCCTAGGAAGTGTTGATTCAATCTTTAAAATGGCAAGCTACAATTGTCAATGAAGTTCAGCTCCCTTTCTCTGTTTTCCCTCCCCATCAAATCCTACTACAGTATTTTCTTAAGATGTTGTTTCACAATATGTTAAAAACATACTATATGACTTTTGTTTAGCACCTGAATTACTAAATCTGCCTAAATTTAATCAGATTCAATTTGGACCTATCATTTTTTGCTTTTTCCTGACCCTAATCAGTCCATTTCTATTCAGCCCAATGGGACTACTGGATATAATGATCTTTTTGAGAAAGTCTCATTACAAATTTTCAGATACTCTTGATGTTTCCAATTTGGCACATTTCTGACCTCTGGATTATAGCCACTTAAATGCCTCTTCATCTTCTTGCTTGAACTAATCGTTCTGGAAACTCAGCATGGAAGGTCTATGACAAGGAAATAAACAAATCCCACAGGTACTTCCTGTTTCTAATTAGAGCTAAATCTGATGAGAAATCATCAAAGTTTTAGCTGTCCCCACTTCTTTTCTAAGAAACTACATTATCTGTCAGCAACCACCATGTAGATTACCACAGCCACAAATCAATAAGGCTTTTATGACAATAGAGGATTAATGTTGGCAGTTTTAGTCCCCAGAGTTGTCTTGTTCATTTCAACATTACACAGAAGTAATGGGTTCAGCAGACTCTGGGAGAGGAGATTCCCTTTTAATCTTCCCTAAATTTCTAGTCACTCCAGATCCAAATTGGATGTGGTCCAAACTACACATTAGGCAATAGACTGACTGTAGTCTCGGGAAAGATTAAAAGGGACATGTAGATCTGGCAGGGAATAGGCACATATAAAATCTGGAAGGTGTGTAGGGCCTGATATCATATGATTTAGCACTGTAAGAGAGGAGTGGCCCATCACCCCCTGGAAGCCCCAACCTGGGGTTCCTGATCTGCTACTCCCTGGTGGAGGGAGGAAGCCGAGCTTACTGGAGTTTTTCCAACCCTTGATGGACAAGCTTCTAGAAGAGGAGGAGTCTCTAGTTGCAGCTGTTGAGATTTGAAGACGTGGATATGGAGGGGAAAACAGCTGTGAGGAAAAAGGAGCCAGAGGGAACAAGAGAGAAGGCAAAGGTACAGGGGCAGGAATCAGAGGCCAGTAAGCTTAGGACAGAGGTGGTGAATGAGCTTCCGTGAGGTGGGCATGGGTCACTAAAGAAAAACTGTGAACAGAGTGGGTGTGCTTTAGAGTACCCCAGAGGTTTGTCAACAGGCAGGCCTGTGAACGGAAGCACTGGAAGCCACCTTACCCCTCAGTGGGAGTGCTAGGAGAGATCGCACAAGGAACAACCCAAGCCTCAAAGGTTCTGGAGGCACATGGTGTTCCTCCAAGTGCCCAAGTTGCCACTGACATGACCACTGGTTCTGACAGCCTGGGGAAAAGCAGGGTATATGGACTGACCTATAGACAGGTAGCAGTGCAGCAACTAGCACCCAAAGTAGACATAAACCCCTGATCATAAAGGACACTTTATTTGGGAACTCAATATTGTAGCCCCCTTTCCCAAAGAAGTCAAGCAACTTGGAAACTTCTTCCTATCTTGTTATTTTGTAGACGGTTTATGTATCCCATAAGAAATATTTTTCTAGACACAAAAATTATAATTTAACATACTTATGAGAAATTGATTCTTATTAATGAAGTAGTCAGGTACCAGGAATACTTCTTTCTGTGACAATGTTGCTGCACAGATCTAGCAAAAACCCAAATGTAAGAGAAACCTAACTTGTTTGAAAATTACTTGCTCAAAATGAAGTTGCATTCCACCCCCTTCATGATGACAGAGAAAAGGACACTTGTGGTTTTGTAAAATGTGAGTGACATTAGTAAAAGGGCCTTTCACTGAAGAATAACCAAAACCCAAAGGTCTGCAACTAGTGAGGAAAACGATCTCAAAAATGTTATGAAGATGAGGCTACTCAACCCACCAAGCTTCTGTATACTAGGGATTTGGCATATCAACACTACTCAGCAAGAAGCTTAAAAAGATTTTAAGACTAGCTCAGTCAATTATTCAGTCAATTTACTATTGATTGAACAATATTCAGTCAATAGCAATTTTGGTTGCAGTTCAACCGGTGGAATTGTCTCTCAGAATTTAGCAGATGAGATGCCCAGAGTTAATCCCTTTGCTCTATTTTTAGTATTTGCCACGCCAGGTCCACCATGAAACATAAACCTCTCAAATACACAGTCACCACACTGCAGTTGTTTGCAATTGTTTGCAAATTTAATTCAGAGTGTGGCTGGCATTCCTGTAACTACAGATGCATAAGCTAAGGCATTGGCTGGGAAGCATGCCTTCGACATTTACACTTGATGCACATACATGGTCTTTTGGCTCCGAGCACTCATGTCCATCTGCTTTGATGGCCTGGCTCCTGCTCATCAGTCTGGTAGAGTGTTTGACTGGGTCTTAATGCCAAATAATGGTCATAGACCAGCAGCATTCAAAACCTTGCCAGTTCTTTTTGCAGGAAGCTGTTTTTATGCTGTCATGATTGAAACAGTGGTATACGAGGATACTCTGTATTTCCCTACATCTACTATAGCAAATGCATGTAACCAGGACATTTTAGCATATCAAAATAAGGAACCTCTTGAAGAAAGAATACTTTAACTCTGATGATCCCAGTTACCTGCAATTACCAGGCAGAATGAAATGAAGGTGGAACAAAATTAAGTCAAACAACAAAAGACAGATGTAAGAATAGGCAGTGGGATGGGGAGAGAAAACTCTATTAGGTGGTATAGCACGGCTATGGCTGTAAATCCTGCAAGTGTTTACCCCGTGCAGGTTCTGTGCCTCGCTCAAAGATGCAGTGGCTGTAGGGGGTGATTAGAGATAAAGCATTTATGCCAGCAGAAATCCCTTCTGCCAGCAGAAATTGCCTTTTGCTGGCCAAACTTTTTTTAGCTGGCTGATTTCAAAGATTTGCCAACACTGCAATTTACTGATAGAAACAGCCCTGCTGTCTCAGATCTGCCAAAAGCTGACAATGAAAGAAGTGCAAAGAAGAAGTCAAATTGATCCAGATCTCCTCAAACTTAAGGACACAGCCACTCTGCTGGCACAAAGTTAGACTGGGTCAAGGGTTAGTCTGAAGTAGTTTCCAACATTTTTAGGCTGGGAGACATTGGGACTCAGCACAGCTTCAGCTGATCTAGCATTGGTCAATTGGTGCTTGGACAACTTGCCCAGTTAGGACTGTGCTTCAGCTCAACTGAATGGCAATTCTTGACTATGTGCCTATATATTCCACATTGTTGATGGTACTGTCAACAACAGATCACAACATTCCTTTAATCGTTATGAATGTATATGACTGTTTCCAATAAAGCAGTTGATTTCTGATTCATTAATATCACTGGTTCTAATGAAAAGGTCAGTAGCAATAGGAATCCTGGTAAGGTTGTAGATCCACCATCATGTGTACCACTCCTTTCCACTGAAACTGGAAACTGGTATAAGATGACTTCTTCTTTAATAATACTATTTCTTGCACATCATCATGACTAACACTAGAAAACTGGGAAAGAAGCTAAGAGTCCCACAGAAATGGGGAGAGGACACACAAAGCTTGTTGGCAATGTAACTTTCAGCCCTGAGGTAAAGGATGAAAGGCCTCTGCTTCTCCTGCATGTCTTCGAAGTAAAATGCTCTGCAATGATGTAATCAGATATTGTAAAATCCAGTGGGTTTTATTATTTCTTCTCTTACTGATTTAATTGAGGGGAAGAATAATCAGCCCTGTAAACTACAGGGTGATAATAATGTGGGTTGTTTAAATAGCTCTCAGTTTTAACGAACCCATATGTGTCTTCTATTCAAATACAATAGATTCTTCCAAAAAAAGAAAAAAGCTCACAAGGAAAGATTAAGGAGGTTCAGAAAAGTGCCCCAAAGTAGGGTTGTAAATCTTGGTTCATCTCATCCTCAGAAGGATATGGAACCACAAAATTATTATCTCCCATAACTGTGAGGCGTTTTGTGGTGCTTTCAAGAAGAGAAAGAGAACAGTGTTTTGTGTAACTCAAGCTAAGCTGCACAAATAACACTTTAATTCAATTAATACTTCAATGCAAGGAATTCATATTGTACAGAATAACAATGGCTATTGCTTTGTGTCTTGGGCTTTTGACAGTTAGAAGCATCAGAAGTTTTTCTGATAAAACAATTTTCTGCTTGTGCCTCTCAAAGTGAAGGGACATAAACCTTGTGTAGACAGTCTCCCCTAATTATGGAGAAGCTGACAAGAAGACATTGTCTCATTCTCTTCTGCAAGCAAAGAATCTTGTTGGGTTTAGAAATATTTCATCTTCATCAAGGTATTTTGCTCAGTGATGAAAGCTTAAAAAATTGACAAGAAGAAAGAATGTACAGGTAGGTAACATATTTTTTTTTACATCCCTGCTCACAAGAATACTGATGGACAGAACAGCACAGATGCTGAAACATGGGTTTCCTGAACAAAGCAAATACTTGATGGAAATATCCAATTGCAAGATGGCTATTTTTAACAACAACCTACGGACAGTGTCCCCCTTCTGACATCATGTTGCATTCATTGTTACAGAACGTGCTGAAGCCCTTGCTACTGGGGAACAACCCATTTTTATACATATAACAACACTAGCCCACTGCTCTAGGAATCAGCTTTAAAATCTGACTTCTTCCATATGAGAAATTTACTTAGCTTTTTTAAAAAAATCTTTATTAATAAAATAATATTAGATTCATTATAAAATAGGTTCAAAACTTTTCTTAATCAAACAACACTAATAGCATTTAAATCCTTTGTTGTGTCCCATCTGGTCTGGAAATAAATATAAGCATTTTATACACACCAAAAGAACAGTTAAAAAATTAATGTTAAGGGCTCTAGGTCAGGGGATGGCAATGTACAGCCCATGAGCCAGATCAGGCCTGTGGTGCCAAATCATCCAGCCTTCACCCTCAATCCAGCCCCCACCACCACTGCTGCTGGCACCATAAATGGCCGTGGACTCATTGTACAGTTGCCATAAATGCCTTTACAACAGCTGTGGAAGTGTTTATGGCAGGGGGCCACCAGTCCAGCCCCCTTAACTGTCTGAGGGAGTGTGACCCGGCCCTCAACCTAAAAAGGTTGCCGACCCCTGGCGTAGGTGATGGGAGGGAGAAATCAGGCAAGCACCACATTTTTTCCCCCTTGCTCATGCTGTAAACTTTTCCTCTAATGTATTTGGAGAAAAAATATCTTAAGGTTTATCTTTAAACTCCTGTCATTTTGTGGTCGAATGGCTGAGTCATATGATACCTATAGTGATTCATTTGCAACCACTATAATCATACATTTTTCACCCACAGGTTCTACAGCAATTTAGAAGCACAAATTGGTGGTTGGCTTGTCAGAATTCTTATAGAAGTTACAAGGATTTCCCTTCTGACATCATAGTTGCCTAGTTCAGAGTTGAAGTTTTTTTGTTGGGTTTTTTAAATATTACTTTAAATTTGGAAGAATATTAATTATTGCTGTTCCTCTAATACAGGGGTCAGCAACCTTTTAATTCAGGGGCCAGGTCACGCTCCCTTGGACAGTTGAGGGGGCTGAATGTTGGTCCCCCCACAATATTTGAAACCCTTACCGCCATACTTAGATCCCTGGGCAAATTTTAGCCTCCATCGTTCACCTTCTATGAAACTGGTATTCTGTGACTAAGCCATGGCCTTCAGGGCAGTCAGACTTTGAACCAGCAAGCTCTTCTCCCTTGGTAATTATTCTGTGAGAGGTTTCACAAACACATTTTCAAATTTACAGACATGCTCACTGGCTAAAAAAGTTTGGTATCCTCTTGTCACATGTCAGATGAGAAACTGAAGATAATTTCTTGTAGACCTAAATCTTGGTAATTCCAACTACAGCAGGCCCATTGAATCAGCTTCCTGGTAGTGAATAAAACCTATGTAAATCTGATTGATTTAACTGGGACTACAAATTGGATTCTAGTCTTCCTTCTGCTAAAAATGTCTGTACTGTACTTATGAATATAAATATAATGTACCATTGTGTGCATAGACAGAAGACAGCAAAATGTAAGCCAGATATGATTATACACACGGTCAAGATTTTTGACTGCTACTAAGCAGTACTATTGTTAGATTTCATGCGCATGCTAGTACAATATTTTTGGGCTGAATCCAAAACCAGTTCATGCATTTGTGTATCATTGTGTATATTGTACTATGGTATATTATGTTGAAATGTCCCAATTACCACAATCCTTTTTTTAAATTATTTTTTTTATTAAATTTTAAACAAAATACATCTAAAAACTACAGAAAAAAACATAAACATACATAATACAAAGGAGAAAAAGATAGTACACTCAGTAAAAAGATCTTTCAAATTAGAATTCTGTTACATGTATTGGATAATATTTCCATCTTCTCCTTCCAAATCTATCAATCCTAAAGTATACAAAATATTGTCAATTTATTAAATAAGCTCCTGCCACAGAGGAACAAAAATATGAATGGTTTTTCCACTATTGTAAATTCCACAATGCTTTTTAGGAATGATCAGCTATCCAGAATGAAAACCTAACCATAACTGCGCTGAAAATGAAAAAGAAACAATAGCAAAAAGTAGGAAGGAAAGAGAAAATATATAAAAATAAACACGATTGGCAATAAAATGTATGTGGCTGCAAAAAGGAAGTTGTTACGAGCTAAATCACTTTCACATTTTGCTGACTTCAAATTTTATATGGCACTTACACCAGCGTAATGAGTTCTGTAGCAGACACGAGTGTGATTAGATTGAATGTGGCAGAAAGGCCAAACATTGAAATATTTTGTGATGCAGAATTTCCATAAATAAACGTTGTCAGGGAGAGAAACTGAAGTAGTGTGCTTTCCTCTCAGTTTCTAAGGTTTTCTTACATATGCTAGAGACCAAGAGAGATGGAGGTTGCTGAGTTAATGGTGAGGGGATAAATTCATGATTTGAATGCCCCCTAGCTTGTTTGTTTTATGAAAACTAATTTGAAGGAAATAGTACATGGATTTATCACATCAGATCTGTACTCACAATATCGCACAGGAACCCAGTAACTGGATGCTGAACCAACACTAGAAGTACCATATATACTCAAGTATAAGTCAGGTTTTCTAACCCCCAAAATGAAGTCCAAAAATGGGACTCAGCTTATACTCGGGTCAACGTAAACACTGAAAAACATACCCACACAAATGTCTAAATTAATTAATTTTACCATATTTTCATATATTTTAATTACTGAAACTCACTAGCAGCAGCTGCATTTTCCACCCCGACTTATACTAGGGTCAATCTATTTTCCTAGTTTTAGAGGTCTAAATTAGTACCTCAATTTATATTCAGGACGACTTATAGTCAAGTATATACGGTACTTTAGATACTATTTATTTCTACATGCAGTGTCAGACTCCTCTTATTAGGGCCCTTTTGAAAACAAAGTTATACTATTGGCACATAACAACAAAATCTATAGGCAGACTAAGTTTATATGGTGAAAGAACACTAGGGTAAGGCCTAAACTGAACAGAACTGTATTTTAGTTTATTGGTGTTCTATACATTTATATCCAGTCTGTGTTGTACCTCTTACTTGTTGTTACAGAAAATAGTGCCCTTCACAATGATTAATATGCATTTGCACTCTTGGAGTGTTCAGAAGTATTCCATTCATTCATTCATTTTCTATACTGCCCATCTGGGATGTTTTCCCACTCTGGGCAGTGTACAAAAGTTAAAACTAGAAATATTATTATGTTATCTCAGGATTCGTAGTTTTTTTTAGTCACTATGTACTCAGCCTAAGAAAGCTGTGATCCTACATGGAAGTCAAGTCAAGTTTCCAGTGGGAAAGTGAAACATTGTGTGTTTCGGCATACAGTAATACCTTGGATAACATTTACCTCGGATAACGCTAAAATCTCATAACGTTAAGTAATCTGAGGAGGAGAATTGAATCGAATAATGTTAAGGTCCAATGGGATGGATCGGATAACAACTGCTAAAGTCTGTGCGGTTACAATGTATCTCTATGGAGCTTTAACGTTATCAGATCCATCCCATAGGATTTTATCATGGATCGGATAACACTAAAAATTGGACAACACCAAGACTTGTGGAACCAAGTCTTAGCGTTATCTGAGGTATTACTGTACTATATTTTCACATACACTTTTTCCCTTCATAGGGTCTGTGTGGCCAGAGGCTTGGTTGTCCATTGTCAGGGTAAGGGCCTCTGATATCAATTATTCCCTGCCATTCAAATATCAGTCACAAAAAAGGTAGAACAGGGTGTTGTTCAGTGGGATTTTGGGTTACGCCATTTGGACTAATGTTTCTGAATGCAAGGTTAAGATATTGACATGAAGCCATCAAGCTCACTGAGAAGAACCATCATATTCAAACCTCTGACTCTTTCCTAGCAAAAATACTGTGCCACTCTTTAGACATTGCTTCCTTAGAGTTGCAGAAGCTATCAGTACCTTTCCTGCCTTTAAGAGCTAGTGGTGTCTTTTCAGAAGAGAACCTCCTGTCAATAAACTTTGCATGACCACCTTCTTTAATGGCTACACTGGCATGGAACCAAGAGGCACCAGAGATGTAAATTCTATTGTAATTTGAATCCCATAGGCAATCGAGGATCAGGGAAACTCATAATCATCAGAACCCTAAGTACTTGCTTTTCCATTGGCTCATTCTTTCTTTTCAAGCTTTCCTGGAGGTAGTAGAACCACATGAATCTAAGTTAACAGATGTTCTGCACCAAGACAATTCTTCATGAGTCAAGAGAAAAACAGGTAACGTCACATCTCTATCAGGAATTCCTTTTAAATATCTAGTCTCAATTTACCACATACAGATAAAACAGTGTGGGTAATGAAGAACTTAGCAGTGTGGGTAATGCTAACCTAGTAGTTCGAAAGCAAGAAATTGCAAGTAGATAAATAGGGACCACTTCAGTGGAAAGGTAACAGTACTCCATGCACTCTGGTGTCTAGTCATGCCTGCCACATGACCACAGAAATGTCTACAGAAGCAGACAGCACTGTTTCTTCAACTTTGAAACAGAGATGAGCACTGATTCCTAGAGTCGGATAAGACTGGCTCCGTCCATGATGTCATGACATTGGCTTCACCCACAAGGTCATGACATCATGACATTGGCTCCGCCCACAGTGTGGTAGTAATTTTTTTTGCTGCCCACCACTGACTATATTCCATTTTACAGCTCCATAACTTACATTTCACCTGGAGGTTTGCTTAATCTCAGTTTAGTCATCTCATATGAGAAAACCCCAACTAGAGGTCCTTTGCAATCCAGAGGTCTCTGCAATCCAGAGTCTTACTTTACAGCACCCAATCTTTTCAGGCAATCTACTTTTCTGGTAGCTCCTCAGAAACATAGGCGCTCCAGAGGTCTCTTGTTCCCTCAGCTGCTCTCTATAGACTGAGCCAATTGAGCAGGCGGATTTTCATCCTGGGAGAAGCTATGTGGACCAGGTTTTGTCACTAACAACATTCATAGAAGTGGGTTATCAGAAGAAGGTAAAAACATCAGCCATTTTTGTCCACAGCATATGACACCATGTCATAAAATGCCAAAGAACTGCTAAACTTATTGACAGCATGATCAGGGACCAAGGCTTCCAAATTATTTTTGACAGCAAGATGAGTTCTAAAAAGAACAACGGCTTACTGCATGGTTTGGTCTTTCCACTGTATATAGCTGACCTACCAGCTACACAAAGCAGGAAGTTCGAGTCTGCTGATGACTGAGTGACAGCTACTAGGCATAGGTCTTTTGAGGCCTCAGAAGAGACCCTTACAACTGATATCTCTGTAATGACAAATTACTTCTGTAGATGGCACCTTAAACCAAATGTCACTAAGACAGAAGTTGCTTGCTTTCATCTGAATAATAAATTAGCACAATGAAAACTAACAGTATATATGGATGGGACACATATTGGTCATAATAAAGAGCCTAAATACCTAGGCATCACCCCAGATCATGCTTTGGCATTTAAATCACACCTCCTAAAAACCCAGCAAAAACTTAGAATGAGGAATAAAATCATACAGAAATTATGTGGTACAATTTGGGGATCCTCAGCCACTACTTTACGAACTTTTGCACTAAGTCTAGTTTATTCTGCAGCAGAATACTGTTCCCCCGTTTGGTTAAACAGCACCTGTGTAAGCAAGATGGTGCACAGCTCAATAACATCATGTGCATTATATCCGGAACAATTAGGTCCACACCTTCTTACTGGCTTCCAGCATTAAGTAACATTCCTCCACCAGAAATTCGCAGGAAAGATGCTCTTTTAAGAGAATACCGCAAAATAGTTCAGAATCCAGAACTGCCAGTAAATTCTGACATATTAGACCTGAATATTAAAGTGTGACACCAGGATCAGTATTTTCAATGTGTAACTAAAACACTACCCAGCTTTGATCAACTTTGCAAGATATGGGCTAACCTTCATAGAATACATACAGGACACGGTAGATGTGCGGACATTTTACATAAAGGGGGGGGGGGAATTACCATCACCAGCATGTGAATGCAGGGTACCATGACATGCTATAGAACAATGAAACCTTAGAGCATATGAGGGCAATAGTGAAGATTTTCTAAGGGTGCTGCAATCATATGTTAAATAAAATGTCTATAGACTAATTCAGGAAATGTCTATAGACTAATTCAGGAAATGCAGTCCCTGAACAGCACACAGGAGTCTTAATTCAAGTCTTTGAAGACTTCTGCACAATTCTGCTTTATCTTTGATTAATTCCTTTGACTTGGAGGAAAAACAACAGTCACATTTGATTTTCTTTGCTTAAGTGTTCAATACAAGATTTTATCCTCAAATGTTGCATTGTAAAAAAGGAAATTCACACACAGCCCTCTCCATATTTCTTAAACAAGTTGTCTTTCAAAAGTAGAAGTCCTGTATGGGATTTTGTTCTGGCAGGAACTAAAGTGATGCTCTACAAAACTGCTTGGAGAAATAAACCTGGATTAACTGATTATGAGTTAGTCCAATTAAATGTAATTGGAAGGGCAGCTGGAACAAGAATGGCAATTGAGTCTGTTTATTTTGCAAAGAGAGTCAGTGGGATGCCAGTGCTGGAAAGATCTTGGCCAGGGCAGGGTCTTATGTAGAATTGGGTAATTCTTCCCAGTACTAAGATTGTTTAAACACAAGTAGCAGACTGGTCCACAACAATGCCAGCCTTTAAAAACAAGGATATTATCTGAGAGATATTTCCATCAGTATGTAGGAAGCAAGCACTTAATTGCTGATAAAAGGTGTGAAATTACTGTGCAGTTCTCCAAATCGTGTCTGTATGAGTAATTTATCACCTACTGGTAAGGGTGACAGGCTTTTTAAAACACCAAATTACAAAAATAAAGAGTCCAAAAATTAGGTCTTTATGCTAAAACATGGATTTTTTAAGCCAAAAGAACTCAACATATGATTATAAAAACACATGGTGAAGTCTTCAAACTGTACCAATAGTGTTTTAAGCCAATTTTCTATATTTTGAAGACTGCATCATAGCACTTTTATCATACTGTCCTTTGTAACTGTGGTTTCTGAAACTGGAGCTGCAGATCTTTGAGTTAATCTTCTGGCAGCATAAATCCTCACATATCTTCAGAGTGGTTGCAGTTGAAACCTGTGATTATGGTTTTACAGTATTTCCTTACCAATGAAACTTTCTTCTGTACTACACATTTACTGAATGCAGAAGAACAAGATCACATTTGCAACCATGTACTTCAGAATATTAGCAAATTAAATTTTTCCTCTGCTCCTAGGTGAATGGGCAAAGGAAGTTTTAAAAAATTAGACTGTTAGGCCAATGCAAATGTTTAAGTAAGTGATTTTTTGTAAAATAATAATACTGTAATATATTCCTTACATAGTCTTAAAGAGCTAGCCAGCTTTCTTCTTAAGCTACTTCACAATACAGTAATACCCCGTAAGATTTTCGGAAAAATCTTGTATCGAATAACACGATTTTTAACGTTATACGATACAGTTGTTCTTAGCAGCAGGGTGGCTGGAAAGCTGAACGGGTTTTTCCGTTCAGCTTCCCAGCCACCCTGCAGCTACGGAGGCAGGGGTGGGGAGGCTGGAAAGCTGACGGGGGGCTCCCCCATCGGCTTACCCAGCCACCCCACAGCTGCGGAGGCATGGGCGGGTGGCTAGGGAAGCCGACAGGGAGTCCCCGTCAGCTTCCCCAGCCACCCTGCAGCTGTAGATCGGGTCCTCTGATCTCTCTGGAGGTGTTTCTGGGCTTCCCCGACGTCCTGAGCCAGTGCAGCAAGCCAGAATGTCAGAGTTCGAATCCCGACATTCTGGCTTGCTGCACTGGCTCAGGACGTCGGGGAAGCCCAGAAACACCTTGGATCGGGTCCCCACACCTCCCTGGACCCAGCGGGGGGGTCAGACACCCCAAAATTGGTAAAAAAACGGATTTTTTTTACCAATTTTGGGGGCTCTGACCCCCCTGCCGGGTCCAGGGAGGTGGGCAGACACGATCCAAGCTTTTTCTGAGCTTCCCCGACGTCCTGAGCCAGTGTAGCAAGCCAGAATGTCAGAGTTCGAATCCCGACATTCTGGCTTGCTGCACTGGCTCAGGACATCGGGGAAGCCCAGAAACACCTTGGATCGGGTCCCCACACCTCCCTGGACCCAGCAGGGGGGTCAGAAACCCCAAAATTGGTAAAAAAAACGGACGTTTTTTTTACCAATTTGGGGGGCTCTGACCCCCCCCCCAGGTCCAGGGAGGTGTGGGGACCCGATCCAAGCTGTTTCCAAAGTTCTCCCACCTCCCTGGAGGCTGCAGCAAGCCAAAATGTCAGGATTCGAATCCCGACGTTCTGGCTTGCTGCAGCATAAAAGTGGGTGGGGGAAGTTCAAAATTAGCGTGCATCGGGTCTCCCGACCTCCCTAGAGCTGATGCGCGCTAATTTTGAACTTCCTCCACCCTCTTTTATGCTGCAGGAAGCGAGAACGTCGGGATTCGAATCCTGACATTTTGCCTTGCTGCAGCCTCCAGGGAGGTGGGAGAACTTTGGAAACAGCTTGGAGCGGGTCCCCACACCTCCCTGGACCCGGCGGGGGGGGGGGGTCAGAGCCCCCAAAATTGGTAAAAAAAAGTCCGTTTTTTTTTACCAATTTTGGGGTGTCTGACCCCCCCGCTGGGTCCAGGGAGGTGTGGGGACCCGATCCAAGCTGTTTCTGGGCTTCCCCGACGTCGTGAGCCAGTGAAGCAAGCCAGAATGTCGGGATTCGAACTCTAACATTCTGGCTTGCTGCACTGGCTCAGGACGTCGGGGAAGCCCAGAAACACCTTGGATCAGGTCTGGCCACCTCCCTGGACCCGGCGGGGGGGTCAGAAACCCCAAAAATGGTAACAAAAATGGACTTTTTTTTTTTTACCAATTTTGGGGGCTCTGACCCCCCCGCCGGGTCCAGGGAGGTGGGGAGACCCACTCCAAGCTGTTTCCAAAGTTCCCCCACCTCCCTGGAGGCAGCAGCAAGCCAAAATGTCAGGATTCAAATCCCGACGTTCTCGCTTCCTGCAGCCTCCAGGGAAACAGGGCTTTTTTTAACATTGTGTGTTCAATGTATCGCACAACGTTAAAAACCGGATAACGACAGGACTTGTGGAACCAAGTCATAACGTTATTCGGGGTACTAGTGTACAGTCATACCTCATATAACTTTAGTATCGAATAACACGAAAATCGCATAACATTAAGGAATCTGGGGGGAAGAATTGCATCGGATAACATTAAGATCCTATGGGATGCTTCAGATAACAACCGCTAAAGCCTGTGTGGTTACAATGTATCTCTATGGATCCCATAGGATTTTAACATGCATCAGATAACACTAAAAATCGTATAACACCAAGACTTGTGGAACCAGGTTTTAGTGTTATCTGAGGTTTTACTGTATCAGAACTTCTAAATTGAAGTAGTTTTGACGGCCAGAAGACTTGATTTTGGTTCATTTTCAGCAATCACCCCAAAAAGTAGAAGTCCTTGACAGGGACCTGGAAAGGTGCAAATAAGAATGATGTAGGGATGGTTTGATTTGCCCCAGCATATTGTATGATTTTTTGAAAAAAGAACAAATCAACCCATCCCAGTAGCATGCCAAACAGAAGGCTAAATGCCTATCTGATCACTCCCTTATTTTCTGTTAAGAGAAAAGTGACACTAACTGCTATGGGAGTCAGAATATATGTTCTCTGAGACATTATATTTCTGGATAATAACCATTAGCCATGCTTTCTCTATTCAGCTATTTCTAAGCTACCACTGAATCCAATTTACTCCCAAAGTCAGGTGAAGAAAATATCACACAGTGAGCCACTATAGGCTAATTGAGAAAACAGCGTAGAATTTTCTTCTCAATAAGATACTTCATTGCCTTCATCAAAATGCCAGAGTCCTACATGGATCAAGTGGAAAGCTTTGCTTGCCATCTGAGTGCATAATTATCTGTGTAATGAATAATTTTTAAGTAATGGCTCAATTTTCCACACATGTAACAGTAAAAAAATAAATGAATAGTGGCTGTAGCAATATTGAGCAGTCCTGTCATTTCCTAAGTTGCATGTCTGTCATTTCCTAAGTTGCATGTCTTTGGCATTCTGCATCTACTGTTTGAGTGTGAAAAATTAAACAGGATTTGGGCCTTTCTAAAAATGCTGTGCAGGTGTTCTATTATTATTATTATTATTATTATTATTATTATTATTATTATTATTATTATTATTATTATTATTATTATTATTATTATTATTATTATTATTATTATTATTATTATTATAGTTTAATTTATTTGCCGCCCCACTCACCTGGGTGGATCACAACGAAACAATACAAAACGGTTACAGCATCAAATAGCAGAGTATCAAATAACAAGAACAATTCAGGGAATCCCCAGTCAAAGTTACAAAATGAGTGGGAGTCAACACAATGAAACAGTGTATCAAAGGGCAAGCAATTACAAAATCTATATCGATACATCTTACAAAACATTCCAAAAATACATAAACACAACTTCTTGAACTTCAACATTCTCTACCCTATTTGTGAACAGAGAAATGAGAGCAGGGCCATTCACAGAATTCCTCTCAGGAAGGGATAAATTATCCAGCAGTTTCTCTGTGCAGTGTTTTACAATTAACAGAAGCTGTGGAACTGCATTATTCTTTTAACCCCAAAGGATGTTGTGTTTTGCACAAAACGGTAACATGTATTGGCAACATGGCCACCATTTTGGTAGTGAGGAGGCAAGCATCAAGAAAGCACTGGGAAATGTTCAGGAAACATTTGCAAAGTGGCCTTCTATTTCTCAGGGGGTAACAAGAAACAAAAAAATTGAGGACATTTTAGGAGAATAAGGGCTTTGAGAAATATTGACTCAGTGTTTCCTATCATTTTGTAAGGTTCAGCACTTTCCTTAGGACCTTCTAGATATTCCATTTTTCAGGGGTCATTTTATGTACATTTTGTCTTGCTGCTGGTGATTCTTCCCTGTCGAGTTCAGACTTTAAACTGCCAAAATGAAGCCATGTTTTGGTGAACTCATTTTGTAGTTCCTTTCACATGATTTAGTGTGAGAAAGATTAACCAGCACAACAGGTTGATGTTGCCCAGGATACACCTGATTGTGGTTCAAAAATACCATAATCTTCAAGGAGGTGCTTTCTGAGTGGCAGATGCTTATAATTAGGGGAGTGGTTTTTTTAAACTTTGCCTGTATATCCCTTAATTCTCCATTCAGGTAATACTATTGGGCAGGCAGATACCTAAATATGGCTCACTGGGAAGAAAGGCCTAACTGGAAGGTATTGAGACACAGCTAGGACAAGCTCTGCTCAAGCTTCCTGCACCAGCTCCAGTTGGGATCTTTCTTTCTTAGCAGAAAGTTAGGGGGAGTCAAGTCTAGCTCAGCCTCAGAGCTGGGGCAGAGTTAGGCTTTTGTCCCAGATACGGTAGTTGCAGAGGCAGCTCCTGTAGAGGAAATGAGTAGAATTTCAATATTTTTGTACAGTAGAGGCACTGAACCACATAGTGAACTTGTGTATTTGCATTTTATTGTAGGGTTTTAGAGACTGGCTGCATCTGCAGATGTTTCCATGATCATGACTAGCAAAGAACGCTGCTACCTTTCCTGCTAAAGCGGCATCTATTTATCTACTTGTTATGTCTTGCTTTTGAAATGCTAGGTTGGCAGGAGCGGGATCAGACTACTGGACCTCAGGTGTCAAACCTGTGACCTGCTGACCTTCAAGCTCAGCATTTTAACCACTAATCCACTGAACCCCCTATGGTTGTACTGCAGTCCCTTAAAAGGTTCTCTTGTAATAAATTGACAGAAATGTTTGGCAATCATAGCTTGCTCTGGTCCATAAGAAGTCTAATTTACTAGCACAAATTTGTGTTAATGTGTACAGCAGATATTCTCTATCTGAGCTTTTTCCAGGGTCTAATATCTTTTCTTTCTTTAATTTTGAATTAACTGAACATTATCTGTATTTTAATTATGGACATGTGCCTAGAAGGCCTTTGGGTATTAGGTATACATTTCATTATTGCTAATAATGCGATTGCTGCTCCTAATATTACTACCCTTACAATAATATAAGAAAAGCATAATGGAGATTAAATAGTGTAAAGAGAGGAGAAAGGACCTGAATGGGTCTCAAGAGGTTATCAACACAAGACATAGAGTGTACAAGTAAATTCTTACTTCATATATATCTCTATATCTATTTCATTTTAATGGGAGGGAAAGCACTCCAAAATTTGCTTGTTCTCATCCAGGATCATTAATATAATGGTCAAATAATAATCCTATTACCAATTATCTAGTTTTAATTACTATTTTGTGTAGCACCATACTAGACCAGTGATGGCCAGCCTTGGCACTCCAGGTCTTTTTGAACTTCAATTCCCAGGAGCCCTGATCAGCAGGAGTACTGACTTGGGCTTCTGGTATTTGAAGTCCAAGAACACCTGGGGTGCCAAGGTTGGTCATCACTGTACTAGACTATTGGCTTATAATAATTTAGAGATAGTAGGAGATAGAGTGAGAGACTAGAACTTCAGAAACTTGGATTCAAATCCTTGTTTGGCTATGAAAACGAAGGGTGACACCAGTTAAACCGTTTCTTAAACGTGTCATATATAACTTGAAAAACTTTTAACTGGAAGTTAGATGCATCTTGATGGCATTGTAAGGCCAGAGTGGGTTAAACATGGCTTCAATCTGGTTTTTGGGCTCCAGAGAAAGACAGAGGGGCAGAAATTCCACCAGGCCTGCAAAAGAGGGAAATTGAACCATCTCTGCAAACATATACGGAGTGGTACCCTGCCCCTTGGATGGGAGATTACATGTTATTCTCACAAAATGCACTTCAGACCTCTATCACTGCAGGTGCTGACCTCCCTTCACAAGCTCTAAGCTCCCTTGGCCATTCTAATGGATGGGGGGATGGGGAAAAGGGGAGTTGAGGCACAGAAAAGAAGAACATCCCCTGCATTTCCATATGTGGCTGCTGATTGGTTCCATCAGAAGAGTGGCAGCCTGTCCCAGGCAGATGGGTCTTCTCTAAGTGGTTTTCGGTTATTTCTCAACAATTCCTCTGCTGAATCTCAATAAGTAACCAGATAGGTATGTATCAGAAATAGATAGGAAGGTCCTGCTGGTCTTCAAGTTAGATAGGATTTTCTTATTTTTCTATGCTTCTCTAATGAATATGTTCCTATTTGCCTACGTAGCCACCTATTTTTGCTGATCTGAAAGACTGTACCTGCTTCAAACTGCACTTGAAGCAACATCCAGATAGCAAGGACATAAGATCAGCCTTCTCTCCCTTTGTCTCCTTTACCCTTCACTTTCAACATTTTGCCTAATGAAGAAATAATATTCTCCAAAGCTTGCACATCTTTTGTTGTTTTGCACACCTGTTTGTGAGTTTTTGGTCAAATTATAATCTCTTTCTCTGTGGATTTTGGAAATACAGTGGAATCTCTGTTATCAAATGGCTCGGTTAACATAAAAATTGCATCACAAAAGGAAATCCATTGAAACAGTAGCTCGGTTTACAGATTTTTTTTGGGAATGGATTAATTGGTTTTCAATGCATTCCTTTGGGAAGCCACATTTTGGTTAATGTATTTTGGTTTTCAATGCATTCCTATGGGAAATTGCATTCAATGTATTCCTATGGGAAATTTGGTTAAAGTAATTTTCACTGTAAGAAATGTCCTGGAGAATGCATTAATTACGTTAACCAAGGCTCCACTGTAATGATTGCTATTTAAAAGCTTATCATAATCTTCCACTAAATGGGAAATGCAAGCCGCATCCACAAGCACTGAGCAACTGGGACAGAGGTAGAAGTCAACCTTCCTTCCAGCAAGCAACTAGCATAGAGATGCAGTGAAGTTATGTGGATTCCTTTCAATCATAGGGATCATAGAATTTATTAAGTTCAATAGAAGAATACCTACATAAGAGCAGGTTAGTTTTAAACTCTGTTCTAATAATCTTCAGATGGATGAATAGTATCACCTCCATTGTGTCTGGGCTTGACATCATGAGATTCAGGTAGAGGTCTGAATTGAGCTATCACGCAATCAACTATTGGTCTGAGCAGAACATATGTGTCCACAGATCCTGTTTACATGTGGCCAGTTTATATAGACACATAAACACACTGTTCGTCATTCCAAATGAATGGCAACGGCAACCTTGTGTTGCTGGCTAATCTTTCTCACACTAGGTCAGGTGAAATGAACTGCAGAAGGAACTCACCAGAAGGCATTTTCATTTTGGCAATTTCACATCTGGCCTAGACACGGAGGAGGAGGAGGAAGAAGCTGAAGCAGGAGGAGGACAAGGACAAGGACAGAACAAACAAAGGGAAAAATAATTTCTAATCAGAAAAACTCATGGTCCATTGTTTGGTGGCAACTCGGTTGCCTGGCTCGTTTAAATATCCCACCTCTCTCCTCGGTGTTTTTAACTTGAATTTTAATTTTTATGTATGTGTTTTAATTGTTTTTAGTTGTAAAGCCACCCTGAGTCTTCGGAGGAGGGCGGGGTACAAAATAAATAAATAAATAAATATGATGGGAATTTTGCCATTTCTGAGGCCAAGTAGAAAATGTTGTCTTACTTTCTCTTTCTTGTACTGTATAGAATTCTGTGGACTCTAACCACAGGCTTTAAGTATTAAACTTTTAAAGACCTGGGCCTGGATAGCTTAAATCATCAGTAGACAAAATCTGACTGCTTAGCTTGATGGTATAAAGATGCCAAATCAAAAGTGCTAGCCAGGAAGTACTTCTACTGGCACGTTGGTCAATGGTGGCAATGGAATTGCACAATTCCATGTTGTTGGGAGTAGCCTTGGATGCACTTGCGCAGGCGTAACTTTACTTTATGAATATGGCTTTGCCCAGTGTGCATTTCTCGACATTAGAATTTTTTTTACTCTTCAGTTCCTTCCACTCTAAATATAGAGACATTTGCTAATGTCTTTAGCAATTTGCTAATGTCTTTGGGAAATTCTTGTTTTAAAAATGAACTTAACTGAAAATTTTCCATATGCCTCAGAGAAAAGTAATTACCAAACCTCCTATCTAAATTATGCAACCAGAATTGATTACATCAAACTGTATCAACTTCTTTGAGGATTTTTAAGGTTTGTGGCTAACTAATCAATGTAGCTAAGCTCACTGCAATTCCTGCACTGAAGGTTAGGAACAAAAAAATGTGCTGTAATTTGATTCTAAAGTAGATGCTAATTTCTTTAAACATTAACGAGGAAGCTTGAATTTGCCCTGGTCTGTGTTCAGAAAATGAAAATACAGTAATACCTCGGATAACGCTAAGACTTGGTTCCACAAGTCTTGGTGTTATCCGATTTTTAGTGTTATCCAATGCATGTTAAAATCCTATGGGATGTATCAGATAACGTTATAGCTCCATAGAGATACATTGTAACCGCACAGGCTTTAGCAGTTGTTATCCAATACATCCCATAGGATCTTAACGTTATTCGATCCAATTCTCCTCCCCAGATTACTAAACGTTATGCGATTTTAGCGTTATCCGAGGTAAACGTTATCCGAGGTATTACTGTAGTGAATACTGCTGTGAAGAGTTTGGAAATAACTAATAGGTGTCTAATCTCTAAACCAGTGAGTGACAGGAACTGATCTTGACCAATACTTTTCTCTGCACACTAGTTAAGTGGAACTTACAAAGATAAAAACCATGCTGCAGTAAATATCCTGAGGAGAAAATATTATTTATGTGTCAAGAACTGTATAAAGATCCTTGTCGGGAAGCATTTATAGCTTATGCAAGACCTGCTGAATTCACAGGATGTAAGATGCTGTTATACTAGGATGCGTATTACTTACGTTTGAGATTTATTTATTATCTGCAGGCAGCCTTATCATTTGAATCTGTACATAGACAACAGCCAAAAAAACAAATCTCTAAATAAATGATACAATTGACAGATAAATGGTGGAAATGGTGGAAACTGGAAGATCTTTACTGCTGCAGTTTACAACCATGCATGCTGTTTATCTTGCTTTTCAGTGTTAGCTGTAAAGTGTTTCTTTCTTGGTAATAGCACTCATGACAACAAAGATGGTTTGAAAAAGTAATTTGCTGGGAGGGGGGTTTGAAGATCACTAGGAAGGCAAACAACATGCTCAAACAGTAAGTACTTAAGGGATCATGACAACATGATTTACAGTGAACTTGGTGCACAAGTTCACAGATGGTAGACAGCACAAACCAAGCCTCAGAGCAAAGTTAAGGTAAACCAGCCAACAGTTTTCTATACAAAATAAAATACTGTGACTACAAATAAAAAGGGCACATTGAATATCTCATAAATTGTCAGAACATGATATCAAGACATACCTTTATATTCATTTTTTGACATTACCATAAGTTGCACATTTTAATTTAATACATTTTTAGAAACAAAAACTATCATAATATTTGGAGAAGTGTGAAATCCAATGGATACTTCAGTACAGTAAAACCTCATATAACACTAAAACCTGGTTCCACAAGTCTTGGTGTTATATGATTTTTAGTGTTATCTGATCCTCTATGGGATCCATAGAGATACATTGTAACCACACAGGCTTTAGCGGTTGTTATCTGAAGCATCCCATAGGATCTTAATGTTATCTGATGCAATTCTTCCCCCCAGATTCCTTAATGTTATGCGATTTTAGTGTTATTCGATACTAATGTTATATGAGGTATTACTGTATATAAAATGTTCTGTTGGCATAAACCAGATTAGAATTTACAAACAACAAGTTTCTCAATCATCTCAAACTATATTATCATCTTCAGCAAAATTGTAACTTGTAGGCAACATGTCAGGCTGCATAAAGAGGCTCCAAATTTCAATTAGTATATGAAACCTCATTAAGTACTGGAGTGATATTTCAATAACAATTGGCACAACAAAACCCAGACCACCCTCATTCTGCCCAGCCCAGAAAACAAGGCCCAGAGTGTACCTTGCTACATGAGTGGGTCCAGATATAATTTAGGACACACTCATGATTTCCTGAGCTTTTCCTGATAATTTTATTCAGTATAGATTAGACAATGAGGATTCCAGCACCACCTGACTTCTACTAAGCTGAGAAAGGGCATCTGTTGTGCAGTAAGATATATGGTACATCACCAAATGCTGCCCTGAGAAGCTAATTTCAGATATAAGTCAATTCCAGGAAACCCTGAGAAAGGGTGCTTGGCAAGGGCAATGCAATCATAACAGACCACCAATAATTTGCCTTCCTATCTCCAATGTCTGACTTGCTGCAGTAGAGTAGGAAGTATTGATTCTCCCACCTCATCAGACAAGACTTCTGTACTATGGGCCTGACCAGCTTGCTTACCCACGACCAAGTGCTGGATGGCTGCTGAGGAATTAAAAATAGTCAAGGTTTCCCAAGCAATTTCATTTGGAGACATTTGGAAGACAACCAGCATCTCTCTCTTACACACACTTCTTCCATGGCTGCATAATGCTCTCCATTTTCAATAGTTGCAGTGGCTTCTCCTGCTCTCCTGTCATTTCCCCTCCTTTGTGAACACTATTCCAGCAGGGAGTGATCTCAGTGAGAACACCCTGAACCAAGAGTGGAAAACTTGTGGCCTTCTAGGTCCTTAAGTGTGGCCACATTTTACAGAGCAAATACTTTTATTTTTATTAATACATTTTTGTTAGTCTTTTATACTTTTATTTTAGTAACTTTAAAATTAAGTTTTTGTGAAAGTACATGTGGCCTTCCAAAAGAAAAAGGTTCCACACCTCTGCCCTAAGCAAAATTTAGGCAAGCAGGCAGATGAACCATAAGACCCTTCTCTGCCTTCTTACTGATTAATTTCTGCCCTTGCTTTCACGGTACCTCCAAACTGGCTTCCCCACTTGTAGTGACATAATCCCACAGTAGGTTACCATATACAGTTGTACCTCACTTAAAGAGCATAATGCGTTCCACAGGATTGCTCTTTAAGCAAGTTTGCTCTTTAAGCGAAACACCATTGTAAGGGACCAATTGTGGGTAAGATTGCGAACCCCAATTTATTTGTTAAGCGAGTTTTTTGTTGGCTTTATTTGTTAAGCGAAATGAACATTTAGAGAAAATTCTGCTCTTTAAGCGAGTTACTCTTTAAGCGAGGTGCTCTTTATGCGAGGTTTGACTGTACTACTCTTTCCAAAGCTGGCAAAAATCAGAAGGAAAGACCAGATGGAAATACAGTAATACCTCGGATAATGTTTACCTCGGTTAACACTAAAATCGCATAACGTTAAGTAATCTGGGGAGAATTGGATCGCATAACGTTAAGGTCCTATGGGATGGATCGGATAACAACCGCTAAAGCCCGCGCGGTTACAATGTATCTCTGTGGAGCTTTAATGTTATCCGATCCATCCCATAGGATTTTAACATGCATTGGATAATACTAAAAATCGGATAACACCAAGACTTGTGGAATCAAGTCTTAGCGTTATCTGAGGTATTACTGTAGCTGGTTTCCTGCCATGATGAAGGGCTTGTTCTCAGAAGAGAAGGCTGCTCTGTAGATGTAAGTCCTTAGGGAAGAGTTGGTAGTCAAAGTAGGTAACAAAGCAGCAGTGTCTTCCTTGACTGGCAGTCTGTGACACCATCTTATAATAAATTTCATACGAAAGGAAAGAAGGTGTGTTTCTCTTTTGCACTTCCCTGTTTCATTGACTAAACTAAAACTTTTGATTGTTTGAATCACAATAAGTTGTGGCAAGCCCTTAAAGAGATGGGAATACCAGACCACCTTAACTGTCTTCTGAGAAATCTGCATGTGGGTCAAGAAGTAGCAGTTAGGACAGGATATGGAACAACTGACTGGTTTAGAATAGGAAAATGAGTACAACAAGGCTGTATATCAGGGGTTTATTTATTTATTTATTTACTTACTCATATTTACTGTCCCGCCCCAATCGGGTAGACCTGACTCTGGGCGGCTTACATCATAGATTAAAATCACAGGTTAAAACCTTAAAATTCATAAGAAAAATTACAACAACGCAACAGATAAAAACAAGGGCAGAAAGGGGTGGCTGTCCCTTAAATCCCTTAAATCAGCCAACCTGCATGGGTTCCCAATCTTTTTGTGTTGTGGGCTGGTGGTTCCTCCCCCCCAGAAGTGGAAGTTAAACACACCTGTGCATCCACAAAACACTGCTGTACATGCACCTATGGGTGCATTTATAGCAGTATTTTGCACATGCATGGGCATGTTTAACTTCTGCTTCTGGTGGTGGTGTGGGTGGCACAGGCCAGATGATCTGGCACCATGGGCCAGATTCAGCCTGCAGTTCATAGTTTGGGAACCCCTGCTGTATATTGTCACCCTGCTTATTTAGCTTAATTGCAGAGCACATCACCTGCAAAGCAGGGCTGGATGAAGCACAAACTGGAATTAAGATTGTTGTGAGAAATATCAACAACCTGAGATGTGCAGATGATACTTCCCTAATGGCAGAAAGTGAAGACCTAAAGAGCATCTTGATGAAGGTGTAAGAGGAGAGTGCAAAAGCTAGCCTGAATCTCAACATAGTTAAAGCAATGGTCTGCCTAGTAGTAATATATGGCTGTGAAAGCTGGACCATAAAGAAGGCTGAGCACAGAAAAATTGATGCCTTTGAACTATGGTACTGCAGAAGACTCTTGAGAGTCCCCTGGACTGCAAGGGGATCAAATCTGTCAGTCCTTAAGGAAATCAACCCTGACTGCTTCTTGGAAGGACAAATACTGAAGCTGAAGCTCAAGTACTTTGGCTACCAAATGAGAAGAGATGACTCACTGGAGAAGACCTTGATGCTGGGAAAAACTGAAGGCAAAAGAAGAAGGGGGCGGCAGAGGATGAGATGGCTAGATGGCATTGTTGACACAGTGGGCATAGATCTGGGTGGACTATGGAGGATGGCAGATGACAGAGGAGCCTGGTGTGCTGTGATCCATGGGGTCGCAAAGGGTCAGACTCAACTGTGTGACTGAACAACAACAATGAAGATGGAACTAAGAATGGTCAGAGTTGGATTGTGTCAGCTCATGTCCTGAAGCCCATAGTAGCATTTTCTTGCCATCAAATGCAATTAAGTATGGCTTTGATGTAAACTGCATAAATGTTAACAAATATAATTCAACAATACAATGTCAACATTTGTTTTAGGGCAGATAATCGTGGAATGATGATGCTTTTCAGAGTTTCAACTGACCTAAAAAAATGAAGTAAAGCAGGAACTAGCATCATTAAATTAATGAATAATAACCTGGTTTTGTGTTTAAAATCATCAAGATATACAATACCAGTAAGGGATAAAGAAGTTTTAAATAAACTTTTACAGATTTTTTAAAAAAGCACTCTGTCATGATATGTTTATTTGGAAGAAGATCAGCAAAGTTTGCTTCTTAAATTTGGATGTTTAGGATTGCAATTTAAAACTAATTATGGCAATTTCTAATCTCATTCCACAAATCCACATTAGCTACTAAAACTCAAGTAGTGATTTGCATAGCAGTAGATAAAGTACTTGTTTTACATTCAAAGTAGAAAGGTTTACTAGTTTAACTGCTAATCTCTGGTGGAAGGCTGGGGATTTGCTTGCTTACTTTCCATGGCTAAGAGGCTTGAAAAAAGCTCCATAACTAAAGGTTACTTGCAGTTACAAAGCTCTTTGAGTCTTAACCACTGTTAATAGGATAAAGAGGCTCTGCTTTTACATAACCAAACTTTTTCCATTTATAAAGGAACTGCACCAGTGAAATAACTCTGACAGAACTCATTAACAACTATTGAGTGGACCATTTCCATAAATCTGGAAGCCATTTTAAGAAGAGACACTCAAGGATCCTCACTCAGGAGGCAAGGAGAGCAGGTCTGTTTTGTTACCAGTGATAAGATGGAGATTCTCATATTAAAGGTACAGGTTGCGCTTGCTCGAAAGCCATTCATATCCGACTCTAGGGTTCAGTCCTCATCTCTGTTTATAGCCAAAGAGCCAGTACTGTCTGTATCTGCAAATGTTTCTGTGGACATGTGGCAAGCATGACTAGACACCAGAGTATACGGAACTCAAGTCTCAAGCAGCAAAACAATTGAGGTAGGGAAAATAGGCTGCTGGAGGCATGCTTTCTTCTATGGAAGGGAGGTTGAAAGATGAGTAAAAGGTTATATTCATGAGCATTTAGAAATGACAAGTTTGTTTTATAACAGCCTGTCCTTCTGTGCTTGCTATGTGTGTGTGTCTGTGAGCATAAGGGTGTTTTGGTTTTCAAGAGAAAAACAAAGAACCCTATTTTAAGTTCCGTCGCTCAGTTTTCTAGAAGACTGAATTTAGGACAATCTAAAAATTCTTCACTTTCTTAGCTAGAGAGGAGAGAATGTGTTTCTTATCTTCTATATGCAAGAATAAAATAAACCAGGATTTACATTTCTATCTCACAAGGTTTTTGTGAGGACAAAAGTGGAGAAAAAAGCCATGCATGCCACGTTGAATTAACTGGAGGGAAGATGAAACTGATAAATACTGATCTTAACAAAAAATAAACACAGAAAGTGTCTAGCCAAGAGAAGTTGTGAGACCTTGGGAGGCTGCACTTTGCCCTCCTTTGCAACATTTCAAAGCATTTGATATACAGTATTTTCATTTTCACATTTGCATGATTTAGGAAGAAAACACCTCCTCCTCCTCCTCCTCCTCCTCCTCCTCCTCCTCCTCCTCCTCCTTCTTCTTCTTCTTCTTCTTCTTCTTCTTCACTGAGGCTCAATTCAGGAGCAGTTCATGGCAAATGTAGAGTGGGGAATTCCCCCAAAGTTTCTGGTTGAAATATTTATTTATTATTTATTTATTTGTTCGAATTTGATACCCACCCACCCCCACTCGGGAAGACCCAACTCTGGGCGGCTTATATTCTAGTCATTAGGGAGCTTCAAATCAGTGCTGCCAAGTGGCTTTGCTGGGTAAAAGCAGTTTCCAGAATTTGGGCCAAAAAAAAGGGGAAAACCTATGGGGGATGGGGGCAGAAATCAGTACTGCCAATCTGCTTAACAGCATTAGCAAAAAGGCACTGTTTATATGTGCACTTAAGAAACTTTTCTAGATAGTTATAATCACTGGCTCCCCCAATGGCTTAGTAGGTAAGACGCTGAGCTGGAGACTGGAAGGTCAGGTTTCAATACCTGAGAGATGCACTTAAAAATCCTTTCAACCCACAGTAATCTGTGACAGGAAAAGAGAGAGACTGCCTTCAACTCCAACCTATGCATGCGTATTTGGAACATCTGTAGAGAGCCTGCACACATACACAGGTGGTCTTTCGGCACATTCACTCTACTTACCATGTGTAGTTTGGGATGGGGAAGTATATGCAATTCTGCTCCCTCAAATATCCACATTTTGCTCCATATGGTCAACTGAAAAGTGCTGTTCTGTTTCAGCCCAGGGTACAAACAACCTGCAGCAGGAACAGTGTGTGCTCTGAACAGCATAGCTGTGGCCAGAGTAGTGCAGTGTTGGGCTTGGATTTTCAAGAACCAGGTTCTAGCTCTTACTCAGCTGTAAAGCTCATGGAGGAACTCTGAGCCAGTCATCATTTCTCAGCCTTACCTACCCTCATTGTGTAGCTGTGCAGATAAAGTAGGGAGAAAAAGCCATACATGCCACCTTGAACTCAATATAAAAAAACAAATGTAGATTATAGATAGATAGATAGATAGATAGATAGATAGATAGATAGATAGATAGATAGATAGATAGATAGATTGATTGATTGATTGATTGATTGATTGATTGATTGATTGATTGATTCAACAAGTTCAAGAATTATTATGAAAAATGAAAATAAAGCTTGCTAGCCCATGAAAGAATATGGATCTTCTTTTCATTACAGAAGGTAGAGAATACCAACAAGAGGTCTTTCTAGGCCAGTAGAATAACAACTTTATCTTTGAGTGGCAAAGCTAATAATCTGTAAATCACCCACACAGCACACTGACCTGTGCTGTATCCAGTCCAAAGTGCAATAAATACAGCACAGAAGGAGATTGCTTGTAAAAATGTCAAGCACCAACAAGTCACTGTGGGGTGGTTTCGTTGGACTTATTCTAAAGAAAGAAAAATGGTTCTTCACAGATGCTAGGAACAGATGGGATCTCCATCTTAGAGTTGGAAATGAAATCGCAAGTTGTGAATTTGTAGTAACATCTGTCATATGAAATGATTCTAAGATATGAAAGAAAGTAATAAACTGGGAGCAGAGGATTGGAAAGGGGCTTCACCACATTTTTTCCCAACATGTATTATAGAAGAACATTAGAAAAATCACAATTTGGATGACTTTGATGAAAATTGACACAAAAATGCTAAATCAAATGGAAACCTGTATAGAGAAAATCTGATAGTATTCATCACCATACTGAAAATATTACAGAGCATTTTTACCTGATTACTTTACTGTACACTGCACTTATATTAGTTGGTTGGAAACACTACATGTGATAGGAAAATGAGTGTACAGTATATCCTATCATAATCCTATCGTAATATCCTGTGCCTGGCAATTATAGCTTTCTAGGGACCCAACAATATTCACATGGCATCATGTTTTCCAGGACACATGAAACATATAGCTCATTCCCAGGATGCAAAAGGGATGTTAAAAACATGATTTAGGCCTGCACATGTTGCATATTCAAGAGTTATTTCTGTTTAAACATGATATCCACAAGCACATGCTGCACCTGAACCATCCCCCAAAGAATGCTTGAATTGAGGTCTTGCAATTCATATGAAATGTTGACCATGGCTAAAGAAAAAGCCCGTGATTAATCACAAGGTTGGAAAGGAGGAAATTGTACAGAAGCTCAAGCCCTCATGTGTTTGGAATACTCCATATCAGTTTCCATTTAAAAAACCTGGTATGACTATTTCACCAAGGACTGTCTTAATAGTGCCTCTGTTTCAACAAAGCCTTCTGGTCTAATTGGAGAGGCAATTGCACAATTCTACCATAGGAGCCTCATCCACAAAGGATAACTTAAGCCTTTGGTTTAGTACTCTCATCACTTTCAATTTATCTGAACACTTTTTGAGCTTTAACTCATACCTAACTTTTAACTCTGACTTTGATTTGTTACTTCTTCTTCCATGTCTAGGCCAGACATGAAACTACCAAAAAGAAGGCATCTTTTGGTGAGTTCTTTCTGCAGTTCCTTTCTCTCTTTGGTATAAGTTGCACTAAAGCAAATGAGACTTACAAGTTACTAGTTATCTGTTTCTCAGTGTCCAAAATCTTACTGGGCAGCTATGCCAGCATAATGCAAATAGGTGCAACTTTTGTAAGGTGATCGACTCAAGATGAGATATTATCACAATCACTCTCTCTTGTGCCCTGAATTGCTTGACTCAGTGCACAACAGAAACTATCTAGGCGATTTCTTAGTCTGTGGCAATTTGCTTCAAGGAATTATACCATTTGTGCATGCCAGCATAACTATGCAACAGGATTTTGGCCTGTATCATCTCCCCCAGTCTGGGCTGTAAAGCCAGCATCTTGCAAAATTGCTTGGCTCTTCTGTGATCTTTATTTTTATATTTTCAAGTAAGAAGTCAAATTGTGTTTCTCTTTCCTTTGTACAAAAAAATGTTACAAACAATATAAAATTTTCTACCTTCTATTTCTTTTCTTAAAAAGACACTCATAAATTTAACTGTTTTAAAAGCAATTTTTAATTTTACTAGTTACTGTATCAGAGCACTGTGCATGTCTAAAATCCCAAAGGCTAATTCCCAAACCTGAACCAAGTTTCTACTTTTCATTGTTACCATTCATGGCAAATACAATATCAATGATACAAATTTAATGGTACTTACTCCTGTTATGTAGCGATGTCTATACTGGATGGTTCCAAACAAGCCAAGTATGACTATAATAATGTGTACAAAATTTGCCAGGATTGGTGCCCACTGATAACCAAGGAAATCAAATATCTGTCTCTCCAGCACACATACCTAGGGTTAAACAGGAACAACGATGTGATTAGAATGGCTCACAGAAAAGAAATATTCAAAACAGGTTCTCTTTTGGGGGGAAACACACACATTTCTTCTCTCTTCCATGTCACCACTAGAACATCACCTTCTGTTTCCTGAAAACAGCATATTTATTTTCTTAGCAGGAGTGGGCCATGTGCGGCCCAGGGCTATTTTTGCAAACCTCCAGCACTTAAAAATGGTCCTTGGTTTCACTGCAACAGATCACCTTATTCAGTGTTTCCCAAATGCTTGTTTTTGGGCTTCAATTCCCAGAAGCCTAAGTCATTTCCCCAAAGCACTGATCAGCCAATGTACTGACTTAGGCTTCTGGGAATTGAAGTCCACTAGTCGGCTGTGTACCCCTTGTTGGGAACCACTGCCTTATTGCAACACTCCAATGAAACAGCCTATCTTATTTTATAGGGACACGTCAATGAATTATCTTCAGTTAACACATGACATGGACATTTTGGCATGATATGGATTTCACTTGAGATATTATCTGATGACATTGGCATAGCACTAAAATATTATTGCTTATCACTAAGAAGAATTCTATATGTAGGTGGGTGGGTGGCTTCGAAGTCCAAGGAAAAACAAATCAAGAATAATAGGTTGGAATATATTAAATCTTCCTAGGTTTCCCACTTCAAACACTTGCTGTATTTATGCTGACTCCTTCTTCCTTCCTTCCAGGGAGTACTATAATAAAATTTGATAGGGAAAAAGGGAAAAAGTTGAATACAGTAATTAGATACACACGTACCAATCAGCAACCCAATTAGATGCATGGTCAACTGTATGATTAGCAATTTTGTGGATGGCTTTTAAAAAGTAAATTGACACTTTGGCCTTTGTAATTGTCTTCATTGGCATCTGTTTCCCAAACTTGCTATTTGCATTATGAAGATGTTTCCACTGGAACAAACAGTGCAAAGAGCTTGAGTGAAAGCATGAACCAGATAAAGAGCACAGCAAGGGAGAAAGGACTAAAGCCTCCTATCCCAGTGGCAGCATCTCAGTTCAAAGGGGAGGGAGAGGAAAACTGTGCCTGATATTTTCTTTTTAAATATGGGCATCCAGACAGTAATTTTGTGATTGGCGGCTAGTTCAGTGAGGCCCAAACTCTCTGTTAGAGCTGCTTTCCTTCAATACACTTTTCATGCTGACATGATAATGTTTATCAACACATATTTTTTAAAAAATTAAAATTATAGAAGGAGTTTGTGTATGTGTGTTCAAGGGAAATGCATCAGAAACATGAGATGGCTTACAGGACCAGGGCAGTGCAACACTGGAGATAGATAAAGACAGCCCTTTGTGATCTTGAAAGAGTTTCTAGGGCCTGGAATGCAACTCAAGCAATGCATTCTGCTTCACTGGCATCTTCTAAATGCTGGTGCTGCACTCTTAGGTTGTTTGTTGATTTATTCTCTACTTAGGAAATATCACTTTTTAACTATACATTGAGATTCAACAATTAAGAATTTGGAGAGCCACTGATTCTGATGTGGTGACAGAGAGAAGACAGATGTGAAAGAAATGAAGGCATCCTGACTAAGGCAGAAGGCTGGGAGCCTTCTCTGCTGTTGTCCATGGCCATTTATATGTTACTGAACCCTAACCTCTGACATTTATTTACCATTGGCTATGCTGGCAAAGGCAGATGGGAGCTGTGGATTAGCAATATTAGCAGGACCACACTTTGCCCTGTGTAAAGAAAGCTAGAGGTAAAATGAATGCTTACAATTGGATTTGAAGTCAGATTTTAAACAAGGTCATTCCAACACGTTATTCATTCTGTACCAAATATAAATCACCCTTGCTCAAAATCCAGTCATGTCCAACTCTAAAGGGCAGTGCTCATCTCCGTTTACAGCCAAAGACCCAGCCCTGACTGTTTCTGCAGACATTTCTGTGGTCATTGATTCCAAAGGAACTTTAATTGTGGTTCCCCAAACATTTGAACAAGTACAGTAAAACCTCATATAACACTAAAACCTGGTTCCACAAGTCTTGGTGTTATATGATTTTTAGTGTTATCTGATGCATGTTAAAATCCTATGGGATCCATAGAGATACATTGTAACCACACAGGCTTTAGCGGTTGTTATCTGAAGCATTCCATAGGATCTTAATGTTATCTGATGCAATTCTTCCCCCCAGATTCCTTAATGTTATGCGATTTTAGTGTTGTTCGATACTAATGTTATATGAGGTATTACTGTATAGGGGATTGCCAACTTATAATTGCTTGCTTTACAACTCCTACTCTTACTACATTTCTAATGGTGACCCATGTGTCTTGCTAGCATCCTAAAATCAGTTTTACAATCTCTGTAAACAGCAGTGCAAACCAGGACATTTTCATCACCCAGCAGGACAGCAGAAGTCTGAGGGGAGCGCCCAGCAAACAACAAGGAGAACAAAGACATGAGGAAGAAGCATAAAGACAACAGAGCTGTACCCAGCAAAGCACACACAGAGAAATGGAGGGATAGAGAAAACAGAAGGCAACAGAGCTTGGAGGAGAACACACAGCAAGGAAGCAAGGGAAAGCAGGAGTGAGAGGGAAGTGGGAAGACACAGAAGGTGACAGAATGACCAGCAAAAAAGCAAGTGAAGCAAAGTGTGAGGGTGACATGAGAAGAACCAGAGGTTTCATGTCTAAGACATAGACATTTTCAGGGACCACACCCCTACTTAAATATTGTGCTGAATGGGAAAATAGTATTTTACTTCTCTGTGACCCATCTTACAAATATCCTCAGAGAACCAATTAGGTTTTATGTCTGTGGGGTCTGCCAAATTTTAAAGGTTCTCAAGAAAACTTAATAGTAAGAATATATTATTTTAGAATCAGTCACATAAGGATTGTGGAGAATGATAACAAGAAGATAATTCTCCCTGACTGCAGAATGTGTGCATTGCATTCTGATGAGAAAGGGATGAGTTGAGTTGCCACCTGGGATGATGGTGCAGATACATGCGAACAGCCTTCTTTTCTAAAGGCATTATGACCAGTACCGGGATTTGTTTACAAAGGATTTAAATTTCAGTTTTGAAGAGAAGCATCCATACTAACAATAAGCTCTTTAAAGTATCATGGGCGAGAAGAACCTCATCTAGTACATAGCCTATAACATCATGGATAATTTAGAAGACAACACTACAGCAGGTGATAATGCTGCTAATTATACAGAGAGCATGAAATTAATTATGTTGAAACTGCAGCATTAGAAACTAGCAGCAGCACTATAGGCAACTACATACAAATGTAAAACCAGGCACAGTAAATGTCATCCTTCTAGGGCCTTTCACAACATTTACCTAACGAAATGCTCAAAGTTTGCTTGTCTCAGTTTACCCAAACTAACACCAGATGAAGAGTTTGAGAGTCAAGCCTTTCCCCTCTTTTTAAAAGTGTTTTTCCCCCAGTAGGGGAAATCATTTTTTTAATCAGAAGAATTAAAGATCAATCCTCGAAAATATTAAACAGCAAGTAAAGGTGAATTCTAAAATGCATTTTATTTTTAATGATCTATGTACTACTTGAGAACCCAGTGTGGTGTAGTAGATGGATTGACAGAGCAGGATTCAGGAAAACTGGGTTCAAATCCCTGCTTGACCATGGAGGGTGGTCCTTAAAAACCTCACTTCTGAAAAGATATTTTAAGATAGCTATAATTTGATTTTGAGTTTGACAGCACATAAAATATCTATTTATCAGTTACCTTTCCTATATATGTGTCATAGCATGGAGAAATCAGTTTCTAAAATGAATTGAGCTAAGCATATTTGTTCATGAGCCAGGAACCCGTCTGTGATTTATAGGAACATTTGCACAAATGTCTAAATTTGGTGAGTGAACCAAAAATAGAGGACTGCAATGGCTCAAGTCACTAAGACGCTGACTGGGAGGCGAAAGGTCAGCAGTTCGATTCCCGAGTACTGCAGGACGGAATGAGCTCCCGTCTCTGTCCCAGCTCCTGCCAACCTAGCAGTTCGAAAGCAAGAAATTGCAAGTAGATCAATAGGGACCACTTCAGTGGGAAGGTAACAGTGTTCCATAAGCTCCAGTGTCTAGTCATGCCTGCCACATGACCATGGAAATGTCTGCAGAAGCAGACAGTGCTGGCTCTTCGGCTTAGAAACAGAGATGAGCACTGACCCCTAGAGTCAGATACGACTGGCATTCGAGCAAGGGAAACCTTTACCTTTACCTAAGTAAATACTGTACATAAACATTGAGGAAACCTAGAGAAAAAATACATAATCCCTGCTTTATTTCAGTAGCGTAGTAACCAAAAACTGTTTTATAAAGCCTTTTTCCTACTCTAATTTAGATTTAATCCAGAATTCTCAATACATACACCTGAATAGCATATTTCTGAATTGCATGCATAAGAATTTATTGTGACTTTTGAGGGCAATTTCAATTGGAACACTACACTCACTATCTCCTGAAGTAATTGGTTCAATTGCTTTATTGCTCTAACAGGATTTTTTCCCTGATACTCAACAAAAATCTCCATTCTTATAACTTGAGCCCTTTATTATATGCCCTACAGTCTGGAATGACTGAGAATAAATCCTGTCTTCCCTCTGTATGACAATCTTGCAAGTATTTGAAGAGTGCTATCATATTTCTCTTCAGTATTCTTTTCTCAAGGCTAAACATGCCCAATTCTTTCAGTCTTTCCTCATAGGACTTGGTTTCCAGTCCCCTGATTATCCTTATTGCATTTTAAAAATGTCTAAAGAGGCAGCTTGATGCAACTCCACTGGCAAGCTGTTCCATAAGGTAGGTACCGCCACTGAGAAGTACTCTTCCTAGTTGTAATATTATTTGCTATTGTCAGTGTTGTTATCTGGAGCTGCACACTCTGACAGGACTGAATGATATATAGGCAGTACATCTTTGAGAGAGACACTCTGGCGGGTAACAAGATCTCAAACAATTTAGGGCTTTGTATGTCAAAGTTAACACCTTGTGCTTGATACTCAATATTAGCATAACTGAAATCTTCCATTACTATTACACTGTTTCTTTTAAATTATTGCAATTTTGTTTTACACAGGTTACATCTGCCAATTCAGGGATAGCTAATCTTCTAGATCAGGGATTCTCAACCTGCGACCCATGGGCCGGATGCAGTCCATGGTGCTATTTCATGTGGGCCCCACTGCCTCCGCCACACCTGGACGTGCCATGTGATGGAGGAAGGACAAAATGGCCATCCAGCCCCCTGAAGCTGTCTGAGGAAGCATGACCAGGCCCCCAGCTTTAAAAGATTGAGAACTCCTGTTCTAGATCCTGAGTTCTCAACCTTTTTAAGCCGGGGGCTGGGTCATACTCCCTCAGACAGCTTCGGGGTGGGGTGGTGGATGGCCATTTTGCCCTTCCTACACTACATGGCACTTCCTGGTATGGCGGAGGTGGTTTGGGGGCCTCATGAAATAGTGCCGCAGGCCGCAGGTTTACAATCCCTGCTTAAGATCAGGGGTCAGCAAACTTGGCTTTCCAAGTGTTCTTGGTCTCAATTAACAGAAGCCCAAGTCAGTATACCTGCTGATCAAGGTTTCTGGGAAGTCCAAGAACATCTGGAGAGCCACATTTGCTGACCCCTGCTCTAGACCATTTTCTCCAATAGTGGATGCTAACTATCACATTTTCCCTATTTTTTAACCGCAATTACGTTAATCCAGATGCTCTTGATAGACAATTAAGCTTCCATTGAGAATATCTGATATAAATTATGTGTATCTGAGGTTATACTTCATTTGTCAATTCTTCTCTATTTTTTTGTTGTTGTTCAGTCACACAGTCGACTCCAACCCTTTGCGCCCCTATGGGTCATTACACTAACTATAATATTTGTTCCCCTGCTAGGTTAGAGCCTTGTCAGGGCATGGGAGCTTGAGCAGTCTAACTAGGCAGTGTTGCCCATCTCTTGTCAATAATGTTAGGACAGGACTAAAACTCGCCAAAGCATCCTCCGTCAGATCCCTTGGGCAAGGTGAAAGCAGAGGGCACACATCATGGTCCACCTAGCCAGCGGGTGATGTGATATTCAAATGGCTAAAAAACTGCATGTAAATAGACTTGATTTCTCAAGTCCATTTGCATGTGCGGAATGTTGTCAAGGAGATGTCTACCAATGCATGGACTCCTCGCTGAGTAGTGACCACAAGGTATCCAAGGGATAATATTTCTTCTCCTACCCATTATCTTTCCTACCTTACATTTCCACTTCTCAGCTTGTTTCTGGACATACCTGCTAATATTTCTGTCAGTTTACAGTCAGTATTATTTAAGCATGCAATCATGCTGATTGCTTTCATGAATCCTTTGGATAACAAAAGTAATACACATCTGGATCATTTGCAGATACTACATGCTACTGTTATGGGACTGCACAGGAGAAGTGGGGCTTGTGTTTTTCAGAACCTGAAATGCAAGCATTCAGACTGCTAACTTGGTCACAAGAAATAACATGGAAAATGGAAAGCCAGCACACATCTGTTGGAGGAAGAATGTGTTCCACACAAGCCAGAATTCACCAGATGAGAAGTTTCAGAAAGTTTATTGTTAATGCAGTCATGAAGCTCAGATAGAGGCAATCAGAAAGAATATTCAAAAATATTCACCACAATAACTTAGAAAGCTGAAATATTGCCCAAAATCTTCTCAATTATAATGCCATGACCAGTAGGAAAAATGGAACCTATCAGATGCCAGGAACCGTAACCAGACAACAGGTTGCTCAGTATCACTAATGCTTAGCAAAGTTAATAAATCCACAGTTGCCACAATAGAACTGTCCAACAAATCTGCTTGCCAAAATGCCAGGGACAAGGACATCTTTGGTTTTGGCAGATGCAAATGTCCAGGAACCAGCTGTCAGAAAGAGAATTTCATTAGTGGAAATAAGTTAAGACTGAATAACCTGGAGTGGATAGAGGTGTGTGTGTGTGTGTGTGTGTGTGTGTGTGTGTGTGTGTGTGTGTGTGTGTGTGTGTGTGTGAGAGAGAGAGAGAGAGAGAGAGAGAGACTTTATTTTCTTCAGTTCTGAATAGCGGAAATGACTGGAAGAACATTTCTTAACTCATTCCTTGGGAGAGTATATCCTAGCAACATGATTCTGAAGAGCCAGTGTTTTTAAAGGAAACAAAAGAAGAAAAATAACCTCATTGACCATAACTTTAAAGGTATGATCACCTCCATTCTAACATTCTTCAAAATTTATTGCTCCTAAGTATCTCCCCTGTTCTGGTTTTGCAAAGGGGGGGGGGTCTTGGGAAGGGGATAGGGATTTTCAATTTCAGAATTAGAACACATTGAAGTAACTTGGCATCAGCTTGCAACTGGCATTAGGAAATGTTCTAGGACAGATATTTAAATAGCTGATTGGGGAGCAAAGCATGTTGTGATTACAAATTGTGCCAGACTAGTCTTCTCTCTCACTCACTTTCTCTTTCCAGCATTGTAAGCTTGATAGATCTGGGAATGCTGTGGACGCAGTGTATCCTGCTTTTAGTAAGGCATTCATCAAGGTTATACCTGATACAGTACTCTGGAAGACACACTGTTAGCAGGTGAATCTACAGTTACATGGATTTGTTTTGTTTGACAGACCATACACAAAGAGTGTTCACTAATGATTCCTCAGTAACCTTTAAGAAAGTGAGGTGCTGCAGGTTTTTATCCTGGGTCTGCTCTTGTTCAATATTTTAATAAATAGTTTGGCTGTCCTTACTAGCTCTACAATTTTAACAGTAAAAATTCATAGGAAAGAGCAGTCAGTCAGTTGAAATGGTAGGGCTTAAAATGTGTTTGAAGGTAATTATGTTCTATAACTTGTCTAAGGGAATATATGTGTCAGTGTTCCCTAACAAAAGTATGCAGGGGCTTTATCATTATGAATGCTGACAGTCTGATGTCTCCAAAGTGCAATTTAAACAGGAATTCCTGGTTTAGCCTTCATGGCTGGCCTTGGAATTATCTCCTAACCACCAATTCTACTCCACTTGTGAAATATAAGCATCCATTGGTTATCATTGATCAGATTTTTGTTCAGTTCAGGTGTCCATTTGCAGATCAAGAGGGTTGATATTCATATATATTACCTTTCTATAGTAAGCCATTCAGATTTGTATTTGTATATGCAGACCATCTTAATGTAAGGCTTATGAAATGGAAGCAGCTATTGGCTCCAACTGTTGCAGTAACCCTATAGGTCTTGTTCTGACTAACAGATATCCTGGTTCCACTAAAAATATAAAGCAGATGATGTAAGCATGAGATCTGTCCATGAGATCTGTCCATGTACAGAATATTTTTGGAAGGTGAGGCAATGTCAGATTGGGAAAGATAAATGTATATGGATTGAATAGTTTTGCAATCTATTTTATTATAGCATTGCTTCTTTCTTACTGCTGTGGTCACAGCCACAGGGAGAAAGCAGTCTCCAGTTACTCAATAAAAAGGGAAGGCCACTCTGCATATTATGTGCTCAGAGTATATTGACTTTGTCTGAGCTGGTCATCCTTCAAACTATTGACTCTATTTCCCAGCTTTGGACCTCCATTCTATAGTACCATAAACAGATATATTTGCAATATAATGAAAGATCAGAAGATCACAATGTCAGCTATGGAGCTGTGCCATTGTCATGACACCAAAACACTTAATTCCTGGGGTAGAATCAACACAGGAATCACTCAGTAGGACAGATCCTTAAAGATATAGGGTCCCATCCCCAAGAGATTGAGTAGAGGGGAAATAGTGCCTTGACATTTGACCTGATTTAATTAGATCTTTGGTACAATGGCCCTACCTTCCTTACATCTTTTGTTAATTACCTTCAGAACAGAGCAGGAGGCATGGATATCTCTTGGCAGAAATTTTAATGGACCATGCCAATGAAACTACTGCAATTAGAAAAATCAGGAAACCAACTTAATATGTCGATGCCAATATTCTGAAAGTGGGTTAGACGCTTCTCAACCTGATATACAGGAATGAAATTAATGCAAATATTATATAATTTTAGAAGAGAGTTTGAACTGTATGCTCTCTAGCTCTCATTAATATATGGTAACAAGATTTAGATGAATCTGTTACAGAAACAACATCTTGGAAAAACCAACCATGTGGAAACCATCCTGCATGATAGATCTTCAATATTGCTTATCTGCAATTTCCATGCTACAGGGCTTGTAATGCATAATATCATCTCTGAGATGCAGGGAACTAGTCGTTTCTATATGATACTTGATTTCCTGTTCATTAACAAATGCAATAACAAGCCAAGCACAAATTTAATGAGACATGGTTGTACTCCTCAGTTGCATCCTAGAAACTCGAGAAATTGAATCAGAAAGCCTATGGTAATTGATACATATCAAGAAAATATGAAATTTTTATCAAGATATGAAATGTTTTATCATGTGAGGCATCAAGCTTACATCTGTAGACTGTAATTCTGGTAAAACACTATTCATGTTTTTCTTAATGGCAAAGAATAAGGAAAAGAGGAACATGACATCAAAAGCAGTATACTTATTTGCTTTTGGGGTAGACAGACAGACTGTCTGGCTGACAGACAGGCATGCACAGACATGCACACACATTGTGCTCTATCAAAAGTAAACACAGACAGGTATTTCTGTGGAAAATGATATTCATTACGGTAAATGTTTTTATTAATATACTATTGTCATTGAAGCAGGACATTACCGAAAAAAAAAAGAAATATACAGATTAAAATTAATAGGAATTAACATTTTCATTACTTCCTTCCATTTTTGTTATTGTTCAGTCGCACAGTCGATTCCGACCCTCTGCGACCCCATGGACCACTGTCCGCCAGGCACTCCTGTCCTCCACCATCCCCCTCAACTCGCTCAGCTCTGTGCCCATTGTCTCTACAATACCATCTAGCCATCTCATCTTGGGCCGTCCCCTTCTTCTTTTGCCCTCGACCCTTCCAAGCATCAAAGCTTTCTCAAGTGAATCCTCTCTTCTCATTTGATGTCCAAAGTACTTTAGCTTCATCTTTATTATTTGACCTTCTAAGGAACAGTCCGGGATGATTTCTTCTAAGATTGACCTATTTGTTCTCCTCGCTGTCCAGGGGACTCTCAAAACTCTCCTCCAACCAGAAGAGTAGCGTGCCTTGGCGGGGCCCCGTATAAAAATCTTTTGGGGGCCCTTAGGAAGGGTAAAGATTTGTTTTGTTTACGCACGTTGGGGGCCCCCGTGACCCGGGCCCCCCGTATAATTGATACGGCAGATACGGCGGTAGCTACGCCTCTGCCTCCAACACCACATCTCAAAGGCGTCTATTCTTCTGGGTTCAGCTTTCCTAATGGTCCAACTCTCACAACCATACATTGCCACAGGGAATACCATTGCTTTGACTATGCGAATTTTTGTTTTCAATGTGATGTCTCTACTTTTCACTACGCTCCCCAGGTTTCTCATCGCTTGCCTCCCAAGAATCAGTCGCCTTTTTATTTCATGGCTGCAATCCCCATCTGCAGTGAGCTTTGATCCTAAGAAAGTAAAATCTGTCACTGCTTCTACTTCTTCCCCATCTATTTTCCAGGGACTGATAGGGCCTGTTGCCATTATCTTGGTTTTCTTGATATTGAGTCTCAAGCCAGCTTTTTCACTTTCTTCTTTCAACCTAATCAGGAGTAATCCTTCCATTACTTCTTATTTATCTTAATATTCTATACTCTAGCTGATCTCCTTTACTCATAATTTAAAAAAAATATGGATCATCATTATGAGGAGTGGATCATGGTTTGAGCAAGAGAGGTACTCTACCCCCATAGTGGGGTAAGGTGTCTCTTCACTCTCAGAAAGTGGGCTTTTAATGTTCACAGTCATCATTTGATTAAGGTTGTGCTGAATCACCTGTGTGAAGCACTTAGCACATAGTTCACTATGCTTCTGCCTATCAGTGCCTACAGGGAAAAGGGAAAAGAACAATTTACACCATTTTATGTGTTTTTGTCATTTCTCAGCAAGGTTCTACTAATTTGAAAGAAAAAGCAAAGGAAATTATACTATATAGTCTCTAATCAGCTACCATAGCTTGGTCCCATGCTCAAAAATCCAAACGAGGATAGTGAAACAAGAGTTTGTAATGCAATTGCAAAGCACAGCTTTCCACATTACACTTGGTATCCTAATCCTTGCTCTCTCCAACCTCCTTGCCCTCACCACCCGATTTAGGTTCTTTGCTTCAGTGCTCACTGTAATTCCCCTTGGAAGGAAAAATAGAAGAGACTATAATCACATGCTACTTGCAAGCTAGTCTCTATCAGAGTCTTGCTCCTGCCAAATAAATGCCATAATTCAAGTGGCACTTGCCAGACTTCTAACACAGAGGTGTTGCCGTCCCCCCCTCCACCATCCATTTGTTTTTACCTCCATACCTCCTCTGTTCCAAGGGGGTGATCACCTTGCTGTCTTGATGAAGTCCAAGAATGCAACAGTAATTACTATGGCAGATGGGGATGCAGCCAACAGTTCAGTGGCAGCAATTTTAAATGCTGCCTGTCCAAAATAGCAGGGTCTGCTAATTTGTGGCATTGAATATTGTGTTGTATGTAATAATCACAACTCTTGTCACAAGCTATGAAAGGCAAATTAAATTGCCTGAGTCTGATTCTTCTACAGCAACTATCACAGAGAAAGCAATCAAGCTGAACATTTCAGGTTTGTGTCCATTTAAGCAGCTAACCTGCTTAAGCAACAAGCTAAGAAAGAGGCTTGTTAGTTAATGACCCTCTCTGAGGAGTAAGAAGCAATTATCTACACAATCATGACCCGCAAGAAGCTAGGTGTTTACAATTGTATTTTGACCCATTTAACATGGGTTGGTCTAGGAAAATAAAGCTACAAGAGAAATTTAATGTTCCGTTTAAGTTCCTAAGTGGGGGAAATTCACAGCAGGTGGTAACATCATAAAACACTCCTGATGGTTGCAAAGGGGGAGGTCTTTAAAAGAGCTTGTCTATAAAAACCTGCCATAAAGAATGCAAAGTATTCAGAACACAATACTAATATATCTGCATCAAGACAGAGCTCTTCATGAAAAGTAACTCTACCAAACCAAAACCCATTAGCCTTTAATGATTGAAATGGAAAAAAAAACCCACAATTTGTAATTAATAGTTACACCTATACATTACCCCACTTAGAGCTTTCTCTGGGTATTTCACAGGGTAATTAGCATTTTGCCCATCATGCTGGGTACTAATTTTACCAATACCAGAAAAATGGAAGGCTGGGTCAACCTTGACCCTATTAAGATTGATCTCAGTTCCTGAGCAAAGTTTGGCTGTAGTACCATAGCTTAAACACTGCACCACAAGTGCTCGTCTATAACTTAACGCTTAATTTATCTGTGAACTTCCATCTCAAGCTACTCAGACTTGTACCTTCTCAACATCAACAAGACAATATAATAGATAAAGTCAGATTTTAAACTGCAGGTTTTGATCACATCAGCAACATAACTTAAATTTACCCAGTGTTCTGGTTGCCTCATAATACTCAAACTAGGTGTTTAATGTTATGGAACAGATCTGTTTTTGTGACTGAGAGAATTCAGCTTCCAACCAAGTCTAGTTATCCCTATTGATTTTAATAAGATGTCTAGACACAGAAATACTGTGTGTTTGCTATTGACAATCTAACCAAAAATCAATTAAGTTAATTGAGTTAGGTCACACAAGTAAATTAGCATTAGAGCCTGGAGCAAAACCTATTTCAGAGACTCATCGGTAGAGAAGATGTGATGTTGCAGCTTTCTAAAGAACACCTGGAACTCAGAAACAAAGCTGTTTACTAAGGAGGTGCACTAGCACCAAAATTTGGATGAAAAATTACTGTCCTATAATTTGGATATTTTTTTAATTGGAATTTCTGGATTTCTAGGACTCAGTTTATTTTTCCTTTAAAGACACAGACAAAATATTTTAGGAAGATTTCCCTGTGTCTTCTGACACTTTTCTAGCGATTGTGCCCAACAAAAGAGTGCTAACAGATAGCAGTGCCTAAGTATTAGGAAATGATGGTAATGGCATACTCGAACCCTAAATAATGGGAATGCCAACAGCATTGAGGGAGCAGAAGAGAGGTTGCACTGGGGAATGGACAAATACCCTGGGCAGCACTGGTTGGAGGATTGGAGGAGCAACCTGCTGTGAGTGGAAATTGCACCAACAGTTGCTATCTAGGTTGTCCATTTTCAAATTATTCCCTCTTAAGAATATCCCACTCCATTTTTGTGTTTGTCCATGATCATACAAAAAATCTTTCAGTAATGTGGGTGTGGGGGATGTTCCAGTTGCCCACAGAGGGCCATCTGCCCTAGACGCATGCCCATCAGTGGACTATCAGAAAGTTCTGACAGTAGGGTGGCCTGAGAGGTGGGAGTCCAAAAATGAAGATGATGAGCAGCAGTTTGAGGGTAGAACCAAGGCAGGAACAGAAGGGGGCAAGTAGAGGCCTACTATCCAGTATTAAGGAGGACAATGGAGACAGTTCATCACAGTCATATGATACTAAGTCAAGAGACTGAGCAGAAGCCAGTGAGGAGCCCCTTTCTGTCTTTCACACTCTCAATGAGAACCAGTCCTGGTTGCTCCAAGATCCAAGGACCAGAAAATGGATTACCTTTGCCCCAAGTAAAGGACATGGAGGGGAAACACCCTTTGTTGCCCTGCCTAAGCCATCACAGTGACAGTTCAAGTGCCCTGTCAAGCCCTGATTCATGGGATCCACAGTCATTTTAGGAAGGGCTGGTAGAGAGTGGTGAAGAAGTCCAGGCTCCATATTGTTGCTCCTTCCAGAGTCTCCTTTGCTGCAGATGTTACTACTTACATTGAAGCTGGCTTGGAGTAGGCACCATGGCTCTCATCAGGGAATGTGGATGCCATGGCTGGGGTGGTGGTGGATCAGGTGGGGTTTCATTCCTGGGGTCTCAGATCTTGACTCCTTTTATGGCCAAGTGGGGTGGGTGGAAGGAGGCAACTCCATTTGTCCTGTATCCTTGTCTGCGCCCCTATCAAACTACAGACGAGTCCAAGTGCTTGACTGCCTCTTCTATGTCTCTTCTTCTGATGTGGGTGCTGATGAAACTGAACCCTGCAACTGTTATTCCTGCCATCATTCCCTCCTCCAGCTATCCTGCATCAGAAGGTTGCCCTTCCTCTGCCTGTGTCAGTACATTCCCACTGGCTAGGGGCCCGGAGATTTCACTTTCTCCTGGGCTTCTCTGAGTCTGTAGGGTGGAGCCAGACAGCCTATGGTGTTGCTTGAGGTGACCCCCTCTTACATGGTCAAGCCTAGTTAGTATTTGGATGTGTACCAAGGAACATTCTTCCAAAGAACAATGCCAGAATAGGCAACAAAATAATGCTACTTGTTATTGCCTAGAGCTCCCCCTAAATATACAAACAATAATCTATGGCACTCTTATGACAATGACTTTCTCTAGAGAGAGGACAGCAGGCCTCTGTTTGCTTACAGATGGCCATTCACCATGAAAAGCAGCAATAACAGACCTTGTAATGTAGGGGTTCTCAACCTACAGCCCGTGGTCTGAATCCGGCCCACAGCGCCATTCCATCCAGCCCGCACCCTCGTTCCTGCTCCCACTACCATTCTTTTCCCCACCGCCTGGCTTGGCCTATTCCTAACACCATTCCACAGCAAGGTGGATGTTGTAAGATGATGGTCCTGGTGGCGGAAGTGGAAGCAGCAGACACATGCAGCCTCCCGCATTTTCCCCAAGCATGGGCCTTTACCCACAGGAGTCAGGGAAGCAGGAAAGCGGCATGGTGGTGGTGAGGAATGTTTGCGGGCCAGACTGGTGGCATGGGGGGAGTAGTGGCTGCTGCTGTGGGGGACACCAGTCTGGCCTCAACAGTATGATGGGGTGTGGTCCAGCCCCCAACTTAAAAACACTGAGAACCCCTGTTGTAACAGTTACAATGAAACAGGCACCATAGTTGATTCTTCTTTTACAATGCAATCCACATCATCTCCTTGATCTTCTTTCGATGAAGCTTTGGTTCAATTGCCAAAATGGAGATTTTATCTGGACAGCTTACTGGCACATTTATTTTTCATGTGCAATTACCATGATGTTGATAATGCAGAGTATCTGCTAAGTGCTTTTCTGAAAACTAATTCTAAATCACAGTTATTGGCTGTTATTTCTTAACACTGAGACTACTGGAGAGGTGAACATTATTTGTAACATGTCTTTCCTTCCAGCATTGGGTAAATATCAGTGCCACCTGTTGCTTTTTAGCCATTTAGAAAGGCACCAAGCCTTTACTGAGAGGAGTGGATAAGTATGAGGGCAGTTAATTTTCTGCAACATCTGGTAATATATCCAGTGGTGGGCAGCAACAGGTTTGCACCCCCCATGAATAGAAGTAGCAAAATTGGGTGGCCTTTGGGCAGGGTTTTTTTTTTTTGTGAAATTGGGTGGCCACGCCCACCTCCCTACCCTGCCCCATCAGGTTTTGTCCCTGCAAGTGGTTCAAGGTCTCCCTTGCTCAAAAGCCAGTCATATCTGACTCTAGGGTGCAGTGCTCATCTCCATTTACAGCCAAAGAGCCAGTGCTGCCTATGTTTGCAGATGTATACATGGCCATATGGCAGGGATAACTAGATCACCCATGAAGTAGGCTCCGCCCATGGCATATGCTCCGCACATGGTGTAGGCTTCCCCCATGACATAGGCTCCACCTATGGTGTGGTAGCGAAATTTCTTGCTGCCCACCACTGAATATATTGAAATGAGCACCTTCCTCTTACAAGGTCTGGAGTTCAACTAAGGCCTGCCTTCCCCTTTTTGTGTGTACGCCATCAAGTCAGTTCTGAATCATGGCAACCCTTTTCAAGGTTTTCTGGGTAGAGAATACGTAGACATGTTTACATTCCTTTTTTTCCCCTGAGGGCATCTTGGGATTGTGCTGTTTCCCCAAAGGTCACTGCACTCTACTGGGATGCATAACAGAGAGCTCAATTTCTTACCTCTGGCTCCACAGCCAGGTATCTAACGAAAAGAGATCTCCAGTCAGTTCATTCCCCCCCCTACCCATCACTATTCATAATGGAGGAAGTTTAATATTGGGTTTGGAGGTGGACAATTTATGAAGAGAAGGCACTATATCTGCTCCCTGGGAACCTGGAGAGCCACCCCCCCATGCACAGCTTACCATCCCCCCCTCCCCACCAAAAAAGCTCCATCACGCTCTGCAGTGGCCACAGGAGCATTTCTGCAGTTTTACACTACTGTGGGTTATTCTAAATTACGTTCTGCATTTGGAAAAAAGTGTTACTTGGCCTGAAACTTTAGTGCAGTTTCCTTAAATCTTACTGTTTTGTCCTTTGTTCTCTGTAGAGGAGGGAAAGTGAGTTCTAGAGAAAAAAAATGGAGGGTAGTTTAGGGGTCCCGGGTATGTCTGAAAGTCACAGGTCTCTGAGGGAGCAAATGTGACCCATATGACACCTATGGTGGCTGAAGAGTAGTTTTCATCTTAGAAATAGATGAAACATTCTTTTTCCCTTGTTATTGATGGCATTTTCCAGCCATTAAAATGGTGGCTATTTCCTCCTGGGCTAAAACTGTACACAGTTCTGAGGAATTATGTACTGTTTCCCCCCACAGGGCAGCACTGGATTGCTTGTGACGGTTTGTCATGGTTCAGTGGAGGATGCCATGTTTCATCCCACAGCTGACAGGAAATTACTGGTATTGTCTTTGTTAATCTTGAAGGAAATAATGCTGGGACAAAAACCTCAAAAATTGACATGAATGGAAAAACAATCTGAGAATATTTATCACATCTGTATCAGAAAAGATTTGAGGGAGGGTTTGCATCTTCCTCCCCTCCAATTAGCTTGTCCCAGTGCACTTACCCTCTATTTGTGTATTTTTCTATAAAACCAGTCTCCTCTGAAATTCCTCATCAAGATGCCTCAGTGAATAGAGAGATTAATTAGAAATGGGGAATTTAGAATCACCTAAATTAATGAGAACAGAGAATTTAGAGCATTCTTTACATCCCCAGCACCATCGTAATGCTAGGCTCAATCAAAACACAATTAATTAATATCCAGCCTTGGGCATTTGAGTTTTTCAAGTTGCAGAAAAGCAAATTTCAAGAAAGTGAATACAAACTGCAGGTAAATATGAGGGAAATTAGAAAAGTGGTGAAGATCTTATAATTATTTAATAGGGTTCAAAAGATGGCCTGTGTTCGTGAATTTAACAACCTCACATGCTTTCTAACAATGAATATGAGTGGGAGGACAGTCTTCACAAGCAAAGATGCTCCTGTCACTAACCAATTAACAGAGTTCTTTCCCTACCTCTGGCAATTGAGGCAAGACCCAAGCTTCTGCTTCTCTTTTTTTCTGTCTGTTTTTGCTTATGTTGTTCTTTGATGTTGCCACTAAATTCTTAAACATGGTGGTCGGGACGGATTTTCATCAGACACACGGTTGAGAGATCATCTCCTTTCCTTTCATTCCTGTTTTTGTAAACCATCACAACTGTAAATAAAGATATTTTATCCACTTAGGATCCTTTTAGAGTGACTTTTATGGTTTCAACTGATAGTGAAGGGAACTGTTTAAGGAGAACTGGTGGCTCTCTCTTTTATGCTTTCTCCTCTGTTGCTGTTTTTTAAAACTTTAAATTCTGCTCTCTACAAATTAAGAAAGGAACTAACCAAAGTTCCAGTATATATATTTAATTTACATCACTCTGTATACCAAGTACAATTACTCCTTTCTTACTCAACTCCAAAAGTTGTTCTAATAATCTTGGGATAGCATCCAATACAATATTATTGGAGCAAGAAATGACTAGAATCTCCATTCATGCAAATTATAGTAGTTTATGGACAGTTTTTTTTAATCCCTGGCAGGAGCTCAGAACCCCCATTTACTCTTTACATTTATCACTAAATATAAACAAATAGTTTAGGTACTCCATCAGCTTTCACAAACAGAATAATAGAGAAGATTTAAATGCCTGGCTTTGTTAGGAACTGCACCAAGACTTGAAGGCTTATTGCAACTGTTGTCTCTTCACATATCTGGCTTCTTCTACAATGCCTTCAATTATGCTGACTGAGATTTTTGGCATTTGTGGGGAACAGAAGGCACAAAAAGATAACTGATATCTTTCTCCACCTGTTTCCTTAATAAATGCCCTCTGCTACAAAGAAATGATGTGCAGGATTCACTTAGCAAGCCTCAAACTCCATGCCATCAGAGAAGCAAACTGAATTTTAATAAAGCTTCCCTAGACAATGTGATGAAATCCTACACCCTTCTTTAAAAATATCAGGTGTATCTGAAAAATAATGTTCCAACTAGATAAATGAAAATAACTAACATCTTTAAATGATTGTTTTGTTTTATTTTTAGTCCCAGTTTCCCCCCATAAACCATTTTGGCTAGATGCAGGGAGAGAGGATGTTATTTCTTATACAAATGAGGAAAAGGGGACATGAGGAGAATACTTTCTTCAACTGGGAAAATATAAAACAACCTTCAAACTGCAATCAGAAAATCCATATATGATTACTGTGATGCAACGATCAGAATCTATTCTTAGTGGTGCCTCTCTATTCTCCCCTTTTTACCACTGAATTACAAAGTGAAAGGCAAATATGAGAACAGCAACAGAAGGAAATCTCAAAAATATTCTCATATTCAGAGAGGCCAACAGATCCATAGCAAACTGCATATTTGTTCTGGTGAGATTAGGAAAGATGTTCTGTTACAGATAAAGGCTTATTTCATAAAATGCTTCCCTAAGAAAATTGATCATTTCCCTCCCTTTATTGTCACAGCCACAGGGTGATTTCTAATATTCTTAAATGTTCTGCTTACTTCCTGAGAAAATACTTGGCTAAATTTGCTCCATGTGCAGTTATTTATAATTGACTGATGCTTACACTGGCAATTCACTTTTGATTCTCCCATGTTTTAAAACAACAACAGCCAAAAAATTTGTGACTAATAGAGGGAGTAATTTTCAAAAAACCGATGGTGGTTTCTTGGAAAATATAGTCCTAGAGATACATTTTCTGATGTTTAAGAGACATGTGTTTTAGTTCTCTGTAAATTTTTTTGAAATAAATAGCAGTACAATTGGCCAAAATGAATGTCTCCTTAATTATCTTTTAAAGATACTGATATCTGTGCTGAGAAGGCCAATATTAATTCAGTAGAAAGATTAAGATACCAAACAGATTTCATCAATCACAAAGTATTGAAAACTAAAGGATATGCCACCCAATAAGTGTTTCAGTGGCACAAATATTCATCTTACAAGAAAGTAATTTTATTAGATAAAATACTTGCTTTATTTAAGCTAGCCAGACTCTCATTTAGATGTGTGCTTTCTGTCATACTGTATATCTCAGATTCCACATGTCATGAGCTAAGGTCAGACAGCCCTTTGCTAAGATAATTACTAATGTGACTGCATGCTTTGCCCCTCTTATCTTAGTCAGATAAGGTTGGACAGTTAGCTGTCCAACTCATGAGATCATTGAACACCTGCAGATCCGGAATCATCTAGGAGCTACTGGAAGCTTCCAGAACATTCAAGTAAGTTCTAAATGATGAGATCATTGAATCACAAAGGTGGGAGGAAATCACTCATTTCTCTTTTAAAAGATTGCCTTTTGAGACCAAAAATCAGTTCTCTAACTTGAGTTTATAATGGCTTCATTAGCTGAACCAAAAATTCCCTTTTGAAGGAATATCTATGCATAGAGGAATGCTGCCAGATGAAGCTGATGAATATCAGAGATGCTATGGACTATGCCAGATTTTCCTGAAGATGATTACCATTCTATGTCATCCTATGGAAATGGACAGAGCTGGTAAGAGGCAAGTAGGCCCCTTCAAGAATTAATTGACTTTTGGGAATTGGGGATTTGATTCTCTACAGCTTTGCTTCACTATCTTATGGAATATAAAATAAAGTTCTGTTTTGGGACTTTACCTTGCTGAATTCTGCTTGGGCATAGCACTGGCACAGAGCTCTCTGCTTCAGCCATACACTGCTATGGCAATTTCCACGCTACTATGAGAAAAATCTCACTCCCTGTGACTTGGGAAGTTCAGATGTGGTTTGGGTCCTTTTGGGAGGCTGGCAGAAGCTGGAAGAAGGAAGTTTGGGGTGTACTGCATCACACTCAACACTCTGCCACACCAAAAGCCTCTAGGGACCATTGGGAACCCTCTGACAATATATTTCACAAAGAAATGAAGATTTAAAAGAGAAATACAAAAACAATTCAGTATTCAAAAGGAAAATATTACCTCAAGACCAATATATTAAAATGACTTGGCAAAGGACTGAATAGTATTCTCTGCAGAAGACAGAAAGATTTAAATATAGACTAGTGAACACAAATTATTATTGCTAAAACTGTCTACCACACATAATCCCATTGAATCTGCCAATACACTAGTACCTTGAATAATGATGAGACTTGGTTCCACAAGTCTTGTCATTATCCAGTTTTTAACGTTGTGCGATGCATTGATTGCACAATGTTAAAAAAAGCCCTGTTCCCTTTCTGAAGAGGAAAGGGATGAGGGGGTGATCAGCATGCCTCTTTGGAAAGGGCAGGGGGGATTCCATGAGTGGAATCCCCCCTGCCCTTTCCAAGGGGGTTAGAGAGCCCGAAATGGGCGGGGGGGGAATGTCCAACACTTCCCACCATGGCTCCGCCACCACATCCCTGCTTAACAGCCTGCCATGGGTGAAGGAGGGGTCCTGATTGTCCTTGCCTGTGCTCAGCCAGAGTGGTCCCCAGGAAAGATGTGGGTGGCCATGTGTGTCTGCTGCCACCACCGCTGTCACTGCCCTTGTCCCCTTTGTCTGGCTTGGCATGGCCCTAACACCACTCTGTAGCAAGGCAGAGTTCTGCTATGGAGCTGCATTAGGAACACACCAAGCCAGGAGGAGGGGAAAATGATAAAAACATTCATTTTTTTAGTCCTACACAGCGATGGGATGTAACAGGTTCTCACCAGTTCCCCAGAACCGGTAGTAACTTTTCCCAGTGTCCCAGAGAACCGGTGGCAGCTTTTTGGGGGGAACCACCTCTGGGGCTTAGCCTTTCAGTGGTTCCCCCACTGCACATCCACGCCAAGCACTTGGCGTGCATGCACAGCCTCCTTGCTGTCCTCCCAAGCAGGGAGGAGGAAGAGAAACTGCTAGCCTGAAGCTCCCTATAGCCTGCTCCCCAGGGTAAGTGACTCACCTTTCGGTGTGGTGTGTCTGTGTGTATTTTAATGTGTATTTAATACCTTTACCTATATTGATATACTACCACAGTTCCTAAAAAGGCCTGGCAGCCAGCAGGCCTGGCAGCTGGCAGGCCTAGCGGCCGGCAGGCCTGGCTTGGGGTTTTTAAGAAAAGTCTTGGAGTTACCTCATCAATAAGCTACACCTGTGCTGTTCCAATTGCTGTTCCAATTGGAGAACCCTTAAGGAGGTACAGCTGTTTTACATTAAGGCATATTATCCGAGAGAAATGGTACAATAACTATATCCATCTTGCAACATAGTGCTGCCCAGGCACTTATACTAACAGTTAAGTGATGGATTTATGTATGGTGTGTGTGTGGGCAGGTTGATTTATTTTTCAGGTGGGTGGGTGTGTGTACTTTAATGTAATATTTATTTATTTATTTATTTATTTATTTATTTAATTTACAGGTTTGTGTTGTGGGTGGGTGTGTTGAGGGGTGTGTGTGTATGCTTATTTTTATTTTATTAATATTATTATTTTATTTTTCTTTGGCCCCACCCACAATGCCATGATGTCATGTCATTAGCTATGCCCACACTGTGACATCACAGTGGGGTAGTAAAATTTTTGACATCCCACCACTGGTCCTACAGCAATACTAACTGTTAATTTTTTCTCCTTTTTAGTGTATTAACATAATTGTCTGCCAATTTACATGATATGCTTATTAAGTGAAAAAAAATCTGAACCATTCTTACACATTAAACTGTAGTTTAAATGCTAGACATAGGCATGACACTTACCCACTTAATAGTGTCAGAAATATTTTTTTCAGGGTTTAAATGAAACTTCACACACTATATCTATGGAAAAATATATCTATGGAAAAATAAACAACTAATCAGCCTTTACATGCTATCTACACAAATTCCAAGAGATCAAATTAACCTTATTATGGGAAATAACAAACATATACTTTGGGACATAATTTTACTAAAATGAGCACACAAGTATGAATAATGCCCAGGTGAATAAATGAAAAAGAAAGGAGTCAATGACTGTGAAGATCATATAGGAAAGGAAGCAAAGAGATTCCTGAGAAGTCTGTATTTAACACAGATTAAAGATAAACAGTGTGGGAGAGGAGGAAAGCCATGTGTGATGCCCTCTGTTCATTGGAGGAAAGGAGGAGTGTAAATGTAAATAAGTTCCTGTGATGATTGGGCATTCTTTGTTTTCCTACAAATGAGAATTCAGATGGGGTAACAGACTAAATCAGCAATGCATGTGACAAAGTACCAGAGCTGGCCAGTTATATATTTAATCTAAATATACTTGCCTTTTCCCTAAACTCATCGGGAAAAACCTCCCGAATCCAGCTCATGTTTTGGCAACCCAAATCTTGGCAAATAGATTTATTCATTCTTTGGATTTTGCATCAACTTTCATTCATTATGTACACCTTTTCCAAGGACGTCAATGGCAAGGGAGCTATTTTTATTTTAACACAGGACATGTGGTCCTCCATATACAGGAAGACTTGGCCGTGTTTCCTCCTATCAGCACAGGGATGGTTTAGGCATGCAAAGGGGATGTTCTCATGAGCAAAGGAGAACTCCCCTTAACAGGATCAAATTAGACTGAAGGATGTTTTTATCTCATAAGATCCAAGTGAAATGCTACATAGGTAAGATGTGTGTTCCTCCCAACCTTGCAACGAAACAGCAGTATAACTAGAGAAACACTACCAGAGAAAATCTGAAGACCCTTTCTGCTGTTGCATATGTTAAAAAAATTAAAATATTAGCTGAAGCTATTTTTAACTAAATAATAAAACATTTGCACATCAAAGTGCATAAAGCCTTCTCTGTAATGTGTAGCTTGCACATAAATTTGATGTCTCTCATTTTTTCCACATTTTCTTTGAATGCTATTTGTAACAAAAGTCTCCTACAACTTGTAAGTATTGGCAGGAGTAATTAATAACAGGATGGGATTAAACCAAATAAACAAGAACAACAAAAGCAACTCCCTATGGAGAATGTGGAGAAAATAATAGTTAGGTCAGGATATGATAGCTGGCTCAGTAGCTCAATGGTTTAGGAGCCCTGGTGGCACAGTGGACAAACTGCTGTACTGCAACCAAAAGATTATGAGTCTGATCCTGACCAGGGCTCATGGCTGACTCAGCCTTCCATCCTTCCGAGGTCAGTAAAATGGGTACCCAGCATGTTGGGGGCATAATGCTAATTAACTTGTGAACTGCCAGAGAGTTCACTAAGCACTATGGGGTTATATACCGGTAAGTGTGATTGCTTTGCTTTGCTTTGTAACTGACATTCGAGCCACAGGTTGGGAGTTTGATTCCCTATACCTCTGGGGAGAAAAACCAGTCAGTGTGGCTATGGACAAGCTGCACAATCCCAGGGCATTACCAGGAGAAGTGAATGGCAAAACACTTCTGGGTATCCTCTACCTAGAAAACCCTGGAAAGTGTTGAATAGATCAGAATTGACATGATGATGTGCAATTATTATGGACATAGTACTGAAGTCAAACACATGAAGACCTTTGTACAGTATATTGTATTGTACATTCACATTTATATGCCACCCCCTTGATTGCTCAACTCTAGGTGGCTCACAGAACAGGTAAACATCACAAAATCATACAGGTCATAAATACTATATTATAAAACATCATAAAAACATTGCAAAGAAAAAACTTTCATTTAAAAAGTCTATATGTTCAATTCACAAGTCCATGCCAACAAAGTAACTGACTCCGCACAGATCACGCATGCCGAAGGCGGGGCTCAGTGGATGGTGATGGCAGCCACAGTTGCTATTCATCTCCTGGATTTTGGTAGGGGTCGGGGGGTGGGGGTGGCAGTGAGGTCCTCTGGCATTGGTGGCCACAGCATCCTTTATCCTCTGGCTACAGGCAGGGCTCAGGGATTGGTGACAGCAGCCACAGCTGCTCTTCATCCACCGGCTGATGGTAGGGGCCCGGGGGGTCAAGTTCCTCTGGCTGTAGGTAGGGCCTGAAGATCGCTGATGGTGGCCACAGCTGTTTTTCATCTGCCGGCAATGGTAGGGGGCCGGCGGGAGCAGTGAGGTCCTCTGTCATCAGTGGCTGCAGTGTCCTTTACCTCTGGCCGCAGGCGGGGCCTGGGCATTGACGACGGCGGCCACAGCTGCTCTTCATCCCCCAGACAATGGTAGGGACCTGGGGATGGGGAGCGGCAAGGTCCTCTGGCATTTGTAGCTATCTCAGTATCTAAAATTGAATTATAATTCCTGGCAAGAACTGATGACAGGGAACTGGAATATTTTTTTTACTTCTTCTTGCCTTCTGAATTAGTAGGTGGAAGCATGGTGAGAGAAGAAAGCTACAAATTCCATGCCCTCAAGTGGAGAATAGTAACTATTCTCTGTGCATATTCAATACAGTAATACCTCAGATAACATTAGTATCGAATAACACTAAAATCGCATAACATTAAGCAATCTGGGGGGAAGAATTGCATCGAATAACATTAAGATCCTATGGGATGCATCGGATAACAACCGCTAAAGCCTGTGTGATTACAATGTATCTGTATGGATCCCATAGGATTTTAACATGCATCGGATAACACTAAAAATCGGATAACACCAAGACTTGTGGAACCAGGTTTTAGTGTTATCCGAGGTTTTACTGTATTGCAATTTGAAAGAGGGTAATTTCTCTCTTCTCTAGAGTAAGGCAGCCAACATTATAAATGTTGAATGCGGGACAGTGGGGCGGGGCCGACGTCATGACGTCGTGGGCGGGGCCAAAATAAAAATAAAATAAATAAAAATAAAATAAATAAAATAGATTTAAAACAAACAAACACACACACACACCTCAACCCACCCACCCATCCACCCGAAACACAAAACCCTCACTTACCTTCCTGGGGCCTCTTCTTCCTCCTCCTCTGTCAGGAGCCGCTGCTCCGCCGCCGCAGCCGCCATCGCCGCCGGAGCCGGCAGCGGTGCGCTCCACTGGTCCCCAGGCCATGGGGACTCTGCAGTGGTTGACGGCCCCAGGCAGGCCTCCTGCCCGTGGGACGTCATCCTCGGCGGCCCCAGGGGAGGTGCCCTCCTCTGAGGGCCGCCATCGGAGCCACGCTTAAAAGCTGCGGCTCTGACTCCAAAACTTTTTTTAAAAAATTGGAGCCGAAATGGCCCCAATAAACTGCACATGCGCAGAAACTCAATCTGACGCATGCGCAATGCGTCAGATTGAGTTTCTGTGCATGCGCAGTTTATTGGAGCCATTTCGGCTCCATTTTTTTTTATTCCTCTTCACCGGCTGGAAAGCGGGACAGACGGGACGCCAAGGGGGAATTCTGGTACCATTTTCTTCAAAATGGTAACGCGGGATTTCCCCTTCCATACTCTAGAGAGCAATCTACAGCACATGTTACTCTTCTTTCTTCTCAAAACTCATATTTTGGGGATTGGGAAGTAGGTGGGAAAATGGATGTAACTCATCCATTCCCTCCCCCCCATCTCATTGAGAAACAAGGCATAGAAAAACATATCTCCAAACATAGACTGGAAATCATATTTGTGATTCCCAATGCTTGCTGCTCCTGCTCTTTGTTTTTGTAGGCTGAAGACTGCAAGGGAGGAAAATCAGCACCATGTTTGCAAATACTGTATATATATAAAAATCTTACCATGAATAGGAAAAAATGTAATACAGTAAAACACCAACTTATGTATGCCTCAAATTACGTAAAATTCAGCTTATGTAATGATTTTTGCACTAAACTCATATCCCGATTTATGTAACACAACTTCCTATGGGTTTGCTTCAAGTTACGAAAAAAATCTCCATTTTTTCCTATGGGTTTGCTTCGAGTTAAGTAAAAAATGATTTACATAAAAGCCTATGGAACAGACCTTTTACATAAGTAGGGATTTTACTGTAATTGTTTATATATAATGAATTTGACTTAACAGAGCAGGTAGGCCTGTTATTATATTATAACACTATATTATTATCTATATTACAGTACTGGGTAGTCCTTTCAGTTTTGCTATATGAAAAATATTGTACAAAAAAAAAATCTACATTCTGTATTCATTATCCATAATAGAAGAGAGAAAGTACTATTAAAGGGAAGAGTTAATTGTTTCTACTTTTCACATATAACTTTGCCAATTGGATCATTATCTTTTACAAACATGTTTTTGTAGCTCTGCTCTCTTCCCACCATAATTCATAAGCTACTTCTATTAATTTCTAGGATTACTTATTTTCTTGGAGTCAAATATTCAGTCAAAATGAATATTCAACAAAAATGTTCAACCAGAAAATTAAACCCAACCTTAACAATCCAAGGGCACTTGTAATTTATGGACCACTGGCTATTATAATTAATTTTAAAAAAAAAAATGAACTAGAAAATTACTTAACGGTGAGAACAGCTGAATGCCTATCCTAGCTACTCCCCTAATCTATCTAAATTAAAAACATCAGAAATGATGGAATTGCACACGAGACAGTGAACAAAATCTTATATTATTTTTAGATTATTTTCTCCTTAATATTTCAGGACAACCCACTTACAGAACAATTATGTGAAATAACTGAAATTGTGTATATCTTCCAAAGAGAGTGTGCCAAAAGTCCACTTATCTTGACCAGCACAGCTTGGCTGGTCAAGAAGAAGAGCATGGCAGGTCAACGTTGGTGAAATAAAACTTGATTAAGTATGAGTAAAGAATTTACAGATATAGCATGTACAGCTGTTGAATGTTAGGGATATACCACTCTTTTTTCCCCTTCCATTTGTTGCAACTCCTTGAATTCCCCCAAGAATTCCCTAGGCAGAATTCTGGGAGTTCCAGCCCACTGACTGACACTTACAAACACTATGGTTGTCTATATTTTGCTCACCTAAAGGGTAACTGAGACTATGACATGTGCTTCGTAGTTCACAATGTCACCAAGAAAAGATCAATATTTATTAAAAATATTAACATACATAAATAATAGTACTGTACTTTAAGAAAGTGTAATGGACTCAACAGAGAGAAAAGACTAGCTTAAGTCCACAACCTGAAAAGAAGGCAGAGGCAAGGTCTTATCCCCAAACACCCAACTGACTCACAGCTAGCAATAGTTTCACAGAAAGATAGCCAATGAAAAATATCTGAAGGGCCCTGCTCTATTAGACCAAAACATATATACTGTAGGTCAATATTTTATTGGTATTGGCTCTTTTGGTCTTTCCTGAACACTGTTGCATCCTAATGGTTCCCTGAAGCATTGAGGGCTGACTAACCCTTATCTCTACATTGAACAAAGAGATTGGCTAAGCCATTGATAGCAGTATTACTTGTTATCCTCTGGTTTGTGTCAGAATTGTCTTCCAAGGAAGGTATTTGCAACTTAATAAAAGTTGCCCCAAATCTCTAGTCAAGGATAGATGGTGCAGGATAAGTACTTTCTGTTATCAATGTACCCCTGCTTAACTTGAGATATCTGATACTGCTTCCTCTTCCATGCATTTCTCTCATCCTAGATGAGCAAGGTAAACTTCATCCAGTTACTTCAAGTAAACTATAAGGTGATCACACAAACAGATCTACCTTGTTGGAAGATCATCTGTTGCAATAAGATTTATTTACTGATAAACAACAGTGCTCTTATTCACATAGCTGTCTGCATGATGGATAGTAATCAAAAGGGGGGGGGGAGTTTGATTGGTTTCCCCCAACAGGACTCTAGTCTTTACTGTTAACATTACTCTCTGCCTTTTTGCAAAGGTGATAATTCTGGACCCAGATTTTCTAATTCAACATTCTAACATGCTAGCTTTCCAAATCATTTTTTTTAATACAATGTTGGCTCTGAATTTATTTTATTACCATTCATGTTTCTATCCAGATTCCCGGACCAGAAATCCCCCTTCAGTCAAAGTACTGTACTGTTAATAGATAAATTGCTTACATCAATTTCTTTTTCTTCTTTATGAAGAAATAAACTAATTTTTTCATACTAATATTAAGAATGTACTGAGACAGAAACAAAAGGGTCAACTTTATTTCCTCTTCAGTCTTTGTCCTTCCATTAATGCAATTTGCAATGCATTCACTCTTTGAAGAAGGGTGGACGTCTCCCAAAGGTGAAAAAGCAATCTTTTTTAAAAAAAATCATAACAGGCCAATGAGATGCTGGCCATACATCAGTGCTGTAATGATACATAAGTTCCATCTCTCATCATTATTTGTGATTTAACATTAGAGCAGACATCCACACATGGGTTTCATAGCAATACTGTATATGGAATCAACTCATGGAACCTCTGAGCCTTAGATTACAAGTGGTATATTGAAAGTCATCTTTCTTATCTTTCTGTCTTTGAATATATATACTACCACCTGGAGAAACAGGTCCCATAATCTTGGCAGTTCACAACACAACAAATACACATATAAACATTGTAAATAGCATATACAGTAAAACACCGGATAACACTAAAACTTGGTTCCACAAGTCTTGGTGTTATCCAATTTTTAGTGTTATCCGATGCATGTTAAAATCCTATGGGATGGATCGGATAATGTTAAAGCTCCATAGAGATACATTGTAACCACACAGGCTTTAGCAGTTGTTATCTGATCCATCCCATAGGACCTTAACGTTATTTGATCCAATTATCCTCCCCAGATTACTTAACGTTATGCGATTTTAGCATTATCCGATCCAATCATTATCCAGTGTTTTACTGTAATATAATCAAACATACATAAATTTATAGCAGGACTAAGAATTAAAAAATGCAAAGTACAGTACATTGGTGGCATATAGATCAAAGCCACAGGTCCATTGACTGAATTAAAAAGACACCATGTAACAAAGTCAATTCAAGCAACTGAACTAACAAAAAGTGTGACATTAAAAGCCTATTTATATAGGTGGGGTTTAAAGCCCCTTTAAAGGGCTGTTAGAGAAAGAAGAGTGCTTCAGCTCTCTGGGTAGTTTACTCCATGAAGTGGATGCCAACACTGAGAAGACCCTCCTTCTGGTTACCACCTTCCTAGCTATTCTCGGTATTGGAACTGCCAGCAAAGCTTGTTATGAGGATCTGGTGGCATGGGCATTTAATCATTGGGAGAGACACTCTGACAGGTAACAGTCATTTAGGGCCCTGAAAGTCATTGTTAAAACCTTCATAATTTATTTTTATTTTTTGAATAGTAGCCATGTTAGTCTGTTTTTCAAGTGTATCAGAAACAAAACAAAAATGTATCACTTTAAAGACTGTATTTTAATGTAAGCTTTCGTGGATCAAGTGGATCAATGTGGCAATTATGTGAAAGCAATTTATGCTCTATCAAATGCACAAAAGAAGATCTAGTTAAGTAAATCGCCAATTGAATGCCATTGAAGTTGCCCCCTTCTGGTCAAAATAGTTTAATTATTTTAACATTTTGTTTGAATTTATCTATATTTTATATACATCCATAGGTATAATTTGTGCAATGCTCTGATACAAATAAAGAAAGACATGCTTTATTTCCTAAGCAAGTTTGAACTGTCAATATCAATTTACAGTATAAATTTGCTAAATGATATTGAATTGGCAATGAATCCATAAACACTAGGAAAGCTGTGAATGGAAAATGTGAAAATGAATCTGCATTTATTGAATAATTCACTTATTTTACATACTGCTAAGGAGCCATCATGAAAAGTAATAACAATAATAATTTCGTGTCAGAGATTACTCTGGGTTGAAAGGATTTCTGCTGGAGAAACTCCGTTCAAGGGATGCCTGAATGAGTCTCCTTTCATGTCCCCAAGTGCAGCCCTTAGTGTCAAACCCCAACCTTCAAATCTCCAAGCTCAGCATCTTAACCACTAAGCCACCAGGGGAGCTGCTGTGAATAGTAATGTTTTCATTATACCACATGCAAGGAGTGTAAACAGTGTTAATGAAAAGATCTCATTGCAATTGAATATAAGAAAGCACAGCTCAACAGAGATGCTTTAGTTACTTCCCCCCTTGGGAATGCATCTATGAAAGATGCCATAAAGTACCTACGCAGCTGATTCACTAGGGAAGATCCTGTATACTTCTTCACTTTTACTTTAGATTTACGGTTGCTGCTGCTGCTGCTGTTTTGTATAACATTGTTTCTCTTTATTCATTCTGAAATAGAGCCGTTCACTACTCTTTTCTTAAATAAAGCTAGCATTTTATGTAGGATACTTTTGATTTGTGAGCAGAGAGTGGATATACCTAGGGAGTAAAGAAGTAACTGCAACAACAATGTTCAGAAAGTTGAGTGATTTTACCCGAGATGTGAAAAATATGCTTTCTTTAGAGCACAACTTCCAGGGTCTTTGGTCAGTCTGCCCAATTTTCTGTTATTGTGCCATTCATGAATTCAAAATGTACACATAATCCAGGATGTATGAACTTATGTGGCACATATGGGCATAATAAATGATACATGGAGAATTGGAGAAGAACCCCCATGGTGCAGTAGTAGCAAGGCTAATACTTCAGTTAAAATGTCCACTGGTGCATCCCTACTCTGAGTGGGATGCAAATCTTATCAAATGGTTGAAACTCTATCCACCCATTCTAGAAAATGGGGCTGAACCAATGCTTTTTTTCCTTCAAAATAGGCATGCATACAATCAGGCCGACAATCTGATAGGCCAAGTCAATACACCGAGCTAGAAGCTAATTCCTTAATCGATTAGTTTAGTACTGGCATATTTCCCCAAAATAAATCTGAATTCCTCTTATCTATACCAGTTGGATTTATATTATCCTTGGCTTACCCAATTTTTTCCAAGGAGAAATGCAAACAGAAGGGGCAGATATGATAATTAATATGCACAGAACATGTAATTTAAGTATGTATTTTTTAGTTGCAGCCAGGTCACAGGATGTTATCAGTTAATTTGGGTTAGAACTACAAGGCCACATTTCAAAGAGTAAAACACAATGCTTCTGCATCTTTTTCAAGACTGTCCATGTCTTGGGCACTTTACATTGCCACTTTATTTTATTTTGAGATGTATTTGTTGGTTGTCTGTTTTGATTTGTTGTGTGTTCTGTCGTGTTATTTGATATTTGCTTGCACACTGCCCAGAGTGGGATACCACCCAAATGGGCGGTATAGAAATAAATAAATAAATAAATAAATAAAAATATCCAGTGCAACCCATCTAATAATCTTCTAAAAGATCCAGATAGAGACATTCAGACTTATCTCTCTGCGAAAAAGATGCCATCGTTCAGGTTTACTCCATCCCCAGCAAAGGTCCATGGAGTTTCAACCAATAGATGAGATATGCACCTAATTGAGTGTTTGTTCAGAATAGAAATCCCTCAGTGGATATTTCAACTGAAGCAGCAGACTTGCTGGTTGGGAGTTTCTGTGAGTTATGGTCAAATACCCCCTTTGTTTTTAAGAGAAACTTGAGTAGCTATTTGTCAGAAAAGCTCAAGGTTTATACACTAAAGAGAGGATTGGAACAGGTGGCTTAAAAGCATGCACCAACCCTAGTAGTATTTCAGGAGTGGTTTATACCAGGGGTCAGCAAACTTTGCTCTCCAGGTGTTTTTGGACTTCAGTTACCAGAAGCCCAGGTCAGGACAGTGGTCCAAGGGGTCGCAAAGGGTTGGAATCGACTGTGAGACTGAACAGGTCAGTACACTTGCTAATCAGGGCTTCTGAGAATTGAAGTCCAAGAACATTCAGAGAGTCAAGTTTGCTGACCCATGGTTTAGACCTCTGAAAGATTTGTGACTGTGCACTGAAATGCAGTATAATTATTGGAAAAGTAATATTATTTGTTCCTTAGCAGGATCAATACAGTTTCTTTGAAGACCAAAAGATTTTACACTCCACCCTGTTTCCTAGTGAAATCCTTACACATTGGCCCTTTTCATGTATTTAAACTCTTCTAGAGGCCTCCAAAAGAGTGTATAAGATCAGAACATTAGTTTCTTGATCCTGCCATTTGCCTAGTGGTTTGTGCATAGCTAATCCACAAAGGCCATATTTCAAGAGTAAAATGCAATGCTTTTGGATTTTTTCATAGCTAAAGCAAAGATACACAAACAAGTATATACATTACAGGAATGAGGGAAGCACTATCCTGCTCTGCATTGATCACCTGAGTTCACAGTGAGAAGTCCAAAGATGAAAAAGGCTTTAAAAATTCCATACTCTCAGGCCAAGTTGGTTCATTAGTTCTAGATGTGTAGAAACAATAATATAGGCCACACACTTTAGGGAAATAAGCTCGAATAATTCTTCTGGATACTATGAACAGCATTTGAAAAGTAAATGTGTTCAAGACAATATATTTAATTACTCTTTCGTTCCTATTTGGAAAGGAGCTTTCTATACAGCAATCTAAACAAATTACTCTCACACCACTAAGTTCACAGGTGGAGCAAGTGTTACTACTAAGCAAAACCTAGGGATGCAAATGAAACTCTTGAGATGTAGTAGATGGCATTTCTGCCCATCCAGTGTTCATTTATATCACCCTGAATTCAGATGTCTTTACTTTCCAAAACCAAAAATAATAATAAACCTTCACAAAGATATAATCAATCTATGTTTCTTTTCTTGGAGTCAGGAAATGAATAAATTTTGAACAAGTTAAATTTAGATTTGTGTGTGTGTGTGTGTGTGTGTGTGTGTGTGTGTGTGTGTGTGTGTGTGTGTGTGTGTGTGTGTGTGAAGTAAGTGGCCCAGCCAATCAATTGGCTGACATAATTTAAATATTTGGGAGGCTCTTTGTAGCATTAAACAACAAAAGCCTCCAGAAAAACCTTCTGTGGATTATTCCCTGGCACCATGTTACAGACCTAAGAATGAACATCTTTTGTGTGTCCTTTGCCTATTCTTGTTCCTTGTTTGGAACACACTTAAACCTAATTTTGTTAATAGGACAATGCTTACTATATATATTCGTGTATAAGCTGACCCAAATATAAGCTGAGGTACCTAATTTTGACCTGCAAATCTAGGAAAATAGATTGACCCAAATATAAGCAGAAGGTGGGAAATGCAGCACCTGCTAGTGAGTTTCAATAATCAAAATATATGAAAATATGGTAAAATTAATTAAATTGTTGGCACATCTCAATCTGGCATGGACTTGGGACCCTTGTGGTTATTGCCCCTAGTATAAGCCGAGTCCCCTTTTTCTGGCTCATTTTTGGGGCTAAAAAACTCAGCTTATACTTAAGTATACATGGTATAATGTTTTTTTTCCTTTTTGCTAATATAACCTGGCAGTTTTCTTTCCTATTCTTCAGATATTGAGGTGGTTAACAAGTAGCACTTTTCTGAATATATTTCCTACTATGTGTTTGAGCTACAAAAAGTCATGACAGCATTTCCTCTGACTCTCAATACATTCAGTAAAACAAAATGCAGCCGTGTGACCCATCATAAAATAAAACAATTGCAGGAGGAAGATGATATCTTTTCTAGGTCACTTTAAAAATTCCAAACTTAGCAAGCATTCGTAGCTCATGGCTACTTCTTCAGCCTAACGTGCCATGGAGTCAGTGTTGGGCATCAGCAGGTTTGCACCAGTTCACCAGAAGTGGTAGCAGAAATTCTGGCTGGCTCCAACCATCCAAGTTTTGAAATAAAGTAGTCCTAATTTGGGTGCAATACAGGGCTTTCCCCCTGGCCATTCCCACCATACCACCCCCGCAGTGTGGTAGTATTTTTTTTGAGCCCACTACTACATGGAAAATGTAGTCCCAGCTAGGCTCATTCTTAGATGTTAAACGGGAAAACAGACAGCAGAAGCAGACAGCAGCTTACCTCCTTTTACAATTTAGAGGCACAAAACTAGGGATTTGTAAGAAGAAACTAGGGTTTTGGCCTTTTGAAAATCTCTACTCCATTACTGAGCAGAGAAATGGGGGAGGATGCCACAGCTTCAAATGTCTTTAGAAGAAGGAGAAACTTTTCAGCAACCTCTTACAGGTAGGACTCATGCTCAGTATTTGTTGTAGCACAGCTTTGTTCTCGCCCCTCACCTCAAAGGGAGTTTTCATTTGCACTACCATTGCAAGTGACAACAATGACATCTGTGTTGGCAGGCAGGCCACCACTTGGAAGCTCATGTTTGCTCCTTTACCAACTGTTATTGTAGGGCATTGTGACAATGAAAGTTGGAAGCAGGTGGAGGCCTGCTGGGAATGATTCTGTAAAGTGGAATTATGTTTCTTAGGAATAATAAAAGAGAAAGAAAAAAAACTTAGGAATCTTTTCAGGAACAAGGAAGTCTCCTTAGAAATTTTGCTTGAACACTTGTCATTCTTGGTCCTTACCTAGTCAAAGGTAAAGATAAAGGTGGCCCTTGCTCAAAACCCAGTTGTATCCGACTCTAGGGTTTGGTGTCATCTCCGTTTATAGCCAAAGGGCCAGTGCTATCTGCATCTGCAGATGTTTTTGTGGACCATGACTAGACGTGGAATGCTGTTACCTTCCCACTGAAGTGGTGCCTATTTATCTACTCCAGTGTTTCCCAAATGCTGGTTTTTGTACTTCAATTCCCAGAAGCCTTTTTCCCCCAAAGCACTGATCAGCCAATGTACTGACTGAGGCTTCTGGGAATTGAAGTCCCCCTGTGGGCTGTGTACCCCTTGTTGGGAACCACTGATCTACTCTCAATTTCTTGCTTTCAAATAGCTAGGTTGGCTGGAGCTGCAACAGAGACGGGAGCTCACTCCATTGTGCAGCACTCAGGTCTCAAACTGACCTGCCAACATTCCAGTCATCAAGTTCAGCATCTTAAGCACTAAACCACATCTTTCTTACAGGAATTTACTTAGGCCCTTTCAAATGTGACATTTTAAATTGCTCCAAAAAGCCTCCCACCACCCTGGGAAGTGGTGGAAGCTGTCCAAAACAATGGGAAAACTGTGCGATTCTTGCCGCCGCCACCACCATGGTAAATGATGTATCACAACTTCTGGCAGTGGGGGGCAGGTGGGAGCAGGTCTAGAGGTCCCCAGGTGGCCACTTTAGGGTGGATGAATGATATGCATGGGCCAGATTAGGCCCCCAGGTTGAGGGTTGGGAACCCCTGTTTTAAAAATTTATTATAGATGCATTTTGTCTCTGCTTCTCAACAAATCCAGTAGTTGTGAAGGAGGGCAGTTGTCTGCAACTGGCACTTTATTAATTAGCAACTATTTGCCAGCACAATTTATGTGATGTAACTGATGCTTATGAAAAATCAACATTAGGATTCTGGCTACAGTTCTGCAAATGAAAAACAACTCCATGTTCACCTTGAATTAAGTCTGATTAAGTTCAATAAATTACATTCCCATACAATGCAACAGATTAACTTTAACCCTGCTTTGGAGCATTAACATGTTTGATACACATAGTCTGTCCAGAACTAGCAACAAAAAACAATGTTACAGTGATATTCTCATTCTTTGTACACAGACAATCCAGTCTCATTCCTGGTAAAATGTGCCATTTTAAAATAATAATATGAAATAATATTGTCCCTTGAACTCTAGGGACTACTCTAGAAGCTAACAGTTTTCATGTTGGATTTCTCCTACATTCATTTGCATAGTACTGTACCTATATAGTATCATTTCTTAAAATATGTCGTACTAACAGTTACCATGTTAGTTGCTATGTGACTCGCAAAAAATGGAACTATTGGGGCAAACAAATCTCCTATGCTTCTAATTTCTATTTTAAAAGCTTGGAGTAATTACTCTAGCAGCTCAAAGCAGACATTACACTTTATGCTATAAACTGGTGGGTTTTAGCACACTATTAAAATATTTGGAAAGCTACATTGATGTAAATATTTAAATGTATTTACTGAACAGTCATTTGCTCGACTGATTGTCACACCAAAGAAACACATTTTAAGGAATGATACTACAGTATATGCATACTATGGCAAGATATATATGCTGAACACTTCAGTGATGCCTTAGATTTCAGGTGCTTCTCTGACACCCAAAACCTTGATGTTAGCCAAATACCTGTTTTTGACGTTTCTCCCAGAATACACAGAAGTATAAAAGACAACTCTTTATAGTATTGTTGCACCCCCTTATCCACAGTCTATGGGATCCAAGACTTACCATGATTGACTAAGACCATGGAAAATAGTGATCTCATAGATTTATTTATTTATTTATCCAATTTATGTAGCTGCCCAACTCAAAACAACTCTGGGTTAAAATCACAATAAAATCTAAAACTTAAAACCCATAAGCCCAATTAAAAGTACTAAAAATTACCCAACACTAAAAGCGAAAGGGGAGAGCAATATTGCTATATCAGCCAGCAGGCAAGGGACACCACCTCACTGGTGCCCACGTCTGCTTTGCCAGCTAGGTTTTCAGCTCTTTCCTGAAGGGCAGCAACTCCATCTGGAGTCACAACTCGATTGGTAGGAGGTTCCATAGAACTGGAGCAGACACAGAGAAGGCCCTCCTTCTGGTGCTAGAGAAACGAGCCTCTCTAGCAGATGGCACAATAAGAGAGTCTCTCTGGTCTGCTCTAGTGGGACGGACAGATGTAGGGCTTTAAAAGTCATTACGAGCTCCTTGAATTGCATTGTATCTAGTGGCCTCTAGTAGCTGGTCCAAGTAATGTGTCTTGGAAATACATACTTATTGTGTATTACTGGGACTTTACAGTGAATATCTCTGAGCTGTGGATAACTGAAACCATAGATATTGAACCCACAGAAATGGGGGGGGGGGAAATACGGTGCCTGGCATAAAAAAACCTCAAAATCAAAACTACATAATGCAATCAACACAATATAAGGTTCCTTCTACAAATAGTCCAACAGCCTAGAAAAAGAAAGCAAGCATTTTGAATTAACAGGCATTTCTTTTATTTTCAATCATAGAGTCCTCTAGATTAGAACATGTCCCAGTTGTTTCATTCTCATTGAGAATCACATAACAACTAACATGATAACTGTTAGAACAACGGTTTATTGCCAAGCTTGTTGTCAGTATCTAAAATGATTATTTGAAGTAATTAGCTGAAACGCTAATGTCTTCAAACTTAGAATGTCCTCCTGTCTAACAGTGCAGAGGCAGCCAGATGGAGAGGAGGTTTAACTTTCACAGAACAGAATGGGATGTTATGATTCTCAAGAGGCACATGTATTTTGTTTCAGAATCCACACATATTTCGACCAACAATGTAGGCATTGCAAAGTGTTGTCACCTGAGGAGTTCTAAATAATGTTCTCAAGCTTCAGGTACAGTTTTGCTTTTGTTTTTTAACATACAGAAATTGCCCCAGGAAGATCTATTTAGTTTTGTCATCCCTTGTTTTATTTACAAGATTAAAATACTGGGCTCAATATCTGCATCTTGGCTCCACCAACCCAAGAAGACTTAATCCTGAGAGTTGCCTTGATTCTTAAGAGCAGAAACAACAGAACACATTTATAGCAGCAGTAAGTGACTCAAAACTATAATTTTTATTTTCTCAGCAATGTACCTGAAGTTAAAGTATTATGTAATGGGAAAGTGGGCCCTGTCACAAAAGCAATGTTAATTATTTCATATTGACTTATTCACATATTATACAACCATGGCATGGATTTCCAATAATTTATTTACAGTAAAACCTCGGATAACGCTAAAACTTGGTTCCACGAGTCTTGGTGTTATCCGATTTTTAGTGTTATCCGATGCATGTTAAAAGCCTATGGATAATGTTAAAGCTCCATAGAGATACATTGTAACCGCACAGGCCTTAGCAGTTGTTATCCGATGCATCCCATAGGATCTTAATGTTATTCGATGCAGTTCTCCCCCCCCCCCTGATTACTTAACATTATACGATTTTAGCATTATCCAAGGTACTACTGTATTTACATTTCTATACTGCCCTCCTTGTCAAAGGCGACCCAGGGCAATTTAACATATCATCAAAACATCAAAACAATATAGATTAAAAATTTAAAAGTTCTAAAATCTATAATTAAAACCAATTAAAAATAGAACTAAATCTTATATAATTTAAACCTTAAGGGAACCGGGGGGGGGGGGGGAGAGGTCATACCAACCAGCAGGCTGAGGTCGTTGTGCCTCCAGTACCCCAGATCTGCCCTACCAGTCAGGTTTTTACACCCTTCCAAAAGGGCACTAGATCTGCCTGGAGGTGCAACTCAGTTGGCAGGAGGTTCCAAAGGGCCGGAGCGGACACAGAGAATGCCATCCTCCTAGTGCTAGAGAGATGAGCCTCTCTAGCTGATGGCACAACCAGGGAGTCTCTCTGGTCCACTCTGGTGGGACGGACAGATGTCCTTGGAACGATGCGGTCTCTAAGGTATCTTGGCCCACTACCATGTAGGGTTTTAAAAGTAATTACCAGCACCTTGAATTGCACCCGGAGGCACACTGGCAACCAGTGCAGCTCCCAAAGCAATGGTGAGACACAAGCATAGCGTCCTCACCCCATCACCACCCGGGCAGCAGCATTCTGGACCAGTTGCAGCCTCCGAATGGTCACCAAGGGCAGCCCCATGTAGAGCGCATTACAATAGTCAAGTCTGGAGTTGACCAAAGCGTGTGTGATCATGAGCAAAGGAGTCCTGATCTAGGAGCAGGCGTAACTGGCATATCACACGAAGTTGTGCAAAAGCCCTCCTGGCCACAACTGCCACCTGCTCTTTGAGCAGTAGTCGCGAGTCCAGGAGGACCCCCAGATTATGCACTGGGTCTGTTTGGGTCAAAACTGTCCCATCCAGAGCCAAAGATGGTAATTCCCCTGATAATGAAGGACCCCTGATCCACAGCCACTCAGTCTTGCCCTGACAGCCTCCGGGCACCTGGAAAGGACTTCCACTGCATCGTTTGGATCTCCACAGGCCAAGATACACAGTTGGGTGTCATCAGCATATTGATGATACCTCACCCCGTGGAAATGGATAAATATACTTTATGAATATCAGCATATGTTACAAATATACACTAACATATCCAAGTATTGCATCAAACAATATCTCCAACAACAGTTTAATTACACCTGATGGGAGGATTTCCTGTGCATCTCTATGAATTTCCCAATACAGGTATTGTGATGCGGCCCTCTTCTTAAGCCGCTTCACAATATGGGAATTTGAAAGAGGAAAGCAAATTGACAGCTGCAAGTTTTGCTTTGGTTTGTTTCTGGTAATCACATTTGCTGAAAACAAACCAAAACCAGCATGATTCTACCTGTACTCAAAAAGTTTTTTTCCTTCTCCACCTGTTCACGTCATGGGTCATGAGGAATAGGAAGTGTCTAGCATCCTTGATTCCAAATGACTGCATAGCAAGGTGTACTACCTGGTGGATTGGCAGGGCTATGGTTCAGAGCAACACTCATGGGAGCCTGTGGAGAATGTCCATGCTTTGCAAAGCTCTGAGACTTCCACAGGGCTGCCTGGCAAACTCTGGCCTTGAAAAGGGAAGGATCTCCCCTTATTCATTGGGTGGGAGGGCTGTTAGGATTTGCTGTTGCTCCTCTATGTCCTGCAGAACTGGAGTCCTCAGCAGGGCCGTAGCCAGGATTCTAGATGTGGGTGTGCAAATATTTTTTCAGGATGGGCAACAATGTCATATGTATGTCATATATATAAGCAGCCAGGAGTTTGCAGGTGGGCAAACTGCTAACTCGGGGTGGGTGATGCCCACCCTGCGACACCCTAGTTATTGCCCTGGTCCTCAGCCTGGAAGCAGCTGCTCTGTGTCATGTAGAACTGGACCTTCATCCTGCTGCAACTGCTAAACACCCATCTGAGAGCCCTGGGGAAGGTTCTGAACCTTCACAGGCTACACCTGGAGACCTTGGGTGGCTTAGCTATATAAGAACCAGCTCTTCCTCCCAAAAACTGGCTTCAGCAATGGACAGAAGATTTGTAACTGCTTCATTCCTGGATTGCTTGCCTGGCTTCCTATCACTGCTTTAGAAGATCTCATTCCCTTGTTCCTGCGGACAGGTTGTTTTGTTGTTGATTTTTGGGTTTGCCTGGGTTCTGGAATTCCATCCTTGCCTTGCTCCAGCCTGGCTCATTTGGGCTATATTTTCATCACTTGGACTAATTGTTCATCTCTGGTTTCACTTGGATTTGGACTCTGGACTGAGATTTGGTTACTGTTTTGCCTGTTACCTAGTTGTCTGGGTCCTGGAGTTTGTGTTGCCTGCCAGCCTCCCATATCCTGCTAGTCACAGGGATGGGTCCATGTGAAGTCACCAAACTGGGGTAGACAAGGATTGGGAGGGAAGCAGAAACTACATATGCACACATCTTTGTGCTGAGCTAGCTAGAACAAGTGGAGATGAATGTTTATGTTTTAAGTATATTATAGAAAGAGAAATCAAATGCTGTTCCTCCAGTGCCGCTGAAGAGCTTCTGCCCTGCTTGGAGGCCATAGGAGGGATAATAATTCCCTGAGACTGTCTGGGATGTTTTAAATCTAGTTATCAATGGATGATAAAAGGCATGTATTACAGTAATGATGCTGAATAGATTTCCTCACTATTCTATTCAGATCCAATTCAATGCCAAACTCACATTATGTTTACTGTACAGTGTGTGCCTTTTTCCTTGGTATCTTTCTATTGAATTACAAGTGTGGAAAGCATAATTTATAGCTTAAATGCGGATCAGATATCTCTTCCCTCACTGATCCTCATCAGATGGAACTCAGTCCTCTCTCACCTAATGTTTATTGTTCTTATGGGATTTCAAAGTTATGGCAACCTTATAAATTAATAACTTCCAAAAGATTGTCTCATCAACACCTCAATCAAATCTTATAAATGCAAGAGCCTTGGTGGCACAGTGAGTAAACTGCTGTCCTGAAACCAAGAGGTTGGAAGTTCGATTCTGACCAGGGGTCAATGTTGACTCAGCCTTCCATCCTTCCAAGTTTGTTAAATGAGTACCCAGCATGTTGGGGGGAAAATGCTAATTAGCTTGTGAACCGCCCAGAGAGTGCACTGAGTGCTATGGAACAGTATATAAATATGATTGCTTTGCTTTATTGAGTCAGGCTAACTTTTGTAAGGGCTTCCATTTTTCCTAACATTATTTCTTTTCATACTGAGGCAGATCTCATCATGAATGTGTCAGTTTAGTTATTTTAGCTTTTAATGAGAGTTCAGGCTTCATTAGATCTACAAACCACTTTACATCCAGTATAGATGTAAAACTCTTCTCCAAACACTACATTCCAGATGAATTGATTTTTCTTCCTGTCACCTTTCTACCTGTTCCAGCTTTCACATCCGCACTTTGTAATTGGTAATGTCACAAGTTGGATTATCTTGGCCGTAGATTCCAATGATGAAACCTTAAATGAAAGAATTGTCATTTGTGATCTTAAAAAGGACTGTTGGGTCATTTTATTCATTAGCAAGTTTATGATGCAATGCTTCTGGATAGGAAGAATTAGCTGGCTCTAAATTGTTGCCCAGGGAATGGCTGTATGTAGTTGCAGTGTTTTCTGCATTATGTCTAACCATTTTTATCTATAGTTCATACTTGCCCATAATTTTAAAGATTGCAACTTTCTGATATGAACTTGATCTTGCCAAGTACTTTCTTTATTGCTTCATTACTGCCCTTCCAAATCTCAGTCTTCAGATTTCTTTGCTACAATCTTCATTTGGTTTGATGATTAAGCCAGACTAGCTCCTCTCCTAGGAATTAAACTCTCATATCTAGCTCAGACTGCAACTACACAGTGAGGGAAATGTGAATACACTCACATTCTCTCCCTGTGAAATTACACTGGGTGATTGTATCTCAAAAGCAGATGGGGGGGGCCCTTTCTTTTTCAGTTCTATTGCTGCACTTGGAGGAGGCTTGGTTCAAAGGAAATGCCTTAAGAAGGCATTCCCTTCCTTAACCACTTATTTCAGGGGTGGCCAAACTACAGCCTACAGGATGGACCTGGCATGGGGTACCAAATCATCCGGCTACTTCTACTGGAAGTGGAAGTAAAATGTGCCCATGCACAATGCTGCCATAGATGCACCTGTGGTTGCATTTTACAATGGGAGGAACCACATGATGGTCCCACAGCGCAAAAAGTTTGGCCACCCCTGACTTATTTCCTCATCTTAACTTTTAAAAACTGTTGTTGACTGGGAGAGTTTCAATAGGCTGTAAAATAAATATATAAGCAAACAAGAACTCTGTTTATGGAGAAGAAGCTGTAAAAAAACCCACAAGTATTTGGGAGAGAGGTTTTGCCAGGAGTAGGGTTGCCATATGTCCTGGTTTTCCAGGATTTTCCTGGATTCAAGCTGTCTCAGCAGGTTCAAGAAAAAAACAGGTAAGGAAGCAAGATCACCCCCTCACCAAGGGATTTTTGCAAAGAGTTAATTCACTGCCTCCCTGTCTTTCTTTCAATTATCCTGCTTGAAAGCAGGGTCTTAGAACTGAGGTCTCTCTAACAGCCCCGTCTGATACATGCACAGTTTGAAGAATGCAATGATGCCACATGGCTGTCTCGGTTTGGAGAGAGAATTATGGCAACCTTAGCTAGGAGACTTCTGTGTGAATATGTGAAGTCAGGAGGCAAGGGGGAAGGTACTTTAGGAAAGCACTGCTGTGTGTATGTGAGAGAGAGAGAGAGTGTGTGTGGGTGAGTGAGAGAGTATGAGTGTGTGTGAGAGAGATCATACATTTGTGTGTTCAGCTCCTACTTTCCTTTCTGCATCAGTTCAGGAAATCATATGTATGAATTGATCTAAAAAGATGTGGTTTCTAAAAAGTAAATGCCTCCTTGATAGTGAAGACAAAAATATGGATTGGAAGTGATGGACTAAAGGCTGATTTGCAGCCCACCACAAACCACAAGTCTCATCTGCTCTTTTTTTTTGGGGGGGGGCACATATGGACCTCCCCTCATTTTGCTGTCCAACTAGCTTTTTTATTCTGATCTTGGTATGCTTAGGTAGGGCTAGAAAATAAAATAGCCATCTATGAATCAGACCAAATTCAGAAGACAGAGAAAGCAGAGCTGCTGTTCCTAGTATAATTCGGGTTCTCTGAACCCCCCCCCCCCTGCCAGCTCTGGGGAGGTTGGGGGACTCAATCCAAACTATTTCTGAAGTTTCCCCACCTCCCTGGAGGCTGCAGCAACCCAAAATGTCAGGATTCGAATCCTGACGCTTTGGCTTGCTGCACTGGCCGGGGAGGTGGGGAAACTCCAGAAACAGCACGGATCGGGTCCCTCGACCTCCCCAGAGCCGACGGGGTGGTGGTTGTTCAGAGAGCCCGAAATGGGTGGAAAAAATGGATTTTTTTTTACCCATTTCGGGCTCTCTGATTCCCCTACTGGCTCGGGGTGGGGGTGGGGGACCCGATCCGCACTGTTTCCGAAGTTCCCCCACCTCCCTGGAGGCTGCAGCAAGCCAAAACGTTGGGATTCTAATCCCGACATTCTGGCTTGCTGCAGCCTCCAAGGGAACAGGGCTTTTTTAAAATGTTGTACAATCAATGCATCGCACAATGTTAAAAACCAGATAACGATGAGACTTGTGGAACCAAGTCTCATCGCTATCCAAGGTACTAGTGTATGTACTATTCTTGTGCTGCAACTGACTAATTTTTAAAATGTTTTTCAGATCTTCCTATCTGCTAATGTTTTACTGTTTTCCCTCCTTGCTGTTTTCATTGTGGTTTCTTTGTGTGTTTCTAAACCTAGAGCTGAAATGTTCAAGGATAAAAAAGAGCAGCTAACCCTGCTCCAGGGGAAATCACATCCAGGAGGAAGTGTTGACACTCACCCCATTCTTTGTTCTCAATATTTGATGGAAACATGAACTTTAAACAATCCAAAGCATTTTTCTGTGCCACCCAACAGTCACACTCGCACACTGACTTTGAATGTGCATATGAAAGTGCCCTAAGAATTAAAGTCGGAATCTCTTTCCCCAGCACCAGAAGCATTAAACAAGATGTTACATTTGGAGGACAGCAGAAAATTGATTCTCTGTAATGAAGCTAGTCAAGCTTGGCAGCATTGTTTGCCTAAGGTTTGTTTGCTTTTGTTTTTGTTTTGCTGTCTATTACTGCTCATTTGTTAAAGTATGCCAAGATCTGATGCTAATATTGTTGCAGTTCTCTATCTATTGGACAGAACAGAGATAGAAGCTGAAACTCTTCCCTGAATATTTTAATCACCATGTCCTATGCTCCAATGAGTTCTAGATTATTTTTGGTTTTCGCATAAATGCCTTTGTGTAACTGTTAGACTCTAACATCATCATAATGTATGTTTTCATTTTTAGCACACAAAATAAAAAAAAATTTACAGCAGCATTTGCACATTTGTGGGGCACAGGCATGTTGGCTTCCAGTAACAATAAAGGTGGCATGGGCTAGATGATTTGGTTCTGCAGGCCAGGTCTGGCCTGCAGGCCATAGTTTGGCCACCCCTGTCCTAGACAATCATGGGATTGGGACAAAAGAGATTGAATACTTTCCTACAGAAATAAAGAGTAGATATTGTTCTTTCTTTCTATGGGCTTCTGGTTTATCAATAGCAGCAGCTGACTGAGGCCTAATTTTCAGGTGGAGGTATACCTATATCATTAACGTATCACTTCAGTTTGCAAGTTGACCTCATATGAGAGATGATACACATAAAATGTAGCATACTAGAAAGAAGGCTTGGCTAGAAGCTTAATATCTAGTTTAAAGGACAAAAATGTTCACTGTATGGAGGATCTTTTAAATGACAGATGGGAAAGACAACTTTTAAAAAAAGGATATTTCCATCATCATGTTCAAAGGCCATGCTGACTGAAGGATTCTGGGAGTTATAAAGAAAAATTTCTCTTCAGTATTCTGAAGTACACAAATTTTACTTTTCTATCAATGTTGACTCCATGTCTTCAGGATTCTTCCTTCTTATGGCAAACTCATTATGCATCAAGCTATCTATAAGAGATGGAGGCTTCTTTGAATGCAGAATTAATGTTGGTCGGCAGTAATTAAAAAGCCATTTGTTCAACAACATGTGTTACATGGACAAATTTGTTCAATGTACCAGTTTAAGATTATGAGGGAAGATTCCCAGCTCTGATGGCTGCTCAATGGGAGGAATTTCTAGAAAGAATAAATGTTCTCAATCTGAGATAAGATAATGGGAATCTTTTCCATGCCTTAGGGCATGTCTATGATAGCAAAAAGTTCTACATTTTCATCAGTTTTGTCAGGTTTTAAATCAATTCAAAGATTGAAGGATACATAACACACAGTTGAAGTGTGCATTATCATGCCAAAATGTGAGTTATTTAAAACCACCCACTGGGATTGTTTATTTTCCACTGATCCCTGAATCACTGTATTTTTCTTCGATTAAGGCATGCAAACATGTGTGACAGTGTTTATTGTGCCTCTTTGTTTTCTCCCATAAAGACAAGACACTTTAAGCTGCAGGATTCCCTGCAAACCAAAGCGTTTTTAATTTTTTTTATTTGTTACAATTATAGTGCTATGACACTCCAGAGCTGAATACTACAAGCTTATGTATTTCTGTTTACTGTTATACTGTTGTAGCACTATATATCATTTAGAATAAGTTTAAAGGTCCAAAAATTTATACTTTAAATCAGAATGATGACTTCTGTACAACACACTGAAATGCAGGGCACGCACACGCACACCTACCTGTATCTTGTTTTTAAAAGAAATGATTGAGAAGGCAGTTTAGTCCCATGTATCAATGTAATACAGAGGGGGGAAATGATCAGACAAGGTTTAACCATGGATATGCACACCAACTCAAATCTCATGACCTTACATTGATTCCACAAAAAAATGATTTGAGACCCAGTATATTTCATAGTCAAGATATAACATTACGTTATTACAGCCATAAACTAGAAAGGAGAGCTGTGCCACATTTCTGAGAAAATTCTTAAATTACAAATGCATTTTCTTTGAAGGAAAGATATTCATTTATTTCCATCTTCTCTTTTATTGAGAAATGTATGTTTACATTTAATATTGTCCAAATGCAATCCTAGACATCTCCCCATATTAATCATCACGAAAAACTTTGTTCATTGTTGTAGATTAGTTACAATTTTTGCAGGAATCCTGCGAGCAATACAGTTGCCAAAAGAACTTGGTGCAACTTCTATTGGTTCTCAAGCATCTTTTAAATCATTGTTCTAGTTACAATTTTTCTTCCACAGTTCCATATCTAGATAAGTTCCTAGTCACAAGCAGAAACATTAAATATCACCTTTCAAAAACTGGGCCTATGCAATTCCAAATGTTTAAAGAATCCAGTACAAAGGGACATATGTATGTCAACAGTACCACTGATTACAATAGTTTAAAATCTATATACATTTTTCTATTCCAGGAGGTAGTATGTACACAGAAATAGATAGGCTTATGAAAGGTGCACTCAATCTATATCACAGTAGAATTTATGGGGAAATTATTTAAATGAATAAAGAACTACTTATGCAACATTATTTACATAGTCATCTGGAAATTCTATACACTTTTTGGGTTTATGATGTTTTACTTATCCTCTCCAGATAATGTATTTGGTGATGGTATGACAGAGATATAGTTTGAAATTCTGTAGGGCAGCAATAATAACACCACCTGAACATCCCGCATAGCTTGCAAGCCCTTTTCCAGTCACCAATAAGTTGGAAGTGACTTGACAGCATTCAACAATATATCACAAGGGATTGACTCCTAAGACATTTTACATTGGAAATGATCTGGAACCAATGTTGGCAACTTGAAAGGCACCTTTGCCCTTTTACAAATAAATCAAGTGGAGAACTCTTCTCATGAATCTGTTCCCAAGGATCAAGGACACTGAATAATAGACTGCTCTGTGACCTTTCTATACAAAAAAGTACAAGTACAGCAACATTTCACCTTTTGTTAGCCAGTGGGGATGACAATATTAATGGCACCATTAGCCGAGCCCTGCATGTCAGGTACCTCAAAAGAAGCTAATACTTACTGGCATCATCATTCATGGAGAAAAAGACAAACAAAAGAAAAACAAGGGCAAAAGGAAATATCAGTGAGACCACTTCTTTCATTTTCAAAGAGGAATGACAGAAAGTGGAGGATGGCACTTGTAGTCAAATTGATCCTAAAGTGTTGTAAAGCATGTGCCATTTGGATCACAAAGATTCAAGACAGTCTGCTGGAACCAGCTATTTTGTAGGGAAATTGTTATGAGAACCTCTTTTTAATGTGGCAAGGAGCATGGAATAGAAATCTTTGCTTTATCTGTGGCTTCTGTGGTCTCTTTTATATAAGAATATAGCACTTGAACTTCCAGAGAGAGATTGTTATGGACAGAAGTTGTGCGGAATGTTATCACAGAGATGTCTACTCATACAAGGACTCCTTGCTGAATAATGACTCCATGGTATCCAAGGTATAGCACTTGAACAAAGAAAAAACAAACAAACCTGGGTACAGAATAGAGTTAGTCCCCTAACCAAAACAAGAGGATCTGTCCTCTTCATCTCATGACTGTAAATTGTAAGTTCAAAGGGAAGACTCACTCTGTAAAGTCTCTTTAAGCTCATTACGCATCACTGCTTGGATAGGGTGAGTAATAATGGTTATTGAAGCTGATCTTTCAAAGGATGAAGGATCAAACTGTATATTCAGCAGAGCACATAATTATTGGATTTTTAATATGTAGTGAATTCAAAAATTTTACAATTTAAGTGCTGCAGTATATTTGGTCTTCAGAGGATGAGCGTTTCACATTTCTTGCAGTTTGTATATTAGCTTGTTACGACTGGTCACCAGAAGGTAGCACAGGCTTCATTTGTAAATGTAATTGTCCATACATGAAGCTTGTTTGCAAATGTGTCTCTCAAATACTAACATGATTCAGCACCTAATGGCAGGCTACCTGTAACTTGGATGTGAACATAAAGCTATCCCCTTTTTCCATCATTCCCTGCTCTTTTTAGTTTCTCTGCCTTTATCGGTTGCCTGGCCTTGTGAATCTGCGGCACTGATGGCAGTTTCTGAGAAACCCCAAGCATTATTGTAGCACAGCAATTTTTGATGTTAAAAGTTCACAAGATCAAAACACCTGCCTGCAAACCAGACACTAAGCCAATTGTAAGTGCTATTTGTTGCTGATAGTTGAGCATAAACCATAGCAACAGCCTGTGTTCTATCTTTATGTTTCTGGCCCAGTGATGTGAGGAGGTGCCAAACTCTTGGCTTCACATCAAAAGACATCATTATTTTTTCAGCAGGCTTGAAGGAGCATTTTGGCTTTTCTTCTTCCCAGTTTCATGTTATTCTTTATCTTTCCAAACCAGTACAGATGCTGGACACAGAAGTCATAATTAAGAGCTTACATGATGTAAGGATGAACAATAGGATGGGCGCTGTATCTAGCTCTTTGAGGATTATCAGCTGGCCCTACCAGTCTGAATTGAAATGTAAAAAGTATTTTATGAAGTAGCAGTGACACTTGCCATCAGCCAGCTCTGGAAAAAACACTAGGGACCTTGGTCATTATCTGACATCTGCTTCCCCATCTGGAATCAGGAAAACCAAATATGGATGATGTTTTGGGAGCAAATAATTTCTATGTAGCATCAGTAGAAACAACAGATGATATTTCATACTCTTCTAAGCTCCTTGTTATAGGAACTTCACATATTCTATCTCTTGGTAAAAGACCCTCCAGTAAATATGTTAGTAAGTTAGATAACTGAAACTAGCAATGAATGCAAGGAGATCCACCTCATTGTGAAATTAGCACCATGTATTGCTTGGCTACTCTGTTTCTAGTTCTGCATGGTCATATAAGGGACCCTATTGGTGGGTACCTTAATCTGCCTTCCAGTTACCCCTCACCATTTTACCTTCTTACCAGCAGCATCTGCCCTTCCCTTTGGGACAACTCCCCTTTATGAGTTCCCCTTGGCTTCGCTTGTCTAGGCTAGTGAGAGTGCCTTGTCTAGGCTAGTGAGGTTAATTAAATTTGTTAAGAAATTAAAGGTAATGAGTATAGCATAAGGAATCAAAGTTGTAAAACTAGTCATTCAAACCAAGTACACAAAAATAAATCTTAACTGGTTACTTAGGCCCCTAGGCCTTATCTGACTCACAAGCCCATCCTGTGAAGCCCTCCCACTGCAAGTCCCATTGTGAAGGAGAGAGATTGTTTCCTGGACAGTGATTTTATTATCCCCACGTGGGAGCAATTAGCCAATAGTGATTTATTTACATACTTCAGAGTCCCATTGGAATGTATGTACCGACCTCCTACTCAAATCCATTCTCCATTTTGAGGGAACACGCTCATGGTGAAACAGGGTTCAGAGAAAATCACATTTCAAATAGGGCTTTCTATGATATGCACACCACTGGATAATTTCATTCTCCACTTGGGATAGGGGAGAATGTCCTTTCTGTTCATTTTTTAATGGATTTACAAATGTATTCATGTTCAGAATGAAAAGAACATTTAAAAATCTGAATGTGGGAACTAGAGGCCCTGATATCCACAACCAAGGCCAGGGCACTGAGCATTTAAAACATCTTGGGTTAAATCTTGTTATTTTCAATGTCTTGCTGAGTTTAGGTAGTTGCCTCTTTTCTTCGAGGCACCTCATTTTCAGCATCTACACAGCAGACAGGTACAGCATATCTGCCTTCACATTGCAAAAAGCTGTTGCTGTTTAATTTGACCTATGTATGGAAGATAAAAGTTTACTTCTGTTTGTTTCTGAAGAATATCCCAAACTTGAAAATCACATGGTCAAGATAATTCAAATTTACAATATGAGAAATAGGGAAAAAGCAAGGCTGTCAGATTCCCTAATTCCCATTTTTCATTCTGTGACTGATCAACCAGGTCTTATATTTAAAGATGTAAACCAAGAACTTTTCATTTTGTTACATTACAGACCGCCATGGTTCATTTGACTTTTTCTTATTTTATGTCTAACTGAATGATTTCTGAATGAAGTACTGTATTACATTATTTGACTCCTTGAAATGATTTTTTGCCTTCAGTTTTGACTAGTTTCATTTTCTATTTTAGAAATTAAATATAGCAGCTGTTCAGTTTTTTAAAAAAGTCTAGCTAAATCAGGGATTCTCAACCTGCGGCCCATGGGCCAGATGCGGCTCATGGCACCATTTCATGTAGGCCCCCACTGCCTCCACCACACCAGGAAGTGCCATGTGGTGGAAGAGGGGCAAAATGGCCATCCGGCCCCTGAAGCTTTCTGAGGGAGTGTAACCTGGCCCCTGGCTTTAAAAGGTTGAGAACTCCTGCTTTAAATGGTTGAATTTTCTATTCATAGCATAACATCCTAAAGCTTTTGTGATAGTCTTTTAATTATTATAAATCAGAATAAATAATAAATAATGGAAAAATAATAATAACAGCTAATGAGGCACTTGCTGATTTCCAGATTTTCATTCCAATTACGCAGCAGACGTATTAAGCAGAATTATTTCAGAAACTGTGGAACAAACCATTAGGGTAAGCATATCAATTCTGCCTTTCATAATGATCATAAAAAAATTAAAAGGCACTCAACAGTTTATCTAGATACAACAGGTTTACAAAATTCATGTCCTATAGACAAACACAAAGAAGCAATATTAACTAGTGACATATCACAGGGATGGGCAATTTTTGGCTGCATGGGGCCAAAAATTGGGATGGCTAGTAAACCATCCTAGGACTTACTAGCCCTTCTTAATGAGCAGGATAATTTGTTGTTTTTCCTCCTTTTTAAATGGTGACATCTGCGGGCTGCCAAATTGGCTTAAGAGACATACTTTGCCTTATCTGTTTTTGAGAAGTGCTGAACTTGCTCAGCAATTCTGTTATTGGTGATCTAGCTAGCTCTTTTTGGTCGTCGTCCCCCCCTTTAGCCAGGATTCGGCACTGTCATTCAATCTGAATTCCCACTTGACAATTTTCAGGTCCCACATCCCGGATCCAAGGTGTGCTAGACAAGCATGCTAGACAGCTGTCAACTCATCATCCGTTGCACTTGCTTTCCCAAACAGTGTCTGTAAACCTGTAGCTCAGCAACTACATCTGCCAATTACATGATTTCCACAGAATCATAACAGTGTGGTTATTTCAGGCAGGTTTTTTGTTGGGCGGGGGGGGGAGGGACACAAGATGCAAAAACAAGATGACATCTGTCAGTATTCAGTTTTCCATGACCTCCCTCCCATTGCCTTTCCCCCCCAGATTTGCTGGCCGTAACATTTCAAGCCTCACCAGGATCAATGAAGCTTGAGCATCAGGTGACTGCTTGCAGCCTCATGCCAATCACAGAGTAGTAGTTACAGTGAGTTCTGGTTGCTTATTGAAAAATGTCACTCTTGAAGGATTTACGATAATTCAGGGAAACCATTTAACTGAAAATCAAAACTCTTACCGGATCATTGATTTTGCACAAGCCTGCATCATTATTGTTTCTGACAGGCTTGGTTTGTGCACTCCTTATTGAACTTGTGGTACTACTCAATGATTCTGCATTATCATGTTGAAGACCTCACCTGTATATTGGACATATTAAATTCTTTTTGAAAAACTTTAGAAGATTCACTACAGAATATTATATTTCCTTAAGTAGATAACAGTCACTCTTTGCAAGTTGCCTTTCTGCAGCTCTATCTGTTTTCCAAGCTAATAAGAAATTTCAGTTTTCTCTGTGTGTCTGTTCTTCTCTCTAGATGCAAAATAAATGTGGGACATTTTTCCTTCTACTAAAGTGATATAAATCAATCTGTTTGGATGCCCACAAATAAGGGCATCATAAGGTATGCTAGGTTTTGGTGTTGCAACCCCAAATCCTAGAATCAGAGGCTTCTTCAACATAAGCTCAGATGAAATGTTTGCAAATCCCTGAACTACACTGTGGCAAGGATGAAAGGCAACAAAATGCAAAGCCCATGAAATGAGCATCGCAGCAGGAAGATCAATTGCTCTTCATAAGGCTTTCCCATAGCACAAACCTTCAAATTTCTGATCACCGTCTACAACTATGCCTAATTACCAATGCAATAAATGCCCTGCATATGTCTTTATCACTGGCTTGCGATAACAAACTTCCCTTCAGTTGAAAAAATATTACTGACTAATCAAATTTCTTTTCATATATTGTTCATAATTTTACGGCTTAGCACTTAAAAGATTTAAGGACTGTTCTGTACAGGTGCCTTGGCCATTCAAAATCTATAAAAGCACGGAAGACCTTTATCTGATGCATTTTGAGTTCTTTGAAAACCAGAACCACTCTTCCATTTACAATATCCTTTCATGGTTAGAAGCAGCTAAGTGATTTTTCAGAGATTTTGTATGGCCTAGACCCAGGAGTACAAAGCATTATACACGTTCCATTTTAAAGTAATTAACTTTTATATCTTCCAGTAATTAGCTTTTATATCGTATATAGAAAGAACTGCTGAGCTTTTGTAATAAATAGCTTGACCAACCAATCTCTATCTGTTCCTTTAGAAGACGGGTTCTCAACCTTTTCACATCATGGGTCAGACAACTGAGTGGGCCAGACTGGTGGTTCTCCCTGCCATCAACGCTGCCGTAAAATGTGCCTGTGGCTGTTGTAAATGCATTTAAGACAGCCATGGATGCATTTTACAGCAACATTTATACATTTACAACAGCCACGGATCATTAATGGCTGTTGTAAGTGCGTCTGCTTCTGGTGGTGGCGATAACAATGATGTGGACCCCATGAAATGGTGCTGCGGGTCGGGGCCAGCCCATGGGCTGTGGATTGAAAACCTCTGCTTTAGTACTACAGTAATACCTTGGATAACGTTTACCTAGGATAACACTAAAATCGCATAACGTTAAGCAATCTGGGGAGGAGAATTGGATCGAATAACGTTAAGGTCCTATGGGATGTATCGGATAACAACTGCTAAAGCCTGTGTGGTTACAATGTATCTCTATGGAGCTTTAATGTTATCCGATACATCCCATAGGATTTTAACATGCATCGGATAACACTAAAAATCAGATAACACCAAGACTTGTGGAACCAAGTCTTAGCGTTATCCGAGGTATTACTGTACTGCTTCAAACCAATATGCCTATATGCAGCTCCCCATGTAATGAAGCTACTGTGGCCATGTCAAACAATTGTCCATTCAGAATCCATTCCCTATCAACAGATTTTCATCCTGGACAATTGTTTGACATGGCCACAGTAGCTTCATTACATGGGGAGCTGTTACTTAATATTTACTGATTTTGGCATTTGGTTAGGAATATGCATAGAGAAGTAGCTATATGTGGTGCTAAACAAGCCGTTCTTCCTTTATAACTTGTATAATACCTTTGACTTTAACAATCAAATTAACACAAATGAAAATAAGACTATCTTGTTCTTAATACCGCTTGACAGTTTATGAAAAGATTGGTGCTCTTCATATTTAAAATAAATATCCTGAATTTCAATACATGACAAGTACATAGTTTTCTTCCGTCAGCTCTTTGACAGTCACCTCACAAAAGCAGATATGTTTATTCGAATAATTATAGAGATTGTAATCTGTTGTTTAGCTATAACAGCAATTAGTGCAGCCAGTGTAAAACAGAGGCAATAAGCAACAAAACATTTTATCACTCATTCTGTAAAGAGTTTCTCTCTCTGAACGTATGAAACGGAAAATCATGACTCAGCACTTGGCTTTTTACATTAGCTGTATCCCCAAAGGTCCGACTGCTGGCACACATTTGCTTTTACCATCCATTATCTCCATTTTATTCATTTGTATCAACACTGTGACCTGCAATAAATCCACTGAGCTGAATAGTACAATCATACAATAGTCTCTGTCAACAGCCAGGAACAGGAATTCACCAAGCCCCAAACTGGAATACACAGATGGACTAATTCTGTTGCCACTGCTTATTACTTCTAACTGAAGACTGTACATAGGGCTAGCCCTACCACTAAGCAGTCTGGGCTATCATAAGCCAGGTTTTGGCTGTCCTGCAAAGGCAGGAAAGTGTAATTTAATGCTTTGCCTATTTTTGTTGCTCTGTTTTTTAGATACTGTGCTCTGCTTTTGTCCTCAAATATATTGGCAGGCCTTTTTGCATTGTACCCAGTGATGGGATGTAACAGATTCTCACCAGTTCGCCAGAACTGGTAGTAACTTTTCCCGGTGTCCTGGAGAACTGGTAGCAGCTTTTGGGGGGAACCACCTTCAGGGCTTACCTTTTCACTGGTTCCCCCACTGCGCATTCGCACCAAGCACTTGGTGTGCATGCATGCCTACAGTGCTTGGCACATATGCACACCCTCCTTGCTCTCCTCCCAAGTGGGGAGGAGGAAGAGAAGCTGCTAGCCTGGAGCTCCCTATAGCTTGCTCTCCAGGGTAAGTGACTCACCTTTGGATGTGGTGTGTCTGTGTGTATTTTATTGTGTATTTAATACCTTTACCTATATTGATGTACTACCACAGTTCCTAAAAAGGCCTGGCAGCTGGCAGGCCTGGCGGTCTGGCTTGGGGTTTTTAAGCAAAGTCTTGGGGTTACTTCATCAATAAGCTACACTTGTGCTATTTCAAGTGCTGTTCCAATTGAAGAACCCTTAAGGAGGTACAGCTGTTTTACATTTACATTAAGGCATATTATCCTAGAGAATTGGTTAGGCAAAGACTTAGTACCTAACTTCTTTAACTGTTGAAAAGTTGAAAAGTGCCAAAATGAAGCCATCTTGTGGTGAGTTCATTCTGTAGTTCCTTCCATCTGACCTAGTCTGAGAAAGATTAGCCAGAATAAGCTTTAAGCTCTGGTTTAAAAGCTCTGGTTGATTTGTGTTTGGGGTGGGTGGGTGGCTGTTTGGGTGGGTGGCTGTATTGTAATCCATTTTAATTAATTAATTAATTAATTAATTAGTTTCTGTTGTGGGTGAGTGGGTGGGTTGAGGTGTGTGTGTGCTTATTTTTATTTTTCTATTATTTTGTATTTTGTATTTTTTCTTTGGCCCCGCCCACGACATCATGACATCATGATGTTAGCTCTGCCCACACTGTGATGACATCACAGTGGAGTAGTAAAATTTTTGACATTCCACCACTGATTGTACCTATTAAAAAAGAACCTGTTTACACAAAATAAGGATGGTATAACAATAAGCCCTTTCCAGAATAGGCGCAAGATTGAATAACATCTTATCTTGCATTAAACTAATTTCTAACTTCCTTTTCCCTTTTCCTTCACCAACTGCATCTTCCTGCCTCTGGTTGCATATTCTACTAAATTTATCAGGGAGTTACTACAGCACAAACGGACACAGGAAGCTCAGCAAATATCCCTTAAAATATCAAATCTTTTCACTAGGCTAGGGGTCCTCAAACTACAGCCCATGGGCCAGCCCCGGCCCACGGCATCAAATAATGCAGCCCTTTGGGTGAGCGAGGAGGTATGTCCCTGCTGGCACTGGACATTTCCAGTCTGAGGAAGAAAACAGAGTCCTTTTTCCCTCCTCTTTCCGGGGCAAAAGCCAAGTGGGTATGTGAGTGCATGTTTAAACACAAAAAACAGGGTTCTGAAAAGTAAAAAAAATCCAGACCTCACTTCGGCCACCTCTGCTTATCTTGGTGTGTCCCTGCCAGCGCTCTGTAGCAGGGCTGGTGTTGTAAGCCTTACAACATCCACCCTACTACAGAGCACTGGCAAGGGCACACCTCCTCACTCGCCCAGTCCTTCTGGCAGCAGCTCCTTATGAAAAGTCACAAGAGCAACTCTGGGACAGCGCTACTGCCAAACAATGGTTGGCAGGGAAAACAAGGGAGAGAAAGAACCAATTAGATGCAGCGCTTCTTAGACCTGCCTACTCCTCTTTCAAGCAACCAATGGTAACCAGGGCCAGGCAGTCTGAGTATAATGGCCCACCTTATCCAATGAGGCTGTAAAAAAACTGGGACAGTTATCTAACTTGTGCATTGTGAAAGAAAACAGTTTTATCTCAAGAAAACGTTTTTAACCCCCAGGAAATAGATACTTATCTGGGCCAAATGCTTGCTCTGCCCATCAGCAGTCCCTCTTTCAGGATGTTCACTGGATTTGATGGCAGAAATGTTTAACAAAGGCACTTCTTTTTAAAAAAGATTTCTCTTAAAAATTACTGATAATTTACTGCCAAAGTTTAGGAGAGTTGCATGCTGGCTGAGCATATCTGAGAGTAAACAAAACATAACAGCAAAAAAAAAAGACAAAAATGTTGTGGCACCTTAAAGACTAACTCCTGTATTTAAATCTAGCTTCAAAGAAGCTAAGAAAAATGGCAGAGAAAACTATTGCCTTCTTTTCATTTCCTTTCCCATATACAGTAAAACCTCGCATAAATAGCGCCTCGCTTAGAGAGTAACTTGCTTAAAGAGCAGAATTTTCTCTGAATGGTCGCTTTGCTTAACAACTAAAACCAAGCAAAAACTTGCTTAACAACTAAATCGGGGCTCGCAATCCCCACCGACACCAGAAGTCACAATTGGTCATTTACAATGGTGTTTCGCTTAAAGAGCAAACTTGCTTAAAGAGCAATCCTATGGAACACATTATGCTCTTTAAGTGAGGTACCTCTTGTACGTATTTTGGATAAAATCCTCCAGAGCATTTAGACCTTGGAATCTGAATACCAAGTCCACTTCATCAGACTTGGTCCATGAAAGCTGGGTTTCCCCCCCTGTTCTGTTTTGCTCATGGGGGTGGTGGGGGAAACTTTTGGAAGAGAGTGACCAGTCACTTTTCACATTCAGAAGGACTACTGGGGGTGGGGGAGGAAGGAAAATGGCTTTTTTCTTGATGTGTGTGTGTGCTATGGATGACCACCTGGAGCACCCTCCCACCCCTTAAAAAACCCATTTGGGTGCTGTGGTTGGGTTTCCCCATCTTGCAGAGGCCAAAGAGAGATAAAAGACCACAGGGCGGAGAGAGCCGGGAGCACAATCCCAGCTAGTGAATCTGATATCTCTCCTCCACCCTTCTAAATAGGAGCTTTGTCTTTTTTCCTGAGCCAGGAAGACACACACACATTCCAGTTAATATCAATATTTCTCATTCTAACCTTCCTCCATATAGTTGTTTGTGTGATTCCTGCTCATTGGCAATAGCTGTTTTTGGGGTGGGGGTTACTCTGTGCAAGCATATCAGAGAGTAAACAAAACAACAACACAAAGACAAAACACATTTCTTGCAGGATAGGTCCCTAGGTTAAACTTGCATGTTTTTGACACTAGTGAAGAGCCTCTAGGGTTAGAGGCAGTCTGCTTTAAATACCTGGCTGCTAAGAAAGAGGTGGATTTCAACAAGGAGGGCTTGGAAGCTTAGATGTGCTGCCTATTAAGTTTCCTAAAAGAAACCAGATGGGCACTTTAGAAACCAAGCATCTGGACCCCGAATGTCCCATCCAGCCCAACTCAAAGGGACACGAGTTTTCTGTCCCCTTGCATCAGTTACGGCTCAGAAATGTTTAGTGACTAAATGTGTGGATTCACTGGAAATGTTGCAAAGTGAGTTTCATGTGAGTTTTAAAGAGCTTTATTTCAATGAACAGGACATACAGCTTTTCCAGAACCCATTTTCTGTTGACATTGAAATTGATGAGCCCATTTAACAAATGGAACTGGTCAAGCTACAGAGTTGTGACTCTCCGATAGACACATTCAAGTCATGCAGCCTTACTAATTTCTATGCATCTCTCCCCTCTGACACATATACTAATCTCAGAAAACATGCACTCAAAAAGGCAACTATCTTTGGAAGCACCTATGTATGTGGACAGACTTTTTCCCAAATGAAACATCTGAAATCTCCAATCAGATCCAGACTAACCGATGCACACTTGTTTCACCTGTTATGATTGGGAATGACAAACCTGGAACTGGACATTGACTATCTCATTAGCCAAAAGAAGGCTCACATTTTCCATTGAAATACATCCCATTCATCATCATCAATCTTTATTATAGTCATAGACCAGTACAAAATAAATTACATAAAACAATTATTTCTAAAACACACACTATGAGGCCTATGATATGCTAGTTTATTTCATCTAAAATGTGACAACCTATGTTTGTTAATAAGATATGTGCATACATTAATTGTATAAAAGACATGGCATAAAATATTTACTAAAGATTTCCCTTCATTTTCCTGCAAATCTTTAACACCGAGGCACAGAACCTAGCCACCTGCACTGTAACTAAATTTCACTCATATTCCATTCAAAAAATAGTCCTGCCCCTCAACAGTCTGAGGGACCATGAACTGGACCCTGGCTTAAAAAGTATGAGGCCCCCTGCACTAGGCCAAGTGGAGTGTTGACAAAATTCATCTACTATACTTCATAAGGACAGGAACATATACAGAATAATTTTTGATTGTGCTAGCAAGTTGGGTGGACACGTGGCAGTTGCAGAATGAGAAATTCACACATTTATACAGCCTCAGACCCAAATTTATGTAGTAAAGTTAGAACATCTCTCTTGGGTACAGAATGAAATCCTTGTCTGTGTTTGTCATTAGTACAGTCAAACCTCGCATAAAGAGCATTTCACTTAAAGAGTAACTCGCTTAAAGAGCAGAATTTTCTCTGAATGGTCGTTTCGCTTAACAAATAAAATCAACCAAAAACTCGTTTAACAAATAAATCAGGGTTTGCAATCCCCCCCACAATTGCTCATTTACAATGGTGTTTCGCTTAAAGAGCAAACTCGCTTAAAGAGCAATCCTGTGGAACGCATTATGCTCTTTAAGCAAGGCACCACTGTACATTGCACAGTAGCATATTTCCTATTTATCTAAGGTATCATTGATATACAAATGGTAAATTAAATGAATGAGCAGTTGTGATGTCAAAGGAGTTCACCAATAGGAAGGCATTTTGTTGTTATGTGCCGTCAAGTTGCCTCTGACTCATGATGGTCCTATGGATGAGATATTTCCCAAATATCCTTCCTCAACAACCCTACTTAGCTCATGCAAACACACCTGTGGCTTCTTTTGCAGAGTCAACCAATCCCATGTTTGACCTTCCTTTTTCCATTCCTCTAATGCATTTAAAACATTTAAGGGGCTGAAGAACACTAGGAATACTGCTAGGTAAAAGTGGTGCAAGATAATTTTTACTGCTTATTCTCGGCAAGCTGCATCTCTGATATAAGTAGAAAAAAACAGACAGACACACAAGGCATAACATTTAAATCTTAAACTAGGTAATTTATCATCAGGCATATAAAAGACACAACAACAGTGGAAAGTAGAGCAAAAGACAGTTGTAAACAAACAACTCTCTTTCTGTCTTTGAGGAGACTGACAAAGTAAGATGATACAGCTGCTTTGTTAAATGTGAGAAGTGGATCTTATTAAAATCTTCAAGAGATTTTATCAAACTATTTCTCCTAATGCCTCCAACTTGCATTTCTTAAAATCATTGTCGTCGTCATGTCATCAACCGCAACTCGATCCAAGCATATGTTTTTCCCCCTGTCCCAGGGCACCAGGAGGCCTGGTCTTAGAGGCCAGTTGTTTCTGGGGTGCCTTCACCCTCCAAGGTAATCACTGGCATGAATTTGTTTAAGGTGGATCCCAGCTTGCCATGAAGTGACCCACACACTATGTTCTCAGAGCCATCTCCTGTGACACATATGAAATGAAATATGCAGGATTTAACACAGGGACTGCAATGGACGGCAGCAGCCTTGAGTATATGGACAAGATGTGCTTTCACAGCCAGTCTATCTGGCATGGACTCTTCTGCCTCCATGACCGTTGGGAATCAGAGTTCCTCCTCTGCTCATTTTGCCATTGGGCCAGAAAATATGTCAAAAAATTTATGAAAAACATATTTTCCATAGTAATACTTTCTAGTTAGTATTTTGTCATCCGCAAAGGGCAAGGTCACTTCACTGAAAGCAAACAATGACCTTCAGCTACTAGTGACAGAAGTAGCATTAAAAATGGAAAAGGGGGGCATGTATGCTATTCAATGTATGTACTAACTTTATTTTTACTTTATTGGGATCAAAACTCACTGCAGATGGGGATTGCAGCCATGAAATAAAAAGGCGATTGATTCTTGGGAGGCAAGCAATGAGAAACCTGGGGAGCATAATGAAAAGTAGAGACATCATATTGAAAACAAAAATTGGTATTGTCAAAGCAATGGTATTCCCTGTGGCAATGTATGGTTGTGAGAGCAGGACCATTAGGAAAGCTGAGCGCAGAAGAATAGATGCCTTTGTGATGTGGTGTTGGAGGAGAGTTTTGAGAGTTCCCTGGACAGCAAGGAGAACAAATAGGTCAATCTTAGAAGAAATCAACCCAGAATGCTCCTTAGAAAGTCAAATTGTAAAGATGAAGCTAAGGTACTTTGGACATCAAATGAGAAGAGAGGATTCGCTTGAGAAGGCCTTGATGATGGAAAAGGTGGAGGGCAAAAGAAAAAGGGGGCGGCCAAAAATGAGATGGTTAGATGGTATTGTGGAGACAATGGGCACAGAGCTCAGCGAGTTGAGGGGGATGGTGGAGAACAGGAGTGCCTGGCGGGCAATGGTCCATGGGGTCGCAGAGGGTCGGAATCGACTGTGCGACTGAACAACAAAAACTAATTTTTTTGTTTTGATTTACAATAGAACTTTACAAAACCTGGCCCTAGTTAACTGCTGGCTGAAAACCTCTTGGGGTCTAAAAGATGGTGGTGGGTGAGTTTAAGATAGAAACAAAAAGTTGAAATGTTATTGTGATAAATTTAAAGGTCCCCCCTCCCCGAAATAAATAAAGAGCCTATGCAACTTATTCATTTCATCCATGGAAATACTGAGTGCTGATTACCAGCAGATTTGTTTTCTTTCAGTACAGAGAAAGCAACTTAACTAGTTAAAGTTAAACAGGTACATACAAATTCTGACAATGACTGTATTAATTGACATATCAACCTCTTAAGCTGGAGGAGGAATATGTCTAATTACCATGTAGGTAGTTAAATGTAATGCATTATTTCCAAGCTTTGAAATGAAATGATGCAGTGCAGCAGTCAGAAGATCAACTTCTGCCACCTGTTTAGGAACCAAAACTCAAAGCCCCAATGACTATCCCTGTTAACTTACCACTACTTTTCAAGAAGCAAGAATAAAAACCTACTTTGGATTTACATAACCTTTATAGTCCTTTTCCCTGAGCATCCTTGTTCTTCTTTTCCAAACATTTTGAGGAGAACTTTGATCACACCTAAAGTCAACTCCACCTAAAGTCAACTCCAGCTGAAAGAGGTTTCTGCCATCACAAAAGAAGTGGTCTCCCAAACTATAAAGGACAGGTTTAGCCCATCCGTAAAAAATGTATTTCTAGTAGTAAATTTGCACAGGTAGGAATAAGGACTAAGCAAAAGAGTGCCAAGATAAATGAATCTTTATTGTACTGCTTTTATTGATTCTGTATTACTGGAGATAAGATGTGCAATTTCAAATTTTGTGGCATAATGCAATGTGTTGTTCAATGGGAATGCTGAAATAGTGACAGGTATTTTGAAAAAGATGAACATAAATGCATTTCAAGTCAGCCGGTATAATTATGCACTGAAATCCATATAAATCATGCAAATAATGTCTCTAAAACATGAGAAATAAGAACATAAAGGAATAAAGAGGTAAATTTAGGGGAGCTGGTAAACTTATTAGAATGAGATAATATTTTGATGTTACAATGCATATTTTATAAACATTTATTGTAATGTTCAATTAATGTTCATTCTAATTATTTATACATGTTTTTAGTATACTTTTAGAGAGAAGCTTTTCCCATGTAAGGGTTGCTACAGAAAAGATGAATCATAATAAATCCTATTTCCTAATGTTAGTGCTCTTGAGTTTACATTGCTCTCATATTGGTATATACCTCTATGATTACTGCCTTCTCACAGGTCCCATAAGCTCCCAACTCTTGCTGCTACTCAGACTGATCTTTATTAGGGTTGGGGTACAAGGTACACAGCTTGATGTGGTATCTCTCCCCCCCCCCCATCAAAACAATCTCGAAGGGAGCTTAGTTAAGCCCACAAACACCCCCCGCCCCGCTATCTCCAGTTTCCAACTGGCGCTGAGTTCCAATCAGGGCCATAGCCAGGATTCTAGATTGGTGGGAAGGGGATTTTCAGGAGGGGCAAAAAAAATTTCAGGAGGGACAACAATGTCACACTCACATATATAACATTGGCATCACAGGGTGGGTTGGAGGGTGGGCTGTTAGCTCAGGAGGGTTTTTGCCCCCTGCCCCCCCCCCGGCTACAGCCCTGGTTCCAATCACTGGGCCAGCATAGTCTGTGATGGGGTCTACTTCTCACACTGACCCTAGCAGGTGACACCTTTTAGGGAAGGCTGGTAGTGCCAGGCTGATGTAGGTTCCTAATTCCCCTGGGCTCATCACACCTCTGGAGGCTCCTTCTTCTGCTTCTTCCAACAGTGTCTACTCTGAGCTGAGGTGGGGCCAACACCCAAGACTCAACATGGAGCCTATGTCCAGAGCCGTAGCCAGGTGGTGGCCAGGGCAGACTTGGCCCACCCTGAGTTAGCACTTGGCCCACCCTGGCAAAGCGTGGTTTCCCATAGGAATGCATTGAAAAGAGGCTTTGTTGTCCACCCTGAAAAAAACATTCATCTACCCACATATAGAATCCTGGCTATGGCTCTGCCATAGTGGGGACACTTCAGAAGAGTGAACAGCAGTGCAACTTCCCTACATCTTTTCCCTCTAGTCATGTACAACTGGACCCATTCCTCAATTCATGGATCCTGTATCAAAAGCAAGTAGTCTTCCCTGAGAGTGCAAAAGATGATTTTCCGAGGCATGTCTGTCCAAATAAATCTTTTAAATCTGGGAATTTTATCCAGAAATGTCATTTCATGAAAAGACTAGACACTACCAGTGAATTAATTTCCTTGTCCTGTCTGTCCTATAAATTAGCTTGAGGAATGATGTGTAGCAAATTTGAGAGGTTAATGAGCTTATTATATAGTCATATGATGTTTTCCATAGCCCAGTGAAATATCCAATGTTAAAATCTTTGAGTAATGTATTTTCTCCTTGGAATAGGGAGAATTCGAAGCACATATTTTTCCACTAAACTTAAAACAAAATGAAGTTACAGTATATAGTTTTCCAGGATAAAACTCCCTTCAGCATTGAAGAAGAGACATATATAAGTCCAGGTTAATTTCAGGCATGTTCCAAGAAGCTTGAGGCATTTATATATTAAAGAAATACAAAATTATATGTATTTTATACTCAACCCAAAAAAGGTTAATAAGTTTAATACCATCGAGTACCTAGACTGCAGTAAATTGGTGTCATGTGTCACTGCTAAAAACACTTCCTATCGATTGGTTCTCCTGAGAAAAGAACAAGAAAGTAATAGGACTGACCTGAGCATGAAAAGTGAGAAAAGCAACACAGTATAAAAAAAAATGATTCCGGTTGGGACAACAGCAGAAATAAAAAGAACCTGATAAATGTTACAGGTAGGTGGCATAGAAATGTGCAAAAATTCCAACTAAATGCCCTTTGAAAAGGGGGGTTTGTCTAGCTGCATTTCATTACATATATAATCTGTGGGGAATGCATAAAGGGCTATGCATTCCCCACAAATTAGGCACAGCAAAAAAGTTAATAAAGAATATGAACTAAAACCACATGCCATATAATATTCCATTTTATTTTTGCTGATTGCCTGAAAAAGATATTATGCCTCAGAAGCTTTGATAAAGATGCCAGACAAACAGCAAAAATAAAATAATAACATGTTCTATTATTTATTTCTAAACAATCCCCACCCTTTTGCACATCTCTGGATTTGGTCGGGATGGAAAATCACCTTGTTCCCTCTGGTTCAGCTTCTCTACTGATTTTGTCTCTCCTTCTCACTAACTACATGCTACTGAGTTGCTGTAATCTGACAACTATCAGTGTGAGCTAAAATTGAAATCATCAGTGCAAATCTCAGTCCAGGCATAGGAAAAGTATTTTCCTCCAGCACTACCTGTGTGAGATGGGAATAATAATGTATCAGCTCACCTTGCAATATTATAAGAAGGTACTGAAATAATGTATCCAAAGCAATTTAGGAAAAACCTTGTTACTGTTGCTGCTACAATCATCACCACTATTAACAGTTATCTATAAAGTGCTGCAGGTATGCTAATCGCATGCAACAGTCATAAGGTACTATTATTCAAATAACCAGAAACAATTTCTCACAACCATTCTAGGTTAGAGAGATGGAGTTTCATCAGTTACAGTACTATTTCTCTTCTCTAGGCACAAGAAAAAATAATTATTCATTTGAATTTAACCCAGCACCTCCAAGGTATTTTTTAAAAGAATTCAATCAGCTATGTTTTAACAAATCCAACTGCTGATCCTCACAGGGTTGTTAGAATTGTCTTTCTGTGGCCTTGAAAAATAGAGAGCCTTGGATCATATATTTTAGTGAGTGTCAGTTAGGTACAGGTATATGCTTTCAAGCTGCAATTGACTTACAGCAACCCTAAGTAGGGCTTTCAAGGGAAAGTGAGATATCTAAGGAGTGGCATTACTAGTTCCTCACTCCCAGTGAGTTTCAAAGGAGGAGTAGGGATTTGAACCCAGGCTTTCTGAGTCCTAGTGCATCACTCTATTCACTATATCACACTGGGTATCCCTATACTGAGTGCAGCTTACAGCAATTACAATCCACAGTAATAGCATATACATCTCAGACTTGTACAGCTACAGCCTCTATGTCAGGGGTGGCCGGTCCTGGCCCATGGTGCCAAATCATCTGGCCCGTGGTGACCAGAAGCAGAAGTAAAACATGCCTACGCATGCACAGATGCTGCAGTAAATGCACCTGTGGGTGTCAATAAACGTGTTTATGATAGCTACATATGCATTTTATGGCAGGAGGAACCACGTGACTGGCTCACTCAACCATGTGATCAGCCCATGGTGCAAAAAGTTTGGGAACCCCTGCTTTATGTGATACAGCTAATAGAATAGACGTAAATCCTACAAGTGAACAAGAAGATATGCTGGTTGGTTGCATTATACTCCCATCATCTATATCAGTGATGGCAAACCTTGGCACTCCAGCTGTTCTTGGACTTCAAATCCCAGAAGCCCTGATCAGCAGGTGTGCTGACTTGGGCTTCTGGTAATTAAAGTTCCAAAACAGCTGGAGTCCCAAGGCTAGCCACCATTAAGCCACATCTGAACATTTGTAGAGGTTACACAGTAAATTGTAGTATCCTTTTCCAGTCCACCAAGGAAAAATGTCTAAAATTGATATACAGTACAAAGATTTCCATTTGGTAATGGCATCTCAGTCAACAGTCCATACTGATACAAGTTATTTGCTTTGGGTATCAACAGGCTTGTTTATAGCTTGTCACTAAAAACGGGCTAAAGCCATAAATCATCCATTAGAGAATGGTAAGATCTTGTTTCTGTTATATGTGGAGCAGTAACATAGAGAAGAAAAGCCTTAAATTCAATGACTTGAGCTCCTGAGTTAGTTAGTCCCTAGAGGTCTGTCTTTAATAATAAAGAAGAAAACTCCACTGTTGACTTCTATAACCTCACATAAATTTTATTATGTCCAGTTCCTCTTCTATTACTCTGAGGAAACAGTTGCAACATTTTAAATTACTAGAGTTCAAATACTACAAATCTGAAATGGAATATGACAGATGTCCCACTTTGGTCATTAATTTTTCACACATTTTTTTAAGGCTGCTTCTCATATTTCCAGTTACATTGCCAAAACAACAGACAGGAAGCAATTCTACAATAGAGGAAAATTTTACTGTTCAATCCTAAATCAAAGATACACCAATTGTAAGGCATTAGTATTTTTAGCATTTAGCTTTTAAAAACAACAACAGAAAAACCCTTATGTCTTTCAGCCAGGAGAATTCTTGCCAGTTGACTTCAGAGCTCTGCTAGCTGATCAATCAGCATGCAGAACTGCTAGGAACAGAGGCTCTCAGCTAGCACAAAGGTGTGTGTGTGTGTAGTAGTAGTTCTTAGTAATTTTCATCCCCTTAGGTTGGGCAGTGTTGGAAATCCAGTATGGATTCAGCAGATGTCATGCTGGCTCATTTGTCTTTTGTCTATCAAGGAAGACTGCATGCTTAGCTACAGAGTCAAATATATCATCTTGGTCTTTAAAACATGTATCCTTGGAGCTGAAGTAGGAAGAAGACACAGGTGAGTAGATCTAGAGCTAAATCTCACAGCTATAAAATACTCAATATCTGAACTTTTGAGGGTTCAGGAAAAATATGGTCCTTGAATTGCTAAACATATAATATCGGAATGGTCAGTTGATGCGGAAATTATTTTGATTCAATGTAGTTATGACTAACAACTGAACATAAGCATTTTTCTAATCATTTAGGGATGTTTCTCTGCAAATGTCAGAAACTTATAACCAAACTAACTCCCTCGCTGACTCATCCCATCTTTCTAATCCTTGCTTCATGCAGAAGCCACATAATGGCAACTCTCTATAGTCAGTGTGCCTCCGTGCTTTCTGCATGTATTACCTGACATTTTGTCACCCTGCTGAGGCAAAGCTTCAGATCTTGATAGCTGCAAAAAAAAAAACCATGTAATTGATGTGGTGAATAAAGACCATCAAATGTTTCATCTTCAATGTTGAGGAAAGATAGCTGGCCACCACATCATACTCTTTGCATCTATAAACTTTCATTTAGACCAGAGATCAGCAAACTTGGCTCTCCAGATGTTCTTGGACTTCAATTCCAAGAAGCCCTGATATGCAGGTGTACTAACTTGGGCCTCTGGGAATTGAAGTCCAAGAACACCGGGAGAGCAAGTTTGCTGGACTCTGGTCTAGACTTCAGGGTTTTATTTTTACCAGAGTATCTGGAAATTTTCATTTTACTTCTGCAACATTACAATTAATTAGAAAGTTACATGTTACTTTTCAAAAGACTGCCATAATAAACGATGAACTACTAGTTCAGCATTTTGTAGACAGCTCTATGTTTTTTATTTCTAATTTATAAAACAAAGACTGATAAAGTTCTTGTAATTTGAGTGAGGAAACAAATAATATGCTTTGGAGTATTCTTTTATTATTATTTGCCTGAATATGTATATACCAGAACAGCTAATAGCTTACAACTCAATTAACAAAGGTGTGTGTGTGTGTATGTGTGTGGATATACTAAAACATACTGAGTTAGCAGCCCTCCTGGGGGTACAGACAGTGGTGGGCATCAGCAGGTTTGCACCAGTTCACAAGAACCGGTAGCCGAAATTCTGGCTGGCCGAAATAAAGTACTGTAGTCCTAATTTGGGTGCAACACAGAGCTTTCTCCCTGGCCACACACACCATACCAAACCCACAGTGTGACAGTAAAAAAAATTTTTTTGAGCCCACCACTGGGTACAGAGAAAGAGTCTCCTTGAAGTTTGTAGTACAATATTTTCTAAACACAATTGGGTGTATGCTGGTAATGGCAATCTTGTGTTGCCAGTAATCTTTCTCACATTAGGCCAGGCGAAAGGAACTGGAGAATGAACTTACCAAAAGGTGCCTTGATTTTGGCAGCTTCATGTCTGGCCTAGACATGGAGGAGGAGGAGGAGAAGAAGAAGAAGAAGCCCTCCTAATGACTGCTTTGACAGAACTAAATCCTATACTTCTCTGTCAAAATGTTCCTCGTCTACAAATTTGCTAACATTGGCTCTCCACCTATCCTGGCATACCTCCATACAGTCATTACAACTATTATTACTATTATTATTAGAACAAATCTCTACATCGCTTGACGTTTGATTTCAGCTAATGGTTCCTACATTGTGCAAGAAGTGCTTTTGGCTGATCTTGCTGATCACACTAGGAGCTAACTGAAACCAGCAGTCTACACAGGATATGTAGGTCTAGATATATAGGTATAGTGAAATTTAGGGCTTTAGGTATGGTGTCTAGTATGATACCCAGAAAAATATAGGAAGCCTTCTGACTATTTGGTGGTGATGCAGTTTTGTCCAGTCTCTACCATTAAAAGTAGCTCTGTCATATGCTTAGCAGTGCTCTGTCCAAATGTCATTCCTGTATGTTTCTCAACAAGGCCATCCCAATGTATGCCAGGAAAGAAAGTAATGCAACATATATCATTCTTGCCTGTTCTGCTGAACTGTACAATCTTGAGCAGGGACAGCCTCTGTCAGAATTAGGACAGCTTCTTTACACAGCATATATTTACTGGAGCTTATATGTTTCCACCAGAATTCATGATTTCTGATTCTGAGATGCAATGCTTTAAGATGCAAGAAATGTGTGCACTGATTGCTATTTCCCCCCCACTGACAAAAAAGGAACTGTAGATTACATCTACAAATCCATTAGCATAGTTATGAAAGAACTGTAAAGCTTTATTTTTACAGGCACAGAAGCTCCCATCCAGGAAAGCAATAATCATTTACCAATAATGTCAATTTAGCTGTAACAAAAGATTTATGGGTGCAGAGATTGAGTGACTGGATGAGAAACCAAACCCTTCATGATGCCATTACAAGGTATAGTATGAATATGATGCCAAAGCACTCAAACTACACTTCAGTTATACTGCCCAAATCTAATTTCAAAGGACAATGTGTGCTTTTAGTAGCCTTAAGAGTGAGCAATCTATTTTCCATCTGCTTTGAAAATTGTTCATGGCACTTTTGTACTATTACATAATTAACATTAATAGAATTTTATATGAATTACTTTAAGTGTAAATCCTGTTAACAAATGAACAAATCAGCAAGTAGAGTCAAACATCGCATAAAGAGCACCTCGCTTAAAGAGTAACTCGCTGAAAGAGCAGAATTTTCTCTGAATGTTCGCTTCGCTTAGCAAATAAAACCAACCAAAAACTCGCTTTACAAATACAGTAAATCGGAGTTTGCAATCCTCCCCCCCCCCTCGCCAGAAGTCACAATTGGTCACTTACAATGGTGTTTCACTTAAAAAGCAGACTAGCTTAAACAGCAATCCTGTGGAACACATCATGCTCTTTAAGCGAGGTACAACTGTATTGAACTTCCACAATATAGGAAGAGATATTTGAATGAAAGGAAGTAAATACAGCAAACCGAATACTTGCACAAAAGAAAGTAAAAACTACTGCTACTATAATGCAAAGTCAACAAAATATTGTCTTTGCTTTAGCCTTGATATGGCACCACTACACATCTTTACCATCCTTCTAGAAAATTTTTCACTTTTACAGGCAGCTGGGAACTGAGCCAGTGCTGCCAAATAAACTGGCAGAGAGAACAGAGGCCATTTTTCTGGGACTTTACTGAAATTAGATACTTGCTGTGATTTTCATGATTTCTCAAAAGCTGTTTTAAACAATAATAAGAAAATAACAAAAGTCACTCTGGAAGAATTAACTCTATTTGTACTTTGGCGGGATATGGCTTTCTTAATTATTTATTCTGACATGTCTTAGTGAGCTAAATTGGTCTTAGACCTGTGTAAATAGGAGATTCAAATATCTGTATTCATTGAAAATCTCATTATGTAAGCCATAATTGAGAACCAATCAACCAAATAAACCCATCCCACCTCACCTCACCAACAGACCTACTGTAGTTGGGATGCAGAAAAAGTTTTCATTGATTATTAAAACATGAAAGAGTGACATTACAGGGTATGTGATATGTTGGGGAGGGGGTTTGACACAAAGGAACACCTTTTAAAGATTTCAGAGAAGCAATTGTATTTATTTATTTTATTCCCAGAAGCCTAAGTCAATTCTTCAAAGCACTGATCAGTCAATGTACTGACTTAGGCATCTGGAAACTGAAATCCCCCTGTGGGACATGGGCTCTACATTGGGAACCACAGGTGTAACCAATAGCACGAAAGGAAAATGAATGCAGAAAGCATAGACACTGATTGTTTTCTGGTGAAACTGTAGTGGTAGTGTTGGCACCTTGACATAGGTAATCTGCTCAACATGTGCACTGCAATTAAAAGTGTAATAGAGCAAAGAAATATAAGCTAGAGTTGCCAGAATCCTATGGACAATTTATGCTTTGCTGCCATGACTTCCAAAATTTCCCTTATGTCAATGCAAATTGTACATTGGATTGTATGCAATATTTTTAGCATAGTAAATATTTGATCTATATCTCTAAATGGAAACCATACTCCTTCTCCCACAATTCCTCTTTTGCTCCCTATATTATCACAGGATAATCATGTGAGTTTTCTGTGATATTCTCATCAATCTGTATTACTCTACCTTCAGTAAAGAAAAAAGATAGCAATAAAATACAGGCAAATACTACTTATTATTTATATTACCAAAGTCCACAGACAGTTTCTCTGGTTCATCTGTCCTTATTAATTCCATTATAGTCTTGTAAATTAAGACATATGGTAGTGCCTGGCCAGAGGTCATCCAACAGGCCAGAGCAGAAATTTGATATTGTATCTCCTTTTACCAAAACCTTAACATTGCTATATCAGCTTTCATCTTTTTTTATTTAAATTTATATCCTGCCCTACTCAGGCGAACCTGACACTAGACGGCTTACAAATAAAAAATCATGCATAATGAATACAGTATAAACAGGATAACCCAACTATACCCATACAAATTCAGAGATTAAAATCCCGATAGTTCAAAATTAATTAATTTTTTTTAGAATTTTTCATCACCTTACTTATTTTTATTTTATTTATTTATTTATTTATTATTACACTTGATACCCCGCCCCAATCGGGAGAACCCGACTCTGAGCGGCTTACAAAACACTAAAAATAAAAGTAAAAGCATAAGAAACAGTTTACTCCAATAAAACATCAGTTAAAAGGTCATCAAAATATTACCACAAAAATTAAAAACTTAGCATAAGGATAGTGACAGGGCTGAAATATAGTGCTAGAAAAGCAATGCAATAATTAATGGCTTAATTTATATAATATAGTAGTTTAAATGATATGCAAATCAAATGCAGATTAGGCCACCTGGATTTGTGGAACTGGAAAATAGTAAATATGGTTTTTGTGCATGCTTTATGAATATAAGTCTTTCTTTAAGGAATACCTAGTTGTTAATATTTGCACCACAGATCCTGCATCCTATGTGAAAAATTGTGGCCCTCACATATGACTAGGGACACCTACCATGATGGTTAATTACAAGGTATAGGAAGGGCTCACTACTCTCTCAGATGAAAAAGTTTTGGTAGGCAGAACCAGATTCTCTGGTCAAAACAAATCAGACATACTGTATTACTTATCCAGCAAGCCAAGGAGAACTTCAATGAAATATTATCAGGTGTTTGTAAGTATTTCCTGTTGAATGAACTGTCTGATAATGAGCTGTCTGATACTGAGTTTAGGAGTAGCCTAAGCATAAAATGCTTTGCACAAAGCTACTCCCATCAACCTTAATTAAGGTACATAGTATCCAAACTATTCATTTTTTTTTTTGCACAGGAGGCAGAAAAATCCCCAGGCATCCCTTTTTTTAGCAATAGCTATTCCAAAAGCAACACACACAAACCAAATATTTGCTGCCCTAAAAAGACAGCTAAAATCTGTCTGACTATACCCTAAATCTCTAATTTATACAGGTGGCCCTGATTTCCAGGACTATCTGCATTACCAACTACAATCTGAAACCACAGAAATTTAATGGATGACATACTATTCTCATGATTCCTATGAACACTGAGAACAACTTTCTAATACGAAGAATTAAATAAACTGTTTTTGGTATACATAACATATATATGGAGCCTTAAACTGAGTGATGAAGATAATTTCTTTCTCTTCTGCTAGAGAAATACAGAGGTGATTTAAAAAAATAAACAGTTTGTGTGTTACCTGTTTAAAGTACAGTATTTAAAGCTTCTTTGGAATTATATCCTTAAAATCCTTGTAAAGAATATGCCATTTAAAATACTGTATTATTATTATTATTATTATTATTATTATTAAAAAACACACACACACATTCAGCCCATCAAATTGCTTGATCTGCTGGGCCTCATATGAAAATGCAAACCCCATGGGAACTGCCACTCAAAAAGTGGCTTCCAGTATCAATAAATAATGAAAATAATAAATTAGATTTTTACAAACGCACCTTATGTCCAAGGGTACATATGCATATTTAAAATATCTATAATGAATAATTAATTTAAATAAATAAATAAAATATAAGATCAAAGCCTCAAGGAGAGTACATCCCATATACTTTGTTTGATGCAGATTTCTTATATTTTTTGCTAGAGTTGAACTTACAGGAAAATATTTATATGCTATTTTGCTGCTGCTCACTAATATTTATTGTTGTGAGAAAACATTACATTTAAGTGCTGTGCCATGCAAAAAAACAAAACAAAGGTTTAAGATAAGAGAGGGATCTTTGAGTGCTTTTTTATAGTAATTGGGAAGGAAATCTGAATAGCTGTAGGTAATCACACACACTACAAAAATAAGGTTCACCAGGAGGAAATTGATACAGGTGAAAAACAGCAGGTAATGATGGGATAAAAGAGAAGACATAAAGAGAGCAGAAAAGATCAAGTGACTAGTTAAGAGAATGAAGACATTAAAAAAAACTTAAAATGAACAGAGAAAATGAAAGAAAGCCAAAGAGAAACTCTACGATTAACAATGGGAAAGTATATTCAAACTAGGTTTCCCTGGCTAGAAAGCCAGTTGTAGCCAACTATACGGTTCAGTGCTAATCTCTGTTTATAGCCAAAGAGCCAACACTGTCTGCATCAGCAGACATTTCCATGGACATGTGGCAAGCAGAAAGCTGTTCACCTTCCCACCAAAGTGGTACCTGTTTATCTACTTGCAATGTCTTGCTGTTGAACTACTAGGTTGGCAGGAACTGGGGCAGAGATGGGAGCTCATTCCATCATGCACATTTGGGTCTCAAATTACTGATCTGCTAACCTTCCAGTCATCAAGTTTCACATCTTAACCACTAAGCCACTGCAGTCCCTATGGTCAAACTAGCAAGCAGAAAAAAGATAAGCACTGTAGGCTTCCTCCCACACTTGGAGTTCTCAGACTACTTAGAGCTGCACACGTTTGACTTGCACAGCAATGCTGCAAGATAGCACAGACCAAACGCCCACCAAATACAATATTACCCTGGGTTTACGGAATTCATACCACAAGGATTTCCTTATAGCAAAAATTCCTTATTGTGAAGTGCCCATAGGAATTCATTGTGCGGTTTCTCATAGGAATGCATTGGGGAAATCCATAAAGTGAAGTGCATTTTCAAATAGGAATGCAATGCATTGAAAACAAAACAAAAACAATATTAAAAAAATCATAAGCCAAGGCATTATTTTCAATGGATTTCTTTCTGTAAGTCGAGTTTTCCGTTAACTGAAGCATCCATGACCCTGGGGTTCCACTGTAAATGATATTTTGCATGGCCAAGCCTAAGGACTGGAAATAAAAACCCCTACTTCCCACAAAGAACCAAAATAGTTTGAAATATTTATTATTTTCATTTAATGGTAGTGCCTAAGTTCAAAAGGACTTTGAGAAAGTATGCATGCAAAAGCAGATTCAAAACTTGTAAAAGCAGCAACTGAAGGCAATCCATTTTACAAAAAACAGGTGAATAACTTGGAAACAAATCCCAGATAAAACAATAAAATATAGCTAATCCAAATCTATTACCCATATTGCAGCATGGTTCCAAGGCATAGACAGAGTGTAAGCATTACAACACCAGAGCATAACTCTTGAAGGCAGAGCTAAACTAGAATAACCTTCCTTTCTCAAGAGATAACTGTCAGCTGTTAAAACTTCAAAGTCTATTCTTTCTTGCCTTTCTCCTGATTCCACATGTTTGCCAGGTTTCATTTATTATAACCTTGGGGCATCAGAATCTGAGTTCATCCATTTCCCCTTTCTCTCTTGGGTGTACCAAAAAACGTATATATAGTGACCCAAGAGAGAAAGAGCGATATTTTTTGCTCTTATAAAAATGGCACATGTTAGAAGCAGGAGAAGTCCACACTCTTCTTCGGTGAAAAGAAGTTGCCTGTTGAGAATTAGATCCAGTTTTTATACGATTGCAAATATAATCCATTCAGGGTTATTTCCTTGAAAGGTTCACTAGCAAATTTTGTCTTACTCTTATCATCCAAACTCTAATTTTGTCTATATGGCATGTGTCTGGGCGGGATGCTGTAACAGCTGAATAAATGATGATGAGATGTCTTTGTTACAGCAAAGAGTCTTCTAACAATGTCTAGCTGCATCCAATGAAGCAACCTGTGGTCCACAAATGCTCAGCCCAAATAATGCTTGTAAGTTTTTAAGATACCACAAGACTTTTTGTTATTCATACACAATATGAAAACAAGTCCCTATTTGTTTCATTTGCCCCTCTTAAGACCTATTTCTTCACCATTTTTGTAGTGGTTGTTATAACCATTTCATGATTCAGTACCCCATAAAATGTTGGACAGGATCCTATTGAATTTCCAGTAAGCAGAAAGTTCTTTCAAGCACATTAATACAGAATGGCTCTGCTTCTGCACATCTTTTCACTGTTGAAAGCCAAGATGTCCAGGAGGGAAACCACTCCTACCCTGGCACAACTTTCCACTCATCAAAAGCTCATATGTACTGCAGTTGAAATGATAAAACATCCTAATAACTATCTTCCATTAATGCACTTCTAGAACCAATGATTTTACAAACATTATTTTAAAAGGATCAATAATGTAACTAGTTTTTCTTCCTATAAAATACCTTGGTGTCTCTATCCTCCTCCCTCCAGAATTTTGAACCACATCACTAAACTTCTGTTACCTGTATATGCAAAACCTTTCATATTTTTGCTGTACAATTTTTGGCCACAACTAACATACAGTTCATTAAATTTTGATCTTCAGTTCATTAAAATTTGATCTTCAGTATTGTGAATACTGAATCAAGTCCTGGGAAGGAGTATAACAGCAATTAACATTGCCTCAGCCAAAGCCCTAATGGCTCATGAGGGCTGCATGAACAGTGTGGGAGAATTATTTTGCCATGCTTTTTACCTGTGAGGCAATTGATGGAAGTAGCTATTTCAAATTAATATTGGTTTAGTTGAGGGATTATTCCAGGCCTCTCTTGGGACAGTGAGGTCAAATGGAACAGATTCAAAGTTGACTCTGATCTCATTCATTCTAAGAAGGGGGCAAAAACCTTGCTATCAGCTATGGGAAAGCACCAGTGGTGGCTTTTTATAAACATTATATTCAAAGCCTTCTATTGACAGAGTTTTGGCTCAGCAGTTTCCCTCTGCCATCCCATTCTGAACCTTCCATCAGTAAATGTAGAAATTATTCTTCCTCTTTAACAGAAAATTTGTTAAAATTTAATCAACTGATTTAACTCAAACAATAAGTAGCCATATACATATGCTACAGAGCTATTCATAATTATTCATGTGTACTGTGCAATGGCGTGAACTACCGTTGTCTGTCCTAGCTCCTGCCAATCTAGCAGTTTGAAAACAAGAAATTGCAAGTAGATAAATAGGTATAGCTTCAGCAGGAATGGTAACAGTGTTCCAACCACTCCAGTAAATAGTCATGCTTGCCACATGACCACCAAAATATTTACAGACACAAACAGTGCGGCTCTCTGGCTGTAAACAGAGATGAGGATTGCTTCCTAAAGTTGAACATGACTGGCTATTTGTGCATTATTGGATCACACTTTCTTTGTTTAAATTGATTTCAAAGTGCCCCTTTTAAGCATAAACATACAACTTAACATGCTTAATATTTAAGTGGGAATTTTTCCAACATGACTACACAAACTCAACCTGAAAGGAATATATAAGATTAGGCTGGTACTGAGCTGTAAACACAACAGTTTAAGACATAATGCCATTGGTATTGTTCTATCCAAGAAATGAAGCAGCATTTTTAATTGTTAGACTAACAATTATTTTGATCAATTAAAATTCTTGTTATGTTGTCATTCCATCTGGATGGGAGTTTCTGGTGAGTGAAAGACAATAACTCACTCTAGTAAAGATAATACTTCAATCTTCTACACTTTTGTTCAATTTGCACAACGATTCTAAGTAATGCAAGATGGTTATTAGATTTTTCCTTATACCACTCACCTTTTATTCAAATATAACAATAACCTATTTGGCCCCAAGCAGCATAAATGCTTCACTTTCTGGAGCACAACATATGGTTTTGACATTCTCAGAAGAAGAGAAAAGCAATAGCTATGCATCCGTCTCCAAGGTCACATGCAGTTCCATTACACTGCAGTATTTGAGGGAGATAACTACTCAAGCCCTGCTAATTAAATAAAATAGAAATGAAACTCTAAATGAAGCATTAAGCAAATATAATTTGGGCAGCACTGCCAGTTGCTGAGTGCTTTTTGACAGAACCCAACTGCTGTCTCACATGGAAGGATAAAACCTAAACCATACCTGCTTCTGTAGAAAATGTACCGTATTTGCTGGCGTAAAAGACGACTTTTTACCTCTGAAAAACATGCCTCCAAGTGGGGGGCTGTCTTGTATGCCGGGTGCACTTCAGTTGAATAAAATACAGTAATACCTCAATAACGTTTACCTTGGATAACGTTTACCTCGGATAATGTTTACCTCACATAATGTTAAGCAATCTGGGGAGGAGAAGTGCATCAAATAACGTTAAGGTCCTATGGGATGGATCGGATAACAACTTTTAATATCAGATGACGAACAGGAGTTCGAAGGCTTTTAAAGGGAAACTGTCACACCATCAAACTTGCTAGGGACTTGCCTGGCACTTGCTCTCTCCCTCTATTTGTTATCTTCCTTCTATCATTGACAGTTCCAGTTTGGTTAACAGATTAGAAAACAAACAGCATGGCAGCTCCCATAGGTTTATTGTTCCATTCAGCTTTAGTCAATTGTCTGGTGAATAACGTTTAATAAACTTGCACTGTTTTATGTTTACTGTACATGTCTGATAAGATACAGCCTTGTGACAGTTTTTCTGCATGTCATAAGCATTTGAATATAAATTAACATGTTGAAATCAAATCTGATGTTCTTTTACGTTTTATTTGGTGTGTGGAAGGTGTGCGGAAGAGGGAGTAGTCTTATACAGCAAGTATATATCAAACTCTATATTTTGAGTGGAAATGTTGGGGGGTCGTCTTATACGCCCAGTCGTCTTGTACGCCGACAAATACAGTAGTTCAGTTGTGGGTTTACAAGAGGTTTCAAGATGTTTATTTGCCATTATATGAAGATAATGATTTTACCTTTCACCAAATTAAAAAAAAAAGTTTCCTTTTCAACCAAGCTGCCCTTACTATTTAGTTGAATGAGGCAACTGGCCCAGGCAGCCAGGAAATGGACTTTCTTTTTATTTCTTGGACTACAAATACCACAATTCTGTATTTCTGGAATTCCACCTGAGAGATGGACAGCTACACATTTAAATATGGCTCATCTGGAAAAGACGTCTAGTTGGCAAATCTTCATGGCTCCACTCTAGGCATTCTGTTTAGAAAGGAAGCTGCTACACTTTCAGTTGGTATTTTCCTTTCTGAGCAGGAATCTAGGGCCCATGCCAGGAGTTCTCAACCTTTTTAAAGCTGGGGGCTGAGTCACACTACCTCAGTCAGCTTCGGGGGGCAGATGGCCATTTTGCCCTTCCTCCACCACATAATACATCCTGGTGTGCTGGAGGCGGGGGAGCACATGAAATGGCACCACAGGCCACAGGTCAGGAATCCCTAGCCTAAACCATGAAGCTAGACTATTTTTGCCAAATTAGCTGTATTTAAAGATTTCTCAGCTAAAGACAGGCCCTTATAAGACTAGCCAGAACAGAGCATACAAACTATTCAGGACCCTGGACAGAGTTTGACAAAAGGTAGAGCTGTTCCTTAGGAAAACTGCTATCATCCCAGCAACTCAGTTGTTGGTCACCTCAAATTAGTATGTAAATCCTCGCTCCTCTCATTCTTATATGAAGAACAGAGAGTCAAATATATTCTCCTTGCCTTGGAAAAGAGTAAGGCTTTTGCTAGCATTCTTAACAAGAGAAGAGAATTTATTTTGCAACAATTAAGCAAATTTATGTAAATAATGTCGTAATGGTTTAATGCAAATTTGGGCAAAATGGCTGAGTGGACTTTGGAATAACAAACATCAGAGCTATTGTCCCCATAGGAGTTTTTCCACAAAGAGGCAGTTGTCTTTTGCTTTCCATGTGTGTTTGTGTACACATTAGATAAAATAAACAGTCAAAGTAGGAGAAATTTCAGAAATTATGCAGGATTTTCAGTAAGGGAAACCCTTCTAACCATGGGGCAGGGATGGCTTGGCTGGCAGATTGGATCAAAGCTCCAAATGATAGCCTATTAAAACTAGAAACTAAATGTCACTGGAGGGCTGCACATCCTTCTTTGAGTAAGGAAAAGAGCATTAATTCAACAAATTAATTAATGTTATTGGAGACATCTTGTTAAAACTTTGAGACTTTTTAAAAAAATAAGGTGCACTGATTTTATCTGTTACATCTCCAATAAATGTTTTTATGAGAAAAGTGTGTGAAAAACTAGTGAACTTCTAACTCAGGGGTTCTCAACCTAAGGCCTGGGGGATGGATGTGGCCCATGACACCATTTCATGTGGGGACCCCACACCTGGAAGTGACATATGTGGCAACCAGGGCAAAATGGCCATCTGGCCCCTGAAACTGTCTGAGGGAGCATGACTCGGCCCTTAGCTTGAAAAGGTTGAGAACCCCTGTTCTAATTTATCAAGCTATACTGAATAATTATTTATTATTTCTTTATTACATTTTTATACTCCCCATTTGGGAAATTTCCCACACTGGGCAATGTACATACAAATATCAAATACAGTAAAACCTCGATATACAAATTCATTCGTTCCTTGAGTTTTTTTGTATCTTGAAAAAATTGTACAGTTGTACCTTACCTAAAGAGCATAATGCGTTCCACAGGATTGCTCTTTAAGCAAGTTTGCTCTTTAAGCGAAACACCATTGTAAGTGACAATTGCGACTTCTGGGGGAGGGGATTGTGAACCCCAGTTTATTTATTTATTTATTTAATCATACTTGTTTGCTGCCCTACTCAGAACGACTCAGGGTGGCTAACACAATGTTGGAAAATAACAATCCAATGAATCCATCCATAAACCAAACTTTACTGCTAATTCAAAGAGATTAAAAATGAAAAGGTTCAAGATTAATTATAAATTTAAAACTATAAATTTTAAAGACTCACATTTTTAAATATTTTTTTTTAAAAAAACATTTAAAGGTTTAAAAGAGAGAAAGAGGTGGCTGTCTATTCAAATCAAGCTCCGGAAGTGCATTTTGGTTTTCAATGCCTCTTCAGCACATTTCCGACACCGCCATCTAGTATCCACCTCTGTTAATTGCAGGGAACTTATGTACTTGCCGATCAGCTGTTTCAGAGAGGGGGAAATTTTCTACACTTCCTGGTTGTGGGTAAAGCTTCTGGCGGTGCCAAAACATGATGAACAATTCCAAAAATGGAGTGAAAATGCTCCAAACACCCTCCCACCACCGTGGGAAGTATGGAAGACCCCAAAAAAATATAATCCATATCTAAAAAAAAAATCATATCTTGAAGCAATTTTTTTCTGAGATTTCCTTTCGTATCATGAGTTTTTCGTAAGTAGAGTTATTCATAACTTGTGGTTTTACTGGAACACAACCAAACACACAACAAATCAAAAACAGACCAACCAAACAAATATATCCCAAAATAAAATAAAATAACTAAAATAATTGGTGTCTGAGGGCACAGAAGATCAACTGACTGGCTAATTTATAGCCAAAGGGACAACACTCTGAAAGGCCTCCTTGAACAAGAGAATTTATATTTGTTGTATGTATTTTTTAAGCTAGCCAGTGAAGGGGCCTGGCGCAGCTCCACCAGTAGTGTGTTCCACAGTGTTGGTGCCACCACCAAGAAGGCTCTATTCTAGTTGTAGACTTTTGAGCCATCCTCGGCATTGGCACCTGAAGATGCACAGACTGTGATAAACAGGTGATGTGGGGAGTTGTTCTGAGGGAGAGGGGTGTCCAAACTACGGCCCATGGGCCAGATATGGCCCCCAAACCCATTCCATCAGGCCCGCAACATCCTTGCCAGGAAGTAAATGCGGATGCTACTGCGCATGTCTGCACATGCATGACCATATTTACTTCCTGATTCAGCACAGTTGTCCTTGTACATGTGCAAAAGAATCTGTATTTACTTCCTGGTTTGGTGCAGAGGTGCTCGTGCATGCACAGAAGCGTCCACGCCAAACCAGGAAGTAAATATGGCCACCCATGCACAAACATGTTCTGTTCTGGGGGCGTGGTCTGGCCTGCTCAGCTGTTCCAGGAGCATGGTCAGGCCCCCAGCCCAAAAAGTTTTGGCACCCTTGGTATAGGGCCTTATATGATAAAACTAACACCTTTGTATCTGACATGGTAGGCAACAGGTAACCCACGCAGGTCTGCCAAGGCTAGAGAAATATGATCAAATTTCTTTATTCCTGTCACCAGCCTGGCTGCTGCATTCTGGACCCACTGTAAATTCACAAGGAGAGGTTAAATCTTGGCAAACCATTACAAATGAAGAAAAAACAGTCACTGGATGATTTATTTTCAAATAATTTCAAGGTTGAAAAAAAGTATCCCATATCCAAAATAAGAGACCTGACTGATTTTGAAAAGATAATCATTCAGAAAAAGTATCATTTATTAGGATCAATCTATAAACCTCTACTTCAATTTGACACAGAAACAGAACAAATTAAAATATGCATGCTTGCATACATTCAGAATTTCAGGGAACCCCATTAATGGCTTATGTTTTATCACATAGCTGTGTCATATAAAGTGTTCTGTTTATGATACAGATAGAAAAGATAGTCATTCTTCTACAGTTTTACTGAGTAGAAAACTCCACACATATTTATCCATAAAATTTGAGCTTCCAAAGACAGCAATAGAAAATTAGTCCTTTTCTATCACCTGATTTGTTTTGGTTTCACAATTAGATGATGTCTGCATCACTTATCGGATGATGCTATTTTAGGGTACCTACCTGTAGTATGACAAATGGTTTCTTTGGATTTATGACAGGCCCTACATATATCGCTTAGATGTTGCTTCAGTTTTAATATCTAGTGCAAATAACTTGGTCTTGGATTGGACATAGGAATCCCTGAAGAAAGCCTAATTTAAACCATAAATTCAATTGTTGCTCTCACCAGTACTCTAGTATTTCTGCCCACAAAACTATTAAGTATTAAAGGACCAACAGAAGTTTTGTTTCATAATCTACTTCCTGAAAGCATAAGAAAAAGGCATCCAGTTTCAGAGGCACAACTCTGTTTGAAAAGTTAAAAAGATATTGAAAAGCAATATACAGAGTTTTAGCAAAATTTTGGAGATATTATACTGAAGCTTTCTCTTTTGGACTACATTGTAATACTGTCCATTGGTGTGACCTGTGATAGCTTTTGGGGGGTTTCTGTTTAGTACCTTTTCTCTAGCTATTAAATTTTAATTACAGCGAGGCTGACTTACTTTTTTTTAATCAAGGGGAATCCCCCCCCTTTTTTTTTGGTACAATGTCTCAGAAACAGATTGGCATTTAATCTATAAATCTACAGCCCTCTCCGCGAATTGATTTATTTTGTTTTGTAATACACAGAGTTCCCACATTTCTGTATATGAGCCAAATAATTGATGAAATCTTTTTAGATTGCTGTGTTTTTCTTTTCCCTGGTTGTTTTCAGAAATTGTGGATGTTGTATTTCTGCTTTAATCAGATGGATTTAATGGTAGTTTTACCTCTAAATGTATTTTTCATATGTGGTTATAAAAAGAATAAATTGACAATCCTGCCAGTCAAAACATTCCCACATAGAAGAATAGCTTCTCTTTCAACTCCACAGAACCTAGCCTTGAAGCACAATCAAAGTAAGAAATAGTCTGAAAGGATTATGAATGTCCATCAAGGATTACAGAGAAATAGCCTTTACAAAACTTTGAGAAATAACATATCACAGCAAACTAACATAATTCTCAGAAAGTAGGAGGAAACCAATTTCTATGTATGTTTGTTAGGATCCATACAAGCCTAGCTTGGCTAAAACCAGCAAATGGTACCCATGTGCTAGGAAAATGTAAACAAGTCCAGAGAAATCCTAAATCAAAGATGCACCAGTTCCCAAAGGAAAGAGGTCTACCAGAAGAACCCTCTTCTGCCAGCTGATCAACTGAGGTCTGCTCATAGAGTAATTTGCCTACAGAGCTGTTCTGGTGGCAGACATCTTCTGACAGAAGGGAAAAAGAATGGGGGGAAACAGACAAAGTTACCAAAGGAGAACACTAGGGTTGTTGATGCATGCTGTCAAGTCAGAACTTTCTTATAGTTATCCTAACAACACTTTCAAGATAAGTGAGATATTTAAGGAGTAGTTTTACCACTTCCACACTGTCAGTGAGTTTCCATGGCTGATTTAGGATATTCTTTAAGCAGATATTCAAACCAACTCCTCCTTAGTTCTACTCTGTCACCACACCTGACAAGGCTAGCAAGTATTTTGGATTCAACACAGGTTCTGGCTTATCTGACCTTTGGCCAGTTGTGATAGCACTCAAAATCACACAGCAAAATAGATTTGATAGCACTGCACTATATGGCATCATGTTGCACAGAAAGAGGTTATGAAGTGCACCCAGTTTAGAGAGATATGAGTGAACAACAATTGCACATTAGCTCATTTTACAGTGATATACTGAAGTATAAGGAATATCTTTAACCAAAGAAAATAGTTTGGTTTCATCACTCATTTCCTTAATATGCATGAGGCTGGGTATATATAATATAAATAGTAGATTAATTATGATTCCTTTAATTATAATATTCTGAAAGTGACATGGAAACATTTAAATCCAAAGATGTCTTCTGAACAGGCATATTGTATGACAAAGAGTTCAATGATGAGATTAGCCCGCACTCTTCAGAAAACTACCCTAACCACCTAATTTATTTTTCCAAGTCCAAAAGCACTAAAATTGAAGACCAACATAATTTTAAAAAACACCAATTATTAAAAATGTATGCATACATAAACTACATATTTACACTCTACTTTTCAAATATTCAGCAGTTTGAATGGCCTTGTCATTTGTTTCAAACAGATCCTTGATCTCAAATGGTTCAGGCAAATGGCCACAGATTAGCAAATGTTCAAAGTCTTGTCTCTCTCCACATTCACATTGTCCACCATCATAAATATAGCTCAGTGACGCTGAACCTCTGCCCTTCAGGTGTTCTTGTACTTCAATTCCCAGAAGTCCAAGTCAGTACTCCTGCTGATTAGGGCTTCTGGAAATTGAAGTTCAATAACATCTGCATTTTGAGTGCCAAGATTCGCCATCACTGATATAGCCCCACCTTTTTAGGGGTGTTTTTTTATCATGTCACCTTAGTTCTCAGCCTATTCAGCTTCCCCATACTGGAGACAGTAACCTGCTGCTGGCTTCTCCATCGCTCATAATCCTCCAGATGATATTCATTTCCATATTTCAGTTCAATGAACTTCAGCTGAAGATGGAATTAGTGCTGCTGTTTTTAGGAAGCTCTTCCTTGACTTCAACCTTGAATGATTATATTGGAGTCCAAACATTGGATGCCTTAGATCTGTTTCTTGTTTTTTCTTCTCAATTTCTGCAGCTGCCCATCTATTTTTTACACCTGGAGGTTCTATACCCATGAGTGAGAAGATTTTATTAACAGGTGTTTATCAAACTGTACATCCAATTTGTAATGAATCAAAATTGAGTCTTTGCTTTTAGTAAGTTCAAGTGGTTATTGTGTTCTTGCTTCCAGAGAAGGGTGAAGAAAGTCTGGGGAAATGACCTTAAATGCCAGATGCTGATTTCTTTACTTTTGAAGATAGTCAAAACAAGCTGCAACTTGGTGAACAGAAGCAGGTATGATGTTTTGTTATATTGGAATGTAGAAGCAGAAAACACCATTATTATTATTATTATTATTATTATTATTATTATTATTATTATTATTATTATTATTATTATTATTATTATTATTATTATTATTATTATTATTATTATTATTATTATTATTATTATGTGTTGCAGGTGCTTATTAGAAGAGGAGAAAGGAGTGTGCTTATACTTGCTTGTGAATAAACAGTAGAAAGATGTAATCTAATGTGTTGGCTGGCTAGGCCAGGAAAAATGTAGTTAGACCTTTCTTATTTTAACCAAAGAAGGGGAAAAGTAAAAATGTTCCTGTTTTATTTTTGTACCTGATCCTGAATTTTGATCTATTTTTTCTTTCAAATAAAACCTGATTGAAACAGAAGACGTCAAACTTATTATATAGAGCATAAGCTGTTGGGAGTACAGTATTCCAAATCCTTTATTTCTTTATTGGCAGCACTACATTTTGCTACCTAATTTATAGCAAATTGTTACCTTATCTGGTTGGATTGTAAAACAGTCAGTGATTGAAACTTATCATTGATTTCTCTAGCCTGGGCCAGAACAACATGTACAGTAAAACCTCATATAACACTAAAACCTGGTTCCACAAGTCTTCGTGTTATATGATTTTTAGTGTTATCTGATCCTCTATGGGATCCATAGAGATACATTGTAACCACACAGGCTTTCGCGGTTGTTATCTGAAGCATCCCATAGGATCTTAATGTTATCTGATGCAATTCTTCCCCCCAGATTCCTTGATGTTATGCGGTTTTCGTGTTATTCGATACTAATGTTATATGAGGTATTACTGTACTCTGAAACAGCACAAATGTTTTGTGCTGGCTTCTTGGATGGGTGCAGGACTCTGTCAGGTGGAACGAGTCCTATGGTAGTGGGATAACATGGGTGTGTTATCCAGTGGTGGGCTCCAGCCAGTTCGGACCAGTTTGGGAGAACCAATAGTAAAACTGGCTTCCCCCTCCCCACCCACCTCCTTCTCCTCCTCAAACCCCACTCCGGACTCCAACATTCTTGCTGCTGGGTCTGGACACCTGGAGTGGGATGAGGTTGAGCCAGCAGTTGCCCTTGCGCCAACTTCCTCCTCCTCTCCTCGTAAGTTTTCTCTTTAAGAAAGAGTAAGTTTACTCTTTAAAGAAAAATTAGAACATCCAAGTGTAATTGCTAACTAATGCTCTGACAAAGTGGACTTGATCCACAGAAGCTCACATTAAAATACACTAGTACCCCGGATAACGTTATGACTTGGTTCCACAAGTCATGACATTATCCGGTTTTTAGCGTTGTCCGATACATACATCGAACAACGCTAAAAAAAAAAAGCCTTGACATCAGGGACAAACCACGCCGAGGCAAGGCTCGGCTTGTCCGAAATCCCCCTGCCCCCAGGGGGGGATTTCGGACAAGCCGAGCTCTGGGTAGGCACGCAATCGTGCGCGACGTTCGGGGTTAGGGCAAGATACTGTACGGGGAAGACGTCCATATCCTGCCCTAACCCCGAACGATGTGCGCACGCATGCACCCGCCGCCCGATGTTTTGAAAGGGTAAGGGGATCTTCTCCTTACCCTTTTGGAACATCAGGTGGCGTGCAGGCGTGCGCGCATCGGTGGGGGTTAGGGCAGGATACGGAGGTCTTCCCCGTACAGTATCCTGCCCTAACCCCCACCGACGCACACCGCTCACCCAATGTTTCAAAAGGGTTAGGATCCTTACCCTTTCGGAACATCGGGTGGCGTGCAGGCGCGCGCGCGTCGGTGGGGGTTAGGGCAGGATACGGAGGTCTCCCCTGTATCCTGCCCTAACCCCCACCGACGCGCGACGCTCGCCCGATGTTTCTAAAGGGTACGGATCCCCGTACCCTTTCCAAACATCGTGGGGGCGGGTGCTGGTACCCACGCACATGCTTGTACCGGATAACGCTAAAAATTGTGTTATTCGATACAAGATTTTTCCGAAAATCTTGTAATGTTATGCGGATTTAGCGCTATACGGTACAATCGTTACCCGGGGTATTACTGTACAGCAGTTTAACCATGGCCATCCAGTCACCTGGCCATGCCCACAGAGTTGGCCATGCTCACAGTGTGGTAGTAAATTTTTTTGAAGCCCACCACTGGTGTTATCCTTACACAGTTTCATGAAGGGCCATGTTAACTTGACTAGCATTGGCAGAGTTTCTCCATACTGGGGCAGCATACTCTGCAGTAAGAAAGCACAGGGCAAATGCAGATGTACAGAGAACATTATGCTGGCCTCTCCATGTGGTATTTGTAAATTTGTAAATGATATTGTTCCCCCCTTCTGCTTAAAAGCATGAGAATGATGTTTATATACAGATGGTTTCAGCAGCCAGGATGGATAGAATACGTCTTACATTATTATTTTTGTGTTTTTAAGAGAAAATCCTTCTGAGATTACCAATAGTTGAAGTGAGAAACTTGTCTTGTGCGGTTCAATTCTGGGGGTGGAGTGAAAGCTGCCACCCCATCACGCTCTGTTCACTACTCTCTGGCCATCTGCTGCCCCCAACAGTCTCTTTCTCTGCTTAAATGTCAACTTGCCCAATTTCATAGTATAGCTCAGAGGTTCACGACATTTTCCCACCATGGACCAGACACACCCCTGACCCACAGCTGTGAGGGCCGGAGGCATGGTGCTTATGTTTCGGGTATCAGCGTCGGCAATTGCGCTGTTTTTCTGGGTCCGTGAACAGCCTCTGCTGCTTCCCATGGTGGTGGGAGGTTTTTCAGAGCATGTTCATTCAATTTTGGGAATTTTTCTCCATTTATCAGCTACATTTCAGCAGGTAGAATGTAGTAGGTGGAGATTCCTGGTTCCACGCTGGGAGCCTGAGTGCTGACATAAACTCCATGCAGCACCAGAAGTTGCCAACTGCCCTGTTCTAGCTGCTGAAATGCAAAGGAGAAGTGGAGAAAAATTCCCAAAATGGAGTGGTCATGCTCCAAAAAGCATCCCACCACCATGGGGAACAGTGGAGGCTGTGCAAGGACCCAGAGAAACAGTGTGATTCCCGCCGCTCTTACCGTGATAAGTTGGACTTCTGGTTGGACTTCTGGTTGTGGTGTGTGATCCTAGAGGTGCCGGGATTCTTACCACATGACAGATTAGGCATGTGGGCCAGGGGTTATGAATGCTTGGTATATGTGCTTCTCAGTTGGCTGTAGAGGTAATGCTGGATTTCTATGATCCTTCAGTTTGAGTCACTGGGAGAATGATGTCATATCAGTGGTGGCGAAGCCCAAGTCAGTACACCTGCTGATCACTGAGTAGTATCTCAGAGGAATAAAAAGACCCCTTGACAGACCCCCCCCCCCAAAAAAAAAAGATGGGAAGACCCAATCGTAAAAAGATTTGGTCAAACCTGGAAAAGAAGAGCACGGCAGCAAAATAAATAGGAAATGAGTTGCAACTAGCAGGAACTTATTCCTCGATAATCTGGTCAATTAAGGAATCAAGGAAATATTAAAGTACAGTGGAACCTCATACAACAATTGCCCCATATAGCAACAAAATTGTATAACAATTAGGGGGTTTTTTTTGGGGGGGGGGAATGGTGTCCCGTATGACAATTTTCTCTATGGAAAAAAATCATACAACAATTTTTCAATAGGAAAACCACTTAGTGAAAAAAATTGTTGTGTGATGCATCCCATAGGAAAAATAGCTATAGAATGCATGCATCATATTTGTATTTTGGATTTGTATTTTGGATTTGTATACCGCTCTATTCGCCGAAGTGACTCAGAGTGGCTAACAACATATAGCAATTGTTTCGTACAACAACGAGCCCCGTGGAATGGATTAAAATCATTGTATGAGGCACCACTGTATATCAAGAAAAATGAACAATCTCAGAATAAAATCTATTGATCTACATTTCTTATACAAGGTAAGCATTTGAAGATAATATAGGGTGCAACCTGGAATTTATTTTACAAAGTATAAACATGGGTAAGAAATTGAAGAGAGAGTCACGTAACTTGGTGAAAATGATTCACAGCTTCAATTCGCCCTTTGTGTCAACAAGGTTTTTGATACTGTTCGTGAAAGGCTAATACATGATTTTTCTGCTTGCATTCCTCTGTTGTAATATAATTGCCGTGACTGAGCTGAAGAGAGGCCTCTGGTTGGAATACCAGGGTTATTGTGTGTCAAATTGTGCCAGCTGAGAGGCTGTGAACCGTTCCATCCTTTCCTATACCTGGTTTTGGTCAGTACTGTAAATCTTAAGTTTCCTATAGAGGTTTTAATTCATATCACAAATCTTTATCTAGGAGTTATAGTAACATACCTGAATGTACAAAAGAGATAATTTTCCACTGCAAATCACAACAGAATTAAAGGGGGAAATTAAATCAGTTTCAGCTTTCTGTAAATGAAAACCCTGGTAACATTTTCAACATTCAACTGATAATGATAATAATTTTGTGTCAGAAATTATTCTGGGTTGAAAGGATTTTTATTGGAGAAACTCCACTCAGGGCACACCTGAATGAGGCTCCTTTCATGTTCCAAGATCTTTTCCCACTGAAATGGTCCCTATTTATCTACTTGCAATTTCTTGCTTTCGAACTGCTAGGTTGGCAGGACCTGGGACAGAGATGTGTGCTCATTCCATCATGCAGTGCCTGGATCTTAAACTGCCAACTTGCCAGCTTTCCAGCTAACAAGGCAACCGTCTTAATAACTGAGCCACCACAGCCCCTATTCAACTGATAATATCCACCTAATGCTTTATGTAGGCGCTTGGACAACATTCCATGATATTTTACTAATACATTTTTGTTCACTAAATAAGGCGTGCATATTTTTCATTCCATAAGAAAAAGATAGCACAGAAGATTTGATTTTAGAAATCCAGCAAAATAATAGACACACATGGCCTGAACAGAGGAAGAACATGTCTGCAATGGGCATTTTTCAGAATAGTGGAAATAGCTATTTAGCACATCCTGTGCTCCACAAGATATACAATGCAATGCACCACTACATCGTCATGGCTTCTAATAGTCCCACTTCCCTGTAGAATGGGTGGGCCATGCCTCTTACAGTACTAGTACAGGGACTTCTATTTTATTTGGTTTTCAAATCGTCATTTATAGATTTGCCTTTGAAATGCAAAAATGGGGCCATGAGAAACACATCCTGTTTTCCCCTCTTGAATCTGCTTTATAATTGAGAAAGTAATTCATAACAGAAAATATAACAGAATCTGCAGAGATTCTGTTAATAAGGATGTCTATTAGAGGACAGTTAAGAGCTAAGCTGAAGATTTAACAAGAACAAGGCAACCTGATATATAAGAGACAGAATTTGGAGTGCTAGTTACCTTCTAGATCCAGTACAAAGGGAATAATCAATGGTGATGGAAGGGGGAAAGTCAGTAGACAAACAGAAGCCTGAGCAGCAATTGGCCTCAAAAATACTTGCTCAATTTATGAAGGCAGAAGCTGTCATTTCAAAGGACTGAGGTTTCTAATTAACTAGTTGTGAGTTATTGACCAAAAAACTGGAAGTCATATGCTGAGCCTTCCATTTTGAAGGTTAGTTTAAATACATGCACCACAACCGATAAACACTGAGGATGAAAAATGGGCTGAAAGACCTTGTGTAATTTCATGAATAAAATCTCTCTCTCTCACACACACACACACACAGACACACAGACACACACAGACACACAGACACACACACACACACACGTTAAACTGTTGTACTGTTGACTTAATCTCTTAGAACTAAATACCATTTGTTTCCACTAGGATCTGATAAGACATTGCATTTGCGAATATCAATTGATTTCACAGAAATAACATCACACTAAGAAAATGTTATCACTGATCAATGTTGTTTCTTCAGAAATGTCTCCTGCTTGAACTTCTGCCTTCAGCATTTATTCAACAGCCAATTATGGTGATCTGTTTTACTTTAGTGACATTTATACACTCTCCATTTGTATGGTGGTCCATTTTTATGGGACTATAGTACATAATCCTTTACACTCCCAAGTGCGAGCATTTAAGCTCTGTCACACAGAAGATATTTCTTTCCCCAAATGCAGTCTGTTAAAATGTGTGTTATTATAGGATAAATATTTTAGCCAGTTATATGGGTGAGCTAAACAATGTATTCATATAGCCATAGCAACAAGATCAACACTTAAATTAAAATTCCTCCAATAGTAATATTGTCATGTTTTTGTTAAGAATTTAATGTAATGTAATGTAATGATCAAGACCTGGTTTAAGAAATCTGCACTTGACTCTGAATTCTGACAAACCGTAGTACTGAATCTATCATTCTCAGTAATGTGACTGAGAAAGCTGTGGTATCACATTTGCACATATTTTTGGATGACATGAATTATCTGCATGATTTTAGTTGGATTTATAACTGGGACAAGATAACCCAGATGTGACTACACTGAAGAGTTATAACAATGCAGGAACAATGTAACAACTTGGCTCCAACCTACAAATTCTCAGGATTCATAGTTTGCTGAGGTACCTCAAATTTTTAGGCTGTCTTTACATTATGAGACATTTTCTGGAGAAATTTAAAGCTATGTTATATCCTTTGTTTCTAGAGCAAAGTATAAGGAGTGGTTTTTTTTTTTAATCCATCAAGATTTGTGAAATTTACCTGCAATATCCCCTTTGTAATATACATAAATCTAAACCAAATTGCTCACTCCAAGCACTGACATACTGATCTGATTGTTAAAAAGATGCAAACAACCCTCCCAATGCCTCTGATAATTTAAAATCAATACAAGGCAGCAGCATTTGTATTTTTGAGTGATTTACACACTTTGTTATGTAGTTTAGGCAAGATATGTAATTTGATGAGTATTTTTTGAGTTTACATCATGAGAAAATATATTGTTCTCTTGCAAAGAAGGAAAAATAATAACTCCACATTGATGAGGATAACAGAATAAAGTCAAACCTCACATAAAGAGTGCCTCACTTAAAAAGTAACTCGCTTAAAGAGCAGAATTTTCTCTGAATGTTCGCTTAACAAATAAAACCAACCAAAAACTCGCTTAACGAATAAATCAGGGTTCGCAATCCCCCCCACCAGAAGTCACAATTGGTCACTTACAATGGCGTTTCGCTTAAAGAGCAATCCTGTGGAACACTTTATGCTCTTTAAGCGAGGCACAACTGTAATATTTTATACATCATTTTATATTATAAATAGTTGTTGTTTGTTTTTTGTATATATTGATTTAAGTTTTAGGTATTTTAAATACCTAATAATTAAATAATTAAATAATTTTTAAAAAATAGAAAAAATGAATGGACCCATAATACTTCAACGTGCTAGCCATGACACTACAAAATGAATGTGTCAAGTTGCTCTATATCAGGATCACTAGCAGTCATTGTATCCAGAGGCCTTCTCCTCTTCCACTGATCAATGATGAACTCAAAAAAATACTGCAATCTTGTGTAAATTAAGTAGGAGTTATTACCAAATAAGTTTGTCTAATATAACTATCTCTATTAATATAACTACTCTATTAATATAACTACAGTAATACCTCAGATAATGTTTACCTCAGATAACACTAAAATCGCATAACGTTAAGTATTCTGGGAAGGAGAATTGGATCGAATAACGTTAAGGTCCTATGGGATGGATCGGATAACAACCGCTAAAGCCTGTGCGGTTACAATGTATCTCTATGGAGCTTTAACGTTATCCGATCCATCCCACAGGATTTTAACATGCATCGGATAACACTAAAAATCGGATGACACCAAGACTTGTGGAACCAAGTCTTAGCGTTATCCGAGGTATTACTGTATCTCTATTATTCCACAAACTGCGGTCAAGACCTCCAGATAATTTTTCCACTGAAAATTTGCATGTATTCTGTGTTGTCAGTAGTTCAATTCCCAAGTACTGCAGGATGGAATGAGCTCCTGTCTTTGTCCCAGCTCCTGCCAACCTAGCAAGAAACTGCAAGTAGATAAATAGGGACCACTATGGTGGGAAGGTAAACAGTGTTCCGTGCACTCGGGTGTCTATTCATGCTTGCCACATGACCATGGAAATGTCTGCAAAAGCCGACAGTGCTGGCTCTTCAGCTTTGAAACAGAGATGAGCACTGAACCCTAGAGTCGGATACGACTAGCTTTCGAGCAAGGGAAATCTTTACCTTTACCTTGTGTTGTTAACCTTCCATTTAATAATTGTCCAACACTGTCTTCTAATATTGTGTTCTGTTCAGCTAGAGAAAAGGGATGTCAGTCACTGCACACCAAAGTCCAGAGTGGATGTTGACAGCATCAATATTATCAGCAGTCAATATGATCTATAGGATCCCTACTTTGCTCTTACTCTCTGTTTGGCTTCTTTCTCTTTCCCTGTGCCCTTTCTTCCTTCTTTCATTTTTTACAGAAATATCATCATATTTACTAGCTGAAACAACTGAGCAAAACCTGACAGAGGTATTTGTTGACCTATCATTTTATTCTACATGTTTTTTTCAATTATAATAATGTGTCATCAAGTAAATTCTGCTGTATGGCAATCCTTTCCAGCATTTTCTAGGTAGAAAATACACAGCAGCGGTTTACCATTCCTTTGTTCTCAGGGCACACTGGGACTATGAAGTTTGCCCAATTCTATAGAAATGGGCTCTTCTTTAGGGAGGAACAGTGGGGAATCGAATTTCCAATCTCTGGCTCTACAGCAGAGTGGCTTAGGTATGGCTGTAGAGCCAGACATTTTGAATTCAATTCCACGCTGTGTCTCCTGGGAGAAGAGCCAGTCTATGCAGTCATGGGCAAGCTGCACAGTTCCCTGGTGTCCCCTGAGAAAGGAATGATAAACCACTTCTGAATGAAAGGGTTATTGTAAGCCAGATTTGACATAGATGGCGTAAAAGCATTATTATTTTTCCATGCTGCAAATTATGTCATCGGTTGTGAATGCTACATTTGGTAACTGCACTGTAAGTCCAAGTAAGCCTACACTCAATGTTGAAAATTAAAAGGGCTTTCTTCCCCCTCTAGCAGACAGTGAAATATTAGTGGGCACAGACTGAATGAGGCTCCTTTCATGTTCCAAGATCTTTTCCCACTGAAATGGTCCCTATTTATCTACTTGCAATTTCTTGCTTTCGAACTGCTAGGTTGGCAGGACCTGGGACAGAGATGTGTGCTCATTCCATCATGCAGTGCCTGGATCTTAAACTGCCAACTTGCCAGCTTTCCAGCTAACAAGGCAACCGTCTTAATAACTGAGCCACCACAGCCCCTATTCAACTGATAATATCCACCTAATGCTTTATGTAGGCGCTTGGACAACATTCCATGATATTTTACTAATACATTTTTGTTCACTAAATAAGGCGTGCATATTTTTCATTCCATAAGAAAAAGATAGCACAGAAGATTTGATTTTAGAAATCCAGCAAAATAATAGACACACATGGCCTGAACAGAGGAAGAACATGTCTGCAATGGGCATTTTTCAGAATAGTGGAAATAGCTATTTAGCACATCCTGTGCTCCACAAGATATACAATGCAATGCACCACTACATCGTCATGGCTTCTAATAGTCCCACTTCCCTGTAGAATGGGTGGGCCATGCCTCTTACAGTACTAGTACAGGGACTTCTATTTTATTTGGTTTTCAAATCGTCATTTATAGATTTGCCTTTGAAATGCAAAAATGGGGCCATGAGAAACACATCCTGTTTTCCCCTCTTGAATCTGCTTTATAATTGAGAAAGTAATTCATAACAGAAAATATAACAGAATCTGCAGAGATTCTGTTAATAAGGATGTCTATTAGAGGACAGTTAAGAGCTAAGCTGAAGATTTAACAAGAACAAGGCAACCTGATATATAAGAGACAGAATTTGGAGTGCTAGTTACCTTCTAGATCCAGTACAAAGGGAATAATCAATGGTGATGGAAGGGGGAAAGTCAGTAGACAAACAGAAGCCTGAGCAGCAATTGGCCTCAAAAATACTTGCTCAATTTATGAAGGCAGAAGCTGTCATTTCAAAGGACTGAGGTTTCTAATTAACTAGTTGTGAGTTATTGACCAAAAAACTGGAAGTCATATGCTGAGCCTTCCATTTTGAAGGTTAGTTTAAATACATGCACCACAACCGATAAACACTGAGGATGAAAAATGGGCTGAAAGACCTTGTGTAATTTCATGAATAAAATCTCTCTCTCACACACACACACACACACAGACACACAGACACACACAGACACACAGACACACACACACACACACACGTTAAACTGTTGTACTGTTGACTTAATCTCTTAGAACTAAATACCATTTGTTTCCACTAGGATCTGATAAGACATTGCATTTGCGAATATCAATTGATTTCACAGAAATAACATCACACTAAGAAAATGTTATCACTGATCAATGTTGTTTCTTCAGAAATGTCTCCTGCTTGAACTTCTGCCTTCAGCATTTATTCAACAGCCAATTATGGTGATCTGTTTTACTTTAGTGACATTTATACACTCTCCATTTGTATGGTGGTCCATTTTTATGGGACTATAGTACATAATCCTTTACACTCCCAAGTGCGAGCATTTAAGCTCTGTCACACAGAAGATATTTCTTTCCCCAAATGCAGTCTGTTAAAATGTGTGTTATTATAGGATAAATATTTTAGCCAGTTATATGGGTGAGCTAAACAATGTATTCATATAGCCATAGCAACAAGATCAACACTTAAATTAAAATTCCTCCAATAGTAATATTGTCATGTTTTTGTTAAGAATTTAATGTAATGTAATGTAATGATCAAGACCTGGTTTAAGAAATCTGCACTTGACTCTGAATTCTGACAAACCGTAGTACTGAATCTATCATTCTCAGTAATGTGACTGAGAAAGCTGTGGTATCACATTTGCACATATTTTTGGATGACATGAATTATCTGCATGATTTTAGTTGGATTTATAACTGGGACAAGATAACCCAGATGTGACTACACTGAAGAGTTATAACAATGCAGGAACAATGTAACAACTTGGCTCCAACCTACAAATTCTCAGGATTCATAGTTTGCTGAGGTACCTCAAATTTTTAGGCTGTCTTTACATTATGAGACATTTTCTGGAGAAATTTAAAGCTATGTTATATCCTTTGTTTCTAGAGCAAAGTATAAGGAGTGGTTTTTTTTTTTAATCCATCAAGATTTGTGAAATTTACCTGCAATATCCCCTTTGTAATATACATAAATCTAAACCAAATTGCTCACTCCAAGCACTGACATACTGATCTGATTGTTAAAAAGATGCAAACAACCCTCCCAATGCCTCTGATAATTTAAAATCAATACAAGGCAGCAGCATTTGTATTTTTGAGTGATTTACACACTTTGTTATGTAGTTTAGGCAAGATATGTAATTTGATGAGTATTTTTTGAGTTTACATCATGAGAAAATATATTGTTCTCTTGCAAAGAAGGAAAAATAATAACTCCACATTGATGAGGATAACAGAATAAAGTCAAACCTCACATAAAGAGTGCCTCACTTAAAAAGTAACTCGCTTAAAGAGCAGAATTTTCTCTGAATGTTCGCTTAACAAATAAAACCAACCAAAAACTCACTTAACGAATAAATCAGGGTTCGCAATCCCCCCCACCAGAAGTCACAATTGGTCACTTACAATGGCATTTCGCTTAAAGAGCAATCCTGTGGAACACTTTATGCTCTTTAAGCGAGGCACAACTGTAATATTTTATACATCATTTTATATTATAAATAGTTGTTGTTTGTTTTTTGTATATATTGATTTAAGTTTTAGGTATTTTAAATACCTAATAATTAAATAATTAAATAATTTTTAAAAAATAGAAAAAATGAATGGACCCATAATACTTCAACGTGCTAGCCATGACACTACAAAATGAATGTGTCAAGTTGCTCTATATCAGGATCACTAGCAGTCATTGTATCCAGAGGCCTTCTCCTCTTCCACTGATCAATGATGAACTCAAAAAAATACTGCAATCTTGTGTAAATTAAGTAGGAGTTATTACCAAATAAGTTTGTCTAATATAACTATCTCTATTAATATAACTACTCTATTAATATAACTACAGTAATACCTCAGATAATGTTTACCTCAGATAACACTAAAATCGCATAACGTTAAGTATTCTGGGAAGGAGAATTGGATCGAATAACGTTAAGGTCCTATGGGATGGATCGGATAACAACCGCTAAAGCCTGTGCGGTTACAATGTATCTCTATGGAGCTTTAACGTTATCCGATCCATCCCACAGGATTTTAACATGCATCGGATAACACTAAAAATCGGATGACACCAAGACTTGTGGAACCAAGTCTTAGCGTTATCCGAGGTATTACTGTATCTCTATTATTCCACAAACTGCGGTCAAGACCTCCAGATAATTTTTCCACTGAAAATTTGCATGTATTCTGTGTTGTCAGTAGTTCAATTCCCAAGTACTGCAGGATGGAATGAGCTCCTGTCTTTGTCCCAGCTCCTGCCAACCTAGCAAGAAACTGCAAGTAGATAAATAGGGACCACTATGGTGGGAAGGTAAACAGTGTTCCGTGCACTCGGGTGTCTATTCATGCTTGCCACATGACCATGGAAATGTCTGCAAAAGCCGACAGTGCTGGCTCTTCAGCTTTGAAACAGAGATGAGCACTGAACCCTAGAGTCGGATACGACTAGCTTTCGAGCAAGGGAAATCTTTACCTTTACCTTGTGTTGTTAACCTTCCATTTAATAATTGTCCAACACTGTCTTCTAATATTGTGTTCTGTTCAGCTAGAGAAAAGGGATGTCAGTCACTGCACACCAAAGTCCAGAGTGGATGTTGACAGCATCAATATTATCAGCAGTCAATATGATCTATAGGATCCCTACTTTGCTCTTACTCTCTGTTTGGCTTCTTTCTCTTTCCCTGTGCCCTTTCTTCCTTCTTTCATTTTTTACAGAAATATCATCATATTTACTAGCTGAAACAACTGAGCAAAACCTGACAGAGGTATTTGTTGACCTATCATTTTATTCTACATGTTTTTTTCAATTATAATAATGTGTCATCAAGTAAATTCTGCTGTATGGCAATCCTTTCCAGCATTTTCTAGGTAGAAAATACACAGCAGCGGTTTACCATTCCTTTGTTCTCAGGGCACACTGGGACTATGAAGTTTGCCCAATTCTATAGAAATGGGCTCTTCTTTAGGGAGGAACAGTGGGGAATCGAATTTCCAATCTCTGGCTCTACAGCAGAGTGGCTTAGGTATGGCTGTAGAGCCAGACATTTTGAATTCAATTCCACGCTGTGTCTCCTGGGAGAAGAGCCAGTCTATGCAGTCATGGGCAAGCTGCACAGTTCCCTGGTGTCCCCTGAGAAAGGAATGATAAACCACTTCTGAATGAAAGGGTTATTGTAAGCCAGATTTGACATAGATGGCGTAAAAGCATTATTATTTTTCCATGCTGCAAATTATGTCATCGGTTGTGAATGCTACATTTGGTAACTGCACTGTAAGTCCAAGTAAGCCTACACTCAATGTTGAAAATTAAAAGGGCTTTCTTCCCCCTCTAGCAGACAGTGAAATATTAGTGGGCACAGACTGCATCATATGTAAAGAATTTATTTCCATTTTAAGTATTTATCTATTTTAAAAGCTAAACAGTTAGGAAGACTTGAAGGGAGAAAATATAACCAGCTGGGGAGGAAGCAGGTTGCAGTCTTCTCAGAGGAATTTAAAAAAAAAAATGCCAGGTGTCAGAATCAAGTACATCAGGCTTACAGATTGCAAGAACATCTTCCAGGCTACAGCGGAGTTTCAAACTGCAACAACCTCTTCCTTCAGAATAGATGACAGGAGAAATAGCTCTGGGAACGAAAAATGAGCAAGGGAGATTTCTTTACTGCCTTGTTGAACCAGCTTTCCTTGGCAAAAGGCATCATCTGTCCAATAAATGCAGAAATTACAGATGAAGAGTTTCCCCTCCATTATAGTATCATTTAGTGACGGCTGATTGCTTGAGACACCACTGGCATCTCTGAGAGATTCAAATGTACAAATATGTCAATGCTCTAGGGATGGACAAGCCTGTCAGTTTCCCTTCTTCCACATTTGAATTCTGATAAATTCACACTGAAAATGAACAGAAAAGAAAATCTCACCCATCATAAATGCTACACAGAAAGTTCTGTACACTGTAGGCAGACAATATGAGGATAATGTTCCATTAAGAAAGCTATGTGAGACTAGTCCTCCATTTGAGAATCATTCTGGAAAAAAGAAAAAGAAATAAGAAGAAAAGAAAAGAAAGTAGAACTGATTTATTCTAGCTTGATTCCAGAAGGTGCTATTGATTTTTGTTTTTAGGCAACAACAGGTTTACTTCCAACAGGTTTACTTCCACAATTTAGAAGAACAGCCCTAAATGCCTTTCTCCAAGAGTGATTTCTAGTGGTCTGTGGAATTTACTTCTGAGAAACCCTGCTTAAGATTTCACTGTAGAAATATCAATAACCAATCTCATGAGATCTTTTAAAAATTATTGATTTCTTACTTTTGAGTTCATAATAAATGAAGATTAACAAAAAAGAGAAAGTTAGAATAATAATTATATAAACATATTAAAATATGAAGACATGGCATGAAAAAAGTTGTCAAAATATTGAAATTGATGGAAACCGGGAAATAATCCAACTATCACATTGAAGGTTTGCCTGGGCAAAGATAGTTCTGACAGATAACAAGATACCACTAGAGGTTTTATCATAAATGCATATTCAAAACAATGAAAGAATTACACATCATGATGTGAAAGACGTTTCAGTCAGAACCAACCTTTATCTCAGCATTTCCCAAACTTTGGTTTTTGAACTTCAATTCCCAGAATCTAAATTAATTCCCTAAAGCAGTGATCAGCCAATGTACTGACTTAGGCTTCTGGGAATTGAAGTCCACCAGTGTTTCATGGAACATAGTTTGGGAAACACTGCTCTACCTTCAGAGGAGATGATAGAACCAAAAATGAGCAAAGAAGGTTTTTACTGCCTTACTAAATCAGCTTTCTCCAGCAAAAAGCATCCTCTTTCCAATAAACTACATGACATCCAATAAACATCCTGGAAAAACCGATGATCAACAACTATCTTCCAGTTGCCAACAGCCCCCTTTTCAGGCAAACTGGTAGAGAAGGTGGTGGCGGACTGGCTGAGGGCATTTCTGGAGTTCTGAATGCCTCGATCTGAGTTCAGGCCTTGATATGGAACTAACACAGCATTGGTCACCCTGTTGAATGACCTTTTGAGAGAGGCTGACTGGGGTAACACCTCATTGTTGGTACTCTTGGATCTCTCAGCTGCCTTTCATACCATTGACCAAGGTATCCTCCTGGAAAGGCATTCAGGGCTGGGCACTGGTGGCCTAGCTCTGGTCCTTTCTCATTAGTAAACTGGTGTTACTCTCCAGTATTCCCCTTATTTGTTTTGGTTTAACTGAGTTTAGTGAGCTGTGATAGGGTTTGTTGATCTATTGGATGGCATATGGATAAGTATTATATTTTGTTTATATAATTTTATTTATACATAGTTGTTTTTTGATGTTGCTTGTTTGTTATGATGATTCATGTAATGTATGTGAGCCGCCCAGAGCGGTGCTTGCACCAGTTGGGTGGGATGCAAGCCAAATAAAATAAATAAGTAAATAAACAAATAAAATAAACCTCATAACAGTACTCATAATGTTTATTGCAAATGGTGTACGTTGCTTAGAACTCAAAGAGTCAAAACGAGCTTAGAGATCTTTTCCAATAACTTTGAAAACACATCTTATGAGTGTGCTATTTCCCAGGATTCATGTCAAGAAAATGAAGTGTCTTAAGGAACATTGCAATTTCTGAAGTTGAAGAATATGAAGCACATACTCCCCAGAGGTAGCACACTTTCAAAGGTCCAATATTACAGAAGTCCCAAGCATGTAACTCTTGCCATCTGAACATCTGTTCCTGAGGGATGCTGCCTCTAGTTTGGACAAAATAAGCCACCACCAAGTTGTGAGACAACAAAGGCAATATTTTTTTCAAAATCAGCATATGACAGTTGGAATATTCCCCTGATACTTTTCTGAACATCTGTTTACTTTAAAAAAAATTACAGAGCAGGGAACATAGTGAAAATTTTACAACTCTAGTACAATTTCTTTACTTTTGCCTGCACAGAAAACATATTTTGTGTATTGCTGTCATGATACTCATGCCTTCTAATGTGCAATGTGTGTTTATATGATTGTGTTTGCTTATAGCGATGTGTAAATTATATGTGATATCCAATGGACCTGACCCTTCTTATAGAACTACATCTGTAAATGAAGAGAAATGGTCTTTTAATTACAAAATAATAATGAGGCATTATATCTAAAATATTTATTCTTATTAATTTCCACTCTACATTTTATAAGACATATGAATATACTACTGCAAGGTTTATGGAAATGGAGATCATCATAATGAGATCTGTTTTTCAGATTAGGCATTTAAGAAAAAAATAATCTAAACTCTATACACTGGCAGAAATTCAGTAGCAAATTGCAACTAAGGGTAAAGGTAAGGGTCACCCTTGCTTGAAAGCCAGTTGTACCCAACTCTAGCTAAACAGCTAGAGCTCTTCTGCACTCTCCTGAGATGAACTACAAAATTCTTCGCCAAACTACAAATCCTAGAATTTTTGAGGATGGAGCTAGGACAGTAAAAGGGGTATCAAGCTGATGTGGAAGAAGAGGAAGAAATTAGAAACTTTTATGCAAGCATTCAGGGAGAAATTGATAACACACAAAAGCAGTATGTGCTGATAATCACAGGCGATTAAACATAAAAATACAGACAAATCAAAACTCAATGTTGGAAAATTTGACCGAAGAGTCAAAAATGAAACAGAAGAATGGTTCACAGAATTTTGTGAAGTTGCTTATTGGAAGTGCATGCAACTGTACATGTGGAAATCATCTGATGTTTAAAACAGAAGTCAAATAGACTACGTACCTAGAAGCAGCAGATGGAGATGTTGTATTGACTCTGCCAAAATAAGACCAGAATGGAGCTGGGACAACTGAATTGTCAATATGAAAAATTAAAGAAAAGCTGAAAAAATAATACTAGAACAATCATGATGCAAAATATAATTTAAATAACTTTTCAGATGAATGAAGTCTACAGAAAGAAGAAATTTACATCAATTGACCAAGAACCAGATGAACTGTGTATTGAAACCAGATATATTTTCAGAGGAGAATTCAACAAGGCTATTCTGGTAGTCAAAAGAAAACCCAAGGAACACTGTTAAGCACAGGCTAGAAGCAAAAGGTGACGGATATAGGATTAGAATTCTGAGTGTAGATTGTCAGCAAGTACCATGTAGAGATAAAGATACAGTCAGTGCAAAGAAATAGAAATAGAATAACAAAGAGGGGAAATATGAGATCTCACACATAAAATAAAAAATTAAAAGCAAATTTAACTGTAGATTAAGTATGCTGAAAGATCAAGGGACACACACAGATTATCTGGCAAGGATAACATAAAAATAATGTAATGAAAAACTACAGAAAAGATAGCAGATGGTTTTGAAGAAGTGTAAAAGCAGGACTGCCATTGAATAGGAAGACAAAACTAGCAACTACTATCTGAAGGAGGGCCATTAATAAGAGATTTTGTTTTTCATTCATTCATTCATTTGGTTGCCATAAACAAGACATGGCTTGATACAACAACAACAATGACAACAACAACAACTCCTGAGTCCCAGTCCAATACTCTGTGCACTACACTGGCTCCCTAGGAGTCTAACAAGCACATTCTGAGGTAAGTTTATTTATTTGTTTGTTGTTTGTTTGTTTACTCAAATTTATATATTGCAATCCAAATCGAATGAGCGACTCTGGGTGGCATAACAACAATGATAAAATCACTACAATAATAAAACAATGAAGACCCTTTAAAACCCTTAATAGACTTTTAAAAATTACCCTCCCCCTCCCCATCAATTGTTTAAAAATTAAGGTTAAAAGAGCAACTAAAAGACAGAGGGGCCTGCATTATATAAGCCAGGAGGATGAGGTCATCACATCCCCAGTGCCCCACACCTGCTTTGCCAGCAAGGTTTTTAGTCCTTTCCTGAAGGGCAACAACTCCAACTGGAGGTGCAACTCAGTTGGTAAGAGGTTCCATAGGGCAAGAGCAGACACGGAAAAGGCCCTCTTTCTAGTGCTAGAGAGAAGAGCCTCTCTAGCTGATAGTATCTTCAGAGAGCCTCTCTGGTCCACTCCAGTGGGATGGACAGATGTTCTTGGGGTGATGCGGTCTCTCAAGTATCCTGGCCCACTACCATGTAGGGCTTTAAAGGTCATAACCAGCACCTTGAATTGCACCTGGAGGCACACCGGTAACCAGTGCAGCTCCTGGAGCAGTGGCGAGGCACGGGCATAAGTTAATTTTCCTTATTCTCTTTAAGCCTCTATCTTCCACAAACAAGTCTCTAGAGCATGGATAATTATGGCTAGACATCTGTGTCTGAGAGGGACCAAAAATCATTAGAGGTCTCCCTCTCCTATCCACAGAGTATATGTTTGGAAACCTACCACAGATACCTAAAATCACAGATAACCTCAAACCCAATATTTATAATGTAACCAGTGTCCTTTAGTGGCCATCTCTGGTAATGTGCCATAGAAATAATATATATTATGTATTTTAGGAATTTTTTAATTTAATATTTTTAGACCTGCAGATAGCAAGGCATATACAAAGAGAGGTGAAGGACAAAGAGCACAAGGCAGACCCAGAGGAAGATGGAGAGATAACATCAAAGACATACTACAATAATGTCAGTGGAGGCTCCTAGAAGTACAAGAACATGAACCTAGTATCTTGCTTGACACATGAAATGGTAAAAGAGGAAGTGAAGACAAGGAAGAAGAGGATGAAGAACAAGACTGAAACCATGGAAGCTGAGGATGGGGGTGGCCTGAACATCAAACTTTTATCAAACCAAGAAAAGTATATTAAACTGAGAGAACAGACTTTGTATCATAAATGTCACTTCTGGTGCAAGTATCTGTGATGGATCCAGAACTTGGAAAAGTTTATTTTTGGCCCACAGTTCCCAGATTCATCCAGCTAGTATTGCCAAAGGCCATGCAGACTGGGGGATAATGGCATATACCATCCAAAGTATCCATATTTTACAAGATCTGGGTGGCTCATTCTGCAGGACTAACCAAGTATTTCCTTCTTGCAGGAGAACACAGTCCTTCCTAAAAATAAATGTTCACACTACCTCCTTCCACAAAACATCTTGAAGTTGCAAAGATGTTCACTAAGTATGACAGGTCATTTATATAATTGCAGATGTTCAAAGCTTCAAGAGACTCCAAAGATTTAAGTGAAATGCTGGTACTAAAGGAAACACTACTATATCTTCTGATCTGGACACAGGGCCATAGCCAGGGGGTGGCCAGACTAGGCGCCCCCCACCCTGAGTTATCAGTTTGCCCACCTTCAAACTTCTGGTTGCTTGTGTGTGCGTGCGTGTGTGGTGTGTGTGTGTGTGTAAATTGGTCACTTGCAATGGTGTTTTGCTTAAAGAGACGTTGCTCATCCTGAAAAAATATTTGCCCACCTACATGTAGAATCCTGGCTATGACCCTGTCCAGACACTATACTTTTGTTGATTCAGAATCACTGACCATAAAAATCCAGACACCAAAAAGTGCCAAATATTTGAAAGAAACCTATCTGTAATTCTGTCCTTGTTCCAAGTCTACATTAATTTTTATCAGAAACAACCTAGCTGCAAGTTGAGATTTCATTGGCTATTTTCCTAAGCAGAGGTTTCAGCTTAAAACTTTAAAAACATCCACCTGGGATTATAGATCATTCCCCCCTAAATTCAATTAAGTAATGACAGCTCCTTACATAAATTTACTGGAGACCATAAGAGAAAAGAAGTTATCGAAAAAATGCTATGTCAAATGTTCTTGATCTGATACAAAGGAGATTAGTACATGACATTAAGGCAGAAGGAGAACTACAGCACTAATACATCACTTTGGTTTCCCGCCGTCAAACAGATTAACAAGGAGACAGAGCAATAACTTATTCATGCAAGCACACTTATTTACTTCATTAGATAAATGCTTGGTTGTGTTCAGGATTTTATTTTCTGTTGGCACATAGCACTAAGTGTTGCTGATTCTTTTTAAATGACCTTGCTACTGGGTCCATAAATTACCCCATGAAAGCAATTGCTTCTACAGAGCTCTACACATCTGAAATACATTTTGCCACAACTACATGTAACCAAAGGCCAATACACAGACACACTAATTCTTGCAAGTGATTTTTCTATAACTAAAACAGTTATTATGACAACAGTCAATAGTGCCCAAGGGGACTGTTAGGATAATGACAATCTTGCATTCATTAACACTAGATATCTGTAGGAGGGGACTTTTACAGCCTAATGTGATTGTCCTTTATCACTAACTTGACAGGCAGAAAGCATGGAGGGTCTTCCACATGCTGGAGACTCCCTTTCCCCCTTTTCCTTCTAACTGTAATTACAGGTGATAGTTATCAAATAAGTTGTCACTTGGCAGGAGGTTCCATAGGGCCAAAGCGGACACAGAAAAGGCTGTCTTTCTAGTGCTAGAGATAAGCCTCTCAAGCTGATAGTACAACCAGAGAGCCTCTCCAGTCCTCTCTGGTGGGATGTACAGATGTTATTGGGGTGTCGCAGTGTCTTAAGTATCCTGGCACACTACCATGTAGGGCTTTAAAGGTGATAACCAGCACCTTGAATTGCACTCGGAGGTAGACTGGGAGCCAGTGCAGCTCTTGAAGAAGTGGTGTGGCATGAACATAATGCCCGCACCCCATCACAAACCAAGCAGCATTCTGGACTAGCTGCAGCCTCTGAATGGTCAACAAGGGCAGCCCCATGTACAATGCATTGCAGTAATCAAGTCTGGAAGTGGCCAAAGCATGTGTGATCATGAGCAAGGAGTCCTGGTCCAGGAGCAGGCGTAACTGTCGCACAACACAGAGTTGCGCAAAAACCCTCCTAGCCACAACTGCCACCTGCTCTTCAAAATGGAGTCAGGAGTCCAGGAGGACCCCCAAGTTATGCACCGGGTCTGTTTGGGGCAAAACTGCCCCATCCAAAACCAAAGATGGTAGCTCCCCGGATAGTGCAGGACCCCTGACCCACAGCCACTCAGTCTTGCCAGGATTCCGTTGTAGCCCATTTTCCCGCATCCAGACCCTAACAACCTCCAGGCACCTCGAAAGGACTTCCACTGCATCACTAGGGTCCCCACGGGCTGAGATATACAACTGGGTATCATCTGCGTATTGATGATACCTCACCCTGTGGGAAAGGATGATCTCACCCAGCAGTTTCATGTAAATGTTAAATAGGATGTTGTTCCCATCTGAGAGAGATGTCTGGAGGTAGGGATGGATGTGTACAGAGAATAATAAATTGAGACTACATCCTGATAAGACAGAAGTTATGCTAGTTGTGGACAATCAAACTCAGGTTGGGAGAATTTACCTCGTTTTGAAGGGTGTGGCTCTCCCTCCGGGAGAGTTTGTGTTATCTGGATGTGCTACATGACCTGGCTCTGTCTATGCAACATCAGATACCATCTGTGTTCATGTCTGCCTTCCATCTTATGCAGTGCTTTGCCCAGATTTGTCCAGTCCTGGATAGAAAATCCTTGATAATGTTGACCTATGCACTGGTAATCTCTAAGATCAATTACTGCAATGCTCTCTACTTGGGGCTGCCCTTGAGGAGATGCTGCAGTGGGTACAAAATGCAGCAGCTAGACTGATTATTGGTATTAGTCATTTTGACCATATCATCTAGTCTTAGCTAGTTTGTATTGGTTGTCTGTTGCCAGGTTCAAGGTAATGGTGTTAACATACAATGCCCTCAAAGCTTTATGACCACATTTTCTGTCAGAGTGCCTCTTCCTAAGAAATTGTACCTGGAGCACCCAGGGTTAGTCAAATTATGGATATTCACACCCAGATAAGTTTTAAAAAGGTTGTAGCTAGATCATCCCCCCCCCTTGCTGTGACTCCCTTATTGTGGAATGAGTTACCAGTGGAAATTAGATCTGCTTCCAAATGAATGTTTTTTTGGAAATGACTAAAATGTTCTTATTCCAACAGTGAGGTGAGATTTTGGAATATTGGTCTGGAATATTGGTTCATTGGCTTATAACATACGAGTAGCGTTTACTGTTTTACTTGGATATCATCCAGGTAGGTTAATGATGGTGAACCTTGGCACTCCAGATGTTTTGAACTTCAATTTCCCAGAAGCCCTGATCAGCAGGAGTGCTGAGTTGGGCTTCTGGTAACTGATGTCCAAGAACACCTTGAGTGCCAAGGTTCCCTATTATTGAGGTAAGTATTTTATTTTTTTAATTAAATTTTAGCTAGCTGTTAATTGATTGAATTATATACTGTATATGCTGGCATATAAGACTACTCCCCCCCCCCTGAAAAACATGCCTCCAAGGGGGGGGGCATCTTATATGCCGGGTGCACTTCAGTTGGGATAGACATAGCTGCCCATAGTGGCCTCCCAATGCCCACCTGGTGCCCATAGTGGCCTCCCGATGCCCACCCACCTCATTCTACATACCATCCAGTATCACGCGGTATCCAGCGTGGCTGTGGTCAGCATCAGCAGCGAGAGAGGGGTGCCAGCCTTTTCGGCGTGACCGGCCCATTCTGCTCGGCAGGAAGCAGTGGTGCTCCACCCCACCCCTTGTCTACGCAGAGGTCGCACATGCGCACTTGCGCACCAGTTTTATTTGGTGTGTGGATGGTGTGCAGAAGAGGGGGTAGTCTTATACGGCGAGTATATAACAAACTATATTTTGAGTGCAAATGTTGGGGGGTCGTCTTATACGCCCAGTCGTCTTATACGCCGGCATATATGGTAATTTGTTTCTCTTCATATTATGTTTATTTAATGTTGTAAGCTACTCAGAGTGGTGCTTGCACCAATTTGATGGAATATAAGTCAAACAAATTAACAAAAAAAAAAGCTCCCCCTCCTTGCTGACCCATCATAGTATTGCACTGGCAAAGAGGGAAAACATATTTATTTTCCTTCTTGCTCTGATCACCAATCAAAGCTGCTATGTTTGCAATCAACTGCAACTTTGGTTGGCAATTAAAGGAAAAAAGGGAAATAAATATTTCCCCTCTCCTTGCCAATCAGCACAATGACAGTTTGGCAAGGGGAAAATGTATTTACACTTTCCTTTCCTCTGTAAAGAAGCAGGAGAAATGTAAATTGAAAACATCCAATAGCTGGCAAGATTATTATCAGATGTTGACATAGGAAACAACCTTTAAAGGCTGCTGCCTCTATTAAAGGCTGCTGCCTCTATTAAATGCCTCTATTAAATGATGTCCCAAGTGTTTAGAGATGCTTGGGATACATTTTTCAACAGTCTTCAAAAGTATTACTCTTTATTTATTTATTCTTCGGATTTATATTGCCCCCCAACTCCAAAGACTCTGGGCGGCTCACAGAAAATAAAACCAATCACATTTTGAAAACCAATAAACACCATTAAAACTGATGGGTGTTCTAAAAATATCAATGAAAGGGAAGTTGGAGTGCTCCAGTATCCACAAAATGCAGACGCTTCATGCCCAGGACAACACCAGAGAACATGAAAGACTACCCAAAGTGCTCATTTAGACATGCTCTCATTTTGAGAGGGAATGCTTATGAAAATATAATGACTTAAAATACATACAAAGGCTATCCTGACTACCCCAAAATTAATACTTCAATCCTCAGGTAGTAGATATGATCAGTAGTTAAACCACAATTCCTAGTTATCTGCTTTGGTATTTGAGCCTGCCTAGCTTATAGTGTTCTACTGAACTATGAATAGAGCACCATTCCCCCCTGGAAGTTTTAATTGATCAAAATATCTCAAGAGATTCTGCACATACCAGAATTCAACAAACCAGAAGCCCCATACTAGCTATTCTGTAGGCGGCTGCTGACTGTCTCCTGTTATTATTTTTACACACTAGGTTTTTATTAAATAGTGGAGTATATGAGTTGTGCGGTATTAGCTGACCCCAATGAGACTTCGAATGTATTAATCTCGGATGACAGGGTTAGGATTTGTAACCAGAATCTAAGGCAGAATTCCAATATCCCAGTAATAAATTAATAAATATTCAAATGTAATAATAAATTGTTCATTATTTCCACAGCTGGCCAGCCTTTAACTGAAAAAGAAAACAAACAAAAGATGGTACTAAAATATTAAAACAATCATCAACAAAATACTGTAACATATTCGCAAATATAAAATGATAAAATTATTATTTATTTATTATTTATTTCTTCTTATTTGCTATCCCGCCCCAATCGGGTAAACCCGACTCTGGGCGGCTTACAATATTGACTAAAAAATCACTAGGATACACATATAATAATACAAATAATACTTAAACTAATGTTTAAAACTTTAAAACTGATGCTTAAAACTTAAAACTGATGCTTAAAACAGAGCAAGAGTTAAAGCTGAAAAGAGATAAAAACCGGAAAGGGTGGCTGTCCACTAGATCAGCCACCCTACATAGGATCCCGCATTCCCGGGTCCCCACACTTGCCCTGCCAGCCAGGTTTTTAACCCCCTCTGAAAGGGCAGGAGCTCTGTCTGAAGGCACAGCTCAGTTGGAAGGAGGTTCCAAAGGGCCGGGGCGAACACAGAGAAGGCCTTCCTCCTAGTGCTAGAGAGGTGAGCCTCTCTAGCCGATGGAACTACAAGAGAGCCCCTCCAATCCGCCCTGGTGGGACGGACAGATGTTCTTAGGGTGACGCGGTCTCTTAGGTATCCTGGCTCACTACCATATAGGGCTTTAAAAGTAATGACCAGCACCTTGAATTGCACCCGGAGACATACTGGCAACCAGTGCAGCTCCCGAAGCAGCGGTGAGGCACGAGCATAACGCCCGCACCCCATCACTACCCGGGCCGCCGCATTCTGGACCAGCTGCAGTCTCCGAATGGTCACCAAAGGGCAGCCCCATGTAGAGCGCATTACAGTAATCAAGTCTGGATAAATAATCAGTCCAGCTACAGCAAACCTACCCAATTTCATAAACCTGGGTAAAAAAAATAGAACTTTGAAAGACAGTGAAATGAAAATAAAGTTATCATCTGCAAAGCTTTTTAGTGGAGGGCAAACTACAGTAAAACCTCACATAAAGAGCACCTTGCTTAGAGACTAAGTCACTTAAAGAGCAGAATTTTCTCTGAATGGTTGCCTCACTTAACAACTAAAACCAACCAAAAACTTGCTTAACAACTAAACTGAGGTTCGCAACCCACCCACCCCGCTCCCCGGTCACAATTGGTCACTTACAATAAGTTTCACTTAAAGAGCAAACTCACTTAAAGAGCAATCCTGTGGAATGGATTATGCTCTTTAAGCAAGTTACCACTATATAGTGCTTTCTAATAGCTTTCCAAATTAAACATTACTATAGTCTTCCAACTTTTAAAAAGCCACCTTGTGTGATGTTGATTTTACATTCCAAATAAATATTTTGTGTTTTTGCAAAGTATTATTCTTTTTAAAAAATTGTTAATATTCCTGAGCAATGAAGAAATCATGACCATCTCAACATTGTTACTTTGGATGAAGTGTTGACAAGGAGTTTTGCAACTGACAGCAAGCTGTGTTATCATCTGCCTAATGGTGAATCATATATGTTTCAATTAAACAAAAGGCTTGTCACCTCCAGATTTAGAATCATTGGATTTTTGGTAGATTTTGTAGTACTAAAATATACATGTATTTATGTGCATGTGCACATATATACAGATAATCAAGCAATACTCAACAGATTTATTATTTCACATGATCTTTTGAGTCTAAGGCAGGGATTTGAAAAATTGTCAATCAAATTTTCATTTGGTTTTTCATTTTAACATCAACAGTCTCATTCTGCCCTGCCAAAAAACACATACTTTGGTGCAGTTTTAGAATGGATTAATCTCCTCCAAAATGCATCACAGGCCTCTGAATGCATAGATTTCCCAGGCAAGGTGCATGCCATTTTATACAGTTTGACTCCAATGCAAGAAAAAAAAATCCATAGATAATACAGGTTAAAAAGACTTTATGAAGGTCATTTAAGATTATAGGAAAATATATTTTGTACATAGACAGGAACAGAAGTGAATATTTCACATCAATTAACTTGTGTATCCAATGTATTTACCTTGGATACCTTGGAGTCGTTATTCAGCAAGGAGTCCATACACTGGTAGACATTTCCGTGACAACATTCTGCACATGCAAATAGACCTGAGAAATCAAGTCCATTTGCATGCGTTTTTTAAGCCATTTGGATATCACGTCACCTGCTGACTAAGCAGACCATGACGTGTGCCCTTCATTTTCACCTTGCCCATGGGAACTGACAGAGGACACTTTGCTGAGTTTTAGTCATGGACTAACATCATTGACAATAGATAGGCAATACTGCCTAGTTAGACCGCTGAAGCCCCCGCACCCCAACAAAGCTGTCACCTTGACAGGTACAATATCATAGAGTGCTTAATGGTGCCTCTGTATTTGTTTAAAAACAGTTCTAGAAATGATTAAATGGAAGGTTATAGACATCAGCCCATTAACATTATTGAACTTTACATAATTTCAAACGTAAGCAGATGTTGATGGGGTATCAAAATCATGGTTTAGGAATATTGAAGGCTCACATATTTTGGTTTCTTTATACATTTGCTAAGCCATCAGAAAAATATTGACTCTGAAGATATTGGACTCTACCACTAATCCTTTACAAACATAGGCAGTGGTGAGAAACAAATGAAAGTTTATTTATTTATTTATTCATTACATTTATATCCTGCTCATATTTTCCCACTCTGGGCAGCTTACAAGATTTTTTTTCTTTATAAGAGAAAATTAGACATAAATAATAAACACACTAAATAAATTATAAAAGCAGCAAAAATCAAATAAATTATAAATAGCAATTAAAAAACAGAGTTGAACTCTGATCTCTAGATGGTCATAGTTGTCAAACCCTGCTGGAAAGATAGGATACTGAAAATTATCTATATCACTTTCTTTCACTTTTCACATTTAATGTACAGATATATTTTCCAAGTCCCAAAGCAAAAGGACATGTGAAAGGGCTGCAAGCATTGTAGTTGTACCTGTTTTGTTGTTCAGTCGCACAGTCGATTCCGACCCTCTGCGACCCCATGGACCACTGTCCGCCAGGCACTCCTGTCCTCCACCCCCCCCTCAACTCGCTCAGCTCTGTGCCCATTGTCTCCACGATACCATCTAGCCATCTCATCTTGGGCCGGCCCCTTCCTCTTTTGCCCTCGACCTTTCCAAGCATCAAGGCTTTCTCAACTGAATCCTCTCTTGTGCAATTAAAATGTGTGCCCTTGAATATCTTATTTTTAATTCATATCCTTCACCCTTTGCCAACTCCAGACACCTAATAATAGTAAAATAGTATAAAAATAGACACAAGTAAAATTAAAAGATAAAAAATATCAAAGCCACCATTTAAAATAGTAATAAAAGCTACCAATAAGAAAACACTTTAAAAAGCAAAAACAACATCCAGCCAGTTGAAGCTGTCCTGAAAATTACCCTTTGCCTAAAGAAAAACTTGTTTGCCCTCTAGATGAAGGAAAAGAGGGAGTTGGCTCATGCAACCTCTTTTGGAAGTGAGTTCCAGACTCTGAGAAGAGCCACTGAGAAAAATATACTCTGTGAATGAAAACGTTTAATTCATTTTCATTTTAAAAAAAATCGGGGGTTGTGGGGAAATTAGAGATACCTTGCCTTTATTAGTCATTTTATAGCCATTTATATAGTCTTATATAGTCACATTTAGCCTTGCTTTAGTAAATCAGCCTTGCCTTAGTTAGCCATTGAATTCTTGTTGTAGTTAGCTATTGAAGCCTTGTTTGTGCACTACAAGGAAGTGAGCCTGCCCATATTTGGTCAGCAGTGAGTCAGCAATATAGGACATGCCTGGGCTTGCCTGGGCAAGTCCAGGCATGTACACTGACCATGAGGCGGACCACCTTTACTCTGCCCATATAAGGTATTTCCTGTGAGCTATTTCCTGTAACCTGTAACCCCACCTGTAACCCTTCCCCTCACCTGCAGCCTTGACCTTATAAGGTTACAGGTTGAAATGCTTGACTGTGATTGGATATTGTTGACCCCCACCATTTCCTGTATACCTGAACCTAATAAATACATGCTAACCTGAGTGGGGGTATTCCAGACCCTCCCTTTCTTTTGCACCAAGATCTCAGACTGCGCAGTCTTTTCTTTCCTTCTCCCTTTGTTTCTACTGCACCACGGAGCTGGCCTCCCACATCTGGTGCCCTCTCTGAGGCCTTCTTTTTGAAACAACAACGCAGATCGCGTTTTGAAACCACAGCAAGGCAACGCGGGTGAAGAATTTGAGACAATCTGAACGTGCAACGACGCTGCTTCATCGCCCACGACCAGGAAGGTCTGCCTACTCACGACCAGAAGGAGGTCTGCTCACCCACGACCGGAGGAAGGTCCAAGGCGCCGAATTCGTCCTTTTCAGGATTTTGGGTGAGTGAACAAGTCAAGTTAGACACAAGTAGGCTGAAATCATGGGCAGTTCCCTCTCTTCCCCGCAACAGACATTTCAAAAAGACCTTCTTTTTCTGCTAACCAAGAATGGCTACACTACCACTTCAAAGGAAGTGGAAGACTTAATTCTTGCCATTGAGGATGTTTGCCCTTGGGTTCCACAAGGGGGCTCTCTGGATCTAAAGACCTGGGATAAAATAGGCACAGTCTTCCAAAGCCATCCTAGAGTCACTGTGCCTGTCCAACACACCTGGTATAAGGTCCGTGTGTGTTTGCAAAGTCTCACCCCAAAGAACATCCTCCTAGACCTAATGCCGCCAGAAGACTTGCCTCAAATTCTTCTGCCCCTGCCCACTGCAGAACTTCCGGTTGCCTTGCCCACCGCGCCTCCGCCTTACAACAACAGGGAATGGAAGCCCCCAGACCCCCCAGGGCAGGAGGTTAAAAGACTGTATCCAGACCTTACCACCTCACCCCAGGTTGAGCCTGCTGGCTCACAGCCCCCTCAGCTTGGAGGGCAGCCTGAGCAACGTTCAGCCTTTTCATCTGCTCTAGCTCAAGTCATGCTGGAAAGTTCCGGTGCTGATGCTATGGCATCTCCTGTCATCCAGGGCACTCCAGTGGTGGCTGGAGCAGCCGCGGTCCCTGATCAATGGGTTCCGCTAGCAAAGGAACTTAAAAATGCTGTTACTGAGTCCAGAACGTACGCGCCTTTTACTAGGGCGGTGATGGATGGCCTGCTCACTTTTAAGATGATTCCAGAGGACTGGCGTATGCTAATCAAGGACTTGATCCCCCCAGCAGAGGCAAATGGGTGCCATGATCTCGCCGCTGCATACCAGAGGACCAATCCTTCAGTACCCATGGAGATACTCATGGGTGAGGGCTACTGGCCCATGGGCTAATCGTCACACCAGAAAAGGTTCAGCGGATGCCGCCCTACCAAGACCTGGGACACAAACTTTCTGCTGCTATTCCAGTCATGCCAGCCATCAAGACCCCTGAAGCCTTCACTTTGGTGCAATTGCAACAGCTACTTGGCACAGCATAGCCATCGTGGACATCTTTCTCACACACACCACGCAAAAACATTTATTCCCTTCCAGAGGTGGTGTCTGATCTTTTGTGCAGTTTACAGAATATGACATTGACTCTGTTTGCTTTCGTCTTTCACAGGAGCAGGTGGTTGTTTTGTACCAGCATTCTGAAACTTTCCAGGTTGCCATCGCTGATTTTTGGGGATTTATCTGCCATAACCCTCCTCTGTCTCTCTCCCCTTCCCTTGCATAATGCAGTGACTCTTTTCACAGATGGATCACCTGAACGTGGGGCCCTAACATGGAAGGACCCCGAAGGCGAGTGGAAAATCCTTTTCACTGATAGGCAGACCTCTGCCCAGCGATCTGAAATTGCTGCTGTAATTCTTGCTTTTCATACTTTTCCTGATACTCAATTTAACCTGATTGTTGACACCCAATATGTTTACAGGCTTCCTTTTTACACTTGCTGAATATTATCTGTCTCCCTTGATGGATTCTTGCCTTGGCTGCCAGGATTGGGTTTGCTTAAGAATATAATAATTGTTGCTATTGCATTCATATGTGTCATGCTATGTTGTTCTCCCAGTCTCATATCCACACTCCATCAGTGTTGCTCTGCTGTTAAACCAGCCTCTGGTCTCACAAAAAAGCAAATTTATCAACTACGCTATCACACACTTGGCCCTGAAGCAGAGGAGCTGACTGGCGAAGAAATGTTGGCCCTGATGCGTTAGTAAATAAAAAATAAAAAAGGATGAGATGTGGGGAAATTAGAGATACCTTGCCTTTATTAGTCATTTTATAGCCATTTATATAGTCTTATATAGTCACATTTAGCCTTGCTTTAGTAAATCAGCCTTGCCTTAGTTAGCCATTGAATTCTTGTTGTAGTTAGCTATTGAAGCCTTGTTTGTGCACTACAAGGAAGTGAGCCTGCCCATATTTGGTCAGCAGTGAGTCAGCAATATAGGACATGCCTGGGCTTGCCTGGGCAAGTCCAGGCATGTACACTGACCATGAGGCGGACCACCTTTACTCTGCCCATATAAGGTATTTCCTGTGAGCTATTTCCTGTAACCTGTAACCCCACCTGTAACCCTTCCCCTCACCTGCAGCCTTGACCTTATAAGGTTACAGGTTGAAATGCTTGACTGTGATTGGATATTGTTGACCCCCACCATTTCCTGTATACCTGAACCTAATAAATACATGCTAACCTGAGTGGGGGTATTCCAGACCCTCCCTTTCTTTTGCACCAAGATCTCAGACTGCGCAGTCTTTTCTTTCCTTCTCCCTTTGTTTCTACTGCACCACGGAGCTGGCCTCCCACAGGGGGTGGGGGTTCTTCCTTGAAAGATGTTTTTCCCCTCAAAAATTAATATTTTATAATATATTTAAATTTCATAGCATTTCTGTGCTCTTCTAAGCACAGTTAACAGAAGTCTATTTCAGCTGTGTCACAGAAGGAAATAGGCTGACATTTACAGCTATCCTTGAGCAGTTCTATACAATTTTGACAGAATTATTTATCAGACATCATAGACCTTTATGTTTATGAACATTATCTTCTTATATGTGTTAAGCACTATCTACAATAACAAAGAATTCTATCTTTTAAACCTGGAAGCAGCTTTTCAAAAACCTTCCACAGACATCAGTCAGTACTAAAGGTAGATTACTTGGCAATGAGGAAAGAGGATTTTCCCTCAACCTTAATTGGCTGATGGAAAGCTATTATAATGATTTCTTAAAGCCAGCTGTGAAGATCATGAGCCTGACCTCACAAATGTTTGTGATGTGCAACCTACACCCCCATGACTATTCTTAACACATAGCTACCATTTTCAAGTTCTTTAGAAAAATTCCTCACTGTAAACACACGAGGGCATTTCGTCTAGTGGATGGCGATACAAGCCTCCTTGAAGTCTTATGGGAAAACAACTTCCCCTGGTGGGAAATCCTGCCTCAGCAAGTTGGTTGTGCCAGTTCCAGTGGGGGGGGGGGGAGCCAATGATCCATTAGTAGAGAAAATTCCAGGATTAAATGCCATGTTTTGTACAATCTAAGCCAGAAAAAAACCATTCAGGAGATGTTAGGGGTCTGCCACATTTTCAACATTCTTGCAACCCAACAAAAAGCATTAGTTAATCCTGAATCTTGTTCCTACTTCCCATGCATTTTGCAATGGCTTCTGTTATTGTTCTTCTTGATCGTTTCTCCTCCTTAAACAGCAGCTACTCCCCCATCCCAATGCCCTTTAAGAAATTCATGAATCCAACAGATCCAATGTCAGATCAGACCAATCCATGAAACACCCTGTTCCAGGGTTTTGTTACTCACAGTGGTAATTTTCAGCCCATTCAAACATAGACATGGTGAGGGCTTTCACTGCAATGCAATTCCCACCCACTAATTTAATTTCTCCTCACTAGCTGATAGAAGACTACTTGATTCTATATATTAAAACTAAGAAGCAAAGCACACTGAAACAAAAGAAATCTTTAGGGCTCTTCTAAAAATAGGATCCTGAAGGACAGGGGTGCCTGGCGTATGATGGTCCATGGGGTCGCAAAGGGGCTTACTCAACTATGTGACTGAACAACAACAAAAAATAGTGAAATGGCCAAATGTATTTATATAAAAATAAGGAATGCATTAAATTATCTTCTTTTGCTACTATTATTGAGGTTTTCATTAGAGTTGTTTAATTTGTGTGATATGCTCAGGGGGTGGTGTAAAACACTGGATCCTTATGTTGGACTAGATTCAGCGTTTCTCAGCCTTGGGCCCCCAGATGTTCTTGGACTTCAATTCCCAGAAGGCTCGATCAGCAGATGTACTGACTTGGGCCTCTGATAACTGAAGTCCAAAAACACCTGGGGGCCCAAGGTTTAGAAACCCTGTTCATTAGAGCTTCCAGGGTCCATCATCATGAGTAGCCAAGCTGCCTGGAGCTTTTGAGAGTTGAAGTCCAAAAACAATTGGGGATCCATATTTGAGAACCACTAGTACAAAGGTAGAAGATATAATGAACTATGCAAGCTCCATAGAGAGGGGGGGAAACAGCAATAGGGGGAAACAGACAGGCTTTTTTTTAGGGAATGGATTCTAATCAATATTCAATCCCACCTGAGCAATTCAAAGCTGTTATTTGCCTTATTTCATAGTGCAAGAAATATATTTGTGATGCCGCACATGTACAAGCACTATTTAATGTAAAACTCCGGATGCTAGCACAGACAATTCTAGGACTCAAGTGTAAAACAAACATCTTATCAGGAACAGCCAAACTCTTGAACCAGCTGCCAACAATACGATGCTCTTTTTTGCAGCATTGAGATTGTGGCCTGCAAACTAAATCCAAGAAATTGTAATGCTAGCGTACGGGCAGAGAGAAAAAATGTTTTTAATGAAAGCAAAAGTAAACAGACATCCTGAATTTGCAGACAACAGGCATTTGTTGTTGAGATTATTTGTTTCTGAGCTGCCATTTATGATTCAGATCTGTTAATGTGCACAGAGCACCTCAAAGATGTTGCTATTGTCAGCATATGCTTCAGCCAAACATGGAACTGAACAGCCACCCAGAGTGGGAGAATATCTCAGATGGGTGGGATATAAATGAATGAATGAATGAATGAATGAGAAGTCCTTTTCTTCCTGCACATGCCATACTTGAATATTATAAACAACACTCACCAAAAAGAAAGACTTGCTTTCCTCAGGGGTGTGAATGGGGCCATTTCAGCATGCTTTAGCAGGCACTTTATATGGTCAGGCTGCTACCTCTCCAAAAGGACTGATTTTGTCAAACACCCAAAAGCCATTCAGATATATTCATTGGCAAATGGGTTAATGGATTCTGGCTTTGAAAAATGAACTTCTTTAGATGCTTATAATTTGATGGATAGTTAACTGCACACATATTGGTAAACAGAGGTGAAAAACAAATTAATTGGAGGGTGCATGGTTTATTGTTTGTTTGTCGCTTGATAGATGGATCTCATTATTTTTCTTGGGTAGACAAAGCCGTGACAGCTTCCAGAGAAAGGAGAAGTGGCAGCTTCAGGAAAATGCTTACAGATGGACAGCCAGCAGGCTAAAAATATTACTTCTGTCCACCTCATCAATAAACCGGCTTCATGCAGAATGGCAATTATTCTTCTCCTGCTTGGGTTGTCCTTTGTGAGGCATAAAGACAGTTATTGATAATAGGGGAATGTACAACAGAATACATGCAGCAATATAAACTCATTTGCTATGGTAAATCTATGTTGGGTAGCTAAACAGCTTTTTTTAGACCATTATTTAAGATGGCAGCCTGCACTTGTCAATGTCTAACAGGATTATGTTGATCCTATATTTTGTTACTAACCTGCTAATGATTAATGATACAGATTTATTATTTGCCTATATTTAGATACAGTGCATTCTACATAACAAAGTCCACTACACTCTTTTCAACATCTATTTTAGCTTCTACATTTTATGTTGGTACAAGGACAAATCTAGTATTTGCTGTTGGTGCATACATTGTGTAGTTGTTCAAAGGGACAGAGTAGCTTCACAGAGCCAGTCAGTTCAGGATATTTAATTTTTTAAGATAGCTTACAAAAATCACATGGCATGGGGTGTATAGAGCCAAAGAATGCCCTTTGTTGCACTGACTAGTCTTTAACAATATTCAAAGTGTAGATTCAAAATAAATACCTTTATGATCCCAATGGACTTCTTTGCTTCAGCCCAATGGGTGAGGAAACCCTACGAAGGAATTGTGATTCTGGAGTTGAGCGACAAAGAGCAAGAAAGCTGTACAGTCAAGAGCTACTATTCCTACACAGGAACATAAGCTAGTAGAATTTCAATATCTTTGTGCAAGAGCAGCATTGGAAGGGTGAATTCACATAGTGATCTTATGTGCCAGCATTTTATTTTAGGGTTTTAGAGACTCTATGTGGACGCTGTGATAAATATATCTTGGACTTTGTTCTCATTTGGTTTCAAAGAGACACATGGATTCTTCAAGCAACTCCTGCTCTGGTGCTGGCCAAAAGAACTCAGGGTATACAAGTTATAGCATTCAGTTTTGTCACATCACTATTCTTGTTTGTTATATGAGTACAGTAATACCTCGGATAATGTTTGCCTTGGATAATGCTAAAATCGGATAACACCGGGGAATTTGAGGCAAACATTTGCATCACACATTAACATAACATTGTGCAATGCAAATGTATGTCTCAAACTCCCCAACTTGATCTCTGCCCCAAAGCCTGCAGGGCTGGAGACCAGCCCTGTGGGCTTTGGGGTAGAGATCTACCAAGGAAAACATTGCTGGTTTGGTTGGGGGGAGATCAGGCATGGGCCTGATCTCCCCCCAACCAAACCAGCGATACAAAGCTCGGATCAGTGGCATGTCTGGAAGCAGAACGGGGGCTCCCCACTGCTGTGCCCTTGGCAGTGGTGGCACGTTTGGAAAGCTGACCGGGGAGCCCCCCATCTGGCTTCCCAAATTCACCACTGTTGCAATTGGCACTTGGCCTGGGTGCGCGCCCCGTGGTCCCTTCCCCATGCCAGCTAGCCATCGCAGTATGCGATGGCCGGCTGAGTGGGGGAAAGAACCAGGCATGCTCCCTGCTCCTTCCCCATTCCAGCTGGCCATTGCAATGTGCAATGGCCAGCTGGGTTGGGGAAAGAATGGTGCGCGTGCAGGGGTTTCTGAAGAGAGGCTGGGAAAAACTTTTCCCAGCTTTTCAGAAGCTCCCCCCAGCCTGGATTGCTAAGGGGCTTAGCCATCCAGGTAAGGGGGGGGCCTTCTGAACAGAGGGTGGGGAAAGGGTCCCTAGCCTCTCTTCTTGACTCGGGCTCCACGTTGACTCAGCCTTCAATCTTTCTGAAGTCGGTAAAATTAGGACCTAGCATGTTGGAAGCAAAATGCTAATTAACTTGTGAACCAACCAGAGAGTGCACTAAGCGCTGTGGGATGGTATAGAAATGCAGGATGGTATAGAAGCTTTGCTTTGCTTTTGCTTTGGTGGGGTCAGTCTGTACAGACAGGGACAACTACTTGTCACAAATATAGATGCCAGTTCCCCCCCCCCCACCTGTACCAGCACGCCATCAAGACTGTCAACAAGGTCAGTCACAACAGAAATGGCTCATTTACTTGTTCATCTTTTCATATGATTTATTCCATCTTTTCCTAACAATGTCTCATTTGTTTTCTATGCAGGACAAACAGGACAATCCCTGGGCAAAAGAATGACTGACCACAAATCTGGCATCAGGAATGGCAACAGATAGAAAATAGTTTCGAAACACTTCAGCTTCCCAGGATACTCTGTTGTAGATCTTAAAGTGGCTCCAGTGGAACGAAAAGGCAATATAAAGGAGAATGGAGAAGGAGACATAGGGAATTTCCAAGATAAACAAGTTTCAGTGCATCTCTTAGGACTCAATACGGATCAAGGTTTCTTAGTATACAACATATCTTTAATGACTCAATTGCCTCTAATATCTTACAGATATAAAACAGTTCTTCCTTGATAGACTGACAGTATTCCCAGTGTTCCTGCAACAGCCAAGTCCATCTGGCTTACAGCTGGCCAGGATCTTCTAATTAAAGCAATTAATAGCCTGATAATCCCACGTGTCTGTAAATGAACTGTCACCACTACATCTATTATCTGTATCATCATCTGGTTATAGGGATAGGTACAAATATTCACTTTACACTCATTGTCTGAGGAAGTGGATTTTGACCTACAGAAGCTTGTAATGAAGTGTTATCTTTAAAGTGATACAATATTTTGCTATTTTCCTCTTTTGTTTGACTAATTTGTTTATCACATGTTTTTAAAGGTCCCTTTGTTTCAATCCTTAACATAACAAAAGATATGTGCACTTACGTTTCAAAAATTATACAAATGTTTGTTTGGGGACCTAGCCTTCATCAAATGCTACTAATTAAGAGAAAGAAACTGCAAGCCTAAACAGATTTTACTTGAAGTTAAGCACCAGTCATGGCAGCAAATGCAAGGGCACTTACTTATGAATAAAAATGTACACAACTATAATGTACCATGTGTCCTAAAGCACTCAGACCCCTGAACTCAGTGGACTTACTTCCAAGGAAATAAGGAAAACATTGAGATGTTAAAAAAATTAGGTCACCCTTGCTCAAAAGCCCGCCATGTCTGATTCCAGGGTTCAGTGCTCACATCTGTTTACAGCCAAAGAGCTACCTGAGTCTTCAGATGTTTCCATGGACATGTGGCAGGCATGTCTCAACACCAAAGTACACAGAACGCTGTTTACCTTCCCACCAAAGTGGTCCCTATTTATCTACTTGCAATTTCTTGCTTTCGAACTGCTAGGTTGGTGGGAGCTGAGACAGAGATGGAAGCTCACTCCGTCATGCAGTATTTGAGTCATCAAGTTCAGTGTCTTAACCACTTGAGCCACCCCAGTCCCTAAAAATGTTTTAGTATTCAATTAAAAATAAACAAAATTGACATTACCTTCAATCTTGTAGGACCAGAGAAAAATGTATAAAGATAAACAGATGACTGTTATGAGTCTTCTTCTGCACCAGACTAAAGAACTCTAGTCTGTGCCTGAGGATGTCAGGCTGAAGCAAACACTGTCAGATCTTACTGGCTCTGAATGTTTAGGATGCGCAGAAAAGCAGCCTGGTCCAGCCCAGACAGCACTTCAAACTAAGTGTAGGGTGTAAGTAAAAGCAGAACCAACTATTCACATGCCTTTTAAAGAGTGCAGATCAAATGCACATGGGGTGGGGGTGGGGTGTGTGCAAGGAGAAGCAATATAAATATTCCCCTGGAAGCCTTGGTGATAATCTGGTACCTACAATATGATTACTGGCCTCCTTGATTGTACCGTACAATTTTGAATGACAACTGACTTTTCCACAGATGTTCCAGAACCCTGGCACTTGAATCTTTCACACATGCAGCCACAACAGTGACTGATCTGTTAGGAGAGTTATTTTGACATGTGACTTGATATAATGAATAACAACATCTCTGCATGATGCTATCATGTCTCAAATATAGATTCTAGCTCTATTCAGGGATTATTTAACTGTTTTTAGTCAACATGTGAGCTGGAAAGTTCTCAGTTCTTCATCCAGTGGCTATCATTTTTTCTATATAAAAAGCAAAGGAGAATGTCATGCTCATGTAAGGTCCCCATGCAACCATAAACTCTGATTTTCCCAAGGTCTTGCTTCCATTGTAGAATGTACACATTAGTGGCAACATGCAAACATATCCCTTTTCACTTGGAGAAAACAATGATGAAGAAAGAGGAGTTAAACTATCTCCTGTTCACTTTGGATGAAAAAGGGTAAGTGAATAAGGTTTTGTTGTTGTTCAGTCGCACAGTCGATTCCGACCCTCTGCGACCCCATGGACCACCGTCTGCCAGGCACTCCTGTCCTCCACCATCCCCCTCAACTCGCTCAGCTCTGCACCCACCGTCTCCACAACACCATCTATCCATCTCATCCTGGGCCTTCCCCTTCCTCTTTTGCCCTCGACCCTTCCAAGCATCAAAGCTTTCTCAAGTGAATCCTCTCTTCTCATTTGATGTCCAAAGTACTTTAGCTTCATCTTTATTATTTGACCTTCTAATGAGCAGTCAGGGATGATTTCTTCCAAGATCGACCTATTTGTTCTCCTCGCTGTCCAGGGGACTCTCAAAACTCTCCTCCAACACCACATCTCAAAGGCGTCTATTCTTCTGCGTTCAGCTTTCCTAATGGTCCAGCTCTCACAACCATACATTGCCACAGGGAATACCATTGCTTTGACTATGCGAATTTTTGTTTTCAATGTGATGTCTCTACTTTTCACTATGTTCCCCAGGTTTCTCATCGCTTGCCTCCCAAGAATCAGTCGCCTTTTTATTTCATGGCTGCAGTCACCATCTGCAGTGAGCTTTGATCCTAAGAAAGTAAAGTTTGTCACTGCTTCTACTTCTTCCCCATCTATTTTCCAGGGACTGATAGGGCCTGTTGCCATTATCTTGGTTTTTTTTGATATTGAGTCTCAAGCCAGCTTTTTCACTTTCTTCTTTCAGCCTAATCAGGAGCTTCTTTAGGTCCTCCTCACTTTCTGCCATTAGGGTGGTATCATCTGCATATCTCAAATTGTTGATATTTCTTCCAGCAATTTTGATCCCAAATTGTGATTACAAAATAATATAAAAAATAGGTTTTGAATTATAAGCAACTAGTCCATGTTTGCAGGAGGGAACTGCAGTTTAACCAAAGAAAAGACTAAAGTTTGATATGTTTTCAGGTTAGTTAAGTCATATAACACAAAGTATTCCTAACTATGAGTGACAGTGAAAACATGTTGCCCTGTGAAGTTGTTTTGCTTACTATATTTACCACTCAACTTCCTAAGAGCCTTGTAACTGAAACTCATAAAAATGAACATAATAAGCATAAGTGAGGGAAATGATGACCATCTCATTTGGTTGATAGCAATGTCTTTAGGAAGTTGATATCATGCCCAATGTCCAATTTCTTTCCTTGAAAAGATAGAAACAAAAGAATTGGCAGATGATTTTGAAAACAACCAACTCAGAAAAACCATTTCCCTGGTGATTTTTCAGAGTCAAATTCTGGTCTCCCAACAGTTTTCCTTTAAATATATGAAATAGAGTATGTCCCTCTATTGAGCTTAAATTAGACATGCTGCAACTGAATTATGTATGGGGCTCAGTGGTTAAGAAGCTTGCCTTGTTAGTTGGAAGGCCAGCAAGTCAGCAGTTTGAGACTCGGGTACTGCATGATGGGTTGAGCACCCATCTCTGTCCCAGCTCCTACCAACTTAGCAGATTGAAAGCAAGAAATTGCAAGTAAATAAATAAGGACCACTTTGTGGGGAAATATATTGGGGACATGAAAGGAACCTCTTTCAGGCATCCCCTGAGCGGAGTTTCTCCAGCAAAAAGCCTTTCAAACCAGAATAATTTATATCCCGAAATTATTATAATTGAATTGTATGCATTATAAACAATCGGTAATAGGTAAATCACTTAAAAGCACTGTTTAGTGGTTAAGACGCTGAGCTTGAAGACTGGAAGGTTGGGGTTCAATACTTGAATGCTACAACATGGAGTTTGGGGACCCAGAATAATTTCTGACACAAAATTTATTTATTTATTTGCTTAAAAGCTAGGGACACATTTTTATTGCCATTCATGAATGGCAAAATAAGAAAAAATGCATCCCTTTCTTGTTGCTCATTACCTGTCAGGTGTTTGCAATAAACACAAATAATACTCAAATTACTAAAAGTGTATTCTATTCTGCTTGCATTTTGTTTTCATTTCCTAATAAAATAGAGAGAAATATGAATAGGACCAATGGAAGACAGGCAGAGAAAGCCAGGAGGAAGGGCACAGAGAAACTAACTCCAGGCTTCAACTCAGACACACCTAGAAAGAGTCTCTAGTCTGCCAACCTGACAATCTTCTTTCCATAAAACAATGGTGGGTACTCATGGCTACCCAGATATTTTGGGCCTATAATTTTTGTCAGCTCTAGCTTGCATAACAAGTGGTCAAGGAAATTGGAGGTGGGGAGTAACTGGATCCATAGGAATGTTACCCTTCTCTACCAAATTTGTTGCCCAGGCTTGCTCGCCTGCTCAATCTTCTTCATACTCTACTGCCCGAATTTGATCCCAGAATGATTTACCTGGTACTCCTAATGTCCAATGCTTTTTATTAGGTTATGCATCAAATGATACATTTTTAAATGCTTCCAAAATGAGATCTCTTTTCCCTATTTGTTTGAAACTTAGCAAGCACAATTCCATTGAGGCAAGAGTTGGGGTGGGGAAATATGACTAAAAATACTTCCAAAGAGGAAGTAAAATGCAGAAAATACAAATACCAGCAGCGACACAAACAATGAATAAACCAGAATTAAAATAAAGTAATTAACCAGAATTATGAAAATGGGCAAAAAATTTAAGAGGAAAAAACTGGGCTGATGTTGCCTAAACCTTTAAACATTAACATGAATCATAATTCATCATCTATATCATTTCAAAGCACTCTCCTCAGAGAAACTGAGATTTATCTCATAATTTTAAATTTCAAAATTTTCTTGTGAAAATATTAGTACAGTACTTAGTTTGATAGGCTACTTTCCTAAGTCAAATCTATGTTGTCTAGCTCTACATAATGTATACATTTATATTTAACAAGAAAAAAACATAAAATGAGAATTAAGACATAATTCATACTTATTACAATGAATCAAAAATCAAGCTACTTCCTTCATATGAAGTGCTTCAGATATACATTTTCAGTAGTGCTGCCTTATTTACAAGATTTACCTACCAGTAAATTCAATAGTAAATCACAACTAGGAGCAGGTCCATTGTATAGTGTGGATTTAGTGAGTTACTCCTCCATAAATTCCACTGATTCAATGAGCTTACTCTGTTTGCAATGCTGCTGTATTTCAAGCTATATGAAAAAAAATAGCATGGACTGCCTCAAGGATTATTACCACTCAACACCATTTCTTATTGTTTTCTCATGTCCTTCTTACTTTAAGGATGGCTAGGGTTTTACACAACAACATGTCTCCTTACCAAGGAAATCCAGCATTCATACTAACTGCCTTTAGAGCTGCTGCTGCTGCTGTATCCTGCATGGTACAGATGAACTGTTTGTGCTCCATGGCTGAAATATGGTACTGTTGAAGGGGACATTTTTAATTTTATGCACTTCCTCAACAGCTTCAATTACTCTTTCCAGATGAAGGTGAATTATTCAGAATAACAGAAAGACTCCTTCCTTCACGTTTATTCGCATGGATGTGAGGAAATTTCCTTGGAGATCCCTAATCATCCCGAGAAGGATATTCTAATGAAAATCTATTCATTTTAGGGTCTTTCAAATGTATCACTGTATACCATAGGGATTAATATATATCATTTTTCCTTAGGCTGAATAAAACTATAAATGTCTCTAAATAAGACAGATTCTGTACGAGAGATCCCAAAATCCACTCTATAAAAACACAGATTATATTCAATTTAAAATGTGATTATTCTGTATAATTACCTACTTGGTTTACTTACAGGCCTTATCACATAAGTATGATTTTTTTAAACAAAGATAACCTGCTGTTGTATTTCAGCTCATTAATTTCATTGCCTATGCCCATGATGGGGAACCTTGACACTCCAGGTGTTCTTGGACTTCAATTACCAGAAGCCCAAGTTAGCATTCCTGCTGATCAGGGTTTCTGGGAATTGAAGTTCAAGAACACCTGGAGTGCCAAGGTTCACCATCACTGATCTATTCTCTTAATTTAATTTCTGGTACATGGTACATCATTTTGACTATGACACTGAAATCTTGCAGGAGGTAGGGTTAATGTAAACATATAACTAAATTTGGACAAGGGTGGAAGAAGTTAACAAGCATTATTAATGAAGATGGATATGTTGAAAATATCAGATAAAAATGATTTCTTGATTACTTTTTTGACTTTCGCAAGATTAATGATAGCCAAACAATGGGAAATTGTTCCTAACCTTAATATCAAAGAATGGTATAAAGAAGTATGGAATATTGCATTAAATGATAAATTAACATGGGAGATAAATGTTTAAAAAGGTTTGATTAAATGTAATATTTTTTGGAAAATATGGAAATATTTTACTGAATATGTAATGGAAAAGAAATGTGGACATAAAACTGTACAAGTTTGAAATTTTGGAAAGGCGAAAACAAGGAAAGATAATGATATTTTAAATAATACAATTGGTTCCACGTGTTGGTGAAAAGGGCACATATTAATTTCTTTCTGCTTATTTTCTTTTTTTCTTTTTAATTGTATTTTACCATATTATTTTATATGTTTAATAAAAATAATATTTTAAAAAATCTTGCAAGAGTTGGTTACATAGCAAGAGGTCTCAAAGCGAATGTCTTTAATATGACAAGTTCTTCTTTTATATCCACCTTTTTGTAATGAGTTGATTAGAACTGAAGCACTTAATTTGATGAGTGTACTATTCAGGTTTGTGCCAAATCAAGCACAGTAAAGCCTCTGAATGGTGACCACCCAAGGGACTGAAGGAAAGTGGTCCACATATGGAGGTCGTCAACATATGGAACGACTGTATTGATATGTGCACTGTTTTCTAGAAAATGCAAAAGATCAACTTTCTACTTCAATGTCAGCTTTTTCAGCTACTGTATTTCCTTTTTGCCATCACAACTCAATTAACAAAAAAATTGCAGTAAACTTGCATAGAGAAAAAACAAAAAAGTAAAAACTGGTGTTTTTTTTCCTCATATGACTGCTTCATGAGTGTGTCTAAACATTGTTTGTTACACTTTAAAACTGTATTTTCTTTCTTTCACAATGATTAGATCCACTGTTATTCAGACACTGTTAATCACACCTCTTGAATGTGTCTGTGCTGTGTGTGTTTGTTTGTTACATTTTACCATTGGGTATTTTTTATTAATCCATAGAAAGGAAAAAAACTGAAGTGGAAAACATTTAGGTCTTTGTAGACTGCAGTTGCTCAAGTAGCTAAGACACTGACTGGAAGGCAGCAGCTCAGCAGTTCAATACACAAATACTGCAGGAAGGAAGATGCTCCCGCCTTTGTCCCAGTTCCTGCCAACCTAGCAGTTCAAAAGCAAGAAACTCCAAGTAGATAAATAGGGACCACTTCAGTGGGAAGGTAAATGGTGTTCCGTGTGCTCCAGTGTCTAGTCGTGCCTGCCACTTGACTACGGATATGTCTGCAGAAGCAGACAGCGTTGGCACTTCGGTACAATTTGTATAACAAAATGAATCCATAATTATCATTGTTAAATTGCCGAATCAACATCAAAAATATTATATTCTTTGATATTCTTCGTAAAAGAAATTCATTGCTACCAATTCTGCATTTCACTTTTCTTGCTCTTGTGAAGACTGAACTGGTCAAATTCCTGAGGGAAAAATTAAAAATTCATGTCTTTAATACCTGTAGTTTGTATCTATGTAGTAGAGCAGGTTAGCAGATAAGTGGGGTAAAGGGGAATGTAAAGGATGAGAAACAGCCAGAGGAGGCTAAAGGGTAAGGATGAGGGTGTCATGAAATCATACAAGGGATCAATTCATATTTTAGTTTTCTTTATATTCACACTTTCATAGTCATTAAGTGTTAGGATTTAAGTACCATTTTCTCTGTAAGCTTGAGAATAGCTGTACTCAAAATGGAGACTCTTGTGCTGGTCACATGGTCACATTCCATTTTGCCTAGAGTCATCACATACCAAGGAAGGTCATGTGAAAGTCATTAAGACATCTGGAGTTACATCAGCCTTAGATAAGAAAGGGAATTTCCCAAGGTTACATCACCTGCTTTTACATGGGAAAGGGATCACATGATCTCATGCACCTACTAGTCACCTGCAAGGTCAGAGTGACAATGACATCAGCAGTCATTTGAAGGTCAAATTATGTCAATATGTGTCTGGGAAGGTAACCACTTCAAACAGACACCTGTTAGATCAAAGACATTTTAGTAATACCAATTAGCTCATCCCCTCATACCAAGCATTCAGAGGGAAAGGAGGAGGAGGCTGAAAATCATATAAAAAGGGACCAATGTGGACCCATCTTTAGCCTTCCTTTGCGTAGGATACTATCATGTCTTTTGACCAATGATATGAATCTCTGAACCATCCAAGATCCATGGGGACACACTGCCCTTCACCTTATAGACATCAGGACCAGAGATTCTGTTAGGTGAGGAATGCTATTATCTCGCTTTATTGTTTTCTTAGTTTGTTACGTAGTGTAGAGTAGATTAGTTTGTTTCTTCAATATGTATCCTGCATATAAATGGATTTATATTGTCTTTCAATAAATAAGAAAAAGACAATCCAAGGTTTGGTTATTGCGTTGCTATACCAAGCTACAGAGCAGAAATCTCTACAGAGCGGGAAGATCTTTAAATTGCCAAGTGTCAGCCCAGAAAGAGGGGAGGCTCTGCAGGTCTGCTCTGTGTGTGCAGGAAACTGTATTAGTGTGGAAGGTAGCAGAACCATAAACGGACTGTTATCCCGGCTACCAACTTTCCCTGCCTTAAGGCAGAAGGCTACCTCTCCCCACAGTGAAGCTTGAAGGGACCAGGCCGAGGCTGGAGGTTCCAGGAGGTCCCGTTTCCAGACAGCAAAAAGAGGGACTCCGAGACCCATCGCCCAGTGGGCAGCCCAGACAGGGTGACATGGTGAGATCATCAAGCTCATTGTCCACAGCCCTGACAGAGGTCAGGATCAGGAAATGTTTGTAAGGATGAGGACAGAAAATGTTTCTAATATCACCCTCTCTGTTGGAAGTTTAAATGCAGCAGCCTGGTCTAAAATATACATGGGTGTGTGAATCCTTCAACTATATTATCTGTGACTACACATAATAGAGACTGTGCCTCAGGGCAGATCAGTCAGCCTATCTGGTCATAACCTAAGATAATATAAGTGAGCCCAACAGATGGAAAAGTATGAGGACACATCCCTAACAAATTTTCCATTAAATCAGACCCCTCCTTTTGTATTACTGGTTTGGAGAAGAACCTAATTAAATACCATTATCAGCCACTATCACACAGTTTAGACCTCAGAAGCAAAACACCTCAGCTATTTTGATTTTAATACTGTACTGTTACATCCTTAGCAGGATATCCAGTACATTCTAAAAACTGGGTCTCAACTTTGATTTGTTTAAAAATGTGGTAAAATGCAATTCACTGAAATACACTGAAAGGCTATAATCACTCTCACCATGAAAGAACCACTTAGCCTCATTTTTAAGCCCTTTAAAGAGACAAGGGTTACTAGGTTACCATCCCTGTTTTCCCCTTAGTTAAGTATTAAGCTCTTTTGAATGATGCTTGCAGTGATTGTTCAGGCAAGAGGAGACAAGAATATAATAATGAACATGTAAGTATTCTGTGTAAAAGCTGCTAGTATCAACACTGAAACACTTTCAACAAACATGAAGCTTTGGTAAATGATTGATTATATTTCATCAATATTTATAATTTGCACTAGAATCCTGCATGATCCTTGTTATTATAATGACCAAAGTATATACAGTATGTGAGACTATTTAGCCAAATTATTTGTAGGCATACTAGTTTTAGGATGTTAATCCAGTGCACATTATCTTGGGAGTAAACCCCAATAACACAGGGAGATTTACATATCATTGCATGAATCCCACTGACAAATTTTGTAGACACACATGATGCCACTAAGTAACAGAAAAATCTACCAAACATTAGAATATTTCTAGTCTATTTGATCCTGTGATGCATTCAGCACTTTAAACAGACACAACATTTGGTTACTTTTAATAAATAAAAAATGATTTTTATAGTCATGCAGTTCATTTGGCCCTCTTTCCATGTAATCTACTGGGGCAAAGTTGCAATAAACCAAATTTATTTCACACCCATTTTCATTTTATAAATAACAGAACCAAAAAAATGCTATTAAAAAACTAAGACACAAATGTTGTGGTACCTTAAAAACTGTTATATTTTACTGTGTGCTTAAAAAGAAGAAAATGAGGATGTTGTGGAACCTGCCCCTTTCATGTCCTGATCAAACCCTAGACTGCTAAAATGATGCCACTTTCTTGGCCTTGTCACTGGCCAAACTTAAGTCCTCATCAGTGCATGTTGCTGGCAGTGTATGAGCAAGATTCTGTATCTCAAGCATGGATTGTTGAGTTCCCCATTTATAGTTTGTGGGGAACTCAACCATGAAAGTCCCTCCCAGTTCTGTCTGCTGTTCAAAGATTATCATATTATTAAATGAGATTTTTTTTTGCAAACATTCTCAACTGAATCAACATTACATTACTAAACTCATAGGGCAAGAAAATGTGGGGCCTTGGGGAGCATCTGCTAATGAGCGATGCATATTAATTCACACAAAAAGTACATTCAAACACACATCCAAAGAAACACCTTGTTCCAATTTGTTTTAATCATTGGGGATATGAAATGGCTCAGGTTAATTGGAGCCAAAGAGAAAAATGCAGAGAGAAAACATCAATTGCAGAGAAGTATAAGTGTTCTGCCAAACACATTTGAAATATATTTTCCAGTAGCTCTTCTAGCACAAATATCTTGGGCCTCTGGCTTCCAAATCTGTGACAAAACATTAGCTGACTGTGTTAAAAATTCAACTCATTTCCTGATACAGAAGGCCTGGAATAGTGGAATAAAATAAGAGAGTGACTGAAAAACATAAGTTGGCATACAGTGAATCATACAAATGCTCTACTGATCAGCAGTTACCAGTACAGTGGTAAAAAGTTCCAATAAACCCATCTGGCCATGTCAGACAAACCCTTCTGCTACCATAAAACCATACAAAAGACTACAGCTCTTCTATTCCTAGCCCCTTTTAGTAACTAATATGGAAAGATACATTATATTTCATCTGATACCTGAGTAAATCTTTTTTTCTTTTCCACATTGCAGGTTCTTCCAGGCAGAGCATTTATTCTCTTCATTGTACTTTTGGTGCGTTGAGGATACAGTATTGGTATTTTTCCTGCAGTGACACAATTTTCATCTCGTCTTGGTTAGTGACAAAGTCAAATCCAAGGCAGGACTCTTTTTTTCCACCTCACTTTGGTCCAGAAGGGGAAAGTTCAGCACTACGGTGATTCTCACTTTTCATTTTTGAAGTCAGAGTTACCCAGTCAGAGGTTCTAATTAGAGATCTCAATTAGATTTTTTTAAAACAGCTCTTTTAGGAGAAATTCCCATTAACAATTCTTTTAAAAAACTTTTTTTTTTTTTAAAAAAAAGAGAGAATTCAAGATGTTCTGTAGTGATTTTTAGACAAGTGAGTAGAAGTTCATTTTCATGGTCAGAGATCCTGGTTAGAAGTTTTAACTAGGCTTTAATTAGGTACACAGCCATCCCTTCCTCTAAAAACAGCTCCAAAAGAGAACCTCTAGTAGATTTTAAACTATTGCAAGATTTGCTGCTGCTGCTGCTGCTGCTGCTGTATCTGAATATTGGTGATCATCATGTGATGAGCCATGAAGACTGTCCTGAGAATATAATGCAGTGGCCTTTCATCTGCCTTCTGCATGACACCCATACCACTGATCCAGTTACACAAGCCACTTTCTGGTCCTGAGCCCTTTTGGCATACAAGGTTCTCATCGGTCCCAGGCAAGTATTGATGAAGCTACTGCCCTCCATCAAGATGGATTCAAGTGGGATTTAATCTATTTAGGGACCATCACCCTTCCCTGTGGACTTTGGCACCGAAGTCATTAGTCCTCCATGATTGTCAGGTTAGTTATCTGCTACCTGACACACTGAGTCTTTGGCAGTAGGGTCTACTCTATTACCACAGCAGGATAACCTGGCCAGACTGTGAAGATTTTCTTAGGGAAGAAAAACTTGGCAGCGATGCAACTTTCAAAGGGGTAGTTTGGATGCAAATCCAAGCAAACCCCATATACCAACACATACCAACCAAGAGAATGGGAGGATGATTTTTTTCCTTCCATCTGGAAGAACCCTAAGATAATTGCTCAGCTACATCATCATCCCATCACAGTGTGATTTTTCCCCTTTTACTTACTGGTGATCATCCCTGATAGCTACTTGATGCAAACAAAGTTAGAGATTAAAATGCTGTGATGTATTGCTGTGGCGAACGCATTACACGAGGCTATTCAGAGAACCATGAATAAGATATTAAAGATGTCAGGCACAATAGATCTTCCACATTCAAATCCCACAAATTTAATGCACCCACAGCTATTTGGTGCTGTAAACTAAATTCACTCTGGGTTTTATAGCCAGCTACCATGACACTAATGAGAGAGAGGAAGCACCTTTCTCACCAGGTTACATACATGTTTAAAACATATAAAATCTACAATCATAAAATGGGTCATAAATAAAACCAGAAGGCATCCATTCCAGATGGGTCAAATGAGTACAAAAATGACCAAAAGCATATACCAACTACAGCAAGTTAATAGGGAGGCAAAATATTGCTAAATAGGCAGGTTGGGAACCTGAAGCTAAAAAACCTAGGAGGACTTGGTGGTCCATGACATATTTAGTCAGGAAAGACACTCCACCAGATGGAATATGTATTTTCCTGAAATCTGTCTTCTTGGAACTTGCTGTTTTTCATATCAAATGCAATCACAGCTATGATGATAGGAATAGATTTTTTTCAAAGTATACTTTCTTCATTATGATTGGTTACTTGAAAATGCAGTACAGCAAAACTTTTACTCTGAAAGTATTAAGCTCCAATTGCTAATGAAAACAAAGTGAAGCCATTTCTCTGTCTTTCTGTATACAAAAGGGTCTCTAAATTATCTATCTTATTTGGATTATATTGCAGCCTTTGATTATTATATGGAAACCGGCTATCAATGAAATATAGGTTGACCAAATTCCCTTGAGAATATCATTTGGTAACAGCAGAAATGAACCTTTGATTTCCCCTTTGATAGTACATCCATTGATATTAATACTGAGTAGCACAATGATTTCATTTAGAAACTTTTTGCTGATGGCAAGAAAGGAATACATAGAAGAAAAATATATGAGAGCTTCTATGCTCTTCAAAAACTAATATTTCTAAGGCTTTCATTAGCCATTAAAAGACTTCCTTGAAATAGATGAGAAATGGATTTGATGATACTGATTGCTAAAGGGTGCAGGTTATATCCCAGTTTTTATGAACACATCACAGAGAAGACTTAGTTTATTGTCATAGCTGCAAAAGGTTTGTTGGTAAAGAAACAAAAAGTATAGTTGCATTAAACAGATTATCTGAGAAACTGTTCATTTGGCTTGTCAAATGAAATACAGTACAGTGGTATCTCATACAATGATTTTAATCCATTCCATGGGGCTCGTTGTTGTATGAAACAATTGCTATTCGATACCTGCATCATATAGTGATTTTCCCTATGGGATACGATTTATTTATTTTTTGCTAAGTGGTTTTTCCAATTGAAAAATTGTTGTACGTATTTTTCCATAGGGAAAATTGTTATGTGGGACACTATTTTCCCCAAAAAACCTAGTTGTTATGCAATTTCATTGCTATACGGTGCAATTGTTGAAAGAGATTCCACTGTAATAAGAATGTTTCAGATGTACGAACGCAAGGAGATAAAAAAGATTTGTTTCCAGAAGATGAAGTCATCATAGTGTTGGGTGAAGAATTATTTTATTTAAATATCATACATACCACACTTGAAACATTGAGATGCAAACAGTATTACTTAAAGATAACATTTTCCCCAAAGCACAGGATGGGATGTGGGCACTGCTGTCAGAGACGTCTAACATACAAAATAATCCATTCACATTGGAATTAAAAATGAGTAACTGAGGCAGAGATGTGTCACTACACAATCTAGTGGGGGGGGGGGAGAGAGAGCAGGCTTCTATGTGGTTTAAAATAATTTATATGCTTTTAAAAGGTAAAAATCCCTCCATGCCCTAACATGACCCTAGAACATAAGAACACCCTGTCAGTCCTAGAGCTGGTCTAATTTTTCCCCCTTCTCTGGATTCAATAGGACAGAAACATTCAAATTAAGGGGGAAAGGAAAGGAAAAAGAAATGGCACCCCCTTAATTTCCATCCTGTCAACTAGAATTAACAGTACATTTGAACAAAGAGATCTTTCATGTGTATAGTATATGAAAAATGTGGGTTTTTTACCAACCAGGAGAATTTGTTGGATATGTTTTTTATTTGCAAATGTTTGTCATTTGGTATTGCATTTATGCTTTAATCTATAGCAAAACCTTACAGGACTGTCCAAACTTTTCGGGCCGTGGGCCAGTCATGTGGTTCAGGGGGCTGGTCACTATGGCCTATGGTCTGGATCCAGGCCCAAAACCAATTCATCCAGCCTGTTAAGCCCTCATCGTTCCTGAAAATAGAAGTAAAACACACACGTATGAGGGCTTTGTGGGTTGGATGAATTGGTGTCAGGGGCCGTAGTTTGGACACCCCTGGCATAGATCATGAGAAGCTATGGATTATTCTTTTTTAAAAAAAAACACAGTATGTTTTAATATTTGATTGTCTATCTATAACTTATACTATGGACAAGAAGCTACTGCTAGGGCAGACTATAGAAGAACAGAATGGTTTCCCATAGACAAAATTGTCAGACAAAGATTCCCCCCCCCCCCCGGTCCAATCTCTGTATGCTTTCTGCATGCAGAAAGCTGGATTAGAAGGAGGAGAGAAACTGGGTGGAAGAAACATTAAAAATTTAAGATATGCAGATGACATTATATAAATATATGCTCTTTTTTTCCACCTGCAGATCCTGAAATATTAAGAAAAGCAGCCTACAAGCCTAAATCTTCACACCGGTAAAGATCACCCTTTTAGAGAAGGGCTTTGGGGTTGGTGACCTGCAACACTGACTTCCCTGACCTTGCTTTCTGTTGTTAATTAGTAAAAGAAAAGGAAGTTGCTGCAATGCCTCTTGGGAGTTGTACTCTAGCTGTCCATTAGGTTCTATAGAGGGCACTTCCTGATGAAGCAGATCAAATATGAGATGGATTGACTCAATAAAGAAAGACATGCACTTGAGTTTCTGAGAGCTGAAAGGGGATAGTTAATAATAGGACACTTTGGAGGTCATTCATTCATTGGGTCACCATAACTCTAAGGCAGTTTGACAGCATGTAATAACAAGTAGGAAATGGCCAAATACATTAGTTACAATTATATAAAAAATGGCCATCAATAACACAAATGAAAATCTGGGATTATAACCATGTGGGATCTATACCAGGTTTTAACTTCTAAAAGTATAGAGAAGGGGTTCTCAACCTATAGTCCATCAGCCGGATCCAGTCCATGGCACCAAATAATCCATCCTATGCCCTTGCTCCATCTGCTGCCGGTGGTGGTGGTGGAATCAGCTACGGACTCATTTATGGCAGTTGTAAACATTTACAACAGCCGCGGATACATTTTGTTTCAGCTGTAAATGGCGACGGGACCACCAGTATGGCCCCCTCAACTCCTTGAGGGAGCGTGACCTGGGCCCTGACTTGAAAAGTTTGACAACCCCTGGTATAGAGCATAGGAATTGTCTTATCACAGTAACCTATTCAATGTTTTCATCTATATTACACAAAAACCAGTACAGTAATACCTCATATAACATTAGTATCGAATAACACTAAAATCGCATAACATTAAGGAATCTGGGGGGAAGAATTGCATCAGATAACATTAAGATCCTATGGGATGCTTCAGATAACAACCGCTAAAGCCTGTGTGGTTACAATGTATCTCTATGGATCCCATAGAGGATCAGATAACACTAAAAATCATATAACACCAAGACTTGTGGAACCAGGTTTTAGTGTTATATGAGGTTTTACTGTACTCTTAAAATTGAATTATGGCTGAATGGCAATTGGCCTGCATTCTACTCTTCCACTCCTACATCTCTATTTTTTGTTTTAATCTGTAACTAATTGGTCTATAATGCCACTGCTTCACTCACAAACAAAAATCAGACTACAACACTTTGTAAAGTGGGTATTCACTGAGGTTATTGTTAGAACTTTATGTTTAATGGTTGGCTAGCTATAAATTTGTCACACATCTCTTCTAATCTCATCTGAGCATTTTCCCCACGTATACACAGAAGGAAGGTTTTCTCTCATGTAGCCATCTCATCTGGTATTAAATTCATGTTCCTGAATGTAATTCACAATGATCAAAAATCCCATGAAGATTTTAGAATGCTTGCTTTTTTGCCTTTTTTCTAACAATCCAGTCATCAGAGTTTGCACATTTGTGTAAGATTGTGCTTATGTCAGTTATATGTTATGGGCATTATCCAAGTTTCTGCTTGTGTTAACAGGCTTCTTCACTATATGGCTGTACAGTCTGAGAAATTAGGCAGCAAAGAGTTTGTTGTTGGGAAAGAAGCCATTCTCAGGTTTCCTAGCTGTTTATACAGAGTTGTTCTTGGATGTCCCCAAATACATCCCAGGAATAAAGGATAGCTACAGCAAAGTATTCGCCAGAAAAACCAGGAATACATTTGTTGCATTTGCATCTGTTTCATCACTTGGTGAAAGGCAGCATGATATGACTCAATGAAGAAAATGAAACAGAAGCTACCGAAGGACACAAACCTATATGAGACAGTGTGAGGTTTCACCAGGGATGTAGTGGTTCTAAACTTCACACCAACCCAACCCAGCTACAATAGAGACATCAGAAATAGTTTAATGACTTGAAAAAAGGAAAGATCCTGTCACAAGCTATTTCCCTTTCTTTTTCTTCTTTAGACTTATTATCATCAGGGGTGAAGGAAGGTTGGGAGAAGTGGCCATGGATCCAATAGCTCCAAGGAACTCCTCTTCCTCCCTCAGCCTCTTCCTCAGACAGAAAGATCAAATTCCCACCCTCAGTTGTTGTGCTGACCTGCTTGGTCAGGCATGGTCACCGAACAGTGGCACTACACAGAGAGTCTTGTTCAGGGACAGTCCAGATACCAAAGTCCAAGAGGCAAGCCAAGGTATGTTTACTGGTAGTCTGAGTCAGTAGTCTAATCCAAAAGGTGTCCAGGGGCATCATCAGGGTTGGCAGAATAGTCAGGGTCACAGCAGGCAGGTCAGAGTCTAGACAGGCAGTCTGGAGTCAAGCAGGACATCAGTCTTCACACGAGAGTTGTACCGACACTGGCAGGATGCAAGAAGCTTGCTTATAAGCCTCCAAGCTAATCGGTATCAGCTGGGAGCCTTCTTTGGTGCTTCACCCTAGCCTGCCTGCATCGCAGATGTAGCTGTTTCCTGGACCTCTCTCTGACTGAGGGCTGATCAATGTCAGAGCCAGGCTCCTGATCTGACAGGTCAGCTGCCTGGGAAAACAGACTTGGGCTAGGCGGAGGCTGAAGTTCCTGGCTCAGGGCATCCTCAGGCTGGGGAGCAGGCAGAACCAAACTGGGCATAGGGAGGGCCTCCTGATCCAGCTCATCCTTGGAGTCAGAGGAGGGCTGGATCACAACTGGTGTGCAGTTGTTTGTACACCAAGATTCAGAGTCTGGGTAAGTTCCACATTGCCCGTATGCTCAGAGGCATTACGAATGTCCTCCCTGGATTAATTTTTCTATCTGAAGAATGTCTACAATAAATGAAAGTTGTATATGCTAGCCTCTTTTCCAGCAGTTTTTAGTTTAAGCAATCCAAGCTTTGCTTGTGCCTTGTCCACAATTCACAAACTGGCTATTCAGGTGATTGGTACCCATAACTTGTAATACATCTTGCTTCACATGATCTACTATTAATATATCTAGTAACAGCCTTGAATTTTGCTGTGCTTTTCATCAAACTAAGTAGTCAAATGCTATGCATTTTTAAAATTCAGTTTTTATTGTACAAACTGGCTTAAAGCCAAATTATATAGGGAAGCTTTTAAGAACTTGCTACCCCTAAATTAATCTTTTCCTCAATTTTTTTTCTCCTCTGCCTATATTTTTTTACTGTTGCCATCACTGTATTTGTATTTTTCACATAGTTTACTGTAATTGTTTGGTTATATTTTTGTTTATATTTGTTTTGGTTATACTGTGTATTATCTTTTTTTGGGATTGTTCCATTCTTTTTCTTGCACTGACCTCACCCAGAGGAACTATATCCTTAGAAGGGCGAGATATCAATTGAAATAATATATAAATAAAAATAGTCCCATCTAAAGATTTCTCCTTAAACTTTTATTTAAAAAGATTAATTTGAAATTCCATCTATTTCTTTAAAGGACAGATTCTTGTCCATAGTAGAAACAGTATTAATACTTCAGAATGTTTAAATAAATCTTGAATAGCATTTTGTAGGCATAAAACATTCCAAAAGAAAAAGTTTAATTCGTTACAGGAGCATTTAAGCATAATAAATATTAGTCAGTGGGAGCATTAAATTTTAGGATCTAGTAATGGGACGTACAAAAATAAAGTCAAGCAAACTAGTAGCAAAAGGCCAATATTTTTTATTATTTCTATTTTATTTTGCATACCAAGTGTCTAGAACACATTGAAAGCATATCAGTGGTCTACTTTCTTTTCATCAACTGAATGGGCCTTGCAGACAGCATTAGCAATCAAAGATGAAAAATGAAAGAGGAAGCCATTTCACAATAAACCTAAGCATGCAGTTGCATTATTTCTGTTTCCTTGACAACCTGCCAACATTCATGACCCATGAAAATTCCCAACAGAGTTGCTGATCCAGATGTTTAATAATTCAGAGGCCTGTTTCCCTCTTGGGTGGAATGGCATTTGTCACTAATGACTGAATCACAAGCAAACAGTTCTCTATCCTCTATCTTAATGTGCCAAGTGTGATGTGATATCAGCTTGGTTAAATTAACTAGATCACCTCAGATGTCTTTCAGTGAAATAACATTAAGAACAAAGGATAAAATATACCACTTGCACAGAAAGCAATTTCTTTCCTGGAACACCTTGGCTATCATTTCACACATTTTCTAGTTTATTACAAGCAGAGACCAAGTAAAATTTTAAAGTTATTTTTAAAATGACACGATATTATGCTAAACACTGCAAAATACTTAACTAGTGCTTAATCTGTAAGCAGTAACGCTCTAGGAATAATTCTAGAGGCCACCTACTATTTCACCAATACACAATGTATTTTGTTTCTGTGATTTCTACTTCTCATCTCCCTGCATATTAGCTCATATGGACCCACAAGACACAGCACCTAGCCATGTACTTAATAAATAAAAGATGATATATAGCAAGGGTTCTCAACCTTTTCAAGTCAGGGGCCAGATCATGTTCCCCCAATATGCTGTTTACGGCTGTCATGAAGATGGTTATAACGGTCACAGGCTCATTTACAGCTGTCGTAAATTCATTTACAACAGCCACAGACATGTTTTACTACAGCCATAAGCGGTGGCTAGAGCAAGAGCAGGGTCTGGATTATTTGGTGCCACAAGCTGGATCCACCCACAGACCATAGGTTGAGAAATCCCAGTATATAGACATATATTTTAGATTAATCCTCACAGGAAAGCCCCTAAGGTAGCGTTTCCCAAACTTTGCCCCCCAAATGTTATTGAACTTCAATTCCCAGTAGCCCTGATCAGCAGGTGTGCTGACTTGAGCTTCTGGTTATTGAAGTCCCAAAAGGCCTGAGGGCCCAAGGTTGGGAAACCGTGACCTAAGGGATATTTAGTCCTCCAGTCCACACTGGTCCTGTATACATCATCACCTTTGGATGACTACAGGCAGATACTTCAATGCACTTCTGCACTTGATAAGCAATAAAGAACTGTCTACTAAAGATATAAATGGGACTGTGGTGGGTTAGTGCTTAAATCACTGAACTTGAGGACCAGCAGGTCTGCAGGTCAGCATTTCGAGCCCCGAGTGGTGTACAACAGAGCAAGCTCCCTTCTCTGTCCCAACTCTTGCCAACCTAGCAGTATGAAAGCAAGAATTTTCAAGTAGATAAATAGGTACCATTTCAGTGAGAACGGTGACAGCATTCTGTGCTGCCACATGACCATAGAAATGTCTGCAGATGTAAACAGCGTTGGCTCTTTGGCTGTACATAGAGATGAACAAAACATCCTAGAATAGGATATGACTGGCTTTTGAGCAAGGGTGACCTTTACCTTACTAAGGGTATTTTGTGAACATTTTGAAATATGCCCATTTTTCTATGTCCACTTCTTTAAATGTGTACATTTTTCTACCTACACTTAAAGTTGTTCATCACTATCAGAATTTAAGAAAGTGAACTGTGTCTGTCCTATAGACAAGACAGGATGTATAGCAATAGAGTCTACCAAACCATGGACTGAAATAACTTTGCCAAGTGTTTCCTAGAAAAATGCACAAAGCTCAACAGGCTTTGGGACTGTTTAGTATAGTTTGCCAAGCTGTCAGGGTACAGAGGGAAAATATGTTCTCAAAGTTAGCCGGATCCAGACATCTCATCCACTCCTTGAGCAGTCACTATGTTTCCTCTGTGCCACTTTATCCAGACTGCTTTCCAAAACAGAAAAGGACCGAGTCTTCTCCCACTCACTTTAACAGTGTATATCAGGGCAGTACTGTATTTTAGCTTTTATATCAAAGGCAACTCAACCAACAGGTGCATTGGAATAACCAAGCAATTTATAAATACAGAGGATTCCAAAATGTATACACATTTTAAGAGATATTATCAATGCCTTACTTTTTGAAGTTGAATTGAATTACAGTAATAATGTGTACAACATTCACTCAAAACATTCGCTCAAAAGAATTATTGCTAGCATCACCATGCGACAGGCAGGACAGTCAAGGAAAATGGTGGAAGCATGGTAGTATTTCAAGAAGCGCAAGACCATTTGAGAATATTCTCCTGACTTAACACCCCTTTGACTTCTACCTATGCAGGACCTTAAAGGACCTGGTGTATTGTAGAAACCAGTAAGTTACACTACACCGAGTATTGTGGGTTTAACAATGACCATAAAATCCATTTACCTCAAAAAAGTGAAAAGAAAAACAGGAATTATTCAGTCTCATTTAACTACTCAGTTGGGGTACACAGAAAGAGTCTCCGCAAAGACTGTGGTATTTTTTTAACCACAATCGTGCATATCCCAGGCAACTGCAACCTCGTTGTGCCAGCTAATCTTTCTAACACTAGGTAAGGCGAATGGAACTATAGAATGAATTCACCAAAAGGTGGCTTTGTTTTGGCAGTTTAAACTTTGACCTAGATACAAAAGAAGTACTCAGTTTTTTAAAATAAAACCTGTTCCTTGAACTGTATTCATAAATACATGTAGAAATCTACAAAGAGGAAATACATACCCACTGACTGAGGGGGGCAGGGAACAGTGCAACAGATAATCAAAATGATATTTTGACCTTGGCAATCCAGGGTTTTTAGCAAATCTGAGGATGTTGAGAAAAGATGAGGCATAAAAAAATATAAGTAAGAAAAGATTCTGCCATAGAGAGTTGTTTGATAGATCTTTTAAAATAGCTTCTACAATTCATTATGTCTGGGCCAGAAGAGATTTGCTCAGAAAAGTAGACAGATTTCTAATCAAATTGATTCTCAATTAGTAAGAATCAGTTTGCACCTCTGAGCTGGACTTCGTGAGTAATACAGAAGTGTTCCATGCAAATACATTCAGACAAAAGGTGAAATTCTAGAAGGGGAGGCAGAGGGAATTTTAATAAGAAAAAAGATGAAACAATAGAAGGAAAAATAAAACATGAAGTGCAGTGAAATAAACTCTGGTCATGCTCATTTGGAGTTAGCTTTAAGCTTCATTCATCTCTAGATGATACACTCTTATTGCCCGATTCAAAGAAGAATGAACATTAAGGTAGTTCTAAGAGAACCAAAGAGCACAGGCTGAACACACTGTGCTGAAGATCTACCATTTCATTTGATAGTAAGAAATTTTTAAGACAGATGTAGCTGAATGTGCTTCCTACATTTTACATTATTTGTAGATGACTTAGAACTAAAGAAACAGATTAGTTGAAAAATACAATTAAAATCTGCTTTCTCTTTAAATTGTTCTTTTCTCAGTACCAACACAGAGGAGAAATAACACAACTTTTTACAGCTACTGCATACTTGCTGTATTCTTTCTGCTGTAGGTTTGTTGTTGTTCAGTCGCACAGTCGATTTTAAAAGTACTGTATGTCATACTAAAACTTTGCAAAATGCTATAAAATAAAGAGACTTGTGAAACATGGTTTCTAGCCACATAGTAACTAAGAGAACAATGGCAGCTTTAGAAGAAATAAACATGACAAAGTGATCTTCTTGACACTGGAGCCTCAAAGGGACAGCATCCACTGTATGTTCATGTACCACGTTTTTCATGCAGAAACCAAGTCAACAAGTTGTACTGTCTCCTGGAGATTCAGCCAAATTCATAATCATATTGTACTGAGATCCTGCTGAACAAATGACATGTTTGAATATAAAATACTACTCTTGACATTTCCAACACAAATATAAACAACAGCGATGACTTTTGCCTGGCTTGAAATAATATCTGCTATTGTTTATTTATAGTGTCAATTTTTACTTTTTTACATTGAGAATAAACTGGTTCCATAAACTACTTATTAAAGTCAAGGATTTGCATTACTTCCAATTCATTTACTCACGTTGATTTCTTCAAGCCAAATTATCCATCCATATCAACTCCAACAGCCCTGTCAGTAATAAAAATAATTTACCTCTGAAAAAAGGCTTAAGATCTTTTCACTGTTCTTACCATCCCTTAAACTTAAAAGGAATTGCGTGCTCTCACTACATACAGTTCATGCCAGATTCCTTAGTAAAGATTCTTGACTCACTGATAAAACCAGACTGGAGAATTCTTTGCTTGCAGATAGATTGGATCTGTACAGACACTGCTTATGGGAATTGAGCATGTAACTGAGTTGGAACCTATCTTTCACCTGTAGCTTTTGTGGATGGACTAGAGCAAAAATTTTGCCAGTGAACTGAGCTTACAAAGTAAGCCTCTTTACTTTGCAAGAAGACAGCAAAACTGACATTGCATTGAAGCTACATAAGGTGTAACACAACAATAATTGTATAAATTGGTGATTTCAAAAGATGTTGTTCATGAGATGCTGGACAATGTATGAAAATAAGCAAGAAACCTACTGAGAATCACCTGAGTATTCTGGTCACATGCTACCACAAGGTATCATTCTTGGGTTTGTGCTAGATTGTGCCTATAATTTTCCTGCACAGGACAGTGTTTGCTTTTAGCTCTGGTCCTTTGTGTAATGAAGCCATCAAGATGCAAACATTTTGCAAAAATAAATAAATAAAAAACAGTTTTGTTAATTGTAAGTGAGCTCAATTAGTTATGTTGGGAGGGACAAATTATTAATAGTTCAACTGATGCTGAATTGCCATTTAAATTGTGTGTTAGTGTACATTTTGTCAAGTCACATCCAACTTATGATGACCCTAATAAGGGTTTCAAACTGTGTGAGATATAGTTAAATGGCAATTACATTACACTTACATACCGCCCCATAGCACTTTCTGAACCATTCTGGGCAGTTCACAAGTTAATTAACAATTTGCTCTACAACATGCTGAGCACTCAGATGGGTTAAGGAGTGCTTTTACCATTGCCATTCCCCAGTGAGCTTCTATGGTTGAGGGGGTTTAAAACCGAGATCATTCATTTAAGATCTTCTGAGTCCTAGTCCACCAATCTATCCCAACTTTTCTGAATATATTAAAGCATTGCTAGATAAAACAGAGTAGAAAAATCCAATCCATTATTTTATTCCTCTCTCCATCCCTCGTTTCAAGATTTGGCAAGAGAGAGCAGATTCATGAGGTTTTGAAAAACCCATCACCAATCCACAAACCCCCCTCATTTAGAATCTCATCTCTTCACCCTCTCATTTTTTAACTTACTGATTTAGAATCCCACTGAGAAGCACTGGCATCAGAATTCAGATTGCTGGGACTGATGAGGAGCCTTTATGTGGAGGACAACTATTATAATGTAAAGAGCACCAACACCCCTTCCAAGCTGCTTTGCTCTTTCTTTAAAATCTTTTAACTTAATCAAAACTACGCAGGTTTGCACTCATTCATACTGCATAATTCTGCCAAGACATCACCCTCATTATTCAAAGAGGCTTACTTCTAAGAAAAGTGTCCACATGATTGCAGTTGGTTAACAGTGCAAATTGATGCAGATGCACTTCAAAATAAATTGCATTGTGTGATTACTACTAAAGGTTATTTATCAGCAGAAAATATACCCTATTTGCTGGTGTATAAGACCCATTTCCCTCCCTTAAAATATACTGGAAAAATAGAGTGTGTCTTGTACTGTATATAGTGGCCTATTTTGGTAATAAAATGGTGCATCTTATATATATATAGTAAACATTCATTTTTCAATAAAACATAAATATTTTTGGAGTATGTTGTATGGAGGGATGTTGTGATAAGACATTTAAACTAAGAACATAGCTTGGGAGTAAATACCATTGTATATAGGGGGACTTACTTTCAAGTAGAAATGCATAGTATTACATGGTGAGACTTGTCTTTAACTATAGTCCCCCCCCCCCATAAACTGCCACATTACTTGGTTAAGTCCTTGGTCAAGTACTCGTAATTAACAAGACTGCAAATCCATATCTATTTATCTGGCTAGGGCTGGGCCTGTGGCACCATTTCAGGTGGCCCTCCACTGCCTCCACCACACTATGAAGTGCCATGTGGTGGAGAAAGGGCAAAATGGCCATCCGGCCCCTGAAGCTGTCTGAGGGAGTGTGACCTGGCCCCTGCCTTTAAAAGGTTGAGAACTCCTGGGCTAGGGTATCCACTGAACTCCCTAAAAAGGCCAGGTTAGTTCCCTACCTCCTGTCCTTCTGGCCGCAGGTGAAAACTGTACTTTTTAGGCAGGATTTTAACAGTTAATTGTGCTGCAAAAAGTTTTGAATGCCAGTCCTACATTCTATTTTACATATGTTTGAATCTGCTTTTAAAGCGTTCTTAATTGTTTTCATTAATTATTTTAGTAGTAATGGATGTTTTATAGTGTAGTGGCAATTATCTTTCATGTTCTAACTGGTTTGTCCTTGAATAACCTTGGGTCCTATAACTGACAGAAAGGAAGCATAGAAACAAAACAAAACAAATTCAGTGATGCTTACTTCTGAGTGGACACATAAAGAGTGTTCTAATTGTCCACAACTATCCAATTTAAAAAAAACACAGTAATATCCTGGCCACCTTTAATCAGCCAGCTGAAAAAAATAACAATTGCTAAACACATATTTACACATGCTCTGGTCTGAAACAGGGAAAAGGCAATTTTGTGGGATAAGGCATTGAAATTGCCCAAATCCTACCACCCTTCACTGGCTATTGGATCAAGCTTGCAAAACCAGAAGGCCTGACCAGAGAAAAGAGTTGTGCTATATACAGAGATGGGAGAAGCTGAAGCCTGGAAAGGGAAGGCCTGACAAGAATCCAAAGAAGGAATCTACAATCAGCTCAGATATAGCTCTTGAGGACCTCACTTTTCCAACATGGGTTGCACTCATGGATAAACCCTTTAATTCATTAAATTCTGATTCAGTGACAGATTTTGAGTGCCCTGTCTCATTCACAGAAATATTTTCTGGATGTTCCAAAGCCAAACTGCAACATACGTAACTCATTCCTCTTCCTCTATGAGGCAGACTATATAAAAGGGAGAGGGGGAGGAGTCTGCCTGCAACCTTTGCTTCTCAAACTTCCACATTCAGCATAGGGATGCTATGGAGTGGGATGGGGCCAGTAGAGAATGCAGCAAGAGCACTTTGTGGTCATCAACACTGTTTTTTGGGGTTGATATTCACTTTTGTGATATGTGGAGTGTGGTGGCTTAGTGGTTAATTTGCTTAACATGATGACTAGAAGGTTGCCAGGTCAGCAGTTCGAGACACAAGTACTGAACAATGGAGTGACCTTCCGTCTTGGTCCCAGTTTCTGCCAACCTAGCAGACTAAAAGCAAGAAATCGCAAGGAGATAAATAGGGACCACTTCAGTGAGAAGAAAATGTCTGCACACACAGACAGCACTGGCTCTTTGGCTGTAAACAGAGATGAGCGCTAAACCCTAGAGTCATATACGACTGGCTTTCGAGCAGGGGTGACCTTTACCTTTACTATTCACTGTCACAAAGTAATACAAATCACTTTAAACTATAGTTCAAAATGGAACCACATTACATTCTAATTTATTTTTAACACTTAGTGTATACATTAAGTTTTAAGAATCATAATAAATTAATTGAAACTGAGTTTGCTTTCTATTATGGAAAAGACCAACTCAGTTGACTTTGTTGATCTCTGCTACTATGTCACCTGAATTTTAAAATAAGAGGTGTGGGACATGAGAGAAATCACAATACCATGGGACCAGAATACTCATGTTTGGGGAAATTTGTCCTTTAGAAACTATGCATATAGACCTACTTGTCCTCATATCAATCTAAATATTAAGGATCAATATTTTTAAAAAATCCAAACTTTATTCCAGCTTTGACTTCATGTATATGCTGCATCTTTCTGACCTTGCAGATGAAATGGCTATGTGGTGTATCAACAGCAGATGTAGTCCTAACATATCGATAAATTATTGTGATAAATTATAGCTATTGTTTCCTTCCTGTCTAGCAGCTTCCCAATGAGCATTAAATTTCAAGCCACTGGATTCAGAGAAGTCTGCAACATCATCCTTCAACCAATTCCTTCAACTTTTAAATGTCTTTAGATATTTTCAGAAGTATGATGGCAAAGGACATTCTTACTTTTTCAAAGGTCAGAGTATGGGAAAGATAATCTTAATCATATAAGAATAGTTCACTGAAATCAGAGTAATTTGTCGAAGGATAATAATTTATGATCTAGGTGAAATCTCATGACCTTATGTAGTGTGGCTATAACCTATCCCCCCCCCCCCCCCCGTTAAAGACTCCAGATGCACTTTAACATGTTTTGCCGTAAGATCTGTCTAATAAAGCTTTGCTTCTTACCTACCACTGAGTGCTCAATGCCTCTAGATCCTAAGAACCTGTGACTTGTGAGTATGGCTAGTCTGCTTGGCAATACAGCATCACAGCCTTTCCAGTAGCTAGTATTTGGAAGGGGGGACAAGAACATTGATACTTTGGTCCCTTGGCCTTTGAGTCTGCCAACTCCACCAACTCCCCAGTCCAAGGATCTTTCTTGACCACATATCCCACTGTTGGGATATGTTTCTACCCTTTTTGCTTGGTAGGCTTCTCTGAGTTCCCCTTTTTCATTCCCTCATGTCCCTTCTTCTTCCTCTTCCTCGTTTACCACCTCTTCTACCACCATGTCTGGTGTTTCTCCTCCAACACTCTCCCCATCAGTATGCTCTACTGTCTCTTCTAATATTATTTTTATAATCCCCTCCCCCACCTTCCCTCTGGGTTTGTTTCCTCCCCTGCAAGAGTGCTCTGGGTCCAATCCAAAGATCCCTATTCCCAGGTATTTCTCATTTGGTTTAGTGGGAATGGCTCCATTTGTACAGCAAAGTCTACAAGTTCAACCAGGCCTCAGTCTGCATCATGCAGTCCTAGGCATTTGGCATGCTAGTTGTTATTTATCCTGGGCCAGAGCTAAATGTGCCAGGCTCTCTCCCAAAGGAGGCTTTGGCCAAGCTTTCATTCCCTCAGAGCCCTCAGGACGGTTGATTGCTCTCTTCAAGCCTCCGGTGGAGAAGGTGGTGTGGGATGGCACGGAAGTGACGGGGTAACCTGGAGGGAGAAAAGGCTGCCTCACCGTCTCTGGCAGGTTTTAATAAGATTTTGGCAAATATCTGCCTCTCTCTCACTCTCTCTCTCTCTCTCTCCAAGGGTTGAGCAGCAAAAGTCCACGTGTGTTGGTGGGGAGGTAATAATTTTGTGTCAGAAATTATCTTGGCTTGAAAGGATTTTTGCTGGAGAAACTCTGCTCAGGGGACACCTGAATGAGGCTCCTTTCATTTCCCCAAGAGCTGGGACAGAGACGGGCACTCAATCTGTTACGCAGTACTCGAGTCTCGAACTGATGATGTGCCACTACCCCCGTCACTCCATTGAGCTTGAAGCTGGCCCAGGAGGAGGCTTACTTAGAACACCTTCTCTTCCTCCTCCCTCTGCTCCCACCCCCTTTTCCTTCTCAGGGAGGCAAAGGAAGTTTCCCGGCAGCAGGCTTGGGTTACCACCAGCAGCAGCAGCAGCGCCGCCTCTCTGGTTTCTCGCTAGCTGTCTCCTTGCCTGGCACCAAGCTTCACCCTGGGGCTTTGCAGGCAGAGGGAAGCCAACAAAGTTCCTGCGGGGAGGGGGGGAGGGGGGTGCGTGTGCGTGCACTGTTTTCCCTCCCCTCCCAGGCTCGACATTGGGGCATCCTGGCTGTTGCCTCTGCAAGAAGAACCCGAACGGGGTGGACAGCTGCAGTGGTGTGGCATAGCTAAGGTGGGTAGGGGGATGACCCATCCCAAGGCACTTTTTGGGGGTGGCGAATTTGGCATCTGCCCCGGGCACCTTAAACCCATGCTACACTGCTGCTCGGCATAATACTTAAAATCAAAATGGGTGATTTGTTGCTAGAGACAAAATAAGACCAAAAGGGTCTTCAAAAGGGACATTTTCTCAGAAGATTTTTCACGGCTTTCTTTGAAGACACACACACAAAATTTCTCTGCTTAGAAATTGGTGAGGACATGTTCTGTTCTGCTATTTGCTATTGGTTCTCATCAGGGAAAGGGCATGGGCAGCTGGTAAGTAACACAAGCACCAGGAGCGACAGCAACCAGGCAAGAAGCCAAATAGTAACTTCTCATGGTAGAGAGTTCAAGTCCCAAATCAAATGTAAGGTAAACAGGGAGACAGGGTTGGTCCAGAAAATAGGGGATAGTCCACACAAGCCAGATGTCAGGTGACTGAGATTTCTGGTGAGGCAGAGTACCTTCTGTGCTGGGGCAGAGCAAGGAACGATGATCCTTGCAAGGCACAGTAACAGTCCACAGGAGCCAGGAGCAGGACTGGAAGTCTTTGGAAGGAGAAACTAGGAGCAAGGCAATGGGTCCTCGGAAGCAGGAACCAGTGATAATTCAGGACCCAAGCTGGTTCTTATATAGCTCTGTCTCCCAGCCAGGACCTCAAGGTGGAGATTACGATGGCCCAAAACCTTCCTTGGGGCTTTCAGGTGGGGCTTAGCAGTTGCAACAGAGTGAGGGGCTCTCTTCAAGTACTAGGGCTTCCTTCCAGACTGGGGTCTAATCAGAGCTGCCTCTGGGGAACTCATCTTACAAATACCAAACCTGCCTCAGATCCTAAAGCTCAGCTGGATGAAAATCACAGATAAATTTTAACTAATGTAAAGTATAGGTGAACAACAAATGCTTAAAGATTGCACAGCCTTTCCTTTTCAGCAGCCTTTCCGTTTCAATTATTAAAACATAAATACTGTATAGAAATAAAAGGCATATTTGAGGGAGTGGGTTTTTTAAATAAAAAAACCCCTGAATATCTGCCCTACATGGCTAGTCTATAAAGCAAAGGGAGGCCTGCAGGGAGGTGAGAAAATCTGCATGCTTGTTTATTTGCTCAACTGATATTCTACAATTAGAGAAAATTGTTTCACCTTTCATTTCTGAATCTAAACTGAATCTAATGGCCTGTTGTAAATAGACAAGAGGCATTAGGTGCAAGATTTAAATTATTTTTTAAACTTCCATTTAAAAATAGAAAACATTAAGAAAACTAAAAGAGATAGATAGATAGATAGATAGATAGATAGATAGATAGATAGATAGATAGATAGATAGATAGATAGATAGATAGATAGATAGTTTTTAGAGTATAAGGTCAAGAAAGGAACATTCTGTACTTCATTTCTCAAATAAAACTGAAGGAACTCTTTACCTGAGCACTGTGGGATTCCAAAACAGCCCCCCACTTTCAGCAGAACAGAATGCTTTCCCTCTTGATTTTGGCTGTAGCTTCAAAAAGAACTGCCATTATTTGATTTCCCTAACCTGTATTTTCAGCTGTCAGTTGAGACCTCAGATCTCAACAATGGTGCATAACACACAGAATAAAATGGAATCAGCCCAAAGTTCACTAATGTTCCAGACATTAACAAAGCATAGCCAACATTCACCTATTGTGGGCAGTAAAGGCACAGCATATGTCTTGGGAATTCACATTTTATGTAGATAAAAGTGTTCATTATTCTTAAAATACTTGCCACTGTTGCTTAATTATGTTCCGTTAGCTTAACTCCCACCATTTGAAGACTGAAAACTCTTCTTGCAATATCAACAAATTCTTATGCACTGGTTCCAAAAGCAACAGGGTAATCACATACATGTACCACAGAATCATATGTATCCAGGATAATATAATTTTTCAGGCCCCTCCAGCCTGGGGTGAACAGGGGGCTTTGACTGTAACTGTTCACAGTCAGGCAAATCTCAGCAGGTGGGTCCTCATCTTGGGGGGTGGGCACTATCTTTTGGATGGTGGCTAAGTTCTGCTGGGAACCAAGCATAGGCAGTATATTCCTAACAGCTGCAAAGATAAGGCAGCAGCACCTGCATGGAGATGGCAGGAAGGCAGCCCCTTCACTGTGCTAGAGTGCTGAGGGCCAATCATCCGCACACCCAAATTTAACTGATAAAAAGAAATACGCAAAGAAGAACCAGATGGATTTCACTGACAACGGTCAGACGAGCAACAAGGATCATGACTTATGGAACATGTAATATAAGAGGACTAAAAGGCAAAGAGGTGGAGTTGGTTAGAGAGATCAAGAAGACCCGAGTCCAGTTCTTGGCTATTACGGAAACCAAGAAGAAGAAACATGGATGTATGACCCTTGAAGGCAACTTTATGCTGCTCAATAGCAGCATGGCTGAGACCGCCGGGGCCCAGGTAGGAGTGGCAAGTCTTGTTGGATAAGATCAAGTGGAGAATATCAGGGGCTGGCAGTACATCTCAGGGAGGCTTATGATTTGGAAGAGAATAGACTTATGTCATTAGTCGTCGTTTATGCTCCAAGTGAGGATGTGGATGCTGAAGATAAGAACATTTTCTTTGAACTCCTGCAGAAGACCATAGATGATTGTGGAGGTGAGGTCATTGTCCTGGGAGATCAAACAGCCAAGTTTGGAATGAGTCAGGAAACTGGGGATGGGTCATTTGATGCCACAGCGAGGAAGCATTGAATAATAATGGCAAGCAAATCCTGGAGCTCTGTATGACAAATAGCTTCATTATCATGATCGTCATGTTCCCTCATAAGAGGATGCACCATTACACCAGAGATGAACCAAGCAAAAATGAAAGGTCATTCATTGATTACATTCTGGTGCACAGAGAAAAATTCCCATACATTCTGGATACCAGGGTGATGAGGGGCCACAAGAGAGGAAGTGACCCCCGACTTCTTGTTATGAAGGAGATAGTGCTGGACTAAAACTAACGACACTAATGTACGCAAAGTCAAATAAGGCAGCAAGACCATAACATCAGGTACTACAAACTGCAAGATGAAGAAATGAGGCATGAGTTCCAGAAGAGGATCAATCAAGATATATCAGCTGAATACCTTAATTGGGAGACTCAAGAGGACTGCTGGTACCACTTCAAAACCCATCATGCTCCAAGCCACTGAAGATACTTGTGGCATAACAAGATCAAGCAGAAACAGAGATTGGACGGTGTGGTGGACCGACAAAGTGCAGGCAAAAAGCAGCAGTATTGGACAAAGTATCTCAATACTAAAAGACAGGCTGACTATGGTTCATACAAGCAACAGAAGAACAAAGCCAAGAAGGTGGTCGAGCAAGCCAAGGCCAGGTCATGGGAGAACTTTGGCCAAAAGCTTGAGAAGACAACCAGAAGCTGTTCTACCAAGTTGTGAAGAGCATGAAGAAGGAGAAACCATGCCCAATATAATTCTTGAAGAACAAGAAAGGCCAAATGCTTACATTTGGAGCAAGAAGCAGCATACCATCTGGCTGAAGGGGCAAGTCCTAGAGCAGGTAGAAGACTTCAAGTACCTTGGTGCCATAGTCAATAAAAGGGGACAAGTGAGTCCTGAGATCAATCAGAGGGTGGCAACTTCTGGCAGACTCTTCTACACAATCAATCAGGGGTTCCTCAGTAAAGACAAAGGCAGCAAGACAACTAAGATGGCAGTCTACAAATCAACCTTTGTTCCTACACTCATATACAGCAGTGAGTCATGGTCACTAACCTCCAGGCATTACAGCCAACTACAAGCAATGGAGATCAGATATCTGAGGAAGGTTAAGAAGACCATGCATGACCAAGTGCAAAATGTGACCATCTTACAGACCTGAACGTTCGACCACTGAGGAGTAAAGAAGGGTCAGCTACACTGGTTTGGCCATGTCAACTGAAAGGCTGATACCAGGAACCCACAGCAAGTATGGGAGACCTGAGGGCAGGGTGCAAGATCCCAAGGCAGGCCCTGCATCAACTGGATTGACAACATCAAGGAGGCCCTCCATGTTCATGGTAGTGACCTGAGACAAGCCATGGAGCTGTCTAAGAAAATATCCCAATGGGGATATCCTTTGTGGAATCCCCTACACTGTAAAGTAGAAAAGGAGGTGATTAAGTAAGTAATAATTTTCAGTCATTTGGAACACCTGGCTGCAATATCAGAGAGCAGGAGTCTGATCTCTCTCTGTTTTTCAGATATTCCGGATTGGGGAGGCTGTATCAGTGATGGCTAACCCTGACACTCCAGGTGTTCTTGGACTTTAATTCCCAGAAGCCCAAGTCAACACACCTGCTGATCAGGGCTTCTGGGAATTGAAGTTCAAGAACAGCTGGAGTGCCAACATTGGCCATCAATGGGCTTTATGGTCTCAAGGCACTCCTAGAAGGAAGAACTGATACTCCAAAGTATTTTGTGCACAGAAAACCCTGGGAGAGGTTGCCATAAGTTAGAATTGCATTCAAGATATATCATTATTTGTATTATCAGAAAAAGGAGTATGGAAAGAGCTTCTTATGTCAGTTGGATTTTGTTTGAACATCAAGGTATCTCTATGCCCAGGGCCAGTTCTATACTTAGATGGTGATAAGTGCTTATTTCAGGCAGCAGGTTTCAAGTGTCATGAAAAGGCAGTAAACAGTTATCTATTTTGCAGCTACTGTCAAAAATGGAAAGTGTTCCTTGTGGAATGCTGTGCTGTAGGTGACTGAAGAACTTGCACCACAACATGTGGTACACTGGCTTTGTTTTGGCATCCTCTTCCTGAGCAACAGTAGCAAGGTTCTTTTTTTTTTTAAATGAAGAAACACATGAAATGCTCCCTCCAGACAGACACGAGAGAGAAACACTTTGAGATGTCTACCCAAAAGCTACTGCTAGCATTCATAGGTGTTAGTTAATAATGAGAAGGTTTTGTCTCTGGGGAGCCCATAAGGACTTAGTGTTAAAAAATGGGGCAAGCTGTTATTAGGTACAAGTTATACTCAAAACCCATTATCTTCTAGGAGAAGGATATTATTGTGTGTAAACACACATTGCACACAGCGAGAGTTTCAGACAGGCTGGCTCTTTAAAACCTCCTTCATCTGTGCACTCGAAGAATTCATTATATTTATTCCCCTTAGTGCCTGCAACCTTTTCAGGTTTTAAGAGCTTATCTAAATGGAAAGCCTTCTCTTTGCATGAAAAGGTCACTGGAGTTTTCTTTGCGCCAAAACAGACTTCTACGTTTCTTTAAAACAGCATGGAATCTTCAAAGAATTAGAGTTTATATCCACACTGTGGAGAGTCCTATAATGGAACTCTAAAAACACATACAGTTTGTCCCGAGGTACTAACACAGTCTTCATTTTAAGACACTGCATGCTCCAGTATTCAAACCCAGCGGGCTATCCCATTAAATCCATTAGCAGCTGTTGTGGCTAGCTGTTTTGGCAACCGTATGATGAGGAAAAGGGGAAAATTCCATTTGTCAGTTCTAGGTTTACCTACATGATTCTTTTTCATTTTCTACTCCTTCTTCCAGCCAGTGCAAAGCTGACCACAGAAGCAGGCACTTGGGGCTAGTGGATGCATGTGGTAGCCAATCCCACATATACTAAGTGAGCAGCAAAATGTACCCCTGCTATTGCTCACACAATACAAATGATATATCCATATATAAAATATACTGTTCTGTTGTATAATACAGATGGCATCTCACTTAAATTGGCACATGTCATACCAGAAGAAGTGATAAGGTTGTACACAAAGGGCCATGGAGAACTCCCACAGGGTTAGCCATATGCTCCATTTCATGCTTAGGACTTATGTGAATATCTTGGATAATTGGATCACTCTAAAGAATGCTTCAGCTATTTTAAAGCAAGAGATAATCCACATTTCTAGTATGATAGCTAATTAATTTCAGATGCCTTAGAGGCTAATGAATCTATGGATTTATGTGCTCTTCCTACCGGAATTGAAGCATATTTGACTTCCTTTCTTCCAAGCAGGATTTTGATACTAATTACAAATGGACCTCTGACTGCCAAAAAGATGGATGGTGTATACCATAGCTTGAGCACATTAGATCAACGCAGAATGGATCTCCATAGTGAAATGTTCAGAAGCAAGTGATAAGGTAAAAAGCAACAGTTTATTGCTATAGAACACTGGAGAAAGGTGAAAAACATGGCTTGCAGGCATGATTTCAAAAACAACTGGAATATCTTCACTTCACATATAAATACACAAAATGCTCAAAGTAAGCTTCCTAATTATACAGTAACACCTCGCATAAAGAGTGCCTCGCTTAGAGACTAACTCACTTAAAGAGCAGCATTTTCTCTGAATTGTTAACTTGCTTAACAACTAAATCCAACCAAAAACTCGCTTAATAAATAAATCGGGGTTCAAAATCCCGCCACCCCAAAGTCACAATTGGTCACTTACAGTGGTGTTTTGCTTAAAGAGCAAACTCGCTTAAAGAGAAATCCCGTGGAACGCATTATGCTCTTTAAGCAAGGTACCACTCTACTCAATTTTTTTCAGATAATATTACTTCTAGCCTTTTCCAAGACTGATGCACAATATCTGAAGTAATGTTTTCAACAAATATTATCAGCATGGGCAGTGATTAAATAAAACCATGAAACATTATTTTTAAAAGTAATCTGTTCCTGTAACTTATTATAATATAGTATCTGAAAATTAAACCATTTTAGTTACTTTTTGCAGGGATGAAAAATAACTTGCTTGTTCGTGGTCCTGTTCCTTACTTTTCGAAAAATTTTTAACTCAGCATTTATAAGATAATGGGACAAGGAATGAAACATTACTGTAAAGTAACTTCTTAGAATGCTTTTTGAAAGTAATATTTGAAAGTACTGAAAATATAATTTGTTATACTAGTACTATTGATATCACGTGTTGCATTACTTTGGAAATACAACCCTTATTATGCCATAATCCAGCTCATTTACTAGCCTACCAATTGCAACAATAAGGACTTAAATTTGGTCAATGACAAAGCCCAAAAAGTGGCTTCATTTTTGGCAGTCCAAGGTTTGATCAGGACACAAAATAAGAATAATCCTATAAGTTACTAGTTATACATAACTACACTGTTTGTTAACTCACAACTTCCAAGCTTTTTCCTCAGTTTTGAGACAGTCTCTGGCAGGGGTTCCCAACCTACAGCTCGCAGGTTGGCCCAGGCCCCTGATACCATTCCATCTGGTCTGTTGCTGCCTCCGTCACACCCAGAAGGGGAAGCAGGCGTGTTTACATCAGCCGTAAAATCCACCTGTGGCTGTCATATCCGCGGAAGTGGGTGTATTTAAAACAGCCATAAATGTGTCAGCTTCCGCTTCTGGGGAACATGGTCTGGCCCACTCAGCTGTCTGGGGTCATGGTGAGGCCCCCAGTGAAAAAAGGTTGGCCACCCCAGTCTCTGGGAACAAGCCCCAGATTGCCCTGTTAGCAACCTTCTAAGGCAGGCCAGATGCAGCCCACAGCACCATTTCATGTGGTTCCCCACCACCACCACCATACCAGGAAGTGCCATGTGGTGGAGGAAGGGCAAAATGGCCATCTGGCCCCTGAAGCTGTCTGAGGGAACGTGACCTGGCCCCCAGCTTAAAAAGATTGAGAACTCCTGTTCTAAGGTGAAGCTGTTGCCACAGGATCATAGAGCTCATTACTGTAGTTCCATTTAACTGAATATCCAGCAGTGCTAATCCATTACTTGTAGTAATGTTAGGATTCAATAGCCAATTCCTATGTTTATTTAAGCCATCCAGTTATCAGTCATGGTCTGTTTCTCTCTATCTCTTTACTCAGCAGTGGGTAACATCTTAGAAGGTGAAAAGGTAAATACCTTGATATTCTTAACAGCCATATAAAGACTGCACAAAATAAGGATCCATGATTTTAATCTTGTCATGAAGTTTCAACTTCAACAGGACATCAGGATAAAAAAAACCCCAATAGATCTTGATCATTTGTACCATTTATATCTCTTCAATCACAAATGCAAATGAAAGTTTGACTAGGTAAACTGGTGTGCTGAAAGTGGAAGTCTGAAGGATGAAGTGAAGCAATCACTTTGAAATCGAACATATGTTTACCATGGCATTAATTCACATTGGTACTTACAACACTATCAGACCATGCAGCTTATAGTTGTATTCTTCCATGTGCACTTAATAAACTACATCCTAAAAAAAAATTACAAGGAAGACTATGACCTTTCCAAGGCTCAAAAGAGAAGGCATACCACTGCCTTCCTCTGCTGTGTCCCTAAATCTACATCTGCTGGACTCTGATCTTCTGAATGTGCCACCCTAAAACTGCCTTCAGCCTTACCCAACAGGACAAGTAGTAAGAGGCTGTAGGAACAATTGTTCCAAATGCATGGTGTTTTCCTAGTTCTGCTTTACAAGATAGCATTTAGACTATTACTCAAAACCACAACTATCATTGGACACGGGTGGCAATTTTTTAGTCTTATTTTGATGGAGAGCACACCAAATTTTCATACTCTGGAGTAAATGATGGTCTGGAATATAACCCTGGAACAAACACACATTTTGAGAACATGTGCTCAAATTTCATCAGGTATGGAAAAAGTGTGTATTTCAATATGAATACACTCATGGGTTCAAACAATAATTTTCGAGGCAATCCAAGACAGCTAAAAATGGATCTTCCACAAAATACACTAGATAAGTTAATTTTAATTTTTTTCTGGTTAATTCAGGCTGTCTCAATGTAATGATATCACTTGATTAGGAAACTTGAAGTATCTCTTCTAATTCTTCAAACCATTAAAAGTCAATGTAAAAAAGGAGGCAGAGCAATCTGAATTATTTCCCGTTTAAAAATTGTTGCACAAATCTTCTCTTGTCTTATCAAGAATGCTGCACAGTACTTTAGCCCCTCTTGGGCAAGGAGAAACATTTGCAGTTCCTTATTCTCATGGGCAAGGGTGAGACAACTAAGGAGTTATATTCCTACAGAATGGATCCAACATTAAATAATATTTACATTTATCATATAGTTTATTTCAAACTATATAACATCATATTCAGCATCTTATTTTCTTATTTTCTCTTACTCATGGTCATTTGACTTTTGACCATACAAGAATTTGGTCTCTAGGTTTCAGTTTGTAAACTGGACTGCACTCTTCAGAAATTCAATTTCCTTCCTAAGGATAAAAAAAAATCATAGATAGAAAAGGCAAAGGATGAAAGAGCCTGCCAATTTTCACGTTGTGCTTTATACTGTATCGGTCATCTTCATAGAACCTAAGCATAATATCAATTTCACTTCAGATCTTAGTGGGCTAGGCATTGATGTGTTTTCAATGCTTATCAGCCTATGTATATTTTACTTTTTATTGAATATTCTGAATATTTCTAGATCATCTCTCATAACAAGGCATTCCAAAATGTATAAAATCTCAAAGTAGTTGTGCCCTTCAAGAAGCAAAGAACTACCACCCCTGCAAAACAAGACACCCTTTAAGCTTCCTGTCACCAACTTCAGGGGGCCTCCACTGAAATTGTCCATCTGAAAGGACAAATGGTGTTTGCATACATCTGTGCAAACTGCTCTATTAGTAGCATCAAAATCAAACCAGATGCCAGTTATTAATCTGAAGCTTACCGGATTTTCCGCCTGTAACTCGAGGTTGGACATTATATGGCATGTAGGCCACGTGCTGCCTCTAGTGGCCCAGATGGAGTGCCCTAACGCCCTAATAATGCCTGGAATTATTATGCAAAACAGCAACATTTTTATTAAAGGGTCAACTAATGCCCTTTTGAGGATGTGGGAAGATGTCCCCCCCCCTCGTTGTAAAAATTCTTAAAATGGCCACCAGAGGGCATAATAGATTTTCAATAAATATATTTTTAAAAACAACAAAGTACTTGGGGCAGGACGGGGCTGTTGCAGAGGGAGAGGAGATTCCTATTCAACAAAGGTAAAGGTAAAGGTTGCCCTTGCTTGAAAGCCGGTTGTATCTGACTCAGTGCTCATCTGTTTATAGCCAAAGAGCCAGAGCTGTCTGCATCTGCAGACGTTTCCGTGGACATGTGGCTGGCTTCCTCAAAACTGGAGTGCACGGAACACTGTTTACCTTCCCACAGAAGTGGTCCCTATTTATCTACTTGCAATTTCTTGCTTTTGAACTGCTAGGTTGGCAGGAGCTATTCAACATAGTCCTACTTTAACTTTGAAGGTGGGTAGTGGAAAACTTGTTTTTAAAACGCTCACTTCATTTGAAAGTGAATAGCAAAATGGTATTTACAAAAATACCGCTCATTTTATTTTATTTTCCCCCCTTCAAGTCAGTTTCTATAATACAGTCAAACCTCGCATAAAGAGCGTTTCGCTTAAAGAGTAACTCGCTTAAAGAGCAGAATTTTCTCTGAATGTTCACTTCGCTTAACAAATAAAACCAACCCAAAACTCGCTTAACAAATAAAATGGGGTTTGCAATCCCCCCCCCAACAATTGGTCATTTACAATGGTGTTTCGCTTAAAGAGCAAACTTGCTTAAAGAGCAATCCCATGGAACGCATTATGCTCTTTAAGCAAGGTCCCACTGTATCTGAGGAATAGCCCTCTCAAAAAAAATTTCATTACTTGGCAACCCAATGAATTCTGCTGAACAATTTCATATTACATTTCTTCTCACTGGAGTCACACTTGCATGTATCTCACGAAGGACATTTCAACATCAAAGTAGCTTTTTCCTGTATGTTGATGAGTTTTCTCTGTATAAACATTTGCTTGTCTCTCGACAACTTTAATAACATACAACAGTTTATTTTATTTAAACTGTGGTGCCAATATTTTAATTTATTGGCACTACAGCTTCAACAGACAAATCTACCAACATCCCAGACAAATGTATTTTCTATTAGTAACATACACCGAAAACTAATTCCCACAGATTGAGTTTAAGTCAAGCTAACATTGAAAACAATAATGTTATCTGACATACATGACCTTTTTGATTAAAACAACTTGTCTCTTTTCCAAAAGGCTCCTATTATGTCTCATTAACCACTCAGCACACACATTGTCCTTCGAAATGCCATGCTATATGGTTCCTATTCTTTTTAATAGTAGTATTTTGGCTTTTATCTTCAAGTTAATATGATAGCAAGGGCACACTATAAATAATTAACAGCAGTTCAGGATTAAAGTACATAGGAGACCTTTCACTGAACTGCAGTGATGGAACTACACCTTTCCAACATTTATGTTATTCCCTCCTCACTCTCTCTGGTTAAACTCTCACACACAAACACAAGTCCCTTTTCTCAAGTTTCCTGTTTAGTCTATATTGGAAATACACATCAAGGCACACCAGTACGGCACTAGCAATTTTAGATTGCATTCTGGAATGCTATGATGTTTTGGATAGTTGTACCCAAACCATACCTACAGGGTGGCCTGCAAGTCCCTCTTGAATCATTCTTTAAATTTGCCACTTATTGTATCCGTGGTGTCACCAGTATTCTTGCACTAATGTACTCATGTACTTGTCATAATACACTCTTCAAGTGCAAATGGGCTTAAATCGGCCATATTTCTCTGAAAAATGAAAAATATAATACATATGAATGGGTAGGGACTTACGGGCCACCCTGTAGGTAGTGCATTATTCTCCCATCCAAACTAAAAGTATAAGAATTATGATAAATTCCTAGTTCACACTTAGTTAGATTCTCTCATTACATGATGAGACTGTTCAAGAAATAAATTTTAAGCCTGAAAGTAGCCAATATGTTCAAACTTTATCCAGATAAGATCTTGAAAAAACCCTTTCCATGCAGATCCAGACCTCCAAGGCTCATGACGACTGCTTGTACCCATTGCCTAGCTCCAGCAGGAAAGGGCTATTTTTCAAGCCACACACACACATCCCATGGCTCAGCTGCAGCTGCTGCTGATGGCTAGAAGCAGCACAACAGTTAAAGGATTCATCTTCCCCACCAAAACCTGCCAGGGAGCACAGGATCCAGAAGGGAAGAGATCTCCTCATTGCCCAGCTGCTAGAAGCCAGAAAATGAAGATCTCTATTTACCCTGCTTTTTGGAAGTGGTTGAGCAGTCTTGGGTCTTCCTGAGGAGGAGGAAGAACAGGAGAAAAGATCTTCATGCCACAGTCTGGAAGAGAAAGAGCTAGCCCCGAAGGAGTAAGGGAGGAATCACACCTTACAGTTAGACAGGCTCTGTCCATCCATTCCTCGGTCTGGTAGAAAGAAACCGGGGCAAAGAGCACACCTTTGTGGAGAGAAGAGTGGAGGATCGAGTGACAGCAGGATCTCCTCCTCAAGAGTCATTTCCCTTCCCTTTGCACAATTCCTCTTCCTCCTCTTCCTCTTTGCCCCAGTTTATTTCAACCAGATACTTCATCATGCCCCTTACCTGGTCTGGCAGGGACTGGGCCAGCTAGTAGTACTCCTCTCTCTGGCCAAGGGTGCCCGCCACCTCATCCCTTCCCACATTTGGGAAAGACAGGGAGGACTTCCACACACACCGGTCTCTTTCTTCTCTGCTCTCCTTTAGAGGGCACCATGAGGCATGAAGGACTGGGACATGTAGATGCGTAAAGGTACCTGAGGAGACCACTGAGGGCTGTGTGTGTGTGTGGGGGATGATTTGATTGATGGAAACCACTGGTGATTGCCAGGAGCCAAGTGAAGGAACTTCCAATGGAGCCCTCTTCCCCTGCTGAAATTAATGAAATAATGTAAAAATGTGTATAAAAAATTGGGGTGTGTCTTATACTCCGATGCATCTTATATGTCTGCAAATACAAGTATGTACTTTGAAGCAGCAAAGGTCTTATTCTGGCTTCCTAAATGAGTGGAGATCTTTGTCAGGTGGAAAGGATCCTGTGATAGTGAGATAATTGGTTCAGTTATCCTTGCAGTTCTTCCATCTAGGTGAGTCTGGACCAACTCATTATGATTACATGAGTCAAAAGTTGTTAAACTGACTCTAGAATAGTGGTTCCCAACTTGGGACCCATCCCCCACAGGGGGTCTTTAATTCCCAGAAGCCAAAGTCAGTATATTGAGTGATCAGTACTTTGGGAAATTGACTTAGGCTTCTGGGAACTGAAGTCCGAAAAAGTCAGTACATTGACTGATCAATGCTTTGGGAAATTGACTTAGGATTCTGGGAATTGAAGTCTGAAAATCAAAGGTTGGGAAATACTAGTCTAGACTATTTTGGGTGGGGTCTATTAGTCAAGAACACCAGTAATCTTGGTGAGTTGGTTCAACCTCTTCTGGATGGGGTAGCACTGACCTCTAAATGATGCCCCAACTTACCATCAATGCTGAAATAGCAAGAGTTTGGTTTCAAATCATCAACTGGTAACTTATATCCCAAACTTACTGGGTAGTTTGCCTGATTCTAATAGGTAATGTTCTCTCAGACTGGGCAACAGAAATTGAGGAAAAATTATTTTCTTAAGAATCTCACCAAGTGTCACAAGCTTCTTACCTCCAAGGAGATAATTAAAAACACAGATATGAGATGTCATTCTGCAGGTGGACATGACTCAACTCTAGCATTATTTTGATAGGAACAATAGAAATCATTTTGTCCTGGCAGATTATCTTTATACTCTAGAATTCAACAATTTTCTTTCCTTTGTTTTAATATACTACCATCCAACTTATTAGAAAGCAAATTCATGTGTATGCCTTATTTAAAACACCTTTATCCCTGTCAGTCAGGTATGGTTAAGATAGTTGGCCATACTTATTATACTGCCTATTTTAGAAAGTTATTCAGAACACATTTATGTCTCCCATACAAAGAACATTCTCAGGTAGGTCTCCTTTTTTTCTGATTTATTAAGCAAAGTTACAACCAAGAGTGAAAAATTCTGTGCAATCACATGTCAACAAGAAAGCAACTGTTAAATCATCTACCAATCATTATGAGAACATGCCACGGTGTACTCTGCATTGTGATAGTGACTGACTCATTTTTTGACCATGTCCAGCTTGCCTTGACTCATAGATCTTATATTCCAGGTTCCTATCCAATACAGTATTGTTATTTATAGCATTGGACTTTCCTTTCACTCTCAGATCCATCTACAGCTGAGTGTCCTTTCGGCTTTGGCCCAACCACTTCACTCTTTCTGGGGCTACTTGTCCTTGTCCTCTGCTCTTCCTGTTTCCATTGCACTGCTTTTAAATTGCTGGTATAATAAATAAATCTGAATCTGCATTAAGTCCCATGTGACTACATATTCAGTTCCATAGAGGTCAGTCTTCTATCTGAAAGGCAGTTGATCCTGTTGAAATCCTCTTCTACTTTAAGGCTATACAGATGAAGTCCACATTAAAGAGAAACAATCATCAGTAATCATTCAAAGGGAAAGCAAGGGTTGAAGCTGTTCCTCAAGAGCCAGCACCTCCACAGCAGACTAAGTGACATACTAGGTATGTCCTATTTGCTCATGGGAAATAATCAGACCTGGCAACAATCATCCTTGCTACGGGAAAATGTACAGATTTCTACTTAAGTCATAGTAACTATTTCCAAGTTTGAGTGTGCTGTGTATAAATTACATACAGATACATGCCATTTTTAGGTATGTGTCATCCAAACTATAATTCATATGCTCATTATAATAATATGGCCTTTATCTTGCTTGCTGTGACAAGACAAAAAGAGGGGGAAATCAGAAGTTCAGCTTACACTACTGCTTTGTGTGAGGTTTTTTCCCATAGGAAAAGAGAGCCATTACATGTTCCCATATTTTTTAAAAAAATATGCAATCATTTATAAGGATAATGAAATGTCATGTATTTTCACAGATTAACACTGTCAACCTTGACAACATTAAGAAAACATCTATATATCCTGAGGCAGGAAGCAGTTCTCAATATTTAGACTATATACCTGCTTTCATATCTTGGATCGGTAAATCTTCTAAGCAGCTTGTTTTCTAATATCTGGCAGTATCACAATATTTGCTGTCCAAAATGCACATTTCCATCAACAACATGTGCTGAGATGTTTTGTGAAGTAATTTTATTTTGAGAAACATAAACAACAATAAGATCCCAATTGTGGTTCCATCACACAGCTGCAGTTTCTCACTAACAGATGTCAACACAATGAATACTTAGGATTTTCATACAATCAACGGAATGCTAAGAGAAGAATATCTATGCAAACTCAATGTCCAAATATTTAAACAGTATTTAAAACAGAATGAATGTATTCATTCAGGACAAAATATTTGCTGGAAAATAATAGGACTTTAACAATATGTTCAATTCTCCAGGAAAAGATCCAGCCAGAATGCCCTCAGAAAAAAAAAATGGTAAGCCATTTCTAACTACTCTCTAACTAGAAAACTGTGGTAAAGAGTCACCATAAGCCAGAATTGACTTAACAGCATGTAATTTGATGATGTTGATGACTATGATGATGACGACGATGACAACGGCGGCGACAGAGGCGATAGCGGCGGCGGCAATGACAATGTACTTTGGGATAGAGACCATACCAAATGTTTGTATGCAGCAGACTTCTGTCCTGGCAGTGTTGGTTTTTTAAAAAAAACATTCTTCTTATGTTGTTACTTAATATTGTACACTACCTCATCACTTCTCTACAAGTATTCTATAATAACACAATATAATACTACAGTATCTTGTAACTATACATATATTATGTAAGAAAAACACTGTATTCAAGATACAGAATTAAAAAAAAATAAGGTTACCTTCTGCTGACACTCAGAACTACATTTCTATGATTTCTGTCACTCAACATTTCCTGAAACATATTCATCTTTCATCCTGACATTTGCCAAGGCTTGGTTCTGCCTGAGGTGACATTTACACTATAACAAGAAAGTTCAACCATTTTAAGCACTTAAGAAAAAGAAAAATAAGTGAACAACTACTCACCTCCTCAGTTTAATGGGAGGGATGTGTGTGTGCACACGTATACATACACCCACAATGAATGGAGATGATAATACTAATGACAAAGATAGCTTTTACTTCTGGCTTTCTTAATTATAATGGTGAATGAATAAATGCACCAGCGTAGATTTCATCACGCAGAGACCAATACATTTAGGGCACCATTTTAAAATGAGAAAGGGCAAAAACTAAGCAGTTGTTATTTGTTGTTCAGTTGCTCAGTCAAGTCCGACCCTTTGCGACCCCATGGACACCAGGCTCCCCATCTTCTGTCGTCCTCCACAGCCCACACAGATCTACAGCCATTGCATCAACAATACCATCCAGCCACCTCATTCATCCTCTGCCTCCCCCGTCTTCTTTTGCCTTCTATCTTTCCCAGCATCAAGGCCTTCTCAAGTGAGTCCTCTCTTCTCATTTGGTGGCCAAAGTACTGTACTTGAATTTCAGCTTTAGTATGTGCCCTGCCAAGGAGCAGTCAGGGCTGATTTCCTTCAGGATTGACTGAATTGATCTCCTCACAGTCCAGGGTATTCTCAAAAAGTCTTCTCCAACACCACAGTTCAAAGGTGTCTATTCCTCTGCACTCAGCCTTCCTTATGGTCCAGCTCTCATAGTCATGCATTATTATTGGAAATACCATTGCTTTGGCAATGTGTACTTTTGTTGGCAGGGTGATGTCTCTACTTTTTATTATGCTGCCTAGGTTTCTCATAGCTTGCCTCCCAAGAAATAAGCATCTTTTTATTTCATGGCTGCAGTCACCATCTGTGGTGATCTTGGATCCTAAGAAGGTAAAGTCTGTCACTGCTTCAATTTCTTCCCCTTCTATTTGCCAAGGAGTGATAGGGCCGGATGCCATGATCTTGGTGTTGTTTTTTTTAATGTTGAATTTCAGGCCAGCTTTTGCACTCTCCTCTTTCACCCTCATCAAGAGGGTCTTTAGGTCTTCTTCACTTTCTGCCATTAGGGTAGTGTCATCTACATATCTCAGGTTGTTGACGTTTCTCCCAGAAATCTTAATTCCAGTTTGTGATTCATCCAGCTCTGCACTGCACATGATGTACTCTGCATATAAGTTAAATAAGCAGGATGACAATATGCAACCTTGGCGTACTCCTTTTCCTATTCCAAACCATTCAGTAGTTCCATATCCTGTCCTAATTGTTGCTTCTTGAGCAGTTGTTGTAGGTCTATTCAAAATAAAATGTTGTGCTACAATCTCAATCTCACAACTCCTTTCCTCTGCCTTTTTTCCTGAAAAGGGGAGGGGAGAGGAATCCATTTATTTTGCACAGACAAAATCTGGCCTAGAAACAGACCAGATCACTCCCCCACCACCACACACAAATGCTTGACTTTAGCCCCAGAAGATTAGGGAAGAAAATCTACAACTACTTCAGCCCTGTGATGATGACATAGTAATATAGCTACTGATTTCTGCAATGTACTGTATGTTGATTTCAAGATTAAACAGTAAAATGGAAGGCATTAATAGTTGCCAGAATAACACCATGTGACACTTTGAAGATCAAGTGGTAATCAGCAGTCCTCAACAAGGAATAAGGTGGCCATAAATTTCCACCTGTAAGATGCTTTCTCTCTTATCTTTTGTTCAAAGATTGTACCTCTGTTCTATTTCTAACCCAGGGATGGGATGTAACAGGTTCTCACCGGTTCGCCAGAACCGGTAGTAACTTTTCCCAGTGTCCCGGAGAACCGGTAGCAGCTTTTGTGGGGAACCACCTTTGGGGCTTACCTTTTCACTTGTTCCCCCCCCTGGGTGGGTGTATTTTAATGTATTTATTTATTTATTTATTTATTTATTTATGGGTTTGTGTTATGGGTGGGTGGGTTGAGGTGTGTGTGTGTATATGTGTCTGTGGTTATTTTTATTTTATTTTATTATTATTTTGCATTTTTTATTTTTTTTTCTTTGGCCCCACCCACATCATGACATCATGATGTTAGCTCCACCCACACTGATGATGTCATGGTGGGGTAGTAAATTTTTTGACATCCCACCACTGTTCTAACCCCCAGAGAAGAGGAAGAGACTAAGCCAATGAACAGCTATCCCTTTGCATTAATCACTGTCTTACACCTACTCACAAAACCCTAGACTGAACACTTTGTTGTTGCTGAAACACCTGTGGCCCACAGCTGTGACAATCTATCTTTGACAGCTGCAAAAGAACATTTGGCCATCCCCCACAATGTCTAACAACTAGCTTGGTATCATTCGAAACATCATTTTATAAAGTACTGAATGTTCACCATGATCCTGTTGAATTAAATCAGGGTTCCCAACCATTTTACACTGTGGGCCTGACCATACCCCCTGGACAGCTGAGCAGGTCTGACCATGATTCCTGGAAGCAGAAGTAAATATGCCCACTTCTGCATTTACAACAGTCACGGGCACATTTTATGGCTGCCACAAATGCATCCACTTTCACTTCTGGGTACGGCAGGGGCAGCAGGCCACGTGAAATGTTGCTGTGGGCCATAGTTTGGGAACCCCTGAATTAAAGAATGGGATGAGAGTTCCTTGATATATCAGAAATAGTTTTTAACTGCCTTTAAAGGGGCAGGGTAAAACCCAGATAAATGAAAATCTTTCACCTTTTGTTTCAGAATTAAACTGATGTAACTTTATGCTGTACAGCAAGAACAATTTTACCACCCAGCAATCTTTCTCTTTTGTTTTCATATAATTTAGGATTTCCAGTTTTTCCCTTCAGCTTCCAAAGCTTCCTAGGGATCCGTTTGACTTTTGGCACTCTGGGAGAGGGGAGGAGCCCCATTTTTTTTTTTTGGGGGGGGGAATCACTGCTGGATTACTAGCATGGTCCTGATGTGGTGGCAATATTCCAATATTAAAAGCTCGTCCTCTGTCCCAACCTTCCTAAAGACTTCTTTAGGGCAAAAACTAAAAGGTGGATAATAATAATAATAATAATAATAATAATAATAATAATAATAATAATAATAATAATAATAATAATAATAATAATAATAATAATAATAATAATAATAATAATAATAATAATAATAGTGTGCCATCAAGTTAATTCTGGCTTATGGTGACCTTTCCCATGGATTTCTGGGGAAAGAATACACAGAAATGGTTTGCCATTCCCTTCTAATGGAGAAGGCCTTTGACTATGCAGCTTGCCCATGGTCACACAGGCTAGCTCTTCTTCCTGGAGGCACAGTGGAGAATCAAACTCCCAACCTCTGGTTCTGTAACTAGATACTTGAACCGAACAGGAAGTTTTAAATTGAAGGGTAACGTTGTAGGATGATGACAGAATCCTTGGTGTGTGGCATAAAGATGTACAACAGTATTTCAGCAACTATCTATACATTAATAAAGATTCGTTTAACAAATGAACCATTTAAAATAATATAGAACAGAACAGTCAGAAGAGACATCAAGGACCACTACCAATGCAAGAAATCTACTAAAACATGATGGCCATCCAACCTCTCTTTGAAAATTTCCAAAGAAAGGGAGTCAACCACCTGTCAAACTGGTCTTGCTGTCAGAAGGTTCCAATGTTTAGCCGAGATCTTATTTCTTCTTATTTGAATGAACTGAATCAGGTTCTCCTTTCCTGAGCAGAAGAAAACATATTTATTCCATATTTTATATGACTTCAAATGGATATACGGTATATCAATAGTGCTATGATTTTTTTAAATATAAAAGGTACAAAGATATGTCTATACAATATACAAGCAATAAATACAGAATAATGTTTGATAAGGCACAGATTATTTATTCATTAGTTTTCAAGCTGTCATCTCTCAAACCTACCCTTCTCCAGCCTGAAATACCCAACTCTCTCAATTGTTCCTCATACAACTTGGATTTCAGATTTCTTCATTAATTTTTTATCACTGTTGAGACTATCAGTCACTATGATATCGCTTACATTTCTACCTGATGACGGCAGATTTAATAGAACAAGCCTTTTTAGTTAAAAAAATCCTTGCTACTGAATAAGAACAGTTATTAAACTTTGAGAAATTACACCAGCTGAAAATCACACAGCCTTCTCTCTCTCTCTCTTGTTTTAAGATTACAAGTCCCTCTTAAATCCCTCATAACTGGAAAAACAAGTTGAGAAGGGAAAGTCCCCAAATTCCTGATAGCTCTAGTGATTTTCCCTAAAAAAGTGGGTAGAACCTTGCTCAAGCACGGATTTGGAGGGTGTGTGTGCGCGCTTTGCTGGTCTTGGACCATAATAAAGATTTGATCTGTATGTGTGTTTTTCATCTTTCTCACTACTAGAAGTGAACTTCTGGTCACTTCCAGTTGTGAAAAACAGATACCACAAAGTCACATTTTTTGGTGCAATGAAAAATGTTTGGAGGAGAGAGCTAAAATTAGCTCCTCATATGAATTGCTCCTACTGGTGTCTCCTTGCTAGAAAACTGTCTCCCCACAGTGATGTTCACAACTAATTATAGTGAATAAATTGCAAATGTAAACATTGTATATTCTGATCAACAAAAGCTGCAGTTGCTGCATAAAACAAAGATATATTTCTGTAGTTCTCAAAGGAACGGTTTGTGTTTTTATAACAAAAATAAAAAAGTTTTGCACATTAAAGACTGCCAAACAGATTCAGGGTGAGTTTCTGTGAACTGTGATCCAAGAAAGGTCACATTGAAGTCCATCTGTACTGTAAGTCTTGTTAGTGCAGGGCTGTAGCCAGAGGGGGGCCAGAGGGGCGAAACCCTCCTGATTTAACAGCCCCCCCCCGAAACCCACCCTGGGATGCCAATATTATATGTGTGTGTGTGACATTGTTGCCCCTCCTGAAAATCCCCCCCCCCTAGTATCCTGGCTACCATCCTGAGTTAGTGTCAGAATTCTTATTTTGGGTTCTACTACATTTCTTTTTGGACAGTAATTTAAAAAAAACATTGCAGCTTATAAACAAAATGGTTTCCTCTTCCAATTCCTCATTACACAACCCCAGAAAACTGAGATTACTCTTTCCTCTTTTCAGAATGCTACAAAAAGGAATATCTGAGGTGACAATTTTCTCTCCACATTTTTTCAGCTGCTAGTCCTATCTCACTCTAATAATCTATGCTGACTAAATAGAGATATTGTTGTGCTCAAATATACTCTTTACTGTTGGTCTTAACTGAATCCATATGTGCAATCAGCGTTTCTTTCTCCATCTCTATACTCTGAGATAATTTAATCAAATTTTAAGAGGAAAGGATTTGCAAATAGCAATCAGAAAAGGCTAGTGAAAATGTTCTGGCTTTCTTACCTGGTTCACCTGCTTCCTGCCACCTGAAGTCAACAAAGTGTATCATTGTATCATCAATATTTTGCATGGATATAACAAGTTATTTACATTTGGTTAAACCTTATGAAAAGGGACTGTGGTGGCTCAAGTGGTTAAGATGCTGAACTTGACAACTGGAAGGTCGGAGTTCGATTCCCGAGTACTGCACGATGGAGTAAGCTCCTGTCTCTGTCCCAGCTCCTACCAACCTAGGAGTTCGAAAGCAAGAAATTGCAAGTACATAAATAGGGAACACTTCAGTGGGAAGTTAAACAGCATTCCATGCACTCCGGTGAGGCATGCCTGCCACATGTCCATGGAAAAGTCTGCAAACACAGACAGCACTGGCTCTTTGGTTGTAAACAGAGATGAACACTGAATGCTAGAGTCAGATATGACTGGCTTTCGAGCAAGAGTGACCTTTACCTTCACCTAAACCTATAAAAGATGCTGAAATAGTTAACTCAAATAAATAAGTATACACAGTGGTGAGCAGCAATAGGTTTGCACCCCCAGGAGGGGGGTGGCAAAATTGGGTGGCCTTCGGCCAGGGTGGATAGCAAAATTGGGTGGCCACGCCCACCTCCCTGTCCTGCCCCATCAGGTTTTGTCCCTGCAAGTGGTTCAAGGTCTCCCTTGCTCAAAAGCCAGTCATATCTGACTCTAGGCTGCAGTGCTCATTTCCATTTACAACCAAAGAGCCAGTGCTGCCTGTGTTTGCAGATGTATACATGGCCATATGGCAGACATGTCTAGATCGCCCACGATACAGGTTCCGCCCACAACACAGGCTCTGCTCATGGCATAAGCTCCACCCACGGTGTGGTAGCAAAAATTTTTGCTGTCCACCACTGGGTATACACTGTATACAATACAACTTAAATAGGGAATGGACTGCAGATACTGAACTGTCATCGTCTGTGAAGCCTACAAGATTCATGGCGTAAAATCCTCCAAAGTTTTTGAAGGTGTTTTCACATGAGACTTTAGCTATGCTGTCAACCTGCCTCATTCATGTACATTTATGAAAAATCCAAATTTCTAGTTTACAGACCTCCAATATTCTCCTATTGCATCTTTCATCTTTCTTCTTACCAATCAAATTTTTTAAAGAAAAAATGAAATAGCTGCATAATGTCTTTTAATTGTGGGAAGGGAGTAATTTTTTTTCCCACTTGGAAGCACCCTTGGCTATAAATCAAAACTGCATTGTGACCATAACTACATTACTGCCAAAATAAATCAAAACAACAGTTTTCCATATTTACAGAATGATTTTTTAAAATGTCAATATCGCTCTTGCCCTCAACCTAGTCATACGATTAATATATTTCCAAGTACTATTTAGAAATATTTCTGGAATTCATCGGCCGGGGGGGGGGGGGAGAGAACACATGTTAGAATACTGTACATACAAAACTGTTAATCTGGAATCTGCGAGATTTACAAATAAAGAGTTTGTGTCATGAGTGTTACATTTAATATGCTAGCCATCTGAAAATCCTATGTTCTATCTAAATGGGAATGGTTTTGTAATAATAATATAGATATAAACATAGGCATAGCCCTTCTAAATACAGTACTTGAGCTTAGATAGCCACTATGACATTTAGGCTCACAAGAAGCCATGGGATGGGAGATTCCTCCCCCTTTATTTATTTTATTTATTTATTAGTCAAATTTATTCATTGCCCTTCTCACAAAGTGACCCAGGGCGATTTACAATAAAAACATCAACAACAGTTATAAAAACTAAAAAAACTATTAATCAAAAAAATTAAAACTAGCTAAAACCAATTAAAAATTTAACAATTAAAAATTTATATTACACTACAACTAAGGACAGGGGGGCTCAGATAAGCAAACGGGCTGGGGGCGCCCCCCAAACCCAACCTGCCAGCCACGTTTTCACTCCCTTCCAAAAGGACAGCAACTCTGTCTGCATGCGTAATTCTATTGGAAGGAGGTTCCATAGGGCTGGAGCAGACACAGAGAAGGCTATCCGTCTAGTGCCAGAGAGGTGTACCTCTCTGGCTGATGGCACCACAAGAGAGCCTCTCCGGTCCACTCTGGTGGGACGGGCAGATGTCCTTGGGGTGATGCGGTCTCTTAAGTATCCTGGTCCACTACCATGTAGGGCTTTAAAGGTGATAACCAGCACCTTGAATTGCACCTGGAGACAAACTGGGAGCCAATGCAGCTCTCTGAGCAGCGGTGAGGCACGAGCATAACGCCCACACCCCATCACCACCTGCGCAGCCGAATTCTGGACCAGCTGAACTCTCTGGATGGTCACCAAGGGCAGCCCCATGAAGAGCACATTACAGTAATCAAGTCTGGAGGTAACCAGAGCATGTGTGATCATGAGCAAGGACTCCAGATCTAGGAGTGGGCGTAACTGAGATAAAAAATTACTGAGATAAAAAATACTCACATCCTTAGACTAGCATGGGTAGGAGACCCAGTCTTGAGTTCTTAGGAGCAATGGATGGACTCTGGAGCCAGAAGATCTACAGTTGACTCTTTCTGGCACCTACCATCACCAGTAGATTCATACCTCCATAGGCACAACTAGGGTTTCAGGAGGAGATATGTGCAACCCCTATACAGCCCCTGCCACACACACACCCCAAAAGAAATTTGCAGCAGAAGATAAATATTAGGTCCCCACCTTCCACTTTTAACTTTTCTTCCCAAGAGCATATTTTCCAAGCACCCGCTTCTCACTGTCCTTTTTCAGCAAGATTTTACTCCATCTAATCAACTGTAAAAAGTCTGTCTTCAATTTAAAATAATCAATTTGAGATCATATGTCAAAACATCTTTCTCAAAATATATAGTTTTGATAAAATCAATCATGTTCTTCTCAGGTTTTAGAAAATATTACAAACTTAGTTCATTTCCCATTTCAGGCCCCTAAGACATGCTAGGTGCTCTTCAGACTATGTTGATGGGCATCTCCTTTTCTATGTATGAATTCTACGTCTTCCCTCCTTTTCCACTTTTTATTCTTCCTTATCTTTATCATTTTTTCTCATAATGTAATAGAATATTTTGTACTACTTTTTTTCCTGACAGCCATATTGCTTTAATCCTATCCTCTCTTCCCTTATGATTTTCCTGAATTTTCCCTGGGTGTTTTAGAACCATTTGGTTTTTCTAAAATCAATCTGCTTTCCCCCTCTTTTGAGCTGAACTTTTCTTTCTCTATAATATTATTTTCCCTTTGGTTACTCAGGCTCATAAAATTAGTGCAATGTGGCTTCTATCTTTCTCTTTTCCTAATCTCCTCTACTGCTAAATATCACCTCCTGTTTTTAATATTGCAAAATTAATTATTTTTGTTCTTCCCAAATTATAAATGTACTCTGTGCTGCAATATAAACACACCTCACTTTTAAACCTGTTCTGAATTCTCCTGTGCAAATCTAAACAATACCGCTTATTTATTATGATGAACATATGTTTCACATTAACAGTTAATCTCAGTGGCTTTTTACTTTCCACATATATTCTTCATAGTTTCTTGCTGTTGTGATATGCTGTCAAATTGTTTTGGACTCATGGTGAATTAATTATCTCCAACAAGTCTTATGATTAAAAGCTCTGCTTAAGTAATGAAGACATAGGAATGATTTTATGAAGTGAATATATCTCATGTTAGATGTTCTTTCTCCTTTGCTTTCTACCTTTCCTAGCATTATTGTCTTTTCCTTTGAGTCTTGCCCCCTTGTGGCATGACCAACATAAGACAGCCTCAAAATTTGGATGTTGTAGTTTCTAGAAAAATTCAGACTTAATTTGATGTAGAACAGGTTTACTGGACTTTCAAGTTAGCCATGACATCTCTAAAGCAATCCTCCAATAGTACATTTCAACTGCCTATTTCAGGCTCCCCGCTGCCTCTGCCATGCCCGGGGAGGTCAGGGGACCTGATCCCCAGGCACCCTGCAGCTGTGAAGGCAGGGGTAGGGTAGCTGGGGATGCTGATAGGGACTCAGGAACAGCACAGATCGTATTCCCCAACCTGTCCCTGATGTGGCAGGGGCAGTGGGGAGCCTGAAATGGGTGAAAAAAACTTTCATATTTTTTTGCACATTTTTGGGGTCTCTGGCACCCCCTGCCACATCCGGAGCAGTCAGGGGACCCGATCCACACTTGTCCCAATGTTCCCCGACCTCCCTGGCTGCTGCAGTAAGCCAAAATGCCAGGATTCAAATCCATGAGTGGAATCCCCACTGTCCTTTCCAAAGGTCACAGCATGGGATTGGCATATGCCCATTCAACCCCCCAACCCAAACACTGATCGCATGCTGCGATCTCAGCACCCAGGTAGGTTGGGGAACATTGGGAACAGTGTGGATCAGGTCCCCCAACCTCCCCGGATGTGGCAGGCGCAGCAGGGAGCCCAAAATGGGCAAAAAAAAAAAAAAAACCCAGAAGGGGTTTTTTTTGCCCATTTTGGGCTCTTTGGCACCCCTGATCCACACTGTTACCAACATCCCCAGACCTCCCCAGGCACTGCGATCGCAGCATGCAATCGGTGCTTAGGTTGGGGGGGGGGGGTTGAACAGGTGCACGCTCAGTTCAACCCCTAACCAAAGCAGCCAATCCCACGCTGCAATCCGCCTGCCTCTTTGGAAAGGGCAGTGGGGATTCCATGAGTGGAATCCCCACTGCCCTTTCCAAAGAGGCAGCCGGATCACCCCCCTGTTCCCTTTCCTCTTCAGAAAGGGAACAGGGCTTTTTTTTTACATTGTGCGATCAATGCATCACGCAACATTAAAAACCGGATAACAACGAGATTTGTGGAACCAAGTCTCATCATTATCCGAGGTACTAGTGTACTGTATTGCTATTTTCCACTGAGCAATTTGGTGTTACATGCAAATCTCAAGTTACTGTTGAGGTATGTGGTTCCATGATGAAACTGGGGCAATTAGTAATGTTTTAATTGTTTGCAAGTTCCCCTCAAAGCTTCCCTTATGCTCAGCATACTTCCTAGACTAAAATAATTTCTCAAACCAAAAGTCTTGACGTAGGAAAGAGAAATATATATTTGCTCACTATATGCTCAGAAATCTTAACATGTTGGTTTCAGATTTGTCAGAATAGGATAAAGCTTTTGATTATTTACAAGGAAAAACCTAACAGGGTTTTTTTCTCCAATACAGCCATGCTGAAAAAATACAGAGTGAGTTCAAAATGGCCAACTGCTCCCAACAAACAAGAGACAAAGGTGGGGGCTTTTTCTGATTGGTTAGTAAACAAAACATGCAAGCAAGTTAGTTCCAGTAACAGAAGTAACCTTTTGCATGCTGAATTACTATATCCCAACAGTTACTAAAGTCTCCTTTTGCTAATTTTCACTCCTCCCTCATCTCTTAAAAGTCTTCATTCTCTGTTACTTACTGCAGTAATACCTCATATAACGAATTTAGTTCGTTCTGAGAGGCTGCTCGCTATGCGAGTTTTTCGCTATGTGAGTCAGACTCGCATAGCGAAAATCCCTATGGGAAAACTCACATAACGAGCTTTTTTAAGGGAAAAACTCGCATAGCAATTTTTTTTTTTCATTATGTGAGTCTCCCCCATAGAAACGCTCACTATGTGAGCATTTCCATAGGGGAAGTCTGACTCGCATAGCGAAAATTTTCGTTATGCGAGTCAGCTCACTTTTTGAAAAACCCACTCGTTAAGCAAGTTTTTCACTAAGCGAGTTGCTCGCTAAGCGAGGTTTGACTGTATTTAACATTTTATTGTTACACATTTCCTCATTCTTTTTATTCTGTTTAACTCTGATGGCACCTGATTTTTTTTTGTTGTTCAGTCGCACAGTCGATTCCGACCCTCTGCGACCCCATGAACCACTGTCCTCCAGGCACTCCTGTCCTCCACCATCCCTCTCAACTCACTCAGCTCTGTGCCCATTATCTCCACAATACCATCTAGCCATCTCATCTTGGGCCGTCCCCTTCTTCTTTTGCCCTCCACCCTTCCCAGCATCAAGGCTTTCTCAAGTGAGTCCTCTCTTCTCATTTGATGTCCAAAGTATTTTAGCTTCATCTTTATTATTTGACCTTCTAAGGAGCAGTCAGGCTTGATTTCTTCTAAGATTGACCCATTTGTTCTCCTCGCTGTCCAGGGTACTCTCAAAACTCTCCTCCAACACCACATCTCAAAGGCGTCTATTTTTCTGCGCTCCGCTTTCCTAATGGTCCAGCTCTCACAACCATACATTGCCACAGGGAATACCATTGCCCTGACTATGCGAATCTTTGTTTGCAATTTAATGTCTCTACTTTTCACTATGTTCCCCAGGTTTCTCATCGCTTGCCTCCCGAGAATCAGTCGCCTTTTTATTTCATGGCTGCAATCACCATCTGCAGTGAGCTTTGATCCTAGGAAAGTAAAATCTGTCACTGCCTCTACTTCTTCCCCATCTATTTTCCAGGGACTGATAGGGCCTGTTGCCATGATCTTGGTTTTCTTGATATTTAGTCTCAAGCCAGCTTTTTCACTCTCTTCTTTTAACCTAATCAGGAGCTTCTTTAGGTCCTCCTCACTTTCCGCCATTAGGGTGGTATCATCTGCATATCTCAAGTTGTTGATGTTTCTCCCAGCAATTTTGATCCCAAATTGTGATTCCTCCATTCCTGCATTGCGCATTATGTGTTCTGTGTATAAGTTGAATAAGCAGGGTGACAAAATGCAGCCTTGTCTTACTCCTTTTCCTATTCCAAACCACTCCGTCATTCCATTTTCTGTCCTAACTGTTGCTTCTTGATTCATGTACAGATTTCTCATGAGGCCTATAAGGTGTTCCGGAATTCCCATCTCTTTAATTACTTGCCACATTTTGTTGTGGTCGACACAGTCAAAAGCCTTAGTGTAATCAATGAAACAGAAGTAGACTTGTTTCTGATATTCCTTTGTTTTTTCCATGATCCATCTTATGTTGGCGATATGGTCTCTAGTCCCCCTGCCTCTTCTGAAACCTGCCTGCACTTCTGGTAATTCTCTCTCCACATACTGTTGCAGTCTATCCTGTATTATCTTGAGCATCTCCTTGCTAGCGTGAGGGATGAGCGCAATTGTTCGATAATTTGAACATTCTTTGGCATTACCCTTTTTGGGGAGTGGAACGTATACAGATCTTTTCCAATCCTGTGGCCATTGTTGTGTTTTCCAAATCTGCTGGCATATAGAGTGCAATAATTTGATTCCATCATCTTGTAGTGCTTTGAAAAGTTCAACTTCGATGCCATCAACTCCACTGGCTTTGTTGTTTGCAGTGTTTTTTAGGGCCTTTATGACTTCACTTTCCAGAATGTCTGGCTCATGTTCAATGTTCTCATCATTGTGATTATCAGGGGTGTTGAGGTCCTTTTTGTAGAGTTCCTCTGTGTACTCTTTCCATCTTTTCTTAATCTCTTCTGCATCTGCTAACTCCTTGCCATCTTTGTCTTTTATCATGGTCATTTTTGCTTTAAATGTTCCCTTGAGTTCCCCAATTTTTTTGAAAAGATCTCTAGTCCTACCCCTGATATTGTTTTCCTCTATTTCTTTGCACTGTTCGTTCAGGTAGGTTTCCTTATCTCTCCTTGCTTTTCTTTGAAATTCTGTATTCAAGTGATTGTATTTTTCCCTTTCTCCAATGCCTTTTGCATTCCTTCTGTCCTCTGCTATTTTAAGAGTCTCATCGGACAACCACTTAGCTTTCTTTTGCTTCTTTTCTTTTGGTATAGTTTTCCTTGCTGCCTCCTGCATGATGTCCCGCATCTCTGTCCATAATTCTTCTGGCTTTCTGTCTATCTGGTCCAAGCCATTGAATCTATTCCACACCTCCACTGAGTATTCCCAAGGAATGTTGTCTAGGTCATATCTGTCCGGCCTAATTGTTTTTCCTATTTTCTTTAGTCTGAGCCTGAATTTTGCAATCAATAGGTTGTGATCTGAGCCACAATCTGCTCCTGGTCTTGTTTTTGCTGACTGTATGGAGGTTCTCCATCTTTGACTGCATAGTATGTAATCAATCTGGTTTCTATGTTGGCCATCTGGTGATGTCCATGTGTAAAGTCTCCTCTTGTGTTGCTGGAAGAGAGTGTTTGCTATGACCAGTGCGTTATCTTGGCAGAACTCTATCATTCTTTGGCCTGCTTCATTCTGTGTTCCAAGACCAAACTTGCCTGTTATTCCATTTACTTTTTGATTTCCTACTTTGGCATTCCAGTCTCCTATGATAATGTGTACATCATTTCTTGGTGTCTGTTCTATGAGGTGTTCTAAGTCCTCATAGAACTGGTCAATTGTGGCTTCATCTGCACTAGTGGTTGGTGCGTATATTTGGAATACAGTGATATTGAATGGCTTGCCCTGTATTCTGACTGACATCATTCTATCATTTTTGAGATTATATCCCATTACTGCTTTTCTCACCCTTTTATTGACAATTATGGCTACTCCGTTTTTTCTGAGGTTTTCTTGTCCACAGTAGTAGATATGATGGTTTCCAGAGCTGAATTCACCCATCCCTGTCCATTTTAGCTCGCTGATTCCTAAGATGTCAATGTTTATTCTTTCCATTTCCTTTTTTACCACTTTCAGTTTTCCCTGGTTCATAGACCTCACATTCCATGTCCCTATACAGTATTGCTCCTTGCAACACTGTATTTCTCCTCCCCCTTTCCTGTCCCTCCCCTTCTTTTGATCTGCTGTGCTAAGCATCCTGTTTCATCTAAATTGCCCCATTTGTTTTGCCTTTTGTTTTGGTCCATAGGGTTCTCTTGGCAAAATTCCTGACGTTGGTTTGCCGGTTTCTACGTCAGTATCCTCTCATCATACATATTATCACAGTTTAAACAACGTATTTTCATGCATATTATCTCAGTTTAAACACTATCAGTCTACAAATCGCTAATTAGCATTGGTTATATAAAGTTATAAGTCAGTAGTAATTAGTAATGATCATTAATTAGTGTTGGTTATATGTAGTTATAAGTCAAGAGTTTCTAAGTATCCTTGTAATGAAGTCCAATATATCAAGTCTCTACTGTAAGTTCACTATAAGTCTCTACTGAAGAATCAAAATCAGCTACATTAGAGAGTTACTTATCCTATGCATGCAGTAAGTTTCAGCTGCCCAGTGGTCTTTCATCGAGTTGCGACTCCTCTGGCGCTGGTTGGAATTCCTCTGTCGTTCGGTCTCCTCACCCTGCTAGCTGTCCGGTGGCCGCCGAGGTTATCCTGTTGCGTTGGTGAGGTGCGAGTCGTCGGCGCGCTCTTCCTCGCCGCCCGACCCGATGCTCTTCTCCTCCGTCTCCTTCCCTCCGGCCGTGAGGGAAATGGCCGGAAGGGCTCAGGTCGCCAGCGCGCTCTTCCTCGCCGCCCGACCCGATGCTCTTCTCCTCCGTCTCCTTCCCTCCGGCCGTGAGGGAAATGGCCGGAAGGGCTCAGGTCGCCAGCGCGCTCTTCCTCGCCGCCCGACCCGATGCTCTTCTCCTCCGTCTCCTTCCCTCCGGCCGTGAGGGAAATGGCCGGAAGGGCTCAGGTCGCCAGCGCGCTCTTCCTCGCCGCCCGACCCGATGCTCTTCTCCTCCGTCTCCTTCCCTCCGGCCGTGAGGGAAATGGCCGGAAGGGCTCAGGTCGCCAGCGCGCTCTTCCTCGCCGCCCGACCCGATGCTCTTCTCCTCCGTCTCCTTCCCTCCGGCCGTGAGGGAAATGGCCGGAAGGGCTCAGGTCGCCAGCGCGCTCTTCCTCGCCGCCCGACCCGATGCTCTTCACCACTTAAAATTAACAAAATTGCTTGAGTTTCCAATTTTTATTTCCATTTTTCATAAATCACTGAGAAGTTAATTTCCTGACCAATCATGGAAAGACTATTTGGCAGAGCTAGTGAAATCTATGATTGATTTATTTTAGAATAGAACTCGTATGTCTTGTAATCCTGACATTTAAGGAGATATTGCATTATAGAGACATCTTGAACTCTGACAATTGTGAGCTAGCCATGCTGTGTTGTGCTGTTCTTTCTTTCTTTCTTTCTTTCTTGTATATGTAATATAGGTAACATTAAAAACAAATTAGAATGTTAAAACATTTCAACTATTTTCAAACATAAGTGGGCTATCACTCATTCACCAATTTTTAAGTACATATTGTAGGCAAAAATTGCATGCACATAAATGCTGTACTGAATGAATTTCTCCACATTCACAAAAAATGTACTGTATCTAAGTCATAGCAAACACTCTCCTCCAGCAACACAAGAGGAGACTTTACACATGGACATCACCAGATGGCCAACATTGAAACCAGATTGATTACATACTCTGCAGCCAAAGATGGAGAACCTCCATACAGTCAGGAAAAACAAGACCAGGGGCAGATTGTGGCTCAGATAACAACCTACTGATCGCAAAATTCAGGCTTAGACTAAAGAAATTAGGGAAAACAATTAGGCCAGACAGATATGATCTAGACAACATCCCTAAGGAATACACAGTGGAGGTGTGAAACAGATTCAATGGCTTGGACCAGATAGACAGAGTGCCAGAAGAATTATGGACAGAGATGCGGGACATCATGAAGGAGGCAGCAAGGAAAACCATACCAAAAGAAAAGAATCATAAGAAAGCTATGTGGTTGTCCGATGAGGCTCTTAAAATAGAAGAGGAAAGAAGGGATGCAAAAGGCAAAGGAGAAAGGAAAAAAATACAATCACTTGAATACAGAATTTCAAAGAAAAGCAAGGAGAGATAAGGAAACCTACCTGAATGAACATTGCAAAGAAATAGAAGAAAACAACACAAGAGGCAGGACTAGAGATCTTTTCAAAAAAATTGGGGAAATCAAGGGAACATTTAAAGCAAAAATGACAATGATAAGGGACAAAGACGGCAAGGAGATAGCTGATGCAGAAGAGATTAAGAAAAGATGGAAAGAGTACACAGAGGAACTCTACAAAAAGGACTTCAACACTCTTGATAATAAAAATGATGAGGAAATTGAACTTGAGCCAGACACCCTAGAGAGTGAAGTCAGAAAGGCCCTAAAACGCACTGCAAACAACAAAGCCAGTGGAGATGATGGTATCCAAGTTGAACTTTTCAATGCCCTAAAAGATGATGGAATCAAATTATTACATTCTATATGCCAGCAGATTTGGAAAACACAACAATGGCCACAAGATTGGAAAAGATCAGTATATGTTCCAATCTCCAAAACGGGTAATGAAAAAAATGTTCAAATTATCGAACAATTGCGCTCATCCCTCACGCTAGCAAGGTGATGCTCAAGATAATACAGGATAGACGCAAAAGCTGGCTTGAGACTTAATATCAAGAAAACCAAGATCATGGCAACAGGCCCTATCAGTCCCTGGAAAATAGATGGGAAAGAAGTAGAAGCAGTGACAGATTTTACTTTCTTAGGATCAAAGCTCACTGCAGATGGAGATTGCAGCCATGAAATAAAAAGGCGACTGATTCTTGGGAGGCAAGCAATGAGAAACCTGGGGAACATAGTGAAAAGTAGAGACATTACATTGCAAACAGAAATTTGTATAGTGAAAAGAATGGTATTTCCGGTGGCAATGTGTGGTTGTGAGAGCTGGACGCAGAAGAATAGATGCCTTTGAGATGTGGTGTTGGTGGAGAGTTTTGAGAGTCCCCTGGACAGCAAGGAGAACAAATAGGTCAATCTTAGAAGAAATCAACCCTGACTGCTCCTTAGAAGGTCAAATAGTAAAGATGAAGCTAAAGTACTTTGGACATCAAATGAGATGAGAGGATTCGCTTGAGGAAGCCTTGATGTTGGGAAGGGTGGAGGGCAAAAGAAGGAGGGGGCGGCCAAAAATGAGATGGCTAGATGGTATTGTAGACACAATGGGCACAAAGCTGAGCAAGTTGAGGGGGATGGTGGAGGACAGAAGTGCCTGGCGGACAGTGGTCCATTGGGTCACAATGGGTCGGAATCGACTGTGTTACTGAACAACAACAAAAATCTAAGTAGCCCCCTTTTGCTTAATTATTCTTCAGTCTTCCTATTTTGTGTTAATTTCTATTAAGTGACTTACAGATGGTCCAGCCAGATTTTTGTCCTCAGGGGAGTCTTTCTTTGTCATTCAAATATCCATTTAGCAAGGTGTGTAGTTTTTGCTCATCATAAGGTTTAGTCTGAACTCTTCTGGTTTAATATTTAGAGTTTTATAGGTGTGTAGAACTTTTCCCTCCTCAATTGTAGCCATCATCATGGGGACTGGTGTCCATTAACTGGATGAGACTAGGGCTGTACTACCTTATTCTGTTCATTTTTTTTTATTCTGCCTCTTATCTGTTTGATAACAAGAGGATAATCTTAGAAGTCCTCTCTGGAAACCTCTGCTTCTTCCATCCCTCCAGAGTCAACTCAGGAAAGTAAGTACTATAGAAATGCGTGGTGAGTGTCAAATTCCCTGAAAATGTTATCCAGGGCATATGAATCCATTATATGCAGCATAATGCTATGGCAACCTCTGTATGCTAGGACTCATGTCTCATGTATCACCGCTATTCCAATATCAGAGGGATATAGGAAACAAACCAAATGTCACAAAATTCAGATGTGAAGGAACATAAAGGTGGGAGATTTGCCCATCCCTAACATGGAGAACAGAGGTGTTGGGATTCAAATGGGATGAAATACTGTTTCAGAGCCAGTACCTGAGATGCATAATAAGGGAAGGATTCTGTTAAAAATCTGGCTGCTGTCCATTGTGGGAAGGAGAGGAGTTACAAGCATCATGAAGCAACTAAGGAAATTCAGAATAATCATCAACATTTTCAGCACAAGCATTGGGAACAGAAGCACTGAATGTAAGACAGTTCTTTAAAGATCTTGCAGCTTAAGAAAGATTCATTGCAAAAGAACTTTCCACAAATATCTATTTACTAAGCTTTGGTTCTTCATATACTCTACCCCCTGCTGTTTTGAAATAAGAACCTTAATTTCTGATAGTACAACACTAAGCCTAAACTGATTATGCTCACAAGTGCAGATGGAACTCCTACATCTAGAGAGCCACAATTCTCCAACCCTGTCTGAAGGTCAACCAGGTTAAAAATATCAACGTCATCTGCAGTGCTACGTGAAGGAAGAACAAGATGGGGAGGATCAAGCTCTGCAGTTCATTAAGGTTTCCTTTCTCTATTGTTGATGTTCCAGAAACATGAGAGGCAACCAGCAATGTAACACTCTATCTTTCCCCATATGTTAACGAATATTGTTCAAAGGGTACACCTGGGATCCCAGATTTGAAACAGAAAATAATTTCTGAAGAATGTTGCTCTTCAAGAGAGAAAGGAAGTGCTGAGTATAATATCACATTTCACTATAGATAACAAACATAACCCAGCTCTTATTTTTCTTTGAAGAGCTGGTGCTAGAGAGGTTCTCTGTGCCTTCAACGCTTGTCAGTCTCTGACAATAGGACAATCATTACAGATTCAACAATGCCATTTAACTATATAATAGTCTGCAATAAACTGGTTCCTTTATGCTGCCATCTTCCATGGTATTTTACTTCTCTACTTTTGAGAGAGGTAAAGAATGATGTTGTATAAACAATGATGTACCTGATACAAATTGGTTCCTTACTTCATAACAAGAGAATTTCTAGCAGTACACAAAGGCATTCTTACCTTTGAGTTCTATATTCACATCTCTCTCATTCATAATCTTCTTGTTCTTATGTTGTCAACCTGAATAGTTAAGGACAAGACAAAGCATGTTCTGGAAATTTGACTACTAATTCTATTGGTCCATTCTAACCTCTGAACTAAATGTTATTATTTAACATATATTACATTATCTATTCAATTTCTTTAATCTGATTAGTGTTTTTAAATGTGTATATTTTTCTGCTAACGTGGGTAAACTCAAATGAATTACACTGGTATGTAAGACATTTGGGAATACTGTATGTGACATTTCAGATAGCTGGACAATAAATTATCTGCATGTGTTTAATTGATTCATTACTGGATAAACCAGTATTTTCTACTGTACACATGTAAGATTTTTAAAAGTGGTATGTTATTCAGTCGCACAGTCGATTCCGACCCTCCACGACCCCATGGACCACCGCCCGCCAGGCATTCCTGTCCTCCACCATCCTCCTCAACTCGCTCAGCTCCGTGCCCATTGCGTCCACAATACCATCTAGCCATCTCATTCTAGGGCGCCCCCTTCCTCTTTTGCCCTCGACCTTTCCAAACATCAAGACTTTCTCAAGTGAATCCTCTCTTCTCATTTGATGTCCAAAGTACCTTAGCTTCATCTTCACCATTTGCCCTTCCAAGGAACAGTCAGGGTTGATTTCTTCTAAGATTGACCTATTTGTTCTCCTCGCTGTCCAGGGGACTCTCAAAACTCTCCTCCAGCACCACATCTCAAAGGCATCTATTCTTCTGTGCTCAGCTTTCCTAGTGGTCCAGCTCTCACAACCATACATTGCCACAGGGAATACCATTGCTTTGACTAGACGAATTTTTGTTTGCAATGTGATGTCTCTGCTTTTCACTATGCTTCCCAGGTTTCTCATCGCTTGCCTCCCAAGAATCAGTCGCCTTTTTATTTCATGGCTGCACTCACCATCTGCAGTGATCTCTGATCCCAAGAAAGTAAAGTCTGTCACTGCTTCTACTTCTTCCCCATCTATTCTTCAGGGCCTGTTGCCATTATCTTGGTTTTCTTTATATTGAGTCTCAAGCCAGCTTTTTCACTTTCTTCTTTCAACCTAATCAGGAGCTTCTTTAGGTCCTCCTCACTTTCTGCCATTAGAGTGCTATCATCTGTATATCTCAAATTATTGATGTTTCTCCCAGCAATTTTAATCCCAAATTGTGTTTCCTCCATTCCTGCATTGCGCATTATGTGCTCTGTGTATAAGTTGAATAAGCAGGGTGACAAAATGCAGCCTTGTCTTACTCCTTTTCCTATTCCAAACCACTCTGTCATTCCATATTCTGTCCTAACTGTTGCTTCTTGATTCATGTACAGATTTCTCATGAGGCATATAAGGTGTTATGGTATTCCCATCTCTTTAATTACTTGCCACATTTTGTTGTGGTCCACACAGTCAAAGGCCTTAGTGTAATCAATGAAACAGAAGTAGGCTTGTTTCTGATATTCCTTTGTCTTTTCCATGATCCAACATATGTTGGCAATGTGGTCTCTAGTCCCCCTGCCTCTTATGAAACTTGCCTGGACTTCTGGTAATTCTCTCTCCACATGCTGTTGCAGTCTAACTGGAAGTGGTAAAAAAGGAAATGGAAAGAATAAGCATTGACATCTTGGGAATTAGCGAGTTAAAATGGACAGGGATGGGTGAATTCAGCTCTGGAAACCACCATATCTACTACTGTGGGCAAGAAAACATCAGAAAAAATGGAGTAGCCATAATTGTCAATAAAAGGGTGAAAAAAGCAGTAATGGGATATAATCTCAAAAATGATAGAATGATGTCAGTCAGAATACAAGCCAAACCATCCAATATCACTGTAATCCAAATATACACACCAACCACTAGTGCAGATGATGCCACAATTGACCAGTTCTACGAGGACCTAGAACACCTCATAGAACAGACACCCAGAAATGATGTACACATTATCATAGGAGACTGGAATGCCAAAGTAGTAAATCAAAAAGTAAATGGAATAACAGGCAAATTTGGTCTTGGAACACAGAATGAAGCAGGCCAAAGACTGATAGAGTTCTGCCAAGATAACGCACTGGTCATAGTAAACACTCTCTTCCAGCAACACAAAAGGAGACTTTACACATGGACATCACCAGACAGCCAACATCGACACCAGATTGATTACATACTCTGCAGCCAAAGATGGAGAACCGCCATTCAGTCAGCAAAAACAAGACCAAGGGCAGATTGTGGCTCAGATCACAACCTATTGATCACAAAATTCAGACTTAGACTAAAGAAAATAGGGAAAACAATTAGGCCAGACAGATATGACCTAGGCAACATCCCTAAGGAATACACAGTGGAGGTGTGGAACAGATTCAATGGCTTGGACAAGATAGACAGAGTGCCAGAAGAATTATGGACAGAGATGTGGGACATCATGCAGGAGGCAGCAAGGGAAACCATACCAAAAGAAAAGAAGCGTAAGAAAGCTAAGTGGTTGTCCGATGAGGCTCTTAAAATAGCAGAGGACAGAAGGAATGCAAAAGGCAAAGGAGAAAGGATTAAATACAATCATTTGAATACAGAATTTCAAAGAAAAGCAAGGAGAGATAAGGAAACCTACCTGAATGAACAGTGCAAAGAAGTAAAGGAAAACAATATCAGGGGTAGGACTAGAGATCTTTTCAAAAAAAATAGGGGAAATCAAGGGAACGTTTAAAGCAAAAATTTGTCACACATCTCTTCTAATCTCATCTGAGCATTTTCCCCACGTATACACAGAAGGAAGGTTTTCTCTCATGTAGCCATCTCATCTGGTATTAAATTCATGTTCCTGAATGTAATTCACAATGATCAAAAATCCCATGAAGATTTTAGAATGCTTGCTTTTTTGCCTTTTTTCTAACAATCCAGTCATCAGAGTTTGCACATTTGTGTAAGATTGTGCTTATGTCAGTTATATGTTATGGGCATTATCCAAGCTTCTGCTTGTGTTAACAGGCTTCTTCACTATATGGCTGTACAGTCTGAGAAATTAGGCAGCAAAGAGTTTGTTGTTGGGAAAGAAGCCATTCTCAAGTTTCCTAGCTGTTTATACAGAGTTGTTCTTGGATGTCCCCAAATACATCCCAGGAATAAAGGATAGCTACAGCAAAGTACACATTATCACAGGAGACTGGAATGCCAAAGTAGGAAATCAAAAAGTAAATGGAATAACAGGCAAGTTTGGTCTTGGAACACAGAATGAAGCAGGCCAAAGACTGATAGAGTTCTGCCAAGATAATGCACTGGTCATAGCAAACACTCTCTTCCAGCAACACAAGAGGAGACTTTACACATGGACATCACCAGATGGCCAACATAGAAACCAGATTGATTACATACTATGCAGTCAAAGATGGAGAACCTCCATACAGTCAGCAAAAACAAGACCAGGAGCAGATTGTGGCTCAGATCACAACCTATTGATTGCAAAATTCAGGCTCAGACTAAAGAAAATAGGAAAAACAATTAGGCCGGACCTAGACAACATTCCTTGGGAATACTCAGTGGAGGTGTGGAACAGATTTAATGGCTTGGACCAGATAGACAGAGAGCCAGAAGAATTATGGACAGAGATGCGGGACATCATGCAGGAGGCAGGAAGGAAAACCATACCAAAAAAAAAAAGAAGCGTAAGAAAGCTAAGTGGTTGTCCAATGAGACTCTTAAAATAGCAGAGGACAGAAGGAATGCAAAATGCATTGGAGAAAGGAAAAAATACAATCACTTGAATACAGAATTTCAAAGAAAAGCAAAGAGAGATAAGGAAACCTACCTGAACGAACAGTGCAAAGAAATAGAGGAAAACAATATCAGGGGTAGGACTAGAGATCTTTTCAAAAAAATTGGGGAACTCAAGGGAACATTTAAAGCAAAAATGACCATGATAAAAGACAAAGATGGCAAGGAGTTAGCTGATGCAGAAGAGATTAAGAAAAGATGGAAAGAGTACACAGAGGAACTCTACAAAAAGGACCTCAACACCCTTGATAATTGCAATGATGAGGAAATTGAACTTGAGCCAGACATCCTAGAGAGTGAAGTCAGAAAGGCCCTAAAAAGCACAGCAAACAACAAAGCCCTAAAAGATGATGGAATCAAATTATTACATTCTATATGCCAGTAGATTTGGAAAACACAACAATGGCCCCAGGATTGGAAAATATCAGTATACGTTCCAATCCCAAAAAAGGGTAATGCCAAAGAATGTTCAAATTATCGAACAACTGCGCTCATCCCACACGCTAGCAAGGTGATGCTCAAGAAGACAAGAAAAGTGTTATACTGAAATAGAATTAAATATATTGCTACAATAGCACACATGGTAAAGGAAAAGGTTGCCCTTGCTTGAAAGACTGTCGTATCCAACTCTAGAGTCCAGTGCTTACCTCTGTTTATAGCCAAAGAGCCAGCGTTGTCTGCATTTGCAGGTGTTTCTGTGGGCATGTGGCAGGCATGTCTACACACCCAGTGATGGGATGTAACAGGTTCTCATCAGTTCGCCAGAACCGGTAGTAACTTTTCCCAGTGTTCCGGAGAACTGGTAGCAGCTTTTGGGGAGAACCACCTTCAGGGCTTACCTTTTCACTGGTTCCCCCACTGCAAATGCACGCCAAGCAATTGGTGTGCATGCACGCCTACAGTGATTGGCGCATATGCACAGCCTCCTTGCTGTCCTCCCAAGGAGGGAGGAGGAAGTGAAACTGCTAGCCTGAAGCTCCCTATATAGCCTGCTCCCCAGGGTAAGTGACTCACCTTTGGATGTGGTGTGTTTGCGTGTATTTTAATGTGTATTTAATACCTTTACCTATATTGATGTACAACCACAGTTCCTAAAAAGGCCTGGCAGCGGGCAGGCCTGGCCGCCCAGCTTAGGGTTTTTAAGCAAAGTCTTGGAGTTACCTCATCAATAAGCTACACCTGTGCTGTTCCAATTGCTGTTCCAATTGGAGAACCCTTAAGGATCTACAGCTGTTTGACATTTATATTAAGGCATGTTATCCTAGAGAACTGGTTAGGCAAAGACTTAGTACCTAACTTCTTTAACTGTTGAAAAGTTGAAAAGTGCCAAAATTAAGCCATCTTGTGGTGAGTTCATTCTGTAGTTCCTTCCATCTGACCTAGTGTGAGAACGATTAGCCAGAATAAGCTTTAAACTCTGGTTTAAAAGCTCTGGTTGATTTGTGCTTGGGGTGGTTGGGTTGGTGTTTGGGTGTATTTTAATGTATTTTATTTATATATTTATTTATTTATTTTAATTTATTTATGGGTTTGCGCTATAGGTGGGCGGGTGAGTGGATGGGTGAGTTGAGGGGGGTGTATGTGTATGTGTATGTTTATTTTTATTTTTATTTTATTTATTTTTATTTTTCTTTGGCTCCGCCCATGACATCATGATATCATGACATTAGCGCTGCCTACACCGTGATGATGTCATGGTGGGGTAGTAAAAATTTTGACATCCCACAACTGTACACACCGAAGTACACAGAACGCACCCACCTCCTCCCACACTGGATTGCAGCCTCCTCTCTCACCTCCCCATTGGTGGTGGAAGAGGGGTGAGAGGAGAAATGCCATTGCCATTGGTGCCACTGGCACAGATTGGTGTGGTGCGGCACTTGCCCTTGATGGTTTGCCTACCAAAAGAAAGGGCTCTGTGTGCCACCTCTGGCACACGTGCCATAGGTTTGCCAACACTGGTATAGGAGATCTGCCCATAAAAATCTACCATTAGGATTCAATTTTATGTAAGCAGGGAACTATGTTGCATCCAGTTGTTTATAAAATAATCTTCTGTTCAATTGCTAGGCAGACTGGAGTTTGCTGTCCAATAGATAAATATCTGATAGTACGAGAAAAGAAAAGCTGTGAGTTTGATTTAAATGAAAGCTGGCCTTATTATACTGTGTTACAGTAAGTGCTACAATAACTTGTAGCCAAAAGATGAAAAGTAAACATTTCATGTCCATGTTTATGGCCTTTTCATTGCAAGTCACTTCACAAGTATAGTACAGCTAAGAACATTTCTTGACAAAATTAAACCAACAGTATTTATAGAGCTACATGTGTTAGTTTTGTCCAAGGGATTGCTTTTACATGAGATCTTACAAGAGATAACAGGAGGTACACAGAAAACCTTAGGCAATATATCCCAGACTTATAAACAAATATTAAGAAATAGGCCCTCAAGAGATTTGCACTGCACACGTTCTTATTCTAATGATAAAAAAGATGGAACTAGATACTACACAAACTACTTTGCTCTGGCATCATGGTTATAGCGTTGGAAAGATAGGAAATCAAGATTCATTTTCCTTTTTGAGACATAAAATTCAGTTTTGTCTGCTAAAAGGCAGCAAGTGTCCAAATTTCATAAGGAAATCCTGGCGGTCCAAAATATTTAACCTAAGACCTTCTTGTTCACAAACCAATTGTCCCAAAACCTTTCTAAAACTAACACATTCTTACTCCATTCTACCCATCCTACTCATTGCTTTAACCTAGTAAAGACTGAATGCCAGCTTACAGCATTAAAACCATGAAGAATATCAAATCATAACACAATGAAACAATAAACCGGTAACACACATCAGGCAGGCATCAGGCCATTCTTAAAACCAGCTGGGACAAGTAACCATATTATCTCCCAAAACCACACAGCAATCACTTAAACTGATAACTGGTGTAGTATGAAGAGAAGGCTTTATGGAGCAGAAAGTCTTCAAAGCTTTCCTAAATGCCAGCAGAGTTGAGGCAGATCTAATATCTGTTGGAAGTTTGTTCCACAGCTTGTGAGTTACAGGTAAGAATGCTCTAGATCTGATCACCTCTTTTCTTGCCTCTTTAGGGGTGACCACCCCAAGTTTCAACACTTGGGTGAACCAGGTATAATTCCTAAAGAAGAGGCACTCCCTCAGATAGCATGGCCCCAAATTCTTATGGGCTTTATAGATGATAACCAACACTTTGAATCTGACATGGAACACCATGGGTAGCCCATGCAGACTAGCCAGACTATGATTGAACCTACCAATACCAACAACCAACCATGCTGCCATTCTGCTATTTATTTGTTTGTTTGTTTATTTGTCAGATTTATTCATTGCCCTTCTCACAAAGTGACCCAGGGCGATTTACAATAAAGAACAACAACACAGTTATAAAATCTCTCTGGTCAGCTCTGCTGTTCAGTCGCAGTTTCTTCCAACCCTCATTAAAGCTTCTGTATCGGTTTCAATCAATCATGTTCTTCTCAGGTTTTAGAAAATATTACAAACTTAGTTCATTTCCCATTTCAGGCCCCTAAGACATGCTAGGTGCTCTTCAGACTATGTTGATGGGCATCTCCTTTTCTATGTATGAATTCTGCGTCTTCCCTCCTTTTCCACTTTTTATTCTTCCTTATCTTTATCATTTATTCTCATAATGTAATATAATATTTTGTACTACTTTTTTTCCTGACAGCCATATTGCTTTAATCCTATCCTCTCTTCCCTTATGATTTTCTTGAATGTTCCCTGGGTGTTTTAGAACCATTTGGTTTTTCTAAAATCAATCTGCTTTCCCCCTCTTTTGAGCTGAACTTTTCTTTCTCTATAATATTATTTTCCCTTTGGTTACTCAGGCTCATAAAATTAGTGCAATGTGGCTACTATCTTTCTCTTTTCCTAATCTCCTCTACTGCTAAATATCACCTCCTGTTTTTAATACTGCAAAATTAATTATTTTTGTTATTCCCAAATTATAAACGTACTCTGTGTTGCAATATAAACACACCTCACTTTTAAACCTGTTCTGTATTGTCCTGTGTAAACCTAAACAATACCGCTTATTTATTATGATGAACATATGTCTCACATTAACAGTTAATCTCAGTGGCTTTTTACTCTCCACATATATTCTTCATAGTTTCTCTTAAGTATCCTGGTCCACTACTATATAGGGCTTTAAAGGTGATAACCAGCACCTTCAATTGCACCCGGAGGCAAACCGGCAACCAGTGCAGCTCCCGAAGCAAAGGTTAACAGCTTAGGCATACTCTTGGACCCAACACACACTCTCTCTGCTGTTGTCAAGAGTATCTTTTATCAGCTCTGGCTGATTGACAAGCTGCATCCCTACCTGGATAAGAAATGCTTAGCAACAGTGGTTCAGATGTTGGTAATCTGTAATACAAACTACTGTAACACTCACTACAGAGGGCTGCCTTGAAAAGATGCTGAAGATGATTTAATTATTTTATAGTATTTTTCTTCAAGTGCCGTATTTAATTCTGAATACCGCTGCCGCCGCCCCCATTATAGTGATCAGCCATGAAGACTATCCTCAGAATAATATAATGTAGTGGTCTTCATTTGCCTCCCACATCGCAGCATGACACCTGTACAATTGATCTAGTTCCACGATTCACTTACTTGTCCTGAGCCCTTTTGGCACACAAAGCCTCATCAGCCTCAGGCCAGTATTTATGAAGCTGCTGCCTTCTATCAAGATGGATTTAAGTGTGATTTAATCCACTTAGGGACCATTACTCTTCTCTGAGGACTTCGTCACTCAAAGCCGTTAGTCCTCATGTTGTCAGGTTAGTTAACCACTGCCTGACAATCTGCATTGAGTCGTGACAGAATGGTCTACTCCAGAAGTCTGGCCAGGTTTATCCTGCTATAGTAATAGAGTAGACCAGGGTTTATCAACTTTGGGCCTCCAGATGTTCTTGGACTTCAATTACCAGATGCCCAAGTCAACTCACCTGCTGATAAGGTCTTCTGGGAACTGAAGTCCAAGAACATTGGGGGGGGGGGACCTTGGTCTACTTAATTACCATAGCAGGATAACCTGGCCAGACTTCTATTTTATGGTAGTATGGCCTACTATTTTGTTTTTAGTTTAATTTCTGTAAACAACCAAAAGTGGTATTTACACTAGATTGGTGGTACAGTATATAAATTGAATGAATTGATACATGAATAGATTGCTAGAGCAACAGATAGATTGAAAATGTGTACCCTGAATTTATTTCTAGTAAATAGAGAAAAAATGTGAACGTTAGGCATAGGGAATTTTGAAAACCTGATGTTAAACAAGAATAGGAAGAAAATGCAAGTGAAAGTCAAGAAGTGCATTTATATTTCAGACTGACAGGTTTCCTGAGAGGTTATTTTATAGATACCTAATAACATTGCATGTACCTGAGATGCAAATTTATTTAATAGATTCAAACAGTACATTTTAGCTTAGAATTTGTATCTCTATTTAATCCCTCCTTTGATTCCCCCCTCTCCCTGATTCAATTGACAATAGTCATTCACAATTCCAAAAGACTGGGGCAGAGGAGACTGTTCCTCTCTTTTCATTTTGTTTCACATCTCAATATATAAATAAAATAATAGGAATAATGAATATTTAGCTATTTCATTTCCATTTCATGTGGAGAGTTGGCATTTGATTATCAAAACCTTCCAACATCTTCATTTATACTAAATTTTGCAGCTGAAGTTCCTTTCTTTCTAAAGTAAATGGTGCCAATATCCTATCCCTTCATCTGCATTGCTTTCTTGCTTTATCTTCAGCCACATAATACATATTCTTGTATACTCAGCTTGAAAACGAATGTGGGGTATTATTTATTTGATATTCAGGGCTAGAAATTAATGGCTTTTTCTAAAGCTAAATAAGACCAAATGCTTTGTATGCCTGACCCATATTCAGAGCTATAATACTACAACCCCATAGTCAGCTTTGTTGTCAGTGTCACATTGAACTTTCCAGATGTTCATATTTGGGGAAATCATGAGATGCTACAATGTTCAACTGCTATTTTCTGTCCTGTATAGGGAGATGATAATAAAAGTATCAAAAATGTAAGGCTGGCCAAACAACACCCGAGAAAAAATTGTGATCTCTGCAGAATCAATAATTCATGCTCTAGAAAGTAAGCATACACAAGCACTTACAAAAATTAGTAGGGGTACTGGTGTAAGTATAGATTTAACTTCTAAATAAAATACCAGTGTATAAACCCATATGTCATCCCCTCTGCTTTTCATGTTGCTGCAATAAAATCCTAATGCCAGATTAGTTACTGACAGAGCCAGTACAAATTTCTTCCATATAAATTTGTCTTCTGGAATTTGATGTAGTACTATGGCCTTACAAAACACAGACCTTCATGTGAAATAAGCTTTTCATCAGTGACACGCACCTGGAACAAGGTTTTGCATTTTAAAACAAGTTTTCCAAGGAAAGATGCTTCTCTTTTGCTATGAAATTTTAACACAGCATTCTTGAGCTGAACAATGAGCCAGGAGCTTTAGTTACATGCCTTGGTTGTGCTTTTTAAAAACCACTTTAACATCACAAAAAATCACAAAGGCAAATCAGCAAGGGGCTCACTAGGCAACCAAAAAAAAAAAAACACTGGTTTGAGCTGAATGTCCATACATTACTAGTTAACAGAATAGTTTTCTAAACCAAGGGTGGCCAGCCTTTTTACGCTGCAAGCCTGACCATGCCCCCAGACAGCTGAGTGGACCAGACCATGCCCCCCCCCCAGAAGCAGAGGTGGGGGCATTTATGACTATTGTAAATGTGCCCACTTCCACATTTATGACAACTGTGGGTGTGTCTGTGTATGCACAAGTGCGTTTTACAGATGATGTAAATGCATCTGCTTCCACTTCAGGGTGCGGCGGAGGCAGCAATGGCCTGGATGGAATGGCATTGCAGGCCAGGTCCAGCCCAAAGGCTATAGGTTGAGAACCCCTATTCTAAACATTTTAAAAAAAACATACAGTGAATTTAGCCTTGAGGTGGTGGTAACTTGCATGTATTAATGTTTCTATATACTGTACAGTCAAACCTCGCATAAAGAACGCCTCGCTTAAAGAGTAACTCGGATAAAGAGCAGAATTTTCTCTGAATGTTCGCTGCACTTAACAAATAAAACCAACCAAAAACTCGCTTAAAAATAAATTGGGGTTCACAATTCCCCCCACAATTGGTCCCTTACAATGGTGTTTCGCTTAAAGAGCAAACTCGCTTAAAGAGCAATCCTGTGGAATGCATTATTCTCTTTAAGCGAGGTACAATTGTAAAGACTTATTTTTAAAAAATAACATAAATATATCTATACATAAAGTAGAACATCTATATATAAAAAGATCATATGATTTGTAAAGAAAATACAATCTACTGGTAATTTACTGCCTCAGCTGGCATTCCCTGAACATTCCCTGCCCTGAACTTTTAAAATACAGTTATGTAAATATATAATATAGCAGAGGATAACAACACCTAGAAAAGTTTTGCTTCATTTTGTACCACTCAATCATTTACACCAGCTTTGTTAGACTAGATGATGCAGAAACTGTATGAGTGGTTTCAAGCACCTATCATTTTAATTGGAAAAGAAAGAAAACATGATTTCCTCATGTGGGAATTCAACTCAGTGGACCAAAAAAGATACACACTGATGAAACATACTCTAATAATCCTCAACAGTTCAGTGCTGGAATAATACTTTATAGCATTTCTTTCCCTTTTGCTCTTAAATGAGCTCAAGGCTAGGAGGCTACAGAAACCTTAAAAACAACAGGAATATAGGTAAAGATCACCCTTCCTCTAAAGCCAGTCATATCCAACTCTAGGGTTCAGTGCTCATCTCTGTATATAACCAAAGAGTCTGTGCTGTCTGTGTCTACAGACATTTCCCTGGACATGTGGCAAGCATGACTAAACACTAAAGTGCATTGAACACTGTTTACCTTCCCACTGAAGTGGTACCTATTTATCTACTTGCAATTGCTTGCTTTTGAACTGCTAGATTGGCTGGAGCTGGGACAGAGACAGGAGCTCATCCAGTCATGCAGCACCAGGAATATAGAGGACTTCTATACCTACTGTAGTAGTTGTCTAGGGTTGCCAGGTGAGCAGTACCCCATTTTTTTGAGATTTTAAGACCAAAATCTGAGTTCAGTGACAGGTCCTTGTAATGTCAAAGTGCAAGCAGTTGGGATGTCAGCATATTCAAGACTCATACAAAAACCTTTGCAATGAGCCATTGATCTGAAGTTTCTACCTTGGATGGAAAAATTATTGTTAACTCAGAAACAAAAACTAAACTTTGACCACGATATGTCTCTTGTACTGAGATTTTTCTTCCCAGTGGGAGATCTGGGAAGTATAGGAATTCCCTCAGACTTTAGACAGTCCTCTGAGATTTATCAATCCTTTCAGAGTCTGTTTTAAATCTACAACACAGCTAAAAGCAACCTAAACTACAATAGCAATGAAAGTCAATTACAGTAATACCCCGGATAACATTATGACTTGGTTCCACAAATCATGTCGTTATCCGGTTTTTAGCATTGTCCGGGGTATACACTGAACAATGCTAAAAAAAAAAAAAAAGCCCTAACGTCAAAGACAAACCGCGCTGTTTGTCCCTGAAGTCATTGCTCGGCTGGATCGAACACAGCCCGGGTAGGCTGCAGAAGAAGGCTAGAACAGCCCAGCCAGGCTGCGCTAGGCTTCTTCGGCAGCCCGTCCGGGCTGTGTTCGAAGCCTAGCGGCGCCCAGGTAGCCTAGGTAGCCTGGGTGCCACTAGGCTTCGAACACAGCCTGGACGGGATGTGTTCGAAGCCGCTAAGCTTCGTCCACAGCTCACACAGGGTTCGGAAGAAACCTGGCGTAGCCCCACTGGGCTGCGCTAGGCTTCCTCCGAACCCCATTCCGGCTGTGTTCGAAGCCTAGAGGCTTGTAGTGCACCAGCGGGTGCCTATTTCCCCCATGCTACTGGACCATTAGCGTTGTCTCCCCCCTCCATTTGACGAACTTATGTTGGGATCAAGCAGAGATTGCGAGGTCAAATAGAATGGGTGATGGCACCCATTGTACTTCACCTGGCAATCTCTGCTTGATCCCAACACAAGTTTCTCAAAAGGAGGGGGGAGAATGGTTCCCCCCTCCATTTGATGAACTTATGTTGAGATCAAGCAAAGCTTGCGAGGTGAAGTGGAATGGGTGATAGCACCCATTCCACTTCACCTCGCAAGCGCTGCTTGATCCCAACATAAGGTCGGCAAATGGAGGGGGGGGAGACACCCAAGGGGAAATGTCATCCAAGCCGAACCGAGTTGCGGCTGGCGATCCCTAGCTGCAGCTCAGTTCAGCTTGGGTGACAATCCTCCCCCCGCACAGGGGGAGGTTTGTAGCCAATGCCAAGCCTGTCAGGGAAATACACTCATGAATTGTTGCGAGCACAATAGGGTGGGGGAAATGCGCGCTCAAGAGCGCCTTTCCTCCCAACCCTACTGCGCTGGCAAGAATTGAGCATGGATTTCCCCTGATCCTACTGCTCTCGCAGAGATCACTCCAGTTGGGGGGTGGATTGGGTAGACATTCTACCCAATCTGCCCCCACCCACCCCGACTATTGAATCGGATAACGCTAAAAAGATTGTTATCCGATGCAAGGTTTTTCCAAAAATCTTGCATCGTTATCCGATTCTAGCGTTATCCGGTACTAGCATTATCCGGGGTATTACTGTATGTTAGTCTAATTCACTATGTTCAATTAGACAGACTTTTATTTTTCAAAGGCTCAGCTTTTCTTCCAAAGTTCATTGTGTCAAGGAATCCAGAAAGTAACATTAATTGACTGAGTTCAGTGCACTACGGGAATTATGCTAGCTCTGTCCTTTCGATGCTTCTTGACATCCACAGTGGGTTGAGAAATGAAATGCACTCTTCTCTGAGCTTTGATCAATTTCTATTCCCAGTATTTATAGGAAGGTTATAAAAATGTATTTCTTCAAAATGACCTTTTAAACTGCTTTAATGTTTATTGATTGCTGATGTTCATGCAATTATTGTTTAATCTGTCTTTACTGATGATTTCAATAATTATTTTTTTGAGAGAGTGCTTTTAGTAATATTGTTAGCTAATGAAAAAGTGGGATAAAAACACATGAAAATAAAATAAAACTACACTGGTTCTGAATCTTTATTTTCATCTTTTTATGACATTACCATTAATCAATAATTCTCGTACTGTATATAATTTCACTCAATGTTAGAACATAAATCTTATTGACATTTAATGGTGAATATGTAGAGCAGGAGCGCCCAAACTTTTTGTGCCAGGGGCCTGACCATGCCCCCAGAACAGCTGAGTGGGCCTAACCATCTCCTCAGAACAGGTTGTGTTTGCTCATACACATCAGGAAACACTTTCGGGAGTGGCGCAGACATGTTTGCGCATGTCCAGGGTCATCCAGAACCACTTCCAGGAGTGGCGTGAATGCATTTCTGCATGTGCAAGGATGTCCAAAACCACTTCCGGGAGTGGCGCAGATGCATTTGCGCATGTGTGTGGACGTCCAGAATCACTTCCAGGAGTGGTTCGGGATGTCCTGTGCATGTGCAAACATGTCTGCATCACTGCCAGAAGTGGTTCCAGATATGCATGCACATTGGTGGACACATCCCCATCCACTTCTGGGAGCAGTGAGTGTGCAGCAGGCCAGATGAATTGGCATCAGGGGCTGTATCCGGCCTGTGGGCCATAGTTTGGGCACCGCTGACGTAGAGGAAGGAGAGAAGATTCCATGTACTATCCCCACAGACTCTACAAACTATGAGTTGAGAGCTCAGTGTTATAGTGTTTGGAGTAGGGGCAACATACAAGAAATTACATCCTCTTTTCAAGCATTCAATAGAATATGGCAAATGAATCCAGAAATTTTAACTACAAAATCATGAAACACTAAAACAGCAGCGTCATAAATATCACATTTATGAGGCCTAGGAGTGCTTGGTTCCTTTGGATGGAATCAATAATAGATGTTTTATTCATTTGTTTGGCTTTTTGTTTTGTTTTGTTTTTGGAGGCTTGTGAGCTCTTCTTAGAAGCCTCACTGAATTGCTAACTAATTGCATTCACACTATTTGCCATATTATCAACAAGGAAGTTTTTTATGGCTGGATGCAAATAGATTAAAATCAATTAAAAAGATGAGTCGATTTTTTCCATGTATTTTTATTTTGTCTGACAGCTGTTTTCTGAATCCCACAAAGCCTGCATATGAAGCAGATAATCCCCTCTGAATATACCAATTGTTGTATTTGTTACTTCTTTTATAGCAGATCCATTATATAAAAGTGAAGCAGTTCAAAGTGACAGCTACAAACTCTTCCCCTCATGCCTCAAGACATCTCTAGAAATTGCACAGTCTGCTGTTTGCATTACCATTCCAAGACACAAGTGAGCTCATTAAAATGAAAGTCTGCTACTAAATTAAAAAGTGATGCAAATTGGCAAAACCTAGAAGCCACACACTAAGTATATGTTGCAGCAACTAAGGAAAAAAAGGAAAATGGAGCAGAATTTTTTGAAAACATGTAACACTTAAAGAACACTTTGTGCCCTGTTTTCTCAATTACTGTATTTTCTCAAACTCCCTTGACAGTACCATTATGGCACCTTGCACAAGCAAATACAGTATAGTGGCTCCCTGAAGGCATTTTCAGGTGAACGCAACTCTACTGCCATTCACATTACCATTGAGAAGGATCAACAAGTGTGGAATATGTTTAATCTTAAAAGGATCTTGATTGTCATCCATTATTTAGGGTCATGATTTCTTTCCTGAGTTTTCAAGCAGGAACATAGGAAACAAGAGAGAAACATGCAGAAGTAATTTTTAGTTTCAGCCTATAAAAGAAAATGTAGGAGAAGGATAGGATTGTTTAACCAATTCAGCACAAAGGTTCCTTTCTGAGACACACAGAATGAGAGAGGTGTCTTAGTTCTGGGGGAATCAGAAACATGCACTTATCTGGAAGATGTTTTTGGCCACCACTAGTCAAGCAGCAACTGTATTTTGAAGTCAGAACTTATTAGCAACTTAACTGCAAGTAACAGGAAAACAGGGAAAGAGGCAATGAAAGATGTTCATGAGAAAGAGAAACAAAATACAGTGGTACCTCACTTTATAAATGCTTCAATTAATGTAACTTTCACTTTACAAATGAAAATCAATTGAAAAATGCCTCACTTTATGAATTTTTTCAGAACTGATTAATTGGTTTTCATATAGGAAACCACTTTTCGCTTTACAAATTTTTCATAATACAAAATGTCCCATGGAACTCATTAAATTAGTAAAGTGAGGCACCACTGTACTATACTAAAAATACATGTATCCAAAAATCCTGTTAGTTCTCCTGCTGGCATAGAGGAATTGGAATCAAATTTGTTGACAAAATGTTTCTAATAAAGTCACTATCATAGGCAACCAGCTGTACAGTTAGCAAAGCCTCTTCATGTTGCACCAAAAATGCCTACCCTAATTTATTAACTTTCAGCAGTTCACTGATGCAAAATTATTATATATATATATATTTTTGGGGGGAATCAATAGAATTTTGGGCAATATACAGAGATAACATGTTATCAAAAAAGTTAGCACAATCATAGGAAGAACATATGTGGCAGGTCATAATCTCAACCTGGTCTTCTCAACAGGGCATGGATATCATGATCTGAAGGTGATGGATCTTGATTCCACTGCCTTGTTGTGGTCAGATCATTTCCCAATGATATTTAAGATCTATGTAAAGAAGCTGCAGGGTGGCATTCAGAAGTCTAGAATTCATTGTCATCAATATGTGGATGACATACAACTTTATCTCTCCTTTACCTCTTATGTAGTGGATGCAATCAGGTGCCTTGAGGATTGCTTGGTGTTAATAATGGAATGGATGAGGACAAACACATTGAAATTGAATCCTTACAAGATGAAGGTCTTACTTTTTTGGGGAAGTCTGCTGAATGGAGGGGGGCTGGATCCTACATTGGATAGAGTTGCCCTTCCTCTGAGAGGCCAGGTTCGTAGTTTGGGGATAATTTTAGATTTGGTGCTCACATTGGAACCACATATCACTACGTAACAATCTTTTTCAATTTTTGGCTGAGCCTGTACCTGGACAGATGGTCCCTGACAATGCTGAACCATGCACTAGTAAGTCTCAAGAATAAACTATTGTAATTCTCTCTACATGGGGCTGTCCTTGTCCTCAATATAGAACTTGCAATAGGTACAGAAACTGCACCCAGGCTGGTATGTGGCCTGAAGAAATTTGACCACATTACTCCAAACCTGGTCCAGTTGTACTGGCTCCCCATTGTGCACTGTATCAAGTACAAGTATTAAATTTAGCCTACAATTCCTCACCAATTTGTGACCTTGTTACCTTGTGGAGCATCTCTCCCAAAGACCCATTGGCCCACATCACCTGATCCTCACAAAATCTGCAGCTTCAGACGCAGACACAGAAGATGGCTAGGAAAGTTATAACGAAGCCCAGAGAATTCTCTATGGTGGCACCCAAACTATGGAATAGTCTATATCCAGAGCTGCATCAGGACCCCTCTTTGAGTATATTTAAGAAACAACCAAAGACTAAACTATACAGAAAGGTATTCAAAGATCTCCTCCCCACCACTACTTAACTTTGACTTTTATTAAATTTTGGACCCCACTTTTTAAAGTCAATGTTATTTTCTACATGCTGCTGCCATGGGGTGGAATGTATACATGTAAAACATGTAATGTATGGGGTGGGGACCTAGGCAGACCATCCCTTTACTGTTCCCCCATGAAGGCCTTCTCTCCTTGATGTCAACAAAAGCTTCTTCAGTTCCTTTGGTTTGATTCCGGTGTTAGAAAGATTAGCCAGCAAGGTTGCCACCCAGGGTACACTCAGTTGTATTCACAATCTTCATGGAGGCTCTTTCTGTGTACCCTTGTGAACTAAGCAAGAGAATGACCTTCCACATCCTATGAATGGATATGAGCCTCAAGTCCACTGGCTCAGATCCAGGAAGAGCTTTATGGCAAGAATAAACATTCTTGAGGGTACAGAAGAACAGAACCAAATTAGAAGATGGAGGAAGGAGCTCACAGGACAAGGAACAACATTAAAGGAGGATTTAGCTGAGGCTCTCAACCTCCCCTACATCACTTGGAGGACCCTAAACAGGTTGCGAGTTGGAGTCCCTAAATGCAAGACCAACATGCTCAGTGGAGGCTGCTAGCGGACAACAACACGCTGTGAATGTGGAGAGGTTCAGAACCCTGCTCGTTTACTGGTCTGCCTAATTGCTGTCAGATGCATACACCGATGAGGACTTGGATTTGGCCAATAACAAAGCTAAGAAAGTGGCTTCATTTTGGTAATCCAGGGTTTGATTGGGACACAAAAGAAGTAGTCAACAAAAACATCCAAGCCAAGCAGAAAAATGAACCGAAGACCTTGGAAAATCTCAAAAATTTTACCAGTACTCTATTCTATAAAATGACTATGACAGAATATGGATTGAAGTCAGAAATTGTGCATTTACTGAAGAGCTCTATGACTAGATCTTGAGTAGCTCTCTCTCACACCCACTATTTAAGATGATATCTCTGAAATCAGTTTCTTTGCTGAGTTTTTCCTCAACTAAATTCTCTAGCTTTCTGTGCTTAACTGCAATGAGAGACACCTTTAAATTAGAAAAAAAATAATTATTTTAAGGAGAGGAAAAATGAGTGAAAGGCCTTGATTATTCTTTTTTGGTAGCACTGATAATTGCAGACAGCCATGGCATACTTGATTTGAATTTAGATCTAGAAAAAGATAACTTTCTTGCTCCCCAGATAAAGGCCTTTAATAATATTCTGTATTTCCAGCCAGAAGGCTCAATACACTACTGCACAATTCTTTCTATTTTAGCAATTTACCAAGTCTGCATACAATAATTTATTAAGCCTTCAAAAGCAAGTCCAGAAACCACTCCTATTAACCTCCTGGTCTTTACTTTTGAGCAAAAGCACCACACCAACCATCCAACTTCTTTCTATTGTGTATGGCAGGGGTGCCCAAACTATGGCCTGGGGACCAGATCCGGCCCATGATGCCAATTCATCTGGCACATGAAGCCCTCGTCGCTCCTGGAAGTGGAAGTAAAACACGCCCATACAGTGAGGGCTTCGCGGGCTGGATGAATTGGTGTTGGGAGCTGGCCCCGGCCCCCAGGCTGTAGTGACTAGCTCCTTGAGCCGCACGATGGCCCACAGCCTGAAAAGTTTGGGCACCCCGATGTACTGTAATTCAAAGAGATTTAGTACCTGTGCTCACTTGGAAGAGCCTAGTTTTACACATGAATCTGTAGAAAATCAATATAATCTGCATTAGAATACAAGGTGTTCCTGAAGTGACAAGCTAGTTTTTAATGATCTCCTGTTGGGCATTTTTGTTTGTTTCCTTGTTGAAATGCTACATCAGAGCCAGTAGTTCTTTCTTTGTTTTTGCTTTTGCTTTTCTCGGGAAAAGCTGCCTGTGTTTCTGCCAGCTAAAACTTTTCTTTTTGTCTTGACATTTTAAGGCAGCTCTCACAAAGAAAAGGGCCAATAAATTTTAAAGAGGGATTTGGCCAAGCCAAATCAAAAGACCTATACTTTACAGGAGCCAGAAACAGTGGGTAGGTAATGCTTCTATTGAGTCACAAAAATGCAAGCTTTCAATTCTTGATGGATTCTTCTTCATCCAAGAGACTGCAGCACTTACAGTAAGAGTAGGTGGGACAGAAAACTCCTAAAGTGAACATAACTTAATGCTAAAGGAAGCTGCCACTTTTAGATGTTTGTGAATTGGTCCATGTATAGCATCTCATAACAGTGGGTACTCATTTCATTTCAGTTTTTCATTATAATAATTGATCTAATTTCAAAACTGTTCTATATTCGGGGCAGAAAAGATTTTTAAAAAAAACTGAATGTGAGAGAAACTAGAACTGATTCTGTTCTATGCTGCCCAGAGTGGGAGAATATCCCAGATGAGTGGGAAATAAATAAATAAAATAATTTGTACAAGTTAGGGTTTCAATCCATGTGCACCCATTCAATCCATGTGCACCCAACCATAATAATGTTGAAGTACAGTTGACTTGTGTGTCTTCTGACTAGGGTTGCAAAGTTCCAGGTACCAACTAAAGTCCCAAAGATTGTTATGCTACTGTGACTCTCCAACATGGGAGAAAAATCTCAAAAGTTAAAATTTTTGAAGAAGGGTAAATTTTAATGTCATTGAGTGTAGTGACTTTAATGCAGGGGTTCGCAAAGCTTTCCTGCCATGGGCCAGACATGCCCCCGACATACAGGTGTGGGGTCCAGAGGGGAGTTGCTCCCAGTGCTTACATTTTCATTGTCATTGGCTGTGGTGATCATGTCAGTTTTGCAGCTTTTTGCACACTCTCCGACACTTCTCCTGGCAGCAGGAGTCTTTGGGGAGAAGAATCGCTCCATTTTTGGGTTTCTCTGTTGCTCCTCCATGGCACTTTGGCAGGGAAAGTGTGCCATTCTAGGACTTCGTGGTTCTGCACCAGGTGCTCAAGTGATGATGTCATCACCTGGGCACCCGACACGGAACCAGGAAGTCCTAGAATGGCATACTTTCCCTGCCAAAGCACCACAGAGGAGTGGCAGAGAAACCCAAAAATGGAGCAATTATTCTCCCCAAAGAATCCCTTTGCCAGGAGAAGCGGCAGAGACTGTGCAAAAAGCCGTAAACTGATGTGACCACTGCCACAGGAGTAAGTGACGTATTTTGACTTACGGCGGTGGGTGAGTGTGGTCCTAGAGGTGCTTGGGTGACCACCACAGGCTGGATTAATAATATGCACAGGCCAAATTAGTCTCTATAGCTCTATGGCTCAGTACAAAGATGTTTGCATATGTGTTGTGCAAATAATACAAGGTAACCTATATTGTCTAGCTCAAAGTTATACTGTACATGCAAAAAATGCTGAACTCCAGGTAATTTCAGATTTAAAGAAAATGGGCAAAACTAACTTCATAAATAAATTTCATGTCAGAAATTACTCTGGGTTGAAAGGAGAAACTCCACTCAGGGAATGCCCAAAAGAGGCTCCTTTCATGTCCCCAAGATCCACTGTGCAGCACTCGGGTATTGATCCCCAACCTTCCAGTCTCCAAGCACAGGGTCTTAACCACTAAGGCACTGCAATGCTTAAAACAAAGCATATTTACCCAAACATTTGTGCAAACTAAGTATGGTTATGATGCTTAAGGTATATTGCAGACCTGGAAGTGGTGCAGATAAAGACAACCAAAATCAAGGAGTTTATTCTAGGGAAAGTTTATGACATTTGGGTTTGTTTAGCTTATTAAAAGGGGGTAAGTAAGGGAAAGCATGTTAAATAGATCTAAAATTATGTATGGTGGAAATAGATAGGAAATGTTTGAATAAAGAAATCAAAGAAATATTTTAAACAATTGACCTACAACTCAGACTACTTTGATACTTCATAGTTTGCATACTTGTTATGACATGTAGGAATTTACCAACATTCTGTTTACAAACCCAGTGGAATCTAAGAAAGAAAAAGGGGCTCATGCTGAAGGCCAGGTTAACATTAGCCTATAGCTCAGTGGTGGTGAACCTTGGCACTCCAGGTGTTTTTGGATTTCAATTGCCAGAAGCCTAAGCCAGCACTTCTGCTGATCAGGGCTTCTGGGAGTTGAAGTCCAAGAACAGTTGGACTGCCAAAGTTTGCCATCACTGCTATAAGGTCATTTGCCAACCCTCTTACTAAGCTACTTGTAACTGACTATATTGTATAATTTTCCTGCCAGTTTGACTATAATATTTTTTTATTCTATTGTATTTTTATGTAAGATTTATTAACTTCATTGACCATTAATTGTATATTTATTCATGTTGTTATATGCTGTTTCCAATTGTATTTTGTATATTGTATGATGTTATGCTGTTACTTTTTGTTCATGGTGTATTTTGGTTATTGTATATCATTGATTTGCTGTTTATATTGTATTCATTGTGTTTTATTTTTATGATTTGTAAGCCGCCTAGAGTTGGGTTTTCCTGAGTAGGGCGGGATATAAATTTGAAATAATAATAATAATAATAATAATAATAATAATAATAATAATAATAATAATAATAATAATAATAATAATAATAATAATAATAATAATAATAATAATAATAATAATAATAATAATACTTTTTAATAGCTTGAATGATTGTAATCATGTTTCAAAATAATTATAGCCAGTTATTAATCATTGCCATAAAAAGAAATTGAGGTCCCTACCTCCATCCAGACCAGAGCATTACTTGAACATGGGAAGCTGTCTTATACAGAGTCACAATCTTTTTACATTTAGTCTTATCTTGTTGATATTGACTAAGAGTACTAACTCTCCAGGATTTCAGGCAGATACAGTACTGTACAGTACATATATTTTTCCCTAGCCTCCTTGGAGATGGAGGAGATTGAAACTGAAGCTTTCTATATATAAAACATGTGTGCTACCGTTAATGGTAGCTCAAGGCATAGTTACAAAATCCAAGTAGGACTATTAAAGAAGATTACTTGACTTCAGTGGGCAGTTGAGAATGAGGAAAAGCCACTAAATTTAGACAAGAGGATGAACATTCTACAAACTTCATTAAGCTTGCAAAACTCTGGTTAAAAACATAACTAGAATGTGCCATGCAAAGATAGTTTTTCTAGTAGTGACAAGAGATGATTCCTCCGAGTAGGCCATTGTCATATCCTTAATAATAAGAATGAAGTCATTTCTTTACTTTCTCTGTCAAAGCCTACTCAGAATTGCTAAAATTAAACTGAAGAACATTTCTTCACTTTCCACCCCAACCCTGACTCATCCCACCAAGCATATGTTAATGATGCAGATCCGAGGAGGGGGGGAAAAGGTATTTTTCCTCCTTCCTCCCAAATTAGTGCCGTTAGCCTAAAGCTTCAGAACTACATAACAGATGCTATAGGTTCTATATTGCATATGCATATCACAATTTCAAAACTCATCATAATAAAAACATCACATTGTCAGGGAAACAGAAGGAAAGTCATGACAACAGAGGAAAAAAGGAAGGCATAACCTCAGTTACTCATGGCCCTCAGAGACACTTTAAGCTACAGTCTCTTTTTTCTTTATACTTATGCATCCTTAAATGCAATTCACAAGTTAACCATTATATTACAGTTATACACATGGGTATTTTTAGCCACTTATCTCTGAAGTACATGAGCAGAAATGATACCATCTGTATTTCAAAAGACACAACTAAAAATAAATATGCAATCAACTGAAATATGATACACCATGTGTTCATTTATACTTATGGTGTCATAAAAGTACAAACATATATTTTCTGAATCTGTCCAAGAGTTCCTACGATTTCATTGCAATAACCTACAAACCGGTTGGCATTTACGACTTCTCTACATGGAACAATTTCATGACCATGGGTCCCACAATAGAAGCCACATATGACCCAGCAAATCCATAAACACAGAGAAGATGCCAGTTGGCATAGTGAAATGGTCTGCAATAGTTTACTAATTTCTCCCTGAATTCATAGAGGCTATAGACCAGTTATGGCTAATCTTAGCACTCCAGGTGTTCTTGGACTTCAATTGCCAGAAGCCCAAGTCAGCACTCTTGCTGTTCAGGACTTCTGGCAACTGCAGTCCAAGATCACCTGGAATGCTAAGGTTAACCGTCATGGCTATAGGTAATATGCATCCAATGGCACTGTATGCATCCAAAGGCAGTCATCTTGCACAGGGGGTGAGGATTTCAGCCAAAGCACCTCTTTCCTGGGCACACTATGGCAATGGGGGTCACGCGCCAAGGCAAGGGATCCAAGCGAGGGGTGCCACCACCCCCTTTGATCCTTTGCCTTGACGTGCGACCCCCGTTGCCATAGCGTGCCCGGGAAAGAGGTGCTTTGGCTGAAATTCCCCCCGTGCAGGGTGAAGATTTCAGCCAAGGCACCTCTTTCCCAGACACACTATCGCAATGGGGGTCGCACACCAAGGCAAGGATCAAAGCAGGGGTGGTGACATCACCCTTTGATCCCTTGCCTTGGCACAGGAAAGAGGTGCCTTAGCCAAAATTCCCTACGCGCAGGGGGTGAGGATTTCAGTCAAGGCAAGAATTCTTGTGAGCGCAGTACGGTCTGGGGAAGTGCGCTCGTGAGCACACATTTCCCCCGACCCTACTGCGCTTGCAGAGATCACTCCAGTTGGGGGGTGAATTGGGCTACCAAATCCATCCCCCCAATGGGTGGGTGGTTGATTGGGTAGTCGTTCTACCCAATCCACCCCCTCCCCCAACGATTGGCTCGGTTAATGCTAAAGGATCGTTATCAAGAATCGTTATCCGATGCAAGTTTTTTCCAAAAAACTTGTATCTTTATTCTAGCGTTATCCGATGCAATCGTTATCCAGTGTATTACTGTAATTCAAATGGCAAATGTCATTTTTTTAACTAATTGTTTTTAAAACATATATCAGTGTACATATTCAGATAACAATAAGTTCTTTCTCACATTTACTGCTTTCTTTCCTCAATAAATATCATTTGCTTTTAATTTATAGGCCTAAATCCAATTGCTAATTTGAACTTGAGGCAACTGTTTCAGTCAACTGCTGAATGGTAAACCAAAATTTATGGTAATCTCACTGTTTCAATGTATCTATTGCAGTTGTAAACACAATTTTGCTCTTCCTGTTTTAAAACTTTTAGAAACATTATTTTAAAACAGGAAGAAGCCAGCTGATAGTACAAAAGCACTGTCCTTCTGAACTTCAGAGAAAGTTCTTTGTTTCCATTGGGGAAAACAGGTACAAACATGAGGAAGGAAACTTAAGTTACCAAAAAAAAAAAAAAAAAAAAGGTGTGTTGGATGTGAAGCTGAGTATGCACACAGTTGCAAACTCATCATATCTCTCCAGGCCTTGCCTTGTCACACCAGCAGTCCCACCAAAAGCCTCATTCAGTATGTGTGGTGGCACTAAGATCCATAGTGGGAGAATGGAATTGTTGAAAATCAGATGCAAGTATTTTGTGCACATGATGCTGTACCAACTAAATAGGCAGTTTTGAGGATTGAACAGTAATAGACATGATTTCTTTGAAGGATACACCTCCCAAGAATGCTGTCTCAGAAAGAAAGAGAGAGAGATAAAATAAGTGTTAGAATGTGAAATATTCTGAAGGATCCGTTCGAAAGCTATGCAATGTTAAACTTAATATACAAATTATATATGGTAGGATCAATCTGTGTAGGTACAGGTACTTTGACTGAAAAATCAGGTTATTTATTTATACATTCATTCACATTTATACCCCACCCTCTTGATATGAGTACCACTCAAGAGGGTTATGTTTGTTTGCAGAAGAGTGCTGATTATGATGCAACCAAGGTCAAGGATTTCATTTATTTCAACAGAACAATCTTAATATATTCTAAACCAGGGGTTCTCAACTTTTTTATGTCAGGGGCTGGGTCATGCTCCTTCAGACAGCTGAGCAGGCCAAGCAGCCATTTTGTTTTGCCTGCACAATGGGAGTGTGTGTGGCCATTTTGAGGTGGCCATTTTGTCCCAATAGCTTCAAAGGGGTGGCCATTTTGTGAGGGAGAGAGATGCCAACTGTCAATAGAGGCTTCAGACCTCCCTCCTCTCCTCAGCTGATACTAATGAGATTAATTGCCTGCTCAAGGAAAGGGTAAGTGGGCTTTTTTAACGAGACTAGTCCTTCCTTGTGGGGCTAGTCCTTCCTTGTGGCTGGAGCTGGGGGGGGGGGTTTGAGACAAGACCAGAAGCCCAATGGTTCTTCCCCCACACACATAGCACCATTTCATGTGGCCTACTGCCCTTGCTCCATCGGAAGCTGTGCCATGTGTGGTTCCTTTTTAATCTAAACAGTTTTGAAATGCTGCTTGCATTAAAAAAGGAACCACACATGGCACAGCTTCCAGCAGTGGTGGCAGGAGCAAGGGTGACACGCCACATGAAATGGCACCAAGGGGCCATAGGTTGCGAACCCCTGTTCTAAACTCTTGCATTAAAATAAAGAGTGACCTTAAACATCAATGGCTGGATTGTATCCCTGCTTATTTACAACTTTAGAGAGAGCTATACAAGAAGTGCTGATTCCCAGCTGGGATTCGTGTAAAATCCAAAAGTAGAAATCTACACAGTCCTTGAGGAAGCTCATTGTTGTTTTTTAATAATTTGTTTCAGAAAATGTATCTTACTACATAATTCTGTTGTTGTTTTTAAGTAGTGAATTATTGTTTCCAACAAAAATTTCATTAAAGCTAATAAACATCAGCTTAAGTCTAAGGGATCTCTAAAAGATCCACAGGATAGATTTTTTTTAAAGTTATACGGTAATAGTAAGAATAGCATTACATTATACCCATACTGTATATGCTTCCAATCTCCCCAACCATGATGCCAAAAAATAAACACACAAAAATATTCTGAAAGTATCTGAATGATGGGCATTTTATTCAGAAATTGGTTACTAAACATAAAAGGTATCTCTGTGAAGCATTTACAGGATTTATTTATTTATATAACCACCTTTTTTGCCTAAGTGACCCAAGGCAGCTCACAACATCAGCCAAAATCCATGCTCAATACCAATTAAAACTAAACCTGTCCTATAAAACTATCTTAAAATGTCCATACAACCTCCCCCAAGCCCCTTTAAAAAAGGACACGCAAGTAGGAGTAAATAAGAACCCCGGGCAGGGCTAAATAAGTCAGTAGGCTTATTTAGTTATACATCTTCTTTACTCATCTCAGAAAAAACACTGGAAACTATACCGCTACAAAAAATCTAGCTTATTTATATAAAGTGAAAAACAAAATCTGCATTGCCTAAATCTGCCTCTTGTACAGTTTTAGTCAAAAGAACTTGATGGCTCAGGAGTTGTTATGGATACTAAACCCTGAAAGGATCCACATATCTTCTCCTTTGCATATAGTAATAACAACAATGGTGAGCTAACATAGAAATATTCCTTCACAGGCACGAACTCTGTTTTTAACTCCACAGTCACAGGAGGAAAGCAAAATAAGTAACAGAGATCATCAGTATACAGCTGGTATGAATAAACAGTACTGTTATGAATCACTTTCACTTCTTCCAGTGTCAATCTGTATTGTATACACAAAGAAAATAAAGCAAAAGGCTATCTTAATAAGTGCATCCCAAATTTACAAAAAATAATTTTGTGTTACAGTAATAATAAGGAATGATGCTATCTTTTCCTGAGTTACAATCATAAATTTAAGTCATTTACATCCTTGCTTTTGAGGAAAAGTCTGTCTGGCCGGACATCCCACTATGATAATGGAGTAGACCATACAGCCAGTGACTCAACACCAAGTGTCAGGCAGTGGTTATCTAACCTGACTCCCTAAAGAGACCAATGGCTACAGGCAGACGAGCTCCTTTAGGTGGGTGATGATCCCCCTCAGTGGAGGAAATGCCGCTGGAAACCATCAGATTGGGACAAATGGCAAAATTAGTGGAGGAGGAACTCTGATTCCCAATGGTCATGGAGGCAGAAGAGGCCATGCCAGATGGCCTGCCTGGCTGTGAAGGCACAACTTATCCATATCCTCAAGGCTACGGTAGTCCATTGCAGTCTGGGTGTTAAATCCTGCACGTTGCGTATCATACTTGCTGCAGGAGATGGCTCCGAGATCATAGTGTGTGTGTCACTTCATGGCAAGCTGGGATCCACCTTAAACAAATTCACGGCAGTTACATTTTTCCTGCTTCAGAAAAAAAGGCATTCTTGGATATGAGTTGAAAAGAATTTGGAGGAAAAAGAGGGGAAAAGATATATTTGGAGATACGACGCAAAACTGTACAAAGAAGACACCATAAAAAAAAGATAATGGAGAAATGGGAGGAAAGTTGGAAGTGGAATGACAACAAGGAAGTGGGGAATGGAGTGGTATGGGACACGATGAAAGCAATTTTTAGGGGTGAATCAATAAAATTAAATAGTTGGAAAAGGAAGCAGGAGAAGGACAGGCACCAGGAATTGGAACAGCGGCTAAAACATCTTCACCTGGAGCATGCAAGGAATGAAGATCAGAAAGTTTTCCAAGATATACAGAAAATTAAAAAGGAATTAGATGGTAAAGACATTGAAAAAGTTAAAAAAGATCTGATATTTTTAAAAAGAGAGTACAGTAATAACCCGTATAACGTGAGTATCATATAGCGCTAAAACCATATAACGTGACAAGATTTTCAGAAAAATCTTGTATCGAATAACGTGATTTTTAACGTTATCCGATACAGTCGTTCTTAGCAGCAGGGTGGCTGGAAAGCTGAATGGGGTTCTCCATTCAGCTTCCCAGCCACTCTGCAGCTACGGAGGCAGGGGTGGGGAGGCTGGAAAGCTGACGGGGGGGGGCTCCCCCATCGGCTTCCCCAGCCACCCCACAGCTGCGGAGGCAAGGGCGGGTGGCTAGGGAAGCCGACAGGGAGTCCCCGTCAGCTTCCCCAGCCACCCTGCAGCTGTGGATTGGGTCCTCTGATCTCTCTGGAGCAGGCAGGGGACACGATCCAAGCTGTTTCTGGGCTTCCCCGACGTCCTCAGCCAGTGCAGCAAGCCAGAATGTCAGGGTTCGAATCCCGACATTCTGTCTTGCTGCAGCCTCAAAGAACTTCTGGATTTTCTTCCTTTTAATCCTAGCGTGGGGGTGAGGGGTGGTTGGGGGGGGGAAATACCCACCCACCCCCACGCTAGTATTAAAAGACTTATCTCCCTGGAGCAGGCAGGGGAGTTAGAGATCCCGAAATGGGTAAAAAAATGGACTTTTTTTTTACCCATTTCGGGATCTCTGATTCCCCCTGCCTACTCCAGCGAGATCAGAGGAGCTGATCTAAGCTGTTTCCAAAGGTTTCCTGTTTCCACTTCAAAAATAGCGCACATCAGCTCTAGGGAGGTTGGGAGACCCAATGCGCGCTATTTTTGAAGTTCCCATACACTGCTGCAAGCTACAATGAGTCAAACGTCAGCTACAATGCAAGCTACAATGAGTCAAACATCAGGCTTATCTTATCTGCAGCTTATCTTATCTCCCTAGAGCAGTCCGTTTTTTTTTACCCATTTCGGGAGCTCTAACCTCCCAGCCTGCTCCAGGGAGATAAGCTGCAGATAAGATAAACCACCCTTCTGCTACAAAACCACACCCTGATAGAAACTGTAACAAGCCAAAAAGGAAAGCTCATGTGTTAAGGATTTGAATCCTGACGTTTTGACTCATTGTAGCTTGCAGCAACGTAGGGGAACTTCAAAAATAGCACGCATCGGGTCTCCCTAGAGCTGATGTGCGCTATTTTTGAAGTGGAAACAGCTTATTTTTGAAGTGGAAACAGGAAACCTTTGGAAACAGCTTAGATCAGCTCCTCTGATCTCGCTGGAGTAGGCAGGGGGAATCAGAAATCCCGAAAGGGGTAAAAAAAAAGTCCGTTTTTTTACCCATTTCGGGATCTCTAACTCCCCTGCCTGCTCCAGGGAGATAAGTCTTTTAATACTAGCGTGGGGGTGGGTGGGTATTCCCCCCCCAACCACCCCTCACCCCCACGCTAGCATTAAAAGGAAGAAAATTCAGAAGTTCTTTGAGGCTGCAGCAAGCCAGAATGTCGGGATTCGAACCCTGACATTCTGGCTTGCTGCACTGGCTGAGGACGTCGGGGAAGCCCAGAAACAGCTTGGAGCGGGTCTCCACACCTCCCTGGACCCGGCGGGGGGGGGTCAGAGACCCCAAAATTGGTAAAAAAACGGACTTTTTTTAAAACCAATTTTGGGGTCTCTGACCCCCCGCCAGGTCCAGGGAGTTGGGGAGACCCGATCCAAGCTGTTTCCAAAGTTCCCCCACTTCCCTGGAGGCTTCAAATCCCGATGTTCTGGCTTTCTGCAGTCTCCAGGGAAACAGGGCTTTTTTTTAACATTGTGTGATCAATGTATCGCACAACGTTAAAAACCGGATAACGACGGGACTTGTGGAACCAAGTCATAACGTTATTCGGGGTACTAGTGTACTTCGAATATAGCAATAAAAACTCTAAACTATTAGCAAAAGCAGCAAGTGATAAGAAGAACAAAGGTCAAATGGGGACTTTGGTAGATAGAAATGGGAAAAGATGCAACAAAAGGAAGGAAAAGGCAGATCTAATAGAAGATTTTTACAAAAATCTGTATTCAAAGAAAGAGGTGAATGTGATAAATATTCGAGATTACTTTGAAAAGCAAAAAATTACAAAGCTATCAGCTGAACATAAGAATAGACTGGAGACTGAAACATCAGTCAAGGAAATTGAGGAAGTAATTGGAAAGTTAAAAGTGGATAAAGCTCCAGGTGAGGATGGGTTACCAGCTGAATTTTACAAGGATTTTAAGCTGTGGATAGTCTCAAGGTTACATAAATTGTTCAATCAAATTTTAGAAGGAGATGCAACTCCAAATTCTTGGAACAGATCCATAATTGTTTTGATCCCAAAGCATGGAAAAGACCCTGAGAGGATAGAATCTTATAGACCAATATCCGTAATCAATCAAGATGCAAAAAAATTTTCAGCTATCTTGGCGAATAGGTTAAATAGTTTCATAGCTAACTATATAAAAGAGGATCAAGCGGGGTTTGTAAAAATAGGTATATGTCAGATTTAATAAGGAGAGTGGTGGACTTGCAGGATTTAGTGGAAAAAAGAAAAGAAAAAGTGGGCTTTTTAGCTTTGGATATTTTCAAAGCTTTTGACTCATTACAATGGGTGACAATTCATGAGATGGTTAGATTATATGGATTTGGAGAAAATTTTCAAAGAATAATCAAGAATTTATATAAACAGGGAACAGCAAGGGTAAAATTTAATGATAGTTATACAGGGGATATAAAATTAGAAGCTGGAACAAGGCAGGGATGTCCACTGTCACCAACAATATTTATATTAGCTATGGAATTTTTGGCAAACTCTATCCGACAAGATGAAGAGATAATTGGAATTGATGGGAATAAAATAAATTTGTACGCAGATGATACGCTTTTGACGGTAAAGCATCCAACAAGGGTAATTTCAAGAATAAATTGGCATTTGAAAGGTTTTGAGGCGGCAACAGGATTAAGAGTCAACTGGGATAAAACAGAGATGATATTAGTTAATGGGAATAAAGAAGAGGAGGACTTAATAAAAAAGAGACACAATATACAAATCACAGATAAGATGAGATATTTAGGGATAACATTAACTAAGAAAATTGGGGAACTTAAAGATGTGAATTACGGGAAGCAGCAGAAAGAAATTGAGAAGAAAATAACTCAATATAATAAATTAAATTTATCCTGGTTTGGCAGAGTAGTCATGTGTAAGATGATGTTGCTGCCTAGATTTAATTTTTTTGTTCGATGCTCTACCATTAAAACTTACTGATAAAGAATTAAAAGGGTATCAAAACATTATAAATAGGTTTTGTAATGGCAACCGAGGAGCCAGAATATCCAAGATGTTGTGGTATTTACCACAAAAAGAAGGGGGACTGGGAATACCAAATATTAGTAAATATTACAGAGCGTTTCAAATAAGAAATATTATTAAATTATTAATTGAGGAAGAATCAATTTGGGGGAAAATTGAAAAAAAGGAATTCTCGAGGGTTGTTAAAGCAATGTTATTGGGGGAAGAAAAAGATAAAAAAGGGAGTAAGATCCAGGGAAGGATGTTAAAAGCAACTATAGAGGTTTGGAATAAAGTAAGGAAAGATCTTATTCCAGGAATATCAACGACACTAGAATTAGAGGATTTCAATAACTTGCCAATAAAAATAGAAGCGAGGATTAGGGATATTCTGGTGGAAAATGGAGTGATGTTAGTGAAGGATTGGGTCAAAACTTGCAAAGATCAAGAAAAAAGAAATGAGCTTTATTTGCAATTGGGATTGGATTGGTTTAAGATTCTACAGATGAATAATTGGAGTAAAAGGTTTTCCCAGAGGGTGAGATAGACAGGGAAAGCACGGAATTCGAAGTATTACTTACAAAATTAAGAAAGGGTGATATGGAACTTAAGGGAGTAGTAAGCAAAATTTACAAAATACTGAATAAAGGAGGGAAAATACAAGAGGTTTTGAGGCAAAGTTGGGAGCAGGAACTGAATGTAAATATTACAGGGAAAAAATGGCAAAAAATTTGGGGTAGAAGAATTATGCGAGCCATGTCAGTTAGCGTAAAAGAGCATAACTACAAATTGGTTTGGAGATGGTACAGGACCCCAAAAGGGTTGCATCAAATGTATAGAAAATTGAGTGATAAATGTTGGAGATGTAAAAAAGTAAGAGGAACATATGAACATATGTGGTGGAGTTGTGAACGCTTAAAAAAGTTCTGGGGAAAAATAGGAAATGAGATTAAGTATATACTAGATATGCAACTCGAATTGGGGCCAGAAACAATATTGTTAACAGACGTAGACAAATATAAAATGAGTAATGATAAAAAAGAATTGATGGCTGTAATGTTGTCGGTGGCTAGGCAGTGTATAGCAAAAAATTGGAAGAGTAGCGAAGATATAAAAATACAGGATTGGTATAAACAAATGTGGGATTTAGCCCTCAATGAAAAACTCACCTGGGAAATAAATCTTAGAAAGAGCAAAGTCAAGGGGGATGGGTTTTGGAAGATCTGGAATCCATTTGTAGACTACACGCTAGTTAGGAAGAAAGGCATGGCCCCTGCTCCGGAACAGAATGATTTTTGGAAATTATGAGGTTTACATAACTCCCCGGACAATGTATATAGCACAAGGGTGACAAGTATGACGCAAAACGTAGTAGAGCATAAGAAAAAATGTTTTAGACAGTAAGGGAAAAATGAGGTAAACTTTGATACATTATATATAACATGTTTAAATGTCATCGAGAAACGTGTATTCAGTTCTGATTAATTGGTGTGGAGGCTTACGTAGTATTTCTGCTCGAGTTACTTTAGTTCTTTATGCTTATACTTGTATACATTTATATTTATTTATATATATATACAGTATATATATCTGTAATTGTTTTTTTCTGTAACTGTTTTTCTGTAACTGTTTTTCCTTTTTATACCTAATAAAAATTTAAAAAGAAAAAAAAGAAAAAGAAAAAAAGGCATTCTTGGATATGAGTTGAAAAGAAGTACTGTAATTAGTTATCTGATCCCAGTTATTCACAAGCCCTGACAGTTCATCCAATCAAATATGATCATCAAGCCTTGGTACTTAGAATATCTTATTAAAAACATATATGCACGTCATCACTATCACCAGTTCAGTATCGACACAAAAGCATTTACACAGTGACATCCAGCTAGTACACAGATCAGTCTTCTGTACCCAGGCATTTTCCAAAATGTTTTACTATACAACACTCATCAGCCTGATGGGTGACATCAGGGGTGACATATTTGAGGAACTGTAACTGTCCTCAATATCTGGAATAGAAGCCATAAGCAAATTATTGCAAGGGAAAAAAATACATTTTTCAGCTCAAAGATCAGCAGATCTCTCATATAACTCTTTATTTACAGCCAACAAAGTAGAATTTGATTTGCGGGAATGGTTAAAAAGCACTACCATAGTAGAGCAGAATGAGCAAGGTTGATCTTACTATTTCCAACTGACTTAAAAAGTAACAAGGAGTTAAAACTGACTCTTGGCTTAACTGCTTCACATAGTAGAAAAGAGAGCAAGGTGCAACACTGATATAAGCCAATTAGATTACCTTTTAACATTTTAAGAATTCAAGAGGGAAAAAAACAACTCTCATTCTAATTTATCTGAAGCCAGATCTAGCAAATTTTAATTTAATAGTAAAAAACTGAATAATCATTAGGGCACCACAATTTGAAATGGCAGATATTTCAGGCTTCCCACTGGCAGATATTAATGATAATCATCCAAGTTTGAAATTGCTTTGGCCAATCCTCAAACACTTGTTTTTTTAAAAAAAAATTTAAAAAGGTTTCCATTAATGAATTATTTTAGGCTGGATCCCAAAGAAAGAAAAATATATAGGAAGACACAGATTTTTTAAAAGTGGGCTTGTTATGATTGTACTTGAGAGTTTATCCAACAGAAAATACAGTTGAACATCACTCTGATTTTATGTTCTTTAAGACACACAATGAAAAATCAAATAACTTGCCAGCTCAGGTTAAGTCTTCAATATGTTGACTAAAGATAAGCAAAAAGAAAATCCATAATTGGGCCAGAGAGCTTAAGATTCTTGCAATATTGAGAAGAGCATAATACCAGAACAAACCTTAGCAAATTCTTCAGCCTAGTTTAAGCCTAGCTTTGACACTGGAGACACAAGCATGCACATCTGTATTCCCTCCTTTCAGATAGGCTGTCATCTCTTGTATACATACCATACAAAATGGAATATTGGTTTATTTATTCCTGATGCATTTTTAAATAGAAAAACTGCTTCACATAATTGAAATGAAGTTTACTGTCTGGCAAGCTTTAGGGTTCAGATTATAAAGAATCACTAATTACATTTTTTTATATAAAACTACAAATTGATAATATTAAGTTTCATTTGAGGCACAGTTTTGGACAAATCAGTGAACAAAAATGGATCAAATCAGTTGTTTATATGATTCAATAATAACTACAGGGTAGAGCAAGGAACAGGTTTTCATCTCTGGGATGAGACAGTATCACAACCACTCCTTTGTACCTTTTTATCATTTATAGGATTAAAAGGATGGTCAGTGATAGGGGAAAACTAAAAGAAGAACTTTTTTCTTTCTTTTGTGTCCCAATCAAACTCTGGACTGCCAAAATGAAGCCAAGGTGAACTTGAAATCTGTACAATAGATTTAGTTGCTGCTGCGAAAGGAGATGACAAATGACAGCTCACAATCGTCACTAAACAATCCAGCCCCTGAAGCACTGTGAAAGGTTCCTATTTAGATTACCATATGGTGTATGTATCCCCTTGAAGTTGCTCTGTTACTTTCATAGATATGTAAGATGGAGAAAAAATTGTGTTGCTCTTTAAGCAGATTTTTCCCGTTCTGGTGCATTTTCTCTTTCTATTTTTGGTCCTTGCTAAACTTTACTGAAATATTATTATATTAATAGGATTGAATGTACAGTATGTGAGAAAGACACTCAGGAAGGAGAATTATTGTATGGACTGTATGGGTTGAATAATTAGGCTGTTAGGGTAACACACACATAATTTTCCCCCCTTCTCTTTCCCCTTATTTTCAGGGTAGTTCTACAAATGCCAACTGCTTGCTGGCCTTTGTGCCAGAGGGCGACTGAACCTGACACACATGGAAGTGTGTATCGTAAAATCAGGACCTTGATAACTATTGACATTTACGCTGGCATAAATTCTGAAAAAGTTCTACTAGTTAAGTAAAATTGACAACACTATGAGTTTCTGCTTACTTCTGTTGGCAGGATTTTTCAAACAGATATCCATAAAAGCATGCATGATATCACAGATGGAGAAACAAAAGTGGGGGCAGCCTGAACCTGTAGGCTCTTCACTCAGGCACACGGTCAGGGAACATCAAGTAATCCTAACTTCACACGTCTTAATTCAGTCTTCCTCTTGATATCATGGGCTGTTAGTTTCTGCTCAAAACAAGCACAACACACTCATTTCCATAAAAGTAATGCCAGAACAGTCTACTCTCAGTTTATATCTGTTTGATGAACTCACTTGTAATTCACTTCTATCCTGGTTTCACAGAAAAAGAAGCATAACCAAATTTGCATTTAAACGTGTGCTTCTTAATATCTTTTCCTTTCAAAAACTGCATGTTCAAACAGATTTTTGTTTTGTTTTATGTCAGGAGTTTTGCAACAACATTTGAAAGTACACAGTTGATGCATACACGTTTCAGTCCACATATTATTATTAATATTGGAAGTGCACATTAGTTCATTTTTTTTGTTTGAATTCTGAAAGATCTCTTTCTTCAAGTTGAACCCAGGACACAAATAGCTATAGTTGGAGAAAAACAATTGTCCAAACACTAGATCTGCTTTTCAGGACTCTGTATGGGTCATATATTTAAATGGATTAAGCACTTCAAAAGTGCTTAGTTTAGTTAGCTATAGTTAAGATTCTAAGGAAATAAAAAGAGGATTGCACCTTTAATGAGAGGTTATTTTAGAGACACAATCATCAAGCCATAATTGCCTCCTTGTCTCAACAGCCATTGTACCAGTACATTCTGAAACCAGGGGAAAATACCTCCTACACAAAGGGAGGAAGTTCATTTCCACAAACAAGTAAACTCTCATGAAATCTCTGAACACTCCATGCAATTCTTTTAAGATTGTCACACACTGCAAACTCATGCCCTACTGTTTCTTCTTCCCTTCCGTTTTGATTGAAAATCCAGCCTGAATGTCTAGAGAACTTCATAACTTAAATTCTGAAATCTAAAAAGCCCATTACTGTACTTTGACAATATTTTGATTGATCATCATGTAATATTACTCTAGGACTGCTTTCCTAACCTGCTTCCATTCTGCCTGAGGGTGACTGGAATTGTAATCTAATCAACAGGTTAGAGAAGTCTATCCTACTGTGACTTTACAAGCAGTCAAGGTGTGTGTTATAGAATTACCTGATTAAACCAGTCAGGTACTTCACATGTCAGTCAAGTTCACAAGCTACAAACTTACTTACACCTAAGAACTCTAACTGAATTGGGAGTAAACAACTGTATGAAAAGGAAACAGAACCCATCTCCTAGTGAGTTTTCATGATGTGTTCTCAGATACATTTTCAAAGGTACAGCATACACCTATGAAGTCAATGTCCACAGACTTCCTCTGTTATCCATTTCTATGTCTGATCTGTTCCCAGCTTCATTGGTTTTTACCTTACCTGTTTTTGTGCTGATGAGACCATCCCATTTTTTTACTGCTCTCCCACTTTTCTATGGCTTTAGTTCACAAACTGCTGGATAGTTTGCTGGTTTAGGAATCTGGCTGAGGAGCCAGATGTTTGGAGTTTTATTATCCAATATGCCTCCTTGACAGGGACTGGACCCTTTCCAGCTCTGTAGGTCTAAGATTATTATTATATTTTAAATTATACATGTTGCTTGAATGTTAACTAGGGAAACAAACTGATCTTAACTTTAATCGCAAAATTGCAGTTGAAACAAACTATACTTGTTTTGGTCCAGTTTGAATGTAATAAACTGAGATCAACTTAAAAATAAAGGTTTCCTATCTCGTTTTCATGGTTAGACTTCATGGAGGAGAATGGGAAAACTGCACAAGACAGTCTATCCAATCCTGTTCACTTACTGCCAATCAATGATTTTATATCTGAACATAGCCAGTGATTTTCCATGACAGAGAAAAAGGGCTGATATTGTGTATCTTTGCCAGCCAAGAACCAACTGAACTTAACTATGCTTACATGAAGAGAGTGCTTTCTTAGTCTAATTGTTTCACTGTTTGAACTAAACCCCAAATGTTACTCAAATACAACAGGCAATAATGTACTTCTCCCATCCTGCCACAATTGCACAGAATTAAGATTATATAAAGAATACATTTTTCCAATCACTGTCATTGCATGTGGCCTGAGACATTAAACTATAAAATCCTTCAAAAACCAGACACAAACAAGAAAGAAAAATACCTGTTATTACACAATATCTTAAGTGAAAGCAAATATTTTATTTCTGTCCATCAGAGACAGGGATGTCCTCAGATAAGTAGGGTCAATTGACCATTTATTTTAAATGAATTTGGGGGCAGTTAATGGAAGCTTCTTGTCAAGTCTTACAATGGGAAAAAATCATTTAAAGGGTACTCCTTTTCCCACAGGCAGTTTTCTTTGTCAAATTTTGAACCATTTTAAAGAACTAGAGCAAAGAAATGAAGTGCACAAAATGTTCAAATTATAGGCAACAATAAAAATTATAGTCTGTCACTGGTATTAATAATTGCCAGGAGGTTGTATTATTTTGATACCTTGAGATTTATTTTTGCTGAAAATTCAAGCGAAATAGGAAATAAGCATGTCCCTTTCAAGACAAAATAATAACAGAAAGATGTTAAAGTAACTAAACTGGGAGGGGATTCTTTTACTTAATCAGTCTATTGTAGTGTCAGCTGAAATCATTCTGGAGTTTTCAAAGAAAAGAAGAGGAACAATATAAGCAGTTACAGCTACACATACAGTAATACCTCATATAACATTAGTATCGAATAACACGAAAATCGCATAACATCAAGGAATCTGGGGGGAAGAATTGCATCAGATAACATTAAGATCCTATGGGATGCTTCAGATAACAACCGCGAAAGCCTGTGTGGTTACAATGTATCTCTATGGATCCCATAGAGGATCAGATAACACTAAAAATCATATAACACGAAGACTTGTGGAACCAGGTTTTAGTGTTATATGAGGTTTTACTGTATATGAAAACATGAATTTGCAAATGGTTTGACATATATATGTAGCTGTATGTCCTCATGTTAAATGTAGTTTGCCAATTTACTACTGTGATAAAAACCTTTAATAAGCCAACTAAAAAAATGGTAAGACAAACAAAGAGTGTATACACCATAGGCAACAATAGTCTATCATAGTTCTTTTATATCAGTCACTAGGGGGGGAATTTATCTCCAACCCGACAACAAACTACAAAGAGGGTAGTTTGAGAACTGTACTTTTCCTAGCTCACCTTTAAGAAGCATCTGCCATGACTTTTGGAGTTCTCATTTATACTATTTTTTCTGCACTCTCCATGATTGGTGCATGGCCTGAAGAAGTGATCTAGAATCTTTAAAGCTTGTTAATTATTTGCTTTTTTAAAAAATGGACTTAATAAAGGTATAACCTGTTCCTAAGTCTGTGTTGACAACAAGAGATAGCTAAACTCTGTGACTTCACCAGCTTCAATGGCCTTTGCAAGTCACAGGATAACATGGCATAATAAAAGGTAATATAAAGGCTGCTCTATGAATCACAGAAGAACCCACAATAATTATCCTGGGACATCCTAGGAATAGCAAAGTCAGTAATAATGATATGACCAAAAAACTTTGGCAAAATCACCAGGTAATACACTTCTCATCTCAAAGTCCCAGTCAGATTAGGCATCAGTTCCTGTTGTTGTTCAGTCGCATAGTCAAGCCTGACCCTTTGCAGCCCCATGGACCATTGCACGCCAGGCACCCCAACCTCCACCATCCTCCACAGCCCAATCAGCTCTGTGCCCATTGCATCAACAATGCCATCTAGCCATCTCATCCACTGCCACCCCTTCTCCTTTTGTCTGCAGTCTTTCTCAGCATCAAGGCCTTCTCGAGTGAGTCCTCTCTTCTAATTTTGTGGCCAAAGTACTTCAGCTTCAATATCTGTCCTTCCAAGGAGCAGTCAGGGTTAATTTCCTTCAAGATCAGCTTATTTGATCTGCTGTCCAAGGTACTCTCAAGAGTCTCCTCCAGCACCACACTTCAAAGGCACCTGTTCTTCTGCACTCAGCCTTCTTTATGGTCCAGCTCTCACAACCATACATTACTACTAGGAATACCATTGCTTTCACTATGCAAACTTTTGTTGGCAGGGTGATGTCTCCACTTTTTATTATGTTCCCTAGGTTTCTCATCGCTTGCCTCCCAAGAATTAGTCGTCTTTTTATTTCATGGCTACAATCACTGTCTGTGGTGATCTTGGATCCTAAGAAGGTATAGTCTGTCACTGATTCCATTTCTTCTTGTTCTATTTGCCAGGGAGTGATAGGGCCAGTTGTCATTATACTGGGGGGGGGGGGGTTATGTTGAGTTTCAGGCCAGTTTTTGCACTCTCTTCTTTCACCCTAATCAAGAGGTTTTTTAGGTCTTCTTCACTTTCTGCCATTAAGGTAGTATCATCTGCATATCTCAGGTTGTTGATGTTTCTCCCAGCAATTTTAATTCCAGCTTGTGCTTCATCCAACCCTGCATTGCGCATTATGAATACATAATGGACAATGCAGGGCTGGATATGTTAAATAAGCAGGGTGACAATATGCAACTTTGTTGTACTCCTTTTCCTATTCTAAACCAGTCAGTTGTTCCATATCCTGTCCTAACTGTTGCTTCTTGACTCATGTACAGATTTCTTATAAGACAGATAAGATGGTCTGGTATTTCCATCTCTTCAATTATTTGCCACAGTTTATTGTGGTTCACTGAATCAAAAACCTTGGTGTAGTCAATGAAACAAAAGTAGACTTCTTTCTGGTTTTCCTTTGCTTTCTCCATGATCCAGTGAATGTTGGCAATTTGGTCTCTAGTTCCCCTACCTCTTTCGGAACCAAGCCTGCACTTCTGGAAGTTCTGCGTATTGCCGAATTCTAGCCTGAATTATCTTGGACATGACCTTGCTAGTGTGTGAAATGAGCACAATTGTTTGATAGTTTGAACATTCTCTAGCACTGCCCTTCTTTGGGATTGGAATGAACACTGACCTTTTCCAATCCTGTGACCACTGCTTTGTTTTCCAAATCTGCTGGCATATAGAGCGCAACACTTTAATTACATCATCTTTTAGGGCTTTGAATAGTTCAACTGGAGTTCCATCAACTCTACTTTCTTTGTTGTTGGCAATGCTTTCCAGGGCCCTCTTGACTTCACACTCCAGAATGTCCAGCTCAAGGTCAATGTTCTCATCACTGTGGTTTGAGCCCCCCCCTTTTTTTGTAGAGTTCTGCTGTGTATTCTTGCCATCATTTTCCAATCCCTAATGCATCTGCTAAGTCCCTACCATTTTTGTCCAATACAAACTCAATAGTAGTGATGTATAAAATACAGTAAAACCTCACATAAAAAATGTCTCACTTAGAGACTAACTGACTTAAAGAGCAGATTTCTCTCTGAATGGTCACCTTGCTTAACAACTAAAAACAACCAAAAACTCACTTAACAACTTAAAACAACCAAAAACTCACTTAACAACTAAAAACAACCAAAAACTCACTTAACAACTAAAAACAACCAAAAACTCACTTAACAACTAAATCGGGATTCGCAATTCCCCCTCCAGAAGTCACAATTGGTCACTTACAATGGCAGTGGCAGCACTTTTTTCCAAGTGTTTTGCTTAAAGAGCAACTCACTTAAAAAAGCAATCCTGTGCTTTTTAATCCTATGCTCTTTAAGCATGGTACTACTGTACTCTTAAAAATTGTTTATTCTCTTCCATTTAGGCCAGGGGTGCCCAAACTTTTTTGGCCGGGGTTCGGTTACATGGTTCCTCCCCCCGGTAGCAGAGGTAAAATGCCCCTTGCAATCTGTTTTGCAACTGGATGAGATAAATTTATAGGCTGACATTTTCTCTGCTGTAACCAGGGGTGCCCAAATGTGCCGTATGGGCACATTTTACTTCCGTTTCCAGGAGTGGCAAGAATGGCATGGGCTGGATGAATTGGTGTTGGGGGCCACATCCAGCCCCCAGGCCGTAGTTTGGGCACCCCTGACTTAGGCTATCTAGACTCAATCACGCACTTCAAAAAGGAATTGTCAGGCTCTGTCAGATACATTATCTCACTCAGGTGACAGCAAGAGAAAAAAGCTTCTCTCATCAAGGTCCCCATTAGTTGTGCAAATTACCTCTGTGCAAAACTATTATCTTTTCTCTTGGGCAGCCAAGCATGCACACGCAGCAAGCAAAAAATGGTTGCCTCGTTGTTGTTGTTTTAAAGCATGCAAACAACCACACTTCTATTTCATAAGTATCCATCAACTGAAGAGCATCCATAGTCATTTTACACAATTTGTTTTAAAACATTATTTGTGTACATTTGTTTAATTTGAGGGAAAGACCAAACTCATTCTCTTTCCAAGTTGGGAATGGCAACAAATACCACACCTGCTCATGAGTCAAGGAAAACAATTTTGGAGTCTATATCAGAAGAGTGAGAATTTGATAACAATTTATTTTCAAAATATATGCTTTACTTCCTCAACTAAACAGGTTAAAATAGAAGGGATGAACTTTGCTGTCTCCAAAATATTTTCACTACATTCATTCAATGATTCCTACAGTAATGAGGCAGACAAACAATATTGGCATCCATATTATAGAAAGTGAGAAGGTGAAGCAAGAACTGAATTCATTAAAATCGACTGGTAAATTGTATTATTCACTTTGAACTAAAGGCTTATTTCCTCATGAATATTTTGTATACTAGATTTTCTAGAGGCATACCTAAACTAAGCAAGAGCTGGTGGTCTTGCCAATAATGAGAAGATGCGGCAGTAGGAAGACAGCTTTTCAGTGATAAAATGTTTATCCAGTTTTTATTTAATTTGAAATAGCATATCTTTAAAAATAAGTTTAGACTCTCTTTTTTCTCCTAGTGTCCACTGCAAAGGCTCAGCAGTTTGATCTTTAATTATGTTTATAACACTGTAATAACACAGTGCATATCTCAACTATAGGATGTTTTAGAGAGGCAATCTATTAACAGGCTACATAAATACCGGCTTTCATTTCATATGGCCAGAATATGACCATACAGCTCTGTAAAGGTTATCCTTGTTCAAAAACCAGTCGTATCTGACTCTAGGGTTCAGAGCCCATCTCTGTTTATAGCCAAAGAGCCAGCGCTGTCTGCATTTGCAGACATTTCCATGGGCATGTGGCAGGCATGCCTAGACATCTAAGTGCACGGAACACTGTTTACCTTCCAACTGGAGTGGTACTTATTTATCTACTTGCAATTTCTTGTTTTCAAATTGCTAGGTTGGCAGGAGCTGGGACAGAGACAGGTGCTCATTCTGTCATGCAGTACTCAGGGTTTGAACTCCTGACCTTCCGCCTCCCAGTCAGCATCATACCACTTGAGCCACTACATTGTACAGTTTTGTACAATGCTTTTAAAATTCTCTCTATTTCTCCCAATATACCCCCAAACTATTATCCATTCTTCAGAGAGTATACTCTAAACATCTTTGGAGGAGGCATCTGTTCTTTCTCTTGAAATATATACACATGCTAATAATAACTGAGTGTGTTTTAATTAACCTTTTTTGAATCTAATTATCTTTAATATTGTCAATGTCTCTGTTTGTATTGCTCACTTGTTTTCAGAATGTTTATAGATTTGTATGATCTGACAAAATGAATTAATAGGTTGTTTATCTTCTTAAAATAATTAATAAAGAAAATGTCCCAGATTTCCTTCTGCTCTACATTCTTTCTCTGAAAAGCAGCAAGATTACTCCTTTTAGAGATGATATACTCACCACACACCACCTTACAAAAAGTAACTTTACGGGACTGGATTTACTCCCTTACAATCCTCTTTATCCATCACAGCAACAATAGCTGTGGATGTTTAGCTACAGTTAGCCTCAAATTCATTTTAATAAAACATCATTTCAAAAGGGTCAGCAGATCAGAATAAAAAACTCTTAAGCTCCCCGACAACACTGTTGTTCACCTTTTTTTTTAAAAAAAAAAAGATGCTTAAAAGGTCCCTTTGAGCCCTCTAGGAGGACACTGCCATGTTTTATAGAACTCCATTGTTATTCTATACCAAATCTGTTCCAACTTATGACAACTTTATATCTTAGTAGCAACTCTATGTCTTAGTACCCTCCAAACATCTTTTCACTTACAGCATTGCTCAGGTCTTACAAACAGACAGCTGTAGTTCATGTTAATCCATCTTATTTAAGGTCATCTTCTCTGCTACCTTCCACATTTCCCAGCATTATTGTCTTCTCATATGTCTCAAGAACAATAGCTTTGGTTCAGGCATTTTAAGCTTCTAGTTCAGGCTTGATTATTTATCTAGAGCAGGGGTTCGCAACCTATGGCCCATGGCACCAAATAATCCGGCCCACGACCTCACTCCAGCCAATGCTGCCACACTGCTGGAATTGGACGTGGACTCATTTATGGCCATGTAAACGTGTTTACCACAGCCATAAATGAGCCTGCACTCATCGTAAATGGATTTACTACAGCTGCAAATGAGTCTGTGGCCATCATAAATGCATTTATGACAGCTGCAGATGTATTTTATGGCAAGGGCAACCACCAGTCTAACCCGCTCAGCTGTCTGAGGAGATTTGACTGAAAAACGTTGCGAACCCCTGATCTAGAGGCAACCCCAGTCCATGGAGAGCTTGGACCAAATAAGATGGTCCAGCCTCAGAGACTGCTGGATCCAATTGGTTTCAAAGCAATCTTGTGCGGGTTTCCAGCTGTGTTGGTTGGAGCTCCTGTTGAGGCCCACGTTGCCACATGCTATATAGAGACAGTCTGGGCGGTTGATACAATTGCTCCAAAATGCTTTCTCTGCTGTAGAGTTCATACTTCCCTGTGGTTCATGGAGGAAGTCAAAGTGATGAAGCAACAAAGGAAAAGGCTAGAGAACAAGCTCCCTTGGATTATAACTGGGTCTTGTTAAAAGAAGTTACTGTACTGTCTCCAGATGAATACATTATACAGAAAGAATCATTATGTAGCAAACTGAGAGGCCTATAGTAAAAGCTTTCCTTTTCACTTTTAATTTCATTTAGTCCTTCTCCACATGTAAATGATGATAGACAGGCTAGAACTCTTTTCTAAATGCCTGAGGTGGCAGTTAGACAACTAAATGAGTAAGCATTGCTCCTGGTGAGCAAAATGTAGGTGTCTGTAGGTACTTTGTAGGCTGAATCATCTTGGAGAATTCTGAGACATGAGTTCAAAAAAAATCCTTCTAGCCATTGAAACTTACTAAGAGATGCCCAGGATAAACCACTTCTTGAACATCTCAAACACCTTGAAAACACTATTAGGAGCACCATAACTTAAACCTGACAGTACATTTTTGTTGTTTGTGACCCCATGGACCACTGTCCGCCAGGCACTTCTGTCCTCCACCATCCTCCTCAACTCTCTCAGTTCTGTGCCCATTGTCTCTACAAATGTTTATGACTTAACTAGGGGGGATTCATTCGCCAGCTAGGTCTAATTAGGGTCTCTCTATAACAGGAGTTCTCAACCTTGTAAAGCTGGGGGCCAGGTCATGCTCCCTCAGACAGCTTTGGGGCCCAGGGGGGCATTTTGCTCCACCACATGGCACTTCCTGGTGCGCAGGAGGCATGGGGGGGACATGAAATGGTGTCACAGCCCATAGGTTGAGAATCCCTGCTCTATAATGCCTGTTTTGGGCCTCAAAGTGAAAAGACAACAAATGAATTTAATAACATTTCCTGTTTTCCAAAATCTCCATAACTGTTACAGTTTCTTAGCAGTGATCAAAGCATATTGAAAATGATAAGCTCTTCCACAAATAAGGTTCACAGTGTAAGTATAGATACCAGTATCAACCACGATGGCTTCAAAATAGGTAAACTTTCTAAAAGTATATTTAAGCTCTTAAATGTTTCCATCTGATTTTAATTCATTCTACAGGTCTGTTCACTATGTGATTTTTTTTGTTGTTGTATGATTTTTCCTGTGGAAAAAATTGTACAATGAAATTTTTAGCTAAGCAGTTTTTTCCATTGAATATTCGTTGTATGATTTTCCCCCCATAGGAAAAATCATTATGCGGGATGCCATACTTTAAAAAACCTATTCGTTATGTGATTTTTTTTCTATGGGAGTGTTTGTTATACAAGGTTCCACTGTATATGGATTGTAACAGGTGATAAAAATGCCCTCCTATAAGGTGTTTTATCCACACCGCTTTTTGATGCTACCTAAACAAAGTCCAACAGCTCAGTTTTTCTAAATAAGTTATAATTTAAGATCGGGGCAAATATTTTCATGGCTAACAACAACAATAATAAGTTTGTGTCAGAAATTATTCTGGCACACACATGGGGGGCAGAGCCCTGCCATAGTTAAGCAACATGGAGGAGGGGGACGGCCACCTGCCTATCTGTTGTGTCTGAAGCCCATGTTCTCCCTCCTTTCACCATGCAGACCTGGCAGAGCATGTTGAGGGCAGAAGGCTGTCACTGGGGCTCCTAGTGACACCCACCCCCACAGCCCAGTTTGTGACAGTACCGGTCCATGGCCCGTTGGTTGGGGACCTCTATCTAGAGCAGAACAAAAGAAATCTCTAAAAACCTAAACAAACTTAAATGTAAGGAATTATTTAAGTGGTGTATAAAGCCACTAGGATGTTTCAAGAATTCTTTAAAATGTTCTTTCAGATCCAATTAATTAAATATTTAAACTTCTAATGGACAAAGCTTTTCATCCACAAAATTTCCTTACAAGAGATACACAGATCTATTATATATGTTTCTTCACATCTAACAACAAAAATTGTGAAAATGATTTTAGCATAACAACATTTAGGTTTCAAAACTTCTTAATCAAAAATCAGATCATTGCAATCATTTTGCCCTTGAATGATGTGGGAATCACAATGTTTTACAGCATATTCTGCAGTTGGACCAATTTTGCGCATCTTCTATCAGCAACTCAAACTTTGCTCTAACAGCAGATTTTTTTCTGAACTAAGGATAGACCAGTGCTAATTCCAGATTTTTGTGGTCCCTAGGTTATCCTTTCCCTAAAAGAAATGGTAAATCAACTAAAATGATAAATGCACTGAAAAAGACCTAGATCTCCTTGTTAGAAAATACAGATGCTATGAGGAATCCTGCCATACCTCATATTGAAGCAGAACTGTTTGAGAATATTATCAGTTTGTTATACAGCCTAAATTACCTTTGAGATTGATATTAGTATTATAAACTCTCTCTATCCTGTCAATATTAGAAGAATTGCACATTTTAACAGCAGTAAGCAAACCAAAAATTCATTTCACTTTGTCAAATCCTTTATGCATGTCCCAAGCTAAAATAGGATGAGTCTTACTTGTATTTAGACAAAGCAATCAAATCAATCAGGTGGCAGATGTTACCAGATCCATGTCATCCACTAATGAATCCAGACTGATTGTTATGAATTATAGTTTTCATTACTCTTTGAAATCACTTCACTGAAATGTCAGTGAATATTTTAGAATATTGATTCATGAGTCAGATGGCTTTGCTACTGTCACGCAATACAATTCTTTGCCAGTTTTATGACTGCATATGGGCTTTTGCAGGTTAGGAGATACTGTTTATTAACAGAGATATAACCCTGGTTCTGATATGCAGTAAACTAGAATTCTGGGGAGACCCTGGCTTCTGACTGAACAGTAGCTCATTGGTGCATACTGCCTGATCACTCCTAGTGCAACCAGGAACACCTAAACAAACTGTCTTTCTTTTGTTAGTAGCTTGTTTATTGTAAATAACTGAGCCCAGCAAAATGTGCATACTGTACTGCCTTATATTTCTTATGGTAAAATATAGATCCTATGGATTGCTGAGGAGACCCAAAGATCTTGCTGGGTTCAGACTTGAGATGCAAAATTTATGGAAGATTCATTTTATGAGCTATATATATAATTTTTAGAAATGATTTGGAGACTATATGAATATCTTATCTCAAATATTTTATTTATCATGATAAAATAAAACATTCCATAATTTATTTTCAAAACACATACACACCCAATGTTTATGATGTGAAAGAAAAACAAAAAAAGGTTTCAGTGCATTAAACAAAGGAAGATAAACATTCTTTTTGAGGGAGATAGCCATTCCCCTCAATGGAAACAATTTTAACTTCACATATAAAATCTTACATTTCAGCAGGCTAAGATTTAAAGTAAGACTGTTCCAAATTATTGATTTATATTGTAGGAGTTATGCATTATTTCTCCAAAGACACAGGTGTGATCTTCCCCATATAGAGGCTCTAATGGAATCTACCATCTAGATTAGTTATAATTTGGGAGGCCTATGCATTAAAATATTTAGTACGTATAGTATTACTAATAAAATCATGCCCTTTTATTTTGCTGGTTTTGAATGCCTCAGTGCAAAGAAATTATTCTATCCACATTTTAATCTTTCTTAATGGCTTTATTTAGAACCTGTTTCCCTTAATGGGTAATACTGTACTGAACTTCCATAATTTAAATATATCTAAAATGTTGATGTTATCTTTTAATACTAGTGAAAAACTGGCAGCACCACAGAAATAAGTTAGTGCTAGGGAACTAGAGATGTGGAGACATGTGTTTCTGGAGTACAACTTCCAGAATCCTGTGGCCACAATTCCTGCTTGGGAAATGCTGAGAGCTGTAATTCAAAAACACAAATCTATACAACTAAAAATGTATCAACATCCTAATGGCATGCAAGGATGTAGCTGAGCTGTATAACATTTAGCATTGCATGATAAAGATGTTCAGGAATGAATAGGGACTGGATAGGAATTGATAGGAATATTCAGAATAGGTAAATGGAAATACTTCTTCAATTAGTGCATGATCATCCTACAGAATTCACTACTACACATGACAATGCTAGTGGCCATTGTAACAGAATGATCAGCCAAGTTTTGCAACTAAAACTGAAGATCTGCCTTTTTACATAAGTCTCCAACTGTCATCTTGGGTTTTAATATCCTATTGTTCAGATTTTTCTTGGTCTCTTGGTGCCCTTTGTCTTGAGATGAACCTCTTTTGAGGGGGGTGAAGTTAATCTAATCATGTGTGTATCTGTTTGTGAGAACAAATCACTGCTCATGTGCCATTTTCTCTAGATTGGAGCCAGCTAGGGAGCATCCTTCATAATCTTTCTTTCTTCACATCAAAGTGTTATTGAATTCCAAATTATGGATGTATTATTCTGCTGTGTCCAAATATGAATATTGGTGATCATCATGGCGATCAGCCATGAAGACTGACCTGAGAATATAATGCCATGGCTTTTCATCTGCCTTCTGCATCGCAGCATGACACATGTACCACTGATCCAGTTCTGCAAGTCACTTTCTATTCCTGAGCCCTTTTGGCACACAAAGTCCTCCTCAGCCCCAGGGCAGTATTAATGAAGCTGCTGCCCTCCATCAAGATGGATTCAAGTGGGATTTAACCCATTTGTGGGCCACCACCCTTCCCCGTGGACTTTAGCACCCAAGGCTGTATATGAAATAAAATTCAAAATAAATTAAAATGTTAAAATAGAGTAATTGACCAAAGGGGGACTGCTTAATAAACTTGAGAGACCGCATTGTCCCAAGGACATCTACCCGGCCCACCAGAGCAGACCAGAGAGGCTCTCTGGTTGTGCCATCAGCCAGAGAGATGCATCTCTCTGGCACTAGAAGGAGGGCCTTCTCGGTGTCCGCCCCGGCCCTGTGAAACCTCCTCCCGATAGAGCTACGCCTGCAGATGGAGTTGCTGTCCTTTAGGAAAGGAGTGAAAACCTGGCTGGCAGGTCTGGTCTGGGGAGTGGATGGTTCAATTTCCCCAGCCAGTTGGATGGTTTGACCCCCAGTACGTCCAAGTTATAACACCTAGCTTTTAATTAAGTTTTAAAGTTTTTTTTAGTTTTTAATTTTTGAAGTGCCTTTAAAATTGTTGGAAATCGCCCTGGGTCCCTTCGGGGAGGAAGGCAATAAACAAATACAAATAAATAAATAAATAAATAAAATTAATAGTGTTATCTGAACCTTTTACTAGATCTTATTATGTACATGTGGTGGGGCAAAAAATGCACACACATAAATGCTGTGTTGATTGAATTTCTCCATATTCACAGAAAATGTGTCTAAATAATGCAGATTTACACAAGCATTTGAGCTGGGGTAGAAATCTGTGATCCTCCACATGTTATCAGATTGCACTGCCATCAGCTCTAGCAAGCCTAGCCATTGATAAAGGATGCCAAGAGTTAACCCACCAACATTTGGGGAGGGACACAATGTCTTATTCATGGAGTTTAGATCATACCCTTTCAGTGTGGCATCCTCACTTGTTTCAGATTTTGAAACTAAAGACTTTATTATTTGTAATCAATCCTCATGTGAAATAGGAATGGAAGTATTGGTTCCATGATCAACTTTGTATTCTAATCAGTATCCCTATCTGGCATCCAAGAATTTTGTTTCCATGAAGATGTTGTAAAGAGGGCATTTCTTAGCAGGGACAGAATGACTTTCTAAATTAAATTCTAATCCCAAACATATGTATAAAAAGGAGTATGTACTAAATACATGTAAATCATGAAGAACTGCAGGCTTAAGAGGATGAAAACTGAGATACAGCCATTATAATCACTATCCTATAATGAAACACTGAGATGAAACAATCTAACAAAGACAGCAGGAAACCAATATTTCCTATCTTGTCTCAACTATCACATTCCATTGACTACTCTAGAGGCTAAACCAACTGAGAACTTTAAAAGGCTGAGTTTATGAAATTATTTTCTCCTCTATTAGCTTTAGGAAGAAAAGGCAAAGTAGTCTGTTTCACTGCTTTTCTATATAATGATGTTAATAGAGTGTTTGGACTAGAAGTTTCTGGGTTTTAAAAAAAGAATGCAATGATTTTTATATTTTTCTTTTGGGAAAATTTATGACAAACTCCTACCACATTATACCTAAAGGTAAACACTTGAGGAATTTATATGGCTCCTGTCTTAAAACCATATCATGAAGCCTGAGATCTGATATACATTATTTGATCCTCCAGATGGCTTAAGACATAGCCTGACACTATTAAGTGTAGAAATGCTATTATAAGAACAGGACTTCCCAAATGCTGCTGAAAACCCAAATGCTGCTGAATCATCTTCCTATGAACAGCTCCCAAGGCACTTTAGTTTTTCAACATAAAAGGACCCATATTGCATCTAGTAAAGGCAGAAAGCACTGTAAAAAGTAGCCATCTAAGTTATCCATTAAATCAAGAACCTCTGGTAAAAAAAAGTAGGTAGTGCTATTCATCAAATTCATAAACTTTGAGGGATGTTGAAACATCACATTTTTAAATGTCAAGAATAATGACTGGCAGCGGATTCAGGCAAGTTCTTAACCCAACCTTTAAGGCAAGTCAAAAGATAAGAGGGGAAATCCTTTGCTCCTTCCTGACTCTTCCCACTTCTGAAAAGAAGTTTTCTATTCTATATACAGTGGTACCTCATACAACGATTTTAATCCATTCCATGGGGCTCATTGTTGTACGAAATAATTGCTATATGATACATGCATCGTATGGGGTGCATCGTACAACAATTATTTTTTTCTGCTAAGTGGTTTTTTCCACTGAAAATTTGTTGCATGATTTTTTTCCATAGGGAAAATTGTTATGCAACACCATTTTCCCCCAAAACCAAATTGTTATGCTATTTCATTGCTATACGGGGTGATTTTTGTATGAGGCTCCACTGTACTAGCAAATCTAAAAGGGTCTTATCTACAGCCTTCATGATCTTAAATCTGATTTTGATTTCATTTCCAGAGACAAATTGTAGCATATATTTCAGGTGTCTGCAAAAGACTGGCATTTATTATTGCTTATATACAAGCTTCATGAAAACACAAACTTGAAAATAAGGTGTTATTTGGAGGGTCAACCTATCTAGGAAAATTCCTACCTATAAAAGGATTAATGAAAGCTAAATATTGGCCCCATTGTTATATTAACAATGGGGCAAATATTTTTATATTAACTTTAAAAGGTTTTAAGGTTGAGATGAGTATATATGCAAGATCACTCAGGTCATAGGAGAGATGTATGGAATCTGGCAGATTAACCCCTTCGACAGACTCTATAAATTTAAATATATTATGAAAAAGTTTGCATATCACAACTTCTCAGGACTTCACAGGTCTGAGCCAATGAGACAAGTTCATTCCAAGGCAATCTCCAACTAATATAAGACAGACACTTTCACAGTGGTCTACCAAATTTTCATTTTCTGGTTTGTATCCTATATAGAGCCCACCTAATTACATGGGTATTGACATCTGCATTCAATCAAGCTGGGGAAAAGGAAGCAGTAAAATGTTGCTTTTGTATTGATGATTTATGAATTAAATATAAAACCAACCATAAAACTTTATTGAACCTTGCACATAAATCCACATGAGTAAAGCCAACCTATTATGAGTCAATTAAAGACAGCTATAAAGCCATTACCTTTGCTGTGTATTTTTGTCATAACAATTCATAATCATATTGGTGGAAATCATCTGTTTATATCCAAGTAGGCTATTTAAGTACAAACTGAAAATACCATCACCAATTACCACCAATGTATTTTATGAAATAGGTCTGGTTTTAGATACAACAGTCTCCTTTATACGCCCTTTAACTGGACATTGTTTATACTAAATAAGAATGGTACAGGAATTATACCCTACAAACTCTGCTAGCAATCAGTTGACCTTTTCTCTAATATAGGGGTCCTCAACCTTTTTAAGTCAGGGAGCCAAGTCACACTCCCTCAGACAGTTGTAGGACAGACTGGTGGTCCCCCTGCCATAAACACTGCCATAAATGATGCCGTAAATGCATCCATAGCTGTCGTAAATGCTTTTATGCCTGCTGTAAGTGAATCCGTGACTGTTTGTAAACACATTTATGGCTGCTGTAAATGCAGCCGCTTCCAGTAGCGGCAGTGGTGGCCGGAGCAAGAGCCTGGGCTGAATGATTTGGCACCGCAGGCCATAAATTGAGGATGTCTGCTCTAGTATCTTGCCATCTGGAGAAAACCAGCCCTGAACAAGTAGGAATGTAATTTGCAGCAGGAAAGCATGCAAGCAGTAAATAATTAAAAATAAGAAAAAACTTATAAAAAGAAATCTACTTAATTTATGCCTAATCTGCATGGGAGACCATGGTGCAATTTTATCCCTCACTATTAATAACCTCAGAGTGCTGGTAAGAATCCCTGATACTTCTGTAATCATACCACATAGCAAACACAATAGCAATCTCTACCCTGTCTAGAAAAAGTTTCATTTTTCTCATGCTATGGCACAAAACATTGCATTTTTGCCAAGAACAATTAAGAACACCTTGTAAAACAAAATTATTACCTCCAGGAGAATCGTGGGTTTTATGCCAGAAATGAAAAATACTTATATACATATAAACATACACACAAAACTAGTCAGGCAGAAGAGATTTTATGGTAGCCTGTTCTTTAGATATCTTTGGTGTGAAAATCTTTGTAAAATATTGCAAGCAATTAAAGGACAGCAAATGGTTTGAAAAATCCTTTCTTATATGCAGAAACTGTCAATGAAGTGTTGGCATCAGAGGAGGATACATAAAGATATGCAGAAGAGAAAAACAGGTAGATCAGTTTTCTTCCTTGGACAGCAGGCAAGAAATGGACAATCAACCATCAAAAGCCATTCACATCAAATTATTCATCCTTACCACTAACCAATGTAGGAAACTGAGGATTATAATTTTATGAAGACTGCAATGGGGGCAAATGGCAGGCTGCAATTTTGTTTCCTTTCCTTTGTGCATTGCTTACAAGACAGTTTCTACCTAGGTACTGCAAGGAAATGAAATTTTATTTCATCTGGTTTGGGGTAACAAATTCCCTCAAACAGCTGCCATTCTTACAGATTTATTTAATCTATGCAAAAATTAGAAGTAGTTAACCTTTTTTTAAAAAAAAAGATAACTACTCCCAGAATTCAACAATGAAATGGATAATGAAGGTCTGGGAACTATAATCACAAAAAGTTATGTTCCCCATATCAACTGAAAATACACATTAATGGGGTCAAGGAATTGATGGAGTATGATGCTTGTGTGTAATTTGGATCAAGGAACTAGTTCATATTGAAAGACTTAAGCACTCCTTTCTCTTCCTTTTCTAAATTACTTCCATACATCCCATCACTGTGTCTGAGGCAAAGGGCAAAAATATGCACCCATTCACTCCTTACACAGAAGTCAAACTGGAGTAGCAGATGAATATTATTTAATTACTAGTAAGTGCCTGGGATAATCCACCATACATGAGACAGCAGATTCATCAGTTGGGCTGTGACAGACATAGCTCCATCTTCCAGAAGAAATCAACACTTCTTCTGAAAAGAGGCTCATATTTAGCTTTCCTATTCATCAGTGTTTGCTTTCTGAAGATGCTGCCTCACTCTGACTAAAGGTAAATCTGGCTTTGCAAAGGTGGACGAGGATTCAAGACTACCATTGTTTCCATTAAAATGTCTAGCCTGACATCCCGCTAAATTAATGGAGTAGACCATACAGCCAGTGACTCAATGGTGAGTGTTTGGCAGCGGTAAATAACCTGGCTCCCTAAAGGGGTCAATGGCTACAGGTGAATGAGCCCCTTTAGGTGAGGTTGTGGCACCCTCAGTGGAGTAAATACCACTGGAAACCATCATACTGGACTCAATGGCAAAAAGAACAGAGGAGGAACTCTGATTCCCAATGGTCATGGAGGCAGAAGAGGCTATGCCAGATAGACTGGCTGTGAAGGCACACCTTGTTAATATCTTCAAGGCTGTGGCAGTTCACTTCAGTCCCCGTGTTAAATCCTGCATGTCGCATTTTATGTGTGTCGCAGGAGAAGGCTCCATGATCACAGCATGTGGGTCACTTCATGGCAAGCTGGGATCTACCTTAAACAAATTAATGCCAATGGCATTTTTCCTGCAACAGGAAAAAATGTATTCTCAAATATGAGTTGCAGCTGCCACCGCTGTGGCCGCCAACGCTGCCGGTTTCCGTTAACAAAATCAAAGAAGTTAAAAAGAATTCAGGTGCTTTGTTACAACAAGGTGTAATACAACAATATTTATGTAGCTCTGGACAATTACTGATTCATTCCAAAGCACCAACAGCTGAACAGTTTTTCAAATGCAGCTTTTCAGAAAAGATCCAGCATTTCAGATTTCCTTTCTGCACCACATGACAGTTGCTGAATTTCAACTGAATGGAATAAATCATCTTCACTTCTTGACCTTTTAAAAGATGATTAGCAGACCATATTTTATCTTGATCAACAAACCTATTCATTGAATTCAATATGGTGTACTCTTAAAATACAGAATGCATTTATCTTTGAGTTTGAATACTGCTCCCATCACTGAGTTCTCCTGGAGGCTGGCAGGGAAGGAGTAAAATGAAATGTCTGGCACTCTGATTCCACAGCTTTTCATTCCATACCAGTGTCACCATAGGCCTGAAAGGCTGAGCTCAAGGTACAAGATGGAGTTCCAAGATTCCGTTCAAGATCCAGCACCAATCTGCAATACTGAGTTACGTACTGACTTGGGATCCAGTTATAATCAACCAAGCCCTGCTGAACCTTGGCAACAGAACTTGCTTTTCAACCCAAGCAGCTTATCCAGAGATATGATGACTCTACCAAGCAACTTCTCTATACTGTATATCCAACTTCTATCTTGAATGTTGACCTCAGGTAACCTTGTAGAAACCTACTTGCTTCTAACCCTTCTGATCCACATCTTGGCTTCTGCGTGACCTTGGATGACACACTTGCATCTAGCTTTTCTTATACTTACATGCTTACTATCCAGTCAATCTGTGTCATGGCCTAAAGGACTATCTTAATCCGACTTCGAATTACAACTTTCCAGCTCCTTAAATGTACCGAATAGTAAGCTCTATTTTATAGAAAAGATACAACCTTTTATCCTTATTATATAAAAAATATGCAGACCTTATAGCATGCAAAATTAAGCCCTATTATTTGAAAGTAAGCCTGGGCCAAATTGACACTATAACAGAACACTATTACTTATTTATTCTGGCATATGTCAGATGGCATAAATCTTAGCAACAAACTGCCTCTAGCTAAGATTGTCACTTATAACATGTGACAAGAAATAAAAACTTCAACTTATTAGCTGACAAGACACTGCTGAGATTTATACCATTTGATTTATGGCAGTGTAAATAAGTAACATGATTCTGGCTCATCTCACGGAGGCGTTAGTACTACGCAGCATACAATTATGTTCTGGCAGACAATATGGGCTCTGGTGTCAATATATGAGGGGAACAGAGAGCACTCTTACTTTCTTTTAGAGGAGTTGTATAATTAACTAGATGTTCTGAGCTAAATGCATTTTACAGTAACAACGCTGTTGTCTTATTCTGCTCCCCATATAATACTAAACTGAAAAGAAAAACAGTATTTTACTCACAGTCTGAAGATTATTCCATATTCGACGGCAAATGTTATCTTGCTCTAGTTTCACTGCTAGATGTGTAGATGGTAAAACTGGGAAGCAACGCTTCTGAAATTTCAGGGGAATTTGGACATAAATAGGAAAAGCCTTCCCATTTTGTAGACATTGAAAGATAGCTATCATTGTGGGGGGGGTTTTTGATCTTCTCTGACACTGCAATGTTATGTCAACTCATTATATAGAAATAGGAACATTTTAAGGTGTTCATTCAAGATCAAGTTCTGGATGGCAGTTCTGTTTCAATTCACTGATGTGGCATTCAGTCGCAGTGCTTTAAACTGAAAGGCCACTGACTAATGTGGGAGATACGGTAGTTTTATTTCTAATTTGCTTCTCACAAACACCCAATACAACTAGTGCTTTTTGTATAGTCATCTGATGGGTGGGTATAAGGGAGCATTGTTTAGACAGTACTCTTGGTGAAGAGGTTTACCATGAATGTCTTCTGGTCTTTGGATCTGGCTGGAGAATAACAAACTTCATTTCATTGTATAGTCATGAATATTTGCAAGCCACAAAAAGTTGTTCTGTGTGCTGCCTATATTTGTTTTGTTCAAGGAGTCAAAACTCTACTCGTAGTCAATTCCATATTAAATGTAACTACATATGAGTCTTTGTGGAAAAATGATCAAGTAAATTTCAAAGTGAACAAACTTGAAACAGAGGTCATGGATAAGAACACAAAATTTTTAAATGTTATGCTTGTCTGAATTCTGCTGGATAGCTCAGTGGTTTAGATATGTGGCTGCAGAGCTAGAGATTGGGAGTTCAGTTCCCCACTGTGTCTCCTTAATAGGGGCTAGACTCAATGATCCACAAGGTTTCTTCCAGCTCTGCAGTTCTAAGATTTATATACTGAAATGTATACTTTAATGTGAAGTTCAATAAGCAATACATGTAGAAGTTCACGGGCATAAAATTACTTTTTAAAATAAAGTAATTTCAAAATGGCATGTATCATTTAAATAAAAACATGAATGCAGTTGTAAAAGCTCCACACACAACACAAACTACTGTAATTCAGAAACAGGATGGGACAGAAAAAGGATGATGAATAAAAGAGAAGGAAACTGACATGGGCTAGAAATAAGTTTCACTTTTCCCTATGTACAATGTGAGGACACATAGCGGTCTCTTTCTGGCTGCACAATTTTGGTGACATAGTATACACAATGAACTGGGTCTGGGAGCTTCTTATTTCGTGTCTAAGTTAGATTTTAAACTACCAAAACAAAGCCACCTTTGGGTGAATTCATTCCATATTGACCTAGAGTGAGAAAGTTGCTATTGCCCGGAGTATGCCCAATTGTGGTTTAAGAAGTACAGTGGAACCTCATACAACAATTGCCCTGTATAGCAACAAAATCGCATAACAATTAGGTTTTGGGGGGAAATGGTGTCCCACATAACAATTTTCCCTATGGAAAATATCATACAACAATTTTCAATGGGAAAAACCACTTAGCAAAAAAAAAAATCATTGTACGATGCATCCCATAGGGAAAATCGCTATACGATGTATGTATCATATAGCAATTGTTTTGTATAACAACGAGCCCTGTGGAACTGATTAAAATCTTTGTACGATGTACCACTGTACCACAATGCCTGGGACCTATTCTCATGTGATTGATACATTCCCTAACTGTGATGTGTTATCTGTGACTGACCCATGATTAGCAATGATAGGTGTACTACTAAGGATGATGTAAGAATTCCTTACCATTTCTAAGCAATATGGTTGTGATTCTGATTTTGAAGCTGGCTGAGCATTGAATTATGACTACATGATGCCTCCATTAGTGTGAGAACAATCAGTACTTGACAAAAGGCAATGTCTGCTTCAAATTCAATTTTCCCCCATAAGATTCTTCTTCAAGAACACTGTGTGTTGGTTATACTTCCTTTCTACTGAGCTATATAAGTATAGCATTTAATTTTAATGAAGATGACTACATAGCCTAAACAACATTTTAAATAAAATATAAACAGCTCTCTCTTTGCTACTCCTAACAGAATACAGCAGAGAATAAGACTGAGAGAGACCTCAGGGAACACACAAACAGGAGTTTGACCAAGGATAGTGTAGTAAGGAAAGGATCTATTGGAGAAAGAGACCAAAGAAAAGGGGAGACCAAGGCAGAGAATGGGCTTTCTCAGCCGCTTCTAAGGCAAGCAAGACAAAGAAAGGGGCACCCAGAGACAAACAGAGGAAGCAAAAAGATAACAGATTATGGAGGGAAGAGATACTTCAGTGGAGTTGATGTGCAAGGTGCATGCAATGTTTGTCTTCATGCCCATTATGTGGCATAGTGGGACTAATTACTCCTATATTACTGGATAAGATGACCCAGTTTAAATAACATTCCAATTGTACAGAATTGTTCACATGTAAGTTATCTTATGCCTCCCCCACACACACACACACATCATATTATACTAGAACTTTACAAGCAGGCAAGAGCCTGTCCAGACAACCATGAAGTCTACTCTCCAGGATGATCTAGTAGTGGGCTAGTCCAATTTTGACACTGGGAATGTCATATATGGGAACCTTACAACTACTGTTTGTAGTGTAACCATCGAGTATGGTGAAGAAACTAATTTTATATCAGATATTAAACATTTCCACTGATCATCTACGAATGGTCAGGGCAAGTAACTTTTTTTAAATGTCTGCTAGTCATCACCATTTCTGCATCATTTCTTTTAAATTAAACAAAATCTTTATCTCTATGCTGCTGATCAAAACTGTGGCTACAGGCATGGTTTCACCTGGCAATACAGATGCAAATAAAAGATACAGTAATCGTTTACAAGAAGTGAGGTATCACATCAGCGATGACTAGCAATTTTTTTTAACAATGTATATCTCACATCCCCTGCTGTTTGCTGACATTCGGGGGAAGAGCCCTGGTGGTCCAGTGGTTAAACTGCTATGAGTTTGATCCTGATGGGGATCAAGGTTGACTCAGCCTTCCATCCTTCTGAAGTCAGTAAAATAAATACCCAGCATGTTAGGGACAAAAATGGTAATTACCCTGTGAACCTCCTGGATAGTGCACTAAGTGCTATGGGGTGGTATATAAGTGTAATTGCTATTAATATGTAAAAGGTTGTTCTTGTTAAGGCAGTAAGAAAATGCTGAATGATAGATCACTCTTTTCCCCCAATGGGAACTGATGCTTTTCTAGACAATCCAGGTGGGCAGTATGGAAAGGACCTAAGACAGCATTCTGAAAATTTTCCTCTTGCCCTGAAACCCCTGAAAAACATGCTAACATAAATAGCTGCTTCACTCTTTGTTCCTTGTTCAAATCTTAACATAGAAAGGTATGTCTCACATTAAGTCAGACCAGTCTACTACCATGCATTATAATGTCCACGTTACTTGAGGGTAACTACCAAATCAGTCAGAGATCTTATCCTATTACTGTTAAGCTGAAATTCCCAGCTCACATATTCTATTAAGAGAGATAGGAATGAATTTGAGATCTTCTGAATGCAGTTCATCATCTTCCCCACATAGCTTTGGATCACCTTCCAATTATTTAAATCTATCGTAATTTATATGCAAAATTGGATATGGAAAAATGGTAAATACATTTTAAAGAGAAAAGACACTTGACAGATACAGGCCATATGTGCATATTTTATCTGGAACCTTCACAGAACTGTAAACTGATAAATATTTCTCATAAGTTATGGATGAACTCAAATCAAGAAATTATTAAAAATGCATAAGAATACTATGCATGGAAACAGAACTATTCACTGCCCATATTTAGTTTTTAGTGAATACAAATATAGGCATCATCATCTTTGCAGCATCATTTCCCTCAGAAAGGTATCAATGATAAAGGTCTCCATATTACTGGCAAATAAAGAATGTGAAAGATTTTGGCTCAAATATCCACTATCAGTTATTGGAGCCCTTCCCTTGCACTGTTTGGCAACCAGTAAAATAACACTGGGCCAATTTGTGCTTTCATGGAGGAAAATAAAAAGGGAATAAAGTAGCTAACTCTTTATGCTATCAGCAGCTGAGCTGCTCTTTCCTTCGAGTTGTAGCCATTAGTGTTCATATTTTAATGCTCTATCAACCAGGCCACACTCTAATATTTGTTACATTTTATATTCCATCCCCAAGAAATGGTCAGAGGACAAATCTTAGTCCAATAAAATAGCAATTCAGCAAAGGAAAGATGAAAAGCAGTATTTACTCTGCCACATATCTAAATAAAAGACATGCACCCGTTCCCCAAGTACAGTATATCCATTTATTGAAAGAAGTAAATCTTTTCTGAATGTTAAAGAGGATCGTTATGAGCAAAGCCTCTGTAATATAATAAGATGCACTCATGTTTATATCTAAATTTATATCATATTTACAAACTCATTTTAGCCAATACTGTATCCTGTTCTGTAACTTTCCCAGTACAGAGAAAATAACATCATGGCAGATTGCTGCTAATTAGACTGTTCCTTTTTCCATTTTGGAGCATGACCAGGTTGGTCCCAATGGTACAAAGCCATACATATTCCCTATATAAACCACCCAACTCTATAATTTATGGAAATCTGTCACTGTCAGTGACATCATTCCCATTACATAGTCAGAGCTACACTCTCAAGTTACCAGCTTTGTGTTACTGTCATTCTTAATGAAGGCATTCTTTCAACTTTGGTATAATTCAGTATGTTCATTAAAACTGCTACAGGAAAAGAATTCATTAATTCAAATCTGTATGCAGTGGAACCCTGGGTTACGGAATTAATCCACTCCACAGGGTTTTCCTTAACATGAAAAATACGTATCATGCAGCGGTTTCCCATAGGATGCATTAGAATCCAATTAATAGTTCAGAAGGTCAGAAAAAAGTTTTAAAAATGTTTTTTTTTCCTGTTCCAAATTCTTTATAAAGTGCACTTTGGACACGGACACACACACACACACACACACACACACACATACACACACACACACACACACACACTTTTTTCTGACCTCTGGAAGTGGTTAATTGGTTTTCAATGCATTCCTATGCATTTTCAGCACTTCCAACAGTGGCCTCTAGTGGCCAACTCTGATAATGTCCCTGAGAATCAGCTGTTTGCTTCCCCTGCCACCCGGAAGTGCCGAACACTCCACATTTTATCTGCCAAAACTCAGCAGAAACTCCAGAAATGGAGTGAAAATGCTCCAAAAACCTTCCTGCCACAGGAAGTGGTGGAGGCCAGAAAAATGTCACAATTGCACCTGCTGTGTCAAAAAAAAAACTGGCAAAAAAAACCCCTGTAAACCAAGCCATCATTTTCTCAGGATTTCTTTCCGTATTACAAGTTTTCTGTTACACGAGGCATCCGTAACCTAGGGTTCAACTGTATTGATAAACAACATTGACTAAGATTAAAACAGCTACGATATGCCCAATGAAAAACTGTATAATATTTAAATCATTTTCCTCTTTAAAACAGCAGGTGTGTTGTAGCAGAATTTTCTTTTGAAACAGTTCATATGTGGTTAAAAAAATGCTCAAGAAACATAAGCCCAGGACTTCCTTGGGGACATGAAACTGATTGCCTGGTCCTAGAAATTTCATCTTAACTACTTCCTTTTTAAGAAAGATTCCTAAGTAGTTGTGGTCTTTCCAAGAGACCAGTCATGAAAACAGGATCTACAAAGCCATCCTATTAACTCAATGTTTTGTCTTGTCAGATCCAACACAACTCAATGGAAATCTTCTAAATCGAAAGCAAGAAATTGCAAATAGATAAATAGGTACCTCTTCAGTGGGAAGATAAACAGTGTTCCACGGACTCCCATGTTGAGGCATGCCTGCCCCATGTCCACGGAAACATCTGCAGATCCAGACAGCACTGGCTCTTTGGCTATAAACAGAGATGAGCACCAAACCCTAGAGTTGGATACAACTGGCTTTTGAGCAAGGGTGACTTTTATCTTTACCTATAATGAGTTTGGTTGGCTGGATTGCTCAGTGGTTTAGGTACACAGGTTGGAAGTTCAATTCCCCCCTGTGTCTCTTGGAAAAAGCTGAACAGTCCTAGAGCACACCCAAAAGAAGGGAATGTAACCCGCTTCTGAGTTCTCTCTATCTAGAAAACCCTGCTAAGGGTCACCATCAGTTGCTGTTATTATTGTTGATGTTGTTAAATATATTCTCATTTTTCATTCCACCCCACCATGCTCACTTTGGTCATGTTGCCCCTTAGCATCTCACCAACATGAATAATACCCACCAACCCCATGCAAGATATCCATGCCAAAAACTAGGAGGCCAAAATTTATGCGCTCATGGTCTAAATCAGGGATTCTAAACCTGCATCCAATATAGTGCCATTTCATGTCCCCCCCCCCCGCCTCTACCACATTAGGAAGTGCCATGCTGTGGAGGAAGGGCAAAATAGCCATCCGGCCCCCAAAGCTATCTGAGAGAACTTGACCCGGCCCCCAGCTTTAAAAGGTTGAGAACTCCTGCTCTAAATTATGTGCAATATTTTAGCTGAGAACAACTTTGTACAGAAATGATGCCTCTATTTGTTCAGCTAAATGTCAAGATACTGTACTGATATTTGCTGACTTGCTTCCAAAAGAAAAGAGATGGCCTAGAGTAGCTTTCCGAAGATTAACAACATAATAAGCAACAAACATTTTAAAGTTAATTTTAAGAATACTCATTGCATGGTGCTATACATCCTTAGTTCTACTATATGACAGAGAGTTATGGATTTCAACACAAGCTTCTATACTACTATACAGTACTATATTTAAAAAAATGTATTGTAATGCAAATTTATTGGAATTGAGAAGGTGACTCATAAAGCAGAAATTGAATGTATAGCGATCAAGAGACCATAAAATATATTAAAATGCAGACTGTGAAAATACTCTCTTCACTTAATGAGAAAAGGCACAATTTGTTACCACTGATTATTCCAGGTAAGATAAATGAGAAATGACGTGCAGGAAGTAGAAGAACTTAGTGGCTTAAGAATAATGGAGACTGGCTTAGATACTGCATAACATCCCTGTTTATAACTATCTCATCCCAATCACAAATAGCCCTGATGACATCCATCTACCAGCAGAAGAGAATGGAAGTCCATCTTGGCTTCCTTAAAGAATTTTCTTAGTAATTAAAAACCAACATACAATCCAAGAACAACAACAACAAAACATAGCAAGGCTACCAAATAAAATATGACAGTATTTAGATAGTCATCAAACTTTAAAACACTTTAGTGCACTTCAGTAGTACTTTAAGCAGGGCCGTAGCCAGGATTCTAGATGTGGGTGGGTAAATATATTTTTTCCAGGATGAGCAACAAATCCTCTTTTCAATGCATTCCGATGGGAGACCGTGCTTTGCCAGGGTGGGCAAACTGCTAACTCAGGGTGGGCCATGCCCGCCTGGCCACCCTCTGGCTACAGCCCTGGCTTTAAGTTCGCCAAACAAAGATTTTACCATTATAAAAGTATGCAAGCTACACTTTTTGCATTTCTCCCCCAAAACCATGACTTGCCATGCAGACAAATCTATAAGCATGAGCACCATTTCACAGAAGTGATACTAAAAGCTTCGTTAAAGAGAGTAAAGCTATGAAAATGTAAAGACAAGTGTATTTGTCTCTTTAATCACAAGGAAGAGTGAATCCTGGGTTATATGGTCCTACATCACGATATTTTCAGCACCAGAAGAACTGTCTCATATCTCAGGCTTTTCTTAACACCTTTCACTACTTTTAAAAGCCTTCCTACAGAATTTATTTTCACATCTCTGTTTTACTTCTTTATTAGTTTTCTGTTTTACTGCAGACTATTCTAGTAATTCAGAGGTATATACCATAAATATTATACATTATAAACAAATGGAAAATATAAACAGAGTGGGGATTTCCCATACTGCTTTTCTTGACTCACTTGACCTGCAAAATTGCATTTTTCTCAAGTTTTACTACAAAGCATAACATTTTCTTGAGAATACTGGGCATCCTTCTACATCATGATAGTTTTCACAAATATATAATGTGATTGGCTGAAATCATATTGCATAGTCATGCAAAAGACCTAATGATTGGAAGCAAACTGCTTCACGTTAGGAAATCTCTGAAGACATTGTTTCATGCTGAATCATAAGTGACTGAGTTTTATGATTCAGCATGACACAAATAATCTCTAGAAAGATATCTTAATTGAAAGCAGTTCACCTCCAAAAGTTATGTCTTTTCCATGGCAGTGCAACAGGATTTCAGCCATTGTGTGTCTTTTGTGCTGGCTAATTTTCTCACACTAGGTCAGGTGAAAGGAACTACAGAATGAATTCACCAAAGGTCTGATCCTAGACATGAAAGATGATGTGGAAAGAAGAAGCGGGTGGATGGGATATGGGCTATCTCAGAGTTTTTCTTTTGAGCTATTACAAATTCAGTGACTGGTCGGATATTCCGCTAAAAACTTGGCTCTCCAGATGTTCTTGGACTTCAATTCCCAGAAGCCCTGATCAGCAGGCATACTGACTTGGGCTTCTGGTAATTGAAGTCCAAGAACACCTGGAGAGCCAAGTTTGCAGATCCCTGTGCTAAAGTAATGGAGTAGACCATACAGCCAGCAACTCAATGCCAAGTGTTCGGTGGCAGTAAATAACCTAACAAGCGATGACAAGGAATAATGATCAGAATGGCATCAATTCTTACAGGGTACTTAAGTAATTATCAATTGTTTCATGAGAATAAACTGAGGACATTTTGCTCATTAGGAAAGAATTTAAAAAGGCAAAAACCCTTTAGAAAACTGTTGCATCAAGAAGCATCTATAACCATGAATCACAGCATTTCCCCCTTAGGCTGTTCAGTCAGGTATCACATAAGATGGAAGTATTGTTGGGTGGGAAGTTTTCTGATCAGGTTTGAGGTTTACCACTAATTTTGAGGAGACTGTACACCTCATGAAGAGGTATATATGTTGGTGTTTCTATGAAAGTGGAGTTAATTTCAGTACCTAGAAACACCTTTCAGCTTAGCTTGATTCAGCAAGTGAAGTCCTAGCTGGAAAAAGTGAACCTGGCTTTAGATACACCTACTCATTATACCCAGGCTAAATTACAATAACTATGTATACCATAAGGCCATGTCAATGGGGCCATTTCAGTGGTGGCCTCACACCTGTGGAACTCCCTCACCTAAGATTTCCACTGTTTCCCATTCTCTTTATATTGACTCTGAATACTTTTTCCTGGATAAGATCATGAAATACAGGAAAACTAAAATAAACTGTAGTCTAATTAATTACACATACCATGATGGATTGTTCGAAGGAGAGAGCATCAGGCAATTTGGCCGTGCTGATAAATAAAAGTAAAATAAATAAAAACATTTCCTATTCTTCCTTAGACCACAATATCAACTATCTTAAGTAGCAACCTCCTGTGCTAATGACTATGATAAAGCAGGTAGTATTTAGGAATCAGTTCAATAGAATTAATAATATAAAATTATTTCCTCTTTTTGCTAGACTGATTTTAGAAAGGAAGTAATCAACTATTAGAAGTCATCTTCCATGATACACATCAATAAAAGCAGGTAGTAGCCATTAATGAGAAAACAGGGAAAGGGGCAAGATGCCACCTTATCAAGCACCTGGTACACTTTTGTCGACCCTAAGGGGCTTCAGAGGCTCTGAGAAGAAATGTTTGACACTTTAATTCTAAGAAATCAGAAGGTCCAAGACCTCCAATAATCTGAGATGTTTAGCTACTGTCTCAGCACAAAACATGTTTTACATGTAATTGTATACAGTGATATGCTAAGTTACAGCCCCATTCTTTGACATTTTCTTTTAATGTTCAATAGTAAACAAATGTCTTCCTATCTTACCCTGCCACAGGGTGACAGATCTTTAGAAAGTCAGAATACAGGATGGCTGAGTTGTGTACTTTATTAGTAACTGAGTGGTGAAAGGGGAGAACATCATCTTATGTCCATGACTAACAAACTTGACTATTATGAGTCAGTTTAGAGGTTGATATAGTTATTTGAGTGAGACATACATCAGAGCAGGTATGCAAGATTACAACTAAGGTTTTCTCTCTCTTTAAATGCTCGCATAATTCATTTCACAAAACTATTTTTACATATTTAATTTTGTCAGTTCCACCATATGTTTTGTAACTGATTGCACAAAGAGTGTACAGCATGCAACCTGTCAAGTACCCAGAAAGAGCCTCCTCAAAGATTGTGGTATTTTTGAACCACAATCAGGCGTACCCTGGTAACAGCAACCTTATGTTGCCAGCTAATCTTTCTCACACTAGGTCAGGCAAAAAGAACTGCAGAATGAATTCATCAAAAGGTGCCTTCATTTTGGCAAATTCACGTCTTGCCTAGAAAAGGAAGAAGAAGCAATGAATCAAACCAAAAAAAATACAGGGACAATCTGTAATCCACATCCCAGCATTATTCACGGACTTCCACATACCTGCCTACTAGACTCTTGATAAAACAGATTAAGATAAAATCCTGCCCATCATGGTTGTATTTGTCTAACCTAGAAGCAGACAAGAGCAGCAGACAGTTCTATCATGTTAAAAAGGCCCAGGAGACTGCCAACATATAACAGTTAATGCCAATTTGACACATTAAAAACAAGCAATTCCTACCCAAGCAATTGCTACCCAGTATACATTCATCATGGAGCTCCAGCGAGGGCAACTATACAACATACTTCTTTTCAAAGACATTTGACTTGTTCCTACTCTACATTCTGAAGTGCACACTTAAAAAGACATTGTGCTTGAAGCAGCTTGATCTTTTTCTTAAACTTCTCCAGTTGCAGTAACAAATATGTCAATTAATCATTGGCTCACTCCAACATGAACCTACAAGTGGCACTTTGCACATAGCAACTGAAATGCCACATACAGCAATACTTCCTTGCTTTAAAAAACCTATCTTTTTATATATTACTAACATATGAAATGTGACTCTGGAGGAGGAAAACAGTCGACTCAGAAGCAACAGGGACCTGAAACACTTGCAAAATTAGCAGTTCATTCAGTGCAAAACAAGTGCTCCTTGGTAATTTTGCACATGTTAATAAAGTATGCTTCAGTAATTGGATGTATCTGTAATATATATATATATACTTGACATTTTATAAAATAATTCAAGCATACAGCCCATCACAATGGCCAGCAATTCATTTCCCACAAGACTTGTTTTAAAAACAAAAAGCAAACAAATGGTCATATAGCATTGCCACAGTACTACAGTACAGTATTTACATTTAACTTATTCTAGGGCCCAACAGAGCTGAAGTAATAACAGTAATAGCACATTTCATACATTTCAGTTTTAGGTTTTTCTTGATTCACAGACTGAATTTTTCAATCTACGTTCCTTCATTGAGCATGAGAAAAGATATTTATATCTTCAGCCTTTTTTCTCTTTCAACTTCCAAGGTAATATTGACAGAAAAGATCAACCTGATGGAAACTGCTGTGGCTTTCTTTACATATGTAGCGGTTCCTAAACTAAGCCAATAATCAAGGGCCATAAGTCTCATCAAAACAAAGGATGGAGACACACCAGGAGAGAACTCTCTTGTCCTGCTGGCAAGATATCTGCTTGTGTCTAACTATAATGCAGAATAGCTTATTCTTCAGTCTGATTCAACAGACCAGTTTCTGTAGTCAGATCATTGTCACAAGCAATGCATACAAGCACATTTACATATAGACCCTCCTCTGTAGGGGAGCTTAAGCTGTGCACTTTATAATTGAAAGACTTCATAAACTGCTTAATTTTTTAAAAACTTTTTTAAACTTCAGTTTAAGAGCTCTTTTCTCTTCAAATAACTTGCACATAAATAAAGCAAATACATCAGACTAGGTAACCTCTGTGAAAAACAAGACTTTTCAGACAGGCACAATGGTTTTCACTACACCTACATCACATATACACAGTGATGACAGATTCACTGAAGCTTAAGAAAAGATCACAGATGCTTAGATTTTACTGTTTTTAATTTTAAAATAGTGCTACCTAGGCCTTTGGGAAGATGTATTGCCACCATTTCACATGTATTGCCACCATTTCACAGGTTAACTGTGTTGACTGCTTAATCCTGCCAAAGACATGCACCAATGAGGGCTTAAGTTTGACCAATGACAAAGCCAACAAAGTGGCTTCATTTTAGCAGTACAGGATTTTACTGGGACAAGAAGGCATAGAGATGAGCAGGCTTCGGAGGATGGTGGAGGATAGGGGTGCCTGCTGTGCAGTGGTCCTGGTCCATAGGGTCGCAAAGGGTCGGACTTGACTATGCCAATGAACAACAAAACTCCAAGGGAAAGAAGTACATGATTGAAGGCTTTAAAAAAACCCATTCCATAATCAATTCTATCAAAGAGAATTCAAGCCTGAATAAATGGAACTGAACTACAGTACCTGCACATACTCCTTGTCCAGGCATGTAATGAAACTCCAACTCAAAGCATAAAAAGGGGTATCCTTTCCAGGGCTGTAGCCAGGATTCTAGAGGGTGGGATTTTTCAGGAGGGGCAACAATGTCATATTCACATATATAACATTGGCATCACGGGGTGGGTTGGGGGGGCTGTTAGCTCAGGAGGGTTTTCACACACCCCCAATGGCCCTGATCCTTTCTGCAACAGATTTGAGTTCCAATTTCTCTTGCTCCCCTTTTGACTATAAGCCTCACAATAAGAGTTGCATGGGCAGGTGAACTTGGAATAAAACAGCCAACATTTCTACTGCACACCTGAAAACCTAAGAAACACCTGTCTAAGTTATACTCAGACTCTGCTTCTCTCCTGGAGAGCCAATTCATAGGACGACTTCTTCGGCAGTCAAATCTCTTCCTCTGTAACATCAAGTCTCCCACCTCAAGCCCTCCTCAACCTGCATTAAGTTTGATTTAATGTACTTGCAAACTTGCTAGCTACACTCCATTCGCATCTGGACAAAACTCCTAGGACTACCTGAATTTAGGCCTCGCCCCAGAAAAGTTTTTAGCCACATTACCAGCCCGACCCTACACCAAGTTAACAAACCCCATGTCCGGTCAACGAGGCTTAATCCCAAATAAATCAAAGAGGAAACAGAACAAAAAATACATATGATTTATTTTATTTACTCTTTGATATACTTGCTCAGACAAACACAGCTACCACTTCCGAAAAAAATCCCAAATAAATGAGCCTGGAGTCGCGGCTTTAACCAGGTTCAGCCTCCCCCTCATCATGCCTCCCACGTGAATTCAATTAAGAGCGTCTCTATCACCGCAGTTCACTTGCCCGGGGATAAACTCCTACTGGAGTCAACGGAGTTAAGTGCGGAAAAGACCCTAATGGTTTTTTTTAAATCTTAATTTTTCCCCCCCAAAACGCCCCACTCTTGTCAAACTATCGACTTTCACCAATTTGACACCCGCCCCCCCCCCCTTTCACCTGGCGTTTGCTTCCAAACAGGGCGTAATAACTCATAATGTAAAATCGGGGTTGCTGATGTGGGGAGGGGGAGAAAGGGGGTTTCAGGGCCAGGAAGGGGTGGGGGTGGGAGAGAAAGACCCGCGCCCCACTTACCAGTTGCATGCCACAGATAAAGACGAGCGTGCACCTGCCGCTACAATAACCCATGGCTCCTGGAGACCCCTCGCCGCAGCCCCACGCAGAGCCCAGCCGTATCCAATCAGACGCCGGCAGAGGCTAAGCGAGCCTGAGCAGGACGCCGCCGTCTCCCGCCTGCCTGGCGAGGCGCGTCCCGGGAAGTGACAGGCATTAGGCTCGCGTTAGCAGCAGCGGCAACAGCAGCAACAACAACAACAGCCGCCCCGCGTCCTGCGAAGAGGCCGCCGCCGCCTGCAGCAGAGGGGGGCACCAGGTCCCGGAAGTCAGCGGGTCCCCACGGCATCCGACGGCGCGTCCAAGCTGGGGCCCCGGCTGGGCTGGGCTCGCGAGCCATCCAGAACCCAACCCAACCCACCCACCCACCCTCGGGGGGGCAGAGGGAGCCCCGGAGCTCAGCTCATCCTCGCCGCCGGGCCGCTCTTTCTCTTCTGTAGGGCGGCGTTACAATAAGGACGGCGGTTGTTCTGTTTGCTTTGGGGGGGGGGGGGGCTCAGAGAAACGTCGCCACAAAGAAGCTTCTCCTCGGAGCTCGGTCAGGTACCCTCCTCCTCCTCCTCCTCCTCCGTTTAACAGAAGCGTCAACGACAGAGGAGCGGAGATTCCCGATGCAGCACAGCAACAGAAGGCGGGGGGAAGGAGGAGGAGGAGGAGGAGGAAGAAGAAGAAAGGAGCTGGCGGCCGCTCACAGGCAGCACAGGCGCTGTCTCTGGGTGTGTGCATGTGTGCAAGGCAACAGCCGCCGCTGCTTCCCGCTTCTTCAGCCCAGCCGGGGGGGGGGGGGAGAGGGTTGGTTGCGAGAAAGGAAGGGGGGAAGTGGGGTCCTCTCAAAGCCCCCCCTTAGGAGTTGGGCCCGCGCCCTACAATGCAGGGCGCTCCCCTCACGCCGTACCCTTGGAAGAGGGCAGGGAGCGCGCAGCCCGGTGGAAAGCCCCCCTAGATGCCTCTTATTTATTTATTTATTTATTATTTATTTATTAGTTCAAATTTATATTTCCTCTTCCCTCGCCTCCCGCCCTCCCCTCGCCGCCTGCTTTCCCGCGCACCCCCCACACACACCCGCAGCACTAGCGCATATACGGCTTTGTATCCACCCCCGCGAGCGTCGCTGAGGAAACTGCCAACTTGAGGGGGGGTTATGGGGCGCCCACGCCGCCTCGCCGGCTTCTTGAGCGGGAAGTTCACACAAGCGACACGGGGGAGGTGGGGTGTTTGGGAACCGAGTCTAGGCAGAGGGTCTCGGGGAAGGCGCTGGTGAGAGGGAGAAGGTTCTGGAGGGCGAGGACGGCTCGCCGACTGGTGCGCCTGAGGATCCAGCCCTGGTTCTGCTTATTACTACCGCTGCCACCATCCATTCATCCCTGCCGCTAAGCCTTGGGGACTGAGGCTGCTGCTGGTGAAAGATGCAGTGGAAACGGGGGGGGGGGGGGGGGAGGAGAGAGCGGAGTTCTCTGCTGCCGCCTGGTGGGCTTTGGCGGGAAACCCGGGCAAGAAAGGAAACGAAGGGAAAGGGCTCCGGAGATGATGATTCTTTCCTGCCCGATCGTACCCTGGCCACTTTCTTGGCTTTGTTGCTGGTCAAACTTAAGTCCTCACCGGTGCATGTTTCTGGCAGTAATCGACATACCAGTAAATGAGCCAATGGATTCTGTATCTGTCCATATTCACATAGTGAGTTGTTGTCCTCCAGCAGCCCCAGCTTGAGCATGTTGGTCTTGTATTTAGGCACTCCAACACTTTGCTTACTGTTGTTCAGTGGCACAGTCGATTGCAACCCTGTGGCCCATTGCACGCCAGGCACCCCTATCCTCCACCATCCTCCTCAACAAGCCCAACTCTGTGCCCATTGCATCAACAATACCATCTAGCCATCTCATATTTGGCTGCCCCCTTCTTCTTTTGCCCTCCACCTTTCCCATTATCAAGGGTTTCTCAAGTGAATCCTCTCTTGTCATTTGATGTCCAAAGTACTTTAGCTTCATCTTCACTATTTGACATTCCAAGGAGCAGTCAGGGTTGATTTCTGCCAAGATTGACCTATTTGTTCTCCTTGCTGTTCATGGTACTCTCAAGAATCTCCTCCGACAACACATTTCAAAGGCATCTATTCTTCTGCGCTCAGCTTTCCTTATGGTCCATCTCTCACAACCATACACTACCACTGGGAATACCATTGCTTTGACTATGCAAACTTTTGTTTGCAAGGTGATGTCCCTACTTTTAACTATGTTCCCCAGGTTTCTCATAGCTTGTCTCCCAAGAATCAGTTGCCTTTTTTGTGGCTGCAATTACCATAATTAGTCTATTGAGGGTCCTCCAAGTGATATAGGGGACGTTGAGTTTCTCAGCCATATCCTCCTTTAATGTTGTTCCTTGTCCAGTGAGTTCCTTCCTTCATCTTCTAATTTGGTTTTGCTGTTGTGTACCCGCAATAATGTTTGTTCTTGCCATAAAGCTCTTCTTGGATCTGAGTCGGTGGAGTTGAAGCTCATATCCTTTCAGACATTGAATCTCTGAAAACACAAATGTCTTTTTTGGCCATGAAGGAGTTAAACAGGTTCAAAAATGATATTGTCCCAAATTTGGTGCTGATTTTCCCTTTGAAAATTTGTGTCAAGAGCCTGGTCTGAAATCCTGACCGAATATTTACAGCACTCAGGGCAATCCTGCTGTGTGCTTTTGTAATAGAGAAATATTTTGAATGTGCCTAACAAAATTGAATGCTCATTCCCTGAAGATACATAGCAAAATGCCCCCTCCCCTTTCTGGGGGGCTATCAGTCCAGTATTTTATTTAAAACAAGCCTATTTTTTTTCCACTCTTGAAAACAAGTCTGCCCTTTGCCTCTGATTCTGTGATCTTTAATTGCCCAAAGCTCCAAATATATTACTTTCTTGCCCAGCAAAGGGCAACAATGTATCTACTTTGAAAGTTGTTCCTGGCAACTCAATTCCCTTCAGGCTCAATGTGATAAGAAATCACTGTTTCTCCCATTTGAATAGTGTTTTTGTGTGTGTGTATCAGTATTTCAGCCACTATGGCTTGGACTCTTTCCAAATTTAAAACAATGTGTGTAGGCCAACCATTTTCTTTCAAAGTAACTGAAATTGATTTTTTTCGATTTATATTAGCCATTTTAAATTTGGGAACCTTTAGGGTCACTAATTTCCGAACAGGAATAAAACAGTTTTACTTTTTAAAAATCCTAACTAAAAAGCTGTTTACCCAAACTCTTGTGCAACAATAATGGCGATTATTTCAAAATGTGGTTGTTTCTTTTGACTTTTGTTTTTGTATGCATTTTTGCCCTGGCCTTCCCATGAAAATGTTCCCAGAGCACCTTCTATGACAGCTAAATGGAGTTTGAAAGTGTTTCAGAGTGGGAAATTAAGGTTGCATGCTGATCAACTGTTACATTATTCAGTCATAGTTTGTACAAGGAAAAAAATAAGTTGCAGAGTAAACAAATGTTGCCGCTGCCACTGGAAAACTAGAACAACCCTAGAAGCCAGAAATGGAAGAAGATTTAGGAGAAAGTATGTCTGGATGGATGGGTAAATGTAAGGAAGTAAAAAGAGGAACAAGAATGGAAGGAGACCACTGAGGAATTTTTATCCTATGTGTAGTTGTTAAAACTTAAGTGAATTGAGAAGTACCAATGGGGGATAGAGTGAGGGGAAAATAATTACTTTGACGCTATAGTACCAATGGGTTTTTAACTAGGGTAAAGCTGGGTACATCCTTAGTGTATGAAATAAGAATGAAAAATATGTAATTCTGTCCCCTACTGCTGGGCCAGCATAGCCAATTTTTGTCTAGAAAGCTAGAAATTACTGGCTGTGCACAAGAATATAAAAAAAGCCCTTCCCGCCCCCCGCCCCCCGCCCCAAAAAAAGAAAATCTATCTGGTCTAATATTCCTTTTTCCCTCAGTATTTTTTCACCCAGGTGTCACCAAGCCACCAAGAAGAAGGGGAACAAGAAATAGCAACTGCCTCCTGCTTAAGGGAGACATATTTTATTGCACTATTGGCAGAAAACAAGAAAAAATTTGTGCAACTTAAGCAAAGCAAAAAACACTTTGTTTGAAAGAAGGTTTTTACATAAATAATGCAGTGTGCACAAAATAACAATAGTTGATGGTTCTCTGTATTGACTTTTAAGTGTTAGAGACACTGAGGAGTTTTCTTTTGTTGCATGTTTTTAGATAATTAGCTAGATCTTCTGTGTTTTTCTGAAAGGAACGTATAGAGATGCTAACAAAAATAGCCTTTTTTTGTTTTACTTTCTTCTAGAGGTGAAGGGTTTCACAGGGCTTCAGAGTGCCTCTTCAGGTGTCTGATCCAAATGAGACAGAATGAAGCTATGGGAATAAAGAATTCAGTAAGGATTTTTTTATATCCCAAGGAGACAAAAAGTTGGGTTTCCTTAGATTCCCACATGCACAATGCTGGTGCTTTGAGCACCCTCATGACTGCTTTTCCTTATCATTTTTGCAAAGGGTCCTTGTGTCTTTAATAGCTGCAGGAGATGTAGATATTCAAAAACTACAGAACAAGGAGTTCCACAGAGTGAACCACAAGAATCAGTGCTTCCAAATTTGCAACGGAAGACAGCCTAAATGAAAAATTTTCAAATGAACACTTCAGAAAAAGAAAAATATGTCAAATTAGACACACAGAACAAATCTTAGAGAGTGTGCTGAGTGTGTGAACAACTTAATAACCTTTTTAATACTTGCACCAGTTCAGTTAAGTGCTGCAAAAACATTTTCAGTCTGAGACGTGTGAATAGGCTGGCTGTATGAAATGGAGGGCATGACTAGTGTGATATGTGTATGCTCATCTGTAGTACAGACTGCAAGTTGTATACAACTTGTGTCTGGCCGGACATCCTGCTATTGTAATGGAGTAGACCATAAAGCCAGCAACTCAACACTGTTGAGTGTTGGGTGGTGGTAAATAACCTGACTCCTTAAAGGGGCCAATGGTTCCAGACGGATGAGACCCTTTAGGTGGGGTAATGGTCCCCCCCAGTGGAAGAAATACCACTGGAAACCATTATATTGGGCCCAACACAAAATGAGTGGAAGAGGAACTCTGATTCCCAACGGTCATGGAGGTGGAAGAGGCCATGCCAGATGGACTGGGTGTGAAGGCATACTTTGTCCATATCCTCAAGGCTGTGGCAGTCCATTGCAGTCTTGGTGTTAAATCCTGCACGTCTCATTCCATATGTGCTGCAGGAGACTGCTCCATGATCATAGTGTGTGGGTCACTTCATGGCAGGCTGGGATCCACCTTAAACAAATTCATGCCAATGGCATTTTTCCAACTTCAGGAAAAAATACATTCTCGGATTCAAGTTGCAGCCGACAATGATGACAATACAACTATCAGGTTATAAGGTTCATGTGTGCATCAGTGCACATACTTTGAAAAGTTCACAAAATACAGTATAGGGTTTCCCAAAAGTTGTTACATGTAGGGAAAATGGGAAATTGTAGTTAAATGTACCTTTATGTACAAAATATTCATTGCACAATTTTACAAAATATTCTCGACATGTTGGCCACCTCATTCTACACACAAAGTCTTCTCCCCCACTCATGGTGAACATGTTCCAAGATATCTGTTATGTTTTCCCCCTATGTATAATGACTTTTGGGACACCCTGTATAATGCTAACATGAGGAGATACTTTGAAAAAAAAACATGTTATGTTTGGCATCATGCAAAATACTAGATGTGCAATAATCTGCAAAAGTCAGTCAGAGAATAGAGAGTAAACAACAAAGCAGGCACAAAATAACTATGAATAAAAATTGTAATGATATAGTATTTGATAACTGAGCAAGATATTCTATTTCTCTGGACAGTTCTGCACTGAGAGAGGTAACAGATGCCTGCTCTATCATTGACAACAATTTCACAAGCTCCAGGTGAAGGATCCAACTCAGCAGCTGAACATGCCTCTGCAGAAATTTTGGTTTTAAGAACAAGAATTCCCTGGTGATCTGAAAATTACTGAGGCAGAATCATCCTTTCTTATGTCAATATATTCATAGTCTTTGCCTTGCACACAGATAACTTGACTAATATGTTCCGTAGCAGGTTCTGTTGTCCAAGCACAGATGCCTAGAAACTATGTCGCAAATGAGCACAGTAGAGGAAACTGTAGAATGTCTTTACTGTTTATTTGGTATAGAAGTTTAAGCCAGAGTGTATATTTCAGTTTCCATGTTTTGGGATATTTTAACTTTTCTAGAAAAGTACAGCATTATGAGGAAAATGAGTTACATGGTAGCAATTAAGTGAAAACAAAAGGTCACAAAATCTAAAATTAGGAATAGGATAAGTGCTCACAGTAAGGTTCTTGGAAATGCCCATGTTTGAATTAAAACAGTAGAACCAAGGTAGAGGAAACCCACGATGAATGGACACTTGCCTTGATGCTGCTCTAAGCTGTTCTCTCTACTACTTGGGAGCAAAGAACTCACTTGGAAGCGAGGATGAAGTAGACATTGGGAACTATCTACTAGGCTTCCATTTCTTATCTGAACTGTTGTTTTTTAAATGAGGAAGATACTATAAAGTGTAGGTTAGATGTAATATTTTTCTAGTGGAATTAGTCATTATTAACCCTAGTAGATGTGTGCATTTTCATCCAAGGATCATGGGGATATAGGTCAACTCTTGTACTCAATGATGGGCTAAGCTGTGGTGTTATTTCACAATTTCTAAAGTATTTGTATTATTTATTTATTTATTTAAATTTGTTTATCGCCCTCCTCCCCGAAGGGACCCAGGGCGATTCACAACAAATCAGAAAGGAGAGAATATGGGTAGCTCTCTTCTATTTTTGAGGGTGTTATTTCCTCTGTTTTAGGGATGCCCAAACTTTTCAGGCCGTGAGTCAGTCACATGGTTGAGTGTGCCAGTCATATGGTTCCTCCCACCAGAAGCAGAAGTAAAAAGTGCATGCATGGGTGCATAATGCTGCCATAAATGACCCACAGCTGTCATAAATGCCTTTACAATAGCCACGGATCATTTACAGCAGTGTTCCAAGGATGCACAGGCATATTATGTGCATGTCTGCTTTACTTCTGCTTCTGGGAGTGGTGCGGGTGGATTAATTGGCATTATGGGGTGGATCCGGCCCACGGGCCATAGTTTGGGCCCTCCTGCTCTTTTTCCACTCTCTCACATAATTCTCCCCTAGCTGTTTTCATCTTCTATTGAAGATTCCTATTTGTTCGCTGTGTCATGGAAACATTAAAATAAGTAATCAGGCAGCATTTAAGAAGTCTGCTGCTTAATTAGAGTAGAAAAGCTTTTCCTGTATTTTTGTTAAAAATGTTAAAACATATTTTATCCAAGTATCTGTATAAACACTAAGCAAGTGTTTCTCAACCTTTGGTTTTTGGACTTCAATTCCCAGAAGCCTAAGTCAATTCCCCCAAAGCACTGATCAGCCAATGTACTGACTTAGATCTCTGGGAATCAAAGTCCTTCTGTGTGGCATGTGCCCCATGTTGAGAACCACAGCTCTAAGCAGAAACCCTCTTTGGTTAAAAAAAACTTTGGCAAGATGTTCTTGCTGAATCTTAACAGTTTCCAGGCAGATAAAATGAAGTGGAATGTGCAATGTTATCTATTTTAATCCTTAGAGTTTTAAAAATAGAGAATACTGTATTCTACTTACACAACAAGGGTAATTTTGCATAGCAAATCAAGTAACCGAAGAATGTTTCGCTGTACCTGGAAGGGCCAATCAGAACAGTGTCTTAAGTAATTCATAGAGAAGATGAAATTATTGAAAATTGTCCCTACCCCATCCTCTACAAGCCAGGAGCTTCCACAAGATGTAGATCCTTACAATTTCAAGGCCTACATGACCATTAGGAGCTCATCCATTAGGAGACACTGAATATGCATGTGTACATGTACAGTTGTACCTTGCTTAAAGAGCATAATGCGTTCCACAGGATTGTTCTTTAAGCGAGTTTGCTCTTTAAGCGAAACACCATTGTAAATGACCAATGGGGGGGGGGGGATTGCGAACCCCAATTTATTTGTTAAGCGAGTTTTTGGTTGGTTTTATTTGTTAAGCGAAGCAAACATTCAGAGAAAATGCTGCTCTTTAAGTGAGTTACTCTTTAAGCGAGTCGCTCTTTATGCGAGATTTGACTGTATATATGTTTGTAAATGCATGAATTTACAAATACATAATATATGGATGTATGTGCAGATACAATACGTTAAATATCAGCTACTGAGTTTTTAAAACCTGTTCAGGTAGAAGGTGAATTATAGGGGGGGGGGAGCCTCTGGAAATTTACATTTATGACACCAGTAACTGATTCAGATTCATTCTTTATGCATTCATGTATGACTGTAATAGTCTTGCATTATCTCTGAACTTCATTGCTACCACGAAGATGGTGTCAGATGCCTTTTTCTTGGTCCTGAAGAATTTCAAGGCTTGATTGCCCAAACGACAGTTTACGTATTTTACTGTCACAGACTTTTGTGAAATGCCATAACAAGTTGATTACAGGGTTCATCTTTTGCATAGTGACAAAATAATCTGTTTTATAATAGTCTGCTGTCTCAAATCCATTTAGCTAAGTAACAGTTCCTGTTTAAAAAATGATATCCAGTGAATTAAAAAGGCTTTATAAATATCAAAATTCCTTACGCAGGGATTTGTCTAATTAGATAGCAAGGCATGTTAGCTGCAGACAAACTCCAAAAATAAGCTGGGATGGATTGATGATATCTCTTTGGCATTCATATGTTTTAGAGTTCAGCATTTTTGCTTGGCTGCTCAGGGGAGGGGGGAGGGCTGAGTGGAGTTAAAATCCATAACGTTTGGAGGGCCCAAGTATCTTTATCCATTATTTATATCAGCATGTGTCACCTAGTGTGTGTCACCTACTGACACATGAGAAGAGAGGAAAGATCTGAGGCAAAAGGAGAATGTGGTGGCAGCATATGAGATGGCTAGATGGCATAATTGGCATAGTGGATGTAGATCTGGGCAGGCTATGGAGGATGGCAGATGACGTAGGAGCCTGGCGTGTGGTGGTCCATGGGGCCACAAAGGATGAGACTCGGCTGTGTAACTGAACAACAAGTGTCACCTAGTTGGGTTTGAGCTCTTCTGAGGATATAAATTGAAAGGGAAGGGTGTTGAATGAAAGGCAAACACAATGGAAACATTTAATCTCATATGTTCCTTTAGTTTAAACTATTTGGACAATAATATGGAATTGTTCTTTTTGCTTCCTTTTGCAGTACGGCCTCCAGAAATTCAACCTGATGTGGAAAAATTGTGGCCATGACACCGTAGGAACCCAAATAGGGAGATCTGGCTTGTAAATCTCAACACTTTGTGACAGTGGGAGGTGATTATTCTTATATTTTATTTTCTAGGAAATTGAGGAAAGGTTACAGTTAAATTTAAAGGAATAAACAATAAATAAAAACTGCAGTAATGATTTTATTACAAGATCCCTGAGAGCAAAAGTATTATGCAACAATCTAAAGAAGAACTTGCAATTTTAATATTGCTTGTACTCAGAAATAAGGATATTAGTGTTATCAGTCTTTTACCAGGTCCTAGAGGATAGCTATTGGTGCCTTTTCTATTGCTTGATAAAGCTATTCATATTTAGTAAGGAAGGGAAAAATTGGGATATGTGATTTCTGTGTCTCTAAAGCTAGTTTGGATAGCTCAGTGAGCAGAGCACTTGACCCATTGTTCCTTCCAGAAGAAAAGACAGCCTTGTGCGGCTGTGGTCTTGATAAACTACTTCTGACTATTTTACATCTAAAAAGCCTTGAAAAGGTTGCCATAATATCAAAACCCACTTGCATGTAATTATTTTTAATAATAAAAGCTGGGAGGAACTTGAGAGAGAGTTGCACTTTTTGATAGATGCAGAATCCAAACTATGAAGGACTTAATGTGATTTATAGACACAAAGATTGTTCTTTCAGAGTTCAAGTGAATATTTTTTAATGAAAATGTAGGTCAGGCTCATATTTCAAACTGACCACAATGTCTATCTGTTACTCAATATGTATATAATCAAACAGCAGTTTCATCACACCAATGATCATTTGACATTATAGCAATGAAAGGACCAAAATAATGAATGGGAAACTCATTACTGAAAAGTATGTCATATGAAAGGTTGGCAAACTAAATACGCATAGATTGGAGAAGAGCAATCATTTTCCAGCTCTTGAGTAGCTATCAATAGAAGAGAACAACTCTAGACAGGAGGAACGCCTCTACTGAGTTTAAATTATAAGAAGTTTGAGCAGTTAACCATTCAGCCAAATGCTACAGCACATCAAGCAAGACTACCTGGATAATCGTCTCTACTTTAGCTCTGAAAACTCTTCCCATGGTTTGATTCTATGATAAGGTTTAGTACAGGGGTTCCCAACCTAAGGCCCATGGGCCAGATCCAGCCTGCGGTGCCATTTCATGTGCCCCCTATAAGGGCATTCAAGAAACAAAATGGGCCTCCCCTTTGAAACTGTTGGGACAAAACAGCCACTCCCATTGTGTAGCAGTGCACAATGGTCATCCGGCCCTCAAAGTTGACGAGAGAGTGACCCTTCCCCCAGCTTGAAAAGGTTGGGAATCCCTGGTTTAGAAAGTAAAGCTCAAGTAAAAGTTCTTCTATACCATTATAATAAAAATGAGTTTCCTGTTTTTTTCCTGGACAACCACTCTACCCTCCTGAACACGCGATCTCAGCTGCTTTCAGAAGCTCTGCAGAACTAGACCTGTTTAGTTCATGGGTGGGAGATGTCCAGATCTGTTTAGAAGAGCCAAGCATCTTTGTGGACCCATGCAAGGGAATCCCTGACTGCCTTGCTCCAATCATTAGTAAAACAGTATTATCATCACGTAACAAGTTTAAGGATGATAAGCACAAGTGAAAAGGCTACAGCTTTGATTGACTACAGCAGAATAGTCTCAGAGCAGTATGAGCTGCAGATCTGTGCATCAGGTGACCTTCCTGCAAGACAGTGCAAACTCAATATCACACCCTTTATAGGTAACTAAGCATGGCAAACAAAGTTAGGTGGACATTGGAACATGCTCCCCCTTCTTAGCAGTTCACTTCTGGGAATGGTATGTCTACCTGGAAACTGTGGCAGACAGATTGAGCAGAAAGGCTGCTCAGATGCATGCATGACAGTTGGCAGACAAGATTTTCAAGGAACTCTGTTTCTGAGTATCAGAGGTGGCTGTGCCACAAGCAGGAGTGTGCAGGGCACCATGGGAAGGTGCTGGACAGGGAGTGAGGGGGGCTTTGAGGGGGGCTTTGGGGGGGAATCCCACACATTGCTATTGGTGCTCCAGGGCACCAGAGGCAAGGGTGGGGTGGGACAAAGCCTGATTGCCCGATATACCAGCACGTGCCTGGCCACAAGACACAAAAGAAAATGAAAAGCATACCATTTCCAAGCATTGGAATTGACACTGGCTCCCTAGCAGATGCCTTTCTCATTCGATGGTCCAAGAAGCAGTAATATTCCCTATCAGAATAATTTCTAATCTTGCCATGGTGACCAAGAGAAATGTGGTTCACCCATCTAAGGCTTCTGTAAGCAGATATGTTCAGACTGCTGTTAATTCCACATCTGCTGACTCAAAACAATGGCATGATCTAGCATCAAGACTTAGAGACTCTCACAGCATGGAGAAATCTCCAGTGTTGAGACACATACTAAAAGAGTCAAAGAAGGCATCAATTAGAAAGGCCTACCATTATAAGTGCAATAAATTTGTCCCCTTTGTAAAGACTATTATTTCTATTCCTTTCATACGGTACTCAGATTCCTCCTCCAGCTCAAACAATAGGGTCTTTCATTCACCTCTATCAAAGTTTACCTCTCAGTGATTGTGGCTCACCAGGTATCAGATTCTCAAGCTTCCAGATTTTTCCAGCAAAACACTGTGAAGAGATTCCACCAAGGTCTCGGACTTGTTTAGTCAGGCATGTGATCACTCTGCAGCAGTAGAGATGCTTCTGTTTCTATTGCTCCCTTTGGGAAAGGGCAAATGCAGATTTGCTGTCCTACAAAACTATATATTGTGGTGATTGCATCTGTCAGTAAAGCTGGTAAGCTGGCAGTGCTTCATAGCAACTCCCTATTTCTTCAGTTATTTGACAAGAAAGACATCCACCCAGATGTTACATTCCTCCCTAAATTCCAGTGCTACTAGAATTTCATCTTCACTAACAAATATATCTCCTATCTTTCTTATTGAAACCTCAGTTGACCGTGAGTGGACATTGCACACCTTGGTTGTCCAGAGGATGTTGCTGCTTTATACCTCCAGAGTACACCATCTTTTAAAAAAGCTCACTACATTGTTTATCAGCTATTCCAGACTACACTGCAGCTTGGTAGTTACCACACAGAAACCCTCTCGATGGCTAGCGCACCTAGTTAAACTGTCCTATCAGCTTCTGGGAACATCCTTACCCACTCCATGCAAGCAGTGGCTGCCTTCTACCTCGGTGACTTTTATGAGAAGTTTTGCTGCATAATATTTGCTCTGTGACAACATGGTCCTGCCTGATGATGTTCATCACCCACTCTAATTTGGATGTTGTAGAAAAGTCATCACCTGCTTTTGGAAGGGTGGTGGCATTGTTGATTTTATAGTGACACTCAGCATCCAGTATGTGACCTTACTAGTCAACCTTATTTGTGATTCACAGACGAGACCATAAAGGAGGACAGGTTACTCACTGTAACTGTAGTTCTTTAAGTGGTTCATCTGTGAATTCACACACACCCATCTTGATCCCTCATATTTCATGGCAGCAGTGGATGGAGGGAACTGAAGAGTATAAGAGTATGTCATAGATGCAATAATAATTTTTGGCAGATTTTATTTTTTCATTTTGTAATTAACAAAATCTATATATTTTTTCCTTTGCCTTCTCATAGCTAAGCATTCTCCAGTTTTCCTGATCTAAGCACTTTGTAGGGGGTGGGGAAGCTTAAAAGCTTTACAATTTTGCTGTCAAAAACTGATGATGTATCTTTATCCTCTAGAATCTAGGGGAAGTTGGCTGTCTTAAAAGAATGCCAATGGATATATTATAAGCACTCTTTTGAATATGATGCTGTCTACCCATTATCTTTGCCAATTATCTAATAAAATTATCACACAGTAAAGTAACTCATGGATTCAAGTATTAGCAATTGCTTTGATATTGCCAGCATTTCTAAGTGCCCTTTGGTTAAGTGGCCTTATGTATAGATTTTAAAAATAAAATAAATCTATAGCCAGTATGATTTATATAGATAAACAAACTGTAGTATTAGAACTAGGATAACCGTACGAGATAATCCATCTCTTTCTTAGCTAACTTCTGTCTCTATGCAACATTCATCATGCTTGCTTGGGATACTACACCTGCCCTTGGTAAAAAATTCCGGTTCTCACAGCTGCAAGACTCATTTTCCAATTCATGCACAATTATTCAGATAGCAGTTCCTTATGTCCTCTTTCTGGCATACATGAAAGTTTTAACACAGAGTGCAATAAAAATGATCAGTATCTCTATAGTCATTTTTTAACTGATATTTGAACCAGAGTATCACAAGAAAAATCCTCAAGGTAGATTTGTGGGTACTGGTTTTATTTACATATCAGAAAACAAAACAAAATAAAAATAAAATAAAAAACACTGTAGCACTTTAAAGACTAGTTGCTTTATTTTTATTGTTAGCTTTCATGGATCAACTCCACTTCTTCAGACAAAGAGTGAAACTTACAGGCATGGTTTTTATACACCAAATTTAGGGGGTCAAAGGGAGATGAGTGTGGTCAAGCAAGATGACAGACAAGGGAGCACAACAATACAGCTTCACACAGCCATTTGCAACAATAGATTATTCAGACTAGTTCTAAATGACTCCCTTTCAGTCTCAAGGTTTTAATTACAACATTGATAAGCTTCAGTGAAGGGATGGCCACATGAGTCCAAGGCAAGGTGTCTGGTCCTACCCCACAGTTACAAGAGAGCCTTGGGGAAGGAAAGTCTCACAGTCCCAAGCTGGTGAAGATGTCCTGCCATGGAGGGACAGCTGCATGATGAGAAAAGGAGGAGGTTGAGCCAACCAGACTAAGAGGGCAAGAGTGGCAAAGGGTCAGGGGGTCATTGTTGTTGCCCACATAAGATAAAAAGGATGAATAGGAAGTGATGATGGGGAGCTGGGCACTCATCTTCTGTGTTGTTGCAGAGGTAGAGGAAGAGGCTACATGGAGCCAGAGTTGATAACTGTGCAATAACAATAACAATTACATGTACTGTATATACCATCCCATAAACAGCATTCCATGCACTCCGGTGTCTAGGCATGCCTGCCACATGTCCATAGATACGTCTGCAGATGCAGATAGTGCTGGCTCTTTGGTTATAAACAGAGATGTCCCCAACATGCTGAGTACTCATTTTACTGACCTTGAAAGGATGGAAGGGTGAGTCAACTTTGAGAAATGTCAGGGTTGATCTCACAATATCAGTGGTTTTGGCTGCAGTACTGCAGTACTGCAGTTTAACCACTATACCAGGAAGGGTCTGTGGGGAAAATCTCAGGACCCTTTAGCTCCAGCAACATATCCTCTCGGAGTAGCACCAATCCCAATCTGATTTTGGTGCTGGAGGGGAAAACAGTGACAGGCGTAGCAGGGAAGGGACTGGAGAGAGCAGAGTACAACCAGTACTCCCCAGAGTACAACCAGTGACACATAACCTGCATTCCATTCCCATCAATACATGATTTTTTCCTCCACATTTATTTACATACTCCTATAGTATACATTTTGTCTACCTTTTGTGTGTCTATAAATTTTCAGTTTTATGCATTTCAATTAATTAATTAATTAATTGAAATGCATAAAACTGAAAATTTATAGACACACAAAAGGTGTGTCTATAAATTTAATTAATTAATTAATTAATTAATTCCCATCAATACATGATTTTTTCCTCCACATTTATTTACATACTCCTATAGTATACATTTTGTCTACCTTTTGTGTGTCTATAAATTTTCAGTTTTATGCATTTCAATTAATTAATTAATTAATTGAAATGCATAAAACTGAAAATTTATAGACACACAAAAGGTAGACAAAATGTATACTATAGGAGTATGTAAATAAATGTGGAGGAAAAAATCATGTATTGATGGGAATTAATTAATTAATTAATTATTGATGGGAATTAATTAATTAATTAATTATTAGATTTGTATGCTGCTTTCCTTGCCAAAAGCAACTCAGAGTGGCTAACAATATTACAGCAATGCTACAATTTCACATATAAATACAACTTAGTATAAATAATACAGGGAAATACAATATGATACAAAACATTCAGCAGCAAAAACTGAAAAAAACAGACAAGACAGACAAGCCCACCATGTCTTTAACAGAGCCTGGGCTCCACGTCCACAACAGAGCCTGGGCTCAACATCTTCGATGGAGCCCATGGCTCAACGTTGTCCTCAATTGGCTATCTGGAAGTGCACCGGGGGGGGGCGGGCGGTGGCAAAACAGTACAGTTTTTTCCTCGCAGACTGAGAAGGGCTGACCCTGGTGCATCTGCATTGGCAGGAAGAGTCCATTGACAGGTGCGGGGCCGCGGCGAAGATGAAGTAGCCATGGCCAGTCCTTGCAGCTGCCTCCAATCCCTGGCCCGACTGACCAGGGAGAGCCTCCATGGTCTCTTCCCCTTTTTATCCCTCCCAGACTGGGAGGGACTGGCCTAGAGGCTGCTGCGCCGGTGGTGGGAAGGTTGTACTCTGGGGAGTACTGCTTATACCTGGCTTTGTACATATTTTTTATCACATGCCTTGTAAATATGTTTACTTGTCACGGCACATTGTGCTTTATATTTTAAGGTGTGACTCCATTGACAAGTTGAATTGGAGTGATTTGACTTTGCATCAGTGTGATTCACAACTTCCCCAATGTACAACATTACCAGAAAACCACCCCAAATCACAAATGCCAGTTCTTCCGTGGAACAAAACTAATGATTACACAGGCAGAACACTATTCAAATTGTTGCTGTTAGAAAAAAGTAGAAACTGCCTGCTGCAGAAGAAAAGATACAAGTTAAAAAAAGAGGCTGATTCAGATTGACCTTTACATCATGTGGTCATTGAAAAAATACTTTGAATTCCAGAGCAAATTATGAAGCATTTTACAATGTTGTCAAGATGCTCAGAAAAGTATGAGAGGAGTAAAAGAGGTATTTTCAATGGCAATATTGACTCTACCCCAATTCTTCTTCATCCCCATTTGGAGTTATTCTACAGCTTGTACTATCTTAGGTCCTTTGATAGTTAACAGCTATGTGGCTATGTAATTAATAAAGGAACTAAAGGGTAACCATTTTAGCAAATTTTGAACAATGAGAAAATAAAGAGTTGTTTTTAAATTCTGTGACTATTGTTGTAACCAACTACCTCTTATGGCATTTAGAAATATAACATAACTAACTAGCATTTAAAAGTCAGTTTCCAAGCTCTTTACCAGCACAGGAACCCTTGGAAAACCTGTATTTGACAGGGGTACTGGAGTCCAGTGCTAGAGTAGAAAGTGAGGAAAGACCTCATCCCAATTTCCTCTACAGTTCCTACTAGCATTTCACTGCATTAGCCAACATAATATTGCGGGGAATGTGGTTGCAAATGGTAAAGGGAAAATGTTGAGGGATCCCAAGGAGGCACACTCCCACATTTAGTTCCATTAATAACTGCATGCTGTCAAGTCAATTCTGATCTATGGAGACCCTTTCCAGGGTTTTCTAGGTAGACAGTACTCAGAAGTGGTTTGGGATTCCCTTCTTTGGGGGTCAATCTGGGACTGTACAGCTTGCCCAAAGCAACATAGGCTGGCTCCTCTCCTGGGAGGCACAGAGGAGAATCAAACTCTCAGCTTCTGGCTCAGCAGCCAAATACTCTGTAGCCAGATAGCTCCTAGCTATCCAGCCAGCCTGGCTCCACTAATAATTGAAGCAGACATGCATAATAATTAAATTAAATAATAATTAAAACAGATGTGGATGATAATTACAATGAATAATGATTAAAACAGACATGGATAATAATTACACTGAATAATAATTAAAACAGACATGCAAATCCTCACTTGTCTCATCCTCTCCAGCAAGGATAAGGAATTGGAACATTTCTCTTCCATGAGCAAGGATGGTGAAGAATTCCCAAATGCTCTCAATAGGGTTTGCACACTGATGACAGTTATATTTTGCACAAAACTCTCTCCTCCCTTTGGCAAAATTGCTTAATTTTTATACAGGACAAGTGAGAGGACTGTTGCTTTAAGTAATCAAAGCATTAGAAGCAATGTTTTCCTCTTTCTTAATAGCCAGCCAGTCCTTTTACCCTGGCTGTATGTGTGCTCTCCTTTTCAAAGGGAACAGACAGTAAAGACATTTTATAGAACTTACAGAGGCTTTCAGGGAAGAAAAAGGAGCTCTTAGTTTGGCTGTTGGCTTGAAGTAGGGAATATCATGGGACTTGAGAATACATTGTTGACATGCCATATCATATTGAAGAAGTCTAAATCAGCAAGAATGAAAAATCTGTTAGTATTCCTTTAATCTCTAACTCAAAAATGACTAATCATTTGGTGGGAAGCAGCTTGGCTTGGCTTCCAAACCAATTTGATGCAAGCCAGAGAGAAAGCTGTACTCTAGGAATGGGAAGAAAGCATTACCTAATGTACATATCACTTCCCCTTGCCTCAATGTGTTTTCTCTTCATTGTCCTGTAGTGAGAGTCAATACAACTGGACTTTACTGAAAGCCTGTTTCTATGCAAAAAGAAATCTTAAAAATCATGTTGTAAACCAACAAACAAAATACATTGTGGTACTTTGTGGTATAAACCCATTCTTAGATAACAAGCTGGTTGTGATATTTACTTAATTTTGAGGTTGCGGTGTTCAATTTTCCTATCTTCTTGTAACTCTGGACAATTTTTTCAATTCTGTCATACCACATGGAGACTCCAAAAGTCCTGATATTATTCTGTATACTAAGGTGAATGAATAAAGAGCAATAAATCACAAGATCAAGAGTCATACAAGTGAACAAGGTAAGTCCAAAAGCACAATCAGGAAGCCTAAAAGATTTCACATGCCAAGGAGTCAGCAACAAGGCCAGTGTACCAGGTAATTAGACACCAGAAGATACATCTTCTGTGGATCTCAAATGTAAGGAGGACAGTTAGAATAATTGCTGGGTTTGGTCTTTGGGTTGCTCCAGGAGGAAGACTTTTGGGGAGTTCTTACATACCGCTCAGTACTTTGCCAAGGGGCTTCAAACCAACCTAATGCCTTCAGCCTGTGTCATACCTGAAAGATAGGAGGGATCTAGTCCTCTCTGATCAATCTGCAGTTGCCTTCAGCTGATAGCTCAGGTTCTTCATTTCCTAAAGATGTGCTGCCATCTGAGGATGTGGCCTCCTATATTTCAGAGGGTTCAGAGTCTTCTAGAACCAGCAGTCCCTTACCCATACTGAGTTCTGGATCATCACTAAATCCTCACTTAATAATACATCCAGTTATGGCAAGAGAGATATGAGAAATGAAAAGTAGAGATTTTTACAACTTCTTCCATGTCTAGGCCAGATGTGAAACTGCCAAAATGATGTCACCTTTGGTGAATTTGTTCTGTACTTTCTTTCACCTGAGAAAGATTAGGCAGTACAAGGTTGCCAGTGCCCAACTGTGGTTCAAAAATAAAACAATATTTGAGGAGGTTATTTCCCTTTTTTACAATTGATAAATGTGAAAGGAAGTGCAAAAGAAGAAGAACTTATTGGACTGAGATTTTTCTAGAGTGGTTTGAATGCAACACAACTTCATTTTTAGGGCTGCTGTATAGAAAAACTATGAAGATTGCAATGTCTAGGAGAAGACGAATGAGAAAAACAGGAACTGCCTGTCCATACAAGTTTGTGCATATCACTTCTGAAATGTTGACTATTTTGTCAGTTATCAGGACAATTTCCCACCCCTACTCTCTCTTTCTTCTCAGATTCAACCTGGACTTATACCAGAAATCAAAGGCACTTCGCCTTAATCTGCCTTTTTTGTGGTTGCATGTATTTATCACCCTTTTATGGCCATGAAACAACTTGTAACTACTACCATTAAAAACTTTGTCTGACAACCATAAAATATTCCTTAACAAAACACAGATTGACTATGATCATGCCAGTTATTTTGCTTTTCCATTACATGCTGTGCTTCCATTTTCACCATCTGAAGAATTTCATGCATCTGAAGTAGTGGACAACACTTCATGAAAACTTATACCAAATAAATGTTGACATTCTTTCAGGTGCCCTAATAACATTGTTATAAAATAACTCTTAGTTTTGACTAATATTGCCTTGGTTTGCTGGCTCACATTTGGAACTGGGAAAAACTTGGCTTATTCATCATAATCAAACTTTCAAACACACTGGTTTCCATAGATCAATGGTTTCATACATTTATTATAGTTGGAATACAGCAGTACTTTTTTCCTACTGAAAAAGTGAAAGGCATTTGGGAGGAAGGAATCCATGTGACTCAGAAATGTTTACTTGGAAAGAGAAGAAACAAAACATCCACTGTCTATTTACTATTTCTTGGGCTCTGAGAGTATGTCCTGGAGCTTAATATCTCATGTGTGTGTTCAATTGGTTATGCTACATATTTTTCTTCCCCTCCCTTATCTTAAAACAAATATATCACAATGTTGGCAATTATATATAAAAATATTGTTTCTACAGGGAGGTAATTCTTCTTCCATTGCACATTTTTGCATTGTAGAATTATATTAACCAATTAAAATAACAGCTTAAAACAGCAAGTTATGAAGTGCTGTAACAGATTTTATCCCTTACGAAAACCAAGTAGTTTGGTGATGTGACAGAAAGTATCTGGCAGTTGCTGAGTGGCAAATGGACAGGATGGAGTTAGAAATCTAGAATGTTCCTTAGTAGTTTGCAAAGCTCAGTATGGGCCACACGGAGCACTGCAGGCTAGTTATCAGCCACTCAATTGCATGGTCTGCAATAGGCTATACCAGTGATGCTGTACCATTTAGAGACAAAGTGCCCAAACAGCAGGGAGGGGAAACTATGTGCTGGGAGTAGGGAGGAAGCACTCCCAATGGGCTGCTGGACAGAGGGGCAGAACGAGCTCTTTGCTGGGGTGATGGTGCAAGTGCCAGAAAGGCCTGGGAGTGCCTCATCTAGTACACATGCCATAGGTTCACCACCATTTGGCTACACTGTTCCATTTGGCACACTATTTTCCTCACCTATGTATCTTGCTTTTAGTATGCTTTGTTCTGCCATTTTTAATTGAAAAGCATAGCCACTGCCACTCTGTTTCAAAGTACTACATCCATCTGCAATATCTGCATATTTTACTGCACTGTTGCCAGAACTCTTGAGATAGGATGGTGAATGCTTTCACTACTTCATTGTTCTGTATCATACCTGTAAATATATAATTGCATTGCAGTTAATTTTTGGGTTGTCTGCCTTTCCTCCTGAATGTCTTTCTTGAATGGGGGTGGACACCATTTGATAGTCAGGAAGAAGGCAACTGTATACTCTGTTTCATTTGAGTAATCTGAGCCTTTTTGCCTTCAGAAGAAAGAGAGAGAGAGAGAGGAAGCTGTAAATGTCCCTTCCTTCTTGGCATCGGAGAATGTTGCAGGTTTCCCTCTTCAAAGAGCCATCATTATTAGTAGACAGTTAGCAGCCACTACTCAATCTGCTCCGTCTTCTAGACATATCTTCGTACTTAATGACCCACCCATGGGACAAACAAGTGAAAAATGGATTTTTATACAACAAACTCTCAATTAACTTTTATTCCTGTTCCACAGACATTGTGTGTGTGCGTGCACGCGTGTGTGTGTGTGTTTAGCGAAAACCACCATCATGCTAAACTTGCCTGAAGGTGAGGCAGTAGAATTAATCAAATATGCTCATGAAATATGGTCAAGACATGAAATAAATTTTGGGGGTGAGGGTTAGGCTATCCGGAAAATCATGAAAAACCAACAGTTAAAATTTACCACCTACTTGATAAATGACAAGGTGTCTATGGCAAATACTGTATATATTTATCCCACAGAGTGTTTAAATTTGGGAAATGTTAGGAAAAGATATAGAGAATGAAAGGGTAAAGCTTTCCTAGTAATGAGTATTTTAATAAATCTTCAGAAAGCTTTGTAAATAATGCAGTGGTATAATATTTAGCTGTTAGATGTGATCATTATTTTCCAATAAAACAGAACATTCTTTCAGCTGCCATATAAAATGTCTTCAGTCATTAGTTGTCTTCAAGCCCATTTCTTATAATACATGTATCATTTCAATATGAGATAGGGTATCTCAAGGGGAGAAAGGGGAAGGAAACCAACAGAAGGGTAAGCAAGCATGGTTTCATCTTTTTAGTCTCACAAAGACTATGTAGTTTCCCTGCCAGGTCATATGCTTGGATACTCTGCAATCTGATGCAACCATTGCTACTCAGAACCATTAAATGCAGTGGATTTGTGATCTCAGGTGCAGCTTTTAGATCTAGTTGGTTGATTGTTAGTTGCATTATACTTCATCTTTCCATGAGCTCAAAAGTAATATATATCTGTCTGTCCATGCTGTGTTCACAACCATCCTCTGAGGTACATCAGGCAGAGAGTGTGTGTGAATAGGCCAAAATCACCCAATCAATTTCATAGTACTGTGGGGAATATTGCCCTAACAAGAGAAAAAAATCAACAAAGCAGAGATGTAACTGGAAATAAACTTTTATATAAATTGCTCTACAACAGATCTCCAAATGAATGTTCCAATTTTCAGCTCTTTGGCGGTAGTCTCTGAAAACATTATCAACCCTCAAAATCTTGGTAGATCAACCTTATGCTTTTCATCAATTCAGACACCAACCAACCCCCCCAATTGGTCAATATTTACATGGATTGTAACAGCTGCTTCAGAGATCTGACAAGATGTCTGTTGTACATGACCAACACCAGAGTAACTTCTGCAATCCATGTAAATATTGAACATGGGCATTTAATTTATCTCCAACACATCAATTTGGAATGTTGCTTGGTCAAGCTTTTGTTCTTCTCTTTACACTTTTCTTTATCAATTATTGTTTATCATTGCTATTGTGAGGATATGTTTAGTATAATATGTGACACCACTTGACAACATCAAGATCCTCAATGGTGTTTCAGAGCATTCTTTGATATACACTTGGAGCTGATGATATATGGAGTAAATTTTTTAAATGGTACCTACATAAATATATTAGAATATATAGCCAGAATTTTTTGGGTGTTTTTTTTTAGCTACTGGCACTGAAAAGTACAAACGATGCTGTTTCTATTAATTTCATAATGGTTTCTTCTGCAGTAAATAATTTTTCTTAAAATTGATTTTCTTCATGTGGTTTCTGATATGTATACTAGGTTCATCAGCTACTCGATTGAATTATGCTGTGAGTTCTATCTTTATTCTCACTTTCAGTTTAATTCAATTCCTTTTTTGAATGTTATACTAACAAATTTTGCCTATCTTTATTCCCCAATACCTCTGATTCTGATTACTTTCTATGAGTTGGAATATGTCATTAATCTCTAATTTCCTACTTCAGACACAAATACACACACCACAGTAAAAACAATCTTGCCAATTGACAGCCCCAAACGTTGGCAATGGTGGGCTACCATTTTCTAGCTGCCTGCTGTCTGCAACCATAGAAATCTGTCTTACCGGACTGTATGCTAAGTTTCTCCAATTGTTTGCATTATCCTTAATGCTGACCATACTTGGAAATGTGGGGCATATCTGCTCATTCCAAAACCTGTGTAATAGGGTTGCAGTAGCAGTCAAATAAACGAAGGGCCAAAATTACCAGAAAGCATCTTTCCAATTAGAAACAGAGCATCTTCAAAAGACTGTCAGAGTTTAAATTTTGATTTGTGGAAATCCCTGCTCCCAAGGTTGGCTTGCTTATTATGATTTTGGGTTCATGTCTTCTTTCATAATAAAGCCAATCCAAATATTGTTAGTTGCCAGCTTGTTTTAAGACACTCTACGCCATGTGTAATTCAATGGGTTTGTGGGTAACAACCCACCATGAATAACTCAGAAGTCTAGACTCAATCCCAGCTGAGAAGGAATGCCACCAATGACTCGTGACATCCTCTGAACAGATATGAGCCTCAAGTCTGCCAGCTCAGATCCAGGAAGAGCTTTAGGGCAAGAACAAACATTCTTGAGGGTTCACAAGAGCAAAACGAAATTAGGAGATGGAAAGAAAGAGCTCACTAGACAAGAAGCAACATTACAGGAGGATATAGGTGAGGAACTCAACCTCCCCTACATCACTTGGAGAACCATGAATAGCCTGCAGCTTGGAGTCCCCAACATGCTCAAATGAGGCTGCTGGAGAACAACACATGGTATGAATGTGGAGAGATACAGAATCCAGCTCATTTACTGGTCTGCTGATTACTGCCAGAGATATGCACCAATGAGGACTTAAATTTGGGCAACAACAAAATGAAGAAAGGGGATTCATTTTGGCAGTTCATGGTTTGATCAGGACACGAAAGAAGAAGTGAGGTTCACACCCTGAAGGGTCAGTTGCCATCTCAGCTTGACCTATTCTACAAGCTTTCATTAACTATTTGCTAACACAAAAATCCTCAAAGCATTTTAAAATTGCTGCAAACACATAGCAGGTAAGTCCAAAGAGCTTGGCAATAACACACATAAATTGAAAATTGCAGGGCAATGCAGGCGTGTACTTAAAATTATGAAAATTGCAAACAGGAGCATTTACTTAACCCCACAGAAAGGAATGCATTTCTGGATCAATAACATTTTATCATTCTGGGCTTTTTCATTATGTTTTCCCATCCATTAGCAGGTTCTGATATCAACCATCACAGCTTCCTTTCCAGCTGGACAGCCTTGTCACCAATATTAGTGTTCATCTTTTCCCTGGAATACTACGTTCCTCCTCTGCAGGATTCAATTAAAAGCCATCATAATCAGACTAGTATTTTGGCTGTTCTCCCTTCTCTTCTGAAGTTTAAAAAAAAATACCATCTCCTTCTAATATAATTCTTCTCACAATTAAGTGAGAGGAACTGCTTGAGGATTTGAGATAACTGGTCCACACCCTTTCCTTCTCCATCAATTTCCCTTCCCAAGCTCCAAGGTGGAGTTCTGACTTAGGGAAAGGCTTGGCCCATTCATAGTGTTCGGGAGAGGACCAGAGGAGATGTTCAACATCCATCATAACTTTGTTGAAGACTTCTGAGATGAAGATCTGCCCCCCTCCAGTGCTCTGAAAACATGTACTATCCCTGAGATCACAATATTGTACCCTAAATCTCCTTCACGTTAATTGAAATTGCTGCAGATCTGAAAATAATGAATGTTACATGGCTTGAAATTCAGATTAATTATTGCAAACATAGGGTAATAATAAAGTGAAATGAGGAAATGGTCCTGGAGTTAGTAATAGGTCAATCTTCTCTAACATCTTCATTTATTATAAAGAAGGTGGGTGTAAATGAGCTGTTAATGAAACAGCAAAAATTGCTAAATTACAAATTGCATATACCAGGGAAGAGAAGGGGAAAATAAAAACAAAAAGAAGTAGAATATTGGCTAACTCATACTTATCTTGGACAAATGTTTGTTAATTCATAATATTAATGCAAAACAAAATTGTTTAAAGGAAGAGACACTCATGTGCCCACCATGACTGAATTAATAGAAAAGTGGCCAGATTTTGTCATTTATTTTAATCAAGAAATGTTTACACAGCAAGGGTTTTTCTACTCAGAATGTTGAAAACCACAAAACATCCATCCTATCCATCACAGGCATGATGTCTGTGAACATAGTATGGAAAAACATTTGCACTGGCTCCTCACATTTACTAACATGCCTACTTACTTGCTAGTTAATAAATATTCACACAGAAAAACCATAATGTAAGTAGCCCAAACAGTGGTGTACTTGTCAAACATAAGTGTTTATTCCACAAGCACTATTAGAGAATCCACTCACCTTCCAGAATGTTATATGTTATCAAAGTTTTTACACAAGAAAAAAACAAACCAATCACTGTTCAAAAGAATAAATGAATATGAAACTGACACATGATGAAATACTAATACTGTACTCAAATATCAGTAGGGGAAGACCCTGCAGTTTTCCAAAACACACTAACTTCAACAGGGCTGTTTTTGAGCAAAAGGACTTCTAAGAGAGTTTCCAGACAGCTGCGTTGTTCAGAGGCAAAGCTTTCTTTCTAGAAGGTTCAGAAGCAATAAGCAACATGAGTAGGATGAAAGGATTTTATTGACAAATCATAAAGATTACACTGCTCATGTCCTTCTGCTATAATAATAATAATAATAATAATAATAATAATAATAATAATAATAATAATAATAATAATAATAATAATAATAATAATAATAATAATAATAATAAATGGCCAGGCTTGTGGAGCTATTTATAATAATACCTTCCACATTATCTGTGTAAACTGGAGCTCATTGAGTCAGGAATGTTCCAGAGACTTAATGCCTAAATGGCACTTTTCTTTTAGTCACATTACCAGATTTTTTTGGGTGGTCTTAACAAAATCCGCCTGGCTAGAGCGGAAGAGGCTACAGCTGTGGAGGGCCAGCGGCTGTTTTATATTGTTGTATGATGCATACTGATGTTTTATGATGATATGAAATTGCTGATGTATGTGCTGTTATTCTACTATATTTGAAGCTTTGTGGTTTCTGTGAGCCGCCCTGAGTCGCATTGTTGAGTGGGTGGCATACAAATCCAATAAATCAAATCAATCAAAGCCAAGGCAACCCCTTTGAAGTCTGCCCAGGGCTGTTCTGCAGGAAAAGAGCCATCCCAAACAATTACTAACTGTCAGAAAATAATAAACATTAAATGAATGCTTGAGGAGGCCGTGCCATCACTAAATGAGTGATTGAAATACACTGCAAAGTACCTCATCATTACAAATATCTTTCACAAATTGCCAATCTCTATGCAGGTTTTGTACCAAAGCTGCTGAAATTGAATTGAAACCTGAGCAGATAACTCTGTAAGTAAATAAATTATGCAGTAATGTCCATTAACATAGAACAATATATTGCCTTTTAGATAACTTTCATTTTCCTAATTAATAATAATTTTGTGTCCGAAATTGTTTTGGGTTGAAAGGGTTTTTGCTAGAGTAACTCCGCTTAAGGGAAGCCCGAATGAAGCTCCTTTCATGTCTCCAAGATCTTTTCCCACCAGAATGGTCCCTTTTTATGTACTTGCAACTTGTTGCTTTCAAACTGCTAGTTTGGCAGGAGTTGGGACAGAGATGGGCACTCAAACTGTCATGCAGTACTTGGGTCTCGAATTCCCGACTTGCTGGCCTTCCAGCTAACAAGACAAGCTTCTTAATCACTAAGCCACTGCAGGCCCTATTTTCCTAATTGGAAATATATGAAGTCCTTCAGAAAGGCAGTAACATAGTCACTTATATAGATTTGACCATGTTAAAGCTGTTCTGATACCATCCCAGTCACATCACACATGTTACCTGTCAGCCTGAATACAAAGTGAAGGCAGTCCAACACAAGCTTGCATGGCTCTATTACTTTAGTTCTTCCATTGTCACAGTAGATAACTCCCGCAAATGTGCTGAAAGTTTTCCTGAAAGACATTCTCTCTGGAAATGACCAAAGACAGACAGCTATATATTTCTCAGATAAAGAGAGCAGTAGATGTCAGTAGCTACTCTCTAGAGATCCCCAGGTTTTTTTACAACCTCATTAGTAGTGCCTTAATTGGATGTCAAGCAGGTTAGAATCGACTTCTTAAGCAGATGTGAAAGGCAGTGAAGGGCAACTGATGTGCTTTCAAAATGTCACGTTTCTAACTCACAAGGTATGATATGCAGGTTAGGAAAAGATGGGAGTTTGGGTAATTAGAGAGGCTGGTGTAGAAAGTACTTTTTCTGTGTTACTTATTTTGTATAGTTTTCCACATATTTCATCCTGAAGAGGAGAGAGAGAGAGAGAGGCCTTTGTTTTGCAGTCAAGGTACAAGATTTCAAAGGTGTGAGGGGAAAACCCTAGCTCTACCAAAGAGTGAATAGTAGACCTTTTGTCAAGTATACACTCTCCTTCACAGCTTCAAGGGCAGGATGAATGAATGTTCTTGCCCCCATAGGCTGCTGTGTAATTGTTTTGGGGGTGGGAAGAGAAATATTAGACTCATGTAGGCCTCTGCTTACATGATAAATAAAAACAAAAATAAAGAAGGGCTATAAGCTATGACTTATATATGGTTTGCATCACCTTGCAAACAAACATTTGCATAGTCAAAGTAATGGTTTTCCCAGAATAAGTTAGTGAGTTAGATTAATTTATATTCATGGGGGAAACCAAGGTGTTGATTTTCCTGAATCTTTTTGAGTAGTGTTGTATATATTGTATAGTTATCTGTATTGTGTAAACAATGTATCTTTAACAAAATAAACCACAATTCCTTTGATAACTTGTATGTTTATTGAAGGGATGGGGACAGAGTAAAGCCATTTTAAACCAGAAGAGGCCACACTGCTACCATTCTCTCTTTTTAACATTTTCTGGGGATTACTTTTAGTGTGGATCTTCCAGGTTGCAGTAAAAAAGTAATATTTTGCTGGACCAGCACTCCATGGAAAATGGCTCTGAGTCTCAGTAGTACCAAATTGGAGCTGCCTGTGTTTGGGAGACCCAGGAAGGGACAAGGAGAGGACTGAGGCAGCTGGAGTTGCCAGATAATGTTAAAGTAATGTTGGCATGTGTCCAGGAGTCCCTGGAAGAAGGGACTCCTGGACACAGGATGGGGAAGAAGTAGAAGCAGTGACAGACTTTACTTTCTTAGGATCAATGATCACTGCAGATGGTGAAATAAAAAGGCTACTGATTCTTGGGAGACAAGCTATGAGAATCCTGGGGAACATAGTTAAAAGTAGAGATATCACCTTGCAAACAAAAATTCGCATAGTCAAAGCAATGGTATTCCCGTTGGTAATGTATGGTTGTGAGAGAAGGACCATTAGGAAAGCTGAGTGCAGAAGAATAGATGCCTTTGAAATGTGGTGTTGGAGGAGAGTTTTGAGAGTACCCTGGACAGTGAGGAGAGAACAAACAGGTCAATCTTAAAAGAAATCAACCCTGACTGCTCCTTAGAAGGTCAAATAGTAAAGATGAAGCTAAAACACTTTGGACATCAAATGAGAAGAGAGGATTCACTTGAGAAATCCTTGATGCAGGGAAAGGTGGAGGGCAAAAGAAGAAGGGGGTGGCCAAAAATGAGATGGCTAGATGATATTGTAGACACAATGGGCACAGTGCTGGGCGGATTGAGGAGGATGGTAGAGGACAGAGGTACCTGGCGTGCAATAGTCCACAAGGTCGCAAAGGGTCAGAATTGACTATGCGACTGAACAACAAAATTGTTGGAACAGGATGGCTATTCAGCTCAAGCACAATACAACATGTGTGTGTGTGTGAGAGAGAGAGAGAGAGAGAGCGAGTAATATAGAAAGTGCTCAAAATGGCTGCATCTCCTTCATGAACAAAACAGCCAACAACATATAAACATCAAACAGAGAAGCAAGAGTTAGGGTAAAGCAATCAAATTTCAGTGGGAAAACAGGTGTTTTTCTTTTGTTTAGAAAAATAATCACTCAGGCAAGTTAGACTTGGTAACATAAATTCCCTCCTCTCACAGATTATTTGTTAACCCTTTATATGCAGAATTGCCAAATGCCCAACAACTTTAAAGATCTTTTCAGTTCCTTTGGAACTCCCGTAAGTGTTAATCTGCTTTTGATTTCTTGGCTGCAGTTTCCATTTCGATTCATGACTAAATGAAGATCTAGAATAATGGTGGGCTCATTGATGAAAGAGAAAGAAAAATAATTTTTAAAAAGGAGAAATCCTAAGGTGGGCAGATATATCCGACTGCAATTCCACCTTTCCATTTAGCCTCATTGTGAGGCTAAATCAAGAGTTCAGAACCTACAGCCCATGGGCTGGACCCGGCCCACAGTGCCATTTCATGTGGGCCACCACCCTCACTCCTATCACCACTGGAAGCAGTGGAAGCAGCAAAAACAGCAGGAAATGCACTGTAATGCACCTGTTGCTGTTGTAAACACACTTACGACAGCTGCAGAAGTGGTTTACGGCAGGGGAAACCATTGTCCAGCCCATTCAGCTGTCTGAAGGGGTGTTGTCTGGCCTGTGGCAGGAAAACATTAAGAACCCCTGCCCTAGATACCGCATATGCTGGGGTATAAGATGACTTTTTACCCCTGAAAAACATGCCTCCAAGTGGGGGGGGGGCGCGCGTCTTGTACACCGGATGCACTTCAGTTGAATAAAATACAGTAATACCTCAGATAACATTTACCTCACATAACGTTAAGCAATCTGGGGAGGAGAATTGCATCAAATAATGTTAAGGTCCTATGGGATGGATCGGATAACAACTTTTAATATTAGATGACAAACAGGAGTTTGAAGGCTTTCAAAGGGAAACTGTCACACCAACAAACTTGCTAGGGACTTGCCTGGCACTTGCTCTCTCCCTCTATTTGTTATCTTCCTTGTATCATTGACAGTTCCAGTTTGGTTAACAGATTAGAAAACAAACAGCATGGCAGCTCCCATAGGTTTATTGTTCCATTCAGCTTTAATGAATTGTCTTTGGGGAATTACGTTTAATAAACTTGCACTGTTTTATGTTTACTGTACATGTTTGATAACATACAGCCTTGTGACAGTTTTTCTGTATGTCATAAGCATTTGAATATAAATTAACATGTTGAAATCAAATCTGATGTTTTTTACATTTTATTTGGTGTGTGGAAGGTGTGCGGAAGAGGGGGTAGTCTTATACAGCGAGTATATAACAAACTCTACATTTTGAGTGGAAATGTTGGGGGGTCATCTTATACGCCCAGTTGTCTTGTACGCCGGCATATACGGTAAATAGATGCAGAATATAGATAGGTAAAATTAGCCAGCTTCATGTCATTGCCTAGGAGACACCTGAGTATACTCTCAATGCTTTCCACTCTTTGGGAAGGCTCCTTATATATTTCCCACCCTTAGAATTAATCTTCTATTTTTTTTTTGATTTCCCTTTCCAGAAATCTAGAAATCACCCTAACCATAAAGCTCAGAAACAGACATATAAGTAACCAACAGCATCTTTGTATAACTTATTATTCCTGCCTTTCTTTTTGGGTCAGTTGTTCTGTAGCTAAGCTCGCATCAAATCTTTGAAGAAAAAAGTTGGACTCAACGTATATGGAGGGTGATAGAATCACAAGCTCATAGACTTTCAGTCTAACTTCATAGGAAAGGACTATGAGGGTTGAGTGGCATGGCCTCCTGTCCCTTGATAATGTGTCAGAAGTGGTAGGGCGCCTACAGCTCCATTACACAAACATTGATATGCAACAGAATCAAAGTGTTTTGATGTGTTGCCTCTTAGCATTGTCTGCTTTGTTTTTTCTCCACCAACCAACTGCTGTTCTTTTGTCTGAATCTACTTCACGTCAGCCTTTTTATTCAGCAAAAAAGTGACTGACAACCAGGTAATATAGCTGCTGGTAGTAGACCCCATTCCTCTCTATCTGATGAACTTGATCAGGTATATAATTTTTCAATAAATACTTCTGTGCTCACTTAAGATGATCTCTGACACTTGAGTCAAAGGGCCAGCATCTGCACAGCTGAAGTAAAATTTGAGAAAGGCTTAAGAAACACAAGATTTGCCGGACTGAAAGGATTTCCCTGTAGCCCTGGTAAGCTACCCAGTCAGCTATATCAGTATAACACAATGATGGTGCAATAATATTAGTACTGACTTATTACAAAAGCAGATCATTATGTTCTGTCACTGCAAGGGAACTTAACTATTCCACTGCTATCCAGAAGATGTAGCTTGAGGATAAGGGACTGGAGTGGCTCAGTGATTAAGAAGCTACCCTTGTTAGCAGGAAGGCTGGCAAGTCAGTACTTCAAGACCTGAAAACTGCATGATAGAATGAGCACCTGTCTCTGTTGGACCTAGGAGTTCGAAAGCAAGAAATTGCAAGTAGATAAATAGGGACCACTTTGGTTTGAAAAGATTTTGGGGACTTGAAAGGAGCCTCATTCTGGCATCCCCTGAGCAGAGTTCCTCCAGCAAAAATCCTTGGCAGCAGAAGTTAACTGTTCAACAGATCACTTCTGGAGACATTCTGAGCTCAGCCTATGGAGCGAGGCCTCTCTCAACATTGAACAGTGCCATGTCAATGGCTTTTCTTCTATTTGTGGAAGCAGTAATTTTAATTTAATTTAATTTTTGCACTTGTATGCTGCCCAATCAAGAAACCCAACTCAGGGCAGCTCACATAATAAATAAACAATATACATAGTAAATGCACAATAATACAAAATTCAATCTACAAAAACAGCACATAATAATATACAACAACACAATACAATACTATGATATAATGATAAAGTCATAACCACATAAAAATGTTCCCAAACAAACAACAAAGTCTGGGGGTGGAGCTGCAGATGTCCTCAGCCTCAAGGCTGGACCATCTTCTGTTCCACATAGAAAAGTTCATAAGAGATGGCCAGCAAGAATGTCCAAGGCCTAAGCTGCCCGGGGGAGGGGATGTCCAGCCCCTCAGCTCCAATGGCCAAGTCCTGGTCTGGGTGGTGGCTAACAATGCACAGCACTGCTTAAGGGCTAGGAATTTGCCCATCTAAGCTAAGATCCCTGGGAAGGGAGGCTCTGGACGTAGATGGACTTCATGGCTGAGAAACCTGAGAGACTGGTGTGGCATGTCCTTGGAAGAACTGTTCCATGGATTTAAGAAAAGGAAGACTATCACCATGATGATAGCCAATATCTGGAACAGATATGGCACCTGAAGGAGGAGGAGGAGAATTTTTTTCAAGTTCTTTTAATTTCAAATGAAATATGTCTGTTATTAATATCTCTCTTTGTTTATGCACAATGTTGACTTTAAGACACAACTAAAGGTTGCTTAGTAGAGCTTCAGCGCTTCATGAATCTCAAGCACCAGCCAAATAGCAACACTGTGTGCTTTTGGGAGACTGAAACATGAAGTCTCAAAAGGTAGCATTTATAATGAAATTGTGAGCTCAGGCATAATCTAAGGGGGATTACTGGACTGTTGCAATACACACAAAAGGGCCACATTTTTAAAGTAAAAAAGAAGGATCAAAAGGTCTGTGGTGTGTAGATATAATTCTAATAAAGTGTAGCTTAACTAGTAGTATCCTTTTAAAAACATGACCTATCAATCCGTCTTTCCATGGTTTTTTGAAAGCTGATTTGAAAAAGGGTTTTTAAAGTATATTCAGAAACAAATAACAAGTCTACTTATCTCAGAAACTCCCATTAATCTTGTCTCATTTCCTATACAATGCTTAGCATCTACAGTAATACTATTTATATTATTTACCATAAAGAATAATTATTAAAAATGTATGTGTCATCAAGTCTATTTAGACTTACAGGGATATATTCTAGAGGTTGTTTTTATACCAAGTACCCAGAAGTGGTTAATCAGTGAAGATTTTTCTAGACAAAATTGCTCTCAACTGTGATAGATTGTGCTATCACGTTTTATTGAATGTGCTTCATTGACAGTTATCAGCAATGTTCCACTATCCGTTCATGAATTCATACTGCTCTGTTAGAAGCTGTATCCTCATTTAAAGTGCACATTGTGCATTGTACATTATCCCTAAAGTTCTATTAGTCCCCAATAGAATAATATTAAAGTCTATTTAATATGATGGGGTCAGTGTGACAGATTTAAGAGGGAATCTGTTTTAGACACCATATACTAAGCAGTATTTTGTCTAGGAATTTGTTTTTCATTCATTCTTAAGCTTCAATCTGCTTAAAACCTTTCCTAAGAGCATAAATGTTTAGCAAATGTGTCCTATATAATTTGCTATGTTGGCCTTCATGGATTTCCTTGGGACAGACTTTTGTTCAGTGCCTCTGGATTTTTGAAGCCAGACACTATATTGTTGAAATATATGACTAAGTCAGTAAAGTGTAGCTTTGTGTCATTTGTACAGAAAGCAAGTAGAGATAGGGTGTGCTTGCACACGCACACGCACACGCACACGCACACGCACACGCACACGCACACACTCTGTAAATGTGAAAGGAGTATGTCTTCAGAAAAAAAGGCATTCTCTCCTTGGGATCCTTTGGCAGCTAAGCAGTCTGTGCAGTGATAGGATGATGAAATTTTTGCTACCACACCATGACATCATGGACATCGTGGGTGTGGCCAACGTCATGATGTCATGACATCATGGTCAGAGCCGACCTCATGACGTCATGATGTCATGATATTGTGGGCAGGGACAAAAAATATAAAAAATTAAAAATTAAAATAAATAAAATAAAATAAACACACACACATACCCCTCAACCCACCCACCCACCCAAACAACCACAACACCAACCTCTAAATAAATTAAAGAAATAAAGAAATAAAATAAAATTTAAATAAAAATACACCCACCCAAACAAACAAACACAAATAAAAACCCCAAACACAAACTCTGGGTCACTTACCCTGGGTTGACTCATCCAGGAGCAGAAGAGGTGATGGCGTGGCGGCACAGCAGCGTGGCGGCGTGGCGGCGTGGCGGCGTGGCGGCACAGCAATGTGGCGGTGCAGCGGCAAACTGGCACAGCGGCCTGGAGGCGAGCTGAGCCAAGGAATGTGTCAAATAGAGGTTTGATGCATGTGTAGTTATGGGCAGCCATTTTGGCTGCCTGAAAAAAATTTTTAGGAAGGGGTTTGGCCCGAACCGGGCAGGCGACCGAACCGGTCGCCCAGGGTTCTATGAACTCCCCTGGCAAACCCCTTGTGATGGGAGCTACCAGTTAGGGCGTACTGGACTGAACCGGTAACATCCCATCACTGAGTCTGTGCATCAGAAATCCCAAGAGCTAAGTGGCTCTAAGCAACAAGTAAATGAACACACCTTGAGAAAGCAAGTTCCACAACTGAAAATGCATGAATTGATCACTTAAGAGTTGTTCTGTCTAAAGTGCCTTCTCTTGGTAGAAGGGAAGGAAGGAGTGTGTGTATTAATCTCACTTCTGCCTGTCTGTTGCATCCCTCCAAGGTGACCATCTTTGCTGTTACTGAACAAAGGTAGATACTCACTAAAGTGGCAAGGCACATTTGAAAATAAGATGCATCATGGCCGTAACCAAATAAAACAATAGGAGCTAAGAATCTGTGGAGTCACAAGTAACAGTAGCTGAAGAAACCCGAAGGATCTCTTGTTTTGCTGCCATTCTCCTGCCTAATTATAGTGGGTGGGCAAATGTAAAGTTTTCCCTTGCTCGAAAGCCAGTCATATCCAACTCTAGGGTTTTGTGCTCATCTCCATTTATAGCCAAAGAGCCAGTGCTGTCTGCATCTGCAGACATTTCTGTGGACATGTGGCAGGTATGGCTATACACTGGAGTGCATGGAACACTGTTTACCTTTCCACCAAAGTGGTATGTATTTCTACTCGCAATTTCTTGCTTTCAAATGGCTAGGTTGGCAAGAGCTGGGACAGAGATGGGAGCTCACTCCATCATGCAACACTTGGGTCTTGAACTGCTGACCTGCTCACATTCCAGTTGTCAAGTTCAGGATCTTAACCGCTAAGCCACCATAGCCCCTATTATAGTGAGCACTACTCATCAAAGTGAACTTGACAGTGAACTTGTTTTCCAGTGAGTTTACAGCTGGACCCCAGCTCTTCAGACCTGCCTTCCCTTCATCTGCTTGGATAGAAGCATTATTCTGCTTGACAACTGGGGCATTGTATCAGATAGCGCATCCCAATGAGAAGTGAGCTCCTGCATACTTCTGACCAACCAGAACAAAGAGGGCAGACTACAGAAACAGAGGGGGTTGAGGGGGGTGGGAATATGGAAGCAATTATGGACAGGCATGTCTATGAGTGGACAGCCTACGTGTCTATGCTACTGAGCCTATTTCATGGCAACATGATTCATATATACGTGCATACACAAGCCACATTAGATGTATTTGGAAGGAGAGGAGAAACATCATTCTGATTTTTAAATTATTTTTCTGAAAATGTGGAGAGTATTTGGTATGGGTCTTCTACCACTACCAAGGGGTACAGAAAAAGAGCCTCCTCCAAGATTGTGGTATTTTAAAACCACAAATGGCCATAACCTGTAACGGCAACCTTGTGTTGCCAGCTAATCTTTCTTACACTGGGTCAGTCAAAAGAAACTGCAGAATGAACTCACCAAAAGGTGCCTTCATTTTGGGAATTTTACATCTGGCTTAGACATAGAAGAAGAAGAAGACCACTACCAAAGAAATATGTACCTCCTCTTCATATATTTTGTTACATCTTTCATCTACTGCCAATATGCCACCTCCAAGATTAGAGGCTGTGTGTCTTCGAGTGGATGCTAGTAGTTGAGAGCCAGTGGGCAAGAGTTTCTACCTGAGGTCTTGATGGATTTATCTACTAACACTTCCTAATTCTTGCACCATTCACAAGAGAATAGCTGTGCATGAAGTGAGGCACACATTCACACAAAAAAGAGTCTCTTTTTGTTCTACTTAAACCACAGTAGAATTGCTGCTATTTGATTAAATTTTGGTGCGGATTAACAACACATCCTTTGAGAATTTGTGATATTCAATTAAAATGCACTTGAATAATAATTTTAAAAGTATGTGGCACATCCAGCAAATAGCTTAAAAAGGCTAATTGGAAATCTAGCCATTAGAATGACAAATTGCTTCTTCTCCTGTTCTTGATTCATATATCATTATATGTCAATAAAGACTAATTTGTGAAATGCCTTGCAGCCTTTGATTGACACTGAGTGACTGGCTAGCTGTTGCTTCACTAATAAGAAGACAATCACAATAATCCCAAGGGTAAAAGAGGTAACACAATTCCTATTTATGTTTGGATCTACAGAGAAAGATGATTTGGCTTATAGAGTTTCACCTAGCTTTAACAACTGCTCTCTGGAAAGGTGTGCAATTTGTGATTTCACTTTTTAAAGGCACTAAACTAAGTGTGTGTATGTGTATAAAGGCATTAATTTGTTATTTTGGAATAAAACCTCCCTTATTAATAGCTGGGATTGTCAATACAACTAGAGATTAAAATGCCATTTTAATTCAAGTGCTATTTTATTAGGGATGGGAATGATATTGTTGTTTGTTGCTTTAATTGTTGTACACCACTCAGAATGGGAAATATCCCATGTGGACAGCATAAAATGGAATAAATAAATAAATAAAGTTGCTTTTATTTTATGTCATGCTACTTGATATGTAATTAATAATATTAATATTAGCCATTGATCCAGGCCTGAATCCAATTCTTAGTCCAACCTGAACAGTTGAACCAAAGGGATTTTGATATAGTCCTAGTTATATTGATCCCATTGATTTAGTAATTCTACTCTAGTTTGGACCAACAATTTTGTTTACCGCATTTCATTGTAAATACATTGAAATGGCTCCCAGACCAGTTGAATAGGAAATGCCAGAATGTAGGATATCTTTCTTTGAATCATTACCTTTAGTACTTCCCATCTCTCCGCTAAACATATTCCAGTATTTCCTTAATGTGCTATTCTTCATCTTCCTCAAAAACTTATGCTTGAATAACCTTTAAAATATTTGCCAATGCATGCCCTTGGAAGGCTGTTATCACAAAACACTGTCCCTTCCAGACAGAACTGAGTCTTCACAGACCACAATTCAGTCTGAGCACTAGCATGCCACAATTAGAAAGCATGAATTCCAGCTGCATGTGGCCAAAAAAACCCAAGAATAAGGATGGAACAAACATAGGTCTGCTTGTCTTTGTGGGGAGGAAGTGTCCTGACACATCAACACACTCGACTGTAAAAATGTATCAGCTGCTCTGAGATTTTTTGCTCTTGGCAAACAATGAAAAAAATCCAGCTCTCCACACCCCTGCCCACAGCAGCAATATTAGCAAAATAAAAGAGTTCTTTGTACAATATATAGAATTCTTATATTGCATGCATTTTTAAACTGGAAAACTCTGTGGTAGAAAACATGTGTTCTACTCATGTTTTAATTAGAGAATTCCATTGCACATTTCATCTTAAATCAAGAAAAAAAGTTCTAACTTTTTTTTATTCACTGAGCCCCAGCTCCACTATACCACTGCTGCTAGTACAATGGTGTACAGAGTGTTTTTGTTGCTCATGTGCATCCCTGATCTACCAGCATTTTTATCAAATTGAGCTATAGGTGGTTATCCACTTTTTGACAGATCACATTCAAATTCATTCCTTCCCCACTGCCTCCATTTCCTTGTATATTATGGAGGGAAATATATGATAACCTGGCAAGTTTCTCTCCCCTTCACCACCAAGTCTGAACATTAAAAAAACATTAAAACATAAGCTTCAAAGAAGCACTCTCAATTTTAATATCTGAAAGGAGAAGAAATAATTAAGCAATGATATAACAGCATGATATTATAGCATGATAATAATTCCCCCAGGCCTTTCAGTGATTTCTAAGCCTCACTATAAATAAGAAGAAAACAAATAATGAAGCTTTAGTTTTGCACTCTATTTTCTGTTTTATAACTGGTGTTTGTGTGACTGAAAATAAATGTACTATAAGCAAAGAACAAAAGGAGCAGTTTGGAGATACAGGAGGTATCCAATTTAAAACTATATTTTACCTGAGCATATATGTTATTAGATGGAAAGATTTTCAAGGCCAGAGCCTAATACTATGTTAATTTATTTAAAAGCATTTTAATGATACTTGTTTCTCCATGAATATGCTAAGAATTCACATAGCCTCGTATTTCTATTTTCATATATCTACCAAGAAAGAAAGAAATTCTTATGTGTCTTCCTGCAAATGCAGATCCAAATCACCATTCTCCTATGGTACGACTGCAGGGTTCTATTGTAATGCATGGAAGGACAAGCCAAATTGAAGGCAGGAAGTATTGATTCATTATATAAGAATCCGGAAGAACTACAATTATAGCATAACACCCAAATTAATAATATCAGCTGACACAATGTCCACGTTCTCATCCTCTACATGCCTGTTGCTCTTTTGGCATCCTTCTTCCAATGTTTAATAGTGAAGCATGATGAAAGGCCCTGTTACCACCTTGTTTGGCCTTGAACAGGTCCTTGGGATTTAAAGAAAGCATCCTCATTTTACCCTGGGTAATCCATTTTGATAACATGCATTCAGGAGGGCTTTTAGTTTCAGCCTCTTGTTTAGCCCATCATAGGACTAAAATTTTGTTGAATAATTGAACCAGACATTGAATTTCTTCTGTTTGCTTCTCTTTAGGCAGTGAGTTATGTTCTCCTGTTTTTCATAGTTACTGGGAACATGAGCAAAAGATAACATGCAAAGCTAAAACATTGTAGCTTTTGCTCATATACAGCCTAGTTAAATCCTCCTAATTTATTTATTTATACCTGTTAACCTAAAATTAATTGGCTTGAAACTTATGAGGGATCCTTACTGTTGCTGAAACTGAGTGATTAGCAATGCCATTATCTCATTAGTAGATGATTTGACTAAACTACAGCTGCCAGTGGTTGGTTTAATTCAAAAACAGCCATGTCCAACTGCTTCCTTGCCAATAACAATAAAATAAAATAAAATACTAATACCAATACCACCTTCACCACCAACAACAACAACAACAACCCCCCAATGGAGCAGTACCTTGATGCAGTTGGGGAGGGGCTTGCATGTTTGCAAGAACCAGACTAAATCTGGTCCACACTCCATTAAATATGGTGAAAAGTCATAATTCTAATCCCATACGGGCTCAGTTGTTGCCCAGATTAACAATGATCTCGATGAATGCTATGGCTCCTGGGCATCTATTGAAAAATGTACTACAGGGCTCAACTCCCTCTGCTAGGCAACCAGGGCATGGAGTTGATGAGTTACTGGAAGGCGTAAAAAATCCAGAAGAATCTGGATGAAGGGAAGAAAACTATTCAATTATGGAAGCCTATTATCAGTCTGAGCCATCAAACGTGGATTCCAAAAATGCATCTACTAAATTTGGAAAGAAAATCACCCAGATTTGGAAACTGGTGAGAAAAGACTAATGGACCAGTGATGTGTTATTTTGCAACACAAGTTCTTCACTGAACTTGAATTACAAAAGATTGAAAGCAGCTCAGTGCAAGATCCAGACCAGAGGATAGTTTATAAGGCAGCAAATTCACTAATAGAGAAGCAAGTAGTGGAGGAAAGAGAGGAGACCAATAGAGCTACTATGAAACCCAAAACAACAACTGGAAAAGTTCTTGTAGCACAATTGGCCAGTGTAGAATTAGTTGAAAGGATTAAAGTTCAAATGAAAATGGCAGAAAGAGTCCAACTGCCAAAACTGAACCAAGAAAATTTGGCCAAAATTTTGAAGAAAGTGAATGAAGATGTACAATGTATCCCAACAGAAACATTAGCTCAAATGAATCAGCTAATGTATACAGCAGCTTACGTTACCACTGAAGAACTGGGTTTGAAAGTCCAAAAGAGTCAATGGTTTAAAAAAGGAAAACCAAAATGGAAAATTCGCTTGGAGTTGAAAATTAAAAGCATTCAATCTGATTTGAGTAATCTGAAGAATTTAAGACAAGGAAATTAAAAGATAGGAAGATCAAAGGTAGACTGAGCAACAAGGGAATTTCAGTTATAATTGAAGAGGTGAAAAAAAAGAGTTGTGGCCATTGCAGAAAAGATCAAGCGATATTGACATCCAAGTAATGCAGTTTCAGCAAAATTCACAGTTTAGAGTTTATTTATTTATTTACATTTATACCCCACATTTATCCAAGGACTCAGGGTGGCTTATAATTTAAAATAATTAAAAACATATTACTTACAATAAGAATTAAAATTAAAAGTTAAAAGATTAAACAGTTAAAACAGTTAAAAAACAACAGGGAGAGAGGTGAGGTATTAACCAACATTATTTCTACAAGACCCTTGAAAACGGGTGTGAAGCCAGCACAATCAAAAAGCCTAAAAAAGAAAGCATTCTGAAAATGCAATATGGATCAAGCAGATTGAAAATCTAGCAAAAGCATCCAAAGTGGAAGATTTTCAGATAACAAAAGAATCCATACAAGAACAAGCTAAGGAGATTAAAAACTGGAGTGCTCCTGGTTTAGATGAATTCCATGGATTCTGGCTAAAAATGCTTACATGCAAGATTGGCAAACCAAATGAATCAGGTTTTGGAAACACCAGCAGGTGAAAAATGGTTAACAACTGGAAGGACACTGCTAATTCAGAAAGATAAAGGAAAAGGAAATGAGCCTTGAAACTACAGGCCAATAACTTGTCTACCAACAACTTACAAATTACTCACAGGCATAATTGCAAATTTTTGAGAAACAACAATTTGTTGCTTGTAGAGCAGAAAGGGTGCTGCAAAAACTCCAGAGAAACCAAAGATCAGCTATTTATTGACAAATTAGTTTTGAAGAATTCAAAGAAAAGGAGAACAAATTTGTTTATGGCTTGGATCGACTATAAAAAGGCATCTGATTCAGTTCCACACAGCTGGACTGAGAAATGCCTTGACATTTTTTGAATTTAGCAGCAACATTCAAACTTTCATGAAGGCTTCAATGAAGCTACGGTGAGTAAAGTTAATGGCTTGTGGAGAAGAATTTGGTGAAGTTGAAATTAAGCACGGAATTTTTCAAGGTGACTTACTATAACCTTTGCTATTTGTGCTATCAATGGCACCACTGACTATTCTAAATAGAACAAACTCTGGATATGAATTGGCTAAGAATGGACTGAAGGTTTCATATTTGCTCTATATGGATTATCTAAAATTGTTTGGAAAGACAAGAGCTGAATTAAATACACTGCTGGAAACTACAAATACATTTAGTAAAGACATTGGAATGCAATTTGGAATTAATAAGTGTGCAACAATTACTGTTAAGACAGGCAAAATTGTCAAAGGTGATGGATTTGAGTTAGATAATGAATCCATAATTATCACTGCTAAAATGTCAAATCAAAGACAAAAATACAGTCAAACCTTGCATAAAGAGTGCTTCACTTAAAGAGTAACTCACTTAAAGAGCAGAATTTTCTCTGAATATTCACTTCACTTAACAAATAAAACCAACCAAAAACTTGCTTAACAACTAAATTGGGGTTTACAATCCTCTCCACCAGAAGTCACAATTGGTCACTTACAATGGTGTTTCACTTAAAGAGCAAACTTGCTTAAAGAGCAATCCTGTGGAACACATCATGCTCTTTTAGCGAGGTACAACTGTAAGTCGCTTAAAGAGCAGACTTTTCTCTGAATGTTCACTTCATTTAACCAATAAAACCAACCAAAAACTCTCATAACAAATAAATCGGGGTTCACAATACACACACACACACACACACGCACACACAATTGGTCACTTACAATGGTGTTTCGCTTAAAGAGCAAACTCACTTAAAGAGCAATCCTGTGGAACACATTATGCTATTTAAGCGAGGTACAACTGTATTGTATTCTTTGATATTCTTCAAAGAAATTCATTGCTACCAATTCTGAATTTCACTGTTTTTGCTCTTGGTGGAGATTGGATTCAACTGGACAAGTTATAGGATAGGAAAATCTCCTAGATGGGTGGGGTATACATTTAATTAATTAATTAATTAATTAATGCCATGTGTCAAGGTCCAGGTGGTCAAGATACAAGTTACAGAGATAGCCGTTATAGAGAGGTTGACTTTCTATTGTGTATATATGGTGTATGCCTGATATATTAAATTTAGGTCAACTTAGGGAGATGGTCAATGTAAGGAGGTGGTCAATTATGAAGGTCTTACTGTAATTAAATTACTCAAAAAAATCTTGTTGTGTAGATTCCCCCCACCCTTCCCCTCTCATACAGAATCAGTCAGGGAAAGGGGAACTCAAATGCGGAGTTTTGAAAGATTATACCCAGAGACCACTATAAGTTTGTATTATGACTGAGTTGAGCAGGAGGGATGTCTGGAAGGTAATGGAATCAATATTATACTTGAAATAAAGCATGAAATGAAAACAGCAGTTGGATTTCCATTCAAAGAGAAAGAAATAAAGAAACAGCAAAATAATTATAACTTATTCAACTCATCAGAAAACCTTCAGTTAATTTGTGTGGGATATTGTGGTTCTGTATCCAAACTTCAAAATGCCAGGTCCAATATCACTACAGAATATTGTACCCATGTGACAGCAGGAATAAGAATACCAAGCTTTATATAGCAAAAGCCAGCCTACATGTTGACAACACCAGTGGCAGCAATCAAAATGGTCTACAGCAGGGTTTCTCAACCTTGGGGCCCAAGGTGTTCTTGGACTTCAGTTCCCAGAAGCGCAAGTCAATTCACCTGCTGATCAAGGCTTCTGTGAATTGAAGTGACAAGATGGGTGGTGTGTTGCCAAGCTGGCTAGCCATGCCTTATTGGGTCAGGTTCTTCAGGATCTCAGAGACAATAAGTACTCAGTGGCTGAAGAAACAAAGCTTTATCAGGTAAATCTTAAAACAAGAAACCAGCACATCAAACAACTAATATAGAACAAGAAACAGAAGCAAGCAAATGCATACCCAATAAGTATTCCTCCTCTTCAGCTGTCTGGAAGCCCAGGGAATCACCTGGGCCATCTAGGCTACAGGGCCAAGCCTCTCTTCTTTTATACCCTCAGCTAAAGGTATTGTATCATCCTCCTTGGTTCTATGCCTTTGCCTAAGACAGTGATGGCAAACCTTGGAAATTCAAGTGTTGTTGGACTGCAATGTCTGAAGTGCCAAGGTTGGCCATCATTGGCCTAACAGATGTGAAGATATCTCCAAATCCAAACAATGGCATGGCTAATTGGACTAATTGGCATAACATCCTTGCAGTATACTGAGTCAAGTATACTAATTGGCATAACATCCTTGCAGTATACTCCTTAGTCAAGTATACTGAGCTGGCACAACATCCAAGCAAGTATGAGCTAAGGATGGTGGGAGTGTCACTGTGACCCACCTGGTGCCTATCCTATTTTACCAAGAACTCATTCCAGCGTATCTTGAAGGGAAAAAAGCCAATAGCCTTGCAGCTGTGTTTAACCTAAACATTTTAGAGCAGTGATGGTGAACCTTGGGACTCCAGATGTTCTTGAACTCCAATTCCCAGAAGCCCTGATCAGCAGGAGTGCAGACTTGGGTTTCTGGTAATCGAATTCCAAGAACACCTGGAGTGCCAAGGTTCGCCATCAGAGGAACAAAGCACTAATTAACATTCCTTTCCTATAAAGCAGGTCAAGTCAATTTCTTATTACAGGTACATATAACTTAAACATTTCCAGAGCTTGAGGGGAGAACAATGACAGTGCTGTAGCATTCCTCAAGATTATAAAGTTCTTTCAAAAAGCTCATCATCCTGGTCACGCTAGGTGGAATAGGCATGAAAGCTCTGCTAATATCAAGTACTGTAAGATCATTCTCAGCAGTGGTGGGATGTCAAAAATTTTACTACCCCACCGTGATGTCATCATAGTGTGGGCGGAGTTAACATCATGATGTCATGATGTGGGCAGGGCCAAAGAATTTAAAAATAAAATAAAATAAAAATAAGCACACACACACACCCCTCAAACCACCCACCCACCCACAACATAAACCCGTAAATAAATTAAATAAATAAAATAAAAATTACATTAAAATATACCCACCCACCCCAAACATAAATCTGTGTTTATGGTACTGTGGTAGTATGTCAATATAGGTAAGGGTATTAAATACACATTAAAATACACACAGACACACCACATCCAAAGGTGAGTCACTTACCCTGGGGAGCAGGCTATAGGGAGCTTCAGGCTAGCAGCTTCTCTTCCTCCTCCCTGCTTGGGAGGACAGCAAGGAGGCTGTGCATACACGCCAAGCACTGTAGGCGTGCATGCACAGTGGGGGAACCAGTGAAAAGGTGAGCCCCGAAGGTGGTTCCCCCCAAAAGCTGCTACTGGTTCTCCGGGACACTGGAAAAAGTTACTACCAGTTCTGGAGAACTGGTGAGAACCTGTTACATCCCATCACTGATTCTCAGCCATAAACAAGCAAAAACAATAATTTCACAGTTTAAATGTATGAGAGTCTGAATATTTGCTTTCTGTGCTTTTTAAAATACATTGTTTTGTTCTGCTGTACGGGAGTGCAGCTATAATCAAAGTAAACATTTTGAAACTGTAAGTTCATACAGAGCTTGGAATATTTCCGGCCTTAAATAACCATTTGCTGAATGTTCTGGCAGACTGATGACAACATTTTAAGCTAACAAATGACACTTGGCTGTCTGAGACAGCAATTTGTACTCAGACAACAAGGACAGTTGTAGCACAAGCAACAACAATAAAGAATCAACTTTCTACAGCTTCCCTATCTACTGATGACATGTCTTACTCACTTCAAAGTGACCAGGTAAAGGACTTTCTTACCACCTTGTTCACATCTTTTTCCAGGTAGGTTGAAAAAGGGGTATCAGGATGGAGATTGAATTTTATATAATTTGTGTGCAGCTTGTACACTGTTTTAACTTTTTATGATTTTCAGAGTTAAACATTAAGTTTTAAGTATAAATACCATTAATATAGATTATCCTATGTTTTAACCTTGATGTAAGCCGCTCAGAGTCGGGTTCACCCGATTGGGGCAGGGTAGCAAATGCAATAAATAATAATAATAATAAGTAGATCCTACAGCTGTAGACACTATATAAACAATTGTACTGAAGCAACATTTATGCACAAAGTGAGTCGTGCCCCCCCCCCATGTTGAAATCACTTTCCTCCCTGTGTAACCATCCAAGTGTACAAGGGTATGCTGCAGTTATTATTTGTTCTCCAAAATAGCAACAGGAACAAAGTGATATGATATATGATAGTACATACCGTAGAATTCTTATCAGGCTGCTTCTCTACAGAGTCACTAATGCCCTTATTCAAGCAAGTAGTTTAATGGACCTACTTGCTGTCAAAATCGGATTCCAGAAGTGACGTCATCACCATGAGCTTTTGTTTACCCATATGACCGGAAGTGACGTCATCACCATGTGCTTTTGTTTACCCATGTGACCGGAAGTGATGTCATCGCCACCATGTTTGTTTACCCACGTGTTCGTAAATGACATCACAGCCATGTGCACCAGAAATTACGTAGTACCTAATATTTTGAAATTCACCCTTTAGTTTGAGTCATACAACTTGAGGAAGTACTTTTAACAGAATTTGAGATTTATTACTGAATCAAGATACAGAGTTCTTTAACTTGTTCTCTCTTTGCATTTTTGGCAGCCTAAAATCCATCTCTTTTTCAAAGTATGCAGCTAAGAGTCATTAAGGACTGAAATACTCTGCACCTTTCCAACAGTTAAAGATGTTAGGTACTAAGTATTTGCCTAACTAGTTGTCTAGGATAGTATGCCTTAATGTAAAACAGCTGTACCTCCTTAAGGGCTGTGCAATTGTAGCAGCACAGGTGTAGCTTACTGATTAGGTAACTCCAAGACTTTGCTTAAAGCCAGGCCACCAGGCCGCCGATCTCCTGTCTCATTCTTGATTCCTGATCCCGAAGGTTTCTGCCTGGTTTTTGTGGACTGTTGTTTGCCTTGCTTGGATCCTTGCTTCTAGAATTCCATCCTCGTCTTGCTCCAGGCCCTGAGGGTTCTCTGTCATGTCTGATCACCTGACATCTAACTCATTTGGACTATACTTTCATCATCCTGCTTTTCTGGTTTGACTTGGACTCTGGACTGAGATTCAGTTACTGTTCAGCCTGTTACCTGATTGTCCTGGGCCTTGGTGCTCATGTCAGTCACCCATGTCCTGGACTCTGACATCAGCAAAAGCAAGGGAAGCAAGAAACAAATTGTAAGATGGGCAGACCTTGCCCCAAAGGCAGAAAAAGGACTTTACCAACCAAGTTAGTCACAAAAGGCGATCACATTAGGCTGTACAGACACCTCACACTGATATCCAGAGTTGGTTCATCCAAGATTGCTGTTATCACAACATATTTAACATACTGTATCTGACTTTTTTAACTGATTTACTGTGCTTTTGGATTTTTATTCTTTACTTACTTAATTCTTGGACTGGCTTAATTTGGACTGTTTTGGACACTAGAGTTGAATTTCCTGAACATAATCACATTTTAGTAAGCTTATGTTTAGTGACTGAGGGAATAAACCCACCTCCAGAACAGGTCAGGATATATTATATATACAGTAGTTGATTTTATACACAACTTGCATTATATGGTGGGTGTCTCATTAGAATATTTAAATCTAAGTCTTTGATTTTGATCTCTATCTCTCCTCTGTCTCAAACAGGAAGAAAGAGATACACTGCAAATATGCAGCAATTGAGATAAAATTCCTGTTATCTTTTTTGGCTAATCACCATAGAAACCTGTACAGTATTTGTTTGATTAAAATTGGAAGCACTCAAGATACTCTAAATCATCTTAGGATTTAGAACTGAACAGATTCTTAGAGGCATTATATTGCATCTCCATATTTTTGACCAATAACCTTTACAGATATGTTAGTGGGGTGAATTACATAAATAAATACTATGTTCTCCTTTAATGGCTTCAAACTGTATTCTGTTTTTAAATAACAGTTTATCAGACCTGAAATCCAATTTAAGAATATTTCTATTTCATGGACATTTCATTCCTTCTGTTTTGTTTGAAACAGATGAAGGTTATCATTTTCCTTCATCTATCTGTTGTTATGATGAACCTAATTGCATATTTTGATCTGCTAATAAAGATGAGGAATGAATGGCTTCTCATCTGAAATATTATTTGAGTACAGTAAGTCTGAAAATAGAGAGAAAGGAATGTGTATTCAATATTAAGTTTGGTATTATCAGGATTTGTGCCTCTACAGAGGCATCTATTTAATAAACTCTTGCAGTGACATTTTTGGGGAGGGGGATTGGATAAATAGCATCCACTTACAGAATAGAAAAGATTATTTGATTCCACGGTTAGATGAAAGTGGTAGTATCCATTATACATATACTGTATCTAAATTTGATTTACAATTACATAACCTGAAGCAGAAAGCAACCACTGATTATCTAGAGTAGACCTTGATGAAATTCTTAGTTATTCTCTGGTTGTGTGACTTTACTTGTGACTAGGAATTCGGTCAGGGGTTGTTAATTCAAGACTATTTCTTGCTTCATATTATGCCATTGTACTTAACCTGACATAAATATTGTTGGATTATTATGTACTTCAACTGTCTATGTGTAAATTAATAATATTTGTGTATACATAGACACACAAATAGAATATTATTACCACTAAATAGTTATAAAGCATTGACTGTAAAAGGATGTTAAAATGTTGTGTGCAGGCTCACCATGCAATAGGGAAAATACAAAAGAAAACGGAGTTGTAATGGTAATAACCTGTTTAGAGAGGATTTGACAGTAGAATGGGACAAATCCAACTAGAGTAATTCTTTTGTGTGTGTTTCTTTGAAATAAAATTAAAAAAACTGACAAGCAACAGGAAAGACATGCATAACAGTACAAGAAGACCATTAATAAGAGGGCAATGAAATTAATTCATATTCATTAGTATGCCATAGTTAAGCTTGCTAGGATAAAGCAGCTTGAATAATTCACTATGAAGAGCTAAATATAGTCCAGATTTTATTGGAGAGTGATGAGAAAACCAAAAAAAATTCCACATAGGTGATAAATAGCAATCAAAGTGCCAATACTATGGCCTTTCAATAACTGTAGGTGGGACTACATAAGAACAGTCTATTAATACGACTCCCACACTGCTTTTCTTCATCCTCTCTTTAAAAATCAGTTTTCAGATGCCACCTCCACTCAGAATTTTAGGAAAACATTAAAAACTATATTATTTAAAACATTCTTCCCATGGATACGGTTGGATGATATGAATGAATTCAATAAGAATGTTAATTAATTTCAAGCTGTCACTGTGCATTGCTGTTGCACTGGTATTTTATTTGTTAGATTGTGGGCTAAGGGGTGGGTTATTGTTTATTTCAATTTGGATTAGATTGTTGGATAGTATAGCTGTAATTGGCCATCCAGAGCTCATCACTAAGTTGGGAAAGATATAAAAGTTGTAAATAAATGCACAGTAAAGGTAAAGGTCACCCTTTCTTGAAAGCCAGTCATATCCAACTGTATGGTTCAGTGCTCATCTCTGTTTCATTGCCAAAGAGACAGTGTTATTTGCTTCTGAAGATGTTACCATTGTCATGTGGCAGGCATGACTAGACACCAGAGCACACGGAATGCTGTTTACCTTCCCACTAAAGTGGTCCCTATTTATCTACTTGCAATTTCTTGCTTTAGAACTGCTAGGTTGGCAGGAGCTGGGATAGAGACAGGCGCTCATTCCATCATGCAGTATTCAGGTCTTGAACTACTGACATGCCGATCTTCCAGCTAACAAGGCTAGCTTCTTATTCTGTATTAAATCTCACCTTTTTAAAATAACCATCAGTTACAGAAATGTAGGTTGACATAACTTTAATATACATCTCAAAATAAACTTGCTTTATGCAAATAGATAATTTTCATGTACAGTTGTACCTCGCTTAAAGAGCATAATGAGTTCCACAGGATTGCTCTTTAAGCAAGTTTGCTCTTTAAGCGAAACATCATTGCAAATGACCGATTGTGGGGGGGATTGCGAACCCCGATTTATTTGTTAAGCGAGTTTTTGATTGGTTTTAGTTGTTAAGTGAAGCGAACATTCAGAGAAAATTCTGCTCTTTAAGCAAGTTACTCTTTAAGTGAGGCGCTCTTTATGTGAGGTTTGACTGTATATTTATGGAATCTACATTTTTCTTCTTCTTTTGTATTTGCAACAAACCACCTGGTTACACACAACATCGCTATATTGGATATTCCAATAATCTGCTCTCCCATTTTCAACCCCACTTCTCTGCTTTCAAAATATATAGGAAAGTAGGATAAAGATAAAGGTTGCCCTTGCTCGAAAGGGAGTAGTATCTGACTCTATGGCTCAGTGCTCATTTCTGTTTACAACCAAAGAGCCTGCGTTGTCTTCATCTGCAGACGTTTCCATATGTGGGAAGGTGGCAGGCATGCCTCAACACCAGAGTGCATGAAATGCTGTTTACCTTCCCACCAAAGTGGCACCTATTTATCTACTTGCAATTTCTAGCTTGGCAGGAGCTGGGACAGAGATGAGAGCCCACCCCATTGTGCAGCACTCGGGCCTTGAACTGCTGCCATGCCAACCTTCTAGTTGCCAAGTTCCGCTTCTTAACTACTCAGCTACAACAGTCCCATTACATAGGGAAGTACAAATAGATAAATGATGATGGCTAAGGGAGCTTTAAAATCCTGGAAAGCTACAAAAGCAAAAGTTTGGCAACATGCTTCTTTATTCATTTATTCCAGCTCCTTCCGGATCTTGTAAGTGCAATTGAACATGTGGTAGCCACGAAGAAAGGCTCTATTAAATTTTTTACTGCATAAAGTGTAAGCACTAACTTCAAAAAGAAAAAAAGGCCAATAAAATGCTGCCAAAGGGTATGATATAAATTCAAATCTAATTTATGCTACGTATGGGTTTGCCATCACCGTCACACGATGCAAATGTTCTCACCATATGTAATAAAAGGGGGGATTCCTTCTGTGTTCATCCTACAGGATGTCTGGTCCTTGGTAAAATGAAGTTTATAATTCCTCTTCATCAACAAGCTTAAAATATTTGTTCTTTAATACAAGTGCAGATGGAGGATAAAGCAGTTCCTGTTAAATCCCCACTGCTATCCTGTTAGCACATTTTCCACTACTACCGCCCACTATTTTCTAACAACAAATCTGCCTGCATTACAGTTTAAGAAATTTTCTTCAATTAACCTCTCTCCAATGTTACTTCTAGCAACAAATGCCTTGGTATTTGTAATTGCTTTTCTGCATCCTTTCTCCACAGTGCCTGTAGAGTGAAATGCTGATTTTGTAATTACTGATATGCTGAAATTATTATTCCTAGCTCCCCTTATTCTTGTGTTGCTTCAAAACCCACAAGTGTCCACTTCTTAAATTCTTGAGGATTCATAAATAACTACATAACTTTAATTGTTAACGAAGGCTCTGGGGAAACATACATATAATAACTATTAGCACTGAATGGAGACTCCTGAGTGCTCAGTTATGCATGCTTAAAGTCATTGTTAATAAATTCTCTAGCACTTTCAGTGCATAAACAAAGTGCTTTACATGACATTTATTTCATTTATCCTCACAAGCCTTCCATGTAAAGTATATTAAGGCAGGGGTGGGATAGGGTGGAGAAAAAGAGTTATGCCCATTTTACATTTAAATGTATTAATCCTCAACTTTGCACTTAGTGCCTGATTTTTGTTGTTGTTGTTCAGTCGCACAGTCGATTCCGACCCTCTGCGACCCCATGGACCACTGTCCAACAGGCACTCTGTGCCCATTGTCTCTACAGTACCATCTAGCCATCTCATCTTGGGCCGTCCCCTTCTTCTTTTGCCCTCGACCCTTCCAAGCATCAAGGCTTTCTCAAGTAAATCCTCTCTTCTCATTTGATGTCCAAAGTACTTCAGCTTCATCTTTACTATTTGACCTTCTAAGGAGCAGTCAGGGTTGAGTTCTTCTAAGATCGACCTATTTGTTCTCCTCGCTGTCCAGGGGACTCTCAAAACCCTTCTCCAACACCACATCTCAAAGGCATCTATTTTTCTGCGCTCAGCTTTCCTAATGGTCCAGCTCTCACAACCATACATTGCCACAGGGAATACCATTGCTTTGACTATGCGAATTTTTGTTTGGAATGTGATGTCTCTACTTTTCACTATGCTCCCCAGGTTTCTCATCACTTGCCTCCCAAGAATCAGTCACCTTTTTATTTCATGGCTGCAATCACCATCTGCAGTGAGCTTTGATCCTAGGAAAGTAAAATATGTCACTGCTTCTACTTCTTCCCCATCTATTTTCCAGGGACTGATAGGGCCTGTTGCCATTATCTTGGTTTTCTTGATATTGAGTCTCAAGCCAGCTTTTTCACTTTCTTCTTTCAACCTAATCAGGAGCTTCTTTAGCTCCTCCTCAATTTCTGCCATTAGGGTGGTATCATCTGCAAATCTCAAATTGTTGATGTTTCTTCCAGCAATTTTGATCCCAAATTGTGACTCCTCCATCCCTGCATTGCGCATTATGTGTTCTGTGTATAAGTTGAATAAGCAGGGTGACAAAATGCAGCCTTGTCTTACTCCTTTTCCTATTCCAAACCACTCCGTCATTCCATTTTCTGTCCTAACTGTTGCCTCTTGATTCATGTACAGATTTCTCACTCATTTATTCTTTGCCATTGAGGAAATTATTTATTTATTACATTTCTATATCGCCCATTTGGGTGGTATTTCACTATGGGCAGTGTACAAGCAGATATCAAATTACATGACAGAACACACAACAAATCAAAATAGACAACCAACAAATACGTCTCAAAATAAAATAGAATAGAATAAAATAGAATAGAATGGTCGGGCGGCCGCGGCGACTGCCGTGGCCGCGCGCTTTGCCCCAGTGCCTGCCGAAGAGACGGGCCTGGGCACGAGCGCAGGGGGCGTGGTTAAGCGCTGCCCTTATAAGGGTGGCGCGCTCCCTGCGCTCGTTCGCCAGTCCCGTCTGACAGGCAAGCGAGCGGCTGGGTTTTTCCCCCCTTTTAGCTTTGCGGCGCTGGTCTGGGCTTGCCTCCCTTCGTCCTCTGCTCTTCTCCGGACGGGGGTTTAATCCTCGAGGCTTTTGGGCTGTCCTTCCTCCCCTTTAAGGGCTGTCTGGCTCTGTCTCGGCCTCTCAATCTTGCCCTTGCCGGTGGCGGTCGCCATTTGCGGAGTCCAGGAGTGGCGCCCGCCATTTTGTGGTCTGCCCCTGGTAGTTTTTAGGCAGCGGTTTGCCCGGCCTTGGTGGCCTGGCGTTGGCTGCGACTGCGGGGAGGGACGTTCACTGCCTTGGTGGTCCCCTTTAGCCTCCTTGTTTCCCTTCGGGGGGGATTCTGGGCGCATTTTTGGTGGCATCCGCCATTTTGTGCCTTCTCCTGGCCATCCTATTTCAATTGGCTTCCCCGGCCTTTCGGCTGCAGGGGTTCCCAGGCCTTTCTGCTGCGGGGGTCAGTCTTGCTCCGGAGGGATCAAGGTTGCCTCCTCCCGGGCTTTAGGTCCTTTGTTATTTCTGAGGCTATTTGTTTGGGGGTGTGTTCCTTATTTGTTTCTGACTTGCCATGGCTCCTAAGAAGCAGGCCGTGCCTTGCCCTTGCCGCCTCCCCCATAGGGCTACTGCCGTAGGGGTACCCAGCCGCTGCGCCCAGGGGCCGGACGGGGCCCCTGTTACCCCCGCGGCCCTCCTCGACCGTGTGGTGGCCTTGGAACGGGCCGCTGGCCTGAACTTAGCGCCAGATGGCCGGCGGTCGGCCCAGAGGGCCGCGCATGCGGTGGCCGGGCCGGCTAACTCCGACTGGAGTGAGCTGGTCACGGTTCTCCAGCAGCGGATTTCGCAGCTGGAGGCGACTCTGCTGCCGCTCCGGCCCACCTACGCTCCAGCACTGGACAGGGAGGCGGGCCGGATCGGCGATCCTCCTCCCCCGGCCGACGCGGAACTGGAGGCTGGGCTCAGTGGTGTCCGACCGGTCCTCGTCGCTCCGGCTGTTCCGGCGACTTGCGCCGGTGGTGAGTATGACGGCGAGCCTAGTCCAATTGCCCCTGCTGTGCCGCAGCAGCTGCCTCCAGTTGTTCCGCAGCCGCCCCCGGTAGCCGCGCACTTGCCCACTGTTGCACCGCACCTTCTGGTGCAATGGCCTTGGCCGTGCCAGCAGACGCCGGCCATGGTGTCGCCTTGGCCGGCGGCTGCGCCAAGGCTGCCGTGGTTGCCCCCGGCGCCACCGGTGCAGGGACCGGCACCCTCGTGGCCGGTGGCTGCTCCGTCGGGGACTGCTCTGCCCCCGCCGGTGCAGCCGGTGCCCGCCACGTGGCGGGCACCCTACCCGCCGCCCCCGGTTCCTTCGCCTTTTGGCACCCCTGCTGTCACTGCACCGGGTTGGCCTTGCTTTGCCTTTGGGGACACCGGGTATAATTCGGTGCCCCGGTTTGCCATGCCGTACGGCAACCAATCGTTGCCGCTGGGCGATCACTTGCTACCCGCCACCCGGGATAAGATCCTCCGCGGGGAGTACGTCGATTTCTTCTCCCTCCTCAATCGTGACTCCACGAAGGAGGAGAAGGAGAAGGCGGACGATGCGGACAAAGAGAGGGCCAAGAGGAAGAAGCCTCCCCGCACTTGGGCCAATTGGCTTCCAGGTTTCCTCATATACGCCGGTGTTTTGTCCAGGGCGTTTCCCCAGCTAGCGGTGTCCCTCTTCCAGTACCTTGATATTATCTACAGGGCTTATGTGGACTTCCCGGGGCAGGCATGGCTGGCGTATGACGAAGAATTTCGTATGCGCGTGGCCATACGCCCCGGTATGCGCTGGGATGAGATGCACTCCGCGCTCTGGATGCAGCTCATGACCCCGACCCGCCCGGCCCTTGGTGAGAGGTACGATTGCGGGCACCTGATTCAGCGCCCTACTCCCTCCCAGGTACCCCGCCAGTCGGCGGGGCAGGCGATTCCGGCCCACCTGCTGTGCTGGGAGTACTCCGCTTCAGGTCGCTGCACCAAGAAGCAGTGCAAGTTCAAGCACGAGTGCTCGATTTGCGCGGGCGCCCACCCCGCCACCTCCTGTTTCCGAGGGGGGGCGGGCCGGGGCCAGGGCAAGGACCAGCAAGGGGCAAAGCGGGCCGGGGCTGACAACGCCCCTGGCAAAGGGCCCCAGCCCAATTAGGGTCGAAATCCTGGACCGTCTGCTGCGGGAGTATCCTTCGCCCACTGACGCCAAGTACCTTTCCGAGGGTTTTACCTTTGGCTTCCGTATCCCTGTAGTGGGAGCGCGGGGACCTCAGGACGCGCCCAACCTGAGATCTCTGGTGGGTATGGAGTCAGTGGCCAGAGCACAAATTTTTAAGGAGGTAGCGGCAGGCAGGGTGGCGGGCCCTTTCGACAGCCCACCGTACCCCAACCTTAAAGTTTCCCCGTTGGGATTAGTTCCGAAAAAGGCCCCGGGTGAGTTCAGGTTGATTCATCACCTGTCTTACCCTGCTGGGTCTTCTGTCAACGACGCTATTCCGGACGCTTTGTGCTCGGTCTGGTATACGTCTTTTGACGAGGCCGTCTGCATGGTCCGATCCTGCGGTCCGGGTGCACTCTTGGCCAAATGCAACATCAAGTCCGCGTTTCGGCTGTTGCCGGTGCACCCCGAAGACTTCGAGCTACTGGGCTTTCGTTTTGAGGGCCAGTATTTCGTGGACCGGGCCATGCCGTTCGGCTGTTCTATTTCCTGCGCCGCGTTTGAGCGCTTTAGTTCTTTCTTGCACTGGGCCTTAGTTAGGAAGGCAGGTTCTGACAGGGTCGCCCATTACCTGGATGATTTTCTTTTTGGGGGCCCCGCAGGTACTGGGGATTGCGTTCACCTGCTCCAGTCGTTTCAGCGCCTGGCGGAGGAGTTGGCTGTTCCGTTGGTGCCTGAGAAAACTGAGGGTCCGGCCACTACCCTCACTTTTCTAGGCATCGAATTGGACACGGTGGCCATGACCTCTCGCCTCCCCCTTGACAAGGTACAGTGCCTGGTTGACAGGATAGAGGCGCTCCTGCCCAAAAGAAAGGTCACCCTTCACGAATTGCAGGAGCTTCACGGGCATCTCAACTTTGCCTGTAGGGTGGTGGCCCCTGGCCGCGCCTTTGCTCGCCGTTTGTGCGACGCGATGGCCGGCCTGACCAAAAAGTTCCACAGGACTAGGCTGACCCGTGGGATGAGGGAGGATTTGGAGGTCTGGTTGGCGTTCCTTAGGGGCTTCAATGGGGTTTCCTTTTGGCGCTCTGACCTTTTCCTCTCTTCCAGTTTCCAGGTCCATTCCGACGCGTCGGGGTCTTGCGGTTTTGGCATCTATTTTGATGGCCGTTGGTGTGCTGGCACGTGGCCGCCACGCTGTCGGGACTCCAGCGTCGTGAGGGACCTGACTTTCCTGGAGTTCTTTCCCATCTGGGGGGCGATTAACATGTGGGGACATCACTGGGTAAACTCACCTTTTGGTGTGACAACGCGGCAGTTGTCCAAGTGGTCAACTCGCAGACGTCCCGCTCCCCCCGGGTTATGTCCTTAGTCAGGCCGTTTGTCCTGGCTGCGCTGAGACTTAACATCGTTTTTCGCGCACGCCACGTGCCGGGGGTGGACAATTCCATTGCTGATGCCCTGTCCCGCTTTCAGATGGCGCGGTTCAGGGCGTTGGCTCCCGGTGCCAGGGCACTTCCTTCGGAGTTGCCGGACGCGGTCTGGAACATTGGAGGGCCGAGGTGAATCGGGCCATTGGCCTTTCCCTATCTGGTCGCACACGCCATGCCTATCGCCTGGCGTGTGAGGCTTTTACCACCTTCAGAAGCCAGCAGGGTTTGCTGGAGGTCTGGCCGCTTCCGGTGGACCATGTGCTGCAGTTCATGGTCCATTTGCGGCGGTCTGGCCTCGCGCCACGAACCATCAAGGGGCGGCTGTCAGCCTTGGCCTTTGCCGCCCGGGCGAACGGTGTCCCCGACACTCTTGGCGATTTTCGCATCCGCCGGGTGTTGGAGGGATGGTCGAGGGAGCGTGGCCACCGCCCGGGCGCCCGCCAGCCGGTGTCGCCGGCGGTGCTGCGGCGTTTGGCCGCAGCCTGGCCACGCCATTGCACGGATGGGTTTGAGGCGGCCTTGTTTCACGCCGCTTCTTCTGTTGCATTTTTCGCGGCCCTCCGGGTGGGGGAATTGGTGGTAGCGTCCCGTGGGGACGTGTCCGGCTGTGCGCTGCAGCTGGCTGATGTCGCGCTCACCGCGTCGTCGGTTTGGCTGACAGTCCGGATGTCCAAGACCGACCAGCTGGGCAGGGGTATTTCCTTACTGCTACTGCGCTGCAGTATAGCAGACATCTGTCCGGTGGGAGCGCTGGAGCGCTGCCTGGCCATACACCCCTCTGGTCCTCTGCCCCTTTTTATACACCGGGATGGGTCCCCATTAACCCGTTTTCAATTCTGGAGGGTTACAGGGGCGGCCTTGTCGGAGGTGGGGATCCCTGGTGCCCGTTATGGCACCCACTCATTCCGCATAGGGGCTGCTTCTACCGCGGCCTCTTTCGGGTATTCCGATGCGGATATCATGAGGATGGGGTGGTGGGGGTCCGCTTGCTTCCGTACGTATGTGCGACCGCTACTGTCATGACCTGCCTTGCTGCCGTTTGTTTTCTGTTTGTTTTCTTTCAGAGCTCTTCCCACGGAGTGACGTGGCCCAGGTTTGGATAGTCGGCCACAGCTATATTTACTGGGCCGCACGTTTTGCTGGAGCAGCTCCCTGCGGGATCCACCTCGGCTTGCGGCGATGGGCCTACCTCATCTGGCGGGGGATACGGGGCATGATGTGGGACCAGTTGATGCCTTTTATGATGTCCAACTGGCATGTGTTGCCCCCTGATATCCTCCTGGTGCACCTGGGTGGGAATGACCTGGGGCAGCGGATGGGGCTGGATTTATCTAGGGCCATTTGCAGGGATTTCCACATCTTGCACCAGCGTTGGCCGGCGACCAGGTTTATCTGGTCGAGTATGATACCGCGTGCCCGGTACAGGGGCGCGATGGATTACCGAGCCATGGATCGCGCGCGGCGTGGTATGAACCACGCTGTGGCGCGCTTCCTGCATACCTGGGGCCTGGGTACGGTGGTGGAGCATCCGCTATTCCGTATGGAGGAGGCGGACCACCTGTACAGGAATGACGGGGTGCACCCGTCACTGGATGGCCAGGTTGTCTTCCTGAGTGCTCTGCAGCATGGCCTGGTGACCGAGTTGTCGGTCTCGGGGGGGTGGGGCGGTGAGTAGTTTCACTCCCCCCGTGTGGCGGGTAGCACTGGTGTGGAATAAATTTGGTCCCAGGAGAACCGGGTAGGAACGTGTTTTGATTGGCCACTCTGTGAGTCTGATCAAAATGCGGACCGGGAACTTGGGTAACTGCCCAGCTCGGCAGCAGGCAGCCCCAATATAGAGTTTGCCCGGTGTTGGGTCAGAAGGAGATAACAACTGGTTACTTCTGACCGGGACAGTTAAATGATGTTCGGATATGGTTGTCCGATATCCAAGTTAAGTTTGTGAATGGATATCGTTGACCTCACCAGTGCTACTGCGGCCTTGCTGCAATAAGTTATTGTTAAGATGGTTAAAGTTAACCAAGTTGATCTCAAATAAAGTGGCCTAATTTTTCTACCAACATCACTGTGGTCAGTCTCTTTTGTGCGGGCATGTGGGGGCAATGGTCGGGCGGCCGCGGCGACTGTCGTGGCCGCGTGCTTTGCCCCAGTGCCTGCCGAAGAGACGGGCCTGGGCACGAGTGCAGGGGGCGTGGTTAAGTGATGCCCTTATAAGGGCGGCGCGCTCCCTGCGCTCGTTCGCCAGTCCCGTCTGACAGGCAAGCAAGCCCCGCCCTCCCTCCCTGGCAGCAGTGTGACTGTTTTTGGGTCGCTTCGGGGCCGGATGGGAATTTTTGCTTGAGACCTTGATTGGCCTGTGGGTCTCTTGGCGTTTTCGCCCATCCCACACTGCCTAAACAGGTGAGCTGGATTGGGTTTTTGGTCACTTTAGGGGGCGGGTAGCACTGGTGTGGAATAAATTTGGTCCCAGGAGAACCGGGTAGGAACGTGTTTTGATCGGCCACTCTGTGAGTCTGATCAAAATGCGGACCGGGAACTTGGGTAACTGCCCAGCTCAGCAGCAGGCAGCCCCAATATAGAGTTCGCCCGGTGTTGGGTCAGAAGGAGATAACAACTGGTTACTTCTGACCGGGACAGTTAAATGATGTTCGGATATGGTTGTCCGATATCCAAGTTAAGTTTGTGAATGGATATCGTTGACCTCACCAGTGCTACTGCGGCCTTGCTGCAATAAGTTATTGTTAAGATGGTTAAAGTTAACCAAGTTGATCTCAAATAAAGTGGCCCAATTTTTCTACCAACATCACTGTGGTCAGTCTCTTTTGTGCGGGCATGTGGGGGCAATAGAATAACTGGCATCTCAGGACATAGGGGATCAACCTGGTTGACTAATTTATAGCTAAATGGACAGCACCCTGAAAGGCCTCCTTGAACAAAAGAGTTTTTAATTGCTTTTAATTAAACTCAAGAGTGCCCATCTTCGGAGAATGGTACTTTTCAGCATTTATACCACATTTATGATTACCTAAATTTACCTAGATCCCTGTGGCACACCCTACTGTTGCACCCATGGGGCTAAAGTCACCTTACCTAGCTGCATCCTCTGGTTTCATTGTGGGGCTAGGTGAGTGGCACAGAGGACTGATGGAAACTAAATGAAGTCAGTGAGTAAGGATGAAATGCCAGGCAAGCAACACACACTTTGAAGCCAGTCCTTTATTATTATTATTATTTGGGGGGAGGTATCAACTGGGAGCCATATTCTTCTGGATTGGCCCTTTATGAAAAAGCAAATAAAAGGGTTTTTTAAAATATATATAACTGATTCAGCAAATCAGCAACAGTCTATACAGTTAAAAAAAACCATTTTACCTTTCCTGCTTTGTGTCATGCATGGGAAAGTGACTAATTTGCCAATATCCTGAAGAGACTTGCTTATTAGCCCACTTCAAGATATGGGCAGGAACCATTTCCATGTGAATGGTCAGGCTTTATTAGATCATTCTAATCAAGCTCAACTGTCCAAAAGTGCCTCCCCGGAAGCAATCTCTCTGCTGCTAGTGTAGCCATACCATTGGCTTCTTTGTACCATCTCCCCTCTTCACCTATGGCTTCATTGCTTTTTGTATTTGGAGGTAGTTCAGAAAGACAGATGATATTTTCCACAAACCAGCTAAAGGCCAAACTAAAACATTTACTGTGAATTGGGAGAAAGATGAGTCTTTATTTTCTAATTCTTTAACACCCTTTCAAACTGCCAATGATTTGACTCATTGATTAGTCATAATGATTTTCTCACAAAGCAGTTGACCAAAAGAGAAACTGCATATTTTAACTTTCATCTTGGCTCCTGTTAGAGAGACTTTCATTTTGAAAATCAAGAATTAAAGGTCTATTTGGAATCTGGACAGTTGACAATCTAGAATGGCCTTAGGTGGCATATCTAACATTTAGGTAAATCTTCAGTAAATAGGTAATATAACGAACCTACCAAAATGGCAATGTCTCCAATGTTCTGCTTCATAAACTGTTTTCAATGGTGTATTTTCTCTCTCTGTTGTTTCAATCTACATGTAGAACAAACCCTGAGAATAGAGGGGTTTAATTCTGATTAGGGAGTAAAAATTGGTGGAAGAAACATCTGTCATTTATGATACGCTGATAACATATTATTGGCAAAAAGCAGCAACAATGAATCCACTTTTGAGGAAGATCACAGAAGCATTACAGCTGAAGATAAAACAAAAATAATGACTATAGACAACATAAAAACTTTAATGTTGACAATGAAGAAATCAAGAGAGTTAAAGATTTTCTGTATCTTGAATTAATCTTCTGTCTAAATGGAGACTGCAACCAAGAAATCAAAAACAAACGATGACTTGGAAGGGCAGGTATAAGGGAACAGTAAAAGATACTCAAGAGCAAGGATGTGTTAATGGAGACTAAAGCCAAAATGGTCCATGTATGCATGTGAAAGCTGGACAATGCAGAAAGATTGCAGGGGGGAAATTGATTAATTCAAAATATGGTTTTAGAACAGAGCTTTATGGACATCATAGACTACAAGAATGATACATAAGTGGATCAAATCAGTCCTGATCTCCACCTAGAAGCAAAAATTACTAAACTGAGGCTATCATGCTTTGGGAGTGTCATGGGGAGATAAGACTCACTGGAAGAAACAATAATGCTGGTATAAGTTGAAGTTTCTAAGCAGCACCAGGGAACGGCACCGCAGATAGTGGGTTGTGAGGCCACGTTAATGTGCCTTGGTCCTGTGGGTCAGTTAGGAAGCCTTCTCAGTGATGGACAGCCAATTTTTTTACTACCACACTGTGGGCAGAGCCAACGTCATGACATCATGGGTGGAGCCAATGTCACGACATCATGGGCGGAGCCAACAATGTGAGCAGAGCCAAAGTAAAAAAAAAACAATAAAAATAAGTACACATAAAAATACAAATTAAATAGACATAAAAACACATAAAAATACACATTAAAAATAAATACACTTTAAACACACATTAAATAGACATAAAAACATAAAAATAAAAATTAAATGGACATAAAACACAAAAATACACATTAAATACACATAAAACACACAAAAATACACATTGAATACACATAAAACACATAAAAATACACATTAAAAATCAATACACATTAAATGTACATTAAAATATACCCACCCTCCCCTCACCCAAAGGTGAGTCACTTACCCTGGGGAGCAGGCTGTAGGGAGCTTCAGGCTAGCAGCTGCTCTTCCTCACCCCCACTTGGGAGGACAGCAAGGAGGCTGCCGAGGGCCTCAGCAGCAGCCACCGGTTCCTCCGTGGCTGCGTGTGGCCGTCCAATGCTCTGTGCTGCCACACTCCAAGCAGCAAATGGCTGCTTGGCTTGGCAGGCAGAGCACTGTAGGCACGCATGTGCAGTGGGAAAACTGGTGAAAAGGTAAGCCCCCGAGGTGGTTCCCCCCAAAAGATGCTACCGGTTCTGCTCCAGGAGCAGGTTATGGCCGTGGCCAGGAGAGCCTTCAGGCAAGTGCATGTTATTAAACCTACTCTTGGACCAGGAGGCCTTGCTCATGGTTACCCATGACCTGGTCACCTCCCGTTTGGACTATTGTAATGCGCTCTACATGGGGCTGCCCTTGATGACCATAAGGAGACTGCAGTTGGTCCAGAATGTGGTGGCCCATGTGGTGGTGGGGTGTAGTCATATCGCCCATGCCTCACCACTGCTGCGGGAGCTACACTGGCTGCCTATATGTCTCCAGGTGCAATTCAAGGTGGTGGTTGTCACATTTAAAGTCCTTCATGGTAGCGGACCAGGATACCTGGTTCAGCCTCGTTCCAAGATGGAGATTTCTGTGTGCGGGGGGAACAGTAACACATTCCAGAGAAGGATTGGAATTTTAAAACATGCTAGCCTTGTGGGTTAGAAGAAATGAAACCTAATGTGTGATGGGCACACTGTATGGTCATTGGCTGGCTTTCTTTAAGGGATTGGCAAAGGGGTGGACTGTGTGTGAGAATATAAAACCCAGAGGGAGGAGTCAAGACACTCTCTTGCTCCGATGCTTCTCTCTGAGTGTGAGCTGTGAACTGAGACAACATATAGGTGCTTAAGCCAGAAGGGGGACCTCTGGCTTCCCTAATTAGAGAAGCTTTCTTTGCTATGATGTGCTTTCTGAACTTTTGATAAATTTTCTTCTGTAAGTTACTCTGATTACAATATACTTTTGCAATACCCGAAGATGACTGGAGTGTTTACTTTGCTATGTGCTACCTTATTTACATTAAGCTAATATCCTGGGTTGCTAAGCTAGAGAGGTGGCAGCTCAGAAGCAGGAACCAACCACTTGTTGGCAGAAGTCCTTCTCATGAGTAAATGTGTTTCCTGACAACACTTAGCCATGCCAGTATTTTAACTATAGCCTTCAGAAGCACAATTATTTTGTCTTGCATGTTCTAAGCCCCAAGAATTCTGTCCCCGAGTCCATGAATATACACTCAGAAATGAAGGATTTACCCTTGATGTAAATCCATGGGGTAATTAACTTTCCATGGAGGAGAACAAAGGGTGTGTCTGTTTTCCCCTGAATTCTAAATGGGCTATGTTGCAGTGGCATGAACAAATTATTTATTTAAAACATTTTACACCATCTTTCTCTTATAAGGAACACAAGATGGGATATGCCATTAAAAAGACAACATAATAGCTAAAACCAATTATTACAATATTAAAAGAGAATTAAACAAATATATTTTTAAAAGTGCATAAAAATGCTAAATACACATTTAAAAGCAAAAAGGCAAAAGCAATCTCATTTTAAGAATCTTTTCTTAAACACCCTCATCCAGTCTGTTACTGACACCAGACACTGATCTAGAACCAAAATTACTTCCTCAGCTTTAGATGGAAAGCAGAGATAAGACTTGGGTGTCATCAGCATACTAGTGACATTGAATCCCAAACTACGGACAACCTCTCCCAGTGGCTTCTTGTAGATTTTAGATAACATAGGAGACAAAACATAATCCTGAGGCCAATGGCCAGAGTTTTGAACATATTATTATTATTATTATTATTATTATTATTATTATTATTATTATTATTATTATTATTATTATTATTATTATTATTATTATTATTATTATTATTATTATTATTATATTTGGGTTTCTATACCGCCCTACTTGGCAGAGCCAACTCAGGGCGGTTTACACACATGTATAGTTACAGTAATATACAGTCGATCAATAGAGTTCACAATAAAGCAGAAATATACAATATAAAAAATGTAACAATATAATAACAAGATAACATTCCATCCAGCATTACAAATATAATTCAGTGTCATAAATACAAATATCAAATCACAAATACAAATATTGTCAACTTTCGCAAGTATAACGTAGGCCCGCCAGTAGCTGTTCTTAATCAGCTGTCATCTCGTCGCCGCCGCCGCCAGTCTTTTCTCCAACATGTTCTCCAACACCACCACTAGGAAGGACTGAGCAGCTGTAAAACAGGGCCTCCAAGTCCCAATCCAGTCCAGAAGAATACCATGGTTAATGATACTGAAAGTTTCTGAGAAGTCCAGGCACACCAACAGGGACACAGTTTTCTACATAGGTCAGTGATAGTGAACCTTGGCACTCCAGGTGTTCTGGAACTTCAATTCCCAGAAGCCCTGATCAGCAGGAATGTTAACTTGAACTTCTGATAATCGAAGTCCAAGAACACCTGGAGTGCCAAGGTTTGCCATCATGAGCATAGGTCATCCACCAAGATGATCAAAGCAGTCTCCATCGCATAACCAGACCTGGAATCAGATTGAAATGGATCTAAATCAGTGTTGATTTGGCTTTGGGATTTCAGTTCCCAGAAGTCCAAGTCAATTCCTCAAAGCACTGATCTAGATAATTCATTTTATCCAGGTACTCTGGAGGTGAGAAGCCACAATCTGCTCAAGCATCTCCCCCAAGAATGGAATATTAGAGACTGGCCAGTAATTACCTAATACTGTTTGATCTTTTCCAACCATGGCTTTACTACTGCCTCCTGCTAGAAGGAGGCATTCACCACTCCTCCTACCCACCTAGCATTCCGTCTCTGGCAGCTTTTAAAGGCCAGCAATGCCAAGGGTAGAAAAGACATATAGGATGGCACCCCTGCATGGAACAGGCCTTCCAAAGGGCCCTAACCTGTATTCAATTAGATTCACTCTGAGCACAAATTATGTTAATGTTAGCCCCTTGGTCTATTCAGTTCAGCCTAATGGATGAGGAAATACTGGGAAGGACTGTGATTCAGGATGTGAATTAGAAAGAGCAGGAGAGACAGAAGCTGCTATTCTCATAGAGGAGGAGAAAGTCCTGGATAAAATGGATTATCCAGATCAGTTTTAGAGAGTGTATATGTGAAGCCAGTTCCTCTATGTTGTGTATGTCCTACTTCAGTTGATAAATATATCTTGGACTTTGTTCTCATTTGGTTTCAAGTAAATATCTGAATTCTTCTTTCATCTTCAAGCAGCTCAAGCTCTGGGGCAAGTGAAGAGAATTTGGGATGTATAGGCTGTAGTATCCTGATTTGTTTTATCCCTATTGTTTTTTGTTATATAAGTATGTATAAAAGCATATTGTGAAGTTCGTGTTTTCCATGACAGATAGACTGACAGAGAGAAAGAATCAGAGAGCGTTTTATCATACTAACATGCAGCTTCCCCCAAAATCCTGAGGTAATTCCTGTGGAGAATCTTGAAACTAGTTGCTTGTGTTTGTATTTAAGAAAGAAAGAAATTAGCATGTGTCCACTTTTCTTTAATATTGAGCCAAGTGTAACCTATTACCCCTGGGAAACATTTTATTCCTCAAAAGCAGACTAAGCTCCAGCTGAGAAGCACAAAGTTTAACAATTGTTTATGTATGCCTTCAGACGTACTTCTGAACTTAGAATCAATGGCTTGGTATAAGGAACATCCAGCTGATCTTATGAACACAGACGCCAAGAGGCCTAAATGGTAGTCAGGGACAACACAGTATAAAGAAAACCTAGTCTATTTTTAACTTATCTTTTTCAAGGAGCCTTTTCAGTTATGCTTTCCATCCATATGAATTATGTTTGCTGAGCCCCATCAAATCAATGCAGCAATAAGATTTTCATATACTTAGGGCTTTAGATTTCAGGCACTTTCTCTATGGTCAAATGCATTTGAGACCTGTTGTCTATGCAATATATTACTTATCAAACCCAGATCAATCATCTTGAGGAAAGAGTTTAAAATATTTCTTACAACTAGAAATAGCTGTTCTCTTCTCCCACCTTATTGCTGTTCTTTCTGTTTGCCAGCAGGGAGTTTCCATAATTGGCTGTTTGTAATTCAAAGGCAGCTCAAAGATCTCTTGTTGCAAAGATATTTAATGAAACCTATTTTTAAAAGATAGCGTGTCACCTCTCTTTCCACCTCTGAAAGACCTACATGTCTCAGATCTTATTTTTTTTGCTTTGCCTACCCTATTCTTATGGCTCCATTACCCTATTCTTATGACTCCATGACTCTTATGATTCTGCAGAGTTTGACCTTATGTTGCATTTTGTCTTTTTGCAGTAGCATCAAGTCAGCCCTCTTTCTCCAAAACAAAAAGGTGGGAAGTGTCTTATCCTAGCTTTAGACATTCATCCTGTCACACACACACACACATCACCACCACCACCACCACCACCACCACCTCCACAATTTTAAACATGACAGCAAAGCAAAAAATTATCCTGTAAGCTATATCTGGGTCAAACTTGTCATCACCTTCTTTTTCCATCTCCTTCCATGCAAGTGCACAATATATCCCTATTAAGCCAGTCCGCTAACTGCCTTTCACATTATCCGAGATGCTGAAACAGTTCTGGTAATCTACTCTTGACTTGTCCCCAGATTAGCAGAGGAGAAAAAAAGATGTAAGGGCTTCTCTCATTTACCTAAATGGCTTTTGATGTGTGGCTGCCTCATTCTGCCTAATAGTAGGATAGGACTTTGGAAGAGGAATATAATGAGCCATCTCTCAGCTCATATTGCTTCCTCCAAGTTTCTTCACCTGCTCACTTCCCAGTTGGGATCCGTAATCCTCCTGGTGCTCCAGTTTAACCCTCTGGGCTTAGCTAGAAAGCTATTTCCCTTCCTTCCCTGTAACACCATCATTTGGAGGTTTCCAGCTCATGTATATGTTTTCCTAATTAAAAACGATTTAAATGTTTTATATACCATCAAATTGCATCTGACTTAAAGTGACATAAAAGAACTATATGGATCATCTCATTCTTCATCAGGCACTCTGAAAGCAGCTGACAATGCTACAATCCTTACAGTTGGCCAGAAAATCCTGGAGCGCTGGAAAGAACACTTTTGCATGCTTTTAAACCAAAACTCTATTGCTGCTGAGGATTTTCTTTGATCAGTTCCACAGCATCCCCACCAGCCACAGATGGCAATTCCACCAGTGTATCAGGAACTCTGTGAGGCTCTGAATAAACTGAAACCCAGAAAAACTCCTAGGCCAGATAACACTCCAAAAGACTAACCAGTGCAAACACGATAATGGAAATGCAATATGCCTGTTTTCACATCTTAGGGACTGCAACAGTCAGTCAACTGTTTCAAGAATGCATGTGATTGCTTTAGTCTCACCAGAAATGCTCAGAAAACCAAAGTACTTACACAACCTGCCTCAAGGACAGCCCTTCCAGAGTGTAGCAATGCCATCTCAAATTCAATACTGGAACAGGTAGACCAGTTTTCTTACCTTGGTAGCATCCTGTCTAAAAACTACACCTATGAACAGGATGTGGTGAAGAGAGTTGGTGCTGCCCATTCCACCTTTGATCATCTATCACACTGGGTCTTCATGAACAAAGATTTAACATTCCAGACTAAGCTCATGGTATATAAAGCTGTTATCTCAACATTATTGTATGGCTGTGAAACATGGACATCAAAAAGCTTGAGCGCTTTCACCAGCAGAAGCTAAGATCCATCCTGAACATCAAGTGGGATGACTATGTCACTAACATCGCAGTTCTTGAGAAAGCAAATGTAAACAGCATCAAAGCTTCCATCATAGGGCATCATCTTAGATGCATAGGGCATGTCTGCCATATGGATGTTTCCAGGCTTCCTCGCCAAATACTTTATGGGTAATTTAACTCCGGTACAAGACCTCGTGGAGCTCCTTTGAAGCACTATATAGATCAGCTGAAACAAACCATAATGGTGTCAGGTATTAACTCACAAACTTGGGAGACAACAGCCACTTTGGCACCAAACCATCTCTGCTGCTACCAATCACTTAGAAGGTGAACGCTGCAGACATGAAGAGGCTAAGTGACAAGCACGGAAGCATAATCAAACCCAGCCACATCTGTTTGTGGAGTCACCAGAGATACATCCACCAGCTGAGAAAATGACCTCCAGGAAAAATGTGTGCTCAGATACAAGTAGCAGCCGATAACAATGAAAATGACCCTAAAGAACTCAGTAATGTAGGCATATAGACCCTAAAGAACTCAGTAATGTAGGCATATAACTGCAGACTCAGAGGGCAGGAGTTTGATTCTCCTTTGTGGCTAAGGGTCAGAGTACCATAAGAAGGGCATCATGAACCATTTTGGCATACTCTATACCTTGAAACCCCTGGAAGGGGTCTCCAAAAGCCAGAACTAACTTGATAGTGCATTAACAATTGTTATTATTATATCGTATTGTTTTTAACTTTTGATGACTTTTAACTTATTGTGGATTTTTATCTTGAGATGGATTGTTCTATATTTTATTTCCTGTTTTGATGTAAGCCGCTCAGAGTCGGGTTCTCCCGATTGGGGCGGGGTAACAAATGTAATAAATAATAATAATAATTATTATTATTAACAGAATTTTCAAGGTAAGTGCGGTTTTTAAGGAATAGTTTTACCAGCCCAACCTCACCAATGAGTTTCCATGGACATGTGTGGAGTCAAAGATAGGTTTCCTGCACCCTAGTCAATCATTCTGTCCACACACTACAATGAGTGCCAAGGCTCAGTAACTAACATCAAGTTAAACAGTGCTGGTATTTTTATTCCTATCCCCTGCTACCTCTCTCTCCAATGAATGCAGTCCTGAGAATGTTCCTGAATTTAGATTTGGCTCTTGGACTGAAAGAAGTTTGCTAAGTTTGTTTCTGGTTTAGAACAACAAGTGCTCCAATCCATATTGACATTGTGACAGAGGAATACCAAGGATTAAAAACAAAGCATAGTCTTTTACATTGGACCAATGTTTGAGTAATTCTTCACCACCTCTTCCTCCTCTTCTTCCTCCTCCTCTCCTTCCTCTTTCTCCTTCTCCATGTCTAGTCCAGAAGAAGAAGAAAAAGAAAAGAGATGAAACATGAACACTTTTTAAGTTATACTTTTTATATAGATTCAAATTTTTGTTTTTAATGTTTTAAGATTATTTTAGCAGACTGGAATATATATAATGTGTGGTGAAATTGAAGCTAGTTTTTTTGTCTACAAAGGGGAAGAATACTATCTAGTCTGGTTCTGAATTGCTAAGTTTTGCTTTGCAATATTAATTATCTAGCTAGCTCCGTGATGGCCAACCTTGGCACTCCGGCTGTTCTTGAACTTCAATTCATAGAAGCCCAGATCAGCAGGAGTGCTGATCTGGGCTACTGGTAATTGAAGTCCAAGAACACCTGGAGTGCCAAGGTTGGCCATCACAGAGCTAGCCTAATTCTATAGATTCATTCATGGAGCTGCACTTCCCCCTTTTCTATGTGTAGTTTTTTGCATACTAATATAACTTCATCCCACCAAAGGGACCTATTAACCTACTCTTGTTCATTATGCAGCACTCTAACAGGAAACTGCTTTTAAACACTCATGCTTCTGCATTTTTCCTCAGGTATCTATAAAGGGTAAATGATACTGTGCCTATGTTTTCTTGAAGAACTTTAGTGCATGTAATTTAAAATTCCAAATAAACAGTTGCAGAAAAAGATGTACATTACACTGAATCACCATATACTGTATGTTGGTATTGTATGCTTTGGCAAGTGCATCCACAGAATTACTCATTGTTCACATGCTATAGTTTACTTTTTCAGTACTTAGTCTTAGGATCAGTGCACACCAAAATGGGCAGGTTTTCTTTTATCCTGCTTCCAACTGCATCTTAATTTTCACATCACCAGAATAAACATGCCTTTTCACATCCAGATCCAGACTTAACGAGGGCCAGGGAAATTTGTCTGCACAAGCAAAACTATATCCCTCTTGGTATTGAAACTTACTTGGTATCTTTAATGAGAGACAGAGGAGTTCAAGCCAGTTATAAGAAAATTTTAAAAATTATTTTTTCAATACTAACTGAACATGATCTAAAAGCCATACAAAGGCTGTGAAGAGACAGAAAGAAATTGCATTGATGAAATGCTTTGTTTTCATTCAGCCTCACAAAATCCAGAATCACAATATACCTGCTATAACTAATCAGGAAGTAGTTGCATGATTGTTGCTTTCTACCTTTCTATCAATGCAACTTTGATAGTAACTTTGTCCTCACTTGTACAACATACAAGATTAACTGAAGTGATCATTTATGACTCAGGCATATACACATATGGGACTGTGGTGGTTCAAGTGGCTAAGATGCTGAACTCACTGACTGGAAGGTCAGAGTTTGATTCCTGGGTACTGCATGATGGAGTGAGCTCCTGTCTCTGTCCCATCTCCTGCCAACCTAGCAGTTCAAAAGCAAGAAATTGCAAGTAGATAAATAGGGATTACTTTGGTGGGAAGGTAAACAGCATTCTGTGCACTCCAGTGTCTAGGCATGTCTGCCACGTGTCCATGGAAATGTCTGCAGATGCAGACAGTGCTGGCTCTTTGTCTATAAACAGAGATGAGCACTGAACTCTAGAGTTGGATATGAGTGGCTTTTGAGCAAGGGCCACTTTTACCTTTACTATATACATTTTCTAAATATAAGGGCATATTTTCATTTTCACTAAAGCTGCGATTTATTTTTACCAGTGCTGAAAAGTTTATTACAGGCCCCAGGACCCTGGAATTCCCAGTTTTCCCTAGCGAAAACAACCATGAAAAAATATTAAATGGAAAAACTGCTATGTAAATAAGATGATTTAACTCTCTGGTCTCTGGAGAGAAATCTCTTTACCTAAGAGTTGATGCAAAAGGCCAAGGAGCAGATGGAAGCAATTACAGGTTCTCTTTGCCAGCACCTTAGTTTAACATTGCACTGGCTTACAAACAAATTTCTGCAGGAGGTGGTTTATCCTGAAATTGGGAACACACACAGAGCTATGCCAGCTCCTAGGAGATAACATGCAGCTGCCAATCTTGTTAAGCAAATCCTTCATATCTAGAACAGCCACTGCTGAAACAGCTGCTAAATATCAGTCATATGTTCCCCATCCAGACTGTGTACATACTTTTTCTATAGACTTAATATTATTACAGCTCTTCACATGATCTATATTAATGGGATGGAATTTTCAGTTGCCAAAAAGAAAATAGATCCATAAACCTTCTGGTCTCTGTAGAGAAACAATTTCTGAAAACCTATCTGCAAATTTTGATATGAGTCAGAATCTTTTGTGGTTTCATCTCCAATCTTGGCCTCAGTGCAAGAATTCAACTCTGAATCTGTGCATTTCAAAAATACAAGAATATGTACCTCTTTACTAGCTGGGAGTTAACAACAGCCATGCATTTTGCTTTCAGAAGGAATAACCAGTGCTTACATAGTTAAGCATTAAGCAAAATGAATTTGAAAGCATTTTGGGAAGAGCATAATAAAAAAAACCCCTAATATGACTTCTTTATAGAGAAAGAAGTATGGAGAAATGTTGTGAAACATTAGAGAAATTTACAAAACCCTCTGGAAACTTGCCATTGGGTAGTATTGTCAGGTAAACAATGGCATCTGTAGTTCAGTCCTCAGTAAGAAGTTTGGGTCCACTAAATTTCAGGCAATAAATATTCAATTGTGTGGCTCACATACTGCAAGTAGTCTCAAAACATCATCTCTTGTGGTTTCTAGACAGGCAACAACCGTGAAGAGTCAGTAATATCTCAAATTGCTCCTGTCCATGTTTAATTTACTGTATTTTTCATATTGGAGACCACACCTATTCTCACTAGGTCATGACTGTCAAATACACTAACTAGGTTTTGGCCTACTGCCCATGATATTCATACTATACTATTGATGTACTGACAATTCCCCCCACACACACACACTTTAAAAAACATTTGTTAAGCTTGGCCAGAGGTTTGTGGTCTTCATAATATGGTGGTGGTTTTGGTAACACAGTAATGCTGGCACTGAAGACAACAGGTAATTAAAGAATGAACCATGTGCATCCTTTGATTTGCAGTACAAGAAAAGCCTTATTAAGTAGTTTGCAAGCTCTTCAGCAATGTATACATGCTCCACAAAATAAATTGTTCTAGAATGAAATGAAAGAGAGCCATTCAACTCTTCTGCAAAATATTGTCACTTGTGTATATAGTCTTTGTATGTTCCAGTGAACACTGGTGGCTCTGATGTCATGGGGGAGGGGAGGAGGGAATAAATTGTAAATTTTATTCTGAGGTTCATTGGAGCTATCCAAGGTGCTAAACCTATTTAGAGATGGTCTCAAGTGGTTCAGATGCTGACAGGTAGGTGGCAGGTCAGCAGTTCAGTACCCAAGCACTGCATGATGGAATGAGCTCCCATCTCTGTCCCAGCTCCTGCCAGCCTAGCAGTTTGAGAGCAATACATTGCAAGTACTGTAGATAAATAGGGACCACTTCAGTGGGAAGGTAAACAGTGTTCTGTGCACCCTGGTGTCTAGACATGCCTGCCACATGTCCACAGAAATGTCTGCAAATGCAGACAGCATTGGCTCTTTGGCTATAAACAGAGATGAGCACTGAGTCGGTTACGGCTGGCTTTAAAGAAAATGCAACCTTTACTTATCAGCATCTCAGATAGCTTTGGTAAATTTTGGATGAAAACCTGGAACAATTTCATCACCCACTGACTTCAGAGCTAACAGCCTTTGCTGCTGTATTGTCAAGCTGCCCTAAACCAGAGTTTTGTTTTGATGATGCAATATTATTTGCTTCAGTGACTCATGATCCAGTTCTGATCCAGCAAGAAGTGGAGGACAGTCAGGTATCAGTTAGGATTGTGAGGTCTCATAGTTACAAGTCTCTGGGAATTGTTGTGCTTTTCTGGGTCTCTGGATGGAAACACAAATCTTAACATGACCAGCACTAGGGAAGGAAAAGTTGTGGCCACCTATTTCTGTTCCTTCCCACTGTGTTCTCTGGCATAGAAGGTGTTTTTGTGTGTGTTGCCCTGCTACCAGAGCATTTCTGCACCCAAAAAATTGCCAGAAATGAGAGGAAGTGCCATTCACTTGCCCGCCCCCATGCCATTTGGACCAAGGCAAAGTTTGGGATGCCAGTGTTGTAATTTGCATGCTCTCTGGAATATACAGTGTGTCCATAAGCAACTAGATTGGTGACAGGAACAGCTGGCCTGGTGAAGAAGGGACTTCTGTGAACCAATGTTAAGCATTCCATCATTCCCAGCAATAGCCTGAGGCTTTGAAAAACTCTTCAAAGGTGCTTTTAGTAAGGCTGGGAGGATGTGTGCCTTAGCTGGACTTATTGAACCAACTGCATGCATGTGCCTGTCTACAACAAAATATTGGGTACCTCTTCCTCCCCTCCAGCTTTGGGTTGCCATACCATATTTGATTTGTGGATTTTACCTAGATTATGAGCTCATTTATTCTGAGTCTCATTTTCCATATTTCCACACTCAGTTGGCTCAGAAGTAGCTCTGTCTGTTCCCCCTAGACTCCTGTCTCCAACCAGAAGGACAGCTTAAATATTCTACACTGTTTCTTTCACACATGGAAGTATTATTTGCAATTGTGACATTACAAGTGCCTGCTCTTGGGTCTCATGAGTTGGCCAAGAAATGGGGAACTGTTAACCTCACAACTCTAGTCTTAACCTTGTATTAGAGAATGGTTTTTACTGAATAGATAAAATAAAAAAAATAAAAGTGAGTAGGACAGTAAATTCCCAAGGAGATTTATACTCCTTATCCTCTGAGTAGTTTGTTCCAATTAGGAGCTATGCAGTATTGCCAATTAAGGATCTTGGAGAGCTCAGAGACAGCTGTTCTGGCTCTCTTTCCTCTTTCCTCACTGAGCTTTGTAATTCTCTTATCTCATCTTAATGAAACATGGCCCTTTTCTAGCTGGTCTTTCCATGGTTTAGAGTAAGAAGAGGCTTTGTTCTGTTCCTGTTTCCACCCCACCCCCTTGCCATACATGTCACGCCTTCCACCCTTGACAGGATAGTACAAATTAATTTGCTTTCACTTCCCTTTTCTTCTCCTCTGACCAGACCCTTATCTCACTATAGCTTTTAGGGAATGATTTGTACATAAATATGTTCATAGATTACTTCCAATCCTGCAGGAAGTGTCATCTACACAGTTCCCATATTAAGGCACAGATCTGTTTTAACAGAAGGATCCTTCCTTTAAATAGCAGCAGCAGTGGTGATATTTGAAAGGGAGCAGAGGGGAAATGAAAGTCAGAAAAAATATTTTTGCATTTGATTCTGTATGTAAGGATTGAGCAGCTTGAGCATTTCCCAGACCAAATTTTCTGCTCCCAGGATCTTCTAGTACTGCACTGACTGCCTAAAATGCAACAAAACAACAACATATTTACATTAGAAAAGTTGAAGAACATATGCCTAAAATAATGGCTGGACATCAGTTTCAGGTTTGGAATGGGGAAGATCTTTTCTTGTTCAGCACTGCAGAAGGCTCTAACATATTTAAAAAATAGTTTTATTTCTGGAAGTTTCCAGAACAGCAATTCACTTTTATTTGTTGAAGAAGATCAGTATTTTTCCTCAAAGAGTGGAAGAGCCTGATAGGGACCTAAAACATGTCTGTGAGCCATTTGGGGACACAACCTTGCATTTTGTGCACCCCTAATACACATCCATTCTGCTCTTTAAGCGAGTTACTCTTTAAGCAAGGCGCAAATTATAATTAAAAAACACAACCAATTGTCTCTTCCATTTAAGAAATGGTTAAATGGAAGGAAGTAGGGAGGAGATCTAATAGAGGAAATATTTTTTGCAGCTAAAATCATGAAGATATTTTAATGGGTTCCTTCACCTTTGAAATGAAATACTGTACATTTCCATATTGCAAATCAATATTCCTTAAGAGTAGCATACAGTCAAACCTCGCATAAAGAGCACCTCGCTTAAAGAGTAACTCGCTTAAAGAGCAGAATTTTCTCTGAATGTTCGCTTCGCTTAACAAATAAAACCAACCCAAAACTCGCTTAACGAATAAATGGGGATTCCCAATCCCCCACACACACAATTGGTCACTTACAATCAGTGATGGGATGTCCCCGGTTCCAGACGGTTCCCTGGAACCGGTAGGACCAATCCTGGAGGGTTCTCCGAGAGGGTAACCCATTTTTGAGGCGTCCGGTTCCGGACGCCTCACCGAAAGAAATTTTTTAAAAAAAATTGGAGCAAAAATGGCTCCAATTGACTGCGCATGCGCAGAAACTCAATCTGACGCATTGTGCATGCGTCAAATTGAGTTTCTGGTCATGCGCACTAAATTGGAGCCAAATGGCTCCAATTTTTTTTAAAAAAATTCTTCCGAAGCTGGAGCAGCCCCTTTTTAGAGTGGCTCCGGCAGCAGCGGCGGCAGCCCTGAGAGAAGGGCACCTCCCCTAGCCGGCCACCGAGCTCCCACGGGCACGTTGGTGCCTGCCCGGGCCATCCGCCCGTGCCGCGCCCTCCTAGGGACTTGGGCCCGACAAACCCCCATGCCCTGGGTAAGCCCGGCGGGGCTCACCACCGCCGCATCCTCCTCTGCCGGGCGCCTGCAGCTTCCTCGGGCCGGTGCCTTTTCGGCCCAGCTCTGGCTGCGGCCCCGGGCGGCCAGGGCCTGGCCGCGGCTGGAGCCGCCACCATACCCACTGCTGCCCGCAGGCCCTGGCCGCCCGGGGCCGCAGCCAGAGCCGGGACGAAAAGGCACCGGCCCGAGGAAGCTGCAGGCGCCCGGCGGAGGAGGATGCGGCGGTGGTGAGCCCCGCCGGGCTTACCCAGGGCATGGGGGTTTGTCAGGCCCAAGTCCCTAGGAGGGCGCGGTGCGGGCGCCAACATGCCCGTGGGAGCTCGGTGGCCGGCCAGGGGCTGCAGGCGGCTGTGGCGGCCGTGGCGGGCGGCTGCAGGGCCGGCCGCGGCCTTCGTAGGAGGAAACGGCCGCAGTCAGGGGCAGCGTGTCTTGTCGGGTGGCCCCGGGCCACATGGAGGTTTGTCGGCACCAAGGAAGGTAAGTGAGGCTTTTATATTTAGGGTGGGTGGGTGATTTATTTGTGTTTTGGGTGGGTGGTTTTACTTTTATTTAATTTTTATTTTATTTATTTCTTTATTTTATTTCTTTAAGTTATTTACGGGTCTGTGTGCGTGTTTTTTTTTTTTATTTATTTTTGGCCTTGCCCACAACGTCATGATGTCATGATGTTGGCTCCACCCATGACGTCATGACATCATGACATTGGCCACGCCCATGACGTCCATGACATCATGGCGTGGTAGTAGAATTTTTGACATCCCATCACTGCTTACAATGGTGTTTCGCTTAAAGAGCAAACTCGCTTAAAGAGCAATCCTGTGGAACGCATTATGCTCTTTAAGTGAGGTACAACTGTATATTTGGGTTAAAAGCAGACATTCCTAGTGTAGCAAACTTTTCTCAAACAGCACCAAAATACAGGCCTTTGCAGGTGAGGTGTGGATTAGCCTGATATGGCTTTGATAGTGGTGCAGCATACCTAGTGGAGGATGTTGGGGGTCCACATTTAAATCTACATTCATCTTTCAAGGCTACTGAATTGCCAGAATTGGTTGGATAGCTCAGTGGTTTAGGAAAAGTTAGGAGTTCAATTCACCATTGTGCCTCCTTGCACACTTATTTGTTGATGTATAAATGCTTGCGTTTCCCACAGTTAAATTAGTATATCAGCATTTCATTAAACCTGTAAATTTCACTGACTATTCAAGAATTAAGCTGCAATTTTCTTAAGAAAATGGGCTGGGGGAGCAGAACAAAATGTACAAGAGAGATAATCAGGTAATGCAGGCATTGTCTAGTCCAGATTTCAGTTGCAGATCATAAATTGTGAAGACATGAAGTGATGCATGTGAAAGTGTGAATCAATCCATCTTTCCAAGCAGATAAAAACTGTTAACTCACAAGCCCAAAACACCTTTCCTTCTGTATCCGGTGCAATATAATAATGTCATCACCCTTCATCCTGTTACTACCTGTCATCAAGCAGATTTAGAAGGTTTCTGAAGCAATGCAATAATTCCATGAGAAGAAATGATGATGGAATGGATTGCATATACCAGGACATTTTTCAGCCTCGTGCTTAAGATACGTTACTTCCTTGAGTTAATGATAGCAATGCATATAGTTAGCCTGCCTTTTGAGGATCTCTTCTCTGTTCATGACATGAGAAATGGAACTGTGATCCTTCCCATGCAGTTTGATTCTCTCATTCATTCTGACTTCCAGGTTTAGCATGTGTAGAAGAGTAGCCCTTCCAGGAATTAACAGATTGTATCATCACAACTGCCGTTTGTGTATTATAATGAAATAAAATGGACAGTGTGGAGATTGGAGTAATCACTCTGTTGAACTATAACTTGGGATTTCTGGGAGTTGTAGTTGGTTTTTGTTTTTTTCTGTGTCTAGGCCAGATGTAATACTGGCAAAATGAAGTCACCATTTGGCGGGTTCATTCTGCAGTTCCCTTTGCCTAACCTAGTGTCATAATCAAGTAATTTAATAAATAAATAAATGCATAAATATACTCAAATATATTACAGTATTTTAAAAACATATCCATTCAAAGATAAAAGAAATATGTTTTTTAAATAATATATTTTAACTACATTCTGAGCATTTAAATTCTTTTTTAAAATTACATTGTTAGCCGCTCTGGGTTGCTTCGGCAAGGAGAGCGGCATATAAATTTGAATTTAATAATAATAATAATAATAATAATACTTTCTTATTTTACTGTGCTGGTTGTAGACCATAGACTGTGATAAAGTGATTGATTGATTTAATCTTAATTAATATTTAACTATTGTTTAAATATATAGTGTAGTATCATATTTTAATTTGTTATTGTATGATTTTAACTGTTGTGAGCCATTTTGGGCCTAAAATGGGGAGAAAGGAGATGGAAGGACACACATGCGCATGAACACACACATGCACATATGGGAAAAAGGAAGCACTGTATACACAAATATTAAAAATTCTATCTTCCTACGCAGGTTTGTCTAGTGCCATCCTTCTTAGTTTTTAGGAAATTAATAAAAGCAGAATTATTTAAAGCTGCCTTTAATTAACTGTTAACCTGAAATGTTGAAGTTTAAATCTGTGTAGTTCCATTTAAATGTAGGTTTCCTTTAGCTAGTGACAGGATTTTTATTGTATTTTCTTGTATTTATCGTACATTGCAGTTTTTGTGATGTTTGAAATGATGACTTAATGTGATGCAAACCACCCAGAGATTCTTTGGATTAGTGGGGCAGCACTGAAGTTAAAGTAAGTAAATAAATAAATGAATAAATGAATAAATAAATAAATAAGCCATTCCTGATGGTATAGTTGTGTCTGATCTACCAGGGTGGCTGTTATCTCTAAATGCTTATCTTCCTTTGCATCCTAGCCTCTGCTCTTGGTTTTGTGCTTCTAGCTTGGATTTTGTTTTATAGACACAGGGAACATTTTGGGAGAGACTGATTTGTTCCTTTAAACTGTACTACTGCCTTCTCAAGTGCACTGGAGAGTTGACTGGATGTATATTGGAGTGTGGTCAAGAATCTGGTGACTGACAATCACAAGTGGTGACATATTGTTCAGTGAAACTAACACACAAGCCAAGTTGAATGACAGGGCCTTTAAGAAAGCAGTCCCAAGCCCACCCTCCTTCTGCTTTCTTCTCTCTTCCTCTCTTATTCACTGCCTTTATTCAGAACAGCTGTAACAGTCCTTGGTAGCTGAGGATCTGCTAAATGGCATCTCCCATTCACACTGTGGGAAGACCACAAGTTGCCAAATTAAAAACAACATGATCCACATTCAGATTTTTCAATGCAAGAATGAAAATTAACTCTTCATTTGGACAATTTCAACTCTAACCATTAGCACCTCACAATAGAGCCTGCATCCAGTCCTTTAATTGGATTCCACTACCATCTCACCAGCTTCATTTTCATTGTATGAAATAATTCCAAGTCAGTTTCTCAGACCCAAAATAACTATTCAGAAGCGTAGTTTACCTTGGCGGGGCCCCGTATAAAAATTGTTTGGGGGCCCTTTATTTGCGGGGCGGAGCTAACGTCATGACATCATGACGTCATGGGGGGGAGCCAACGTCATGACGTCATGACGTCGTGGGCGGGGCCAAAAATAAAAATAAATAAATTAATTAATAAAATAGAATAGAATTAAAATAAACAAACAAACACACACACACCTCAACCCACCCACCCACCCAAACAACCACAACACAAACCCGTAAATAACTTAAATAATTAAAATAAATAAAGAAATAAAATAAAAATTTAATAAAAATCCACCCACCCACCCAACACACACATAAACCACCCACCCACCCAAAACACAAAACCCTCACTTATCCTCCCGGCTCCATCCTCGCTCTCTGTCCCGGGCTCCGAGGTGCGCCTTCCCGCCCCGCAGAGCCCGACCGCGGTGCCCTCCGACAGCGCTGGGCTCCGAGGCAGCCGCGCTCCCGGGAGGCAGGAGGCGTGTGAGTGGGCAGGGAAGAAGGCGGAGAGCCCGGCAGCCGGCCGGGGGAGGGGGCAAGGTGCGTGCTCCCGACCCGCCGGGCGCGCTCCCGCCTTCCCTGCCCGCTGCCGCTGCTCGTGAGTGAGCTGAGCTTCTCCGGACCCACTGAGGACGAAGGACGGGCAGCAGCGCATCCTCCGGAGGAGGCGGTGGCGCACTCTGCCAGGCGCCCCCAGGCCATGGGGGTTCGGCAGCAGCAGACAGCCCGGGCAGGCCTCAACCTGCCCGTGGGAGCTGGGCGGCCCCAGGGGAGGTGCCCTCCTCTGAGGGCCACCATCGGAGCCGCTCTGAGAAGCTGCGGCTCTGACTCTGAAATTTTATTTTTTTAAAATTGGAGCCAAAAATGGCTCCAATAAAGTGCGCATGCGCAGAAACTCAATCTGATGCATGCGCAATGCGTCAGATTGAGTTTCTGTGCATGCGCAGTAAATTTTTGCTCTTTTTCTTTTCTTTGCCGTTGGGGGCCCCAGTAGCCCGGGGGCCCCGTATAATTGATATGGCTGATACGGCGGTAGCTACGCCTCTGACTATGTTTGAACAGAGCAAAGTAGAGCCACAAAATTTCCATTATTTCTTTGAAGTGGTAGCCGTGTTAGTCTGTGCAAGCTTATCAGAGAGTAAACAAAACAGGCAAAAGATGTGGTACCTTAAAGACTAACTCCTGTATTTAAATGTGAGCTTTCAGGCTGATGAAGTGGATTTGCTCTATGAAAGCTCACATTTAAATACAGTCAAACCTTGCATAAAGAGCGCCTCACTTAAAGACTAACTTGCTTAAAGAGCAGAATTTTCTCTGAATGGTCACTTCGCTTAACAAATAAACGCAACCAAAAATTCACTTAACAAATAAATTGGGATTCGCAATTCTCCCCCTCAAGAAGTCACAATTGGTCACTTACAATGGTGTTTCGTTTAAAGAGCAAACTCGCTTATAGAGCAATCCTGTGGAACGCATTATGCTCTTTAAGCGAGTTACAACTGTACAAGAGTTAGTCTTTAAGGTATCACAACATTTTTGTCATTTTTGCTCTTTTGTTTACTCTCTGTGTGTGTGTGTGCTTATTTTTGACTTCAGCTACATTTCATTTCAGAGATCGGTTTACTTTGACTTTTTTGTTCTTCTTTTTCCATGTCTAGGCCAAACATGAACCTGCCAAAATGAAACCACCTTTTGGTGTGTGCTTATTTTCTTTTTTTATTTGGCCCCGCCCACAAAGTCATGACATCATGACGTTGGCTTTGCCCACACTGTGATGACATCACCGTGGGGTAGTAACAATTTTGACATCCCACCACTGCTTACGGTCTGCACAATGATCAGTGAAAAGCCTTCTAAAATAAGTGGATCTTTTGTTGAATTACAACACATCCATATGCATATAGGTCCAGAAACTAAAAGGCAACATGGTTACTGCTGTGCTGGTGATAGCATTCTGGGAGCTTCAATCTGAAGAAAGTAACTTCTCCCACCTCTGGTGACAGGCTTCCCAAGAGGGGAGATGATGAGCAGCTGAATGTGTGGAATTACACCCCCGTTATAAGCAGTTGGATCACAGTTTCTTTTCTGTTCAATTCCAGCCTCCCTGGTTACAAAAAATAATAATAATCTCCAGAGACAAATATTTTATTTTTACAGAAAAATAGATTAAATGTAAGGAGAAAAATAGACTATATTTGTAGTTAAGAAATGAAGAAACCTATAAAAGGAAATAAGCATATGGTAGAATATATTTTTGAATAAATCTGCAAACCTCTGAACAATTATCATTAGAGTAAAGCTCATTGAGCACAGAGAGTAATAGCTTACTGTATGGGCATAACTTTAAATTAAAGGTGCAAGCTTGGTACCTTTCATTATTTAATTAGCCAAAGTTGAAAGATTTTAGATCATCAGATGAGAAGGAAGGCTTAGCATGATCCTATAGTCTTCTTTAAATAGAGATGGCAGTCCTCTTATGTTCTCCACTGGATGCCTCATAAAGGACCCTCATTTGCCCCAGGCAAATGAAGTTTGACTCAATGAGCAAAATTCTCTTCCATAACGTTACAGTGCCCTAAACCAAATCCAGGGGTTTTGGTCACATGCAGAGCCTACATGCAAACAGGACTGTCCATCATTCTTGCCTCCTTTTAAGCCCCTGTCAAAGCATATTTGGGGGTTGGGAGTCCTATGGGTGCTGCAAGGGGAAGATAAACCCATTCTGCCAATAATGTCCTGTCCACTGACATTTCCAAATATAGCTGGAAAGAATCCAAAGCATAAAGACTTTTATTCATATAGTTCCTAGGCACAAAGGATGAAAGCACATAGTGTGAATGTTTTCTTGTAATGAGAAGAAAAGGAATTAAAATGTTACCTGTAATAGACATCGGGCAATGACAGTTTCTACTGAAACAAGTCCTTATCCTCTCCAAAATTTCCTTACCTATCCCTACCCAAGGGACTGCAGTGGCTCAAGTGGCTAAGATGCTGACCGGGAGGCAGAAGGTCAGCAGTTCGATTCCTGAGTACTGCAGGACAGAATAAGCTCCCGTCTTTGTCCCAGCTCCTGCCAAACTAGCAGTTTGAAAACAAGAAATTACAAGTAGATAAATAGGGACCACTTTGGTGGGAAGGTAACAGTGTTCTGTGCACTCTGGTTCTAGTCATGCTTGCCACATGATCACGGAAATGTCTGCAGAAGCAGACAGCGCTGGCTCTTCGGCTTTGGAACAGAGATGACTGGCTTTTGAGCAAGGGAAACCTTTACCTTTACCCCTACCCAACTTTGAGCAACTCAACCCAAGTGTGTTGTCATAAATGTCTCTGTGAACTGCCATAGAGATCAGCATCCCCATTGCCAGTACTCATCCACCAATTACATGTTTTGGAATATTTATCATATGTCAGGTTACTCATTCAGTGACCAGAAACATAAATGTAGAATTCTGGAGTTGTTATTACTTTTCACTCGAAGAAACCTCTTACTCATTCATATGGCAAAGCCTAAATTGTCGGGAAGGAAATCTAGTTCCCTCTCCACTATTTTCTTTCCGAAACATCAAGCTGCTCCTCTCTTAAAATCTTCAGTATGAAGGCTTTTTCATAGAGGCTTAAATAAGTAGTTTTCTTTTCTTATCTATTGAACATGCAGCATGCAAGATTATGAATACAATTAATGTGCTTTAATTACTGGCTTGTTAGGTTTCAGAATACCAGTAGTTGTCCTGTTTGCCATGTTTAACAGACACCTGTCTCACTGGTTTGTTTGTATATAATTATGATGCTGCAGAAAGAAAATATTAGCTCTGTCTCCCTTTCACAATCATCCTTTTTATCAAGGTGATTGACTTATTAAGAGGTACACCTAGCATTGCAGCAACACAGTTATTTCTATGCATGCTAGGAAATATACAAACACAGTTCAATTGGTGAATGGGCAAGACAGAGAGTACTAATGTAGTAGGATCTTATGAGACATTTTTATTCAATTTTTCATTATATTTTTATTATATTATAATTCATCTTAAGTCCTGATCTGGGAAAAAGGAATATAAATAATGGTCAGCATACAGTAGGTACAGGACCAAGATACACAATACAACTGTTACAAGTAGGTGCAGGCTGCTATAAGCTGCCAAAGATGTCCTTTCTGTCTGTAAGCTGGTGTGTTTTATTAGACTGGACCAAGAAATATTGGACTAGACTAGGCTTAAATCTTTACTCAGACCTTAAGGTCCCTAAATGCAGCTGGGGTAGTTCCCCCACCTCATTTGTCTCACAAAAATACACATTCCTTCTCAGCTTAACCTACCTCATGGATTTTTGTGAAGATCTAAAGTATGTGAATAAATAAATAAAGTAAGGCTGAAAAGGCTGCCGTGATGGCAGGACTTTGCCGACCCTGACACCTGTGGACCACCTGAGGCTGGGGTGGGAGGCCACCATGGCAAACTCACCAGGATCTCCTTCACCACCTGACTCCTGGGACCCCGCCCCTGGCCAGGCAGTAGGATTTCGCCGCAGCCACACCTGGACTTAATTGCGGTAGAGATGTTGTTGATCAGCAATCACTGTAATGATATTTTGTATTGTATATTGTTGAATTGATTATTGTATAATATTTGTATTGAGTATTGTTTACTGATTATATTGTGATAAAAGGACGCTGGCCATGGGAGGTGAGATGAAGCTCCCACCATCCTCCAGGCTCCACCATTGACACCTGAAGGGGAGAAATCGCTGGCAGCTGTGGTGGTGAGATGAAGCTCCCGCCCACCCTCCAAGCCCCATCACTGACGCCTGGAGGCTTATAAAAGGACGGTGGCCATGGGTGGTGAGACAAAGTTCCTGCCACCCTCTGGGCTCCACCATTGATGCCCGGAGGGGAGAAATTGCCAGCAGCTGCAGTGGTGAGATGGAGCTCCTGCCCACCCTCCGGGCCCCATCACCAATGCCCGGAGGAGGAGAAATTGCCAGCAGCTGGGGGGGGGGGGAGGGATGCTGTATGTATGTATGTATGATACTTGATTAATTGTATTGCTACGTTGTATTGTTCGATTTATTCCTACATTGTATTGCTCAATTGTATCATCATACTGTTTGCTACTCTGTATTGTTTGATTGTATTGTTGCATTGTATTGATTGTCCCATTGCATTGTTGTTTCTTTTGTTATATTTTACTGTATTATATTGTATCATGGGATTGATTGTTTTGTTGTTGTGAGCTGCCCCAAGTTAGTTTTTACCGAGTAGGGTGGGATATAAATCGAAAAAATAAAATAAAATAAAAACTGTGTAAATGTATACACAGTATTGCGTGATTGTGAGCCACCCTGAGTCAGGTTTCCCTTGATTGGTTGGGATATAAATGGAAAAATTAAATTAAATTAAATTGAAATGTGTGAGCCATACATTGGCCTTTCATATCCCATAGAACAGGAGTTCTCAACTTTTTTGAGCCAGGGGCCGGGTCACACTCCCTCAGACAGCTTTGGGGGCTGGACAGACAATTCTCCCTTCCTCCACCACATGGGACTTCCTGGTGTGGTGAAGACAGTGAGGGGCCACATGAATTGGTGCTGTGGGCCGTATAGGGGCCATGGGCCACAGGTTGAAGACCTTGCCGTAGATCTTCTGGATAGCTCAGCAGGGCCAGAGGTTGGAGGTTTGATTTCCCACTGTGCCTCTTTTACTGGAATTTGACTCGATGATTCATAGGGTCCTTTCAGTCTCTGCAGTCCTACAATTGTTATTAGAACATGTCCATAAAAACACAATAAGATATTAGCAAGTCTGACAGACAAGAATGAGCCAGGAAGGGGAATAGTACCTCATTTGCCACACCAAAACATTTCCAAGGCCCATCCCACAGTAGCAGAAACAGTCTCAGCCTGCATTTTAATGGACAATGTATGTTCCTCATAAATCGCCACATGACCTGCAATGTACCCTTCAGCACTATATGTCACACCAGTCTGATTGATATCTTACATCTAAAAAAGAGGGGCAAGAGAGTTGAAGCCCAAAGAAGTAATTGCCTTTCTTTTGACTGCATAATCCCGGAGTTCTCAACCTTTTAAAGCTGGGGGCCAGGTCACGCTCCCTCAAACTGCTTCGGGGGCTGGTGTGGTGGAGGTTCGGTGCATTTGGCCCATGGGCCACAGGTTGAGAATCCCTGTCATAATTTAACCAATAGGACACCAGTCTTCACATATAAGCTTATAGCTTTAAGAAATAAGATGTTGGCATTAAAGAAACTCCTGCCTTGAAATGGCAGGGCTCTTCTGAGGAACAAATGGCACACAAACAGTGCTGAAGAACACACCAGTGTCAAGGAACAAATGGCACAAAACCAGAGGTGATTTATTGCCTGGGATTTCAAGCATCAGGGTGCAATTAACAGGTTTAAATTTACCCAAGTTCATTTACTTCTTGACCGATTGTAGCTGACTTCACAGTGTCCTCCTAAACCCAAATAAGGGCCGGAAAGAATGTGCTAAGTGTGTGCTAAGAATACATTTGAGCTCAGTTGGATAAGATTACCGTGAAGCCTATATTTCATATTTTCTGACCTAGACCTCCAAAACATGCAATCATATTAAAGTAGCTGCAGGGGCTCTAATAGTTCTTTCCAGTTTCTTTTGTGTTGTTACTCCTTTTACCTGCTTAGCTGTCTTATTTCGAGTTTGACACTTCAGGGTGGAAAAATCGAACCCTGAGTGTGATGCCTGGGGTGCCAAAAAAGCTAGGCAAGAGATTTGCTGAGAGCTCTGGCTATTTTTGTTAGAAGCTGATACTTTAGTCCGAGCTGCAAGCATTGCTTTGGGAAAGGAGTTAGTTTCTTGGGAGGTGGGGAGGACAGGACAAGGCTCTGCAGAGCAGTCAGCTCCCAAGAAGAAGGAAAAGGGGAAAAGAACCCCAAAGACATTAAAGAACTGTAGAGGACTTCCCACCTCTTAATTTGACTGTCTTCTGCAAGAGTCAAGGCTGACACTGTCGTAGCCTCTGAGCCGGCAATATAACCTTTCTAACCGAGTGTTTCTCACCCTCACCATTATGACTGAGATCACAGCAGAAGGTACCGTAATGATCTTGATATTATAATTGTCAAAGAGAAAAATATGTTTGTGCCTTGAAGTTTTTAATAGGCGTAGCATATGACTGTGATAGCTTTGAGGGAACCACAGTTTTGCTGTGGGGTGAGATTTCAGGCAAGAAGATGCCCGTCTGTAGCACTTGGAATTTGTACTAGTTAGTAAAGCTTGATCACCACACACCTCTAAAAATAGCCTCGGTCACATAACCTCAGCAACAGCTCACTTAGACAGAGCAGCTGAGGAGAGAAATGCTAAGCAAAACAGTGAATATGTATAAAACCTGGTTGGTGATGGTTGATTTTAAGAATCAACAATGGTCACTTGTGTTCAAGAATAAGTCTGGCTACAATGGAAGGTTCTCTCCACATGAACATTGAACAAGAATTCAGTACTTATTTGATCCTTGCTTCTGAATCAGGTTTTCTTCACCTTTGACTTCAGCTACATTTCATTTCAGAGATCGGTTTACTTTGACTTTTTTGTTCTTCTTTTTCCATGTCTAGGCCAAACATGAACCTACCAAAATGAAACCACCTTTTGGTGAGTTCATTGTGCCGTTCCTTTCCCCTGACCTAGTGTGAGAAAGATTAGTCAGCAACACAAGTTTGCCATTACCAGGGTACGCCCAATTGCAGCCACAGTTTTCAAGGAGGCTCTTCCTGTGTACCTCGTTCCTGTGTACCTCGTTTCTTGTTGTTGCCCAGATTCAGTTTTCTACCTATCACCTGTCAATCCGTTGTTTCACACATTGGGTAGTATCAAACCTGGATTGCCAAATAATATCAACAGATTGTTGTCTTACACATATATGCTTTGCTTGCAAGGCAAATTGCAACAATTATAATGAAAGAAGAGAGCAGAACTGCAGAACTGAGGTGAATAAGAGACCCAGATAACAAGCAGCTTAACAGCATGTCAGGTGACCCTAGAGGTGGGAAAAATAGGATACTCTTCTTATTGGCTAGTTAGAGATATAATTTACCATTGCATTGTGGGGTTGCTCTAATATACTCACCAAAAATAGGGTGAAATAGGACAAAGATAATAATGCTGGGAAAGGTGGAAGACAGCAGGAAAAGAAGACCAACATGAGAGAAACTAAAAGTTAGGAGTTGCAGGAGCTGAGCAGGGTTGTTGAAGACATTTTGGAGCTCCTTCCTATATAGAATCAACATAAGTCTGAGGATATTTGATGCACTTTAACAACAACAAAGTAGAACATGAACAGCAGCAAGCAATGGCTGATCTCTCATTTCTGAAAATAAGAACTTCCAGTGATTACTCAGTATTGTTGCTGTCTTTGGGTAAAACTACTAGACAGATTTTGCATATAGCAGGCTTACCCTTTCTCTGTACTTATGCTGCATTTATGTAACACTTTGTAACTTTTGTAATTATGTAACACTCGTCTATTTAACATTGAAACATACCTTTATAGAACAGAAATGGAAACTTATAAAACTTAAAACCACAATCTCAAACAACTGAAACCCCGTATACTATTTCTCATATTAGATTCAGGACTGGAGAAGGAAATATCAGTTCTTCATAATATTCCTCTTGAAAGAAGCTTTAACCATCTTGGAATCCTAGGAGAGTTTTGTCTGGGGAAGAACCACAAAGAATGAGATCTGATTCAATAAATAAATAGTTATTTGGGTGGAGGGGGGGGGAATAGTTCATGAATAATTTTAATATGTTGAGATCATTAATATATACAAATAATATTTTATCAACCACTGTGAAAAGGGGGATTAAAAACATACAGGCTTTTCAAAATCAAATATTCATTTTGACAATGGAATCTCACACTACTCTTTCCATCACAAATCACTCCTTTTTCCTTCCCTAACCTTATTAATGTCCTTTCTGTAGAGAAAAGATTCTCATAATATTTTTGCAGCTTTCATTCAACACACCAAGACACTGTGCCCTGAGTCATGGCAGTTATTAATTAAATGTGAAAGCAAAATATGTTTCATATAAGAGGTTTTGCATTAAATAGAAAGTGCATTTACTGGAGACTGAATCACTTGCTTCCTAAAAACAGTGATGATAATGGAATCCTAGAACATTTTGTATTCATATTCAATAGTATTTTTACTAATAATGTGCATACAGCTGATGCATTCTTTGGTTTTGCACGGTGAGTCTGTGCAGAGTTTTGAAAGAAAATATAAGTAAAAATACTATACAGCAGGATGGTGGAAGCAGAGAAAAGTGATTTTTAAATAAATGGGTAGTAGCATTTAGTGTAATTATTTATTTTAGTCTAGTGGCAGTGACAGCATCCTGCTGAGGGGAAGGAAATCTATTCCAAAATTAAGCCATCAGTAGAGTCAAAACCATAACAACCTTCCAGAGATTTAGGTAAACTTTGATTCCTGACAAAATCAGAATTGCAGATGAAGCCTCTCTTTTAGCTTCAGAAGACCAATCACAACATTTGTGAAGCAAAGCAGCTGGTTTGCAAATTGCATGAAGCTACAGAACTACTTAGGTAGCAATCATACTTTCCATCATATCTCATGCTGCCTTATCTATAATGTGCAGTTTGGCTCTTAGCCATGAGCTGCCTAGGTTGAAAGTGTCTTTGTCAAAGAAAAAGGGGGCCCTGGACTCACAGCCTATACTATCATTGTCAATCTGAGCAAATTTATGACCCCACAATTACCCTGTGTCTGGGTTGGCACCTTGAAATCTGGGTGTGTGTGGAGGGGAAGAAAGAGAAATACAGAAAGAGAGATAGAAGCCTTCCTTTAGCTGATATCTGATGGACCTTGGGAAAGTAATTTTTGGGACTACAGATTCTACAAGCCCTCATGGCTACTGAGCTGACCCAGTTCCTAAGAATCGCACTCAAAGAATATAAACACATCAAACTTTAATTCAGGGATTCTCAACCTGTGGCCCGTGGGCCTGATGCAGCTCATGACAGCTGCATTTCATGTGCCCTCCCCCAGCTTCCACCACACCAGAAAGTGCCATGTGGTGAAGGAAGGGCAAAATGGCCATCTGGCCCCCGAAGCTGTCTAAGGGAGCGTGACCTGGCCCCTGACTTTAAATTTTTCAGAACTGCTTTAATTCCTATTGCATGTTTTACCTGACATGAGCAGAGCTTGACTTGATTATTATTATCCAAATGGCTTGTAGTGGAAGGGAAAGACAATTCAAGCCCCGCTCCCATTACAGAAGAATGCTATTTGCATAAATTAACACTGAGAAGGAGGAGGAACCCATGGATTTAGTAACTCATATTCAAGTACCAGAAGACAGGAAAATTGAAACATTTTTCCTTCTTAAGTGACAGTTGATTAAAATAAAAGCTAAAAGTAATCAAGTGTTCTTCATTTTAAAAAAAAATCTCCGGGTGAACTTTTCCACTTTTCTGTGTTAGTTGCTTTAAATAAATCCTAAACATTGTTAATCTGCTGATAGGGTTATTAACCTAAATTCTGGAGTTGTTATTATGTATTATTAATATTAAATAGGGAGCCTTTGTGCCACAGTGTTTAAATTACAGCCAAAACTCTGCTCACAATCTGAGTTGGATCCCATTGTGTGAACTCAGCTTTCCATCCTTGAGAGACTGGTACACTGAGTACCAACCCTGTTGTGGGCAGTATACGTTTGGTTTTGTAATAATTATAACTGTTTACTTCAGTTGTTATCTGATATGTTTATTTATTTATTTTTAACCTACATAAACCTCTCAGAGTAGTCATTTTGTCAGACAGGTGGCATAAAAGTGTAATTGCTAAATAAATAAATGCTAATTACCTCATGAAAGGCCCAGAGAGTGCTCCAAGTGCTGTGGGGTGGTGGGAGGACATAAAGGATTTTTTAAAAGCAAGAAATTATTCACGTGCTTTTAAGGCTTCGCCTAGTATAATTACTGGGATTTTCCACCAGATAAAGAAAAGGAGGTTTACATGGGCAAAATATTTGTAAGGTAAAAGTAAAGGTTTTCCTTGCTGGAAAGCCAGTTGTATCCGACTCTATCGTTCAGTGCTCATCTCTGTTTCAAAGCAGAAGAGTCAGGGCTGTCTGCTTCTGCAGATGTTTCCATGGTCATGTGGCAGGCATGACTAGACACCGTAAAATATGGAATACTATTTACCTTCCCACCAAAGAGGTCCCTATTTATTTACTTGCAATGTCTTGCTTTCAAACTGCTAGGTTGGCAGGAGCTGGGACAAAGACGGGAGCTCATTCCATCCTGCAGAACTTGGGAATCAAACTGCTGACCTCCTGCCTTCCAGTCAGCATCATAGCCACTTGAGCCACTGCAGACCAAAATAAATTTTCCATTGGAGACTATCAATCATTTTTTCAAAAAGCTTTCAGTTAATTTAGATTCATCCATCCTTTGTGTCTGTAAAAGTTTCATTCAACATTCATTGCTCAAATTCTGGTGAGTCAAGTTGTAAAAGAAGTTAGGTATGAGGTCAGCTGAATATCAGTCTTACATGTTTTAAGCCACTGTTCATGTATCTACTCACCTGACAGTAAACTGGACCCACTGGCACTTTTTCTGAGTAAAGGTCATTTTTTCTGTGCCTGCTTCCATTTATTTTAAGTAGAACATAACATAGGCTTAATCAAAGGTTATTAGAAAACTAATGGTATCAGATACTATACCTCGGTGTCAGGTACTATAGTATAGGATCCATAAGGAGTTGGCTTTTTTCTTTGTACAATCTACCTTTTTGACAGAGAGCAACAAAACAGCTAAGGTTTCCTAGCTGTTTTGTTACTGGAAAGCCTATCTGATGGCAACAAAATCATATTGTTGTCTTTGTGTGGTTAGCTTTCGATGCATCCCAGCCTCCTTGTGATACGTTTGTAGCTCTCACTTCTCCATGAACAAAATTTATAACTCTGTTTAATGTTCCTCAACTGCTTCTTTGTCACTTGCGGTCTCAGATTACTGAATGAAGCCTCAGGGTATGGTTTCCTGAATCTCCTTGATGAACCCACCTTCGGCAGTTTGAGACCTGGGTACTGTATGACGGATTGAGCACCCGTCGCTGTCTGAGCTCTTGAGGACATGAAAGAAACCTTATTTGGGTGTTCCCTGAGTGGAGTTTCTTCCACAAAAATCCTTTCAACCTAGAATAATTTTTGACACAAAGTTGTCGCCGTCGCCGTCGCCGTCGCCGTCGTTGTTGTTGTTCTTTTCTAAGTCTCCAGATTTTGAGAGAAAACACAAATTAGGGAGGGGGAAGTTTGATTTTTTCATGCAATGAGATCAGGAAAAAAAAGTAAAGAGCCACAGCCCATCTTTCTGTTGCCATATTAGCTCTTCAGCCAAGTTTTACCCAGATCCTACTAGTGCCTCCTTCCACAACCCCCTTGGCCAAAATAGTAGTCACATTCCCTCTGGAACCATGCATCCTCTACCTCTGTGGCATCTCCCAAGCCTGAGCCTGCTTTCATATGTTTGCTGTGAACCTCAGGAAAGAGAGAACCTGCCTATATGGTGACCCCAGTGATAGACACAAAGAACAAAAATGAAAGGACTGAGCCCTATATAACAGAATTTCTCCAGTGCTCTGTGAAATATCTAACAATGTTTCTCACTTGTGCTCAAATATTGAACGTTACCTAATATTGCCTTACCCATTGTTCCCAGTGAAGTATACGACTGGAAGTGAAGATGAATAGTTAAACCACTCTTTCTTTGGCAAATCCACCTTCGAATTTAAGATACTGAGCTTAAAGTAACCTTTACCATATACATGGATCAGCTCTCCTGTTTTAAAACTGGATAGTGTCATGTTTTCTGGACCTGCTTTCAGTCATGGGTTGCAGCTGGTTAACATCATAAAACAGTAGCAATATGGCCTAGAACAGTGATGGTGAACCTTGGCACTCCAGATGTTCTTGAACTTCAATTCCCAGAAGCCCTGATCAGCAGGAGTGCTGACTTGGGCTTCTGGGAATTGAAGTCCAAGAAGATCTGTAGTGTCAAAGTTTGCCATCACTAACCTAGAAAATAAGAATACTGTGATTTGGCTGTATACATCTATATCTATATCTATATCTATATCTATATCTATATCTATATCTATATCTATATCTATATCCAATTCATAAAAATAAATTAAACCCTACAAGCCAAAATTGGGTGGTGGACTGGTTGTGATTCTTCCAGAATCAGTTATCCTGATTTGCTTGTGTGTCTTGCATGTGCACGAAAAACCATTTCCGGAGTTTGGGGAAAACCTGGAAGGAGGGAGGATTGTCACAATAGCAAGCTGCAGAAAGAGGGGGACAGAAAGATCATTCCAGTTTCACTTGCACTGGTTACCTAGTTGGATTTCAGTCTTAATTTTTAATGTGCTTTTGATTTCTAAAATCCTAGCAATTCTTGCTAGTGGTGCCTATTTGTTATTAACATCTATTGTATACTTACTCACTTTTAAATGGATGATGTGTTACAGTGGACCCCTGGGGGATATTTTCCTGTTTCGTCGCATTTGTAGAGAATAATTGATCTGGGTTTTATGTGTTGAAGTTCTTTTCTTCCCTGTCTCTAAGCTGCATTATGTTTTTATGCATGTGTTTAAGAATAATATTTGCTCAGGAAATACCTTGCCTATCAAGATATGTAGAAATGTCAGTCAGTGGTCTCCTTCATCCTTACTTTGGGACATGAAATACACTTCTCTGCAATTTAAGGCAGGCTTCGTAAACATCATTAAGCTTCCCCCCTAGCGCTGTGTGATGTTTCCAATTTGATTTGAATCAATGAGATCAGAATTAGACATAGTATTTTCATGCTGGAAGGTGTTAACATTTTCCTAACAGGTGGCAAGGCTGAAAGAGTCAGAGGATTTTGTAGAGTTCATACAGGAATTTGTGATAACAGCAGCCACCCCCTCACCAGTTATCAGTAGTTCGAGGTCTCTCCCAGTTGATATTGATTCTCATGGTGTTACTTCACATTCTAATCACTGCTGCTCCCTCTACCCCTGCAGGCCCCAAATAACTGTAAATGTCTCCCTTGCTGGAAAACCAGTTGTGTCTGATTATAAGAGGTGGTGCTCTTCTCTGTTTACAGACAAACAGCTGACTGAATCTGCAGACATTTCTATGGTCATGTGGTTGGCACGACTAGACTCTGGAACACACAGAATACTGTTACCTTTCCCATCAAAGCAGCCCCTACTTATTTACTTGCAATTTCTTAGTTTCAAACTGCTAAATTGGCAGGAGCTGGGATAGACGACGGGTGCTCACTCTGTCACATAGAACTCGAGTCTTGAACTACTGACTTGCTGACCTTCTGGTTGTCAAGCTCAGTGTCTTAATCACTAAGCCACTGTGACCCATCGAAACATGGTTTTAAACAGGGAATGTCTCTGAATAATTCCTTTTTATTCTCCAAATACTGTAATCTTGTTCGGAAGTAATAAGGAGAAAGTGGAGAAAGTTATAAACTAAACCTGACAGTCACATTATATCACCTCACCCCACCCACCTTCCCCCATCTGTGGGGAGTGATGTTGGAGTGAGGCTCAAAACTGATGCTAAGAAAGTAACTGAGAAGCATAAGGTTTACTCACAAGGAGACATTATTGAGCAACCTGCACAGTCACCCAGTCAGGTGGAGTCAACCATGACAGCCTAACACACAGATCAGGCCCTGAGATCCAAACATTATGAGTGGAGCAAAGGAATCTTTATACAAGTTAACCTTATAAAACAAGCTATAGCTTGGTTACAAATCGTATGAATTGCTTCATATCCAGAGTCTCATTGTGAGGGCGCTAACAAGCTGATTAGCAATGCTTGATTAGGCAAAGCTGCTTCCCTGCTTCATTGAGACATTGTTGCCCCTCTTAGACCATCTTTGAACCATTGGAAATAGTCTTGCCTGGCTTTACAAAACTGAGATAAAAAATCAAAATGGAAGCCCTGGCTGACAACAAATACACCACCCTAATGCTGTCTTTACATGGAGGTTTCCATCAGAAATGATTTGAGCTTTATCAATGCTATTGAGCATGTGTCTTTATCTGCCTCAATGCAGATTTGCCCTGGATTTCTACTAAGCGGTGCACTTTCTGGCTGTGGGAGTTGTCTGGACCTGCTACACACTCTTAACATACAATTTGTAACTATGGATACAGAACTTTTATGAATTTTCGAGACGTGTAGCCATGTTATTCTTTTGCAACAACAAGGAAGAGTCACATGACAAAGCAATTTTTAATGTACGCTTTCAAATGGCAAAGGTACATTCCACAACACTTTATGCCAAGTAAAACTGCAAGTCTTTAAGATGTCACAGGACTCCTTGCTTAGATGAAATGCAGCTTTCACTTAGAAGTGCAGTTTTATTGCTAGATTTTTATTTACTGTACTTAAATTAATTTTATACCGTGTAGGGGGAAGCCATGTAAACCTTAACAAAATAAAAAACAGCTTGAAATGGGGAAAATAATAAGTATAAATATGTACATGCTGTTTAGATAAAATAATCTTTAAAGACTGGTGGGAGTTGTCTTTTATAAGTTTATCAGTCTTTGTAAGATTTCTTAGGCTGCAAACTGAAAATCACTCCTATTTTTTCCAGTTTGTTATTGAGAATTGCTGCTGGAGTTGATTATTGTTCCCTTTTCTTGTAAAGAGCAGTGAAGTATTATTTCATTTACTTTTTTTAAAGGCTTTGCTGACAGCAATGACAACAACAATTTTATCAACAACAAAAAATTCTTTTGATGCTGAAAAATGCCTGAAGGGAACATGCACAAATTAATGTATGAAGATTTGATTTCCAGTGGTTTGAAAGTTAAATTCAGTTAGTGTGCATTTACTCAAGATAACTTACTCTATAATTATTCAAGGCAGTGATGCTTTGGGGCTTCTTTTCTTCATTAAAGCTAATTAAGGAAATGTTCCTCATGAAATTATATTTGCCATACTTTTGTTCTTAAGTGTATGCAGACCTAACACATTTAACAATGAGGTGCAGAAAGTACTGTGTCTAAAGTTATAAGCAAATAAAGTGGTGGGGTAGCTGTGTTTTCTCACACTACCTGCTTAATAGATTTCACTTTCTTTTCTTTACTATGCATAAGAGATATATCACATGTTGTGTCCACAAAAAACATTCCATCAATGAAATTCAATTTAAAAACCCACCCTTACAAAAGAGAAATATTTCCAACATGAAGATAACAAAACCTGAAGAAATACAACTGGGGCCAAAATAAAAAAATAAAATAAAAATAAATAAAATAAAATAAAAATAAAACACACACACACAACTGAACCCAGCCACCCACCAAAAAAACCACAACACAAAACCATTAATAAATTAAATAAATAAATAAATAAATAAAATAATTAAATAAAAATACACCCACCCACCCAAACACCCACCCACCCACCAACCCCAAACACAAACCTCACTTACAATGCAGACCATTGGAGCCGACAAACGACCCCGACTGTGTCCTCCTCTTCTTCTGGGTCGCCGCCTGCAGCCTCTGCCGGGCGGCGAGGCTTGGGGCCGCCTGCGGAGGGTTGCGGCCGGGAGGCTCTGGGCCTCCCAGATAGGTGCGCCTCTGCCGGGCGTCAAGGGTAGGGGCCGCCCATGGAGGGTTGTGGCCTGGAGGCCCTGGGCCGCATGGCTAGGCGCGCCGCCACCAGGCGCCGAGGCCCATGGCTGACCGTGGAGGGTTGCGGCCGGGAGGCCCTGGGCCGCCCGGCTAGGTGCGTCACCACCACGCACTGAGGCCCGGGGCCACTGGTGGAGAGTTGCGGCCAGGAGGCCCTGGGCGATGCAGCTAGGCACGCCACCGCCAGGCACCAAGGCCCGGGGCTGCCCATGGAGGGTTGTGGCCAGGAGGCCCTGGGCCGCCCAGCTAGGCGCGCCTCCTCCTCCTAAGCCCTCCGCCACTGTCGGAGCCGCTCCAAAATGGTCCAGCTTCAGCAAAAACAAGCACGCATGCGCAGAAACAGAATCTGACGCATGCACAATTCAAAATTGCAGCGTGAATTTTGGTTCCAATTTTATTTTATTTTTTATTTTTTTGAGGCATCCAGAACCGGACGCCTTAAAAATGCGCTACCCTCTCAGTGAACCCTCCGAGATTGTTCCTACCGGTTCCAGGGAACCGGATGGAACTGGGGTCATCCCACATCACTGGCCAAACTGAACATTTACCTGCCCAAATGGCACCCCATTAGATGCAAGAACTGAAGCCAAAAACATCCTCCCTCATTGCAGCTGATGCCCATTTTCTCTGGCAAGGTCTGAAAAGGTCTCATGCAACCATCATAGAAAGGTTCTGCTTAGAGCAACAAAATTGCAAGTAAAAATCAGGTGTCCTACCAACTGCTGCAGTGCTTTGAGAGTCATTTGGAACTTTTGATATCTGGTTGTCAGCTCATTCAGCTTATTCCCTGGCTGCAAAGGTTATCAAACCAGGCTCTATGTCTTTTCACAGCCAGAGGAACCCCCTGTTCCCATGTTAGCTTCTGAAGTACAGTTATGAACTGCATATACTTGCCAGACCCTTGGGGTCTAAAGAAAATAAAACCATCCAAAAATGAACCATGTAGGACAAGCCAAGGGGCCTGCAGTGGCTTAGTGGTTAAGATACTGAACTTGATGACTGGAAGGTAGGCAGGTCAGCAGTTTGAGACCCGAGTACTGCACGACAACCTAGCAGTTCAAAAGCAAGAAATTGCAAATAGATAAATAGGTACCACTTCGGTGATATGGTAAATAGTGTTCCGTGCACTCTGCTGTCTAGTCATGCCTGCCACATGTCCATGGAAACATCTGCAAATGCAGATAACACTGGGTCTTTGGCTGTAAACAGAGATGAACACTGAACCCTAGAGTCAGATTTGACTGGCTTTTGAGCAAGGGCAACCATTGCCTTTACCTAGGACAAGCCAGATTAACCCTCAAGGACCATTCTAAGAATGAGCTTCTTCTTTCATGTCCAGATAAAACCCTGGACTGTCAAAATGAAGCAACTTTCTTGACTTTGTCATTGACCAAACCAAGTCCTCATCGGTACATGTTTCTAGCAGTAATCAGCAGACCAGTAAATGAGCTGGATTCTGTATCTCTCCATATTCATACCATGCCAGCAGCCCCCATTTGAGCATGTTGGTCTTACCCTTAGGGACTCCAACCTTCAGAGTCCTCCAAGTGAAATAGGGGAGATTGAGTTCATCAGCTATATCCTCCTTTAATTATATTCGTTGCCCAATGAGCTTCTGCCTGCATCTTTTAATTAAGAATGAGCTGCAACCATCAAAAACAGCACTATTTTGAGCAGCCCATTATGAGGATTCTAGCAATGTAATATTTAACCTCAAAACACAAGTGCTCGCAGCCTTCTGGGTTGCATCAAAAGCAAAAATGCTTCCTTTATATCATGCTTGGCTATCTCTGTCCCCACACCATAAGCATGTATCATACATACTGCTGCATAAATAGATATGTAACATACACTACACAATTCCAGGGGGATTGCATCGTTTACTGATCCTCCTTCCAAATATGATACATTTTGAATGAGCTGGTGCTCCCCAGGCATCTTTGGGAGTACTTCCTGTGGTGAGACAGGTTCATCACTCAAGGTACATTTGAATAGACCTAACACTCATCCTTCCTTAATTTCCTTTCCAAACTTGCCTCTATTTCCTTCATTTACTTCACCTGGTTTGGTATTTGGGTGCTGTTGTTTTTGCCTAATTGAGGCCATGAGACCCAACAACTGGAATTTTACAACCTAGGGTATACCCATCTAACAAATACCCAATATCTTGCTGTTTGGGATAAACCTGCAGCCAGTTTGCCAAAATTCCAAACTTAATTGTTTTGGTATCTTTTTGAGAGTTAGCTTGAATTCCAGGTGGTTTCCTAAAACCACCTTCCTCCTTGGCCTCACCTGTCTTTGCATGCTCCTTGAGGCACATTGTGCAGGCCTCCAAAATTAGAATGCTCATGGCAGAACCTGTATGGAAGCAAAAGGCATCCTGTACGTCTCCTCACACATTGTCACCATTGTTAGAAGATGAAGATTTATCTGGTTTTCAGGACATTAGAGAGGCTTGACACTTTAATTTGGGAGATGTTCAATTTTAGTTATTTTATACAAAACTTTCAAATGTGGAAGGCTTAGCAATTTTCTTCAGGAACCTTTAGAAGTGACCATACTAAACATACCGACAATTTAAAGAATCATTGGCTGCTCTAGTTGTTGTCATTCTCATGGGGCTTGCATGCTACACTACCTTATATAGCTTGGATTGGTTACATGTTCAGTGCCAGCCCACAGGAACTTTCCCCCTCAGTCTCTGTGCCTCTGTTCCTAAGGTATATGCACCAAGAAGACATAAAAATTGCAGCAGGAATTTTGCAATCCACTCCTTGTTTGCTACAATAGGTCCAAATTCTGCTCATTGGTTCTCCACTCCTTCCTGCACCCTTCCCCTGGCTCTTTGGCAGACCAAAATTTCACAATTGTTATGCACATAGAAATACCTTTGTCTGGAGCTAGTGAGTCCTGGCACCAGTTTGTACACAAAATCTTTCTCCTCCTCCCCCTCTAACCCCCACCATTCATCCTGGTGTTTTTCTCCTCATTATGCCCTTAATGGCACATAAATGTTTGAGCACTGTTTGGGGCAGGAAATTTGTGACCAAGTTTTTCTCTAATGCTTTCAACTGCAGCTAAATGTCCTGGACAAAATTTGGATAAAAATGCAACAAAGGCATCTTACCCTCTGTGGATGTTTTTAAGTTATTGTTTAATGATGTTTATTTTCAATAATCAGTGTGAGATATTATTATCAAAGAAACACCATTTTTGGTCTTCAAGACTGAAATAGATCTTGATCTTCAAAGACTGTCTGTTTTCTCCTTTGAGCTCTAACCTCCTTATTACTTTCTTAAATAGCAATACAGTGGTACCTCATACAATGATTTTAATCCAATACACAGGACTCATTGTTGTACGAAATAATTGCTACACGATGCATGCATTGTATAGTGATTTTTCCTATGGGATGCATTGTACAACAATCTTTTTCACTAAGTGGTTTTTCCCATTTAAAAATTGTATGATTTTTTTCATAGGGAAAATTGTTATCCAGGATGCCATTTCCCTCCAAAACCTAATTGTTATGCGATTTTGTTGCTATACGAGGTGATTGTTATATGATGCTCTACTGTACTACCATTTTCCAAAAGACTCGTCTACAATTTCCTTGAACCTTGTTATCAGCAAATCAAATAAGTAATGAATTGTTCATTATTAGTTTGGTCTGCTGATTACACAGTTTCTCTTAAATTATCCAATCAAAGTATCATTCAATCAAGGAATAACTAAACAATACGCTATGAAAACCACTATCATCATGAAGTGTTTTAAATTCTCTAAATAGCATACTCTGAAAAAGTAAGAATAGGTACATACATGATTTCTATCAGACTATTCAAATTGCTTTGCAATTTGCATTTACTGGATTTCTGATAAAACAGAAAATAGATTTCTTGCATATATTGTTACAAATTAATATCCTCACAAACGTGCACATTTTATGAAACAGTAAAGTCTGATCTGCATGCAATTATTTATTGGATGACCTAGCAGTTCAAAAGCAAGAAATTGCAAGTAGATAAATAGGGACCACTTCAGTGGGAAGGTAACAGTGTTCTGTGCACTCCGGGGTCTAGTCATCCCTGCCACATGACCACAGAAATGTCTGCAGGAGCAGACGCTGGCTCTTTGGCTTTGAAACAGAGATGAGCACTGAAGCCTAGAGTTGGATATGACCAGCTTTCGAGCAAGGGAAACCTTTACCTTTACCTTTACCTTTACTTGTATTTGCATAAATTTTCTGAGACAGAGCCACATATTCTGTATGAATCATTTTGCATTTTTTCATGGTTTTTTATGATTACTTTCTGGTGTTTAGAGTAAGCCCATTGTATTTTATACTTTTCATTCTGAGAACTTGGCAATAAAAACATCTTGTTTATTAATGGAAACAGTATTATTGTATTCTCAAAGGGGTTTTTATTCACTACACAAGCTTAGCTAGGAAGCAATTTATATGATTTGTCTCACTGCTAAATATACAATCCAATTCCTGACAGAACCTAGTCATTGTCTTTCCCCATGCCTTTGCTACTGGGAAAGTTCATAATCCATATTTATTTATTTCCAAGTACTCTGGCCCAAAAGTCGTGTGGGCTCAAGGTAAATATTAACTAGTACTGCTTTTTTCATTGGATTGAGGCTGCATTTCTGAAGGCTTTGCAGATTTTAAATTGTTTTGTGTCTATCAGACATTCCCAGTAATTTCAGAATTATGCCTCATTAATTTTATGGCAAAATGGGAGTAGTCTTGCAAACTGAATCACTTATTTTGCTTTATGGATATGATAACCCATTACTACTAACCTATTTTAAGTTATACAATGCAAAGTGCTTTGTCTGGCCCCAAATTAATTTGGATTGGACTCTGTACGGACTTTTCCCCCTAGTCAAAAAAATCATTTTAATTTTTTCCACTCTACTAAGAAAATAATAAAGAACAGAAAAAGGAAGCATATAAAGATGGCAAAATAATAAACTTTAAAAAGCCATAATACAAGCTGGAAAAGGTTACAGTACTAACCGTATTATAAATTTATTGTAAATACTCAATTTCAATAACAATGGAAGCACATATTTTTTTATGATTATTGCTAATATAATTAATGTCGAAGTGCAAAACTATTTCTACAGAAGGAAAGGAAATTAATAAAGAAAGGTGGTGTGATGCATGACCAAAATCTAGTGAGCTGTGAAATATAGAGATGTAAATTGAATAAATAAGTAGATTTTTTTATTCTTATTTCATTTATCAAATAGGCTGATAAAGATCTGAAAAACAGTTTCACATTATAATAAAACCATAAGTACTGTATTAGTAAATTGCTTAAGACCATGATGGGCATTTGAAAGTAAAAAAAAAAAGAAAAGAGGCAAAGGCATACATTCAATAGGTGGTACCTGCTGAGGGTAGTCCTTTCATTTGGAATAGGGAGAGGATGATCTTCTACATCCTCCAGTATTATTTATTCATTTAGTCAGACTTCTATGCCGCCCTCCTCACGAATGACTCGGGGCAGCGAACAACAGTTAAAAACACAATCAACAATAAAACCCGTGATAAAGTACCACCCATCCCAGACAGTTAAAATTTAAAAGTTAAAAATTAAAAAGAGATTAAAAGTTAAATTTCACCAATTAAAATTACAAGGGAGAGGGGGGAATCGTCAGATTAGCCAGCTGGCCGGGGTAGTCGACTGGCCCAAATCTCACACCTGCCCTGCCAGTAATATGCCGTTTATACAAAATGTTTGAAAGAAAAATATTAAGTCATCTAGGCTCTAAAATTGAGCCTCTATGCCAGTGGTGCCCAAACTAAGGCCCGGGGGCCAGGTGCGGCCCCCGACGCCAATTCACCCGGCCCGCGAAGCCCTCGTCACTCCTGGAAGCGGAAGTAAAATGTGCCCATACTGGCACTTTTTACTTCCACTTCCAGGAGCGACGAGGGCTTCGCGGGCCGGGTGAATTGGTGTCGGGGGCCACACACGGCCCCCGGGCCTTAGTGACCGGCTCCCTGACCCATATGATCGGCCCACAGCCCAAAAAGTTTGGGCACCCCTGCTCTATGCCTTCTGAAACAGACAGGATTTAAATCTGGCAAGCTCAAATCTTAAATCAGTTCCAGCAAATAGATTGTTTTGAAACACATACAAACTAGAACAGCATTTGATGGTACTGTTCACTAACACTTGCTAAAGGTCATGAACTAACAGAAATGGTTGCCGTTCCACTTCAAAATTTAAGATTCTTTGTTAAGTTTCAAGGGACATATCCTTACATGAGAAGTCAAAGGAATGGTATGCCACAGGAGAGCATCCTGGCACCATGGAGACCTGGCTGGAGGGGGAGGTGTGGGGTACAGGCCAGTTGATTACCCCGGCCTGCTGGCTTATTTGATTCCTCTCCTCTTGCTCGTGAAATCTTTTTTAATCTTTTAAAATCTTTTAAAATCTTTTGAAATCTTTTAATCTTTTTATCTATCTTTTTATCTAAAACATAAATTGTTGTTAGCCACCCTGAGTCACTTTTGATGAGGGCGGCATAGAACTACGATTAAATAAATAAATAAATAAATTACTTTTTGACATTTACACAAATGATCAATTGATGTTCTCATGCTCCAAGAGTTTCATCTCTGCTGATTATTTTGCCTTCACAGTCTAGGGCAGTGATGGTGAACCTTTTAGAGACTGACTACCCAAGGAGGTGGAGGCAGTGTGTGGGCAGACACCGTGCCTTCGCCGCTTGAGGTGTGCCAGCGATGTCACATGGTTGCATGCACATGTGTGGTGCCTGCCTGGAATGCATGTGCCTCACTTGAGACAAGCCTCTGACATTGCATGTGTGTGTGTGCATGTGTGTGCATCAGTTAAGATGTCCAGGGGATGTCACATGGATGCGTCCACATGCATGATGCCTGCCCGCACGCAGCCTCTGCCTCCTTGGACACATGTGCATGCATGTGTGTGTGTGTGTGTGTGTGTGCACGTGTGTGCGTGCACACACACACACACACAATTGTAAGTATAGGAGGGTCTGCGTGGGGTGTCTGGTTGCCTCACCTCACTGGGGTGACAGCGCTCATGCTCACAGAGTGGGCTGTGAGTATCCGCTCTGGCATGCGTGCCATAGGTTTGCCACCACTGGTCTAGGGGAAAACTGAGTCCACCAAGGACAAGCTATCCTCTGCATTAGATCTTTCATTATATTATAATAACAGCCAGTTTGAAACCAATCCCTTAAAGAACAAAGAAACAAAAGGTAGCTGGGAAAGCTAGATTTTGGAGTATTACCCTGACTCAAAGTATTTGGGCATCACATTTGCTCAAAACGTGGTCTGCAAAAAGCATTCTCTAAACACCAAATAGAGCTGCAGCTAGAAATAACATACAGTACTTACGAACCTGGAAGGTTCATATGTAGCTCTTACTGAATCATGCAGGATTATTACAGGCTGCCTAAAATCTACCATCAAAGAAAAAGTCTATTATTTAGCTGGCATTGCTCCTCAGAGGTACATTGACAAGTTCTAGCAAATAACCAAAAAAAATTAAGGTAGTATAGCACCAAACTCATCCACTTCATGGACAACTCCTAGACAATGGCTAAAATTAAGCTTTCTATGCACATCTCAAGTTCTAAATATTAAATTAGAAGAAAGTAGGCGAACCCTATGGAGAGTAAAAACACATCTTGCCAAATGGGTAAATGCAGAAGATTGTCTCCCACCAGGACAAGATTCCAGCTTAACCATCTGGAAGTCACTTAATTAACACTGAAACAAATTAGGAATATAAACAAATTAGTAAAATGGGGCTACTTGGCTATAGAATAAATTTTCCATGAATGTGGAGAAATATAATCAATATAGTGATATGCATGCAATTTATGTACAAAATAGCTTGAAAATGGCCAAGATTACACTATTGAAGTAGCCCACTTCTGGTCCAAAATAGTCTAATCATTTTCACTTTTTAATTTGTTTGAATATTATGTATATTTCATATACAGTACATCCATAATTGTAAACTGTGCAATGCTCTGATATAGATAAAAAAGAAAAGTCCCAAAAATAGACTGGGGAGAAGTTTGAAACCATCTGGAGACAGATTTCAGGTGGCATCAAGTCTTATGGGGGTAGGTTGTGTTGCAACAAGAATATGATACTGATGTCAGCCAATGTTCAAAGATAATTTCATCAGACAATATTCATACAAATTGTATTGGTAGATTCCATTAAAAAAAACTGGCTCTGTTTTTAGACCCAAATCTAAACTGTGTGTGAAATAAGAAAAGTCATGTGAAACCTGAATGGAGGTTCCTTATTAATGGAAAGGGAAGAATTTGCTGCCCATTTCTGGTTGTTAGATATGTTGCCCTGCTCATTTTTGTCCTAAATAGGTTGTGTTTTAAGAGTCCTGGATTGTGGTACTTTCTGGCTATTGTAATGTGTGGTGATGATTTTATTTGGAGTTTTATTGTGTGTTGTAATTTTTAACTTTTGATCATTATATGACTGTTTTTAGGATGTTAGCTGCCCAGAGTAAGGATGATTTTCTCTCTAGAGGGCTGGGATACAAGTGTAAATAAATAAATAAATAAATAAATAAATATTCTGATACTATGCACCAAATGGAACCAGATATCCTTGTGCAGGGGTTTGCAAACTGTGGCCCATGGGCTGGCCCTGGCCCATGGCACCATTTCATGTGACCCGTGTTTACAACAGCTGCGGGCACATTTTACAGCAGCATGTACAGCGTTTACAGCATACACACCACCTGTCCAGCCCACTCAGCTATCTGAGGGGGTGTGGTCTGGTCCACAGCATGAAAAAGTTGTGAACCCCTGTTCTAGTTACAGTCTGTTGGCACTAGTCACCAACTAGTTGACAGTCTATTTTAGCATGTAAAGCAAGTACTATAAATTGGTAGCACAGAAATAGCAGAAAATCAAATGAAGCAGCTACTGATATTTAACCTCAGTGTATCTCAACTCAAGAGCATCTGTTCATTTTGCTAGAGGCATTTGGATTTTTCCCCCTGTATGAATTTAGCTCTCTTCTGAACATTTAAAAATGCCATGCTGTCTTAGACCTCTGTAGTGGTTATTTGGCTTCCTGAAAAGATCCTATTAAAACACATAGGTCAGCTACTACATAAAGTAGTAGAGATTACTACATACAGTAGTAACTAAAGATGACCTATCCCATACTCAATTGCAAGGATCTCTGATAGACTAGCATTTTGTTCTTTTAAGTATTTGAAATCAGAGCTTTAGGACTTGCATCCCTTCAGAGTCATTTAAAGTAGACATGATTGTACAGGACTTGTTCATGCAGAATTGTGCTAGTGTGTTTTGACAGGATCAACAATACTGTCTGAAGACTTTTGATGCTAATCCCCTTTCTCTTGTAGTAATGCTTGAATAAAGCTGAAAAGTGCTTTCAGAAAAATCCCTCACTGTAGAAACAATTACATAAAAAGTAGTGGGTGGACTAAATGCCTTATGGGAACAATGTTCTATTCCATATACATTCACAATAAACACAAGATGCTTTTTAAAATTCTCATCTGAATGGACTGTGAAATTACTTCACCTTTAATTTTTGATGTGTGTGTGTGTGTGGGGGGGGAGACTTTGCATTTACAGTAAAACCTCATATAACACTAAAACCTGGTTCCACAAGTCTTGGTGTTATATGATTTTTAGTGTTATCTGATCCTCTATGGGATCCATAGAGATACATTGTAACCACACAGGCTTTAGCGGTTGTTATCTGAAGCATCCCATAGGATCTTAATGTTATCTGATGCAATTCTTCCCCCCAGATTCCTTAATGTTATGCGATTTTAGTGTTATTCGATACTAATGTTATATGAGGTATTACTGTACTTAATTTGTGTCTGGAAAAAATACCTAGGAGATTTAGAGATACATGGCTGTGATGTGTATCAATTAGAGCTACTTTTAGACTCCAGATGCCTCTATTTTATGTCACAAGACTATAGTGTTACTGTACTTACTTACTTACTTACTTACTCCCAATCTACCAAAGCTACTATTCTAGACAGTTTACAGTACAGCATCAAATACAAGTATAAACACAAAGATAAGAGGTAAATCCAGTATAACCTCATCATTAAAAAATAACAAAATTATTAAGATAATGTAAACAGTACAAATGGTAGCAACATGCAGCTTCAACTAAGGCTTTAATTTTATTCCCTGTGCCTTGGGACAACCTCTTCAAAGGCTTCTCTAAAAAATTCATTTTAGTAGCTTCTTAATGGCCCAAAGGGAGGGGGCCTGATGAATCTCTAGCAAGTGGACATTCCATAATGAAAGAGCCACTGCAAAGAAGGCCCAGTTTTTAGGGTCCAGGGGCTAGAGCAAGCAGTTTTTAAATAGGCAAGGTCCCTCCCCAGTTGTTCCTCCTTCCTCAGGCCAAGAACAGCTGAACTCCAAGAACAGCTGAAGCACCAAGGTTGGCCACTCCTGCCTTAACAGGTCATTTTGCAGAGCACCCATTGCAGTCTCCACACCACTGCCCAAACCCAGATTGGAATACCCCCACGCCATAATATTATCTGGACATTTTCTGCCCATATAGTGTATGGTCAGATTCTTCAGTTTTGAACTCCACTTTGTTTCTTATTAGGATGACAATGTTTGCTGAGCCAAACTGCATGCAGAATAGTGGGAGGGGGGGAGCAGTACATTTTGAATTAAGAAAACAGGCTGCCTCTAAGCACATGAACAGCCAAGGGATATCTCTTTTGTATTATCATGCAACTCAAAGTCTACTCACCCAATGGTTTTGGCTAATATAGGAAAATGAGGGGAATGGCAGTTTGTTATTGCTATTATCAAATATCTAGGTATCTGCAGTCCTTGAATCAGTCTTCAGCCTAGGGATGCATGAGAATGGTATTGATTTTTTAATTTATAGGAACTTGCACCATTGAAAATGTTCTGCTTTGGAGATTTTCCTGTTTCTTCAGTTGTAGTTAAAGCAACCAGTGGATTGATGTGGAAATTATTATGATATTGCTAAGGCAGGATTATGACTCCAATGGGATGTAAGCAGTGAGAGCGGAGGAACTCTTCAGAAACAGAGGCCTTGTTTTCATGAAAATATGATTCAGAAATAAAGAAGACAGAAATGATAATGGATCACAAAGTGTTTCTAAAGATTGTTGTGTATTATTTTGTTCTCTTAAAGGCTCAAGTACTGTCATTACTTCTGTGATGATTTTGTCCATGCAAAGCTCTTAATGTAGGACTTAATGTACAGAAGATGATTTTGTATGTAATTTTGCACAGTGTCTATTACATCCAGCTGTTAAAGAGCTGAACTTTCTTTTTTTCCCTCTAGCTGTGGATAAAGTTGAATTTAGAAGTACAGTATTCTTCATCTTTGATGAAACTCAAAACCTCTTTAAAGAGCATCCAACCATTTGATAATGGTGGAGGGAGCTATGGCTAGTATTCTTGTTATTTGTTTCCACTGGTTAAAGCCTTATCATCACACATGTTAATGTGTCTTCCAAATTTACCCACTTCAGAGTATTTTTCATAATTACTGAAAGCTACATACTGTGCAAACCATTAAACACTCTTAGCAAACCCATTGTGTAGTGCTCCCCTTTATTCACTTGGTTTAAAGAACTGACTGTATACTATTCATACCAGAATGAGTTCAATGTTGCTTTGGGGTTTGAAGGATCAGCTGTCAGACTGCTGTCATTGTCCAAAGGGTGTCCAAATGCCCTCACATTCTCTGGGAAGGCTCCCTCCATATTTCCTTTACTATACAAAATGCTAAGTTGTTGGCGGCATCTGCGGCATCTGCGTTGGCATTGGAGTTGGCATTTTTAAATGGAGAATGGGCATGGTAGGAGTGGTACTTTGGTTAAGATCAAGAAGTGGGAAGAATGATTTGAACCCCTCATTGTTATACTACATATGCACCTATTATGATCCTTGCCCTCTCTATTTCATGTTTAAAAATCAACGTAACTATAACATGTTTACTGTAAATTATGCAGTTTAGATCTTGTTTGCACTGGCCCTCTTGAGTGGGAGTACAATGGCTTTTTAAAAGATTCTTTAGGTCAGGTAGAGGATTAAAATACTGTTTGGCCAGATGTGTTCAGAAGACACTGACATCGAGGGACTGGATAACAGTTTTATGGCCACACTACTAAGAATCTGACCCTTCCACCTGTCCGGGCACATTTTACTTCCGCTTCCAGGAGTGATGAGGGCGGTGTGGGCCAGATGAGTCACAGTAAACCCATTTGTGTGGATTCACAGGGTTGGGCTTCTGGGAACTGAAGTCCAAGAACATCTGGAGTGCCAAAGTTCACCATAATGGGACTACGTTAATGGCCTTTTGGGCTTCCTCCATGTGAATAGTTCTTTCTTTCTTTTAACAATAAGAATAACTGGCCAATTTTCGACCTGTATCCAACTTACCCTTTTTGGGTAAAGTATTGGAAAAGGCAGTGGCATGGCAGTTACAGGAGATCCTGGATGAAGCGGATTATCTGAACCCTTTTCTGTCAGGATTCAGGCCTGGATATGGTACTGAAACTGCATTGGTCGCACTGGTGGATGATTTCTGGAGGGAGCAGGATGGTGGATATCTATCTGTCCTGGCTCTTCTTGACCTCGATACCATTCACCATGGTATCCTTCTGGGAAGGTTCTGAGGATTGGTGATCCAGGGCACAGTGTTGGCCTGGTTTTCCTCATTTCTGAGGGGCCAGACCCAGTCGGTGTGGTTGGAGGGCGAGATGTCCAGCCCTAGGCTGCTCCAATACCTCAAGGCTCGGTGCTCTCACCTCTCCTATTTAATATCTACATGAAACCATTGGGTGAGATCATCCGTTCCCATGGGGTGAGGTATCATCAGTATGCAGATGATACCCAGTTGTATATCTTGGCCCCATGGGAACACTAGGGATGCAATGGAAGTCCTATGCAGGTGCCTGGAGGCTGTCAAGGTCTGGATGGGAGACAACAGGCTACAACTGAATCCTGGCAAGACTGAGTGGCTGTGGGTTGGGGGTCCTGTGTTATCTCGGGAACTACCATCTTTGGTTCTGGATGGGGCAATTCTGCCCCAAACAGACCCAGTGCATAATCTGGGAGTCCTCCTGGACTCACGACTACTGCTCAAAGAGCAGGTGGCAGTCGTGGCCAGGAGGGCCTTTGCACAACTTCATGTGATTCGCCATTTATGGCCATTCCTAGACCAGGACTCCTTGCTCATGGTCACACATGCCTTAGTCACCTCCAGACTTGATTATTGTAATGCGCTCTACATGGGGCTGCCCTTGGTGACTATTCGGAGGCTACATCTGGTTCAGAATGCAGCTGCACGAGTAGTGTTGGGATGCAGGCATTATGCCCGTGCCTTATCGCTGCTAAGGGAGCTGCACTGGCTATCTCCTAAATTAATTTATGGGAATGCATAAATAGTCCTGATTTGTTTAATGTTTCAGCATTTGACTAAATATAGCATACAGTTGTACCTCTCTTAAAGAGCATAATGCGTTCCACAGGATTGCTCTTTAAGCGAAACACCATTGTAAATGACCAATGGGGGGGGGGATTGTGAACCCAGATTTATTTGTTAAGCGAGTTTTTGGTTGGTTTTATTTGTTAAGCGAAGCGAACATTCAGAGAAAATTCTGCTCTTTAAGCGAGTTACTCTTTAAGCAAGGTGCTCTTTATGTGAGGTTTCACTGTACATCCCTAGAATAAATATAGGCAAGTCCATGATAAAATTTGCAAATGCCGCATTCTTGGAGAAAGTGTAATATTAATAAGGTTATACACTTCAAAATGAACAAGGGAAGTTTCCTAACAATTTGAGAAATAAAATTTTCTGAAGCTTCAATATTAGGTTGAGTTGGAAGGGATTAAGATTAGGAGAACAGAGATATGTCTGAAGTTTGCCTCCTAGATTTCCAGTAATCAAGATCAGATGTGGCTTTTGTAATTTGTGAGTCCTTTGGACAATACACATTTCCTTCTTTGTTCTTTATAGTGCCTCTCCACTCTACTGGTATTATATTATTTGTGATACCCTAGTAATAGAAAAAATGATAGTATCATCAGTAGCAGAATGAACCATTGTGCATCACCTGTGGCATTCACAAATATTCAACCTTTGTATGCACAATGGTACTGATTTGGATTTTTGTTATTTTGTAGTAGATCTTTGTAACTGTTTGTTACTTGACAGACTTCTCTTCCTCAAGTGATTTGTTTGAATCAGTATTATATTCAGAGAAATGGAAGAAGTGATGACTTAAGAATGCTTGTTTTCAGCGACAAAATAGAGCTTCCAGATTGCATCTAAGTATACAGAAGAGTATTTATGAAGTGAATACATCACTCATAAATAAGGCCACATTTCATGTAAGTGGCATGTGCTATGTACCATGCCAATCTTCTTCAGTTTAAATGCCATTACAGTTAGAAATCCTGAGTGGAAAACAAATCATTTAATCAGCATAGTGATGTTTAGAAAGAATGCTAGATGAAAAAAGGACAAAGAACAAGAGAAACTGTGTACAAATGCAGAACAGGAGGAGTGGCAGAGCTGACAAGGGGGGCCAGCTAGAATCGCTTTTTGTCAGCTGTGAAAACCATCAACAACTTTTGTGTTAGGGCTGAGAAGCTGTCACAAATTATACCTTTAAAAGCTTTAATTTTGGAGATGGAATGTGGGGATGTTAGAGAGCTTCCAGTTTGTGAGTCTGGACATGCAAAGTGTCTTAGCTCCCTTGGACTGTTGTTATTTCACATGGCTGACTGGGTATGGTGCATCACAGCTTGGGTCATCACATGCTAAGGGCAAGCTGTGGTGACTCATTAAGAATACCAGGATTAACTTCCAACTTTCCTACTGACACTTTCCAACACTCCTCAACATGTCTCCTAACATGTGTCAATGTTAGCTATTACCTAACTAGTCCACAATGCCCCAATACATACTCTTATTTCAGCATGGCAGACAGGTTCAGTATTCATGGTCTAAAATGTTCAATAAAAAAATCCCTGAAACACAATACTGTACTGTATATATGTATTTCTGTAGCTTATTACCAGAGCTGGCAACTAGCGGTGGCTATCTGCAGTGTAAAGTTACAAAGAACGGAGCCAAACGTTTGGGTAGCTCTCATTAGAATGACGGAAGCAATTGAAACTCCTTCCTCACATCTAGGATTCAGGTACATTTGTTAATTATAGGAGTTGATGTTATCTGAAGTTTCAGGTATCTGCAGTAGGACTCAGAATCAGTAACATCATGTGGATTTCAGCCGCCCGGGCCTAAACCCAAATTTGCCGTCCCCTGGTGGATGCTGGTGCCCACTCCCACTAGGGTTTCTGGGAATTGTAGTCCAAAAACACACATAGTCCAAAAACCGCCACCTGGGGCCGCCTGCCCCCTAGCCCCCCCCCCCCACACACACACGATGCCACTGCTCAGAATGTATCCTCAACAGATACAGGGAGAGACCTGTACAAAGAATCAAATTAGATTTGTGAGGACATAGTCATTACCAGGTCTACTTTTACATGTTTTTAATGTTGGAGGTGCAAAAATGTTGAGAAGATAGTTTCATGTATGGGGAAAAATTGGGGAGAGGAGGATTTCAGCAGCTTCTTATTTAAGTATCAACAACTCACAGTTTAAAAAAAACCCACAAATCAAATCGAAGATTAGAATGAATTCCAACTTCATAGCAAAAAAAAAAAAATGATAACACACTTCATTAAAGAAACAACACTTAAAATAGCATCAGTTATTTAAATTATAGTTTTAATGTAACAGCTAGACAGCTAAACTAAACGAGCTGTAAGCAACCAGGTCCTTAGAGTGCACTTTAAAAACAACTGATGAAGGAGCATGTTCTATAAGGAGAGGGACACTTCAGAATAGGTCTTGTCTCTTGTGGCTGCCAACCACATGGCTTTTCTGGGCAGAGATGAACAAGGCTTCAATGGCTGTTCTTAAGGACCGGGCAGATTCATACTTTCAATGTGATAAAGTCATGCAAACTAGATTTCAGTATTAAGACAAATTGTGAGAACAGCAACATGGAATTGCTGGCCTTGTTTGCTTTTGCAATTGAGTAAAGGTGATTTTCACTGGCTGGATAGCTCCTGGGAGAAGAGCCAGCTTGTGTGACCTTGGCCAAGCTGCACAGTCCCAGGGCACCCCAAGAAGAAAGAAATGGTAATCTCTACCTTTAAAACCCTGGAAAGTGTTGTTGTAAGTGAGAATTGACTTGATGGTATGCAATTATTTTATAAGGGAAACTGCAGGAGCTTTTCTGCATACCAGACCTTGTACTGACCACAAATTCAGATATGCAGCTGACTGCGCAACTGGTCAAGAGGAGAGGAATGTAAAAAGAGCTTTGTGATGGCTCCTGTGTGTTTATATTTATTTTTTTCTAATTGAATTTTGGCTACTGTTTGTTCTTTCACTGTCCAACTGCGTACCTCACTGTTAGTTTATTAGTGGACACAACCTTTAGTAATGGACTTTTAAAAGTAGTCTATTGATTTGGTGGAAGTGAAAAATATATTTTTACTGAGCTGTTAGAGCACTTAGTGCTAGAGTATAACATCTTATAGGGGTTTTTTTGGTAGTTCTAAAAGTGATGTTGTTACTGTTGAAGTGAATGCCTATTTATCAAAGAGGATGACTAATTTTGCTCCTTAATGTTTGATGATTACCGATCGAAATATTTTGCAGCAGATATGTTCAGCATGAAAAAGGGGCTTGGATAGGTTTTGAAATGCATAAAAAAGTGACTAAAAAGGTCACTGTCCAGGAAACAGGATGATTACAGATGGAAATAAATGTCTTCACCTTTCCACACTGGTGTTCATAGTCTTTTCACGTGGCTGTTGTTATTGTTGCTCTTCAAATATATCTTTTTCATCCTATTGACAAGGGGTAGTTGATGACATTGTGAGTGGTGTCCACAGTTCAACTAAGAAGGAGAAAGATTACTTACTACTCCCAAATTAGACATATTCCTACCCCATGGTCCTTCTTAAATAAATAAATAAATAAATAAATAAATACTCATTGATATTCATTCTTTCATTTCTTTTCTGCCCACAGCCCATCCTTGAATGTGATAGGGGTGGAGGAGACCCCCAGTAGATCACTTAACAACCTCTATTAAGGAAAGAGACAGGAGTCGGTTGGTTGGAGAATGGCCTGAGTCTGAAGTGAGACCAGTGCATCCAGCTTCTCCTGATTTCTTCTTCTTCCATGTCTAGGCTAGATGTGAAAACTGCCAAAATAAAGCCACCTTTTGGTGAGCTCATTCTGCAGTTTATTTCACCTGACCCAGTGTGGGAAAGATTAGCTGGCAGCACAAGGTTACCATTACCAAGGTACACCTAATTGTGGTTCAAAAATACCACAAACTTAAAGGAAGCTCTTTCTGTGTATCCCAACTTCTCCTGATGATTTAGCCACACCACTGGCTGTGATAGTGACCTCACTGCACAGCCTTGGCTGAATGGGTCATAGAGAGTGAGGGCAATACCTCTTCAAGAAAATGTGCTGTTAGTGACATTGTCATTGAGCCATGCCTGGTGGGATGCAATGTTGATGATCTCATGGACATTTGCTGCCTCCTCCTTCAATGGCATTCATTGTGTAGTAAACTAGTACTGTCAAGAGGCTCTAAGTGGAGCACTGCCAGTTGAATACCATTGACACCGGAGATGTAAAGCAGGGCTTTCTGGGTCAGGCTAACTTTATGCTACCCTATAAGCTTCCTGAAAGAGATTGGTGTGGGAGGAGGTAACAAGAACCTTTCTGTTTTCTCATTTGGAGAATTTTAATTTAATTCTCATACTGGTATGCTACCCAATCAGGAAACCCGACTCAGGGCGGCTCACACAATATTATGCGTAGACACAATAATACAATATACAATATAGACAACAATTATACCATATTCATCCTACAAAAGCACATATCATAATACAAAATAATACAATAGTACAACAGCCTCTCCACTCCAACTGCAGGCAAGTCCGAGGGTGGTGGTGGCAAAGTCCTGCTGTGCGCCACCGTAGCGGCCTTTTGTGCCCTGGCCCAAAGCAGGGCCCAGGACACCAGTGGTGGTGGAGGGTCCCATTGCCACAGTGGCCTCTTCACCCCAGCTGCAAGGAAGTCTGGGGCTGGCGGTGTAGTCCTGCTGCCGTAGCGTCCCTTTGGGCCCTGGCCCGGTTTGGGGCCCAGAATAACAGTAGTGGTGGATGGTTCCATCACCCATCACTGCAGCAGCCTCTTTGCCCCAGCCACAAGGAAGTCCAGGGCTGGTGGTGGAGTCCTGCCACTGTAATGGCCTTTTGTGTCCTGGCCTAGGGCAGGGCCCAGGACACTGGCAGTGGTGGAGGTGCATGTAGAATGTAATGGTCTTAACTGCTAAAATGGAATTATGTTAAATAGTTTGTAGTAAAGGTGTATCTGTCACTCAGGCAGTAGACAGGTGGCAATGACTTTTCTGAAAATGGCATTTGGGATCATCTTACTATATTTTCCTGCAATCCAGCCTTCGGTCTTCGTACATTTAGCTGTTCAGTTACTGTAGGCCGTTAGATGTTAGTGCTGTGGAAATAATTTGAGAAGTGTGTGTCTTTTTTGTTTTGGTTTCTTACTCCAAAGGTCTGCAAGAAATGTGAATTTATGAGAAAGCAGAAAGGCAATAGGATGAAATAGATACATAGGGTGAAGCAGACAAAGTCTCTTTGTCAAGGACACCTGACTACATATCTTGCCATGACATTCATGGCATTATATTGGATGAGCTAGTCACACTTTCTCACATTAAACTACCTCCTAGGAGTGTTGTTAAGATTAAGTAATATATTCCACTCTACAGTGCCCTGAGTTCCTTAGAGAAAGGAGAACAAAATACTGTATGTATTTTTAAAAGCATGAAGTCTTACTGGTTTAGACCAATAATGTTGTTGTTATGTACTATCAAACAGATTGATTTACAGCAACCCAATGAATTAGTGACCTACAAAAGGTTCTGTTCATCAACAGACCTCCTCAGCTCTTAGACACTCAAGGCTTAGCTTCCTTTATGAAGTCAATCCATTTTATCTTTGGACTTTCTCTTGCCCTGCTGCCTTTAGCTAGTCCCCCAATCTCTTCTACTGAGTCATATTATCTCATGATATGCCTCAGTTAAATCTGTTTCTGATTAGTTCAACACTCTTACCAATACTTTTGAGCACAATTTCATGCTTCTCATTACTATGATTTTTTTTTTTAAAACTAGCCGGGATAAATGTCTATCATAGAGGGTAATTTATTATTAATATTAATAATCTTGAAATATATTATTAATGTTATTTGCAGGCTTAAAATCAAGTATCATTTTCAGTCTGGCTTTCCTTGGCTACATAATAGAACCTTGTTGGATAGACTGACACCCATGAGGACCTGTTGGATGCTGGGTATTTTTATATTTTGACTGCTCAGACCCATCTCTGCCCATGGCCAATGGGTCACCTCAAAGAGTACAAATTCTGTATTCAAAAAGGTAACAGTGTTATATATGGAAGAGGAGACCAAAGGAATTAAAACACACTAAAGCAGTTTCTCATGCAAAGCTGTCACATCCACCATTGGCCTAGGTGTGAATGGTAACTCAGTTTATTTATTTATTTATTTATTTATATTTATATTACCGCCCACTCACCAAGGCGACTCAGGGCGGCTTACAGTCAAAACAACAACAGTACAATAAAAATTATAAAATGCAACCACATAAAACAACCAAACCAGAACACAAACTAACTCTTGTCATGCCGTTGTTGTGGGCCCAGAGGAGTGGGCAAGGTCCCCAGACACTGCTAGGCCTTCACATCTTCTTCCTCAGGCCGTTGTTGTGGGCCCAGAGGAGGGGGTGATGTGCTCAGCCACTGCTAGGCCTTCGCATCTTCTTCCTCAGTTGGAAGAAAAACAAGCTATTTGTTTATGGTTTCCAAATTCGGGCCCCCACATTCCATGGGCATGTTAGTTACATTATTTCCTTATTAGGTTTGAGTAGCTGGGACTGCAGTGGCTTATTGGTTAAGACAGTGAACTTGATGACTGGAAGATCAGCAGATAAGCAGTTTGAGCTCCAAGTGATGCATGACAGAGTGAGCTCCTGTCTCTGTCCCAGCTCCTGCCAGCCTAGTAGTTCAAAAGTAAGAAATTGCAAGTAGATTAATAGGTGCCACCTTGGTGGGAAGGCAAATAGTATTCCGGGTCTAGTCATGCCTGCCTCATGTCCACATAAATGTCTGCCGATTCAGGCAGTGCTGGCTTTTTGGCTGTAGACGGAGATGAACATCAAACCCTACAGTTCAATATGACTGGCATTTGAGCAAAAGCAACCTTTGCCCATTTACACCTTGCCTTAGGTTTGAGTAACTTAACATGCAACATGGACCATCTGTCTCAGAATTCTTACTAGACTAACAAGGTTGGAGCAGTCTGTCTGTGGTGTTGTTTGTTTATTTTATATTTGTTACATTTACATCCTGTTCTCCAGTGAGCTCCAGGCAGTGTTCCTGTTTGAGAGACTATGTTGCGGCCATGGTTACCTAGTGAGGTTCATGTCCAAGGGAGAGTTTGAATACTTTAACTTTTTGCACCCCAGTGGCTGCCATGTTCAAGGAAGGATGAACAAAGTAAACTTGACAGACTGGGTAAAACAAGGTGTTGATTTTTGTGTGTGTTTGTGTCTGAGGTTTTCAGAAATGCTACAGACCTACCAGAATAGCTTTATTTTAATTCCAGGAACTGCAATGCCAGACTTGTGCATTCATTTCCTTCCTTTCTTCTGTTTTTCAGGACCAGCGTCCACCACTACAGTGATAGACAGCAAGAATGGCAAAGTCCCCATGCCACATATGAAGGTGTCCAAGAGGTCTGTATCAGAAGACTTCACGACTACATTCAGCTCCCCAGCAGCATGGCTCCTTGTTGCTGCTCTTATTGTTACTTGGTCAGCAGTGGCTATTGTCATGTTTGACTTGGTGGATTACAGAACCTTGGCAGGTAAGATTCAGATGCACTACACAACAGAAGGCAATCATGATCTCAGTAGATAGATAGTTTTGGGAAGCTCCTTCTGCAAATCAGGCTTTGTCTAAACTGACAGAATAAAAATTGTGATAGATTCATGTTTCTACTTTTTAAATAGCCAAGAGCTGGTATTTTGGGGTCATTGCTTTCCCTTTTATCTTCCTCATGTTTTGCAATGCTCTTAGTTATGATGATTTCCATAGGACTCAAAAACTCACCAGCTTTTTATACATTAGTGGACTGATAAAGATGTTGCCCACCTTGTAGCTGGTTGGATAATTCAGTGATCTGGGAATAGCCTGAAGCAAGGAATCAAATCCCTCACTATGCCTCCTAGAAGAAGAGCCAGTCTTGTAGCCTTGGGCAACATGCACAGCTCCAGGGCACCCAAGAGAAGGGAACTGCAAACTACCTCCTCGGAGTACTCTTTAGCTATAAAACTCTGGAGAAGGTTATCATGTGTCAGAACAGACTTGACAGGGCAGGATTATGATGGTTATTGTTCCAGGATGGGGTTTATTTTTATTGTAAAGATAAAACAACTCCCGACCCCCTTCTCTCTCTCTCTCCCACTCTCTTTTTACAAAATGCCCTGTTCCATATAGCACTAAAAACTCAAAAGTTAAAAAAAACACAATCAGAATTATTTTTAGTGAAAGTTCTCCAATAAATGGTCCAATGGCTCTCTTCATCATCAGCTTTAGTTTTAAAAAATCCTTTGTTCAGACTTTGTATGATCTACTGTAGCTGATGTAACACAGCACACTTTGCATGTGCTGTGTTGAAAATGACTGGCCAGAAGCTCTTGAAAGCCCAATTTTGTATACAGCATGACAAGGGAATCCAGTTAAAGAAACAGTCAGATGATTGTTCACCTTGTGGTCACTTTTGAGCATCTACAGGGGCTCCTGGATTTCAGTCTCTGTCAGTGTACTCACACAAAAAGATGCAATTTTTTATCATTAGCAATTTATACCACCATTTAACTGAAGGAAAAAATGTGCTTTCACAAAAACATTTTTATAGGACAAACAGATTGTTTTGTTGTTGGTTACCAATACAATTTGAGACAGGAAAGTGGCCTGTGGAATGAAATTTTTAAATGATAATATGACTACTTTTGAGTAAGATGTATACCTCATCCAGCAGGACTTCTGTGCCTGCTTTATTGAAAATGACAGAATCTGATCCATTTAGTCAAGACCATTGACAGCCTAAATGCAGTATATGTACCTTTACATATTTTATAATGTATATTTATTCAAAAGCAATTCTCCTATTTGGTTTGCATAGGAGTATGCAGTAATTTTAATAGATGTCATAAACATTCACCATTGCCTGATTTTTTTGGGGGTGTAGTAAAATCTCCATGTCATTTGTTAGGCTGTCAGTAATCCCATAATACTGAACAGATTAGAAATAGGGTTAGACGCAGTCTGGTGCTACCTGTGACACCAGACTAAATGCAGACCACCAGTCATGAACTCTGGCCTACAAAACCTTGCCTATCCTACCCCTATTCCTATTTTGCCCTATCAGGCAGATAGCAAAATCTGTGTACATTCAACTGTGCAGCATAGGAATGTTTTACAGTGATGGGTTACACAAGTTATGTCATTCTTAATTATTGCTCAGTTTTCTAGGGCTACTTAAACAAAGGCTACTAGATCATCTTTGGTAAATGGGGTGTCCTAGGTACAGTGTAGGCTAAGGATATCTTTCTTCTTATTTTTGTCTGTAGTAGAGATGGCACTAATTCTTGGGAGGCAAGCTATGAGAAACCTGGGGAACATAGTGAAAAGTAGAGATATCACATTGCAAACAAAAATTCGTATAGTCAAAGCAATGGTATTTCCGGTGGCAATGTATGGTTGTGAGAGCTGGACCATTAGGAAGGCTGAGCGCAGATGAATAGATGCCTTTGAGATGTGGTGTTGGAGGAGAGTTTTGAGAGTTCCCTGGACAGCGAGGAGAACAAATAGGTCAATCTTAGAATAAATCAACCCTGACTGCTACTTAGAAGGTCAAATAGTAAAGTTGAAGCTAAAGTACTTTGGATATCAAATGAGAACAGAGGTGCATGTAAGTGTGCAAGTACACATATGCATGTGTAAAAAAAATTCTATGTATATGCACATATTCACATATATGCACAATCAATAGGTTTTTTTTTAAATTTCCAAACCTTTTAGTTTGGTGTTGTTTAGAATATGAAAGGTATTGTTCATGAACATTTCCAGTTCCTTCTTGCAGTTCAAAATGAGTTTATATCAATGGGTAGTAAGCTTGTATTTCACTCATATTTACTAAGGTCAAACACTAGATTATTTAAGTAATCCGAATAATATAGATTCTATTCAAGTAAGTAGGAGTGCTCTGGTAATGTACAACTTAGTAACTTAATTCTAGTAAAAATGGGTGGTGGTTTTTTTTTTTTTTTTTTTGCTAAACATAAATTTCAGGTCTGAGAAATATTAGTCTAAATGTATTCACATGTGAAGTTATTTTCTGTTATTAAGGATCCAAATACTCTCTAACAAATAAATCTGTCTGCATAAATTATCATCCTTGTACGGCTATTTTAATTGCACTCACTATAATTCTGTCTTCATATGTAATTTAAAAATCAATTATTAAACAAATCTTTGTGATCCATATAAAGCTAGTTAAAAGATGATTCATAATTATTTGACAAGCACAAAGATGAACAAAAGACCAAAGTTTAATCTACAGCCTTCTCATTAAGTGAAATATTTTCACAGATGATGAATCTGTTAGTCACTTACATGTTAGACAATGATAATTAATTAGGGTTGAAAATTAATTAGCACTGAATTGAATTTCTGTGAATTTCAATATTTGTATTGAAAATTACATATTCAATGACTTCATGTAGCAGATGACCTTCTACCAAACAGCTAAACACATCAAACTTTTTAAATTTTTCTTCTAAATGCAGCTATCAGTTTATACTCTATTGTATGCCATTTCCTCTTGTTAAGAAAACTTCAAACAAAAGAAAAAGAAAATTTGGATATGTGTTGTATTATTGCTGGTGTTGAATGTCTGAAAACTTACATAATCAAAGTAATACTACTGTATGTTGTATTATCAGCTTAGAAGGTGGCTAAAATCATACCTCTTATCCAAATTGCTTCAAACAAGTAAAATTCTGGAAGATGTAAGTTTAGCTAAAAAGAGACACTATAGAAGAGAAACACTAAGTCACATTTTTACCATTCTAAAAAACAAAGAAATAATGGAATGTCTGCATCACTTCCTTTCTGTTAGGAGAAGGTTGCTTTCAGAAATTTAAAATTTGATCATTTCTTTGAACTCAACCTTCTAGAGCAATTTCTTTTTCATTGGGTCAAATTCTGCTATCCCAAATGAGAATGGCAGGCAACCAAACTAAGCACATCATCTCTCTCCTATATTTCTTAAAGTATGTGCAGCAGTGTTATATAGTGTTCTAACAGAATAAGGTTCTATCTCATCATAAATATTGGAATTGTATTCAGATTTATAATGGAAAAGGTTGAATGTTGAATGGATCGGCCAGGACTGGTTCAGCTCAAATCTAATGGAGATGGTTGAGAGCAGAAAAGTCTTGCTTATCTACCAGATCCTCTGGGTGTTTTGAACATTATGGATGGTCAAAATGCTGGAGGCTAGGCATACCATAGGACTGCGGTGGCTCAAGCAGTTAAGACACTGAACTTGATGACTGGGGTCGGCAGTCAATAGTTCAATACCTGAGTACTGCATGACAGAATGAGCTCCCGTCTCTGTCCCAGCTCCTGCCCACCTAGCAGTTGGAAAGGAAGAAATTGCAAGTAGAAAATAGATACCACTTTGGTAGGAGAGTAAACAGCATTCCATGTACTCTGATGTCGAGACATGCCTGGCACATATCCACGGAAACATCTACAGATGCAAACAGTGCTGGCTCTTTGGCTATAAACAGATGAGCACTGGACCATAGAGTCACATACAACTGACTTTCAAGCAAGGGCTACCTTTACCTTTACCTGGACATAGCATAATTTGATTCTTCGATTTCTTGCTTGCTCACAAGAGTATCTAGATGTCATTTGAGGAAGACTGATGTGGTGTGCTAACCTTTAAACCAGTGGTTCCCAACCTTTTTTTGGCCATGGTCCTCCTAAGCAACTCTAAAATTTTATTTTTATTTTTTAATTTCTATTTTTTGGATTTCTATACCGCCCTACTTGGTGTGACCAACTCAGGGCGGTGTACAACATAATTAATATAACAGTCGATCAATAGAGTTCACAATAAAGCAGAAACATACAATATAAAAAAAATGTAACAATATAATAACAAGATAACATTCCATCCAGCATTACAAATATAAATTCAGTGTTATAAATACAAATATCAAATCACAAATACAAATATCGTCAACTTTCGCAAGTATAACGTACGCCCGCCAATAGCTGTTCTTAATCAGCTGTCATCTCGTTGTTACCGCCGCCCGTCTTTTATCGGCCTCCGGGCCGAGATGGAAAGAGGTCCCGGAGGGAGGGCGGGGGGGGGGGAACGCTTCACCGGTCACAGCTGTGCCTGCTTGTCCATTCCCGGGTGAGATGGAGAGACCCGGGGAGAAGTGGGACATATGAACTCCAATTCATCAGGGGGAAGCGTAAAAGGCCATTCACTGTTAATAACTCATTCTCGAATTGCCCCCCTAAAAATCATATTGCCCCCCTGTGGGGTGTGTGCCCCACATTGGGAACTACAGCTTTAGGACCAGACTGCAAATAGTTGCTCCATGTCTATGCATCTAAGCCAGTGTTGGAGGGGTCACTCAGAGCCCTCTCTGTGGGCACATGCACTATCAACCCAGCACAGAGTTTGCTGTGCCCAGCAGACCAATGGGAGTGCTTCTTCCCTCCCCCCAGCACAGAGTTTGCCCTGCCCCACTGCCCAACAGCCCAATGAGAGCGGTTCCTCCCTCACTGGCACTCGGTCTCTAAAAGGTTCAATATCACTGTTCTAAGCTGTAAAGTGGTACCACCACTGTGTACGTATAGGAGTACAACATCATTCTGAGTAGATGATACAGTGGTGGGATTTTAAAAGATTATGACAGAATGTTTTGATGAGTTTTCTCAACTAAAGTTCCACAAGTTTCTACATGCAGAGGAAAATAGTTGTGGAACTAAGGTGAAGTTCAGCATGGAACCTAGACCCTTTTTTTCAGTGCCCAAGATTTCTTCATATATCAAACTTCCTTCCAGGATTGGCTTAGAATACTTTGGGCAAAATCCAGCCAAAGTGAAGCACTTTTAAGTTCAAAGAGGAGGTTAAAGCTTAAATCCCTCTGATGGAAATGCGCTGCTGCTTAAAAGCACTGCATGGTGGCTGGAGCATGGCTTTTACTGTTCAAGAAGGAAAACGATTTTGCAATATCAGATAACAGTTTTCATCTGTGAAAGAGGAGGGCTAAATAAAAACTATTGTATGGAATTAGCAAAGCCATACAAACATACACTAAATAAATGAATATTTTATTGGTTTTGTTGTCACCTGAAGTCTTGGCAAAAGTTGTAGTAGATGTTGGCGTATTCCAGGTATCTGTAATATGTGGATCAGCCCTTAGTTTTTTGTGCTAAAGGTCTTCACAGCACGTGCAGAGAGGTTGTCCATAAAACAAAATAGCAATAGCAAATCACACTTAGACATCCCTTCTGCTATGAAACAGAGAGGAGCAATGAACCCTAGAGTCGGATACGACTGGCTTTCGAGCAAGGGAAACCTTTACCTTTATAACTTGTAGGAACTGATCAGGGCTGTTGAGAGCAGGACATTTGGGAGATCTCTCCCTCATAGGATTGGCATAAATCTGAGATAACTTGATGACATTTAACAGCAACTAAGAAGCGACAACAACTATACTAATATTAAATGTTTAAGGAGTTTTACATTATAATGTAAAGTGAACAAGAGGGATAAGCAAGTCAGACTGGCTTCTTACCTATTGAGCTTCCAGTGAGTGATTAGGACTACATAAGGATTTTGGTATTTAGAACATTTTCCAAAATGTTGGTTTCTTTTTTCAAAAAATATTTTAAATCTCTTTTTTAAAGACCAGATAAATATAGAATAAGTGATGCATTTTTAACATAAATGGTGACCACCCACAAGCTAACTAAGAAGAATATTTTTATTAAAATTTCAAGCTAATTTAGTATATCCGAAATACAAGGAATAGCAAAGTTAGACCATCCATGCTTTTATTATGTAGCTTTGAGCTGACTAGTGGATTTTGCCAGCTTTTGTCTAAAACCTGTAATATAAGTCTAATGTTATTGTCTTGCATGCATAAACAACCCTAACAAGTGAAGTGCATACAGTAGATTCCCCTATCCTTTCAAACACAAGGTTTTTTAATACAGTCAATTTGCATGTTTAGGACCATGAAAGCATGAAGAGACGTTAAGTAATTAGACAGACAGAAAGACAGACAGATAGTTCTAGCCAATTAGTTTGTAATTGGACTCAAATAGTGGTATGAAAGACAAAGTTCAGAAATTGAAATAAGGGGACATTTGAGAAATGTATATACACTGCAGTAAGTTATTTGCAAGAATCAATGTGATTAAATAGGGAGCTGCAAGTGATTGCTGCCACTTTGCTGATTGAAAGCAACCACCGGTAAAATCTGAAAGAAAATTTTAGGTAATTTCCCTCTTCACCAGCTTCCTCCATCCCATCTGCTGCAGCTGGTTGACTAGGAGTATGATGAAAAAAGTCAGTTTTGATTAGATTGTGTGATTTCCAGATCTTTCTGCATTTTCTTATGCATTTTCCAAATGCATGCATTTATTTATGCAGTTTATCTAAAGCATTCATTCTCTGCCATTGATTACAGCCTGGTTCTGTGTTGACTACTATTCTTTGATGCTGCATTGTCTGAAATGACCCGTTAAGTCTTAGAAATGCAGGAATTTTTGGAGAGGCGTTTCTTTTCTCAGATGTAGGGTTGTACGTTGATATAGATTAATGAAGAATTATGATTCCCACCTACCCCCACTTCTTGGTGTGAGATGATGAGGCTGTTGTTGTTGTTTTATCTGCTTGGAAGAATGGGTGCATTTGCAAGGCCCATTTTTTAATATTTCTGGCAATACACATGAAGGGAAAATGTGCTTGACGTTTCATTCTCACACTGAAAGCAAGATCGCTTGGGGAGGGGGGGGGGGCTTGACATGCCATCAGGCCATCTCAGTGTGTAAAGAAAGCTTTGCCAAACCCCTAAATGAGACATTGGCAATATTTCTTCACATCCCTATTGAGTAGCAAAAAGGTTTCTGAGTGGAGACTGTCAAATCCAGTGAAATCATTTTCAATCTGCACAATTGATCCCCCCTGGAGCAGAGGAGGACAACACATAGAGAACTGTGGTGAGGAAAAAATATTGCCAAAAATTGACCCGGTCCATCTCTGCCAACTGGCATATTACAACAGTGTAATATTATTGTTGTTACATGCTGTCATGTTACATTGACTTATGGTGACCCAAATAGAATTTTCAAGATACGTGAGATATTTGAAAAACACATTTAGTGCTACATCAGCCAATTACACAGGTAAAGATGAATTTGGTTCCAGGCTTCCTGAGTTCTCATCTGGCTCTCTTACACCACATTGGCTCACCATTGGATACTAGGGACGATTTAAAATATATGCTTTACTTTCAGGGCAGCATTGTTTTATACCTTTCATAGTAACATGAGAGGTGCAATTGTTTTTCCTAATCATCAGGACTAAGGAAGGCTTTTCTTTACCCTTCCCCTTGGTGGCTCACACATCAGAGACACATCTGGTGAGGCATGCATGGTTTCTACAAATGAATCAGAACATTTCGGGCTGTATGTGTGTGAGAGAATGCGACCCCTGGCACTGACCTGGGAATTATTCATGGATCATAATGATGGCATCAGGTTTGATTACAACAAACTGATTATAAAAGCCGGGGACCAATTTCTAAGGAAGTATTTGCCTCTGACATAGTGTGTGTAGGAGAAACAGCAATCTGTTGAATATCAAGAATGGAGCTCATTGCCACATACCTATATGCAGTGCTTAATATGTACACCGTTCATCAATGTCAGGATTTGCAGCTGCTCCATTAAGTCCTATTGGACTGAAGCATGGAAGCGGCTCCTCCTCTAAGTCCTGTATAACTGGAGCCATCATCCTGGGAGCAGCTGCTCTAAATCCTGCAGGAGTGGATTCTCATTCTGCTGCAGCTGCTAAGCCTCCACCTGCTAGCCCTGGGGAAGGTTCTGGGCCTTGGCTCCACTTGGAGACCCAGATGATTTAGCTGTATAAGAACAGGCCTTTCCTCTCCAAAGCTTCCTCAACAACAAAGACCTATAGTTGCTTGGCTCTCCTGCCTTGTTCCTGACTTCCAGAAGACCTCCTCCTTTGTTCCTGTGGACTGTTGCTGTCCCTTGCACAACTCCTTGAAGTCTGCCTTCATCTTGATCCAGCCCTTGAAGATACTTTGTCTTGTCTGTTCTCCTAGTCCAGGGATCTGCAAACTTGGCTCTCCAGGTGTTCTTGGACTTCAATTACCAGAAGCCCAAGTCAGTATGCCTGCTGATCAGGACTTCTGGGAACTGAAGTCCATGAACATCTGGAGAGCGAAGTTTGCTGATCCCTGTCCTAGTCATCTGACTTCTGGCTCATTTTGACTATGCCTTCATTATCTGGACCAATCCTACCTCCCTGGCTTGATTTGGTTTTGAACTCTGGACTGTCATATGGCTACTGTTACGCCTGTTACCTGGTAGTCCAGGATTTTATTTTATCTGCCCATGCCCTGGACCCTGACAGTCAATCTCTGTTCTCATCTAAACATCATTCCATCTCGTGTGTTTTGTATAAGGAATTGGTAAACATATTCTTCTCGGGCAGGGAAAATCATATATGTATATTAAACATTCTATTTTCATCTTTCTATCCCTCTGTGTAAAAAGGGTATTTTTTCTACTTCTAAAAGTAATATATTCATTGCAGATTAGCATGTATTCTGTTATATTATGGGAGCTTCCTTCTTAGCTTTGAGGCACTCAAGAGGAGTTGCTAGAGTTAGTGGAAGCTTCTGTAATACTAATATATGTAAGAATCTGTTTCTAAAAAAATAAATTAGCAGTCCATGGTAGAAAATATGTTGTAGTAGGTGTTTAGTGTAGTTAAATAATGCATTCCCCCCAAACTGATAAAATAATTTCCTTAATAATAATAATAATACTATATTAATGTAATTGATGCCTATGTTGTAAATAAAGTCAGAGGCTGGGTTCTGATAATTTCAACTATGCTTAGTTGAAAATATTGGCAGGTGCTGCCTTTTTCATAAGTCCATATTACTGTAGATGTGCAAGGAGCTGTCTTTCCCCAAGGCATCTTCTACACAATGACTAATGGTATCACAATGTGGTTGCTTATTATACTAACATTGTTCAACACCAAAATACCTTGGTGTGATGCTTTTATGCAGCACTGCCTGAATACCAAAGCCAAAGTTAGTATAAGGAACATCATCAGGAAACTCACAAACTATAAATGGGGAACTCAACCATCCATGCTGTGCACATCAGCTTTGGCCCTGAACATCTCTGCAGCAGAATATGCTACTCGAGTATGGAGCACATCCACACATGCAAAATAAGTTGACATTGCTGTTAATGAAGCCATGTGTATAGTGACAGGATGCCTCAAACCTATACCAGTTGAGAAAATATACCTTCTTGTTAGTATTGCTCCACCTAGGATCTGGAGAGAAGTAGCAGCAGACATTGAGAGAACTAAGCAAGAGAACGACCCTCAACACCCTCTGAAGAAGATATGAATCTCAAGTCCACCAGCTCAGATCCAGGAAGAGTTTTATGGCAAGAACAAACATTATTGAGGGTAAATAAGAGCAAAACCAAATTAGAAAATCAAGGAAGGAGCTCACTGGACAAGGAGGATATAGCTGAGGATCTCAACCTCCACTGCATCACTTGGAGGACCCTGAATAGGGTGAGGGTTGGAGTCCCTAAATGCAAGATTGACATGCTCAAGTGGGGACTGCTGATGGACAACAACACATGGTGTGAATGTGGAGAGACACATAATCTGGCTCATTTACTTATTTCCTGATTGCTGCTAGAGGTATGCATCAATGAGGGCTTGGGTTTGGCCAATGACAAAGTGAAGAAAAAAGTGAAGAAAGTGGCTTCATTTTGGCAGTCCAGGACTTGATCGGGACATGGAAGTAGAAGAAGAATTATACTAGACAATTTCAGTTGAACCAAAGCAGCAGCACAGTTTGGGCAACAGACTAGGGATGAGATAGAATTTCAAAGCAGAGATGAACTCTATTTTATTGCCTGTATGAAGAATCAGGGGCAGAGGGGATTAAATTAGCCCTCAACCACCTACTATTCCATTCCCACTTCACAAATGAAAAATTTACAGAGGGAAAGAGGGACACAGAAGCAAGTACTAGGAAGCTCCAAAGAGAAAGGGGCTCTCCTCCAGGATGATGTTTGTGAATGTATTTTTGCCTGTTGGAGTCATGAGATAAAACTAAGAATGGAGAGAATACTTTCTTCACTCTGATTCACATAGGTTCTCTTGATCGGAAGACATATCTTCCTGATAAATTGTCAAGCCCTGTGAGATATTTCCCCTTCAGGCAAGAGAGAAGCAGAAAGCAATGTTTTTCTGCAAACCTCCCTGCACAAAACTAGACTTTTTTCCCCTTTTGAGAAGTAAAATGCACCCACCCACACGCATGTGAACCCTTGTCATTTTGCACAATTTGTGTTGTCTGGGTCATTTGGCTTGATATGCTGTTAAAAAAAAGAAGAAGGTCATTCTGTTTCTCATTCTTTTGCCAGAAAATACCTTTCTTTCTGATAGGATGAGGAGAATAGTTTTACTGTACTTTGTCATCATATGCAAAGATGAGAGAAGCAAGGCTTTATGTCTCTGAGGTGAACTACAAACCAATGAACTTTATGTAGGGCCAGTTGCTTAAAGGAAGACGGTCCCAAAGCCATTAGTTACCTGCTACTCCATCACTTTACCTCATGACAATTTTCTTCCTTTAAGAGATTGATTGTGGTGGAGGAATTGCATTAATTGGGTTAGAAGAGTATTTCTTTGGAATACTTGAACATCTCTCAATGCTTTTAAAAATGTTTTTATGAATGGTTAAGGGGCTTGACTAGTGGGAGCAAACAGAAAGCTGTCTGCTCATCTCTAATCCAGAGCACATTATTAGGGATGAGAGAAAAATTCTACTCATACATGCTGACTGTCCTGTTTCTCATAACAGAAGGCATCAGGGTACCCGAAGATATACATCTGAAAAATATAAATTAGATTTTTCGCTGCCTCGCCTCCTGTAGGTTCACAGATTGCAAGGTTATATCAGAAATTATTTTTAACACCAGTTTATTTTTCAGTTCATACATTTTCATGTGGTGTTCTACAAACAATTAAGCCATAGCCATAGCAGTAATTTCAGTTACTTTCCAATCTATTAAAAATGCAGGCAGGTTGCTGAATTCAAGATTTTATTTCTCTGAATGAGAGAAGCTGTGTGTCAATTTTAGGTGACATTTTACAGAGCAGCAGGCTGGTTTGGTTCGTACTGATCTGTGGACTGGGAAGTGGACTACTTTCCTGGAAGACTGAAGAGGAATATGTAGCAGAAAATGAGCTGAATATGTATTAGGATATGCTAATCTGTTAACAAGTACTGGCTGTAGAATAATTTACTTCTAAACTGCCATAAGATGAGAGAGCCTGTGAAGTATTAACAGCTTTCATTTAGACAATGGGAACAAGTTGGGTTTTTTCTTAAAGCATTCCAATTTTTAGCACCCCCTCCTGATTAATAACTGAGAGCCCTGAAGGGCCAAACTAGCATTCATTCATTCATTTTTAAATTTGTATGCCACACTCCTCAGTAGCAACTGACTCAGAGTGGCTCACAGAGTCCACAAATATCAATATTAAAGTGCAAACAAAAATACAATAGCATACAGTATAACAAAACAGTTTTTTTGTTGTTCAGTCGCACAGTCGATTCCGACCCTTTGCGATCTCATGGACCACTGTCCGTCAGGCACTTCTGTCCTCCACCATCCTCCTCAACTCGCTCAGCTCTGTGCCCATTGTCTCTACAATATCATCTAGCCATCTCATCTTGGGTCGTCCCCTTCTTCTTTTGCCCTCCACCCTTCCCAGCATCAAGGCGAATCCTCTCTTCTCATTCGATGTGCAAAGTACTTTATCTTTATTATTTGACCTTCTAAGGAGCAGTCAGGGTTGATTTCTTATAAGATTGACCTATTTGTTCTACTTGCTGTCCAGGGGACTCTCAAAACTCTCCTCCAACACAACATTTCAAAGGCATCTATTCTTCTGCGCTCAGCTTTCCTTATGGTCCAGCTCTCACAACCATACATTGCCACAGGGAATACCATTGCTTTAACTAGACGAATTTTAGTTTGCAATGTGATGTCTCTACTATTCACTATGTTCCCCAGGTTTCTCATCGCTTCTCTCCCAATAATCAGTCGCCTTTTTATTTCATGGCTGCAATCCCCATCTGCAGTGAGCTTTGATCCTAGGAAAGTAAAATCTGTCACTGCTTCTACTTCTTCCCCATCTATTTTCCAGGGACTGATAGGGCCTGTTGCCATTATCTTGGTTTTCTTGATATTGAGTCTCAAGCCAGCTTTTTCACTTTCTTCTTTCAACCCAATCAGGAGCTTCTTTAAGTTCTCCTCACTTTCTGCCTTTAGGGTGGTATCATCTGCATATCTCAAATTGTTGATGTTTCTCAGTAAACAAAACAGTAAAGTACAGTAAATACCATATAGTAGATCAGCACACATTACACATTAATACAATATTACAATACCATCAAAAGACAATGGCATATAGTATAACAGAGCAATAAGGTTCAATAAATATCATACAATAGAACAATACACATAGTAGAAAACATTAAATTACAAAAACGTCCACCTGTGGCTTCAGTCCAATTCTTCCTCCTGGCCAAAGGATGTTGGTCAGGAGTCCGGTAATTCAGCGGCACAGATTTTGTCAGCAACCACCTCCCTCAGCTGGTGTCCCTTCCTCTTCCCGGTCAGAGGATGCTCAGCTGTGTCTCCTCTCCCCAGGCCAACCAGGTGAGAGAAGGGATCCATTGGGGGCAGCGGTGGCAGGCTTTCAAACATGGATTTCAAGAAGCCAGTTTGCTCCTTGTGTATCATTGTGCACGGGGTAGGGGTGGACATCATCAGTAGCAATGATGACAGTATTCCAGGTAGTTGAAGAAGGATGGTGCCCCTAGCAGCAGATCAGCAGTACCAATGGTGTGTGCGCGCACATGTGCAATATACCAAACAACTGAAGATCAGTTCTCCAATACCTTGACTGCTTCCAATCCTCTGCTGGAGCAATTATCTATCCTGACTGCTGGGAATGTTGCTGCTGCTGATGCCCATGGTGAGCACTGCTTATACTCTTACTGATCAGCTGCCTGCTGATCAGCTGTTTGTTGGTGACATCAGCAGCCTTTGCGATGGGGTGAAGGTGATTGTTTTATAGCTGACAAGGGAATTCCTCTGTCAGGTGCAAAGAAGTGATTCCCATCACTACCACTGATTATACTCCCATCAATGGTAGGGTGGAGTGTGATTATGAACTGCTTTTTTACACATGAAGGGGAAAAGTCTCCCCCTGTTAGGTTTAAAGCATCTGTTCAGCTTTTACACCACCGAATCCAATCAGTGCTAAGCCCAGGAGTAAAGGGTAGAAACTCTGATCAAGTTAATGCAGCTCAGCTCTATTTTATCTCATCCTGCTGGGTCTCAAAATGGGGCAGGGTGGGGGTGGCCTATGTCAGTTTGACCTGATTGTGGTGTAGATATGATCAAGCTAAGCCACCCAACTGACCACAACCTACTCCAAAGAGTGAACAATATGTCCATAAAGGAAGCCACTAAGTTTTTGATGTGGATCTGTTTTAGAATCAACCTTCTTGATACTCACCAGAACTGTCTGGCTGCAAAATATTGATTTATTTGGATGTCATTATCCTTCTGGACCAGGTCCATTGTATGTGTATGGACAGTTGGAGGATTCCATATACTATACATATTAATTTTTTTTATCACAACTGATGTTCTAGAACATTTACCTTACATGATTTTAAAAAAAATCAATCAATTGGTCAATTATTATTATTATTATTATTATTATTATTATTATTATTATTATTATTATTATTATTATTATTATTATTATTATTATTATTATTATTATTATTATTATTATTATTATTATTATTTAAATTTAATACCCCGCCCCAATCGGGAGGACCCGACTCTGGGCGGCTTACATCCAAAATAAAAACAAAAATAAAACCCAACACTAAAACGTCATAGTTAAAACCATCAGAAGTTAAAAACAACACAGGGCTATATTCTAATGTTCCCAGAATCCAACCCAGGGGGGCAGTCCTTATATGAGCCATTTGGTATAGGAACCCATGTTCCCGGGTCCCCAAACCTGTCCTGCCAGCCAGGTTTTTAAACCCTTTCGGAAGGGCAGGAGCTCTGTCTGAAGGCGCAGTTCGGTGGGCAGGAGGTTCCAGAGGGCCGGGGCGGACACGGAGAAGGCTCTCCTCCTAGTACAGGCGAGGTGCGCCTTTCTCGCCGAGGGAATAACAAGGGAGCCTCTCCGATCCGCCCTGGTGGGCCGGACAGATGTTCTTGGGGTGACGCGGTCTCTTAGGTATCCTGGCCCACTACCATATAGGGCTTTAAAGGTAATAACCAGCACCTTGAATTGCACCCGGAGACATACTGGCAACCAGTGCAGCTCCCGGAGCAGCGGCGAAGCATGAGCATAACGCCCACACCCCACCACTACCCGGGCCGCCGCATTTTGGACCAGCTGGACCAGCTGGAGTCTCCGGATGGTCATCAGGGGCAGCCCCATGTAGAGCGCATTACAATAATCAAGTCTGGAGGTGACCAACGCATGTGTGACCATAAGATACTGATTTTCTAACTATTTTTATCTTTATGTTTTGTATTTAGGTCAGTCTGTAAACAAACTTACCACTGATCCACTTAGACTCATACATAGTGCTGTGGAAGAGACCTCTAATTCGGTTTATGGCTTTCTTTCGTTAATGTCCAACCTCATATTTGAAGATGAAGATGAGGGTGAAAAAGGTACGTATAGTTTGGAAGCATGCTGTGATGTTTGAAAATGATTCTTTTAGTACTACTCTTGCCATCCTGTAAGGCCAGGCAGAATCAATAAGATACAGCCCTTTTTAGATTTTAGACACTTGAATTTGCCCAACAACAATGTCGCTGAAAGTTCCTTAGAGCATAAGTTTCATGTTGTATTTAAAGCATCATTATGGGAAGGATGGACTGCAGTGGCTCAAGTGGTTAAGGTGCTAACTGGGAGGCGGACGGTCAGCAGTTCAACACCCGAGTACTGCATGATGGAATGGGCTCCCATCTCTGTCCCAGCTCCTGCCAACCTAAAAATTCAAAAGCAAGAAATTGCAAGTAGATAAATAGGGACCACTTCAGTGGGAAGGTAAACAGCATTCCATGCACTTCGGTGTCTAGTCATGCCTGCCACATGTCCATGGAAATGCACAGTGCTTTACCTTTACCTATGGAAAGGATGACATAAAATAGTGGTATAAGATTTTAATTAACTTAACCTCTGGGTGTAATAAATTATGGAAAAAACTGTAGAATCACAACATAAGCTTGGTGTTAAGAGGGCAACAACTGTTCAACAACAACATTCAACAGCTATTCATAGTTTTCTTTAATTTGAGGAATTAATGGAAAAAATAAGAATAATAATTCACCCAATGGATAGTGTTTTATTATCTCCTGTCCATCATAAGTATAATATTGAGTAGTACATAGTAGTATTACTGGAATCAACAATGGCATTCAACTCAGTTTATAGCAGTGATGGCTAACCTTGGCACTCCAGGTGTTCTTGTGCTTCAATTCCCAGAAGCCCTGACCAGCAGGAGTGCTGACTTGGGCTTCTGGTAATTTATTCTTCCACAAAGATAGGAAGGTACTAAGAACAGATACTGTACCACGTTTCTCTGGTCACTGCCTTCAAAATGTCCCAGCACAGAGTTCTGCCAGCCATTTACCCAAATCCATCAAACAGTTTAAAATTATTCACTGGATTTAACACTGGGCAGGGCACTATTCTTCTGTGGTACCTAAACTGCCTCTTTTCAACACACTCAGCATCATTTTGTTATGGCAAAAGTCAAAAGGGCCAACCAGTCACCTTAGAAGCCATCCAAACTTTCACCCCCTTGCTCTGCCACCTAGTGACAAATGTGCCAATCTCTGAAACAGGTCAACCACAGTTGATGAGAGCACAGCTGCTTCTACCCTCATTCCTCCATAGGGATCCTCTTTTAGGGGTATGCCAAACTTCATCAAGGGTACAACCATTTACTTTTGTCATACACTACAGGGTAGGGACAGACTGCAGTGTCACAAGTGGCTAAGATGCTGACTGGAAGGCTGAATGTCAGCAGTTTGATACCCAAATACTGCAGGATGGAATGAGCTCCTGTCTTTGTCCCAGCTCCTGTCAACCTAACAGTTTGAAAGCAAGAAATAGCAAGTAGATAAATAGGGACCACTTCGGTGGGAAGGTAAAAACATTCCATGTGCTCCAGTGTCTAGTCCTGCCTGCCACATGACCATGGAAACATCTGCAGACACAGACAGCGCTAGCCTTTCAGTTTTGAAACAGAGATGAGCACTGAACCCTAGAGTCAGATGCAATTGGGCTTTCGAGCAAGGGTGACCTTTACCTTTACCTTTCTAGGGTACGTATGAGGATATGTAAGGATGTAAGTTTTAACAGGCATGTTCTGTCCTTGATCCTTCAATGATATGCAAGCTTCCTTCCTCTGAAGGAAGCTTGTTAATCTCACATATGTGTGACACTACAAAGACCACGAAGAAGAAGACAGGTTGCTTACTTGTAACTGTGTTTCTTTAAATGATCATCTGGAGCAATCACACAATCTATTCTTCTCCCATTTTGGATGTCCTGTTACTTTTTTTTTCTTCCATGGATGTGGATCTGAGGAAATTGGAAGCATGCATTTAGGGAGGAGTGAAACTCCTCCAAAACCCAGTGGCTCAGCTTTAAAAGGTTTAGAACATGCTGTGCATGCATAGGAAAGCCCATGTGTGGGTTCCATGGACAACTACTTAAAAAAAATACCCAAACAAACTCACACAGTTACAAGTAAACAACCTATCCTTTCTGGCTGTAACATAAGTGGGCCATGGGTTCAGCAGGGATCTCTATTCATTTTCATTGATACACACACACACTCTCTCTCTCTCTCTCAATGATCTTGGACCACAGTACTCAGTACTGCCACAAACAGACCATGCTGGTTAGAGATTCTGTTGTAATCTGAAACAATAACTTTTCCAGCCACTATTCTTGGCACACATGGTCAAAACCCTGTTACTTAGCATAGTAAATTTCAGTAGAATCTGTGCACTGAATCAATGGGATTTGTGTGAGTCACCTCTTTACCATAGTAAGTCGCAAGTTAGAGTCAGCCCATTTGAATCAGTGGAGTTGACAGAGGAGATGACTCATGAAATCCCCATTTAATCCATTGGCCTACTCAAGTGCAATTTGCTACACTTGTGTTCAATGTAGGATCAGATCAGCTGCTACAAAGAACTGGATGTACACATGAAAGTATGTCTGGTCGGACATCCTGCTACGGTAATGAAGTAGACCATACAGCCAGTGACTCAACGCCAAGTGTCAGGTGTGGTTAACTAACCTGACTCCCTAAAGGGGCCAATGGCTACGGGCGGATGAGCCCCTTTAGGTGAAGGAAATGCCACTGGAAACCATCATATTGGTCCTAATAGTAAAATAAGTGGAGGAGAAACTCTGATTCCCAACAGTCATGGAAGTGAAAGAGGCTATGCCAGATGGACTGGCTGTGAAGGTGCACCTTGTCCATATCCTCATGGCTGCGGCAGTCCATTGCAATCCCAGTGTTATATTGTGCACAATGCGTGTCATACATGCTGCAGGAGATGGCTCTGAGATCATCATGTGTGGGTCATTTCATGGCAAGATGAGATCCAGGACATTTTTCCTGCTTCAGGAAAAATGCATTCTTGGATATGAGTCGCAGTCAACAATGTTGACAATGACAATAATGACACATGAAAACAGAAATGTGAAAAACATCTCAGAATAGAGTTCTTTCTTTTTATTGTTAAACATATAATTGTCAAGTATATTTAAACATGAAAACAATCCAACATGCAGGGGATGGGGAGTATTACCAATGTATTATTATGCTGTTATTCATCTTATTGTTGTTTTTTGTTTTGTTGTAGGTGAAGTACAGCCTTCTGTGAAAGTAAAAGGTTGGTGTTTCTCATTTTCACAAAGGTTAAATTAAGTGGGTATTAAGCAGAAACAATGCAGCTTTATTCTACCAATAGTATAGCTAATTATATCTCTCAACTAATTGTGCCTTCTCTTTGTAGATAGAAATCATCTGAAAGCCATGAAGAAGAGTTTATTCCAATACAGGATATTAGGCATTATGTTACATTGGTAGATGATTTAGTTTAGTGTGAAACATACCTAATGTTTGAAGCAGACAATGAGAGCACAATCTACAAAACAGAGAAGGGCATCCAAATTACGTTATTTTTATAGGACCAGTATTAATGTGTATTTAGTTATATTACAGTATTTATTTGCCACCTTCCTCCCCCTATGAGACTAAATTCAATGATGAATGCCAGCTAGAGTAAAATAGAATAAATAGGGCTTACATACGTGGTAATTTAGCAAGTCTCACTCATTCAGTAGGTTTATTTATAGACCCTATCTATATAATAACTGGAATATAGGCAGCTTCATAGTGTTTTCTACCATGTTATCTTAAGATAATAGTTGCCTATGTTTAAATTCTAATTTGCCATACAAAAAGAAGACAACTAGCAGTTAGTATGGGGTGGTTGTTGTTGTTTTGCCTTTGCCAACCACTCAATGAAGCAATACAGGTGACTACCAAGGAGAAAGACTTCTCAGTGGCCACAGCCCAGAGAGAGAAATTTCTTTCCAGAAAATCCTTTTTTAAAATGTCATTTTAATGATTATTTTGATACCAGATTGAGGTATTTTGTTCTCTCTGGCTTTTTTTAAAAAAAAAAAAACCCTGCAATTTTAGTGTTCTGATTCTGAATCACAACAAGTGATCTGAATTTTTTACCTTTTTATTATTTCAGGAAATTCTGATAGTGATTTTTTAAATTAATCAAATTATTATTGTATGCAAACAGAGAGAATTACCCTCCATTCCCTTTGGTTTTCAGTCCAATTAATGACAGAGAGGTTTACCAGAGTTAAGGTGATTCAGTCTGGAATCATGAAAATTCCAGATTAAAAAGGGATTGAGATAAAAAAGGTAATTTATAATGGCTGTAATCCTGTTCTGTAATTTACACTGCATAAGGTTGAAAAGCTATGACAATTTTTTTGAAATAAGAATTTCAATTTTTTCACCACAGGTCCCACAACTCCCATGGGATCCCTTTTGTTGTGGGGTAGCCATTGGGGACATGTGGGTTGTCACCACTGATAAAATCATCCTAACTCTGTTGAGTTAAAGACTTTTCCCCATCCAACAACCCACAACAGTTTTTCCACAATACAAGTGATCAACTTGGAGATTTAGGGGGTAATTGGATTTCCCCCCCAAAAAAAAAAATTCCTGGTGGCTGATGACATCATAAACCTTATGTGGCATTAATTTATGACAACAGGATCCAGTTCCTGGATTTTCTTTTCCCTTTAATTGGAATGTGAATGTAGCACTGAGGGATTGTCTACTCTTTTAGGAAGCTGCTTGAGGCTAGGGGGAGAAGCAAAATGCTGTTTGGTATGAGTCCCACAACCAAATAGCATTTTCCTTCTCTGATGGGGTCATAGCAGCTGTTTTGCAGCTGACAGGATAAATCTCTGTCAGGAGTAAAGAGGGGGTTGGGGTGGGTGGGAAGAGATGGGAAAGGGTCAAGAGTTTGCAGCTGATGGGGTCTCAAAATGGTTTGGGGTGGATTGGCCTGATTGTAGTATAGATGCAATTGGACCAACCTGCCTCCAAACCACACAAAAAAGCAGGCTATATGCCCAAGTAGATTTTGAGAGAGATGAAAAAAGCTCAGTTCTACTCTTTAGCTGATTCCCAAAAAATTATTTTCTCTTCTTCTAGCCCCATGCATGACCTCCTGTTTTACTTGTTAAATTTTCTGTCACTTAAAATGTGTTGCATGATAAAAGAGAAAGCAATGACATTTTATTCTGACCTTGTCAATAAGACACTCATTTTAACTGAACTTACTTTTGCACAAATTGTATAAACTGCAGCACCAAAGAATGTTTTTATCAGAATACATCTAAAATGCAACCTAGTTCTTTTTTTTATGCTTCTCTTTCTCATTTAGAAGAAGTCCAATCGCCAGTCAAAAAGAAAGGTAAACCAGTTTTAAAATAATTTTATTTTCAGTTTCTTTCATAATAATCCAACTGTTTGCATGTGAGAAACTTACCAAAGAATGTGAGGACTGTGAGCACAGGTGGGTATCCTCTGGCCAATGACACCACCTTGTCAGCTGATCTTTCTACTGTAGCACTATTGGATGGGTCTCCAGAAGAATAATCATCTCCTTCTGCTTTGTTTGCAGCAATAGCTATGCTGGCCTTTGCTGCAAATCTCACAACAGATACAGTAGTTTCCAAGGTTCTTTTTGGGAAGCTTTAGGGCAGTGATGGCGACCCTTTTAGAGACCAAGTGCCTGAACTGCAACCAAAAACCCACTCATTTATCGCAAAGTGCCAACATGGAAACAGGGGAGGCAGGAAGCACTCCCATTGGGCTGCTGGGCAGAGGGGTGGAGTGAACTCTGTGCTAGGGGAGGGAGGAAGCACTCCCATTGGGCTGTAGGGCAGAGGGACAGGGCAAACTCTGTGCTGGGCAACAGCATGTGTGTCTACAGAGAAGGCTCTGAGTGCCCCCTCTGGTATGCGTGCCATAGGTTCACCACCACTGCTTTAAAAGGTAAATGTCATCCTTGCTCTAAAGCCAGTTGTATTTGACTCTAGGGTTCAGTGCTCATCTCTGTTTCATAGCCGAAGAGCCAGTTCTGTCTGCTTCTGCAGATGTTTCCATGGTCATGTGACAGGCATGATTAGACACTGTAGCACACAGAACACTGTTTACCTTTCCACCGAAATGGTCCCTATTTATCTACTTGCAATTTCTTGCTTTTGAACTGCTAGGTTGGCTGGAACAAAGACGGGAACCCATTCTGTCCTGCAGTATTCAGAAATTGAACTGCTGACCTGCCACCTTCTAGTCAGTGTCTTGCCACTTGTGCCAATGCAGTCCCTGCTTTAGGGGGCCACAAAAAGGACCTGAACCTGATTAGAGGTAAAAAAAAACAGAGATAGAGAGATATCAGCTGCTGGACATGACAAATATAAAGGACAGGAGGAAGAAAAATAAGAAGCTAAGCCAGGTTTGATGGAAAATTAAAACTGCCATTCACCCAACTACAGCTCATCTGTATGCACATATTTTAATATGCATTTCAAATTTACAGCAGCTAACAAGCCAAGGTTAGAGGAAAAGCTATAGCTGGATAGAACTGAAAGGATGGGGGCTAGCCAGGGGACTGAGCTCATACTGGAGCCTGACGACAGAGGAGGAAAAGAGTAAGAGGTTCAAGAAGCAGGTCAAGAAAAAACAGCTGAGAAAAGGTTGGAGCTGGCCCTCAGCAGATTTCCTTAAATGTGTAGGTGTCTAGCTTGTTATAAAATCATCTTTAAGAGATCAGGGAAACTGGAGTAAGGCTACAGGCTGGTAAGTTTACACACTGGCTATGCAGGCTTGTGTAGTAGAGTGTTGTGGTTACAAAAAATATTCCTATCTCTACCAGTAAAGTGTTGGTACCAGTAAAGGGTGGTAGAGGTTAAAATCATATGTTCTAGGTTTTATCTGAGCATGAATTAAGCTTGTTACAGTAATAAAAACATATGCATGCTGCTGAAGGCGTGGGAAGGACCACCAAGCCTTAGAAATGATGTGCGAAGTGATGCCAACGATAAACGAGGACATCCCTATGAGTCAAAGGGGGTCCCAGAGCAGTGGGTCAGACTCGGATTCACACTTTGAGCAGCTCATGGTGAATATGCTAGATGAGAGGGACCGTCTCCTGGACACACTCCGAGAGACGCAGGAAAGTCTGTCTCTGGCACAACAACGCCTTCAGGATGTCATCTATGACAGAGAGTCTCTCCAGCGGAAGCTCAACTCTGCGTTGCCCCAGTGATAGTTTGAAAACTGCATGCAATATATAAAAGTGAAAAGGACGGCCGGCAGGAGCTCCGGCCAGAGATGCTCCCAACGCTTCCTGGCTGCGCCAACGTCTCCGCCTCCCCCGGACGCGAAACACCTGCCCGGGGGAGTGAAAAGGACAGTCTGAAGGAGCTCCAGCTAGAGACGCTCCCCGCCGCCAACACCACCACCTGTGGATGGAGGGAGGCCACCTCCGCGTCCGACCCCGGGACTCACCCACCTGTTCCCAGAGGCTCCACCCGGCAGAGAGGCTCTAAAGCCGCGGCGGCAGCAGGACTTTTGCACCGCTGCCGCCAACACCACCACCTGTGGATGGAGGGAGGCCACCTCTGCGTCTGGCCCCGGGACTCGCCCACCTGTTTATGAACTGTTGTTTTCTTGTTGTTAAGGTAAGAGCCCTGATATTATTGCATCATGTACTGCATCTCTGTATTTTTTATATTTTTTATATTGTATTGTATTATTGAAACTATGTAATATATATGTAATTGGAATTGAACTTTGTAACTATATTTTGCAGTGTGGTTTTGTTTTGCTGCACTGCTGTACTGTATTGTTATATTTATACTGTATGACCTTTGATTATGTTATATTACTTTTGATTGTCTTCTGTAAACCGCCCTGAGTCGGTTGCACCGAGTAGGGCGGTATATAAATCGAATAAATGAATGAATGAATGAATGAATGAATTACTGTAGCAAGTACGCCAGGCTCCCCTATCATCTGCCATCTTCCGTAGTCTGCACAGATCTATGTCCACAGTATCATTTTTGAAGTTGTAGCTGTGTTAGTCTGTGCAAGCATATTAGAAAGTAAACAAAAAAAAGGCAAAAAATGCTGTGGCACCTAAAAGACTAACCCCTGTATATTAGTGTTAGTTTTCGTGGATCAAGTCTACTTCATCAGACATAAGGGTGGATATCACAATTCACGATGTTGGTAATTACCTTTAAAGCCCTACAGAATACTTAAGAGATTGCATCACCCCAATGACATCTGCCCGTCCCACTAGAGCGGACCGGAGGGGCTCTTTAAAAACACCAACTGCTAGAGAGGCTCACTTCTCTAGCACTAGAAGAAGAGCCTTTTCGGTATTCACTCCGGCCCAATGGAACCTCCTGCCAGTTGAACTGTGTCCCCAGACAGAGCTGTTGCCCTTCAGGAAAGAGCTGAAAACCTGGCTGGCAGGGCCCCACTGGCTCATTTACAGCAGGATCACTCATGTTTTTAAGTTTTTAAGTAGATTTTTAACTGATGTGGGTGGAAGGTAATTTTTCAGTGTTTTTAAGAATTTTAAGGGTTTCTATAGTTTTAAACATTGGGGATTTTATGTACGCCACCCAGAGTCGCATGTCAATTGGGGCAGCTATACAAATTCAATCTTTCCCAGCATCAGGGCCTTCTCCAGTGAGTTCTCTCTTCTCATTTGGTAGACAAAATACTTGAGCTTCAGCTTCAGTATTTGTCCTTCCAAGGAGCAGTCATGTTTGATTTCCTTCAGGATTGACTGATTTGATCTCCTTGCAGTCCAGGCAACTCTCAAGAGTCTTCTCCAGTACCACAGTCCAAAGGCATATATTCCTCTGTGCTAACTTTCCTTATCATCCAGATCTCACAGCCGTACATTACTACTGGAAAGACTATTGCTTTAACTGTGCAGACTTTTGTTGGCAAGCTGATGTCTCTACTTTTTATCATGCTGCCTAGGTTTGTCATAGCTTGCCTTCCAAGAAGTAAGCATCTTTTCATTTCATGGCTACAGTCACCATCTGCAGTGATCTTAGATCACAAGAAGGTACTGTTACTGCTTCTATTTCTTCCTCTTCTATTTGCCAGGGAGTGATGGGTCCAGATGCCATGATTTTTTTTTTCAAGCCAGCTTTTGCACTCTCCTCTTTAACCCTCATCAAGAGGCTCCTTAGGTCTTCTTTACTTTCTGCCATTAGGGTAGTGTCATCTGCACATCTCAGGTTGTTGATATTTCTCCCAGTAATTTTAATTCCAGCTTGTGCTTCTTCCAGCCCTGCATTACACATGATGTACTCTGCATATAAGTTAAATAAGCAGGGTGAAAATATACAACAGAGGTGCCCAAACTATGGCCCGTGGGCTGGATTCAGCCCCCAACACCAACTCATCCAGCCCACAAAGCTCTTGTTGCTATTAGAAGTGGAAGTAAAATGCACCCGTACAGCCATGGTGACTAGCCCCCTGAACCACATGACCGGCCCGGGGCTTGAAAATTTTTGGCATCCTGATATACAGCATTGCCATACTCTTTTCCTATTCTAAAACAATCAGTTACTCCGTATCCTGTCGTAATAGTTGCTTCTTGACTGACATACAGATTTCTCAGAAGACAGGTGAGGTGGTCTGGTACTCCCATCTCTTTAAGGATTGCCACAGTTTATTGTGATCCATACAATCAAAGGCTTTGGTGTAGTCAATGAAACAGAAGTAAACATTTTTCTGGTACTCCCTTGCTTTCTCCATGATCCAGCAAATTTTGGCAATTTGGTTTCTAGTTCCCCAACTTTTTTGGAACCCAGCTTGTATTTCTGGAATTTCTTGATCAATGTACTGCTGAAGCCTAGCTTGTAAGATCTTGAGCATAACCTTGCTAGCGTGTGAGATGAGCACAATTGTACAATAATTTGAACATTCTTTGGCATTGCCCTTCTTTGGAATTGGAACATAGACTGATATTTTCCAATCTTGTGGCCACTGCTGCATTTTCCAAATCTGCTGGCATATTGAGTGCAACACTTTAACAGCATCTTCTTTTAGGGCTTTAAATATCTCAGCTGGAATACCATCATCTCCACTAGCTTTGCTGTTAGTAATATTTTCTAGGGCCCACTTGACTTCACACTCCAGGATGTCTGGTTCAAGGTCAATACTCACACCATTGTAGTTGTCAGGGACATTAAGGTCCTTTATATAGAGTTATTCTGGCTATTCTTGAGGTTTTTCTGTGTGCTCTTGTATGACACCTACATTCTACCAAACAAATGAGGAAATGAATTTCACTGATCACAACCTTGCATAGAATGGTTGCATAAATATGGAGGTTCTGTTTAGGCCAGGATAGTGTTGTCTCAGATTAGAGATCAATTGACTAAGCTTTGCAAACTGGGTTCTGTGAGTTTATAACAATCCACTATTCATTGGAATCTATTCCTCCATTGCTATTATGCACAGTAAGTGCTAAAATTTTAAAAAGTCCTGAAGAACTGTATTCAATTCAATGCAGTATCTTAAGTTGTAACTTTTCCCTTCTTCTAACTATTGGTACAATCCTAACCAACTATCATGACAACAGGCCAACTATGTTGAAGCTGTGATGAATTCAGTGACCGCCTCACCCCAAGAACATCTGTCTGTCCCACCAGAGTGGACCAGCGAGGTTCTCTAGTTGTTCCATTGGCCAGAGAGGCGCATCTCTCTGGTACTAGAAGGGGGGCCTTCTCTGTATCCGTTCCTGCCTTATGGAGCCTCCTGACAATGGAGCTACATCTACAGACGGAGCTGCTGCCCTTTAGGAAGAATCTAAAAACATGGCTGGCGGGGCAGGTATGGGGTGCGGGAGGATGAAAACACCTGTGCTGGGCTGGTGGCGTTTTAAAAGGGCCGTTGCTGCTGCCTCTATGGGACTCTCTGCGCTGCCCTTCCTGGTCCCCACTGGGATGGATGAAAACACCTGTGCTGGGCTGGTGGGGTTTTAAAAAGGCCGTTGCTGCTGCCTCTATGGGACTCTCTGCGCTGCTCTTTCCCGGCTTTAGATTTTAGACCGCTTGCTCCTCTTGTTCTTAGTATTTCATATTGTTAATCGATTAGTGTATAACTTATTTTTTCATTTTTGTATTGGGTATGGATTGGGTATGGATTGTATTGTGAGTATATTGTTTATTGTCCATTTGGTACTGAATATTGATTATGGACTGTAGCCTTATCATATTGTGTTACATTTATTTTATTTTGTCTTGTTGCACTGTTTTTTATATTGTATTATTACTGAACTGCTATTTTGTATTTAATTGTATGTTGTGAGCCGCCCTGAGTTGGTTTTGACCAAGTAGGGCGGCATATAAATTCTAATAATAATAATAATAATAATAATAATAATAATAATAATAATAATAATAATAATAATAATAATAATAATAATAATAATAATAATAATAATAATAATAATAATGACCCCAGCTCGCTGGATGATCTGAGCCCCTCTCTCCCTCTACTTTTTTTAATTAGTAAGATGTAGCATTTGGTGTGCTTTTAATCTTTTTTAGATTTAAATTTTAATTTTAACAGTTTTGAGGTTTTTGGGTAGTGTTTGTGTTCTATTATCTTTTATTATTATTATTATTACTTGTAAACCGCCCTAAGTCACTTCAGTGGGAAGGGCGGTGGAGAAATATGAATGAATGAATAAATAAATAAATAAATTCAACCCCCTTCATTTTACAGATGCTGGAAATTATTTAGGATTATTCTCAGCTTGCTCCAACAGTTGTTCTGGCATAATGGTTATATCTAGAGATCAAGGAATTGGGTGCTGACTTGAATCCCTTCTTGTTCTTCCAGTACTCCATCTTCTTTTTAAATCTTAGTGAATCTATTTATGGGACTAGGAGACTCAAACTAGCATGAAAGCGAGCAGCCCTCTTAATTCCATGCTATTCCCACAATGCTTCTTTAAGCCATTAGAAAAGTTCTCACTGCACTGTGGGAGTCACAAAGGTTACATGCAACACAAACAGTGCCTAGAAGAACAAGTTCCAGCACAGGTCATCTCCATACTTTCTTTTTTGAGGCAATTTTCAATGGAACTTGTTCCTTCATGCACCTTTGATTGGGACTGGGAGTTTGTTAATTCCAAAAATTCCATCCCTAATATTAATTTTGTTTTGGAGTTCAAAACATAAGTAGTAGAGGCTAGGATAAATAAATGGTAGAGGGAATAGGATCAACTAGGAATTACTTGCATTGACTCAACCCTCCTGTCTCCTCCCTAATCTTGGAAATTCAGACTCCTTTTTCACTACAATAATCTTTAAACAATGTTGAGTGTGGCAGTAGCCAGATTTTGTTTTGTTAATGTGTCTTTGGAAATGGTTAAACCTGCCAATTAAAAGAAACCTCTTGCAAGCTGCAGCAAAACCATTTAAAATGCAAGCATTAGAATAACTCGACTTTGCCCTGAAAACCTAGGGGCTTTATGGAGTGTGCCAGTATGGCTGAAGTTGGCACCATTTGGGTAATTAGTTATTCTATTCACTTCTCTCTAAAGAATATCCCTATTTGCATATTTAGTGCTTCTAGAGTTTAGCTGATTTTCTCTTTATATCTCCATATGGCAGTGTGCTTTCCTCCCCTTTAAACGTGAATTGCTTTCACCATGTTTTGTAATGTAGGCTTGCTGTCTCTTAAATACCTCTTGCTGAAAGGCATTTTATGAATCCTTTCAGAAAGCACTTTATCGTGAAACATGGCACTGCCCCCTGAATCGATGTTAAATTTTGGTTGATTTTTATTTTATTTTTTGGATCAGCAGCAGCACCAGTGCCTCCTTAGATACGTTCATTCACTGTACAAAGTGTAATGGTAGATACACACACTGAAGTGCAAGTCTCCCCCACAACAGTTTATAGTGAATATTATTTTCATAGTACCCTCAATCTTCAAAAGGTCACTCATTCATAAGGTTACCATAAATCAGAGTCAACTTGAGAGCACATATTGGCAACAATTGAGGCTCTTCTGATATCTCATTCAGTTCCAGAAGATCCAATCTCTTCCAGGAACAGTTTGAATGTGTGTATGCAGAGGAAAACAATTGAAGCAGGTAGGAAGGAACTAACAAAATCCAGTTCTGTATAGAATCATAGAGTAACTGAGTTGGAAGGGGCCTTTTAGGCCATTGAGTCCAACGCCCTGCTCAATACAGGAATCCAAATCAAAGCAAATACGACAGATGGTTGTCCAATTCTCTCTTGGATACTTCCAGTGTTGGAACACTCACTACCTCTTGAGGCAGTTGGTTCTACTGGCATACTGTTCTAACCATTAAGAGGTTTCTATTCAGTCTATATCTGGCTTTCTATAGTTTCAGCCCATTCTTATGCATCCTGCACTCTGGAATGATGTAGAATAGATCCTTCCCTTCTTCTTTATGATTATCTTTCAGGTATTTGAAGCATATCATCATATCTCCTCTTCGTCTCCTTTTCTCAAGTCAAAACATGCCCAGTTCCTTTAGCCTTTCCTCCTATGGCTTGGTTTTCATTACAGTTTATATCTGGCATTCAAGAGTGCAGTAGTTTAGTGCTGAGTGAATATTTATACAAGAAGAATAGCTACTCCAGAAACTTCTAGTTAGATTCAAATTAATTACTTCAAGAAATCCATTCTGGGATTATGGAGGAGAAAGAACCCTAAACCTAGCTAACCAATATTTGTTTCTGTGAATAGGAGAGCATCAAGCATCATGGAAGAGATCCCCTATGTTTCCTTTCTCTATCAAGGAGAATTATTCTGACCTCAGAGAATTATTCTGACCTTACTTATCAAGAAACAGTTACATAGAAAAGACAAGAGGGAAGGAAATGTATGGGTGTATTTCACCATGTACCTGGTTGAGGTTACTGTAACAAAGGAAGTGTTTTGGCACTTTTTGGTGTCAATCATTTATAATAGGGATCTTGTGAGAACAAAAATGTCACTTAGTCCAATGTGCACTACAAAGCATAACCTAATCCAGTGATGGTCAACATTGGCACTCCAGGTGTTCTTTGTCTTCAATTCCCAGAAGCCCAAGTTAACACACCTGTTGATCAGAGCTTCTGGGAATTGATGTTCAAGAACATCTGGAGTGTCAAGGTTGGCCATCACTAACCTAATTTGTCTCCTCCTTGTTCTAACTAGCTAGTCTCAAGAAGCAAGACCGCTAAGTGTTACAAATAGCAGTGCAGAGCCTGTACACAGCTTGCATGGATTTATATCAATGTATGCTATGGGGAAAGACCAAATATAAACAAATGTATGCTATGGGGAAAGACCAAATATAAACAAAAATATCTCCAGGGTTGATGGCTTGAAGGAAGATATTTTTCCACCTGGCAACGAAGCTGTAGGTGAGATCTCGAGTGCAAGCAAACACCATCCATCAAGTCCAATGAAGAGAGATTTGACAGGGCTCATCTTCTTGTCATTATTTAACATTCTGCCACAGAGCAAGCAAGGGAACAGCAGCCCAAATATTACATGCAAAATAAATATACCTAGGTTTCAGTTTTCAAACTTTATTCAGGGAGCATTTCAAAACTTTTCTATTTCAACATCTTATAAGGGAAGATCAGGTATAGCAAAATGGAAATTGTCTCTCAAAGAATTATTGGGATTACTGATTGAATCTATTATTTGGAGGGTATTGTAAACATGATGCTTCATGAAGACTGTGCAGTTCCTGGGAAATAAGGCCAACACTTTTTGAGTTAATGTCCTTGAAATGGAGTAGTGACAGTTTATAGACTGATACTATAGAGCAGGAGTTCTCAACATTTTAAAGCAGGGGCCGGGTCACCCTCCCTCAGACAGCTTCAGGGGCCAGATGGCCATTTTGGCTTTTCTCCACCACATGGCATTTCCTGGTGTGGTGGAGGCAGGGGGCACATGAAATGGCACCGTGGGCTGCATCCAGCCCTTTGGCTGCAGGTTGAGAATCCCTGCTATAGAGTGAGGAGATGAAAATATTTTACTTCGGTAATCTGCCAGGCAAACATTTTAGTGAATGCATGTCACTCATTTTTGCAAAGGGCTCATGGCTTGTACCACTAACCCTCCTTCTGGAGAGAGGGGTTGTGTCACTTGAGATTATAAGAAGAAAGACTAATCAACAGTATACTCCATTCTTAGCTACAGATGAAACAATCTCTTCAAATTACTTCCTAGCAGGATTAGTACTAAAATTATGCTCATATAGTCACTGGTCTTGATGGAATCTATCTATGCTGATTTGAGCTGGAGGAAAGTTTGGCACAGCCAGAATACAAAACAGTGACAGAGAAGAGAAGAAGTCAGATATTTCTTTTTTCTGGATATTATTCTGGGGTGCTCCAGTTTGCTATTCTGGTTGCCACTGAAATTGATTGTTTTCCACAAGCATTCTTGCTCCAGTCCCTTCTCAGTCTGCAGCTACTCTGGCAAGATGAAGTGGGGTAATTTGGTTTTGTTATGGCTTATTCACAGTCTATTTTGTGCTTCTGTTTGGATTAGCTGATCACACAGAGACTGTGAATTGCTCTGGTGTCGATGTCTACAGTGACTCCTCAATCTGATGAAGTTTGTTCCCTCCACAGTATTCCGTCTTTTGATATTGCCCTCTGCCAATCCTCAACTCTCCTTCTATGGTTCATTCTAAAACCGGTGGACTGTTTAATGTGTTGCATGGTGTTATGGGAAAGGGACAGTTTCCCAAAGATCTCTGTAACATACAAACATCACAGAAACATAGTAGTCTGCTGTAGTTCATCAAGGTTATTTCTATTTCATATAGATGTTTTAACTTTTTCGTCTGTGCAATTTTGATCTAATCCTAATCTCTGTAGTTTGTTTTATTTTAAAATATATTTTGCACAACAAGAGATAAAGCAAATCAAAAGTAAATAAATCACACTTATATACTGCCCCATAGGGCTTAGTGCACTCTCTGGGTGGTTCACAAGTTAGTTAGCATTTTGCCACCAATATGTTGTGTACTCATTTTACTGACCTCAGAAGGATGGAAGGCTGAGTCAACCTTGAGCCCTGGTCAGCATCGAGCTTCCAACGATTTGGTTGCAGGACAGTAGTTTGCCCACCCAAAAATATTATGGTAGTGAATATTCTGCTATCTAAAACAGTGGTGGCAAATCTATGGTATGCCACCACTGCAGTCACCTGAGCACAGAGTTTGCCCCGTCCCTCTGCCCAGCAGCCCAGTGGGAACACTTCCTCCCTCTCCCCAGCACAGAGTTCACCCCACCCCTCTTCCCAGTAGCCCAATAGGAGCATTTCCTTTCTCCCCTTTTGCCGTGTTGGCACTTTGCGATAAATAAGTGGGTTTTGGTTTGCAGTTTGGGCACTCAGTCTCTAAAAAGTTTGCCATCACTGGTCTAAAACATGATACTCAACATGATATACGACCAAAATATCACCTATCCTTTTAGAGAATGGAACAGCTCATCATACAGGAAAAGCACTGTTGAAATCATTCTGACTAAAAAAAGGTAGAATCCCCTGTGACATGAGAAGAAACATCCACTTTGTAAATAAAAAGGGATAGGCTGTTTTGATTTGGGCTTTACATTGTGTGATAAGTTTTAAAAATGAATGCATCTATTTTACTTTTGCAGTGAATCATCTCATATTTACTTGTGTAGTCAGACACTCAGCAAAGCAAAATATATATTGCTTTGACTAAAACAATTTTGTCTGACTGTGGGTTTATTAGGCAATATATGCATAGTTTTAAGCATACTTTCCTCTCCAGATGTATTGCAAGCCTCACAAATATATGGACTTCCAAGGCAAGGTATCTTACATTCTGTTGGCACTGGAGGGATCCATATAGAACAGATATTACTACATGGAATTACAAATTCAGTGAAATATTTTCCCTTGTCATGACCAAACAAATCCAGTGGTCCTTGGGATTTTTATGGCATCAGACAACAGAAAGAAGAGTCTCTGCTTAACACTGTTGTTGTTGCTGCCATTGGCAGAATATAGAAGATATGTAATGGACTGATGAGGTTGGTGACAACAAGAGGAAGCCCAGCAGCCTCTTTATGGCCTAGACTAGGAATGGCCAACCTTGGTCCTCCAGGTGTACTTGAACTTCAATTCCCAGTAGCGCTGATCAGCAGGTGGTGCTGACTTGGGGTTCTGGTAACTGAAGTCCAAGAATACCTGGAGCACCAAGGTTGAGAAACCCTGGCCTAGATATTGATTTGAACTGGAGAATGTTTCAAGGCAACCCAGCTGGAATGCAAAGATGGTATGTGATAGTTTCTTATTGTGTTGAGAAGAAAAAGTGGCATGCATACTCCCAGGAGATTGTTGGTCCTGTCACCTCGGATAACGCTAGTTGCCTGATTATGGATCAGGGAGACAGAGTCCAGAACACACCTGTTCCAAATAATGAATGGGCAATGAAGCTCTACTCAGTCATTACACAAGCCTGTGAAGCCACACATGCTGACATAGATAAAACAGTTTTCTCCTCCTATGTTAGATTGTTCCTTTAATGGGTTGTTAAGTGGTGGGTTGCATTTCACATACTTAGATAGTGACCAATTAAGGCTCATGACTAAATGTTTTAAATGGGGAAATCGAGTAGCACATCATTGTAAATGGATCTCCAGGTCAAGACATCAGAGTTTGGCTAGACTGGATCAGATTTCTAGTACTGCATTCTCTTTCAAGGAATGATCTTTTAGCTGCTGCTGCTGCTGCAAAGCTCACCAGTAAATTATCTCAACTGGATCTTGGCCTTTTGCATTAGTGAGAGACTGCCTTTGCTTATTTGAAAGTGATTTGGTTGTGCCCTACAAATTGGCAAGAGTTGCCTTCAGCAAGAAGCATTTTAACATTTGCTATTTGCCAACAACAAATAGAGTAACGGGGAACAGGCTTAAAAATACTTTTACTCAGTGTCCTGATTTTTGCCTTATTGCAAAACTATCAAAAATATTTCCCAAATCAAAACACCTGCTGCTTTGGGCAAGAAGGGACGTGTTTGACTAGCTTGTGCTAATATTGTTAATTGCTGTTGGCTTCAATAGAGCGACATCCTGGTGGGGAAAATGCGTAAAATTCTCAGCAGTAGAGCCATAATCCTAAACCAAGTATTTCTCACTCTTCCTGCAAAGCAAATTGACCTGTATTTGGATACATAATAAAATCAAGAATTTTTTGGAATAATAGCCGTGTTAGTCTGTGGTTCAGGCATATCAGAAAACAAGATAAAATAAACAAAATAAAATAAAATAAACTGTAGCACTTTAAAGACTAACTGCTATATTTTTATTGTTAGCTTTTATGGATCAAGTCCACTTCTTCAGACATCATGTTTATTTCTTGGTAAACACAGAGCTGATAGAATTTTTTTCCTTGCTTCTCAGTAGATCCAAATAAGTCATTCTGAAACAGAAACATGAACAACCGATTACAGGATCGTTGCACAAATATTTCAGAATCATTGGTGAAATTCTTTACACAAAGAAACACAAGGCAAACAACTTGGAAACAAAACTGTTAGGCGCAGTGATATCTATTGATCACAAGTGTTGTTTAATTCCATTTTAATAGATGTGGGATCTTTCACTAAGGAGTATAACTCAACCAAGTATGTAGAGGCAAATGGACAGTTGCATAGAGGCCAACAGAGTTGTTGTGACAACTCTAGATTAGCTGCATTGAGCACATCAAGTTACCATGCCCTTATATGATACAGTATATCTATTTGGTTAGATGCTTTGTTATTAAGGTGTCTATTGATTGTTAGATGTTTGGCCAAAACACATGTTCAGTGAAGTGTTTCCTGCTCTTACAATATTTGCTCTCCATTTTTGCTTGTTTTATTTTGTTTTAATTAGACATGTAATGGAAGCTTTATGGTTTATGTGTACTGTTATTGTATTATGTTTAATTTTATATTTTATATTGGATGTTATGTTTTCTATAAAACATTTTTACTGTTGTATGCTACCAAGAGTGGAACGATTATCCCAAATAGGTGGAATATAAATACAAATAAATAAATAAATAAGCAAGCTATTATTCACATTCTGGAGATAACCCCAAAGATGTATGTTTGGACATATTTTAAGAATTACATGTTTTTACCGCTTGAGAAATTTTAAGAAATCCTTCTATAGAAATTAATTTCTCGGAATGTTTGGTTTGGTTCATAATCTAAATCTCAGTAGAACCAGACATGCTAGTAGGAAAGGGTTAACAAGAGGTATGAATAATCTGATTTTATTAATTTTAAATTAGAAGAGGCACATATTTAAACAGATCAGTTCAATTTATTTATTTTGTCCACTACATTTCTGTCATACTTTTCTTCCAGTGAACATGTGGTGACATACAATAAATTTCCTTCTTTCCACATAATCCCTTATTCCAACACTGTACTCAATAGATCATACTGGCTCTCAACCAAATGTTAATACACTTTTCTTTTTTCATTATCATATGTGGGGAAATGATACTTTTTTTATGGATCCAGTCCCTATGTATATGATACATGCCTGCTACTTCCTTTCATTTGCCTGCATATTTTGAGTCCAGTCAGTCAGTGCACATCTCCTCCCCCCACACACACACACACAATGAAGTCATTAATAGATGTTTTACTTCTCTAGCCATTATACTTGGTGTATGTTCAAACTCTAGCTATTTAATATATCCACCTGAAAATGTTGAAAAGTTCAGACAGCAAAATGAAAGCAGGAATAGTAAGCAATTTGAGACTAAAAAAGTAGAACAATGCCAGCAAGACAGCTGATTAAAGTCTTAGAAATCAGAGGGTGAACCTCTTTCTAATCTGAATAGTTGGTAGAAATGCATATGTGGTAGTTTATATCCTAATTTGACTGATGATGGGACTTCAAAGCAGTAAGCAGGCAATGAGATGAAGTCTTGTTAATCTGTGTTAAAACTACAAAAGACCCGTGCTAATTAGGCTGCAAAGATGTTAGTTCCCACTCACTGATCCCAATATTTCTGTAATTAGTGGAAGGGGAGATGGCTATCAAAAAGTTATTTGCTCACTTCTTTCTAACACAGCTCTGCAACAGGTTTCCTTTCTCCCTTGTCTTTCTTCATGCCCTCTGCATTGAGATGCTGCAGTTTAAATTTAAAGCATGTTTTGTGTCTAACTGTGGTTGAAAGTGCAATGTTTCCAGTGGTGAACAAACTGCAGGGGCCATTTTCTCACCCCAGATCCACTGGACACCACACCAATCTAGGCCTCTCTGTTGTAAAAAGGAAAATTGCAATTGGCTGGAAGTCCACTTCTGATTCAGCAAAACATTCTTTGGTAAAAGTTTAAAATGTGTGGATGGCAATCCACCTTTTTTTCACCTCACCACAGTTGCTTCAGTAGAGGGGAGCAAGTAGAGAGGAGCAAGAGGAGGGCAGCAAGTGATTCTTAGTCTTATTATTCTCATTCCAGAAATTTTGTAAGGAGCTTCAGTTCCACTATTTTTGTGGCTTGTTAAGCAAACCATGAGGGAATTTCCAGAAAAACTGTTCAGGCTAACAATTAGAAACTTGTTGCACTGGTATTGCATCCTTTTCCCTTTTATTTCTTTGGAATATGGTAGGAAAAACAAAAAAGGCAGCAGAAACAGTGGGAAAACGAGTGTTGGGAGAGGAAAATGACTTTGCTTGGGGCTCCCCATAAAAAGAGATAGAGCAATGGTCTGATGGAAGTATTATCTGGAATCACTTCAGTTTTAAGAAGCAGTCCATGCCCCTGAAAGTAATGGTGCTCATTCTATTTAAACCATTTTTCATCTTTTAAAAATTGTGTTTGTAAAATCAACAGTTTAATTTCAGCTCCCATGTATATAGAGAGTGTGTCGGGGAAAGGAAGTAGAGTATTGGACAAAACAGAAAATAATTGAAATATGGAAGGACATTTTGGCTTCCATCCCCTTCATCTGCTTTGAAAAACATGTGCTATATCCATTTAAAGAATGAAGAAGATGGATATACCAAAGCAGATTGATGATATGATCTGGTATTCTCTAGGTCCATGATGGTGGACTTTGGCACTCCAGGTGTTCTTGGACTCCAATTACCAGAAGCCCAAGACAGCATTCCTGCTGATCAGGGCTTCTGGGAACTAAAGCTCAAGAACACCTGGAGTGCCAAGGTTCGTCATCACTGCTCTAGGTTCTGATTGTGAGGTGCTGTGTTGCCAAGAATATAAATCTAGAGATTTCTAATATATTTCAGTTTGATGATATTTCTTTTCCCATCACTGGTGAACCACATAGGCAAGATGTTTTGACAACTAGTTGGATATTAATATAACATGCTATGCACAGCAAAACCAATTTTTTACTCTCAGTGAGAGAATTAAGTACATTTGTTATATTCCACATCTGCCAGTGAAAGAGACACCACTTGGCAGAACAGATCTCTTTCCCTTTCCCCTGTAGCTGCCACATACCCACCTCCAAATCTGTTCCAAATGATTTGTAGAATGAGTGAGAACTTGTGGATTTGGATTTAGTCATGCTATGAGAATTTGACTCTGTCAGGTTTTTAAAAAAGAAAATGATATTTCGTTAAAGTAAAAGTGTCCTAATAATGCTTAATTTGAGCTGAAGTGATGTGTGGTGGCTATAGAACATTATACTTAGGCTAATAACCTTAAGTAACATTGTGTAAGGCTGATGGCATGGCATTGTTTTTTGAAATAAAATATTCCTAACCTCCCCTACCCTCTATAAAGTTTCTGAGGCTCCTATGAGATCCTTTTTATTGTCAGGAAATTGTTGGGTGCCAAAAGACAGGATAATTTTACGGGTGGTAGTGACTGTCAGTAATTAAAGACCACCTCTCTATTCTGTGGCACCCAATGGCTTCCCATCAACAAAAAGGATTCCATTGGGAGTCTCAGAAGAATATTAGAAAGCCAGCATCTAAAATGGTTTTGCTCTGAAAAATCTCTACATAATTTATGGAAGAGGATTTCAGCCAATATTTTGATACATATCCCCCCCCCCCACCCACCCAACAGTCAATCTTATGTGCTGGCATTTCCATCCTACTATGCTTTAAATATGGGCAGTAATTCAAAGAAAGGGCTCAGTACCAAAGAACAGCACATTTTATCTCTGAACAATTTGTAAATTCAATGCCTTATAGTTTCGGGAATCCAAATCTAATAAGTATATAAGGATGTGATGTGTACATATTTTTAAATGGCATGTGAGCAGACAATTACTCATTCATCTCTAAGGGTGTAAAATAATTTGATTGCATGTAACAGGTATCCTCATATCATGAGAAAATATGGTTTATTTATTATTGTTCTATTACATTTATATCCTGCCCATCTGGGATATTTCCCACTCTGGGTGGCATACAACATATTAAAAATAATATTTACAATTAAAAAATTAAACAAATTTAATGAATTATAACTATCAGAAAGAACAAAATTAGTACCACCATTAAAAATAAATAAATATACCAGAAACAAAAATACGTATGATGTGCATTTCTGAAGAAATACAAACTTATGTTGTTAAACCAGCAGTTCAGAAAAGCTTGGGTCATTTTGGCCTATTTTCTTTATAGCTAATGAAATAATTTGTAAAATACATACTCTTGTAATAATTTAATAAAATATTGTCATTTTATGAAGATTCAGGATGGTTGCCTTGGTGACAGAGATTAGCCTCACAACTGCTAGAATCAGTCATTTTTCAAAATATGAATTTGTTATATTGTTATATTTGATTAACAAAGTGTCTCTGTGAGGAAGATAGATTGCATCCTTTCAAATGACCATTCAAATCTTTGATGAAACCAAAGTTAATAAAATAGAAAGAAGATATGGTATGATTAGCTGGAACTTAAACTTATTTGTCAGAGCAAGGCAGATGCTTAAAATAGTCTTAAGGGGTGAAGTTTTTTTTTGTTTTGATTTGATTTTTGCCTCAATCACTTAGATTTTATAAGTTCTTTAGAGTGTATTTTGTCTGCAGCATAAAACCCAGTCCCAAACAGAGCAACTAGATCCAAATGGAGTGGGGGCTTAAGGCTATGCTTTTTCCTTCTGATTTTTGGGATCTTGGAAACAGGAATTTATCACTTCCAAAGCAGTGTTGCAAATTGCAATATCCATACTTTGTCGCATAGGACACTTTCATTCAGGTCTGCTTCTGCCTGCATAGCTGTGGATGTGAAATCACAGAGAGCTCAAGCAAGGTTGCAGTCCGAAAAGGAAAAAAAGCAATTGAGAGCAAAACAAAGAAGAGAATTATGTTGAAATTGGTTCTGAAGCAAGGATGAGACAAAGAGATAAAGCATAAGCACTAGGCTGTACTTTAAAGAAGACAATATTTCTAATAATTCAATTTGACTTTTATTTCTGTTGTATTAGTATGAATAGGTTGCTTCTGTGTTGAGTTGAAATTAATACAAATTAAAGTCAGATTCTAAAATATACACATTTCCCATTATTTTATTTTGTTTTTGTGGTAATTGACACATTTATGTTGTCAAGAATATACTGTACATGGGATTTCCTATCTCAGGCTGGCTACACGTCCCCCTTCTTTTTGTTGTTGTTTTTGCTTGATAAGAATGATAGCCTTTGGTAGCAAATCATGCTAATACTTTGGCACAAAGGAGTAGTAAATATTCTTTTCTTCTGAGAGAATACTGATTGACTAGTATAAATTTAAAGGCAGTGCCAGGTCACAGTTGAGAAGAACTGATGCTCAAGATAAAATAAAACAGTGGTCTATGGATTACTGGTAGGTCTCTGTCTTCCTTGTCATATGAGAAAATGTAGGTATACCTAGCAAGGTGATAGTGATGGGATGAAAAGAGAGGGAGAAAAAGGTAGAACTACTGTGTTACATGATCCATTGCCTAGCTTAATATTGTGTGATTTAGAGTTCTGGTCTGTCTGATGGAACGACATGGTTGAGCAGAATCTTGATAACAGACACACACATGCATATGCTCTGGAACTTTGGGCACAGATGTCATTTTTGTCAATTTCTGTCTTCATCTGCATCTCTTCAGCACCCTCCTTCAGTCCACCAAAGCTGATTTTTAGGGATTTAGGGAAGTGCTGTGGGAGAGGTGGAATCGAGATGCATTCCTTCCTCTTCATTGCCTCCTTCCTTAACCAGCAGATACAAAATCTCCCACCAATGGAAGGTGCAGGTAGCTTTTCCTAGCTCCAGCCGGTGGTGGGCAGCAGCCGGTTCAGACTGGTTCTACTGAACCAGTAGTAAAAATCCCGGGTGGTCTCCTGGGGGGGTAGTAACCCTCCCGGGAGACCACCCAGGATGGTTACTTTTTTTTGGAGGCAATCAGTTTGGTCACCTCTCCAGCCACCCTTCCTTGTAGCCCAAAATGGCTGCTAGTAAGTGTGCATGTGTCAAAACACCATTTGATGCATGTGTGCTGAATACTGGAGGTGTGCATGCGTCAAATGGTATTTTGATGCATGCACACTTACAAACAGCCATTTTGGGTTGCAAGGAATGGCGCAGCAGCTGGCTGTTGAGGTCCTCAATGGCCTCTTTGGAGGAACAGCAACGATGGTGGCAGCCTTCCCTTGACTGCTAACCGCTGATGCTGCTCCCTCACTGCCACCAGGCCAGACCACAGCGCACCGCCGGGCTGGGCCGGGCCAGGCTGTGCTGCTGGGTCAGGCCAGGTGAAGCCGGGCTAGGCCACACTGCACCGTCATGATGCCATGCCACTGCTGTTGCCACCTGCCTGCTGCTCCCCGACCCCAGCCAGGGTAATTGACTAGGGTTTGTGTTTGGGGTGGGTGTTTTAAAACACTGTGTTATATGTAGTGTGCTTTTATTTCTATTTAATTTATATTTTAGTTTATACAGTATTTTTATGGTTTTTATTTCTATTTAATGTCTAATTTGTATTTTATGTGTTTTTTATTTCTATTTTTATGTGTACTGTATTTTTATTTTATATTTTTACTTTGGCTCCGCCCACAATGTCATGATGTCGGCTCCACCTACGAAGTTGGCTCCGCCCACAGTGTGGTAGTAAAAAAAATTGGCTGCCCACCACTGGCTTCAGCCTAAAGATTATAATGCTTTTTTCTATATATAAGTTCACGTAGAATGCACATGTCATGCCACTGAACTTTTTACTTTAAGACAATTCTGATCAATTTGGGATTCTACTCAGGCCAGATATCTGAGGGAGCCCAAAGGAACATCTACAGAAGCAGGGGAATTGCTAACAATGATTCTATCAAATCTTAATGAAACTTGGAAGTAGATTTAGAGAATTGTCTTTAGATAAAGCATTTGAAGGGCTTTAAAAATAAAGCAGAATGAACTATGAATTTTGAAAACAGACACTGCCGGGAACAGTATCTTATGTGTTGCTATCAAAAACCAGTTGCTTTCAGATGCAATGCCTAATATCTTACCTATCCATGCACAAATCATATATTTTAGTCATGAGTAATTGCTTTTCTTCTAATAACTATTATTTCTTTTCCTTCAGAGATCCAGATAGACAAGCTTGAAAAAGAAGAGAAAACTGAAAAGAAGGCATTATCGAAAGGTAATTGTTTTAATTATATATATTGTGGATATGGTTTGTATATCCAAAAATGTGAATTTCTGAAAGAAAAAGAAGTTGTGTGAAACACATGCAAGTAGAAAATAGAAAAATTGGCTCCTTTCAGTGTCTACAACAGACACAGGAAATTGCACATTGTAGTTAATATAAAGCTTAATCTCTTCCCATAATTTTTCATGGATGTATATATTTCTGTATGTAATTGTTATACAAAGAGTTGTATTGCAAATTTCATATAAGTTAGGAACTGTGTTTTGGTTGAGATGCTAGTTGGGAAACTATGCTTCGGTTCAGATGCTACTTTGGAAAGTTTAAACTAGGGATGCCCAAACTACAGCCCAGTGACGTGGTTCAGGGAGCTGGTCACCATGGCCTAGGGGCCAGATGCAGCCCCCCGATGCCAATTCATCCAGCCTGCTAAACAGTGGTGGGATGTCAACATTTTTACTACTCCACCGTGATGTGATCACAGTGTGAGTGGAGCTAACATCATGATGTCATGACGTCATGGGCGGGGCCAAAGAAAAAATAAAATAATAAAATAAAAATAAGCACACACACACACACACACATCTCAACCCACCCACCCACAACACAAACCCGTAAATAAATTAAATAAATAAATAAATAAAATAAAAATTACATTAAAAATCACCCACCCACCCAAACATAAATCAACCCAACCAACCAACCAACCAACCACCCCAAACACAAACCCCTCACTTACCTGATAGTATAAGTGCCTGGGCAGCACCATGTTGCAAGATGGATATGGTCATCGTACCAGTTCTCTAGGATAATATGCCTTAATGTAAATGTAAAACAGCTGTACCTCCTTAAGGGTTCTCCAATTGGAACAGCAATTGGAACAGGACAGGTGTAGCTTATTGATGAACTAACTTCAAGACTTTGCTTAAAAACCTCAAGCCAGGCCTTTTTAGGAACTATGGTAGTACGTCAATATAGGTAAAGGTATTAAACACAGATTAAAATACACACAGACACACCACATCCAAAGGTGAGTCACTTACCCTGGGGAGTAGGCTATAGGGAGCTTCAGGCTAGCAGCTTCTCTTCCTCCACACCGCTTGGGAGGACAGCAAGGAGTCCATGCATACATGCCAAGCACTGTAGGCGTGCATGCACACCAAGTGCTTGGCGTGCATGTGCAGTGGGGGAACCAGTGAAAAGGTAAGCCCCGAAGGTGGTTCCCCCCAAAAGCTGCTACCGGTTCTCTGGGACACTGGGGAAAGTTACTACCGGTTCTGGCGAACTGGTGCAAACCTGCTACATCCCATCACTGCTGCTAAACCCTCGTTGCTCCTGGACACGTTTTACTTCTACTTCCAGGAGCAACAAAGGCTTTGTGGGCTGGATGTATTAGCATTGGGGGCTGCATCTGGCCCCTAGGCCATAGTGACCAGCTCCCTGAACCACGTGACCAGCTCACAGCCTGAAAAGTTTGGGTACCCTTGCTTTAAACTATGCCATTTCGTGTTAAAAAGTGTGCTAAAAAGCTTGGTAGCAAAGACCTGTTAAACACTGCTTCTATATAATATTCTTTCATTTCCACTCAAAAATACTTACCTGCAGCATACATTCAAATGAAGAATGAACTGTAAATATTAGAAACAGAGGCACATTGGAGACTGTGCCCTACAAATGATTATTATAATTTTCATTCATAATTTCAGATATTTCAGTTGTAAGTCAATATAGGTATGTTTGCAATGTATTTTCTTCATTGGCTTGCTAACACATTATTTACTTTCTACTAATGGACAACTTTTTTCTTTGCTTACTTCTAGAAATACAGTTGGAAAAGCCTAAAAAGGAAGAGAAAGTTGAAAAGAAGGCACCACCCAAAGGTGATTATTTCCAATGTTTATTATGGATATATTCTGTGTAACAGACTATATGGAAGAACACAGGGACTTATGACAGTTGCACACAAGTATTTGAATGTGGATACAATAACCTTATTCGTCAGCCATATAATCATTTGGTGCAAAGGCAAGCCAGACTAACTAAGAAATACATCCATTAGAATAGCCATGGGAATATTGTAGATAACTATGCTGCAGTGAAGAAACATGTGTACTGAATGGAAATCCTCAAGGCATTATTTTAGCACCCTTGCTAAGGTTGGGCAAGATTATACACCAAAGTTGATATTATCCCCCATTAATAAACTTGCTATGTTTCAGGGCAGACACCTCTTCATTGTTCTTCAGTAGACTGTTGTGCAAGCATTTGGACTGTTTTCAGCATTTTGCAAGGAATGTACCCAAGAGTTTCCTTCAAAGGAAACATTGTTCATTTCCATAGGGAAGTATTAGGTTTATGTAATTACAAGCTCAGCGACTATGTGGAGGTGTCTGCATTGGGTAGGCATTGTTTTCTCTGATTTTAAACTGAGCCTTTTTCTCAGACTGACAGCAGTTTTAATCTTATCACAGAGACTTTTGCTGGACAGTCAAAGGCAACATCATTCTCCTGCCTATTCTTCCCTTACCTTACCCATGGCATTAAAAACAGAGGCAAACCCCCTGGATAACATTGGTTTTGGTCAGCAATAGCTACACTTTTTCAATGTGATTCAGTTGGCTTTATAGAGGCAGTCCCTGTTGTGTCAGTGCCACCTGTTACTGTCTGCTACTTGCTTAGTTCAGCCTAGATCAATTCTTGGCACTAGTTCACAGGTATTCAAAAAGCTGCAATCATTGCAATTAAGCATCTTAGAGCCCAATTTAATGCATGTGGTATGTCCATAGTGCACATCACGTAAACAATCATTTCTGGGTAGAATTTAATCCGGGCTAACAACAAAACAACAACATCAGCTGATAGCTCAGTGGTTTAACTACCAGGCTGCTGAGCCAGACATTGGCAGTTTGATTTCCCTAGAACAGGCATTCCCAATCTAAGGCCAGTGGGCCAGATTTGGCCCATGCTACCATTTTATGTGGCCCCACCACTCTAAAGCATTTGAGAAATAAAATGGCTACACATTGAAGCTGTTGGGACAAAATAGCCACCCCCATCACGCAGGCAGGGCAAAATGGCCATCCAGCCCTCAAAGCTAGCTGAGAGAGCATGACCTGGCCCTTGGCTTAAAAACTTTGTTTACCTGGAAAACTTTGGAAAGAAGTTGAAACTGACTTGATGGCATGGCATGTGATGATTATTATTAGCAGTTGCAACCACCACCACCACCACCACCACAGCACATTGTTGTCCAGTTGCACTTAAGAGTGAGGACTTCACCAGTTGAAGCAATATGGCTTGGTCCTGGACCTTTTAAGATGAGTTTTCAAGGCTATGATTGTTTCTCTGCTAACATGGGAGTATGTTGCATGGGAGGTTGTAGGGCTTCTTTCTGAGGAAAGATGCACAATTTTACTCAGTAGGTATTTTAGCATTTGACAAGTTGTTATTATTATTGATAATTATGTTGGTTGACCCTTTTCTATTTTAATATGTTTTAGCACCAGTGTGTTATAAACATTACAATTTAAGAAGCCTGGGTTCTAAACTTATAATTAAAGTATAATTGCATTAAAACAAATTCCAGAAGGCAATACACTGCATGCTTGCCAAGTCTTCAAAGCTAAACATAAAGAACTTTTGCCAAATGTGACTTTGTGAAAACAATAATATTCCTCATTGACTTGATGAAAACATTAAAATTGCTCATTAACATTGGGGCAGACCTTCTTGCCTTCATCACTTTTCCAGACACTTTCTAGAAGAATCTCAGCAATTATTAAAGGGTTCCCTATAAGCTCCCTCATAAAAATCCAATTTAAGAAGCCAGATTTACTGCCAGCAGTATCCATATTTATATCACTGATCACATATTTAGTAGTGTCCTGCATGATCTGAGATTTTGTCATCTGTTTTGTGTAACAGCTCAGGCAAAGACTCAGAAAATCTCAAGCGAACAGTTCAGAAGCATTACAGATCAGAAGCATTACCATGATCAGAGTCATAGGTATCAGCCTAGGACAGTGATGGTGAACTTTGGCACTCCAGCTGTTCTTGAACTTCAATTTCCAGAAGTCCTGATCAGCAGGAGTGCTGACTTGGGCTTCTGGGAATTAAAGTCCAAGAACAGCTGGAGTGCCAAGGTTTGCCATCATGGGCCTAGGACTTGGAGTTGAGGTACTAGCGAAGGAAAACTTTTCTGGGATCACCATCTTTTCAGCTTCTGGATTTGTCTGCTAAACTCTCCTGAAAATTTTATATTTGCTGTATACTACACAAGGAATGGCTTTTATTAAATGGACAGTAAAAAAAATCAAATAAAAATATTTTAACATATATACAAGTGATCTTCCTTCCCCCCCTCTCTGCCTTCACATTTTCCTAGCATTACTGTCTTTTGCTAAGAATCTTTCCTTTTCATAATACGCCCAAAGTAGGATTGTCTCAGTTTTACCTCCAGAGATTGCTCAGTCTTAGTTTGTTCTAAAACCCACTTGTTCATCTTCCTAGCAGTTCAGGGTATCCACAAAGCTCTCTTCCAGCACCATCATCGTCATCGACTGCAACTTGTATCCAAGAATCCATTTTTTCCCCTGAACCAGGAAAAATGTCACTAGCATGAATTGTTTAAGGTGTATCTCATCTTGCCATGAAGTGACCCACACATTATGAACACAGAGCCATCTCCTACAGCACACATGAAATGAGACATGCAGGATTTAACACCAGGACTGCATGGACTGCTTTCTTTACTATCCAGCTCCCTTTGCTATCCAGCTTTCAATCCCATAAAATGATCCTGGCCTTAGCCTTGAGTGATACTTCCTTACGCTTGATGATATTTTCCAGTTTCCTCATTTCTGCCTTTCCAAGTCCACAGTCTCCATTTGGATTGATGATTGAACCAAGGTATACAAAATCTTTTGCTATTTCAACTTCTTTTACTTTCATTAAAAGTCATTTCAAGTCATTTTGATTTCTGCCATTAAGATGGTGTCAGCTGCATATCTTAAAATATTGACGTTTCTTCAATTTACACTCCAACTTCATCTGAATCTATTCCAGCTTTCTGTATAATATGTTCTGTGTAGAGATTGAACAGATAGGGAAATATAATGCACCCCATCTGATATCTTTCACTATAGGAAACCATTCTCTCTCTTCATATTCTGTTCTAATGGTAGCTTCTTGTCCACAGTACAGGTTATGCATCAAGAAAATCAAGTATTAGGGCACACCCATTTCTTTCAGAACAACCCATAGCTTCTCATGTTCCACACAGTAGAAGACTTGGCTATAGTCTCTAAAGCATAAACCACTCTTCTTCTAAAATTGTTTGGAACACACAAGTAGTCAGTGGATTTTTGTAATATGATCTTGAATGCCTTTATCTTTTTAGGATCGGGCTCCGACATCAAGCATTTATTGCTCCAGATAAGGTAAAAATCTTTGTTGCAACATCTAAGCATCACTTTGCTTGCATAGGAAATTAGAGTAATGGTCTGAACTCCTTGGCATCGTCTTTCATGGAAGTTGGGATGTATATTGAACATTTCCAGTCTGTGGACCATTGTTTTGTTTTCCATATTTGTTGACATATTCTTGTTAAGATTTTGATATATTCAGTCTCTGTGCCTTGAAATAATTCAATGGTATCACCTCTACCCATGGTGATTTATTTATACCCAGTGCTTTGAAAGCAGATTCTGTTTCACTTTTTAGAATTACAGGTTTTTCATCTTAGGATTCTTCTTGAAAGGAATCTATCCTTTTCTCTTCTGTATAGGTCTTCAGTATATTAAATTACAGTATACTGTTTCAACCTTCTCTTTATTTTCTCCTGGTCAAATAGTGTTCTCTCTTGCACTTTCAGCATTCCTAATCTAGGCTTAGATTTTTCTTTTATTTCTTGGATCTTCTGGAAGACTTCTTGTTTTCCCCTTTTGTTGTTCTCTCCTATTTTTATTTTTTGTTTTGTTCTGTCTTTCTGCAATTTCTCCCTAATATCATCTCTGGTTTCACTCCACAGTTCTTCTGGTTCTTGATCAACTGTCTGTTCTTTATGTGGACTGTCTGTTCTCCATCTACTGCTTCCAGTTACATAGTCTATTTGATGTCTATGATGATCATCTGGTGATGTCCATGTGTACTTGGATGCACACATTAATATAAAGAAGGTGTCTGAATGTGTCAGAAAAGCCAAAAACTATGCCATCAGGAGGCTGAATGTTATTATGAGCCTGGACTCCTAGAAGGATCACCGAAGGCAAAATGTTCACAGCTGAGGCATCAGACTAAGATGTATCCACTCTTTTCAATAGTTAACAAACACATCAGCAGAAATAAAAAAAATAGTTCCAGTGGTGATTGGGATGGAGAAACTTCTGGAGGGCAGATACAGGGCCAAGTGGTAAATGCAATTGATGCTGGTGGAGGACATTTCACTGACAATGGCAATGTCAACAAGCTAACTTTTTGTTAGTACTGTGCAAAAGAAGGTAATGGTAAACTTTTCTTACTTTGAAAACCCTATGATGAAATGAGACAGCACTGTCAGATGAGACTCCCAGGCCAGAAAGCATCACTCAGCTACTGACGTAGAGTGAAGGAGAAGTATGATTTTTTTCTGTCGCTAATGATACAACTATATTAAAGCCAAAATGACATCTGGTGACTCGTGTGCACAAAGGGGAAGGAATGTCTGATGTTGTTACAGCACCTACAATAGGAACATGGAATGTAAGAATTACGAATCAAGTTGGAAACCACAGAGCAAATATTTTTACATATATTGTAGTGCTTGGTGTCAGTAAACTAAAACTGTCTGGAATGTTTTTGATCAGACAATCAGAAAGTACTTATTCTGGAAATGACAAACTCAGAAAAAATGTGGCTTTAATACTAAGGCTGCTTGTATCACCAGTAGTTAGGGGCTATAATGTGAGATCTGGTCAAATAATAACAAACAGACTTCTGGGAAAACCCATCAACCTAACCATAATTCAAGTCTGTGTTATAGCAGGACAGAAGACTCTTTGCATTAGTAAATCAGCAGGCTAAATAGGAAGGAATGTGGATAAGTTTAGAACGTACTGGGATAATGAATAAATATATTTTCCTACCATCAAATATAGGATCGGAGAATGTGCTAAGCTAATTAGTTTGCAAAACATGCTCTTTTAAGTCTTGGTATCCTAATTACAGCACAATGTGCTAATCTCATGTTGGAGAGAATGACTACCACTTCTTCACAAGGATAAGAGTTGCAGTTTAAGTCTATAGGCTTATCTAGCTATGGCAAGTTCTGCCAAAATAAGATTAATAAACATTTGGTAGAGCATATTTGGTGGCATTGAATATCTACAGGCCATGGAAGTATGCTAGCATTTAAGTATGACTGTAAGATAAATGAAGTTATTTCTCTGTTTGACTCTGCCTATATAGGTATATTATTCATAGTATTTTAAACAAGATTATTATCTTGGTTTTCATTGCATTTTGTAGGGCTTTCTTTTAAATCTGTGTAATCCATTTTAGAAGCATCATCTGAAATAACAGAGCAAAGAATATCTGTCATTATCATCATTCAAGCATACTACAGTACATCATATAGTGCCTTAAAGCCTACCAAATGCAGAGTACCCTAAGTTTTCATGGACAAGGCTCATTTGGTCAGAATCATGTGTGAAATGATCTCTTTATCTTGAGTAACTAGGTGTAGCGGATGAACCACAATGCTTCACTAAAACTCAGCACCTAATTTGCTGGTGGCAAAGTGAGAAGACATTTACCTGCCTACTAGCAGCAAAATACTGAAATTATTCAAATTGTTTTGACAGTGGGGAATCTTGACACCAGTGGATTTAAGAAAACCCCTTTAAAAACTAACTCTCATGTCACCATTATAATATTTCCATAAATAGTAAGGATTGCTTTGCATTTCCTTCACTTCCCAGTTTCTGCATTCCCTTGAAATGCTCCCTCCATCATATTCTGAAATATCATGACAGGAAATTCCTCTTAGTTTATGCTAGTGCTGGTCTGTTCTTTCAGAATCCCCAATCATTTTGGAGGTCACTCATTCATAGTGTCACCATATGTCAGAAGTAGCTTTATGCCATGTAAACAACACATTCTGTAAAAATTTGAGGGCACTGCAAGAAAAGGGGAAAAAACAATTCACATTTATATAGCCGTCCACTCACCACATTGTGGCAACTCAGGGTGGCTTACATATTAAATATAGGACTACAAAAAACAAAATAAGACCACCAAGAGGGGGAAAGTACAAAAGTTTGAACAATGGGGGCAACACGTCCTTTGCTGCCCGCACAGTCAGAGCAGTGGAAGCGGCCACCCGGACGGCCGGGGCAGCGTCTTCAGCTGAAGCTCCTGAGGATTTAAGGTTACCAATCAGTGTTATTGAGGAGCATGGGCAAATCTTATTCTTAAATAATAGCCACAACATTATCTAGCAAGGCACGGTTTCCTCTGCCATTTGGTTAGTAATTCTTGGGGAAGGGGAGAGGCTGTGTATACAGTGCTGCTTTTTCATCTGCATTTGCCCAGCAAATTTAACTTGTCTTCTTGGAATAATTAATATTGCTAAGCTTTAGGGAAAGAAAAAAGTCTTTGTCTTTAAAGCTGAAAAACCTTGGTCTTTTGATTGTCTCTGATGATAAGGAAAGTATTTCCCCCACATACTTTCTGAATAACTTAAGAATCTTTCATATAGAAATGGGTAGCAGCAGTGTGAGCTAGCAGCTGTCTGTGGGTGTTATTTTGGTACACAGAAATCAGGCCATGCGCATGTAGTGTAAAAAAATGTAGTCCCTCTTGAAAATACATGCATACTAGAGGAGCACAAGGTTGCTAATTCATCTTACAGCTGAACTAACTTCCAAATTTGAGGAGGAGGCCTCACCTGGTAGGCGGTGCATTATTGCTAAGAACACACAAATTGCAGTTTCCACAGTTGGTTAAGAAACCAGTTTCCTTAGGGGAAATAGGTTAGGCTTGTGGAAGAAACAGCTAAAATATAAAAATATATAATTGCTTTTCATGTATTATTATGTTAAGTAATACATGAAAAGCAATTATATGGTAGCATCCTGTCTAAAAACTGCACCTGGGCAAGAATGTGGTGAAGAGAATTGGTGCTGCCTATTCTGCCTTTGGTTGTCTATCACACCATGTCTTCATGAACAAATATTTAACAGTTTATTTATTTATTTATTTAAATGTCTATACCCCCAGTTCATACAAAGCTCATGGTATACCAACCTTTTGTTATCTCAATGTTATTGTATGGCTGTGAAACATGAACCTTCTATCGCCAAGACATTAAAAAGCTTGAGCCCTTTCACCAACAGAAGCTAAGGTCCATCTTGAACATCAAGTGGGACAACATCATAGTGCTTGAGAAGGCACATGTAAATAGCATTGAAGCTTCCATCATAAGTCATCTACTTAGATGGATAGGGCATCTCTGCCGTATGGATGGTTCCAGACTTCCTCATTAAAATTCTTTATGGAGAACTTAGCTCTGGTACAAGAGCTCGTGGAGCTCCTTTGAAGCGTTATAAGGACGAGCTGAAAATGACTTCCAGGAAAAAATGTATGCTCGGATACGAGTAACAGATGACGACGACAATGGTGTTAAGTAAGGATGTGGAATGGAAAGCAGGACCACAGTCTCTAGCCTCAATGTCCAGATTGAATGGGAGGTTTTAAAAGATCCCATTTGGGATTTCTGTGCAATTGAAGCTCTCGTACATATACATCTGGACACCTCAAACATCTGTCTATTGAGCCTGTCACTATGTTGTCCTCATATGTTGTCCGGCAGAGAGCAGGAACACCTGAGCCGAGGGTGGGATCTTTAAAAATGGATGGCGGAACTTTAAAAACCAGGTAGTCGAGGTCGTGTTTATGAGACTTTTTAAATGAATGATTTTTTCACTACTATTATTGTTAGTATTTTCTTTGCAATGTGTTATGATTTGATATGATATTGTAATTTATTTGTTGTTACCCCATTGCTTTTTATCCTGTTGTAATGTGTATATGCTCTGTTATATTTTATATTGTAATGCTGTTTTTTTAATGTTATAATTGGGGACTCTGTTAGGCGCCCTGAGTCGGTTTTTACCGAGTAGGGCGGCATATAAATTGAAATATAATAATAACAACAGCAATAACAATAATAACAATAATAGTAATAGGGTGAGGATGCAAGTTAGAACCTTCTTGGCAGATGGTGCAAGTTGCAGAGACCATGCTCTCTCTTTCTCTCGCTCTCCTGGCTGTCCTTCCACCAGCTGGCCAAAATATTTCCTTTTTGGCAGACTTTTAAAAACTGAATAGGACAGAGGTAAAGCGGGCTTCATTTTGAGAATTGTTGATTCAATGGGAGTAGAGCTGAGCAAGCTGTGGAGGATGGTGTGGGATAGGGGTGCCTGGTCCATGGGGTCACAAATGGTCAGACTCAACTATGAGGCTGAACAACAACACATTATGAGATGCCATACATTTTATTACCATAGTTGTTTATATGTGTGTTGATGTTTATGTGGTGGCCTTTTCAATATTATTGTATGTTTATTTTAGAAAACACTAACTTGTGGTTCTACTTGTAACTTGGTTGTTGTTGTTTTTAGTTTTCAACACCTTGGGTCTCTGCATGGGGAGAAATGTGACACAGCAATGAAATGAAATTAATGAATGACTGGAATACACTCTCTCTTATTTTTGGCCTTCAATAGCCACCATAGGAAAGGCTCAGGGGTAGTTTTTGTGAGGCAGTTTTGATGGAGAATGTGGTGGCTGAAGTTGTTAAGATGCTGAACTTGACAGCTGGAAGGTCAGCAGGTCAAGATCCGAGTGTTTCATGATGGAGTGAGCTTCTGTCTCTGTCCCAGCTCCTGCCAACCTAACAGTTTGAAAGCAAGAAATTGCAAATAGATAAATAAGTACCACTTCAGTGGGAAGGTAAACAGCATTCCATCACTTCAGTGTCTAGTTATGCATGCCACATATCCACGGAAACATCTACAGATGCAGACAGCACTGGGATTTTGGCTATAAGCAGAGATGAAGACTAAACCCTAGAGTTGGATATGACTGGCTTTCAAGCAAGGGTGACCTTTACCTTTGATGGAGAATAAGAAAGCAATGGAGGAGAGCACAGACCAGAAAGAGAGCCTCATCCTATGTTATGCCTCAATGCACATAATAACATGTAAGCACTAATCAGGTATTATAGCTCCACAGTGAGTAGGGCTGTACACCTGGTGGGGGATAGAGGCATACACAAGATTTCCCACCCAGTTGTTAATCAGACCTTCACTTGTCAGTACAAGGTTTGAAGAAGGACCTCTGTGTTTTGTTGAATATGCTTACCAGTCATTTTACCAGGTCTTGTGATCGTTGCAGTGCTGTAAGCATGTATAGCTAAACATGCTTATACGTGCTTCTTCATATCATCATACTGAAAGTGCAACATCCTGTTTTTCAACCGTGTGGGCAAGGATATTGGGAAAGAGATGCATGTTCAGTTACAAGTCATTTCATTTCAGCCTATAATTCTCAAACAGAAATATATGGTTTGCCTTTGTCAATTTACATTCCATAACTGAAGCAATAGGTTTTGCATGTATGAGATATCAGATTCCTTCTGAAAATGTTGGAGAGCTCATAGTATACTCGCTTCAGGATCAATCTGAAAATACACATCATTTTGCCATGGTTGCTCCCATAGCCTTTGATAGAAGAACAGATGCTTAATCATTTTTGAAATGATGCTCAGAACATTAAAAAACAAACAAATGAAAATAATTCTTTGTCTTCAAGGCTGCATTCTTCATATCAGTAATTTTCACCAAAATGTGTTATATGGCATTCCAAAAATTTAATAAAAAGAGCAATTTTCTCTTTAAAAAACCAACTTGCTGTTCGAGACACAATTTTGCTGGTGCATTTTGCAATTGCTTGCAATTGTAGCTTTTGTCAGGTAGATCCCAAATGTGAGGTTTCAAGTTCTTAATTTAACAGATAACTTTTAATGAAACTCAAGTATTATAATGTCACTATTTTCTTTTGCAGCTTGCATTGTGTCATCTTAATATATTTAAGTGATAGAAATATGTTGTTGTTATTTGCAGTAATTCAGAAAGAGAAACCTGAAAAACCAGACAAACCTGAAAAACCAAAGGAAAAAGATAAAAAACCTGAAAAACCAAAGGAGAAAGCTAAAAAACCAGAGAAACCTGAAAAACCAGAGAAACCTGAAAAACCAGAGAAACCTGAAAAACTAGAGAAGAAAGCTAAAATACTGGAAAAACCAGAGAAAGCTAAAAAACTTGAAAAACCAGAAGAGAAAGCTAAAAAGCCTGAAAAACCAGAGAAACCTGAAAAGCTAGAGAAGAAAGCTAAAATACCTGAAAAACCAGAGAAAGCTAAAAAACCTGAAAAACCAGAAGAGAAAACTAAAAAGCCTGAAAAACCAGAGAAACCTGAAAAGCTAGAGAAGAAAGCTAAAATACCTGAAAAACCAGAGAAAGCTGAAAAACCAGAGAAGCTAAAAAATCTTGAGAAAAGAGAAGTCTCTAAAGGTAAGGGATAATGGAGTTACAACTGTCTTTGTAAATAGTTACTTCCTGTGGTAAACCCCACAGCATTGTCAGTTCATTTGCATACCCAACTGAATAATTTAAGCATAAATGGAGTGTCACTCAATCTGTGTACACTTCCTACATGCATCCAAGAATACAGGCTTATCTACTGTTAAAGCAGACATTCCACATTCCCACCCCCTTCCAAGTTACTTCTGAAGGTACTGATGCAGGTGATGACTCAGCATGGGGAGTGGGGGCAGTGAGGGGCAATTTTGGTCCTTTGGCTTCCACTTTAGGAATAATCCAGTGTTTACTGCAAAACTGGGATCTTATGTAGAAAATGGACCACAATTTTGCAATATAATATAATGCTGGCAAGAAGATTCTGGGAACTATAGTTCAAAAACTGACTCTTCTAGATTTCTTGCCACTTCTACAAATGTTCACTCGATCTTGCCTCTTGTGGGTGTAGGTGACCTGGATGATTATTGGCTCAGCGATGAAGTCTCTGGTGCACATAAATTTCATAAAAATATCTCCCCAGTATTTCCTTTTCACGGCTCCCAGTTTTGTGTCCCTGAGGCCCAAGAGAATTACAATACTGAAGGTGGGTGGGTGCAATTGATTTCCCCCTTAAGACTTTAGAATGAGGGCGGGATAAATTTATGGCACTTCTTTTCACCTTCAGCCATCACTACACAAAATGCTACATTCCTGTTTATAATTCAGAGACAGTGAGTTTAAAAAATAGTAACCATCATCAGCAATCTGCATTATGAATTTTTGGAACATTTGCAACATGGTTTGCTCCATCAAAATTTTCTTCTTATCCCTCACACCCTTTTTGTTCATTATAATGGGACTTGCATAGTAATCTTGCACATTCCATTGAAATCAGGCAACCTTCTCCATGTCCTATAAGGTGAAGGAGAGTAGAGAGTAATGTCCATATCAGTAATGAAAATTCTATCATCTGTTGATACCAGAGACTATGTAGGGTGTAATTTTTTTGCATATAGTATTTTGCTTTTGCAAGTGGGAGCAAAATTTTTGAAACATTTCTACCTGGTAGAAAATATTAAAAGATTTTTTGGTGTGCATTTCTAGCATATTTTCTAAAATATCACAGAAATATTTTTTGGACAGAAACCTTGTCTTTTGTGTAAAATAAAATTTTTGAGCAATGTTTTCAACTAATGTAGCTGCTGGTCAAAACAAAACAAAAACAACCTAAAGTGAAACTCATGTGTTCAAGAAGATGTCCTGATTTGTCAAGACTTGAAATACTGTTTATTAACAATAAAAAAAATAGGAATGTTCCTTACATCTTCAGTGTCAAGATGCCATTTTTAATTCTACACTGAAATCTCTCTGATTCTCTTTGTAGAGCTACACAAAGAAAAGCCTGAAAAACTTGAAACACCTGAAAAGAAAGAAAAGCAAGAGAAGAGAAGAAAGGAAGAACAAACTGAAAAACCAGAAAAGAAAGAAAAAGGTAACTTTTCCCACTGTTGGTGAATTCTGCAAAGATCAGTGCAAAGTTCTGACATAGTGGATATGGAGAAAGTAACCCATCCCCCTTTTTTGTGGTGGTGGGGAATGGACATGTCTATAGGGTAAGCAAAGCTTTCATGTTTCATATGGCATTAAAGGTCTCAGAGACGGAACTTATAGTGTAGACACTTTCCATGCATTGTAGAATTTCTCCTTTTTTGGTTTGTGTTTTTCTTTTTAAACACAAAGAACAATAACTAGGAAGGGAGAAGAACTAGAATAGTTTCCCTCTTCATGTGCAATTAAGCTTTTTCCTCAACCGTTGAACAAGTTTTATGACTCAGTTCTGACATCACACCAAACCATATCCTAAACACACCTTAAAGTCCAAGTACAGTCTGGTCTTCCAAGTGTACAGTAGGCACACCATGGTATGGAACTGATTTGTCTGCTTCTGTCTTGCCTTCTTTGTGTGCTCACTGTGGTTTTCCAGCTGTAACATAGGTGTGCTGCTGCAAATCATACCTCATGCCTCAAGGTAGCGTGGTGGTGACCCTGCTGTCTGACAGCTATGGTGGTGGGGGTATATTCCCCTGGCAGGTTCAACCATTCAACAAAGATGTTGGCTAGCAGTCCGGAACGGTTCTCAGTTCTGGAACCACAGGTCAGCTAAGTGGGGTTGGGTATTCGGGCAATGCACCTAGCCAGTGCATTGCTCTAATGTGGCCAACTTCGACATGAGCCCAGCCAGGTGGTTCATCGTAGTATTTAAAATGGCTAAAGGAACATCGAAAATGCACAACAGTGGGAGATGATGCTTTGATCCACCTCATCAAACTAGATGTGTGAAGTAAAGATCAACCAAGTAACTTAGGTGTGGGCAACTGCAGAATGTCCCACTTGTTCCGCCTCTTTATCTCACACTCACAGATCTCTGCAGGTTGTTGCATCCACCTCTAATTTTTTTTAAATGACAGGAAGTGATAGTGTATGAAAATGGCATGTGTCATACTGATGTCCATAAGAAAACCAGAAGGATGGTCATCCAGTATTTCTTTTCAAATCCAAACTTAGCTGCATCCTTAGTGAGAATTTTGGCAAGAAAGATGAAGCCTGAAGTAAGCTACCAAATAGAGTAGGTAAGGAAGCTATTAAGGAGAATAATAGCCACTTTTGAGATTTATAGGTGATTTTGGAAAACACAGGCTCTGGTAAAAGTGTTGGTAAACGATGCTGGACTAGTTGCAGTTAGCTGGAAACTGAAGAACTGGAAAAGGCACAGCAAAAGGCAATTATCTGAGGCTACTTAAACTTCAGGGACTGCTCTGGCTTAGTAGTTAAAATGTTGAACTTGATGACTGGAAGATCAGCAGGTCACCAGTTGAAGACCCAAGTGCTGCATGATGGAGTGAGTTCCCATCTCTTTTCCAGTTCTTGCCAACCTAGCAGTTCGAAAGCAAGAAATTGCAAATAGATAAATAGATACCTCTTCGTGGGAAGGTAAACAGCATTCCATGCACTCCAGTGTTTAGTCATGCCTGCCACAAGACCATGGAAACATCTGCAAACACAGGCAGAGGTGGCTCTTTGGCTATAAACAGATATGAACACTGAACACTAGAGTCAGATATGACTGGCTTTTGAGCAAGGGCAATATTTTCCTTTACCTTACTTAAGCTTCAAGTAAGGAAGTATTTAAAAGTATAAATGGTATGGAGAAAGGAGATGGGAATAACTTTATAGTACAAGAACTCGAGGTCATTAGCTGAAGCTGAATGATTGGTATATCTAGGATAACTGAAAGGAAATCCAGTGCATAGTTAAACAATGGAATTTACTGCCACAAGATGCAGTGATGGCTGCTAATGGGAGTGTATTTACAAGGGAATAGGGTAAATTCATACAGGCTGGGGCAATGAACAGCTATTAGTCAGGCTGGCTATGAATCATCTTGAGCTACAGAGGCAGTGTCTCTCCATATATCAGTTGCTAGAAAACATGAGGTAAACAGAGGGTGACCAGAATGTTGGACTAGATAGGATTTTGTCTGATCTAGCAAGATTCTTCTTACAGTTTTATGTTCTTAAGTGCAATGCAGAAGAAGAATGTTTTCAAGGTAGTGAAAGAAGGAGGTGGGATGTGGAAGGCTGCCACATTCCTAACTATATTTCCCCTGCACTATCATGTGAAAATGTTAAGAGAAATATATATAACTAAATGACCAAATACTCCTGACATCTATCCAATTATGTGGAGATTTCTTTAACCTTATTTACTATTTGTAATAATAATTCTGTGCCCTCAAGTCATTTCTGACTTATGGTGACACTTTCCAGGGTTTTCTAGGAGGAGATTACTCAGAAGTTGTTTGCCATTCTATTCTTCCTGGGGGCATCCTGGGACTGTGCAGCTTGCTCAGGCTAGTTCTTCTCCTGGGAAGCACAGCTCCTCAGCCAGATGCCTAAGACACTAAACAATCCACCCAGCCTATGGTAAAGGTCGCCCTTGCTCAAAAACCAGTCCCATCCGACTCTAGGGCTTAGTGCTCATCTCTGTTTATAGCCAAAGTGCCAGTGCTGTCTGGGTTTGAATATGTTTCCTTGGACATGTGACAGGCATGACTAGACAGAATGCACAAAATGCTGTTTACCTTCACACTGAAGTGGTACCTATTTAGTTACTTGCAATTTCTTGCTTTTGAACTGCCAGGTTGGCAGAAGCTGGGACAGAGATGGGAGTTCACTTCATCATGCAGAACTTGGTTCTCAAACTGCTGACCTGCTGACCTTCCAGTCATCAAGTTCAGCATCTTATCTACTAAGTTGCCGCAGTCGCCCTATAATAATTATGTGCCATCAAATGGTTGTGTGCAATTTACAAGCAGCCTGATAAAGACTGATGAGCTTTTAGGATCTATGTTGAAAATACACCTGTTGTCATTCTACCTGTAACCTGCAAGTCTCAAATACTTTCAAGATAAATTTTGAGACCTTACACTTGATAAAGACTGGTGAACTTGGAGGATCTATGTTAAAAATACACCTGTTGTCTTTCTACCTCATTGTAACCTGCAAGTCTCAAATACTTTAAAGATAAATTTTGAGACCTTAAATGTGTTAAATATTTAATTGGAAATCTATGGACTTTCGTTCTCTGTTTCTTGTTTGCCTGAGTTGATAGCTTCCATTGCAAGCTACATCTTTAAATATAACAGATTGAAACATAACCATAGTGATGATGTGGGAAGAGTCTTTCTTCTCCCTCCCCCCATAGTGAATTTCTGCAAGCTCTTGCAAGTAACAGTGAGATTGCCGCTCACAGCATCTTTGAGTCACTTTGAAATGCACAGTAAGCCACAGCATGACAAACTGAATCTCCTTATATGTTTGTGACAGAGCATCATTTCCTTCTTGAGGGATCTTGTATTTATTGATCTAAAAGAGAAACAGGGCTACCAAAATAAAATAAAATAAAATAAAATGGAAATGATTTGAATACTACAGGTATACAGAAGAGGTATATTCATTTGTAAATTAAAAGAAAGAGGTTACAGAGAGAGAGAGAGAGACCCCTCAAGCAGCCTAATAAAGATTGGTGAACTTTGAGCCAAAGATTGCCATATGGCCGAGGATGCCACTGCCTATCCCAGACTCCCACCAGCTGGGATAGAGGGCTTCCTTGGTAGAGCGGTTGGCCAAAGAAGCCACCCTGGCTGTGCGGGTGGACAAGGACACTGCCGTTGATCGCCGATCCCCGCCCCCCATCATCTGTCTGGGAGGGACTTTGCTGCTGACCCAGACCCTAACAACAGTCCAGTGGGGAGGACTGTGACTATTTCATTTTGTTTGTTTTTTCTGTTGTCTATTGTTACTGTACTGTTATTTGTTGCACTAATTTGTAAGCTGCCCTGAGTTGCCATGGTGAGCTGGCAGCTATAAATGTGAATTATATAAATAAATAAATGAATGAATAAATAAATAAATAAACTTTGAGGATCTATGTTGAAAATATGACTTGCAGTAGCAGAAAGAAGGAAAATGGAAGAAGCAAAAGAGAAAACTGATTAGATCAACCCTCCAAACAGTTTATGTCCTAGATAGTGTTGAGATTAAGGTTAATGGGAGAGACCCCATGCATCTCTGCTTCGGGACACTTTCTGAGAATTCTATACTGGGGATATTTCATAAGGAAGATCTGGAACAATCCTCTCTCCTACTATATAATCATGATCTGCTCAAATTGGATTTGACTTGCTGCTGCAGAACATTTTGGCGCTACCGAGAACAGCTACATAAGAGTTCAGAAGAGTGGGATAGGGACAATATACCTTTTGTCCTTCCACCTTACTCTAACCTGCAAGTCTCAAAGCCTTTTTAGTGTGCTCTAAACAGGAACACAAATGTGAAGAGCTGGGAATACCCTGGATCTTTTCTTCAAGTCTGTGGTGGTATGTTTCCCTTTTCTTCAGAACATTTCTGGGGATGGGGGCCCATTGTGGCTTCAGGGTTCCAGTTGGGTTTGGACACAATGCTACTTTGAAAAAGAGGCTGGAGAATTTTTTTCAGACATTTTGGACTACAATTCCCATGTTCCCTATGGTGAGCTGGCTAGACCTTTGGGGATTAGGTCAAAATATCTGGTAAATTGGAATTCTGACCTTGTTGCTTTCAGCTTCAGAGAAAGAGTGGCCGAGCTCTACTATTCTGAGATAGGAAAACATGTATGTGCATCACTTCAAATTTTATCTGATTAGTTTCAAGCTTCTGAAATTTGAAGAAGGGCAGTGAGGTGAAGACACCCCTCCCAGGAACATTAGCCTTAATTAAATAAGATAATGAGCCAAACAGAGTTGCAGCAGAGGCAGGAGATGGAAAAAGACCAATTAATTTAGTGATTACCAAATTGTTTGTAGATAGTGTTGTGCTAAATGTTAAGTACTTTATTCTTTTGGGATCTGAATAACAAATAGCAATATTTCAGTGCATAAGCATAACATCAGTCATTTGAGAGCTCATACACTACATGTGCCTACACTACAACATGACATCCATGAATTTTAATTGCCTTATAGCAAAAGCATTATTGACCAAAGGCATGGTGTATCAACAGTATTTCATGAGACCTATTGGAATGGATTGCGAATTGTGACACAAAATGGATTATTTGTTCTATTTTTTTTAAAAAAAATCCATATGGAAAATGACATATAATCATGATGTTCCTTCCATGATTCTGGCAAAGACACTCAGAAAAAGAAAATGTTATCTGTGCCATGATTCTAGCAGGATGACTTCAAATTAAACTACAGTATTACAAAACAGATTGACAATGGTTCATAAGATGGATAATAAACCACAGAGCCATATAATAATATGTGTTATCATGGTGAGTTTTTAAATCACTTCCAGCAATCTAATAGATTTTAGAGGCATGTGAGATGTTCAGGAATGATCTATTTTTCAGAGCCATACAGAGATCTAAATCCAGGTTTCTTGCTTCCTAGTCCAGCACTCAATTCACTCAAGTAAGGTAGTGACAAGTATCCTGAACTTCACCAGTGAGATTTTCCCTGAACTTATTTTCCTTTGAAATTCTTTTCAAGAGGAATTTGTTTCCATCAAATTGACTAAAAATGATTGGGGGGGAAATGAGAGGGGATTATTTCTTCGCATGGCACTAGTAATAAATAATCCTCTGTGGTGTTCACTCCTACATTAATTGGTCCAACAGAAACTGCAGGTTGTGCATTCTATCCATTTTGAACTGTATCCAAGTTTTCATGAATGTGCTTCAACCTGCACATTTCCTGGAGTCCCTTCCCCCACATGGCCTTTAAACCTATTCTCAAGGATCTCCCCAATCCTTGAAAGTAACCTTGAAGTTATAAAGGCCTGTACATCCAAAAGAAAATCCCTTCTACTGCTGACCACTTTTCTGTCAGGTTAGAGGCACAACTGGTCTTATCCATTACAATTCTTCCATGACATTACAATGAAATCAAAATTGCTCTCTGAGGCACAAAATGCACTAGTACACTGCTTCCAAGGTTGATGGATGGTAATAGAAAAAAATAATTATATTGTACTTGCCCGCTAAGAAAATGTCTCGCTTAAGGCAAGCAGACATGCAGTATTGCAGGCCAACTTACGGTCATTTTTCATGGTAGTATATTGAATCTAAAGTTTCCTTGAAGCATAATCATGTTTCAGTATTTCCTCCAGCCAGCTGAGGTTAAAGTTCTCACCATGCAGGGAGTAGAACCTTAGATTGACAAAGCTACTGTTGTCAAAGCTACTGTTGTCTGGAGTAACCTTAGCTGATAAACCAGGCTTTCAAAGGACAGCCAATTGTGTGTGTGAGATCTTGTTTGTTTGTTTGTTTGTGCTATTTTCTGAAAAGATAAAAAATTATATTTAATTTGGGCTTCTTTGAATCCAAGCAGAAATGTGGTTAAAAAAACCCTCTGGCTGCAATCAAAAGAGTGCATATGAATGAACTGTGTTACTAAGCTTAGATAGTTTTTGATGTTTTTGTTCTGTTAATTAGCAAGTTGGCAGAGAAAGTAAAACAGGTTAGATTGAGTCCATGCCTTCTTTTGAAAAATTGTCTGGGAGGACTGTTGGATGGTTGTGATATCTTATGCGTAGTAATTCTGCCCATGAATGATTCATACAGTATCTAGTTTCAGATACACTTGTGAGACCCTGACATATTTCCCAGTCGATCCTAAGGGTGCCTGGTGGATCCTGACATAAAACTGTAGTGAGAATACCTAGAAAACAAAGTCTGTATGGTGCACATAGAGTATTGGACTAGAACAGGGTTCAGCAAACTTGGCTCTCCAGATGTTTTTGGACTTCAATTCCCAGAAGCCCTGATCAACAGGTGTAGTGATTTAGGTTTCTGGTAACTGATGTCCAAGAACACCTGGAGAGCTGCATTTGCTGACCTCTGGATTAGAAATCTAAAGATCTGGGATTAAATTCCTGCTGGGCCATGGAAACTCAGAAGAGGTAAGGCTGATGGAAATGATAAACCACTCCTTGAACATCTCCTGGAAAACCTATTAGGATCACTATAAATCATTAGAAGCAGCTTGACCACATAGCAACAACTTAGAAATAGAGTTTCTTCTCAATCATGGAGTTTAAGTACAAGAAAGACATCAGCATTCATCTTTGCTTTAACTGCATTTTATGCTGAAGCTATAAATATCACGTAATGCAATATAGGTATTCATTTCAGAATAAGGCTGTAGTCTTCTCTTTCTTTATCTCAATATACAGTAAAACTTCACATAAAGAGTGCCTTGCTTAGAGAGTAACTCTCTTAAAGAGCAGAATTTGCTCTGAATGGTTGCCTTGCTTAACAAATAAAACCAACCAAAAATCCACTTAATAAATAGATCAGGTTTCACAATCCTCCCCACCAGAAGTCACAATTGGTCACTTACAATGGTGGTTTTGCTTAAAGAGCAAACTTGATTAAAAAGCAATCCCGTGGGACGCATTATGCTCTTTAAGCGAGGTACCACTGTAGTTATAATGATACTTGACAAAAACTAAAAAATAAGCAAAAAAAACACAACAGGAATATACAAAAATACGATTAAACATGTGGGAAGAAATACTAAGGAAATGGAGCAGCATTCTATTTTTAAACAAATATTTTTACATTTAGAATATGAGACTGATGAAACTATGAAAAGGCAATAAGAAAAATTCAATTATTTTACTATTGTGACAAATATTCTATATCCCTGAAAATACAGCTGCAACAGTGGTGAACCTTGGCACTTCAGCTGCTCTTGAACTTCAATTTCCAGAAGCCCTGATCAGCAGGAATGCTGACTTGGGCCTCTAGTAATTGAAGTTGAAGAACACCTGGAGTGCCATGGTTCACCATCATGGAACTGGAGGATTCTATGGCTTCATGTGGCTAATGTTTATGGAGAAAAACACTCTTTCCTGTCTAGGTTTAGCTATATCTCTTCAGTTACTCCCCAAGCATGTTTGTCATGATGTATGATTTTCCTCACATACTTATTTTGTAACTAGCATGTTTTCTTTTGTGGTTGCTCACTGGAAGATAAACATGGCTTAATTTGCAAGTCTGAATGCTATGATATATGTCTATGGAGAAATCTCATTTTTGGAAGGGAAATAAAACTCCTGCAGAAAATGTGAATTTTAAAAATATCCAATTATTTATTTCTGTCAAAAGCATCACAGTACAATTAATAAATGTATCAGATAATTTTCTGTCATAATATGTGTCTTCTAATGCATCTGTTAAGAGATCCTCTGTCATCTGAAAGCTGCCTGACTGAGCAGGAACTGCTAGGTTGCCAGCATAAATAAAACTTTTGGTGTCTCGAGGAAGTGATTGGTTATTGGCACCAAAATTTTACAATTTGAGTCAGATTGTTTGTCACCCTTCTCCCTGTCCCTGCTGATGTGGCATCTGTCCTCTTCTAGTGCTCTGATCACTGCAGTATACTAGACTAGGTGGCTCATGATATTTCTGCCCAAACTTTTCAGGCTGCAGGCCGGTCATGTGGATCCTCCCACCGGAAACGGAAGTAAAACACACCTTGCGATTTGTTTCACAACAGGATGAGATAGATTTTAAGCTGCCATTTTCTCTGCTTAAACCAGAAGTGCCCAAACTGTGGCCCGTGGTCCGTATCCGGCCCCAGATGCCAATTGATTCGGCCCACGCCACCCTCATTGTTCCCAGAAGCAGAAGCAAAACACGCCCGTATGGGTGCATTTTGCTTCTGCTTCTGGGAGTGATGATGGCCGCATGGGCTGAATGAATTGGCATCAGGGGCCGGATATGGACCACGGGCCATAGTTTGGGCTCCCTGGCTCTAAGATGTCTCAGTCATATGTTGAAATGATCTTCTGTTGCTTTTGTTTTTTCCTTTCTTTTTTGCAATAAAGTATGAGCACTGAACCCTAGAGTTGGATACAACTAGCTTTCGAGCAAGGGAAAACTTTACCTTTACTATAGGAAAGTAAAATACATTGTCCTTTATATTTCTTTCTAGTACCTCCCAAAGAGAAAGCTGCGAAGCAAGAAAAGCCTGTAAAGAAGCCACCTCCTTCCCCAAAAGGTAAATTTTCCTATGGAATTAATGCAGAGGTGTTTGGGCAGTGAACTATTACAGTAGCTTTTGGGTGCAGGTAAGGATGCTAATGTGGTACAGATCAGAACCAGAGGACACAATTCACCATGAAATTCTTATGCAAAATAGGTCCCACGTGGGCTTGATGGGGCAGCTCCAACTGATGTTTCATTGTTTCCATACCTCAGGTGAACATCCCAGGCCGTGATGGGCATGCTTTCTTGGGGATATGACTAAAGCAGATTTGTGTACATCTTTTTCAATTATATCAGAGAATAAACAAAACAAAACAAAAACGCTGAAGCACTTTAAAGACTAGCTGTTATATTTCAATGTGAGCTTTTGTGGCTCAAGTCCACTTAATCAGACAGGTGAGTGGGGCTTCATGGCAACAATTTATGCACATCAGGCTTTAAAGTGCTACAGCGTTTTTGTTTTGTTTTGTTTATTCTCCGTTATGCCTGAAACACAGACTAACACGGCTACTATTCCAAAATAATAATAAAATTAACAAAATTATGTGCATTGAAAGTACTTGCATTTTTAAGTGTGTACATTGTGTACTGTGTTTCCCTGGAATGTGCTGTAAGTCTTGCATATGTGTACCTTATTGAGATAAGATGGGGTTATTTTCACAATGGGTTTTAGGAGATGTGGAAAAGTTACTTTTGTCTAGTTGGTTGAATCCAATAACATTCTTTTCCATTTATACATTTTTGTGTTAATCAGTTTGTGAATGGTTTCCATTTTGAATTTTATTATAGGCCCCAGAATGGATGAGCCCAGATGGAATGTTTTATTATTGATTTAATTTGTATTCTGTTTTGATGAAGAACTATTATTTCTTCATTACATACATTGATCCATTAAAATCAAATGTCCCCCACATATCTGGCCCTGTTCTAGTTGCAACTTACTACTGGGTTTCAGACACTTATTGCAAATCAGTCGAAAAACTGGGGTACACAGAAAGAGCCTCCTTGAAGATTGTGCTATTTTTGAACCACAGTCGGGTGTACCCTGGTAATGGCAACCTTGGCCTAGACACAGAGGAAGGAAAGGGGCTCTGGTGGCACAGGGGTTATGAAGTTCACCTTGTTAGCTGGAAGGCAAGTTTGAGACCTAGGTACTGCATGATGGATTGAGTGCCCGTCTCTGTTCCAGCTCCTGCCAACTTAGCAGTTCGAAAGCAAGAAATTACAAGTAGATAAATAGGGACCACTTTGATGGAAAAAAATCTTGGGGACATGAAAGGAGCCTCCAGCAAAAATCCTCTCAACCCAGGATAATTTATGACACTAAATTATTATTACAGAGGAAGGAAGGAAGGAAAGAAGTCAGGAAGGAAGGAAGTCGAAACACTGATACCTGCTGCTTTGCTACCTAGACTGTTGAGGACAAATGGATCTGAGTGTTTCTTGCATCTTTTTTAAAATCAATCAGCCAATGATTCTGTGTTGATTATACATGTGTGCATGTGTGAGTCATTGTGCACCTGCTTTGCATCTCCAATGAGAGTTTTGGTTTTGCACACAGACAGTTTACCCTCCACTTTTCCCAGCATCAAGGCTTTCTCAAGTGAATCCTCTCTTCTCATTTGATGTCCAAAGTACTTTAACTTTATCTTTACTATTTGACCTTCTAAGGAGCAGTCAGGGTTGATTTTTTCGAAGATTGACCTATTTGTTCTCCTTGCTGTCCAGGGGACTCTCAAAACTCTCCTCCAGCACCACATCTCAAAGGCATCTATTCTTCTGCGCTCAGCTTTCCTTATGGTCCAGCTCTCACAACCATACATTGCCACCGGGAATATCATTGCTTTGACTAGACGAATTTTTGTTTGCAATGTGATGTTTCTACTCTTCACTATGCTCCCCAGGTTTCTCATTGCTTGCCTCCCAAGAATCAGTCACCTTTTTATTTCATGGCTGCAATCACCATCTGCAGTGAGCTTAGATCCTAAGAAAGTAAAATCTGTCACTGTTTCTACTTCTTCCCCATCTATTTTCCAGGGACTGATAGGGCCTGTTGCCATTATCTTGGTTTTCTTTATACAGTATTGTGTCTCAAGCCAGCTTTTGCACTTTCTTCTTTCAACCTAATCAGGAGCTTCTATAAGTCCTCACTTTCTGCCATTAGGGTGGTATCATCTGCATATCTCAAATTGTTGATGTTTCTCCCAGCAGTTTTGATCCCAAATTGTGATTCCTCCATCCCTGCATTGCGCATTATGTGCTCTGTGTATAAGTTGAATAAGCAGGGTGACAAAATGCAGTGTATCTTACTTTCTTAAATTTTCTTCTATTCTTTAAAGAAGTTCTGGATACAAAAAGCTCTCAAATCCCCTTTAATGCAGGCGTTTCTCAATAAATCCCAGAAAACTACCAAACCTTGGATTTTTGATGATGGAGATAGAGGGTTTTGGATATGACTGATTACAATCATCTTATTTTGAAAAGGATGTATGTCCTTGGTTGGGGAGTAGTAGACAGAGAGAGAAAGATATCCTCGAGCTTTCAAGACCAGTCTTTACATGCTCTTCTCTATGCTAACCTTCCTTCAATCCCAACTGAGGTTCTGAACGTTGCTGATGTCACACTCTTCTTTCTCATATTAACGTCTTGACTCTTCCTAAGGGAGAACGTGCCTTTGCTCTTGAGAAGTGAAGGGTAACCATTGCTCTTTGCATCTCATCTATCTAGAATTAAGAATCTTATTGACTTCCATATCTCAATGTATCTAACAAATACAAATAGATAAAGAGTGCTGTGCTAACCATTCTTATTTACAGAAGATAAATCTACAAGTTAAATTGTTTGTTGCTCTATTAACAACTTTGATATTTTTCATTCTACTATTTGCATGCTACACTTCCATCTACAAAATTAACCTGTTGCTGTTTCAAAGTTGTTTCTTCCTGTGTACTCTTGTATATTTTTAATATATGATGAGGTCTCTGTTATCTTCCTAGAAGCAGAAGTATTAAGTGCTATTTGATTGTACTTTCAATGTACTATTAAGTATATATGGGAAGTGCTTACATTTGCCACTCAATCATATTATCTTCTTATTCCACATGGCCTGTAATATGTACTGAACTCACCATGTGTTCTGAGGTTTAATACCAATGATGAATGTGTAATGCAACATAAACAGAGCAAAATTTCATCTCATTGGAAAACACATAAGTATAGGAAATGTGCCCTCTTTGGCTAGTGCTGCAAAGTTATGGGATTTAAGAGTGTTTCTGTGTTTGCTTAAGAGTTACAAGAGGTGATTTTGTAATTTGAATCTTATTCTTGCAAACAGTAGTGTAATGGCAGTCAAGCGAGAAAAATAATTTGTTAAGACATCTCTTCTGTTGTCTCAAAACATGAAATGTCATGTAAATCCAAACCTTGGGCAGTTTATTTATATTTATTTATTTATTCTTCAAATTTATACCCTGCCTCACTCAGGCGAACCTGACTCTAGGTGGCTTCCATACTAAACAAAACAATATCCCACCAAACCCCCCCCCCATTAAGTCCTCTATTGCCGCCCAAGACCCCCAAGTTCTCTCCCTTCGAGGCCGGGTGGCTGAGGGAGAGTCCAACAAAGTCCAACAAAGGGGAGCGGCGGCAGCGTCTTGCGCGGCAGCGGCGGCGGCGTTTCTTTGAGCCTCCCCTGGCCAGGGAGGCTCCTTTTATCTTCCTCCCGGCCGGTGACGGGGGCCGGGAGGGCGCGGCGGCGGCGTCTGGCGCGGCGGCGGCAGCGGCGGCATTTCTTCGAGTTGCTTTTAAAAAGTAATTTGTTATACAGTATAACCAGTGGTGGGCACCAGCAGGTTCGCACCTGTTCACCAGAACCGGTAGCAGAAATTCTGGCTGGCCCAGCCTACCCAAGTTTTGAAATAAAGTAGTCCTACCTAATTCGGGTGAAATGCAGGGCTTTCCCCCTGGCCACACCCACCATACCATGCCCACAGTGTGGTAGTAATTTTTTTTTTGGAGCCCACCACTGAGTATAACTATTCAAAGCTCACAAAGCCTTATTTATTACAGTAAAAATTATACAGAAATTTGGTGAACTATTGCATTACATATCAGGAAACAAAACAAAATAAAAAACACTGTAGCACTTTAAAGACTAACTGCTATATTTTTATTGTTAGCTTTCATGGATCAAGTCCACTTCTTCAGACAAGGAGTGAAACTTACGTGAATGGTTTTTGATACACCAAATGCAGGGGTCAAAGGGAGAAGGGTGTGCCCAAGCAAAATGGCAGACAAGCAAGCACAACAATACAGCTTCCCACAGCCATCAGCAACAATAGATTATTCAGATTAGCTCTAAATATCTCCCTTTTAATCTCAAAGGGTCTGAGAAAGCCAGTTCTGGTCTCTGATCAACCTTTGACCTGCAAACAAAAACACTGTGCCTGGTTACTTCCTGTTTTGCTAAAGAGAATTGGCAGGAAGGTTGTAATGCAATATATAAAATATCTAGCAGCATATAGCAATCTGTGTATTAAATTTGATAATGCCACAGAAACCCTTCACTAATATTTAATACTGCATTACATTTTTACTACTTGTTACCTTCTCCCCCCCCAAAAAAAATTAAGCCATTAATCATTGTAGAGGGTGAGACCCTCAAAACACCCTCTTAAATGTCATTTTTAAATGCAATACCACTTAATACAATAAGTATTTTTATGTGTGGAAAGTAACAATGTTACTACTTATTAATTAGTAGGAAAGGAATTTTGTTACATGTTCCTTGTTATTAAAATAAATATGATTTCCTGTCCGTTCTTTAATTACATTATAAATACCTCCTAAAATGATGCTGAAATGAGGCTTACATAAAACTAATTGATCTGCAGCAGAACTGCTAAAGAAAAGAAATGAAAATCAGCCATAATAATATTCCACAGACACGGGATGACTAATAATGGGACTCCTTATCTATGTCAATTACATTTTCTACACAAGTAAATTAATATTTATGCCTGAGTTTTCAGACATTTTGACGATGACGATAATATTTTTAAATTTTCAGTAACAGAAAAGGTGAAACTTGAACGGCAAGAAAAGATTGAAGAAAAAGTTGCTCCAAAAGGTATTTCCTTTCCTTTAGACATTAATATTTTCAAAAAATGCATTATGGGTAATCAGAATGCCACAGGAAAGTTTGGTTATTGATGTTACTATTAAGGAATAGATGTAGGTGTAAACTGTTGGTGAAGTGTTTCCCTTTTCTTGCAGTAGGATCAGCTTTGGATTAACAACAATTAAAAATATATCCATCTAAAAATTAACTCTGTTTCAACACATACAATGCAACATTAAAGGTTTCAGAACTACAGGACCAGAAAAGCAGAAACTTATTAACCAGGAAAGCTTGAGTAACAGTATCTACTAGCGAAGTCTGAAGAAAACAACAGATGACATTTTACTTTTAGTCCATATAAACATAATGGTCTTACTTCATGGCAAAATTTCTGGCCCCATTCTTTCTGTGTGATTAACCAAGCTGTCCAGGTGATTTCTTCCATTGTGCTGTTTTGTGAATAAATCCACAACTCTTAACAAAAATATTTGTTAGTAATATTCAGATGCTCCAGCTACTAAATCAATTCTATTAAACTTATATAGTGTAATTGTCCATAGTTTTTGTGTTCCATCATGTTTTTGTGTAATTTGCTGCTGGTTTGACATATGCTAACCAGACTATATCCAACATAGCCTAAGAGTAAAAACCCAGCTTGCATTTCTGTGAGGAAACCTTTTCATTTCAACAGGTATTTGAACCACAAGTCAGTTGCTATTATAAACAGGCATAAATCTGCCTTACAGTACAATCCTACTTTTGTCCCACCTACAGCAGGTACCTAGCAGTTCAAAAGTAAGGAATTGCAAGTAGATAAATAGGGACCACTTTGGTGGGAAGGTAACAGCATTCCGTGCACTCTCGTGTCTAGTCATGCATGCCACATGACCACAGAAACATCTGCAGAAGCAGACATCGCTGGCTCTGGCTCTTCAGCTTTGAAACAGAGATGAGCACTGAACCCTAGAGTTGGATACGACTGGCTTTCGAGCAAGGGAAACCTTTACCTTTACAGTAGGTATAGTAATTCCAAATTATTGTTGTTATGTGCTGTGAAGTTGCTTCCTACTTATGGTAACTATGTGAATGAGTGGGCTCCCAAATGCCGTCATTAACAGCTTCTCAGCTCTTGCAAACTCAAGATGATGACTTTCTTTATGGAGTAAATCCATCTCATAATGGGTCTTCCTCTTTTCCTCTTGCCTCAACTTTTTCTAGCATTATTATCTTTTCCAAAGAATCTTCTCTTCTTATTTTATACCCAGAGGACAACACCTGATTACATGTTACTTAACAAATCCCACAAGGTCAATGGGCTACTCCCATCCAGCCAATGAGGCTTTTTTGGACTATGGATCCCAGACAGAATTCTGGTAGCATTATCCAAAAATTCAGAGTCCTCTCAGGTGTTTCTAATTGCATACAACTGAGGAACAAAGGTGTTGTGGGATTTTCATGAAGATGGAGGAAGTGTCTGAGAGAGATTAAGAGTTGTGTGAGATGCAAGACATTGGTGGCCTGGTCATTTCCAAGAGGTATCCTATATGAAGCATGATGGGCAAGGATACTAGGTAAAGGTTCCCCTTGCTCGAAAGCCAGTCATATTGGACTTTAGGGTTCAGTGTCCATCTCTGTTTACAGCCAAACAGCCAGTGCTGTTTGCATTTGCAGATGTTTCCATAGACACATGGCAGGCATGCGTCAACCCTGGAATTTCTTGCTTTTGAACTGCTAGGTTGGCAGGAGCTGGAACAGAGATGGAAGCTCATTCCATCGTGCACTCACTCGGGTCAGCATTTTAATCACTTGAGCTACCAGACAGCTAATGCATTGCAGCTTCCAAAGAACTTAACTCCTCCTAGTTACTTCCTCCTCCTTTGTGAAAGCTCATCATGTCCAAGGCAGAACCCTTATTCCTCCACTGTAAGTGGTTAAAAACACCAGAGAGGATTTTGATTTATTTTTACTTTCCCACTAAAGCCCTCAGAATTTTGACTGGAGCAATTCCTGCAAACATCTGGAGGCTGTTCCAAAAAAATAAATACTAGTTCTAACACTTCTAAATGTATCAATTATAATTAAAAAAAACTTCTTATTCATTCACTCATTGGCATAAGTCATTGCTGTTATTAGTGACAGTTTAATCTTTTATGGTTATTTAGGCAGCAATAATGCCTTGTGTAGAAATATAAGATTATTTTTTAAAAAAAAACCTAAATGAAATATACTATCTTTTAAAAATATGCAGACAAGATGTGCATCAAAGCTGAAGAGAAGACTAAAATGGATGTGAGAGAAAGAAAACAAGAACCCAAGGCACTTGAAAGAATGAAGCCAAAGGAAGCCAAAGCAGAAACCAAAACCAAAGCGAAGAAAGAAGCTGAGCTGGAGCATGTAGAAAAGTCAGTCACAAAAGGTAAATGGTTATACAGTAATACCTTGGATAATGAAGGGTTCTGATAATGGAAAAACTGCATAACAATCAGAAATTGAAAGAAAATCCCCCCCCCCCCCGCTTACTGCAGTCTTTTCCCCAGGGTGTGGCCATTTTTTTGGCTGCTTGGCCAGCTACTTCCACTTCCCATGGCAGTAGCAGGGAGCATTTTTGCCATCTTTTTTTATTTTTTTCAGGGCATTTCTGCACTGAAATGGCCAAAAATACACCAATTTCATCACTTCTGGTTTCTCTGATTCACTTCCTATTTTGCTTTGCTTTGCTTTGCTTTGCTACTCCAAGGCTTCCCAAAAATGTGCCTTAAAAATTGTGCAAAAATGCTCCCCCAAGGCCTCCCCAACCAAGGGAAGCCTTGAAGAAAAAAAATGGAAGTGAATCGGAGAAACCAGAAGTGATGGTTTGGCCTGGTTTGGTGCAGAAAAGTCCCGAATTTTCTTTTTAAAAAAGTGGCAAAAATTCTGACCCACCCCACCACCGCCATGGAGGCTGCAAATGCAACCAAAAGAACCAACATGATTCGACCCTGCCCCTGAAATGTTTCAGCACTCTGTATTTGAGTGGAAGGTAGGTAGATGATTTTTACCTTTTGCAATCATTTTAATATGTGTTCTAATGGCTTGGGGATTATTTTCTTTCTTTCTTTCTTTCTTTCTTTCTTTCTTTCTTTCTTTCTTTCTTTCTTTCTTTCTTTTCTTTTCTTTTCTTTTCTTTTCTTTTCTTTTTTGAGATCCAGAACTGAATTTTTGTTTTTCAATGCAATTCCTATGAGAAATCACATTTCGGATAACGAAAATTTCACTGTATGAAAAAAGCTCAGAGAACACATTATTTTCGTTATCCAAGGCACCACTGTACTAGGAGGCAGCAGTCCAGGATCTCAGATGTGCAACGAGACAGAACTTCAAACAACCAAATTAATAGTGGTTCATACCAGCACATGCACAGATACATTCAAAAAGTGTTAAACTTTTTAAATTAGAGTTAAAATAAAGGCAAGAATATATCTGTGTTGAAGCATAGCATGACTGGAATTTAAAGAAGAAGTCCAGAAAGGTTGATTGGTTGCTCTTCTAGCCAAAGATTCCTCTTGCAACCCCTTCTGTCCGAAGGAAGATTTAAAAACAGATTCTTAGCATCAGCCAGAAAACAGCCTGACCAGACAATGCAATGAGCCTCTTTCTATCCTCATCTTTCTTTCTTCATTATCTTTTACTTATTTCTCTAAGAGGAGGAAGAAAGAAAAAGAGAGCAAAGGTCAGCCAAAAAAAATGACTAATTCAAATGTTCACTTTCCATTCTTCTAAATCCCTCTTAAAGCATCTTTAATTTCTCTCTCAGTTAACATCTAATGACATTCTGAAGCCTTGGGTGTAGCAACTAACAATCCTTTTTCTCATTGGCTATTTCCATTGAATCCATCACATCACATCACATTCCAATCCATCTCTCACTAGTTTCCTTTTTCAGCCCTCTCAACTCCATTCCTGTTCAGGGTTTCAAGTGTCCTTTTCAAAGATATTCTACTCTCACCATCAGTACACAACAAGCAAGCATTCTATTCCCATTGAGATGTGTGGATGACCCCAGTGCATCAAGATTCATACTACAAGAATGAGTTCACTTTTGGCATGCAAAATGAACCACATTTTGGTGACTGATGGGCACTGAAAATGCCACACTAACCCTTGATCTGGACTACCTGTGACAAGTAGGCATCTTTTCTGAATAACTTATATATGTGCAGTGAAAACCTCCTGCCTATGGTTAGTCTTCCTGATTAAGTTACAGGTCATTCTGTTAAAGTCTGCATGTAATGATAAACTGAAAAATAATTGCTGTGGAAGGAAATAAATAAATGTTTGGTCAGATCCTATAACCCTGCTCAAAACTCTGTTCTGGTTCCTTGACTACTTGACATACATGAAAATACAGGTGTGTGCAGTGCATGTTACAATGGCTTTAATTTTTGTTTCTGCTAATGTAAAAAGATTACCTGAATGATCAGCTGGTGTCAGATTTGGAGATGAATTATGGGTTTTATTAAGTATGATTATGAGCCAGGAATATTATCTTGTCTGTTAAATGAATTTATAATGCAGTTAATTTTGGGCTATCTCCAAATGTCTATCCTCAGTGGTCTCTTCAATGTCAATGAGAAGTATATTACTGGATCACAAATTCTGGATCAAATTCTTAGGTCCGGAAGAGAGCAAAACTAAAGTGGTGCTGAAATAACTACTTGCCAGCTCTGCTCAAAGTCTAAAGTTTATTGCTGATTTCAAACCTGTTATGAATAATGTATAAATAAATGAAACAGACCATTAACAAGGCTGAAAGGTACGCCATCAACCTTTAGTTGAGTTGGTGAAAAGAAAGAGACACTGTGATCCTAGAACAGGTTCTCATGTTAGCTGGCTGACTTTCTGACAATTCCCAGGGCAGTTTGTAAAAAATTAGGTTGCAGTTTGTTTGTTTCTTTGAACTAGGAACTCTCAGAATCGCTAATGAAATAAAAATAGAAAATATGTCTTTAATGCTTTAGGAAATCCCTGTAGAGACAGTACAGGAAGCAGTGGTCCTAAACTTGTGAACATCTCCTGCTTTGGTTGTGATGGTGAAGAAGAAGAAGAGGAGGAGGTGGAAGAAGAAAAAGAAGAGGAAGAAAAAGAGGAGGAAGAAGAAGAAGAAGAGGAGGAGGAGGAGGAGGTGGTGGTGGTGGTGGAAGAAGAAAAAGAAGAGGAAGAAGAAGAAGAAGAGGAGGAGGAGGAGGAGGAGGCAGAGGAAGAAGAAGAAGAAGAAGAAGAAGAAGAAGAAGAAGAAGAAGAAGAAGAAGAAGAAGAAGAAGAAGAAGAAGAAGAAGAAGAAGATATATCAAGGAATAATGGAATCTAATACACAATTCCATGCAATTTATTTAGCACATATTATTTAACATATATCTGTTTTTGTGTCTGCACTGGATTATTTGACATTAGAAGCATTTTCATATTGCCACTGCCCAGTTCAAATCCCAGCACAGGGCACCTACCTACCCACCAATTTATCTTAAAATATCTGAATTTCTATTAGAGTGTTCAAAGTGGTTTATAGCATTATAAAACAACTTTTGGGAATCAAGCAATAGCAGGTGAAAAGTGATACCTTTTATAGGTCACTTTTGTAACTCAAAGTTACTTCATCAGGCATTCAGGCACTCTCATTGCATGATGTCCAAGCCAGGCTCCATTCTTAGATGTTTCATGTGAAGATAAGCAACAGATTGTATCTTTTTACAGTCCCAAAAACAGGAAGCTTAATGAACTTTCAGGAACTATCCCTAGCCTGTCCCATGGATATTCTGTTCTGAGTCAACTACATGTTCCATATACTGTATTCATATATATCAAGAATAAACAAAACAAAAACACAGTAGCACTTTAAAGACTGCTGTATTTTAATGTTAACTTTCATGGATCAAGTCCACTTCATCAGACATAGGCACACTATTATATTCATACTGTAGGTATTTCATTATATTGATACTAATATAGCAAATTTGTGCACAGAGTGTAAAAACCACATAGTAATTTCATTATATTAAGGCATATCAGAAAACAAAACAAAATAAACAAAATAAAATTAAATTAAAAACACTGTAGCACTTTAAAGACTAACTGCTATATTTTTATTGTTAGCTTTCGTGCATCAAGTCCACTTCATCAGACAGAGTGAAACTTACAGGCATGCTCTTTATTTACCAAATTCAGGGGCTCAAAGGGAGAAGGGGTGTGGGCAAGACAACAAAAGGGGTGTGGGCAAAACAACAGACAAGCAAGCACAAGATTGCAGTTTCACACAGCCATTAGCAACAATAGATTATTCAGATAAACTCTAAATGACTCCCTTTCAATCTCAAGGTTGCTGAGTATGCCCACTATGGTATCTGATCAACTTGTGACCTGCATGTCAGGGGAAAAAAAACACTTGTACCTGGTTTCTTTCTGTTTTACTAAAGAGAATTGCCTGGAAAGTTGTGTATCAAATTTGACAATGTCCCAGAAACCCTTCACTAATATTTAGCCCCCTGTGATGGGTATCTAACAGATGGATGTACAGTAATACCTCGGATAACGCTAAGACTTGGTTCCACAAGTCTTGGTGTTATCCGATTTTTAGTGTTATCCGATGCATGTTAAAATCCTATGGGATGTATCGGATAATGTTAAAGCTCCATAGAGATACATTGTAACTGCACAGGCTTTAGCAGTTGTTATCTGATACATCCCATAGGACCTTAACGTTATTCAATCCAATTCTCCTCCCCAGATTACTTAACGTTATGCGATTTTAGCATTATCCGAGGTAAACGTTATCTGAGGTATTACTGTATTTGATTTCTGGTGTCTCCGTTTCAGTCCTAGTTTTGTAATTTCTCTGTTCCATCATTGCAACTTTCAGGTCTTGGATAGAGTGTCCAGTTAGATTGAAGTGGTTTGAGACAGGTTTCTCCGTGTTGCCATTCCAGATATCTGATTTGTGTCCATTAATTCTTTTGCGTAAAGATTGTCCTGTTTGTCCTACATAAAGCACGAATGGACATTTTTGGCAAGAGATGGCATAAATCACATTGGCAGAAGCACAAGCCAATTCTCACAGAATTGATTTAGTAGCTGGAGCATCTGAATATTACTAACAAATATTTTTGTTAAGAGTTGTGGATTTATTCACAAAACAACACAAAGGAAGAAATCACCTGGACATCTTGGTTAAGTCAAAGCTAACAATAAAAATATAGCAGTTAGTCTTTAAAGTGCTACAGTGTTTTTTATTTTATTTTTATTTTGTTTATTTTGTTTTGTTTTCTGATATGCCTGAACTACAGACTAACACAGCTACTATTTCAAATACAGCAGTTTTTCCCAAATGCTGGTGTTTGGACTTCAATTCCCAGAAGCTTAAGTCAATTTCCCAAAGCACTGATCAGTCAATATACTGGCTTAGGCTTCTGGGAACTGAAGTCCAAACACCAGCATTTGGGAAACACTGAAATACTGTAGTTTACTTCACACTATCTCCTAGTCCCCAAACTTTCAATTTCAGTTCCATCATTTTGCAAGGAAAGGAATCATGTTATTACTGATAATATTAAAAAACTGGAAGTTAGAAATTCTTGTAGATGTACAAATAATTCACAGCTCTACAGGTGAAGAATCCAATCTAATTTATGCTTCATCCTATCTTTGACTGTTATGTAGTAGAGGCATCCAGATTACTAACATGCATCAGCACCTTCCACATGGGGCAGGGGATTAAATAATAGTCTAGGGAAAATGCCCTGAATGTTGCAATCTTCAGTTACATCTGAAATGTGCCTCTGAAATTTGGTCCTTGTATTTACACACAACTAGAAACTATCAGCCATGAAGGAATCCCATCATGGTGCAAAAATCCAGAAGGCATTTCCTCTGCTAGTCCTGAAAAAGAAAGAGAGAACAGAAGCATAAATTTCACAACCTGTTTGGTTATTGATTGCCTTAAGCAAGAGATGAAACACTGTCAAAGGTTTTTTATTAGTGCTAAGCATTCATGCCCTATCTCTTTCCAGCACTTGATGTTTAAAAGATCTCTAATTATGACTTAATGCTCCTTTCCCCCTTTTCTGTTCTGCTAGATCAATACGCATTCTGTCGCTATATGATTGACATGTTTGCACACGGGGATTTGTATACAGGTATTTGAGCTGCACTTTGTTGCTGAACTTTTCTGTTTTTCTGAGAGCTTCTGTTTTGTTGTGATTTGTGTATGTGGCCTTTTTATATGTAAAACACTGAAGTAAAAAGTAAGCAACTGGAGTTTAAATAAAACATATCAACTAATGGCTGTACAATTAAAGCTTCTAATATTTATGTCTATAATGGCATGCATTTAAATTAGTGATGATACGAAAAAAGGAGAAACTGGTGAAAAGAATGAAACGGTTTTCCATAATAATCAGTTGGCATAATTTTTGCATGCATTTATCTTGTAGAAAATGTGAAATGTGTCACTAAAATAAGAGGTGTGTTGGTTTAAACTTCTCTCTATGTTATCATTGTAAAAACAAACAAACTGGGCAATTAAATTACTCAAGGGGATGTAAATTCCCTAAGTAGTGAGTTCCCAACATTTCCAGGGGAGGGTATTTTGATTAGAAAAAGGGTTAATAATTTGGGGAAAAGGAGACAGCAAAGCCGTAATGTGAAGTAAATGGGTAGGGAGAACCTTCCTTCATAATTGAGGAGCTCAGACTATGCAAAGAAATGTAATAGTGAAAGATTCAGGATAAAATAAATTTTCCATGTAACTTTGCAGCAACAGCATTTCTTACCATAAAGTAGGAAAATCTCCTAGATGGGTGGGGTATAAGTATAATAAATAAAAATAAATAAATAGAATGGGATGCTGCCAGCTGGGATGGTCTGAAAATTCAGTGGGGATAAGGTTACTATGGGGAACTTATAATGGTGACTATAGAAAAACCTGTATGGGTGTGTTTTACTTCCGCTTCCAGGAGCGAGGGCAGCGTGGGGCAGATGAATCACAGTAACCCATTTGTGTGGATTCACAGGGTGCTTGGACTTCTGGGAATTGAAGTCCAACATCATCTGGAGTGCCAAGGTTCACCATCGCACCTATAGATCATGCCCACTAGGACAGGCAGAGTGGCTTTATACGGGCATTGTAGGGGAATGTTCATGTCTTTCTTGTGCACTTTCTATAGGCATCTGGTTGACCACTGTGTGAACAGAATACTGGGCTAGATACATCTTATATGTGAACCAGAAGGGATCTAAATTGGTTTTTCTTTAAAAGCCTACCACAATTGAACTTTGCCTCATAAGCAAATTAACATTTGCAGCAAACTTAAACCCATATCATGCGAAACAGTCTTTATCTGCTGTTAATTGTTGATGTGATGGGCATTGTTCTGGTTGAGCTGCGGATGATGGCAGAAGACAGAGGAGGCTGGTGTGCAGTGGTCCATGGTGTCACAAAGGGTCAGACTCAAGTGTGCAACTGAACAACAACTTTATCTTCTTTCTGATGTTTGTTGGTTCTGATGCTTTGGAGATGATGGGTGCATCAATGCAGTTAAAAAACTTTAAGACTGGAGGTAATTAAAGTTACTGAGTGAAAAACCAACTATTTCATTTTAGTCAACCTGTGCATTCATGAGCTTTATCAGCAAAACAGCTGTTGTGTCCAGCCCTGCGGGGGACTAGATATGAACTACAGAATCCACTTGCTCCACCAGTCCTATCTGAATCATTGCCCTCACCAATAATGAAAGGAGAGCTCAACCAGTAAAGATATTTCTTTGGGTAACAACAGAAACCATTTCAAAGAGCTTGGCAAAGAGTAGATGTGTCCACAGCTTCTGTAGTGGAATTCTCCCTTTTCTATGTGCTTAAAGCAAGATGTGTCTTTTTCTGAGGGGAAGAGTGAGGAGCTTAAGTTTTGTTTTTTACATTTGTACCTGCTTCCTTTTGGAATTATCAATAGCTGCAGCACGTGTGTGAGAGAGGGTGAATGTGTGAGAGAACGTTCTTGCGTAGGAAGTTGGGTTGCTGCTACTCACTTTTTTTGGAGGGGGGGAGGTCTGTTTGTTAAATGGTCCCTGAGTAGCCATTCTCACCAGGTTCAGCTCTCACTGTGCTGCCCTAGTCCTCCTGTGCACTGCAGGTGGTTGTGAATCCATTGCCACCACTTTTGTTACCATGACACCAGCTTCCTCTATATTCCTCAGTTGTGGCTGCTGCAGGTATGACTGTGAGCTATACCACATTCTTGCTGTACTCTGTTGCTTCTGCTTCCTCCTCCTGTCGTATCTGAATCCAAATATAGGTGATCATCATGGTGATTAGCCATGAAGACTGTCCTGAGAATATAATGCAGATGAATATAATTCATCTGCCTTCTTCATCACAGCATGACCCCTGTACCACTGATCCAGTTCCATGAGTTACTTTCTGGTCCCGAGACCTTTTGGCATGCAAAGTCCTCCTCAGTCGCAGGCCAGTATTGATGAAGATGCTGCCCTCCATCAAGATGGATTCAAGTGATATTTAATCCACCTGGGGACCATCACCCTTCACTGTGTACTTCAGCACCCAAGGCCATTAGTCCTCAGGGTGGTCAGGTTAGTTAACTAATGCCTGACACTAAGCATTGAGTCACTGGCAGTATGGTCTACTCTATTACCATAGCAGGATAACTTGGTCAGACAGATTAATCATTAGTAAATTGGGCAAACCTTGCTCACAAGTACACCAAATAAACCTTACTAACTGACCTAGTGCTACCACAATGCCTCAATACCACAAAATAGGGGAAGAGGTTTTCTCCATTATCAATTCTAATGTCAGAAACTTGCAGGTTGGAGCATTCTCATGACCAATTAATCTGCTCCAGTGATTGCTTAGTGTGAACAATACAAACCAAATAGCACCAAAAGAGATCTAAATAGTGAACCCATGTGGATGTGCTCTGATGGTCCCCATTTGTTTCAGTTCTATTTAAGAATACTTTCTCTGAACACTTATATTTTTTAATATTATCAACATTGTTTCCTTTAAAGTCCAATTAAATCTTGTCCATGAGCTGGAGAAAACCATTGGTAGAATTTTTTAGACTTTATGAAGTTTGTAATCAATGTATTTTTTTCACAGAAATCTGCAAAAACTTTAAATAGGCATTTCATAGCTGCTTAAGTACTAAATAACAATTTAGCATTATCTGCTTGTGTTAGCATTGGGGCTTGCTTTAAGCCAGGCTCTCCCCTACCCCCAAAAAATAAAAAAATCCTACTGTACATGAAATCAGTCTTTCTCCACCATACAAGGAATCTTTAGAAAATGCAGAGTGCCAGAGGCTACTTGCAGAAGTGTAGATCCACCATTTCATCTTCACATACAGTATGGCTCTTTTCTATTCTATTCTTTAGCTAATACAGCTTTCCTTCAAACCCTACAGAATAGAAATAGCAGTCCTCTGTATATGTTTTGCCTACAGCTCTCATCATATCTGCCACTGGCCACAATGTGCCACTGGCCACAATGGCTAGGATTGACAGGTGGCAGAATTCCATAACAAACTACAAGTTTTCTACCTCTGTCCTTGATCTAGGGGTGTGCTGGCTTCCCTAAAAGGGCACTGAACAGGGAATGATTAGGATGTCTAATCCTAAAAAATTATATATGTTCCCACTTGCCTTCTAATTTTAACTCCCTAATAGCAATGATATCCTCTCTGGTTAACATGGAGTTCTCTGTTATAGGATTGCCAAAAGCAGTTCCATTGGTTGTGGAGCAGCTTAGAGGTTGAAAATTTGCCTTTTAAGCAGAAGGTCAGGATTTGATTCCCCAGGAAGGATGGTGGGAACATGTATAATGGCCAGAGACAAGATGAGAGGAAGGCGCCCATCCTGCCAGTGTTGCCGCCCTGCCCCAGCTTCCCCTTGAGTTAAGCCCTATGCAGCGCTGGCTTGGCATCTCCCTACCCACCCTTTGGTTAAGGGGAAAAATATATAATTCCACGCACAGGGGCAGAGATTGCTGGGGCAGAGTGGTACATTGCCCCATTGCCCAATACCCCAGCATGCCGCTGCCTTGATCTCACTTTCAACTTTTCAGATGGTTACATTTACTCAATAACATACCCAAGAGTTGTGAAAACATGTATGGTTCGGGACAAAGCACATAAAATTTAACTGGATTATTGACTTGCGGCAGCCAGTAAGAAACTAATCTCATTGGCTGAGTGTACTGATTTTTTTAAGTAATCTTCTTTGCTTGGTAAAAAGCAACTACAGGACATTTTGTCATAAAATAGAACAAACACATGTTTGGAAGATTAAACATTAAATGTCTTAGAAAAGTCACTATATGCCGATGAAAAATATGGTTGTTATGTACTTCCATCCACATTTTTCCATTTTCAGTATAGAACCTCTTGACTCTTGCTAGGAGCAACTTGGATTTGGCTGGTAGTGTGTCTTTGGCTGGTAGTTTGGGGCTGCTCTATCACTAAGAGTCAAATTAGATGAAATCCTTAGCATGTATTTAGAAGCAGTGCTCTCTCAACTGGGAAAAGAACTCTGTCATAGTGTAAGAAGAATATTCTTCTAGTATATTCTTTTCTTCACTTCCATTTCTTTCATTTAGCTGTGCCTTGTTTTGCTATTGATAATTGGAAAGTAAACATGAACTTACTTTCCAAGTCCAATTACTGAGGCAACATCTTCAACAAAGTTCTTTAAGATACTGTACATGAATCCAGTTGTAATCCACATTTCCTCCAATTCTATGGATAAAAAAGAGAAAGCTTTGGATATAAAGTTATTTTCAGTCAATACATTGCCTACTGAAGTTTTCTTCACACCCTTCAAATGGCAAAGACTTTCACTAGCGTCTTTGTCAGAACCTTTTCTTACTTAGAACTAGAACTCTTACATTCAAGGAGGTTCAAAGATGTGACCATCAAAGAAGATCACAGAACTAGAAATCTTATAAAGAGTCCTTGCCCTACACTGCCCTCCTTTTCAGAAAAGAATCTCATCCTGGAGTTTAACAAAGTAGCCACTTGGTCATCTTCCATTTTTGGGAAGCACCATGTAAAAAGAAATCTTTCTCTTTCCCCACCTTTTTGAAGAGCTATCTAGATTCTAATAATTTCTCTTCAGAAAAGAAAATAGTGCTAGTTTAATGTGGCTCAAATCCAAGACTACAAAAAACTCAAGGCAAAGGAATGACAGAAATTGACAAATAAAAATGTTTACAACAATTCCTTGTCATTGCTAATTTGTTCTGAAGTCACATTTAAGTCCCAAAAGGGCGCCCAAAATGATTTGCAATTTAAAACTTTAATATTTATAAACAACACCAAATCCCAGAAAATTCAGAAAATAGGGGTTGTGGAGGGTGATTTAAAAACAGACAACAATCTTAATGTATAATCCTTCAAAGCAATGAAGAACAGAACATTTCTGTGTCTACTGAAAACTAAACAGGGATGAGTGGCTACCTTCTATTATCAGAGAGTTCCATAACCATGATGCTGTCACAGAGAAGGCCTCGTCCCATGTTCCCTACAACCTAGCCTTTCTTGGCTAGGCTATAGAGGAGAACCTTTGAAGCAGTTTTCAAAACCAGGGACAGGTTTGCACAGAAGCATACTGGCCCAAATTATTTAGACTTTTATTTGGGCACAGAGACAAATCAGAAAAGCAGTGTAGGTGGGGCAAACCTGATGTAATACAATTAACAAAGTATACATATGTATTTAAGTTGCTATGGTTGCCAAACACTTTTCATGCACAGACCCACGTAGCTATATGTGCCTTCAAAAATGATGATAACTATTTAGGTTTTGACCTCATAGTGGGCAGTCTGGAGATACTATTTAATTATTTGAAAGTGCACATGTTTTTCTCTTTTTGTTCTTTCATCTTGCCTCCTGGTTTCCACAAGTTGCTGTTTATCTAGCAATGCTTGGGAAAACTATTCTTGTGAACTGTGGCTCCTAGAGTCTACAGACAGTTTATTCTAGTGATGTCCCAATTTTATCAAGCTTTCTTGATTTGTGACTGCATGTATATTCCATACCTTATCCAAGAAGCGGGAGATGATTTATGTAGGGTAATAATATCCTAAAGCTGGCTGGATAGTTCAGTGGTTTAGATGTCTAACTTTAGAGCCAGAGATTTGGAGTTCAGTTTCTTACTGTGCCTCCTGGGAGAAGAGCCAGCCTGTATAGCCCTAGGCAAGCTGCATAGTCTCAGGGCACCCCTAGAAGAAAGGAATCTTAAACTAATGTATATTTCATACCTAGAAAACTCTAGACAGGGTTGCCATTGGTTGGAGTTAACTTGATAGCACACAATTCTTATTATTAATATTATCTTATTTTATCTTCGTAACAATCTTTAACATAATGTAAGCTAAGAGAAAGTAGCTGAAATCCAATGGTAAGTCACAACCAGTGTAGGCACATTGAATTAATGGGACTTCCATAGACGTTAACTCACCAAATCTCCAAAGTTTGATACTGAGTGAGGAACTGAATCTAGATCTCTTGAATTCAAAAGGAACTCTGTGAACTGAGAAAAACTATCTTTCTAGCAATGTTGCTATAGTTTTAATTTATGTGATAGTCCCTGCAGATTGCAAAATTAGTGATAATTTGATAGTGTGAGGTTTTGTCTTTTACTTCTCTGTTGCCCTGCTGCGATAGTTTCTTGCCACATTTTTAAATGTGTCTGGGGGGAAGACGTAATATAGAACAATTTGAAGCGCCTCCTAGGAGGAGCACAAAAAAAATAAGATAATCATTTAATCATTTATGTCTAATCAGGTAGTGTTTATCATGAGAAATGTTTCTGGTAATTAAGACTACTGGCTTTGGAATTATTTCTTTGCAGTCCTACTCAGTTATGCAAAAGTGTACTAAAAAGTGTTTCACTGTTTGAACTCTCCTTTGTAGCTGCATTTAATCAAAAACCATTCTGTGCTCCTCTTTCTACTACTCCTTTCTACTGAAGGATGAAGGACCAAACCCTCTTGCTCTTCCTGCTCTCAGCAAGCCTGGATTGACTATGGACGAAACCTAACACCATGATGCTGATGCTGATGATGATGATGATGATGATGATGATGATGATGATGATGATGATGATGATGATGATGATGATGATGATGATGATGATGATGATGATGATTATTATTATTATTATTATTATTATTATTATTATTATTATTATTATTATTATTATTATTATTATTATTATTATTATTATTATTATTATTATTATTATTATTATTATTAGACGTATGCTGCTCTACTTGCCTCACTGAGGTGACTCAGAGCGGCTCACATAACATAAGCAACATATACAGTATCACAATCTCATAAATACAGCATAATATAAATAAATAACAACAGACGCAGCACAGATAATGCAATCAATAAATTTTACATAAAAAGAAAAAATACAATAAAATACAGTGTAAAAAATACAGTACAGTCAAGAGAGACGGCAGTCTTCGGCCAGCTGGCCAGTCCACACAGCTGCCCCTCATTCTCCCTGTCTGATGTTCCTAGTTAAGACTGCTCAAGCCACCACCACCACCCGGCCGGTGTTCCAACATGGTTCTCACCTTATTAACCATTTAATTTCTTCAACAGTTGCCTTCAGCTTCTTCCTTCTGCACAGCCAAGGCATACGGGGGCTTTTAAGGTGCTAAACATTACAGAGTTATCAATGATAAACCACCACCTTTGTAGAGCATAAATATGGAATGTAGGTGCAAATAAATTTATTTTAAAAAGATTAGAATAATGCAATACAGTCTAGATAATCAACAACACTGCAGTGTATTTCTTTTACATGCAGAAATTCTTTTACATACCAGAAACTGGTATGAAGCAGCAGCAACAGCAGCAACAAATTTAATAATACTAACAATAAATAAGCTAATGTGGAGGCAGACAACAGTGGAATAATCAACATGCTTTGGGCTTCATAGGAGCTGTGGAAGTAGTTTAACTGTTTGTGAGCTATTATGTGTTAAAAGAGAAAAATATAAATGTCCCATTTTTAAAATTGTTATTTATTCATGCATTTAATATACACCCCTTATGGAGGAAATTTCAAATTAGTGTTTATGTTTAAGGTTACAGCCTAAGTTATTACTACTAAAGTGGATTCAGCTTCATAGCTAATAGGCATCCTCAGTTCCTGGGGAAAAATACACTAATACTCTTCTTTCAGCCCATCATTAGAACATACCTAGAGGCCATCACCCTTCTTTTTTAATGCAGAATTCTTTCAGCATGATTATCGAGATTTGGATTTATTTCTAGCTAGAGTCAGTACAGAGAAACAGTGCACTGTGTGAGTCATTTAGCCAGAGGAATACTCATATGATTGGTTGGAGTGATTTCTATCATGCCTCTGCTGGAAAGTAGCTTTTACAGTATCAGACTTGAACTAGGTATACCTCCATTCAAATTGCTGTTGAGTCATAGCCCTCATGGAGGGACTTGACTTACCGGTCACATTAGTTGTGTGCCTTGTGGCTGTAAGAGGTTAGTGAAACAAATGTCTGTGGAGAGTTTGGCACATGAGGTGAGGAAAAGTAATCTTTCCTTCTCTAGCTGGAATTCAGAAAAAGAATTGCATCTCCACTTAAATTAGACACTATTGGCCTGAAGCATCGTCTGCTAATGTCAGCCACCCATCCAAGGCAAGGTGCTCAATAATGAAACCCAGGCAAATTATTGTGGTCCAGCACACAGGTATCTCTTCTCATTCCTGCAGTAGAATTGCACCAACCAAAAAGTACAGAAGTAAACAGTTGCTGCCTCTTCCTGATAGCCTGAGGAGGATGCATCAGCTGTACATAACCAAGGGCTAGTTACGGTCTCTTGGCCTCATTTTAAGAAGGTTGTTGTAAAAGCAAAAGAAATAAGATTCCTATGTGTTGCCCTGGGCTGCTTGGAGGCAGAATATGATTAATGTAATTCCAATTAATCATGTTCCAGTAAGTAGCCCGTGCTTTTGAAACCCTTCCATGAACATATCGTCCTTATTCTGTATCATTTGTACTTGTGTACCACAACATTGGGACTGACATCGCTTAGTGGTTAAGACATTGAACTTGACAACCGTCTCTTTCCCAGCTCCTGCCAGCCTAGCAGTTTGAAAGCAAGAAACTGCAAGTAGATAAATAGGTAACACTTCAGAAGGAAGGTAACAGCATTCCATACACTCTGGTATCTAATCATGCCTACCACATGACCATGGAAACACCTGCAGACACTGACACACTGGCTCTTTGGCTATAAATGGAGATGAGCACTGCACCCTAGAGTCAGCTACAACTGACTTTCAAGCAAGGGCAACCTTTATCGCAATGTTCCATGATTTCTACCAAGTTGCAATTAGTCAGTATTGGCAAGTGTCAGTGGCCCATTAAAAAAAGCAGGATGGAAAAATATGTGTCTTTTTGTTAGATCTCCCTTTGTTTGTGCTCAGGTCTTAAGGCAGCATCAGCGGGATGAAGTGGGTTGCTCATTAGGCTTTGGCTGTCAGCAAAGGTGGCACCCTGTATGCATAAAGGATGTGGAGGAAAGCATCCTGGTGAAAGATGTGACATTGTTTGGCATATGAAGTCTCTTGTTGGCAGTCATGAAGTATTTTTCTACTTATTCTCACTATTTCACTCTCCGCTTTTGTTCAATGGCCTTTCTAGAAATTGTACCCTCAAGAGCTGCTCTTCTCCAAACCCTTGTCTTGCTTTTCCTTGTTAAAAAATCATTTTCATTTTCTACTTCTTTCCCTGTTTGTTTAGGCCTTAAAATGTTTTAGCCTCCTGTGTTAATTTCATTTACATCTGCTCAGCAAGGCTGGAAGCACTGGCATCACATCAAAGAAAAGACTTCTCTGAATTGCTGCCTAACCAAAGCTAGAAACTGCAATCTGAAATCAGAAAATGTTGCAGTACACAAGTACAAAAGGCACACACACACACACACCCAAAAAAGATGGGACCCTCATGGTTTGGCAAAAGACCTAAAACACAAAAGAGGTTTTTTGTTGTTGTTGTTTTCATGTTCTTTCGTTGATTACTGAAATATTGCCTCTTAATTAATCAATTAATATAAATTATTATATTATTAATGAAAGAAGGATATACATTTTTTTTTTGCTTTTTTCATGTTCTTCTGTTTAGTTTAACCTTTCACCCCCTTGTTTTGGCAACTTGTCCAACAACATTGTGAGGCTTGACACCAGCATGCAATCATAATATTAACTGGAGTGTGAATTTTGTATCTTTAAAAGGGCCGAAATTGGCTGGAACCCAGTGGGAAGTTGCTCTTTCTTTATAGAATCAAGAATCATACAATAACTGAGTTGGGTAGCTTCTATAAAGGGTCTTTCAGAAGGTTCAACCCTCGCTCAATGCAGGATCCAAAACAGATCTGACAGATTGATTGTCCAATTTTCTCTTTAACAAAAAGCGCTCAACACCTCTTTGTCAAAGGCATTGCTAGGCTCAATATGTATATTATATCTATAGCATCCCCACTATCTACCAATTGAAAAATGAAATAAGATTGATCTGGCAGGATTTATACTTGTTGGTTTCTAGTTATTACTGTATTGTTGTCAAGGTCCGTGATGAGTGACCGCTTTATAATCTGTTCCAGAATTTTTCTATTGGATTGAAGTCAGGCTGTAGTTCTCTGGCTCCTCCTTTCTGCCTTTTTGAAGATAGGGGCATTAGCCTTTCTCCAATATCTGGCACTTCACCCATCCTCCATGATTTCACAAAAAAAGACAGAAAGTGGTTCTGATATCTCTACAACCAGTTCCTTCGATAACCTTGGGTGCAGCCCTGGGGATCTGAACTCATTCAAAGTACAGTTGTACCTTGCTTAAAGGGCATAATGTGTTCCACAGGATTGCTCTTTAAGTGAGTTTGCTCTTTAAATGAAACACTATTGTAAGTAACGAATTATGACTTCTGGGGGGGGGGGGATTGTGAACCCCGATTTATTTGTTAAGCGAGTTTTTGGTTGGTTTTATTTGTTAAGCGACGTGAACATTCAGAGAAAATTCTATTCTTTAAGCATGATGCTCTTTATCCGAGGTTTGACTGTGTTTCTTGACTATTTGTTTCTCCATCTCAAACTGCAATCCCACAACTTCGCCTTGTATTTCACACTTGCCTGGAGGGTTGTAGACTGTCTTTTCAGAAAAGATGGAGCTGAAGTAGGAATTGAGCACTTCTACCTTTTCTTTGTTGTTCGTTATCATTCTTCCATTCCCCACTGAATCACTGAGCCATTGTTTCTTTTCTCTGTCTTTTGCTACACCTGTACCTGAAGAATGCCTTTTCCTTTTAGTGCCTCTTGCTAACCTCAGCTCATTCTCAGCTTTTGCCTTCCTAACACCATCTTTGCAACTCTTTGCTACTTGTCTGTACTCTTCCTTCATAGCCCAGCCTGCCTTCCAATTCCTATGTGTGTGTTTTTGTTTTTATGTCCATTATGAGATTCAGTTGTTTGTTCCTTGTGGATGAGATTACTGTGTGCTCTTCATCTTGGATTGCTACCTACTTGCATGCCATGCCTCCCTCTTAGATCTTTCCCTTTTTTGCCATTTCTGTTGAATTTTGGTGGTATTCCCTCCATTTATTTGGGTTGTTGTTGCTCCTCCTGAAAAATAGCCTCCTTGAACCAGTGGGCTTCCTTGTGATTATTTTCTTAAAATTCCCCTCCCAATTTCTTTGGGAATTTCCTCCCTCTTTGTTCTTACTTTTCTTGGATTATTTTTGCTATCTGCTTGCTTGCTTTTCTGTCATTCTGCTTGAGCACATCCACCTTCCCCTTTTAACATCTCTTTGTCTGAAGGAGTGGACTTGATCCATGAAAGCGAACAATAAAAATATAGCAGTTAGTCTTTAAATTGCTACAGTGTTTTTGTTTTATTACTTTTTTGTTTTTGTTTTCTGACATGCCTGAACCACAGACTAACATGGCTACTATTCCAAAAAAATTCAACCCAGAGTAATCGCTGACATGAAAACACACACATTAATCCAACCACCCTGAGGACTCGTGGCCTTGAGTGGCAAAGTCCACAGGGAAGGGTGATGGTCCCCAAGTGAATTAAATCCCACTTGCATCCATCTTGATGGAGGACAGCAGCTTCATCAATACTGCCCTGGGGCTGAAGAGGACTTTGTGTGCCAAAAGGGCTCAGGAGCATAAAGTGACTCGTGGAACTGGATCAGTGGCATGGATTTAGTGCTGTAATGCAGAAGGCAGATGAAAGCCCACTGCATTATATTCTCAAGACAATCTTCATGGCTGATCACCATGATAATCACCAATATTTAGAATCGGATACGGCTCAAGTAGAAGAACAAGAAGAAGATAGCATTTAGTTTGATCCTGAGAAGCCAATGTGGTGTCACAGTTATAGTTCTGAATAATAATTCTTCATATTTGAAATGAAATTGCTCCTCAGCCATATTCTTGGATGACACTTGCCCAGTTACTATTTCTCAAACTAACAGATTTCATTGTGATGTAAAATGATGAGCAGAAGAACATGTATTCTCTGAACACTTTTAGGAAATGACTGCCAGTAAAAATACACAATACCTGGCTAGATTATTTAATGTCCTAACTCAATATAATAAACATTTATGAATTCATATATTGACATTGTGGTGGTAGATTTCCTCTCCCATTTCCTGCCATTTTGGAATAGCATGGAACTGTATTAATCGATGTAGAATTTATCTTGAACATATTTCTTGTGGATTGTCTCCAAAAATATTTCTTTGAAAATTAAGTGAAACATACTGGATATTTTGGCAATAATGTATTATCCTTCATATGGAAACAGGGGGCATCCTATTAGCTCTCTGGCAGATAGCCAATGTTCCAGATTATAAACATGTGAATGATTAATTGTATTGCTGCTTATTATATCTTACTAGTCCCTATTACAACATCCCCAGGACACATTGACCTTATGGCACGATAGAGTTTGGGAAACTGCATTATCAGCAGCAATCTTTTTAATTAAGCATTTGATTCTGAGCTTCATGGAACTCATGATTGCAATGGGACTTATATGTGCTCTTTGCCTCTTACAATAACCATAATTATGAGATCCTGTTCTTCAGTCAACACTCCAGTTTACAGCATCCTGTATAATAGGGAAAGGCTTTGTCCAGTGGTGGGTTGTCAAGATTTCCGCTACCACACCATGTGGGCGGAGCCAACATCATGATGCCATGACATCATGATTTTGTGGGTGGAGCCAACATCATGACATCATGATGTCATGATGTTGTGGGTGGGGCCAAAGAAAAATTAATAAAAATAATAAAAAATAAAATAGAAATAAGCACACACACACCCTTCAACCCACCCACTGACCCACCTACAACACAAACTCGTAAATAATTTAAATAAATTAAATAAATAAAATAAAAATTACATTAAAATGCACCCACCCACCCAAACACCCATCAGACCCACCCACCCACCCCAAACAACAAATAAACCTACCCACCCACCCACAAATCAACCCCCCACCCCCACCCCCAAACACAAACCTGTCACTTACCCTGTCCCTGGGTCGACTCGTCGCCGTCGGGGAGCAGCAGAGGCAGTGACACAGCTGCACGGTGGCAAACCGGCACTGCGGCAAACCACCGCAATGGCACAGCAGCCTGGTGGCATGGCGCAGCGAGGAAAGGCCACCACCACCGCTTCTTCAGGTGCTGCCTGCGCCCTTCCTTTTCCCTCTCTGGCAGCCAAAATCGAGCTTTGATGCATGTGCAGTTCCTGGGAGCCATTTTGGCTCCAATTTCTTTTCTTTTCTTTTCTTTTTTCTTTTCTTTTTTTTTGTGGTGGTGAGGTGTCCGAACCATATGACTCAAAAAAAAAAAAATATCCTGTGTTGTTACTAACCCCCATCCCCCGGGAGAACCACCCAGGATTGTTGCCACCAGTTCGGGTGAACTGGTGCGAACCGTGAACAACCCACCACTGGCTTTGTCTCCAACAAACGAAATTAATAAGAAGCCATGAATCAATGTTAGTTAAATTAAAAAAAAGTCAGCTGTAAAGCTAGACCTAGATGTTTGGGCGATATTTAAGCCTCTTACAATTCTGGAGGACGATAGCATATTTTGATCAATGTACATTCTTCTGAACCTAAAGTTGAATAATATAGCTAATTTACTTTTATAACTAGATAATTACCCACAATAATACTGGGCTGCAAATGGTTGGAATGGAGGAAAACTATGGTTTATATATGTATCTAATATACGTAGCATCTATCATTGCCTGCTGGAAGAGTAGCAAAATGTGCTGAGTGGTTAATAGCTTAATAAGTACCAGTAGCACTTCCTCTTTTTAGTTTCTTATCACTACTGGGTAAACTTTCACAGTTGCCATCCTTATGTATGTTCACACGTGTTGTGTATTTTGGTTTATAGACACATTCTATGTCACCATGGGAAACTTCCTGCAAAAATATATATCAGTTGCATTATTATTATAAGCAGTGATGTTCCACTTGACAGCATGCTTATGTTTTGACTTCCACCAGCCCTTAAATTTTTGGGTTTCTAACCTGGTTCTTCTGTTGGTACACTCTTTTCACCGTAGAAGCTTCATCAAACTTCTCTTCTTGCTCCCTTGTTTTTCTTTTTCTACACACTGCTGTTTCTTAGAGGAAACCACCCCCTTCAACTCTTTATCCAAACTGCATGTGACCACTTGTAATGTTTGCTTACAGACCTCACCTGTTGGATATTTGAAAGTCCAGCGGCGGGAAAATCGCCGCATCCTATTGGTCAGTGGGCTGGGTCAAGCAGGGTACTTAAGTCCCTGCCTCCCCAGCCGTTGTTGTTGTTGTCTTGTTGTTCTCACAATAAACTGACGTGTTGTTCGGTTCATCTACATTGGCTGCCGCGTCCTCACTCCCACACCCGGATCTCCGGATCTAGCACTGGCGACGAGGATGGGATACTGAGGATTGAACCCGAACCGCAAGGACACATCGAGCCAGCTGAATCGGCACAATGCCATGGCTACATACACGCCCCCGCCACCTTTCCAGCCAAAGGACGAGAAGTGGGAGAGCTACCTGGACCGTTTCGAATTCTCTCTCCTAGCCGCTGAGCTGGGAGAAATTTCGGAAGGAAGGAAGAAGGCGTTCTTCCTCACCCATTGCGGCTCGAAGGTCTATGAAGTAGCCCAAGCCCTGGTGGCTCCGACGCCCATTAGGGAGGTTTCATGGCAGACCTTACAGTCCGCCCTCAAGGACCACTTCTCGCCGGCTCCCTCGAAATTCATTTTCCGGATCCATTTCCGAGACCGTTACCAGATGGTCAGGGAGCCCATAAGTGAATTCGTGGCCGCCCTGCGAGCAGCAGCCATCCCGGCTGCATTTGGGCCGAACCTCGAGGAGGCTCTGATCGAACAAGTTATCCGCGGGGTCCTGGACACCAAACTCAGAAAGCGTCTCTTGGACCGAAGAGAATTGACCCTGGCCACCGTGTTAGATGAGGCGAGAGCCTATGAGGTCTCTACATCGGCCGCATCCTCTCTACACCGGGCCCTGTCGGTGCCGCGTCCAGCCACCATTCACCACGAGGATGCCGTCCCCGAAGAGGAGGACGACGAGGAAGCGGAGGTATGCGGACCGACAGGGCAAGCCAGGGCAAGAGCGGTCACCGTTGTGCCAGCTGCAGTGGGCCACATCAAAGGGTGCATTGTCGTTTTAAAGACGCGATTTGTGGCCACTGACAAACGGGGGCATATCGCAAGGGCCTGACACACGAGACAAACAGGAAACCATGCCGACTAACACATTCAAAATCTCCTGCTGGGCAAGATGGCCGCCACTCACCGGACGAATCACAGGCGCCAAGCAAACAATGGCGCCAGATTCGAAGATGCTGAAGCACACACCATAACCATCAGCAATGCTAATACAGAGAAGGGGGAGAAGTTCTACGCGATGGTCCGGATCGACGGAAGGGAATGCAGAATGGAGGTCGACTCGGGGGCCGCCGTGTCACTTATATCCTGGAGGTGGATGAAGCAGACTTTCCCCTCCATCAGAGAGTCCGACCTGAAGACCCAAAGACTCCGAGTGAAGGACTGCCAAGGCAGATTCCTCCCCATCGCAGGCCAGAAATGGGTCCATGTTAAGTACGGGAGAAAAGAGGAGACCCTGCCACTCACCATCGTTCACAGAAACGTTCCGACGCTTCTAGGAACAAACTGGTTCCCGGCCCTGGGACTGACCATCGCGGGGATACACAGCTCCACCATCGAACAACCAGGGGAGACCTCGTTATGGGACGACCTGATGGCGGAATTCCAGGACGTTTTCGGAGAGGAACTGGGCAGGTACGTGGGGTCACCTATTTCTTTCTCCCTGAGTCCGAGTGTTGCCCCAATCCGCCTCAAGGCTCGGAGGGTTCCCCTGGCCCTCAAGCCCAGGGTGGAAAAAGAATTAGACAAGTTGGTAGCCCAGGGAATCCTCGTCCCGGTTGACCACGCCAGGTGGGAGACCCCCATAGTAACCCCCGTTAAGCCAGATGGGTCGGTGCGGATTTGTGCGGACTACAAATACACCATAAACAAGGCCCTACAGCCAAGTGCCTACCCGGTCCCCGTCATCGACCACTTGCTGCACTCGTTAGGCCCCGGAAAGATTTTTGCCAAATTAGACTTGGCGCAAGCATACCAACAGTTACCGGTGGACGATGCCACAGCTGAGGCACAGACTATAGTTACCCACCGGGGAGCATTCAAGTGCACCCGTTTACAATTTGAGGTCAGCATCGCGCCGGGACTGTTCCAAAACACCATGGAAAGACTCCTCCACGGCCTCCCGGGGGTGGTACCCTATTTTGATGACGTCCTGATCATCGCGGAGAACTCGGGGCAACTTAAAGACAGGGTCGCGGCCGTCCTTGCGAAATTCAGGGCCGCCGGGTTGCGGGTGAAATGGGACAAGTGTTTACTGGGGGTACCATCTGTGGACTTTTTGGGTTTCCGAATTGACTGCAATGGCATTCACCCAACCGAGGGCAAAGTAAAGGCAATACGGAACGCCCCGGCCCCAAAGAATAAGCAAGAGTTACAAGCCTTCCTGGGTCTTTTGAACTTCTACGTGGCATTCCTCAAGGGCAAAGCCACCGCTGCCAAGCCGCTACACAGGCTCTTAGCGGCCAAAACGGGTTGGAAGTGGGGTCCCGAACAAGAGTCGGCGTTTAAGACTGTAAAAAATCTCCTCTCTCAGGACAGTTTCCTGATCCAGTACAACGCCACCCTGCCGCTTGTCCTCGCCTGTGATGCATCCCCCTACGGCATTGGCGCAGTCCTCGCCCACCTCCTGCCCAACCGACTTGAGGCACCCATCGCCTACTATTCTAGGACAATGTCACCGACGGAGCGGAACTACGGACAAATTCACAAGGAGGCGTTGGCGGCTGTGGCAGGGGTAAGGAAATTCCACGATTACCTCTACGGACGGGATTTTGAACTCATCACCGACCACAAACCCCTGCTAGGACTTTTGGCGGGAGACCGCCCTACGCCATCTGCGCTGTCCCCCCGCATGCAACGCTGGGCCCTGTTTTTGTCGGGCTATTCCTATACACTGACACATCGCCCTGGAAAACACATGGGCAACGCGGATGCCCTAAGCAGATGTCCCCTTCCGGAGCAGGATGGTGCAGAGCGGGGGGAGGCGTCGGTCCTATTGTTGGATGTTCTGGACTCTGCCCCCATTACCTCGGCTGAGGTTGCCAGGGCCACGGCGAAGGACACCGAGCTCCGGATCGTCTCCAGCTGGGTTCAGCGGGGGTGGCCAGTTAAGGGGGAAGGGGAGTTCAAGACCTTTTTTGATAAACGGGAGGACTTGTGTTGTGGGGGGGGATGTCTGTTGTGGGGGGACCGGGTGGTTATTCCCAAAAGGTTATGCATGGCAGTCCTGGAAACACTACATACCAGCCATCCGGGGGTGGTCAAGATGAAAGGGTTGGCTAGGAGCTACGTGTGGTGGCCCCGAATTGACAGGGATATAGAGGAGTGGGTAAGCAAGTGTGCACCCTGCCAATTGTCCCGACCAAATCCCCCGGCGGCACCCGTCAGGGAGTGGGAGCAACCCTCGGGTCCGTGGCAGAGACTCCACATTGACCTAGCAGGCCCCTTCCACGGGCAAACATTTCTCATTGTTGTGGATGCCTACTCCAAGTGGCTGGAGGTGAGGCTCTTGAAGAGCACCACCGCCAAGACAGTTATCGTGGAGCTCAGGCAGCTGTTCGCCACGCACAGCATTCCGGACGCCCTGGTCTCGGACAACGGCCCCCAGTTCACGGCCACAGAGTTCGAGCAGTACCTAGCTTCCCTAGGAACCAGGCATGCACTCACCTCCCCTTTCAGGGCACAAGGGAACGGGCAAGCCGAGAGGTTCGTGCGAAGCACAAAAGAAGCCTTGGGGAGGCTGGGACCCGGGGACTGGCAGGAAAGAATAGACATATTCCTGCTAGCTCAGCACAACCTTCCCTGTGCTGCCATGGGGAAGGCTCCCTCGGAACTCCTGATGGGCAGGAGGCTCCGCTGCCAACTGGACCGCCTGCACCCCCGATACTCCCCAGACAAATTCCGAGAGGGACACACGCGAGGCCGCACCCTCCCTATAGACACCCCCGTCTACGCCAGGAACTTTGCTGCTGGCCCACCATGGGAAGAGGGCAACATAAGCGACATGCTCGGCCCTTACACCTACCGAGTCCGCCTCACTGATGGTCGAATATGGAAACGCCACATCGACCAGCTCAGGAGGCGGACGAGCCACGACACGCAGGATGACCTCAGTTCCGACGGACAAGTCATCTCCGAACCAGAAACATCAGGCCTAATTGAACCGGTCACCGACCCGGTTCAGCCCTACAACGCCCCCTCTAGCTCAGACCCGTTGCCAGAGGACTCACCTGGAGAAGCAGGTCCACCCCGGTCACTGCTGAAGCCACCGCAGCCAACCCGGAGCGGGTTCCTGCTGGGGCAGAGCAGAGCGGGAAGAATAGGTCCACTCCGCCCGATGCCCCAGCGCCGACTGAACTGCGCAGGTCCAGTAGGGTCCGTACACGCCCCAGTCACCTGGCTGACTATGTATGCAAATAGAGTGTAGTGCATTCTGGGGGAAAGGGGTGTTGGATATTTGAAAGTCCAGCGGCGGGAAAATCGCCGCATCCTATTGGTCAGTGGGCTGGGTCAAGCAGGGTACTTAAGTCCCTGCCTCCCCAGCCGTTGTTGTTGTTGTCTTGTTGTTCTCACAATAAACTGACGTGTTGTTCGGTTCATCTACATTGGCTGCCGCGTCCTCACTCCCACACCCGGATCTCCGGATCTAGCATCACCTTTCCCTTAAACTTACTATGCCCACTTCTTATCTTCAAAGCATTTTTTGTCTTCTTTGTGTATACCTATGTTTTTGAGAATATCCCTGTGAACCAGCTGACTATTTATGAAACCTTAATTTTGATTGTAATTTCTACTGCTACAAACTGGTTTCACACAAGAGAATTTAAGTACCCAAGGTATGCAAAACTGGTGCATTCAGACTAATACCTCCTCCTCTGGTAAAAAGGTAACTGGCTGCCATCAGGGCTCCTAAAAAGCTGCTACTCTCCCAAGGCAGGGATCCATTTTAGTGTGATTGTAAATAAGTGTGGTATTTCAAACATTATCTGGTCAATCACAGCACCCAAGGATGTAGATCAGGGGTTTCCATCCTACGCCTTGTGGGCTGGATCCAGCTCCAGGGCCAAATTCATCTAGTCCACAGGCCAAATAGTCGCAGACACCGGAAGTGCCCTGACATCACTGGAAGCGCAGAAATTACTGTGTTTTCACACAGGAACACTGTGAAAATGCAGTGAAGGAAAATAAAAAATGGCGCAAAAATGTTCCTCCCTGTGCAAGTTACCATAAGTTTTGTCTAACTTTTAAAGCACTTTTAAAAAAAAACTTTCTCAGCTTGTAGAAATAGTGATCCTGCCTAGGGTGTCTGGGAGAAGCAGTACAGAAGACAACTTTATTTAAGTTCTATCCTCCCCTTTATTTCACATCATTCCACTTTGAGCATTCATCAATACAGTCAAACCTCGCATAAAGAGTGCCTCACTTAAAGAGTAACTCACTTAAAGAGCAGAATTTTCTCTGAATGTTCGTTTCGCTTAACAAATAAAACCAACCAAAAACTCGCTTAACAAATAAATTGGGGTTAGCTATCCCCCCCACACACAATTGGTCATTTACAATGGTGTTTCGCTTAAAGAGCAAACTCGCTTAAAGAGCAATCCTGTGGTATTATGCTCTTTAAGCGAGGTACAACTGTACTTCTTTGTTTTCCGTTTTGCCCTTGCCATAGTAATGGATTGCGTGCTTTATTGGTCATCCCCACAAAACCCATAGTTGAGTCTAGTAGGTGGTAGGGCACAAATATTTCACTTATGTGCCTTTGTGGGGTATATAGTTCAGCATGCAATAAACTTTTAAATGATATTTACATAAGTTTTCCACATTATCAGTGTGGTTGTATATTGCAGATACTGTATTCTATGTAAGTTTCTACAATGGCCTGTTATATAATATAAGAAATAGGCATTCAGCTTTCTGGTAACCAAATGACTGATTGCAGTGCTATTTGGAGCAGGATTGCAGGAACCTGTTAAGGGTGGTAAGTGGGGAACCAGTTTTTCTTATTTACAGCAAATGATTAATGTAAAGACCATTTGGTCACATATTATAACTAACAGCATTGTTGACAGGCTTTGTATCCAACTTTTTCTATTCTATTCTCAATATTTTTTTTCTATTATGGGATGATTTAAAGGCATGCTTTGAACCTTTGAAGGGAAAGTAAATTGACTTAGGGCATCCCTTTAACATTTTTAAACAAAAGAATGGATAAAATATTAATTTGGCTACCCTATCCCAGTGATGGTGAACCTTGGCACTCCAGATGTTCTTGAACTTCAACTCCCAGAAGCCCTGATCAGCAGGAGTGCTGACTTGGGTGTCTGGTAATTGAAGTCCAAGGACACCTGGAGTGCTAAGGTTCGCCATCACTGCCCTATCCTATGCCTTCTCATCAAAGTGAAAAGAGATACATTTATGCATGGAAACATAAGGTAGACTTTTTATGAGGATAGAAGATAATATTTTTGTAACAAACACTTTGACCTAAATCTCTCTTTCATCTATGGTGTTAAGTTTTTCCTACTTTGGGTATTTCCCCCTCTTAGGCCATCTAGCAAATACCTGAAGGTGCTAGAACATGACCCCTTGCAGTAACCAGGGCAGCATAATGATTAGCCATTTTTTTTCTATTATTGATCCAGTCAACATTCTGAGTCAGTCAGTCCTTTATCACACTTCACAAAAAGCAATTAATTCTAATTGCATAATTTGTCATGTTCTCTTACTTGGCAATGATAAAATTAATTGGACTTAAAAATCCTTTTTATAAAGCTTTTTCAACGTAAGCTTAGGTTCTCTATTCAGGCTTTTCTTCAGAGGTGAATGAATCCCCTTTCCTTGTAAGCACTTGCCTGTCTTGAAGATGACTCACAATTTGTATGGAATCTACTCATATCTCCTTAATTGATCACTGAAGTTGGAATCATTTGCAACTAGATGTGTAATCTGTCTTTAAATTACCATGTTAGAAGATCTGCCTCATAATGAGAAATTGTTACAGTATTATCAGAAAACAAAAACAAAAAAGTAATAAAACAAAACCAAAAACACTGTAGTACTTTAAAGACTAACTGCTATATTTGTATAGCTTTTGTGGATCAAGTCCACTTGTTACAGCAATTTCTCTTGTAATGACCAAATTCCTTTTGGAATTGTCTATCTTGGTGAACCTTTTTGGAAGTTTGATTTTAAAGCTCATCTCTTTTCTAGGAGTTTTTCACCAGTTTATAATCTTAGTACATGTGGATGTGTTGTATATGTCCAAGTGTTAGCTATGGCAAAGAGCCCAAAACAAATACATCTGGACATAAGAGAAGATTCTACAGCTGGGTGGGGAATAGAATTTAGGTAATGATTTGGAAGAAGCCATTTGGGGAATAAACTAAAATAAATAAAACACTCAATGCTCAAATTTTGTTAACCCACCATAATAATATAATCAGAGTAAATCTCAGTAGCAAAATGCCACATAGTGGCAATTAAGGAGTCATAGTAGGCATTTGCTGTTGCACACCGATTTCTAACCAAATTGCAATTCACCACAGGGGTTTACATTGATTGATTTATATTACTGTACAATACACAATAGATTTTGGCCTGCAAACAGCAGACTACTTGTTCAAGTGACCTGGATACATATTTCACAGCAGGAATTGCAGGAAGGACAGTCTGCATATCCAACTGCAGAGCAGTTGATTCTGTAGCAAACCCAATTCTCCAGCAAAAGACCAAAACTTTGGTGAAACCTGTTAGGTATATACAGAGCAGCTGGTATGGCCAGTGTGAAGAAGGCTGATTACACATGCACATGTTTTCCTTTTGGATTCTAGCCCTATATATAGGGGAAAACAATGCTTGATTTGTATGTAATACCGCCTTATAAATTGGAAAAGTATGCATTTCTATCCAGATAGATAATTGTACATTTTTGCAACAACTTTTAATATAAAGTACTTTAACACTTTATTATATCAGGCAGTATAAAGTATTATATAAGTATTAATATAAGTATTACAAACAGATTATTCTAATTTATTCTAATGTGAGTCTTATATACTGCCTAATGTACATTTCACAGTACTGGGGGAAAATTTCTCCTAGAAGACATTAATTATAGTTGTACTGCACGTGCCCAGAAAGCAATAAGGTAAATAAAGTCATTAGTTACAATCAAAATTTTAAAAGCTAATTTTATTTTTTTGACTTTCAAAAATAACTACAACAGTTATTTTGAGATTTTTTAAAATATAAATTTACATCCATTACAAATTAATGGGTTCTGAGAAAAACATTATCAACTTCTGATAACATAGTTCCTCAGCAGGGAGTGGCATTCAAACTCACCTCATGGTTACCTTAACATTACACTAGAGTGCTAGGCAGTAGCAGGAAGTAGCAATTGGACCATGTGAATTTTCTCTTCTTTTAGTGAGACCACACAGTTTTAATCATACAAATAAGTTACAGTTGAATGGTTATCTCTCATTAAGTTGAAATCATAATATATCTTAGCAATGGCTTAGTTGCTGCAAAAGAGAATTAATTACAAGTAAGTAGTTATTTGATGCTAGTTATTTGAAGGCTAATCTTTCTCACAGTAGGTCAGGCAAAAGGAACTAGAGAATGAACTTGCCAAAAAGTGGCTTCATTTTGACAGTTTCACATATGGCCTAGAAACAGAAGGAGAAGGAGATGATGATGATGATGATGATGATGATGATGATGATGATGATGATGATGATGATGATGATGGACTGTCGAATAGGACATGAAAGAGTCAAATTATGAAAAAGGAGAATTCTGATTAGATGTTGGGAAGAGCTTTATCATAGTAAGAACTGTTCAACAGTGGAAAGTTCAACTGTTAAACAGCCTCAGGGGGTGTTGGTGGTTCATTCATTGGAAGTTTTTAAACAGAGGTTACATGACCATCTGTCAGAGATGCTTTAGCTGTGGTTGTCCTGCTTTGGCAGGAGATTTGACCTGATGACCCTTGCGTTCCCTTCCAATTCTGCAGTTCTGATTCTATAAGGAATAATAACTATGAATAAAATCAAATGTTGTGTGAGTTGACCTCTAATTACATGAAGGAGTTTTACCTTACACTCCACAGACCACCAGAATTGGCTCTGAAGGCTCCCTTCACCCTCCAGAACAGATTTTATAGACACATGGCAAAGCATCTCTTTTATTTTGTGGAAGCATAATTTATGTACGCACTAGGTCACCTTTGCTCGAAAGCCAGTCATATCCAACTGTAGGGTTCAGTGCTAATCTGTCTGTGTCTGGAGACATTTCTGCGGTTATGTGGCAGGCAGGCCTAGACACCGGAGTTCATGGAATGCTGTTTACCTTCCCACCAAAGTGATACCTATTTATCTACTTTAAATTTCTTGCTTTCAAACTGGTAGGTTGGCAGGAGCTGGGACAGAGATGGAAGCTCACTCGCTCATGCAGCACTCGGGTCTCAAACTGCTGGCCTGCCGACCTTCTGGTCATCAAGTTCAGCATCTTAATCACAAAGCCACTGCAGTCCCTACCTTTCCTCCAAAAAAACCTGGGATGCAGAATGTGTGTGTGTTGTTTGTTTGTTGGTTGGTTTGTTTTTTGATGGGGGAGACTGTTTACAATCTAGTTAGAAGCAATTCCATCACAATATTATGTCCAGAATCCTATTGTTTAGTAATGCTGGGTTGCATGAAATGCAGCAGTGCATTGCCATTAGTTAATAAAATGCTGTTTATATTGCATTTGAGCTGCATATATTGGCACCTGATGGTGCAGGGGGCAGCTCATTCACTGAAACCAATTTTCTGCTGCTATTTATACCACTAAACCTCCTCTAGTATAACTAACTAACCAAATTCTGGCTTACAAATTACAAAGAGTAAAAATGGAATTAAACTCATTATAAGATTACAGCACAATTAAAATTAGCGCACCTTAAAACCTCTTACTTAAAATACTAATAATAATCTAAGAAGACTGTGCCTTTTCTTGTTGTGTATTGTATCTGAAGCATAGGAACCAGAAGTGAGATTAGTTCAATTTAATGCATAAAATGCAAATATGGTCTTAGAAAAGTACTTCATCAGCTCATCACATAGAAGCCAATTAAAATGCCAAGTGCTCTAGTCTGTATTTCTTATTGGGAGACATTTTACCATAATCTCTATGAAATGGCTGCTGAAGATCCTATATCAGTGCACAACAAAGTCCATATAATTAATATTGGTTAATTAGAAGAACTGTTCATGCTAAAAGTGTAAGAAAATGTGCTTTCATTAGGAAAAAAAGAAGGGTCCTAGGTATGAAAACATTTTTAGTATATTGATGTTTTTGTGATTTTTAAATGTGATGAAACAGCAGATCACTTGGAAAATAAAAGTTTTCTTCCTTTAAAAAAACACCCTACACTTGCGTTCAGCTATTTAATCTCTTTGTTTTATTTGATTTGTTATTTCTTTTTGTTTCTACTATATATTAAATAATATATACAAATAATTCAGAAAATAACTCTAGCTGCTAAGGGATTACTAAACAAACAGTGGAGTGCATTCCAAGTGCACTGCAGTAGAAATTATATATGGTAAAATACATGTTCTGTTTGATTGTAGATATTTCTTTCTTATCTTACATGCAGGTCCAGCTCCTCATTTATTCTCACCACAGACCCCAGCAATTACAACTACAGTCCCAGCTGTGGAAGGCAAGTTCAATTTTCCTTCTTCAAAGATTTTAAATCTTTTTATTACAGTACTTCCTGCTTGTCAATAATCAACTGTGCTGCTCAGAAAGGAACACAATATATAAACAGGTTGTCCTGTGTCTTTCCCTCTTTGCCCACATATTCCTTCTCCCTTCCTCTCTTTCTTAAATTTTGTGTACCAGCGATACCAAGTTTTGCATCATCTTTTGAGATGTTATTTTGCAACCTAAAATGCTCCAAAACTTATACACAAAATTTAAAAATGACCACAGTGTGAGTATAATTGAGACACCACATATATTCTACCTCAAAAGATAAAAAAATTAATTCTTTAAAAATCATACTGTATCCATGATTTGATATGTCAGGAAATTGCCCAAAATCATATCCATGTTGTCAGCAGGGAAAAAGAGGAAAACTTTACTTATCAAAGGCAAGCCTGACTGTTCATAACACCAATGACAGTAGTCAAGATTGTCTATAGGATACACTCTTGTGCTCACTACCATTCATGCATCAAAAACCAGCCATGACAATTGCTTAGTGTTTGAATGAAAAGTTATTAGCAGATGAAAAGAAGAGTCAGCTTCTGGGATTTTCCTTTGCTTGGTGTCTCAATGTGAATAGTAGTGACATGTGGGTATTCTATAAGTGTTTCCCAAATGCTGGTGTTTGGACTTCAGTTCCCAGAAGCCTAAGCCAGTATATTGACTGATCAGTGCTTTGGGGAATTGACTTAAGCTTCTGGGAACTGAAGTCCAAACACCAGCATTTGGGAAACACGTAGACCATCCTGATTGCTGCCATGGATGTTGTCCATATTCAAGTTGGCCTTTGTTATATAAAACATTTTCTTCCTCGCAGCATGGACATAATATGATGCAGCAATATCAAGCCATTTTCTGGCATTCTGAATCATGAAAACAGAAGCACAATTTCTGGCATTTATAAGCCAGAGGCTTTTTGAAGATCAGTATTTTCTTGGTAGGCATACTCCCTCCAAAGGAAAGAATTTGAAATACAGTACTATCAAAAATAGGTAGGGAGCTAGGATGATCAATTTTCCTTAATTTAAATAGCTGCATGCCATCAATTCAGTTCTGATTTATGGTAACTTTTTCCAGAGTTCTAGATATCCAAGATTCAGAAGTGGTATACCACTTTTGGAGATGAGAGCTAAAGAGTCTGGTTCTTTTCCCAGAGCCAGATATCTAATTCATTGAGGTATAATTTTGCTTTAAAGTTCCTTAAACAAAACTATTGCATCTGGCATGAAAGGACCCTTAAAGCTCTTGGGAAATTTCGGTCATTTCTTTCTCATTTACAGGATATGAGGTGAAAGACAAAATGACAACAACACAGGGAAAAGTATGAAAGAATAGCCCAAGTGTTAGAACTATCCTCCTTCTCACAGTTACTAGCTCTTTGCATGATAAAAAAAATCTCTTTATAGCCATTTAAGTAGAAAAAAGCTATCTTTACTTACAGTTATAACCTGTAGTTACAGTCAGGAGAATAAAAAGAAAAAAGAATAAAAAGAAAAAAGGTTGGAATCTCTGCCATTTTGGAGAGTCATATTTTGATGCCTGCTACAAAGAGCTTGGAATCAACAAGGGGAAAAGGACAATTGAGAAACAAGTGAATAAACAGGAAGAAAGGAAGGACAAACCAGAAATGGGAAAAGCAACTTTACCAATAGGTTAGTAGGAAAGTACAATGATTTAGGTTGTAAAAACTGTCCTTCCCACTGATATCCTGTGTTAGTGCATGCAAGATTGTTATTATCCCAACAAAAACTTGGATGCCAGACACTAAATGAGAGCTCCGTAGGGAAAGGGTAGATGGAGCAATAGTAAAAAATCAAGAGAGCAAATGTGGGAAGGCAGCATATGGAGTTACTGAAATGTAGTGGCTTTGCTTGTTGATAAGCAATTTTACTGAAGAGTAATAGCAGCAAGTAGAGGTCATAGAGGATAAAATTGTGTGGTGTTTTCCTCTCTTTATCACCTAACACTTTGCCTGAGAGAGTTTCATGAGAATATTTTAACCTATTAGATATAATAGCTTACTGTTCCTTTGAACAACTTTCCTTCTGAAGGAAGATCCTAGTCTAACAACAGGGAACCTTTGGCCCCTTGAATGTTTCTGGAAATCAGTTACCAGAACCACTTACTAGCATGACCATTGATTATGAGAGTTACAGTCCAAGATACATAAAAGACCAAGGATTCCTCAAACCTTTTCCAATCTCTAATGATTAATTTCAGCCACATAATTGTTGATGTTAAGATTATTTTACTTTGTACTTCAGGTAAGCATACCTCCCTTGTCTCATTCTTGTTTATCTGGAAAGATCTGTTGAGAACTGGATGTAGTTTTATCCACCTCTTTCTCATAATGGTGAACATTGTCTTAAGATGTGATTATTGTGTTGAGTTTTAGGAGCCTAACTTTCATAAGAATTAACAGCATTCTTAATAATTCTGCTTCCCAGAGAATTTTAGCTGTGACTGAATTGATCACATGAATCTCATAACAATGTTTGCTATTATGTAATCATATTTCCCCAAATGATGCAAGCAGCAGCGGATGTGGTAAACAAAGTACATATTTTATACACATAGCTAAATGTGTCCTGTCTACAAAAAAATGTGGATCATATTTTAGCCCCTAAAATTCACTTACCAGGATAAAATGGAAATCATTCAAGAAAGTGAAAGAAATGAGTGCTTAGAACATAAATAAAGGGCATGTTATGGGGAAACGTGCTGGCTGTGGTCAAGGAAACAAGGCTAGTATCTTCAAGTTGACTTTAGGATAATGAAAAACTAAGTAAAAATTCTGAAGACTGAACAAGGAGACAAACGTAGTATTATTTGAAACAAATGTGACACCTTGGATTTGAAAGCTCCAAGGAAAGATTAACATAATGATTAAAAATGCACAGATAATTATTTCTGTGAAAGTGACATTAGCAAAAACAATCTGTTGGAATAACTTATAAAATTGCAAGTTTTAAGAAAAAGGAATAAAACATATGAAAAGATAATTGATAGTTTTATGGGGGGGAGCTACAGAATTCAGAAATGTTATAATACCCCCATATTTACACTACATACATACTGTACAGGTGGAAGATCAGACAATATGCTTGATAGGTTTATTGTGTTAGATGGCAACACCAATGTCAGTTTATCCTTCAGTCACCCCAACTCAGTGTTTAAAAACCTGTTTCTTTTGTCTTCCCCACCAGAAACAGAAAACAATGTGGGCTAGTGAAACAATAGGTATATCTGACACAATTATTCTGAGAAGAAACTAGAGCCCTGCTTCCTGCACAACTGAAGCAGAGCTCTGAATCTTTCTTCATTAACTGAACAATGTTAACAACACTTACACCAAAGCAGCTTTCTCTAATTGTAGTGGAGTTTTAGGATGATAACTTGATTGTCTAACTCAGAGCAGCTGTAGGTTGAGAGCTTTCAAGCTCTGTTTCTCAATACAGTCAGAGAAGATGCGGAGGCCTGTTCTTTTTCTGAAGACCACCTTAAGGTCCATTAATTATCTCTAGACCAAACAAGTAGTTGTTTTGCTAGTTGAGTTGAATATTGCGAGATGCTTCTTCACTTACCAAAACTTGCTTCTGTACATACAGTCTAACTTCCACAATCCTTGGTTGCCTAATATGCACGGATGGCTTTGAAACACACAGTGGAAAATGAGGGCTCCTCATTGATTTCAATGGGACAAGTCCAACTGCAACTTACATTCACATAGTATGGGACAATTAGAATAGACTTATTTAAATGAACTGAATTTACAGAGGAATTGAGTCACCAGATATCTATTGATTCAATGGACCTAACCTAGGACAATTTATTATGCTGAGAAATAGGATTTGGGGTGGTGTCATACATGTAAGCTACATCATTATACAACAGCAAAATATAGATCTTTATAACATCTACAATATGTCATTCTATATAGTGCTTCTATTTATAAATCCAAGTAATTGAACTTTTAAAAAACCAAAACATAGTTCAATTACTTAGCGATATTGGAGAACTGTCACTTCCAAACATAAAAAATTACAACAAGAAGCATGCAGTTGGCTTTAATAACTTGCAGTTTAAAACAGATATTTTATGCTTCATTTCATACAACTTTGGGAAAGATAATTTTTCAGTTTTAAAAATGCATATGTCAAGAGACTATTACAAGAACTCAGTCATGAAAGCAAGCAGATCTGTTCACCAAAGAGCATTGCTGACATTTGGGCAATTATCCTTGTCTACTTGGTAATGCAAATCCAAAGGACTGCATGATTTTTAAGTTTTAGTAATTTCTCTGTTATTGTGAAACATGTACAATATGCACACATATGTATGTCACTATGATGTTATGCATTTGTATGCAGTACTGTATTTGATATTTATACGTATATACCTTCAGATTGCTGTCATGTTCTGTGCATTAGGATCACATCTGTCCAGCCCTGCTTCATGTCCAGACCTAAACATGGTCTATACTGTTGACATTTCACAGCAATTATTATTTTGAAAGGGAGGGGTGCTATGAGCTGCACCAGCAATTGAATTTTTAATTGGGTTCTTACACCTGGATTAATCATAAAGGATGAAATGTTTACTTCTACAAGGAGCTGAAATATCCAGGAGTGATACTTCTCCTTTGGGAGCAAACACCTCCACCCAACTTTTTAGTGGGTTGGTATGAGATAATCAAACATTCCAAAATACAAGTTGGATCCATGCATGATCCATGAACAATGTATTGTCCCCTCATTTACCATGCAAGGGTAAATATATATAGACCCAATTGTCATTTAGCCAAATGTGAAATAAGTTAGTTCAACTTTAATTCTTGCTGAAATAAATGAAACTCTGTCTTAAGTTATATTTAATTTGCCCCTTTTATTCCTATGGATCTGCTTTCAGCATCACCAAGTCTGAATCCAAGCCTCTTTAACCCAACAGAGTAATGGGAGATTTCAGTTGTCTTGATCATGTTGGGAGGGGGATTTCTGCCAAACATGGCCCTTGCAAGTAATTCTGGCCTCTGACCCTGCTAGTTTTCTCTTACATAAAATGGAAGAAGGAGCTAGATGATTAGTGAAGCATTATTTCCCTCTCATTGGCACTGGTTAGGCTTTATTCTGTGCACTGAACACTGTAAGAAGTTCTGAACACTGTAAGAAGGATGCTGATAAAGGAGAACAAATTCAGTGAAGGGGAACAAGGATGATCAGGGGACTGGAAACCAAGTCCTATAGGGAAAGGCAGAAAGATTAGCCTTGAGAAAATAAGACCAAGGGAAGGATATGATAGCACTCTTCAAATACTTGAAAGGTTGCCATACTATGGAGAGGTGACGTCTGTCCTCAATTGTTCCAGAATGCAGGCCATGTAACAGTGGGCTCAAGTTAGAGGAGTATAACAATGAAGCCATATGTAGGGAAGGGGATGAGTGCACCAACACTGGAGGCATTCAAGAGAAAGTTATAAAACCATCTGTCAGATATACTTTGATTTAGATTCCTGCACTTAGCAATAGATAAAACTTGGTACCCTTATCGAATTCTCCCAAATCCATTATTCTGTGATTCTGGAATCCTGTGAGGGTTAAAGATGGTATGGATCAAATGTCCGACACATTTTAGATGACTATAAATATTGGATATAAATCCTGTCACTAAAATGCTGCCCAGCTTGCTCACCTCCATCTAAGATGCTGATATTATGTGGGCCTGAAGAAAGGGTTGGATAATTGTGCACATACCTTCTGACATTCCAGTAATATAAAACCACTTCTCTTGTAATGGTGGATACATATATTATGCACACTTACTGGTGGCCAGATACAATAGGCCTTCACCGTTCAGAAGATTAGCATGTCTTGGAGGTTGGTTAAATCAAAATGCTTACTAAAGCTTGAATAAATTATTTGCTTTGTTGTAATACTTTGAGGTTGCATGTAAACAGAACATGTGACAGGTTTTTTTTCTTTTGTGTCCTGGTCAGACATGACCTAAACAGTTCCCTTCACCTGACCTAGTGTGAAAAAAATTAGCTGGCAACACAAGGTGGCTGCTATCAGGGTATCCCTGATTGAGGTTCAAAAATGCCAGAATCTTCTAAGAGGCTCTTTCTGTGTACCCTATGTGACAGATAATGTCCCAGCAATGTAAACAGATTATTAAAGTAATTGGAAGCCCAGTCTTCTGGGGACCTCTGTGACATGAACATACACAAAATCAATCAGAGTAGCACAAGAGTTGAGTTCTGTTCCAGCATGTCATTTGTTCAATGCTTCTGTGCATGAGCAGCTTCAGTTATGTGCACCTTTCAATCAATGTTAAACTGTGGCAAAAGTCAACGTTGAAATTTACCGTTCTTGCTGCTCACATAGTTACAATAACCACCACCTATGTTTTCCACCATGCCCTCTCTTCTTTTTAGTGTTGGGATTCTTATTCAACTCAGTGAACTCATTGTCTCCCTTCTGTGTCGCTTAACTAGATTGCTGTGCTCCTGTATTGTTAACAAGCGTTTGTTACACCCAGTGGTGGGATGTCAAAAATTTTACTACCCCACCATGACATCATCACAGTGTGGGTGGAGCTATCATCATGGGTGGAGCCAAAGTCATGACATCATGATGTTGTGGGCGGAGCCAAAGAAAACAAATTAAAAAATTATAAAAAATAAAATAAAAATAAGCACGCACACACACACACCTCAACCCACCTACCCACCCACCCACAACACAGTAAATAAATTAAATAAATAAAGAATACATTAAAATACGCCCACCCACCCACAACACAAATCAACCAGAGCTTTTAAACCAGAGCTTAAAGCTTATTCCGGCTAATCTTTCTCACACTAGGTCAGATGGAAGGAACTACAGAATGAACTCACCACAAGATGGCTTCATTTTGACACTTTTCAACTTTTCAACAGTTAAAGAAGTTAGGTACTAAGTCTTTGCCTAACCAGTTCTCTAGGATATCTAGGGGAGCAGGCTATAGGGAGCTTCAGGTTAGCAGCTTCTCTTCCTCCTCCCCGCTTGGGAGGACAGCAAGGAGGCCGTGCATATGCGCCAAGCACTGTAGGCGTGCATGCACACCAAGTGCTTGGCGCGCATTTGCAGTGAAGAAACCAGTGAAAAGGTAAGCCCCGAAGGTGGTTCCCCCCAAAAGCTGCAACCGGTTCTCCAGGACACTGGGAAAAGTTACTACCGGTTCTGGAGAACTGGTGAGAACCTGTTACATCCCATCACTGGTTACACCTATTTAAAACTGTGAAAAGGGAAGAAGATTGTAACCTCCTCAGAAGGGCAAATTGGAATGCTGACTACCTGTCACACTGGTTTAGAGAATATGAGTGTTAGAATGTGAAAGATGTCTCTGTGTAGTTGACTACTTACATTGCAAAAACAACAAATTGCTGAGAATTGGAAAGACAAGGTACAGTTCCAGAAGTCTCAGGAAGGCAAGTTAGATTACACTTTATTGTCGTTAAGATATTGGTCTTTATATTGCCTTCACTGTGACCTCTTTACCCCATTACTGCTTAGCTTGCTTAGTCACAGACACTGAGACTTATTATATCAATGAAACAAATGATAACCACTGTGTTTAAATGCACCACAGGGCTTTGAAATGATTACTGAACCTAAATGTTGGTTAAATCTCTTTCTTACAACTCAAATAGAAGGATTTCCAAGTGAAAATGTGAAAACTCAAAAAATCTCAGATCAGTTTTATTTGCATTATCTGGACCTTTATAAATTGAGTGATTAAATCAAAACAGTGTAATCATACTATATTGGGGTAAGAAGTGGAACCTAAAGAGAAAGGTCATTTAAGAAGAGGTGTTTAAAAAGATGTTACTGGATGAGATGAGGAACAGACTTTAGTGAAGCTTAAATATTCTAAGAATATCATTTCTAATCTATTCCCATTTGATGTTAATGAATATTTATACTTCAAGGCCCTCAGAAATGTGTATTTTAGCCAATACTTTAAATAGTTTCATTTCCAAAAAAGTGGACCTGAATGCCCCTAAATAGTGTCAATAGGCAAAATGAGACATAATCTTAATTTGAGATTTTAACATTTTTATTGCTAAACTTTATTCTCGGTGTCATATTAACACAATGTTGGTAGGAGTTGATATGGAAACGAGGTATAATATAAGTTATATGTTTGATTTCTGTCTCTCTGTATTTTCTCATTTTAAATTTGAAGATAACATTTAGTTTAAAAAACATCAAGTTAATATACCAGATCTCTGTCATAAAAGGTTTCTCCATTGCATTTCCTGAGATTTTGATAAGAAGCAAAAGATCAACACAGCAAATGTTGAACTGATTCGGCCATAGTATATCAGGATACTGGGAAGAATTATAATGATATATTGGATGCCTAAATAGTGTGAATATGTAGAGATATCCACAATGTGTAAACAGTCTAATCCAGACAAATTTTTAGCCAGTAAAATTGGAGTTTTGGGATGTTTAATCCCAGTGATGCTTAAAACAGATCCACTGGCCTTCTCAGTATTCCCTGTCTAGCTTCTAGTTTTTACTTCTGGGTTTCTTCCCCTAAACCAGTCCCCACACTCCAACATATTGACAGTTGCCTTCTTCAGCACTTTTTCTTACCTCAGCCTATTGATAGTGGACAAGCAGCTAAGGGCTTTCTGAGTAACTATTAACCTGCACGATCTTGAAAGCTCAGTGTGAAAATAATGAGTCATGCAATACGTGTCTTGAGAAAGTCTCATTTGTGTAGCACCATATCTTGTAACTCAAGTGCACTGCTATATTTAGAGCTTTCCTTTACTTGACAGATCAACAGGCTGTTGTTACACTCAACTCGACTTTGAAGGACACTTGGCTTAAAGCCAACACTGTTACTCTTCTCCTCTCTATCTCTTAAAAGCTCCTTGACATCACAGGTGGAAAACAGGAGATGCTACAGAAGTCATCAAAGACCATTTAGCGCAATGTGCCTGACCTTTTGAGGCTTACACTAAATCCTTCTTATTTTTTCTCATCAAATCATCCAATCCTTTACTCCTTCAGAAATAAATCTCATTGACTTTTGAAAGTTTAATTTCACTTTTTAAAAACCAGCTTCAGGCAGGTTTCCAGGAATATATTCCATAAACCAGGAATTGGGCTCCTTTTTCCTATTTAAGATTCCAAAGATGAGATGCAAAGCATATCTTTAAAAACTGCAACTGTGTGCACATAGCAACTATATTTGAGGCCAAAAAACCTTACACTTATTGTGATACATTGAGTTGTTGCACATAGATAGTGCAATTTTTTGCATAAGTAATTTGGATTTATTTTTTTTAGTTTGTTCAGTTTGCTTGGCAAAAGGTAGATAGGCTTCAGGCTGTTTGTTCCACTAGAATAATAAGGACAAACAGATGGAGAACCATGGGGAAAACTGAGGAATGGGGGATTTATGTCCATTGAGAATTAAGGACATTTTCAAAGTCGGTTTTCAGAATAAATCATTATATATCCACTCCTAGTTTACTGTCAGATTTGCTTTTTCATTGGCCTAGTCTTGAGCAGGCTCCAGCTTGGTGAAGTCTATGTGCAAAGGATATAACACACAACTCTTTGGAAGAAAAGGGGCCACAGATTTATTGGTTACAAGAGCAGTCCCAGCCTAGCATTTGGGAACTGGATTACCGGATTGATCAGGTGTAATTTTACAACTTTTACAACTCAAAACTGGTCTCCTGCCTAGTTGATCAGAGTGACTTGAGATTCTTCCTGCTGTTTCTGTTGTGGTTTTAGTTTTATAAGGATGGGTTGTTAGCCTGATACCCAACTCTCCTCCTTTCTCATCTGGGATCCCTAAGGTGTCAATAAGTTGGACCCCTCCTAATGGCAAATGACAACTAAGATGCTCTTGAAATACACTGTGAATAACTTTCTTGGCATATTTAAAGACCCTGAAAATGACATAGGAGGACACTGAAGTACTTGCACAAGATTGAAACCATTGAAGATCTCTAGCTCCCTGATATGTTACATAGCATGGGAGGATCTAAGTGTGCTGGCTAATACAAAGTCAACTCAGAGAAGAAACCCTTCCTTGATGGCCATTGATAAGCCAGCAGAGGTAGTGAAATCCTCTGCTGTCTTCACCCTGATGTCCCCCAGTCTTTGAAAAAGCCATGTAGGAGTCACAATATCTGCTCTAGCCATGTCCACAACTCTCCACCCACCCAGGGCTACTGCTCTGGCCACAGCCAGGTGGATCTAGGTCCCTTTTCTTTTTTCCAGTAACTTTACTTAGCAAGGAAGAAGCCCTTTGCTTTTGTTAATCAATGGGGAGTCAAGCCCTTCTGACAACTCTTGAATTAGTCATAAATTGTAAGAAGGAAAGCTACACTGGCATATTGTGAAGCCCAAGAGTCAAGCTATATGTTAGAGACAATCCAGCATTAGAGTTTAAATCACAGAATCAGGACTAGCACTCAAGCAATGTGACTGAGGCAGTATTTTGTGCCTGAAAAATCAGATTTACAAGGAGAAAACATGCTTCTGGCCTGAATATCAATCAAGCTTACTTGTCAATTATGAGAGGAGAGGAAAATTCCTCTAGTGACAATCACTCACAATCAGCCTTTCAGGAATACCTTCATTTAGTGACAGGTTATCTTTAACGTACAATTGGACCCTGAGGCAGGCAAGTGAAATTTCAGGGTGTAACATAAAGTCTTATAATGGCATGCATTAACCATCTTACTGTATAATTATCTGGAAGTAAACCATACTCAATCTACTTACCTCTGACAAAACATGCACAATGTATTTCCTACGTATAGAAATGTATTTCCACTGAATGCCTAATAGAGTTCTTCCACATTTTCTTTTACACTCCTGTATTTTGATTTATTTTCAGTTCTTTTCACATCAGTATTTCTTATTTGACTTCATGTTTCTAACTTGGCTGTTGGGATAAATGTTAACAATGATGTGTGTCTGTCTGTCTGCCTGCCTGCCTGCCTGTGCCTGTGCCTGTGCCTGTGCCGGGGGGGGGGGGGGAGAGAATACATTTCTCAAAATTAATGTGATATTCTTTCTATTTGAAGAATATATCTATACTGTATATCTTTATTCAGAACTCTCTGTAGATCATTGTGTATAATGTGAGCCATTACAATTTATAGCTGCTTATAAATTATCTTTAGTCTTTGTGCCCCAAGAACAGGCATTGGCTGAAATTTTGTTATTTGGCATAGTATGTTGCACTAGAGTAGGCCTATTGAATCAGCAGTGATTGGGGGAGTCAAGTCCTCTGTAAGTTGCACTTGATTCAATGGGCCTACTTTATAAGTTGCAACTAAAGTAAGCCCATAAATCCAATGGAATCTACAGAGCAGTTGAATCAGCAAATCCCTGTTGATTCAATAGTCCTACTCTAGTGCAGTGGCTCAAGTCACTAAGACGCTGGCTGGGAGGCGGAAGGTCAGCAGTTCGATTCCCGAGTACTGCAGGACGGAATGAGCTCCCGTCTCTGTCCCAGCTCCTGCCAACCTAGCAGTTCGAAAGCAAGAAATTGCAAGTAGATAAATAGGGACCACTTCGGTGGGAAGGTAACAGCGTTCCGTGTGCTCCGGTGTCTAGTCATGCCTGCCACATGACCATGGAAATGTCTGCAGAAGCAGACAGCGCTGGCTCTTCGGCTTAGAAACAGAGATGAGCACTGACCCCTAGAGTCAGATACGACTGGCTTTCGAGCAAGGGAAACCTTTACCTTTACCTTTAGTGCAATTTACTGTGCCAAACAACAGGATTTCAGCCAGAGATCACTGCTATTTCCTGATAGCTCAATTTGTCTGTTACAAATGGGAGAAGACCTCCAGATTTAATCCAATGTGCTTTTCTAAAAAGAGGTCTGGCACCATCAGAGCCAATTATAGTCAGCGTCTCTCTTTGAGTAGATGTCTTTATAAACTCAGGGTTGTTAAATCTGGGACATTTCAGCCTCAGCTAGTATCCTTTGCCTGTTGGACAGTATATCTGGCCTGTGGACATTCTTGCACCAGACTGGAGGGGTAAAACTGAAGTAGTTTGTGCACTATTGAGTGCAAAGAAAATTCCCTATGCAGAGTAGCCATTTATGACTGAACCCTTTTTCAACTGCATTCTAGGGGCCACACTATTGCAATGCAGGTAGAATGCATTTGATTTAGTATATTTTTGCCACGTTCCCTTAAAAACAAGCCTCTCTGTCTTTCAACATAGATTGGGCTTTTATTTATGGAATCAATATGCAAAATGACTGCACGGTTCCCAGCAGTAAGAAAGCAGCTCAATCATATTTGCCAGAGCTTCATAGAACTCACTAAGCTGTTTCAGCCTTTGTAATTTGTTGTTTGTATTTCTGGTTTTAAATTTTAAAATATTCTATTTTCTGATGCAGTGGGAAAGCCTAATATGACAGCCACAGAATCAAAAAGTAAGTAATATGTATTGATTTTGGGTTTGCTTTTTTCCAGAAATTGATGAGTGACACCTAATTCTCATCGAGGCTCTGTTTACATAAGTAATCTTGCCAAAGTACAATATTCAAAATAACTCCTCAGGTATTCCATCAACATTGTGGTGAGAACACAAAGATACACAGATCAGCTCTAACCCTAAAACAGAGGTTGAAACACTATTTCTTAAAAAGGAACTTATCATGCTATTCATTTGGCAATTTTGTAGTGTCTTCATTCTCACTTACACTTTGTAGGCAATTTGTGAGGTTGTGTATTATTAATACAATGTACTGATCCTCACCTGTGGAGACTGTGGCAATACACGTCAATACTATTTGGCTCTCTCCAATGGCCAATTATGACACTGCACCCTGCAAATCTTTTTAAAATTTAGAATTCAAAACTTCCCTTGTCACCTGGAATTGACAAGAGAATGACATTAAAACTGAAACATTGCCGTCATAATGCTTTAGCAGTGTCCTTAAATGCCTTTAAAACATTGCAAGTAACTAGAAGACATTATTTGTTAAACTTTGTTGTTGCTCATTATATCACTGTTACCATAACTTTGGAACTACTTCTTAGAGTTCCCATTACTGCAAAAGTTACTAGTTGTGTGCATTACTTGTAATTAGTTACTTCTGACTAGTTCCATCTCCTGGCAACTGCATGAATAGCCCAAGAATTTGCAGGGAGAAATGCAGAGTTCCAGATAGCCATGAAGTCTCACTGCTACAGCTATATGTGCAAAGCTTCTCTTCACGCAAGAAGCAAAATTGTGGTTGGCCATTTCATGCTGTAGTTGGCATACAGCAACTATGCTCCCTTCAGTGGTTGATACAAGATGTGAAGCAGACACATGTACACACTTTTATGCGGACAGAGCAGGAGTTCGGCAGTCTGAACATAATGCTTTCATTATATGACCCCAAACATGTCTAAGTTTTCATGCCTGTGTTTATAAACAATATTCTTGGTGACATGCACACACCTATGGAGATTAGGGTCTATCTGCATCACTAAAACAGGCTCAGCAAAGTTACCTTTTGTATGATTGCTCCAAGAATCCTGCTGGACTGTTGTCCAGGAAGGCAATATTTTGAAGTTTTGTAGTTTGAACTGTATGTGACTAGATTTAGAATGATTCCCACAATCTCATTTCCCATACATTCTCGTACATTAAGTGCCCTCAGAGCAGATGGGTGAACCTTGCTTGAACTCATAAATATGAGCTGTGTCACTTCACGCTGCAAGTGGGAATTCACATGATTGAATATTCCTCCAAGTGACAAAAGTCCTTCCACGAAGAAAATAAGATGTCCCAGAAAAAGCCTAGTTTTCATCTTGATATTCAGTATTCCATATGCAGGGGTTGTATATAAAAAGGAGGAAGTGGGGGAAGGAGAGGGTTCAATCATTTTGGCTGCTTTCTGTGAGCCCGAAGATATGTAGCTGAGAGAAGAGTTCACTAGTGCTGAGGCAGGAGTTAAATGATGTTATTCATAAAGTCTGTTCCAAGGAAAACAACAAAGCAAAACCTCTTTGATTTTGGAAAGACATCACTGTCGCTGTTGGGTAGTTCTCCAACATGGTGTGCTATTGTCTTTGCCAGTCTCAACAACTGAATAAACATTTGAGGAACACAACCTGACTCCACGTTTTCTGTGTACTCCAATACACACACAGCATTCTCAGGCAGATAAGCTGTCCTATAACTCCTATTGAGTCCTGAGGGAGTAAGAATATAAACAAATGCATAGATATTGTAGCAGCAATTCATCAATGGAGCATCCATAGCTAATTTTCCCCACCAAAAAATCAGTTATACTTCCAAGAGAAGGAGAGAGTACATATAAATATCTTACTTTTCTATTGTTTCTGCTCAAATGATCAAACACTCTGGTTAACTTCATCATAAGAGACAGAGGGGTTATTTTGTAAATCAAGAAAATGTTATCAAATTTTATCTTCTTGGTGGTGGTAATAAAGATATGCATGTTATAAAATTTCACAACAAGGTTTCAATAGGGATGATCACAATCCTGTGTAAACATGCCCAAGCTGAGTGAAGGACTTATGGTCCAAAAACAAAAATACCATTAGTAAAAAAAAAATTCAATTTTTGAACCTATGTATTTTTGATCCTATGCATAGCTGATGCTTATTTGATAGTAAATTCCATTAACTTCAAAGGTATTTCTTCCAGCTGCATTGATTCAGTTTATAAAACTATTACACAGTGCATTTATCCACTTCTTTTACATCTTTACAACAATCTTCCAGGATTCACCACCGTGCTATATACATTGTCCGGGGAGCTGTAGCATTTCACATCTTCCAAAAATTAATTTGTTCTGGTACAGGTTTAATACCTTTGCTTTTTACCATTATGTATTCTACAAATTGTCAGCTTCTAATTTAAAATGCAATAGCCTTTGGTGAGCATAGCTTTGACCAGTAAAAATTAAGCAACTATATGAACCTGCTCTGCTAGAAAAGTAGAAACATCTCCAAATGTCCAAGGATGGCACAAGAAAGCACAAATTGTACAAGCTGTATTTTCAGAAAGCAGATGTTTAGTGATGCAGAGCTTATAGGGGACGGTGATGGTTCAAGTGGTTAAGTCGCTGAACTCTCTGACTGGAAGGTCGGAGTTTGATTCCCGGGTACTGCATGACAGAGTGAGCTCCCATCTCTGTTCCAGCTCCTGCCAACCTAGCAGTCTGAAAGCAAGAAATTGCAAGTAGATTAATAAGGACCACTTTGGCGGGAAGGTAAACAGCATTCCGTGCACTCCAGTGTTGAAGCATGCCTGCCACATGTCCACGGAAATGTCTGCAAATGCAGACATCACTGGTTCTTTGGCTATAAACAGAGATTAACACTGAACCCTAGAGTCGGATGTGTTTGGTTTTCGAGTAACGGCAACCTTTATCTTTACCTAGTCTATAAAATATGCCTGTTTCTGCTTTGCCTTTGGACTGAGGAGTTCTCTCAGGAAACCACAAATATTTGTTGTATCTCTAATAAATAAAACCTGTTGGAGAATAGTTATTTTTTTATATACTCAAAATTGATATTTAAAATAATTTTCTAACACTTGTACCATAAGCTTCACCAACCCATATTCTACATTTTGCTTTATCTCTGATATTTGTTCTGTATGGGATGGAGTCTGAACCTCAAGAAAAAGGTTTTTTGTCATTTTGACTAGCAATCACTGAGTGAAAAAAAATGCACAGCCAAATAATTCTTCATTTCTTAGGAGAAGAAAAAGGGAAAGGAAGAAAATCAGCTCCAGAAAAGAAAGCTATTCCTGAAGTTAAAGCCAAAGGTAGTACTGTACCTTCTTTTAAAATGTGGCAGTTAATATATGCACTCTTCAGAGAACTTTGCCTGTTATAATTCCTAAAGAAATAAAAAATAAAAATTTGATTCATGCCTTAGAAGTAGAAGAAAGAAAAAAGGTAATTCATGAGAAGAAAGTGACTCCTGAAGTTAAAGGGAAAGGTAAGATGTGTGTGCTTGGATTACACAGCGAAAGTTTTATTAAACTGAATTTGTAGGAGGAATATTGCCACTTACAGGGAAGATTTCAGTCACCAAAAAGCCATGTGATGGCCCCTTGGGAAACGTGATTGCACAGTGGAAAATGTTGCATGTAGTAGCTGGGCGGTTCCTATGCCTTGGACAAAGAATCTTTCTGCCACAGATGTGGAATGCCATCTTTTGTCTGTAGCAGCAGTGGCATAGTGAAACAGGGTGGTGTTGTTATTGTAAAGCTGCTGTGAGAGTGTTGTACTAAGAAAGCAAGGTATCAAATACTTACTTGGTTGATCCATGTTTCACATGTCAATATACATAGTTTGACATGGCAGATCAAAGCATCATCTCCCACTATTTCCGATCCCATGCCAGTCTAATCCAGGACCTCATGAGCTTTGCCCTGAACTGGTCTTCCCATATGGTTGCTGGCCCTCCTAGTGGCCACTTTATGTTAAGTGGCATCCATTCTGTGATAGCTTTGGCCCATCTGCCGTCTTTAAAGTGACACCTATGTCTGGCCCACTCATTCAGCATTAATGCTTGTTTTGCCCCTGATCTTATACTCAGTTCTTCATTTGATATTTGATCAACCCATTGTAAGCATAGCATTCCTCACTCAAATGCTTTTTGTGTTACATCAATTTTTGATGTCGACTTTTGTAGGTGGCCATGTTTCACTGGGCACTTACATAGCATATATTTTAACCAATTAGCCGACATAACATGGAACAGAGGTCTGAATGAAAAGAAGACTAAATACCACTTTTTAAATTCTTTCTATGTTAGAACTGAAAGAAGAAAAGAAGATAACACATGAGAAGAAAGCTGTTTATGAAATGAAAACAAAAGGTAGCCTTTTTTGAAAGTGATTTTGGTTCATTTTACTCATATCCAGTTTGAGTAGATAGTGCTTCCTCCTGTCACAACACCGTGTGCAATAGATAAATACTTATTTTCATTGTCTAATTTGTGTCTGCTGTTTTGAAAGAAAAATTTCCCATTAACAAAAATATTACCCAATTGATATAGTTGGCCTATGACATATTGTTACTTGAGGCCAGGGATAAGATGACCTTCCTTCTTCACTCCACATACAGCATGGCAATTTAGTCTTACTTCAACCCTAGCAACAGGATAGGATTCTCTAATGCAGGGGTGCCCAAATGATGACCTGGGGGCAGGATCCAGCCCTCAACGCCAGTTCATCCAGCCCATGAAGCCCTCATCGCTTCCAGAAGTGGAAGTAAAATGCACCCGTATGAACACATTTTACTTCCACTTCCAGGAGTGATGAGGGTGTCATGGGCCAGATGAATTGGCATCAGGGCCCAGATCCAGCCCCCAGGCAATAGTGACCTGCCCCCTGAACCATGTGACCAGCCCACAGCCCAAAAATTTTGGGCACCCTTGCTCTAATGCAAGGTAAAACCAGCAAATGTGTTTAAAGGCCAGAGGACAGGATCACATGGCATATATAGTATTTATTCCAGAGAAGGGGAAGAGCCACTGCTCAGGAGGCAATACCATTGGTATCTACCCTTGCCAGTATTCCATTCATATGAACAATAATGCCTCTTGAAATGTGGAGATGTTGCTCCTCTGTCATGCATTCATGTACAAAACAAAGCACGTGACTTCCTCTGGGGGTGGGGGAGAGACCTCAAAGATTATATTACATTGACACAGTTAAAATGTTTGCAATGAATGGAGTGTCAGATTAGGACTCAGAAGACTTTGATTTAAACCCCAGCTCAGCCAAGGAAACTGGGTGGGAATTAGTTAGCAATGGTAAACCACACCTTGAACTTGCCAGATGCCTCAAAAATCCTATGAGCGTTGTTGGAAAAAGGAAGCTACTTACAGCTATAGTATAATCTTCCTCTCTTAAGGGATGACAAAACTTCCCAGTCCAAAATTATGAGTGCTTTCATTCTCCCTCCTTCTGTTATTTATTTATTTATTTATTTATTGCAACCAAACATTTTGTTCAGCATCTTGTTTTGGATGCCTTCACACTCTGCATTTATTTGGGATTTTGATGCTCACTGACTGTGGGAATGCTGGGCATTGTAATCCCAAAAGGGCATTGTTAACTGATTAGACAAAACCCTGAGGATAGGCTGCAGAAAGATGGATCAAGGTTGAGGAGATCACTCTTTGTGTCCTCCTTTGCTGCAGTAATAACCTCTTGACTTCATACCTTACTTTACCCTTCATGGGGTAAACCCACATTTAAATAGAGGTGTTTACTATTATATTTAAGTCAGAGAGATTTGGACTGGGAGCCTTACTCAGTGACTAGGCAAATAAATTACAAGATTTGGTTCTGGTCATATTTTGAATAGACCCATTGAAATAAGCAGGATTTAAGTGAGCCATAAAATCTGGATTCCAATGCTAACAGACTGGGGAGAGAATTTATAATAGACAATAACTCACATATTATTCCTTGTGTTTGACTTGATGCAAATTGAATACTGTTAATTCATATTTCTAGCCTTTACAAAATGTTTCCTTTTAATTAATTTTTAGGGGGAAAGGAAGAAAGAAAGAAAGCTCCTAAGAAGACAGCTGTTCCTGAAGTTAAAAAAGCAGGTAAGAAAATATCAATCTGTCATTGTCTTCAGTAAAACCTCATTGTGTATATTTTTAGATTTTAAAAGCTTAGACTAGGTAAGTATGTAAACTATGAGCTCGTTTAAATTCAGATTTTTTATTTAAAAAATCATTTAAAATAGAATGCATTTAACAATTTTGGCCAAAGTAAACATCACTTTTTCCCAATTTCGAATTTTATGACTAAAACTACATAAAATAATATTTTTACTATACAGTTGTACCTTGCTTAAAGAGCATAATGCATTCCACAGGATTGCTCTTTAAGCGAGTTTGCTCTTTAAGCGAAATACCATTGTAAGTGACCAATTGTGACTTCTGGTGGGGGGATTGCAAACCCCGATGTATTTGTTAAGTGAGTTTTTGGTTGGTTTTATTTGTTAAGCGAAGCGACCATTGAGATAAATTTCTGCTCTTTAAGCGAGTTACTTTTTAAGTGAGGCACTCTTTATGTGAGGTTTTACTGTATTTAATAATGTTAGAAATATTTTATAGTGTTATATATAAGGGAGAGGAATCTTTACAAATGGGCAGTCTATACTGTGGAGATTTTCCACATCTTCTTGGAGATCTCCAATTTGCTAACCCCTGAAACTAAATGTAAAGCAGGGATTCTCAACCTAGGGGCCAGATGTGGCCCACAACACCATTTTATGTGCCCCGCCTCATTGCCTCCACTACACCAGGAAGTGCCATGTGATGGAGGAAGGGCAAAATGGCTGTCCAGTCCCCCAAACTGTCTGAGGGAGCATAACCCAGCCCCTGGCTTTAAAAGGTTGAGAACTCATGATGTAAAGGGACAATGAGGTAGATCTAACTGACAGAGGCAGAAACACTGCTGCTCTGAAGATGCTTTATAATTGATAGATGCTTTATAATTGATAGGCATAACAAAAGAAAGGAAAGGAACTTAGGTCTGGTTTTTTAATTTACAACATGTATAGCAAGATGCCTTGAAAGAAGATGCCCTGAGGGGAGATAGCAGAGAGGGAGAGTGTTTCTTTGTAATAATTTAACTTTCCATGATTTTAAAGAATAGTACTATACTGTTTTATCCTAATAACATAATGAAAACAATGTGTAAGTTTTATGTCTCTCTCTCTCTTTCTCATATGACTGCACTTTTCTAAACATATTGACATTCTTGCCTTTGCAACTCAGTGGTCAGGCTTGAAAACCCAAACTGCATGAAATGTTTGGTCCTGTAACACTAATAGTCTGGCAGGACATCCTGCTACAATAATGGTTAACTAACCTGACTCCCTAAAGGGGCCAATGTCTTACGAGCAGATGAGCCCCTTTAGGAGGGGTGAAGGTCCCTTCAGTGGAGGAAATGCCACTGGAAACCATCCTATTGGGCCCAACAGCAAAATGAGAGGAGGAGGAACTCTTGATTTCCAACAGTCATGGAGGCGGAAGAGGCCATACCAGATGGACTGGCTGTGAACAGTGGCGTAGCGTGGGGGGGCGGGGGGGGGCGGATGCCCCGGGCAGCGCCTTTCAGGGGGCGGCAAAATGTCCCCTCCCCACCCTTTTGCTGGCGAGCGCCCCACGTGCGCTTCGCCGCTTGCCACACACCTCCGTCCGCTCGCACCTCCATCCGCTTGCTCGCCCGGCTGGCCGTCGGGGGCTCTCCACCGCCTGTTGCCCCTGGCAGCGGCTTTCAGGGGGAGGCAAAATGTCCCCTCCCCACCCTTTTGCTGGCGAGGAGGAGAAAAAGGGGTTTTTTTTAGGCGGACAATTCAAGGAGGGGCACGCCCGGTTGCCCGCCCAGCTGGCCGTCGGGGGCTCTCCTGGCAGGCGGCCCGCGTGCGCGCGGACGCTGCTCGCCTCCGCCCGCCCAGCCACCCACCCAACTTGCCGTGAGACGGGGCGCTCGTCGGGGGTGGGTGGCGCCGTGGCGGGGAGCCCCTGGGGGCTGGCTGGGCAGGAGGAGGTGGGCAGCGTGCGCGCGCACGCAGGCCGCCCGCCAGGAGAGCCCCCGACCGACAGCCAGCCCGGCGGGCGGGCCCCTCCTTGAATTGTCCGCCTAAAAAAAAACACTTTTTCTCCTCCTCGCCAGCAAAAGGGTGGGGAGGGGACATTTTGCCGCCCCCTGAAAGCCGCTGCCAGGGGCAACAGGCGGCGGAGAGCCCCCGACGGCCAGCCGGGCGGGCGAGCGGACGGAGGTGCAAGCGGACGGAGGTGTGTGGTGGGCGAGCGGACGGAGGTATGTGGTGCGTGCGCGATCGCGCGCGCGCCGCTAGTCAGCAGGGGGCCGGCTTCTACCTGGGTCGGGGGAAGGGGGCGGCGGCAGCGGCGAGCTGGGGGGGCGGTGAGTTTGTTCTTCGCCCCAGGCGGCTGAAGACTGCACGACGCCACTGGCTGTGAAGGTGCACCTTAATAATATCCTCAAGGCTGTGGCAGTCCATTGCAATCCCAGCGTTCAATCCTGCATGTTTCATTTCATATGTACCACAGGAGATGGCTCTGTGATCACAGTGTGTGGCTCATCACTTCATGGCAAGCTGGGATCCACCTTAAACAAATTCACACCAATGGCATTTTTCCTGCTTCAGGAAAAAATGCATTCTCGGATATGAGGTGCAGCTGAAGTAATAGTCAGTCATTGTCCCTGCAAGGACTGGCAGCATAGCTGATGGTATATTGTTTGAAGTGAGAAAGAGCTGCCTCCCAGGGTCAGTTCAAGCATACTGTAATTTCTATTGTTAACCACTCAAACTCAGTTAGCTTATCCCTGGCTACACATGTAACCTGAGCTTTAGTGCAGAATTGGGGTCAGTCTCAGCTATGTATCCTCACAACTTGGCCACAAATAATACCATGGTCACAGGGGAAAGGGGCACCGCTACGCCTGTAGCAGTTTCACTCCTGGAGAGTTCTAGAGAGTTCCTACATGACACTCAATTTCCTCACCAATTACAATACCCTGATCAGTGGTGGGATGTCAATTTTTTTACTACCCCACCGTGATGTCATCAGTGTGGGTGGAGCCAAAATCATGACATCATGACATCATGGGCGGAGCCAAAGAAAAAAATAATAAATAATAATAAAATAAAATAAAAATAAGCACACACACACACACACACACACACACACACACACAACACAAGGACAGCAAGGAGGACAGAAAGGAGGACAGTAAGGAGGCCGTGCATACGTGCCAAGCACTGTAGACATGCATGTACACCCAGTGAAAAGGTAAGCTCCGAAGATGGCTCCCCCCAAAAGCTGCTACCGGTTCTCTGGGACACTTAGGAAAGATGCTACCGGTTCTGGCGAACTGGTAAGAACCTGTTACATCCCATCACTGACCCTGATATAAGGGGATTTGCATTTCAAAAAAAGATGTCATTGAAAGTGCATTTGAAATTCCAGAAGGAAAAATACTGAATTGAGAAATGGGTTTTATAGCATTATTTAAATGTCATATGTAAATATTATAGTCTAATTCATAACATCATGGCTACTGGGCATATATAAAATTGGTTCGTCTATGTGAAATGAAGTATTTTCTATTCTTTTTGGACTAGGGTGGAAATAAAGAGCTTCAGTTGTGACAAAATAATTCAGCCTCTCAATTACTCTAAGCCTGGGGGAATGATTTACAAGCAAATAAAGCCAGCATGTTGGTGCTTAAACAATAATAAGCTCCAGTCTTATACATGATTTACCTGGATTTAAGTTTCATGAGGGGAGTGGGGAGATAAGTTTTTGTTTACATGTAAAGAAGCTTAGCGTTGTGATCTGGCAGCTCTGTCCTCCCCCCTGCAATTCATTTGGATTTTTAATTTATCAATCGTCTCAGCCCCAAAATAAAACATTTTGAAAACCATGTAATCGGGTGTTAACTGCAGCATTTAAAATACGTACATTAGAAATGAAATGCCACTGAAATAATTGCTTCCTCAACCCCAGCCCTTTAAACAGCCTGATAAAAATTGCAAAGGTAACGGCACCAATCTAGAAACAGAGCATTCTCCCAAATATACAGAATAATTCAGGGAGGTTTGGTACAGTTTTAACTTACATTACCAGCTTAGTAAATAATGTTTTCCAATTATTTCAGAGCACGGTTCTTCTAAAAATCATTTCTTATTATCAGCATGTGGTTTGATTTATATTGACCGTAGGGATATAGTCAGCCATATTTTACATGCTTCTTCACTAAAACCAACAAAAAGCTCCCAAAGCTGCTCACATCTAGGAAAACAAGGAAACAAAACATTCTAAAACTGAGGTGATGAGGAGGTCTCCTCAGATAGGAGTATGGGGTATCAAGAAAAATCAACAAAGAATTAGTGATATTACACTTATTGTTGTTGCATTGTATGGGGCTGTGGTGGCTTAGTGGTTAAGATGCTAAACTTGACGGCCTGAGTGTTGCATGATGGAGTGAGCTCCTGTCATCTGTTCCAGCTCCTGCCAACCTTGCAGTTCGAAAGCAAGAAATTATAAATAGATAAATACGAACTGATTCATTGTAACAACACTCCATGCACTCCAACATTGAGTCATACCTGCCACATAACCATGGAAACGTTTGCAGATGGAGATAGCCCTGGCTATTTGGCTGTAAACAGAGATGAGCACTGCCTCTTAGAGTCAGACACAACTAGTAACAATAAAGATAAAGGGAGGTTCTTGCCTTTATTGATACTGGTGGAGAAAGTATCTGAGGTTTCTTTCCTGAGCCATCAAAAAAGCTTGGCTGGCCTGGGCTTTTATGGATCTTGATGTCAGGGGTAAGAAGTCATTCCTGAGCAGCAAAGTGTCTTGCACTGGCCCTGCTAAGGCTCCTGAATTTTGACATATTTGCTACAATTTCATTTACACTAATATTCCCTGAGTTTGTAGGCCTTCCTACATGATATCATAATGTGGTGGTTTATCTTGCTCTGCAAAGGACACACCAAGTCTGCTTGATGCAATAGATAAAAACCAGCCGGTAGGAAGAGGACAGACCTGGAAATTATCCATCAACAATTAAAACCTGGGCTGCAGATACAGTGGGCAGGAAGTTTATCTGGTCACCATTCCCCAAACCATGGCGGGAGGTACTTGGGTTTATCAGGTTAGCAGTATCCCATTTCCTGAGATTTTAGGATTACATTCTGGACCAGGGTGAAAGGTCACAACCTAGACATCATATGAGTGGGGTCCAAATGATGTCAGATGAGTTGGGTAGGTGAAAGGTTGAGAGGGGAAAGGCTCTTATCCTAGGCTTGGTAGTGCTAGAATTTTCATGAATCACAGTGCTAGCCTTACTCTACATTGAACAACATGTCAAAACTTCCTATGCTGGAGCATCAGAAAAGCCAGGAGTGAGGCATAAAGACTGGGAACAGAATGGATGGAGACAGCCAATTAAACCCATTATTATTATTATTATTATTATTATTATTATTATTATTATTATTATTATTATTATTATTATTATTATTATTATTATTATTATTATTATTATTATTATTATTATTATTATTATTATTATTATTATTATTATTATTATGTTCACATTTATATGCCACCCACTCACCTATGCGACTCAGGGCAGCTAACAAAAATGCAAATCATAACAACAAATAAATCACATAACAGTAAATAAATCACATAATGCATGCATAAACATCTTCACATGGAGAAAACTTCACCCTGGCACCAGCTGAGACTGGATGGAACTAGGTAACAGGCTCTAAGTCATCACATAAAAATTAAATTTTATCCTCCTCCAGCAGTGCTTCCTATGAGCTTTCCCTTTCCATCTGATGACTCCAAAAAGTATAGTTATTTCCTGAGACTTCAGCTGGTGCCCAGAAACTTTCCAACCCTAGATGGTCTGCTCAGGCATTTCTAAAGCTGTATCAACATGCATGGCTTCACACCTACACAGTTTTAAGCAAATCTACATTCTGTTTCACTTCTTCTGGACCAGTGGTTCCCAATGTGGGGCCCATGCCCCACAGGAAAACAATTCCCAGAAGCCTAAGTCAGTATATTGGCTGATCAGTGCTTTCAAGAATTGACTTAGGCTTCTGGGAACTGAAGTCCAAAAACTAAAGATTGGGAAACGCTGATCTGGACAGTCAATTCCTCTTTTTGGGCCATGTATGAAGGGACCGTAAAAAAGGTTTTTACAGTTCCTGCCCTTTGGAACCTTTGTTGGAAAAGCCTGTTGGAAGCCCTGCAATTTATGTCAGAAAAGCCCCCACATGGCCTGTGCTCACATACGAATACCATGCTGTATGCTACTGAGCACCAGGATTAAGTAGATTAGGGATAGAATCTGAAAACTCTTTCCATCTGTGTCTCATCAAGAAAATCTGGCGTTTCTTCAGCTAGTTTCAGTTGTTTGGAAGGTGATCCATCACAAATCAAAGAGCTGATTTTGTAGCTGCTTCAGTAATTGTGATTATTTTGGCATTAGAGAGTCATTACTCTCTTGCAAAAGCTGCTTGTGGCTTCAAGCAGTAACACAAACACACATTATTTGTGATTCACCACCTCTTTAGGATACCTTTTTTAATTCATGAGATTGAATGCTACTGTTTTCTTTGGGACTTTTCCATAATATTATATTGGGAACACTTAAATCTGCAGCAGCAAGAAAAGTAAAGGATCATGGCACTATTGATAACAAGGAAGCCCAAACAATACAGATACTGTATGTTATTTTTCTGTAATCTGTACCTAATTTGAAAAACAGTTCAGTTGAATTTAGGCATGACCCATCTAGCTGTTTCAGAAATATGCTCTGGCTGATGCACATTGTTCTGTGTTTGAAATAGGCAGAGGTCTTAAAAAAGAATATTAGCCCTATTTCTAAAAATAAAATATATGGGGATTTACTACGGTGTAGGACATGAGTGCCCAACTTTTCAGGCCATGGGCTGGTCACGTGGTTCAGCGGGCCAGTCACGTGGTTCCTCCCACCGGAAGTGGAAGTAAAACATGTCTTGCAATCTGTTTTGCAACAGGATGGGATAGATTTTAGGCTGCCATTTTCTCTGCTTAAACCAGGGGTGCCAAAAATATGGCCCAGGGGACGATCTGGCCACTGACACTAATTCATCCAGCCCATGCCACCATTGTTGCCCCTGGAAGCAGAAGTAAAATATGGTCATACAGATGTGTTTTACTTCCACTTCCAAGAGCAATGAGGATGGCTTGGGCCGGATGAATTGGTGTCAGGGCCATATCTGTCCCACAGGCCATAGTTTGGGCACCCCTAGTGTAGGATCTCCTAAACCAAAACAAGACAATACCATGTGGATGGCTACCTGGAAGCACTGGATTAAAAAGCTAAATTATGAAAGCATTGACTTGTTTACAATGGCAGTTAATATATGTAAAAGTGTACAAAAAATAGTTGATTTTCCTGATCTGCTCCACAATATTTTGCTTCACCTTTCAAACTTCAATTACATTCTGAAAATGGATCTCCAGAATCAATACTGTACAATTTGTTTTATAACTTCATTTATTCATTATTCATTCATTCCTTTGTTTAATTATTTATAATGCAAAGGTGGTAGTGTATATGAGGAGAAAGGACATTAGAAGCTGAGATTTTGTTTTTGAGTTTGCACATGATGTAAGACCGTGGAAGTCTTTTTTGTATATAGAGGCAGCACAGCAACAAAACACTACACAGAACATATGACCTCAAGAACACAAAAAATGGGCTGGGAGGAACAGATACATTTCAGATGGCAATTATTGCAGTCAAGACTATGAGTTGACAATGATATCTTCCATGATCTGAGGAAGGCTAGAGAATTGCACAGGCTGATACCAAATTGCTGGTGCCAGAAAATGGAAATTCTCAATCATGGAAGTGAACTACATGTTCCAGGAATTGAGAGACTAAAGTAAGAGTTATGAGAGGGTAAGAGTATCCTCAACAAAGGGTTTATTTTTTTGAGAATGAAAGAGGTGGTCTGAGTGGGCCGGTCATGTGGTTCCGTGTGAGTTCTTGTGTGTATTCTCGCATTTTTGGTGAATTCTTGTGCATTTCCAGGGTGTTTTCGGCATGTTTTCAGTGAGTTCTCATGCAAAAACATGCATTTTTGCTGAGTTCTCATGCGAAAATTCACATTTTCACTGCATTTTCTGCAAGTTTTTGGTGCTTCTGCCACTTGCGGCAATGGCAGGGGGAATGAGGGCAGAAGGTCACATGAAATGGCATCCGGCCCGTGGGCCATAGGTTGCAAATGCCTGTTCTATTATGCAGCTGAAAACCAGAAATGGACAGGTTAGATGTAAAACCAATGACAGGTGAGAGGGGGAGATTGCTGGAACATCAGATGGGAAAACACCAGGAAACAACCATTAAAAGGGACCTTGAGTGATTAGAACAGAAACTGCTACAGCATCAAGTTTGTGGAGGAAGACAAGTATCTAGAGACAAAAGGCCCAGCAGGAGAAGAGCTAAGGCTGATTTTTCAAAAGCTGGGGTCTATGAAGATAGGAACTGTTGTTGCTTGATGCCTTCATCTGTCATCTTCCCAAATTCCATGTATGCTTTTATGAAATTTACATTTTATACATTGCCATGTTTCCTTAGAAAATATTAGCCTATTTTGATGATCAGACACACAGAATCAAGTAAGAAAATCACAGAAAAGTCTTCACAGATATGCTATAAAATCTCTCTACATAACACTCTTGGGTGTTTTACTTCATCTAAAGGTCACTGTTTGGCAGTTTCATTAAAAGGTTTCTCTAATTGCAAAATAAAACATTACATTTTTGCCAACTCATAAGTAGGACTCATTTGACCATAATGCATTGCTAAACCAAATCCCTCTAAATAGGATATTTATTTTCAGTCATATTTACTTTTTGTCTGTTTTGCTCTGTTCTCCTGCTCATTTGCTGTAGTGTAAACTGAAACAGAATGTTTCACTTTTCCACACAGAATAAACCTGAGGATTGTTAATTAGCTTTTAAAAATATTTGTGCAAATAGCACATTCATCCTCTGACCTGCTGTAATACAAAAAGAGAGCATTAATGGGGGGGGGGACCCAACAAGGACAGACAATTCTGCTGTTGACTCAAAAGCTTCAGTTAAATAAACATAGCTGGAAAATAAACATCTGGCACAAACTGATTTGACACTATTCATAGACCAATCTTCTATTATTTTGGACATGGCATCACAGCTGTACTGGCTTGTCCAGATGGCAGCTTCTTTCACAGCTGCTCTAATGTTTTCGGGCAAAGCTACAGCTAGATAGCTAATAAGAGCTTGAGTCCTTGAAGGAACACACTTGTGCTGTCTAGCTTTAGAGGGCAAAACTAGAAGCGATAGGTTGAAATGGCAGAATTTGGCTCAATATTGGAAATGTGCAAGGGAGAAGAGCTGCTCACGTTGGCAGGTTGTTATCAGTGAAGGTAATTAAGCAGAAGCCAGGTAGCCATCTGTCAAGGGAGTTGTATTTGCATCCTACACAGATGCTAGATTAGCATGGGGTTGGATTTGATTATCATCAGGGTCCTTTCCAATGCTATAATCTTCTGGCGCTATGATTGTATACAATCAATAGTCTACCATCACTTTTAAATTCAATTTTATTTATAGGAAAGCTTCAGTGCACGTCCCTGTCAGTGGTGGGATGTCAAAAATTTTACTACCCCACCATGATGTCATCACAGTGTGGGCGGAGCTAACATCACAATGTCATGTCATGGGCGGGGCCAAATAAAAAATACAAAATAATAAAAATAGGGAGCTTCAGGCTATAGGGAGCTTCAGGCTAGCAGCTTCTCTTCCTCCTCCCCGTTTGGGAGGACAGCAAGGAGGCCATGCATATGCGCCAAGTACTAGGCGTGCATGCACACCAAGTGGGGGAACCAGTGAAAAGGTAAGCCCCAAAGGTGGTTCCCCCCAAGAGCTGCTACAGGTTCTCTGGGACACTGGGAAAAGTTACTACCGGTTCTGGAGAACTGGTGAGAACCTGTTACATCCCATCACTGGTCCCTGTGTTCAGAGAACTGTGGGTGTGGAAAAACCAGCTCTCTCTGCATCAACCTTGATCTTTCAAGGAAGGCCTACTCCATATCCCATTTCCTTTGGATGGGTAGCTGATATGAAGAGATGTAAATGTATCAGCGTATCTCCTAAAATTTCAGGACCAAAATATGAGACTAGAAAATGACTTCTCGTAGTGTAGTAATCCCTGTGGACTAAGTAGAACTGCTGTTTCCACAAGGGATGATAACATCCTTACCACTTTGGTTTAGGTGGTAGCATTTCAATAAGTTTTTGCAGGAGGGACACTGGAAGGCTGAATTGGCACACCAATCTTATGAATTTGCATTTTATTTTAGAGTTTTAGAAAGTGTACATGTGGAGCTGATTCCTCTTTGTTATGGATGTCCTACTTAAGTTAATATATATTAGACTTTGATCTCATTTAATTTCAAAGATGCATTTGAATTCTTTCTTCTTTAATTCTTCAAGCAACTCCCACTACGGTGCTGGTGAAAAGAGCTCAGGATGTGCAAATCTAGTTTTGTTAGGTCGCCCTTGCTCAAAAGCCAGTTGTATCTGACTCTAGGATTCAGTGCTCCTCTCTGTTTATAGCCACAGAGCCAGCGTTGTCTGTGTCTGCAGACATTTCTGCGGACATTAGGCAGGCATGACTAGACACGAGTGCATAGAACACTGTTTACCATACCAACGAAGTGGTACCTATTTATCCACTTGCAATTTCTTGCTTTCAAACTGCTAGGTTAGGTAAAGAATATGTGAAGATTTTATTTGCAATGATAGATAGATAGATAGATAGATAGATAGATAGATAGATAGATAGATAGATAGATAGATAGATAGATAGATAGACAGACAGACAGACAGACAGACAGACAGACAGACAGACAGACAGATAGATAGAATCAGAAAGTTTTACAATTTCACAGAGTACACCTTATGTTTCCAACAGTATCTAAGTGTGTGCGTGTGGATGTGGGTGTCCTGTGATGTCACAGAAGTGAATGCAGACACAGTTGTAGGGTGGCCAACTATCCCGCATTCTGCGCAGCAATCTCATTTAGGGAGGGGGAATTTCGACTTACCCTTGTTTCGAAAATGGTACCGGACCTCCCCCGTTGCGTCACGGAAGCACCGGTTCCCACTCCGACCGGCAGGCAGTTAAAGAGAAACGGAGCCGAAAAGGCTCCAATGAACTGCGCCTGCGCAGAGACCCAGTTTGGCGCCAGATTGGGATTCTGCGCAGGCACAGTTCATTGGAGCCTTTTCGGCTCCATTTCTCTTTAACTGCCTGCCGGTCGGAGTGGAAACCAGTGCTTCCGTGACGCAACGGGGGAGGTCCGATACCATTTTTGAAACAAGGGTAAGTCGAAATTCCCCCTTCCTAAATGAGATTGCTGCGCAGAATGCGGGACGGTTGGCCGCCGTGGTTGAGAGGGAGGAGGGAAGAACCCAAATTTTGTCTGGATTAGAAAAACAGATCAGAAAAAAGCTGAGTAGAAATCAGTTAATCATGAATGCAGCAACTTCAGGGCAAGCTTAGTTAGCTGGTTAGTGCTTGGTGATCAAACAGGCAAGCAAATGTTTTCAACAACCCTTGGAACAGTGTTGAACCGTGCTGGCAGAATGGTTAAACTGTTTTACTGCTGCCAGAACATTGTGAGTTTGATCCTGACCAGGAGTCAAGGTTGACTCAGCTTTCTATCCTTCTGAGGTCAGTAAAATGAGTACCAAGCATGTTTGGAGGCAAAATGCTAATTAACTTGTGAACGGACCAGATAATAAGCACTATGGAGTGGTATTTAAGTGTAATTGCTATTTGCTAACAACTGTCACCATTCACAGGAGGGCTAACATCCTGTCTGGCCTTGTTTGAAGCCAGCCAACACATAGGTGTGCCACCAGCTTTTGGGGAGTTGTTGGTTTTTTTTAACCAGGCTTTGCACTGATAGAGCTTATGCAAGAAAAGATCTCAGCAGTCATCATGCTAGCCTTCTATATTCTGTCTTGTTCCATGGTGGGTGTAAGTCTTCCCAGCCTCACTCCCTTTGTTCATGGCATTTTGATGGTCCAATATGGTTCAAACGCTTTGTGTCTTCTTTGTGACAGTCCTACGTTAAGTGTTTCCCACAGTAAATGCCAGTGTAACATTGGTGTTTCCCAAATCAAATCAAAATCATTATGCATAGCTAGCCTTAGTTGTGTGTGTGTAGGGAGTTTAAAAAATAATCATTTGAAGACTTCATGAGGAGATCCTTGTTTCTGTAAGTCTGAAGTATCATAAGCCATGGATAGTTTTATCACATGACAAGCTGTTACTTTATACCCAGTCTAATCTTCATGCCACAAGTAGGTGTGTGATTTTTTTAGTTAGAAAATCAATAGTTGTTGCATCTGGATCAACCATATGATAGTGTTGTCACAAAAAGGAGTTGGATTCAATCACAAGGCTGTATTTGGATTTCCTGCTGCCTTTTCCCATAGTTGAACAGCAGGCATATTGTCACCAACACCGCAATGCTGAAATGCCAATCTCTGCTGCTTTCAAAAGGCCACTAATGCATGGGACATTAGGAGAAAAGGCCACACCATTCAACCACTAACTGGCCATTGTTACTCTGTTTTATAGACACACTTTTAAAATAAGAGTAAGGCCCTGAAATCATTTAAGACTTCTCAATGTTTTGAGTAAGATTAGTTTTATTTTGTGTGGTTCCCTTTGCCCACATTTGCCTCATAGAAGATTATGTTAATAGATTTGATTTTTGTTTTTGTTGTTTACAAAATAAATGTTGGTGACCTCTTGTGGCTAAACATCTCCTCTAGCTTTTCTATTTGCTTGTGTAATTGCTTCTCCCGTTTAAATATCACTACCAGGAATGAGAATTTTATGAGGAAGACTGATAAGAGAGTTCATGTGACAATCATAGATATCTTCATGTATCTTACTACACAAAGTAAAGTACAGTAATACCTCGGATAACACTAAGACTTGGTTCCACAAGTCTTGGTGTTATCCGATTTTTAATATTATCTGATGCATGTTAAAATCCTATGGGATGGATCGGATAACGTTAAAGCTCCATAGAGATACATTGTAACCTCACAGGCTTTAGCGGTTGTTATCTGATCCATCCCATAGGACCTTAACGTTATTTGATCCAATTCTCCTCCCCAGATTACTTAACGTTATGCGATTTTAGCGTTATCTGAGGTATTACTGTAGTTAAAAGCCTTGTTGTAATTAACAGTTTCAGAATGACAAATAAGAGTGTGAGTTTTATTTTAATAATCTGGATTTCCAGTGAACCATACTTTCAGTGCATGGGCTGCAGCTAGAGCAATGCTGACTTAAAGTAGCCACCAGCACAACGAATGACTTCATCCCTCCCACCTTCCTGCTTTGCACCCACAAATCTTTCCTGGTGACTCATTTGCTGTTTCCTGGCATCCGTCAGCATTTGCCTCTCTCTTCTTTCTGATATAAGCAATGCAGAACATAACATCAGAAACAGGATTCTAATTCATAAAAGATGCACTTGAAGTCAGTAGGTAGATTATCAAAAGATACCACAGTATTTTGTTTACGTTCCTTTGAGCCAATGACCCACATAAACTTTTGTTTGCAAAGTTATTTTTTAAAGCAAGTGAATCATGTATTAATCATAAAGATGTAAATGAGATGGAGAAACTGGCTTTCCCCTTCCTTTCAAGATGGCAAGAAATTTTCTGTTGGTATTGAGGAGCGTTTTTATACTTATAAGAATGATTTTGACCCTCAACTACGATAGTTCTTTCCTTTTTCTGTGTATTTTTAAATACAGATGAGCTTTCTGCATGCTCTTAATCAATTGACTGTCCTCTAGTTCTGGGCATAGACATGTTACACAAATTGCAAACACTGTACCTCAAATGAGAAGTCTCATGTGGGTCAGCAGTTTCTTGTCTTAATAGACCAGCAGAACTGTATTATTGACAGTTAACCCTCACTTTCCATGAGTTTATTTAATCCTTTTCCAAAGCCATCTTGACATCAGACTGGTCCACTTCAGACCTCAAGGTAGTGTATTAGTATTTACTTTTTGTACTGGTGGAATATTTAAAAATATGATATCCACTTGCCTTTTGAAGCATTATTATTTAGCATGAACTGCTGCATCACATGATTATGTTAATCTCACTGCTGGGCTCAACATTTCTTCCCATCTTGTCAAAGAAGACTAAGGTCTACTAAATTAATACTTTCAAGTTGTGTGGGCCATACATACTTCTACGGGATCAAAAAATAGGATTTGTACTTGGAACAAAGAAATGGGGAGAGAGGGCATGATTGGAACTACTGTATCTTTATAATAAATATTGTGATAACTATAGTCTTATGTTTATTTATATTTCTATTTTTATACATTACTTTAAAAAAGAAATCAGAGATAACAGGGTGAACATGAGAGTCTTCTGAATGATCCCGTTTGCAAATATACTATTGCACAATATATTCAAAATCCAACTTTTAAGCCAATCTCCATTTTGGCACATAATGACATCATGCAAAAATTCAACCATTAAGTAAAAATTGACCATCATTCTGTACTACGTGAAATTTCCCACTGTAGCATTCTTATGTGAGAAGAAGAAAAGGTTCTGCTATGGCACCTGGAAGAAACAAAGGGTATTAGAAATAAGTTGGAGATACAGTAATACCTCGGATAACATTTGCATCAGATAATGCTAAAACCACATAATGTTAAGCAACCTGGAAAAAATTGAATTGCATAATGTTAAATCCAATGGGATGCATCGGATAACATTCGCTAAAGCCTGTGCCAGTTACAATTTATCTCTATGGAATTTTAACGCTATCTGATGCATCCCATAGGATTTTAACATTATTTGATGCATGCATCGGATAACATTAAAAATCGGATAACACTAAGACTTGTGGAACCAAGTTTTAGCGTTATCCGAGGTTATAATGCATTCTATTCTATCCTTAATTATGCTGTTATGGCCAGAATCATCTTGTGAAATATTGTGTGATAAGAGGAATTCTTCTTCAGGTGCCATATCTGTTCTGGATATTAGCTATCATCATGGCGATAGTCTTTCTGTTCTTAATTCCTCGGAACAGTTCTTCTGAGGACATGCCACACTAGTCTCTCAGGTTCTTCAGCCATAAAATTCATCTGTGGCCAGAGCCTCTCTTCCCAGGAATCTTTCCCTTCAGAGTGAATTTGAGTTCTATACTTTATGTTGTTCCTTATAATATGGCCAAGGTATTGGAGATTTCTTTGCTTAATGTTTTTAAAGAATTTTTGCTCTTTATCCAGTCGGCACAATACTTCTATGCTAGTCACATGGTCAACCCATAGTATCTTTAGCAGCTGTCTGTAGATCCACATTTCAACAACTTGATTCTCTTTTCAGATGCTTTAGTCAATGTCCAAACTTTGACTCCATATAGCAGGGATGCTCAAACTTTTTGGGCCGTGGGCCAGTTACATGGTTGAGCGGACCTTTCATGTGGTTCCTCCCACCAGAAGCAGAAGTAAAATGCACTGACACATGTGCAAAACACTACCATAAATGCACCCATGGCTGTCATAAACATGTTTACAACAGCCGTGGGTCACATTCTTCAGTGTGAGAATGGAACAATAGTTTGCTTGACAGCATAAAGGGTATGTCTGCTTCTCTGCATTTACTCACCCCTCCTCTTCACCTTTTCATTTAGTCCAAAATAGTCTTCCACTTCCAGGAGTGGTGTGGGCAGCACAGGATGGACAATTTGGTGCCATGGGCCAGATCCATCCCATGGGAAATTGTTTGGGTACCCCCGCCATATAGCAGTACTGGGAATATGTAACATCTCACTTTTCGAATCTTTGTAGTGAGAGTTAGCTCTCTACTCCATAACAAATGTTGCATGGAATTGGGCGGAGCCAAAGAAAAAATTAAATTAAAATGAAATGAAAAAAAAATAAGCATGCACGCACGCACACACACACACCTCATCCCACCCACCCACCCACAACACAAACTCGTAAATAAATTAAATAAATAAATAAATACAATAAAATTACATTAACATACACCCCACCCACCCACCCCAAACACAAATCAACCCACCCACCCCAAACACAAACCCATCACTTACCTATTAGTATAAGTGTCTGGGCAGCACCATGTTGATATGGATATGGATATGGTCATCGTACCGGTTCTCTAGGATAATATGCCTTAATGTAAATGTGAAACAGCTGTACCTCCTTAAGGGTTCTCCAATTGGAACAGCACTTGGAACAGCACAGATGTAGCTTATTGATGAAGTAACTCCAAGACGTTGTTTAAAACCCCCAGGCCTGCCAGCCGCCAGGCCTGCCGGCTGCCAGGCCTTTTTAGGAACTGTGGTAGTACGTCAATATAGGTAAAGGTATTAAATACACATTAAAATACACAGAGACACACCACATCCAAAGGTGAGTCACTTACCCTAGGGAGCAGGCTATAGGGAGCTTCAGGCTAGCAGCTTCTCTTCCTCCTTCCTGCTTGGGAGGACAGCAATACATGCCAAGCACTGTAGGCGTGCATGCACACCAAGTGCTTGGCATGCATGCTCAGTAAAAAGGTGGTTCCCCCCAAAAGCTGCTGCCGGTTCTCCGGGACACTGGGAAAAGTTACTACTGGTTCTGGCGAACTGGTGCGGACCTGTTGCATCCCATCACTGCCACCAGGCCTTCATAGCCCCTTCCCCCATCAGACTCTCTCTCTCTCTCTCTCTCTCTCTCTCTCACACACACACACACACGTGCTCCCCACCTTACCTCTCCCAGCTGCAGCCGCCTGGCCAGGATTTCAGCCTCTCCTCTCACCTTTCCTTTGTCAGAGAGAGAGGGGTGGGTGGGGAAGTAGTGCAGGCGGGACTGTGCTGGGTACGGGTTCCCCTCAATGGTGCATGTGCCAGGAGAAAGGTTTCTGCATGCCATAGGTTCACCACCACTGTCTTAGGGTATAAGACACAGAAGCTCATGATTATCGGATATTCTTTTTCTACACTGTTATAGGCTACATTATACTTTTAACAGAATTCTTAATGACTATTGCAAAATCCTAACAGAAAGCAATCAAGCTCTCTGCAAATGAGGAAAATCTCCAGCAGGTATTTTGTTCTTTTCATGATTAATAGAATGTCAACAAGATCCTTTCTTTTCATGTCTACTTCAAATTCAATTATAGTTGCATAGGAGTGCAGTTATGTTACTGTGTAGCAGAGCAAAATGACATTCTACAAGACATTTCTACAAGCAATATTGTCTGAGTAATTTTAGTGGTTTTGCAAACTAATAGCTGTGGCTTCCTTTATTGAGTCTCATGATAGGTTTTGTTCTTTTCCTACTGCCACCCTTTCCCTAAAAAATATTGTCTCTTCTTGTCATTTCTGTCTTTTCATTATATATGGATGCTAAAATAGCCCCAAAGTACTCATGGCAAATCAAGGGAGAAAAACATCTACACTAGTACCTCGGATAACAATGAGACTTGGTTCCACAAGTCTTGTCATTATCCAGTTTTTCCTGATGTTTTGGCTTGTTGCAGCCTCCAGGAGGGTGGGGGAACTTAAAAATAGCACGCATTGGGTCTCCCGACCTCCCTGAGCCAATGCGTGCTATTTTTGAACTTCCCCCACCCTCCTGAAGGCTGCAACAAGCCAAAACATCAGTATTTGAATCCTGATGATTTGGCTTGTTACAGCCACCAGGGAGGTGGGGGAAGTCCAGAAACAGCTTGGATCGGGTCTTCCGACCTCCCTGGAGCTGGCGGGGGGGGGGGTCAGGGAGCCCAACATGGGTAAAAAAAATGACTTGTTTTTTACCCATTTCGGGCTCTCTGACCCCCCTGCAGGCTCCAGGGAGGTCGGAAGTCCTGCTCCACAGCTGCAGGGTGGCTGGGGAAGCTGACGGGGGAGCCCCCCCATCAGCTTTCCAGCCACCCCACACCTTCCTCCGCAGCTGCAGGGTGGCTGGGAAGCTGAACGGAGAACCCCATTCAGCTTTCCAGCCACCCTGCTGCTAAGAATGACTGAATCAGATAATGCTGACAGATCGTTATCCGATTTTAGCGTTATCCGATGCAGTCGTTATCTGAGGTATTACTGTACTTCTGTTTCATTGACTACTCCAAAGCCACAGATTTTGTGGATCACAATAAACTGTGGCAAGTCCTTAAAGAGATAGGAGTACCAGATGAGCTCATTTGTCTTCTGAGAAATCTATGTGTGGGTCAAGAAGTGACAGGATGGGAGACGGAACAACTGATTGGTTTAGACTAGGAAAAGGATGGATGGACTAATGGGATTCCTCTTTACTCATCACCCTTTTCCCTCAGGGTGAGTCCTAAAGCCCTGAGATGGGTTGTCCTTGGACAGCCCCAGTCCTGGCAAGCAACATGGGTCCAAATGACAGATGCTACCCCCAAGCCTCCCCCCCCATCCAGGCCCCGAACTTCAGGATCCTGATACCCTGGATGTTAAGCACCCTGGGGTCCACTCCCAAGGTATTCTGAGAGTTCACCAATCTACGAAAAGGCTGGGCAGGAGAGGGAGCTGGCCTTTAACTGGCTGGTCACCCCCCCCAGCCGATCCCTAGCATGCCCTGCCAGGTTTGCCACTGCCGTCACATCCAGGGAAGGGGCAGCAAAGCCTCACCCCTTGGCATGGCACCATTGGGGGAGGTCCCTTGTTCAAATATAGCTTTTCTTCCTTAGGTTGCTTAACTCACGGAAACTGGAAGGTCATTTTCTAGGCTGCATTCTTCAGTGTGGACATGACAACAATAGTTTGCCTGACAGCATAAAGGGTATGTCTGTTTCTCTGCATTTACTCACACCTCCACTTCACCTTTTCATTTAGTCCAAAACAATCTTTCAAAATGTTTTGGCTCAGAGGGAATAGAGTCACATACCAGCTATCCTTGCTTCTGTCCTCTCAAACAACCACAGTACAGCTCATGTGCTCATCTTTTGGGATCCTCTAATAATTTTCCATATACGGTATATATATAAAAAATTAAAATTTAAAAAGCCAGGGAACTCAATTCATATTCATTCATATTTCATCCTGTATATAATTATAGTAACTATTGGTAATCACAAGGCATAATATTCATTCCTTTTCAGCATAAGAGTGAGGAAACCAAACAGTGATAAGGACTGCCTAATGAAAACATGTCAATTAAACTTTGCTGTTAGTTTCTTCTATAAAAAATGTGAATGAACTGCCTTCCCATTCAGTTGTTTTGCTGTTGTTTTTTCTGAGTGAGATTTCTGAATCTCCCTCTGATGTGTTTTTATGAGTCACTGTAAGTGTATTTCACTAATCTCCATTCATAAACCCATGCACAATTAGAAATTAAAATACTATAATAACAAAAACTTGCAAGATATAAATTAAAGGCACCCACCACAGTTGTTAAAATGAGTCTAAATATATATTTGACCTTATTTTTAATAGCCATTTTGGGTTAAATTTGTTGTAACAAATAATGTTGTTACAAATAATGAAAAAATCAGTAAGTAAATATGGAACTAACATTCTAGATATTACTGAAAGATATCATACTGAATCATAAGCTCCTGCAGAGCTTAAGCAAGTTATTTTCTTCATTGAAAGTTGCAGTCCAACAAAGATTATAAGTGCTGAGTTTAAGACAGTACCATATTAACCATGTATGGCATCACACTGACTGGAGTAGAGCTTGGAAGTAAGTTCTTGAAAAGAACTAGTTACTCACTACTTTGGAACAGTAAGAAGTTTGTCATCATTACCCTGGTAAACAAGAAAGCTACATAGTTTTCAGCAAATCACCATGCAGATATTGAAATGCACCATACACACATTATTATGTGTGTGCGCTAAGTCTCCACATGGTTAATTATAGACTGAGAATGCCAAATTTAAGAACAGTACTAAATATGCCCCCCCCCACCCTAAAAAGCTTCTGTATATTCTGGATTTCTTCATTCTCTAAGATAAATATTAATAAAGTTTCGGAAGGGCCTAAAAACCTGGCTGGCAGGGCAGGTGTGGGGCTCCAGGAATATGGGGTCCCATGTTGGGTGGCTGATCTGATGGGACAGCCACCCCTCCCTCACTCTTTTAAACTTTTTAAATCTTTTTAAACTTTTTAACCTTTTTAAATCTTTTAGATCTTTGTAAATTCATGGTTTAATTCTTTTTTAATTGATTTTTTAAAGTAATTTCGAACCTCAAGGTTTTAATTTATGAATTTTCTGTAAGCCGCCTAGAGTCAGATTCGCCTGATTGGGGCGGGATAATAAATCTAAATAAATAAATAAATAAGTTCTCTTGCAGGAGCCTTCTCCCTTTAAAACTTTGTGGCTTTCCATCATCTCCAACAGTACAGTAGTTTATGTTGGGAATTATAGAGCACCAACTCTGATAATCATGAGGGTGAAGAAAACTTAGAAGACTGGTAAAAGATGCATTAAGAATGTACCGGTCACAATCCTACTACAGCTGTGTAGGTTAAATTTGAAATTGTATAATTGTTGTGTTGATCTTTATTACTGTCTGCCATGTGCTTGGACATGCATGGGAGGTATAAAATTGTGAGAACCACTTGCACAATTCGAGTTGTACGTATATCTCAGAACAGAAAGCATGGTTGAGGAAATGGAAGATGTAACTTGTTCCTAACCTGACCTGCCCAAGTTTGTTTACTCACTGCCTGGCCTAAAACAAAGTTGTGAACATTTGGTGCCCATCCACTCTGGAACATTCACTGGCACTTACAGTAAGGGGTGAAACCATTCTGCAAATAAAGGCAAGCAGTAGACATTGAATAAAAGAAGAAGAAAGGGAGGGGGAAATGGTGGAGAGAAAAAAGAAAGTCTCTAGCTCTACTTTGACCTATCCATTCAAAACCTGCGCAAGAGTCATTTGTCCATCCCCTATCCACACATACAACCAGTCCAAAGCGTAACCAAGACTCAAAATAGCTACCTAAAGGGGGGGGGCAGAATTCCAGGATGCAGCTAATCTAATAGGCAATGCACCACCTTCTCCTTGCAAAATCTCTGTTTGTGAGGTAGATGAGAAATAAATACAGACCACTGGAGATACCTAGTGTGGGGTACAGGTAGAATAACAGACTAGGAGACCTGAGTTTGAAGCTTCACTTGTCCACAGAAACCCACTGGTGGGAGATGGGGCTAGAAATACCACTCTGTAAACAGCTCATTTACTTTGGGAGCCATGTTGGTTGCATCTTGATATGACACAAGAGAGAGAGAGAGAGAGAGAGTTGTTAACCAGAGTTCTCCCTAGAGCTAAGCAGCTGGAGTTTCCAGGAGAGGCTTTGGTTTTTACTGGGGCTTCAGTTGTCAATCTTCTTCTGCTTTGCTATACTTTTCTTTTGTTCCAGGAACTAGTTCTGCATGTTTTTTCTTGAAATGTCAGCCTTTTAATCCCCAAAATAGCACTGTGGTGGCTTAGTGGATAAGACGCCGAGCTTGGAGACTGGAAGGCTGGGGTTCGATAACAGAGTGCTGCACAAGGGATCTTGGGGACATGAAAGGAGCCTCATTTGGGTGTCCCCTGAGTGGAGTTTCTCCAGTAAAAATCCTTTCAACCCAGAGTAATTTCAGACATGAAATTTATTTATTTAACTCTAAAAATGCCAGAGCAAACTTCAGTGATATGTAGCAGTATCATACCCAGTTAGGTCATGATTGATGACTCTCCCCTTTGTACTACAATGAGGTACAAATTGCTTTGCCTCATTTGGATTTTTTAAGAAACAAAAACAAAAAACAAAGGTGATGGACATCCCAGTTAATTTCAGGTTGTTCTTGGCTTGGGTTAGATATCTAATTGGCATTTTAGATACTTAGAAAGAAAGAAAAAGCACAGCGCTCGACCACTAGTATTAAAATCCAAAACTTGAAAAAGTTACTTTCAAGGATACTACAAACTGAAGAATCCAATGGCCAGTATGGCTCACTGACATATCTGTAGTTTGACTAAGCTATACTAAGAATTTGCTCTCATTGAATAAAATATACAGATGATAAACTGTTGTGCTTTTTAAAAAGAGAACATATGCCACCTGCTGCTGCTTTTATTTTAACACATATGGATACATTGTTGGGGCAGCAAATGGAACATTAAGACTCATCCATGCATGATGCATTGGTTTAAAAGCTCCCATTAATGTGTCAAATATGCAGGAAATGATTTCACACATATGGCTGACATACTGTATCTAGGAATCTGCTTATTTAGTTTCTTGGAAGCACTGAAGTCTGTGTGTGATTACTGTAGATTTATATACCCATGCAAGTGGAAATGCTGATTGGTCTATAGACATTAAGTAGAAGGTCGGAAAGATTTTAGCCATTTCATCAGCAATGTATTTACAGTAAGTCAGCAGTAGGCTAAGGCTGCAATTCTATTCCCAATGTAACTGCCACACCGAATTGGAATTATTTCCAAATAAACTTGCACGAGATTTTATTCTAGGTGTTACACTGTCAGGGTAGATCCGGGTTTGGTCAATACCTAAGGCTTTTGTTGCTGCTGCTGCTGCTGCTGCTGTTCAGTCGCACAGTCAATTCCGACCCTTTGCGACCCTATGGACCATTGCCCGCCAGGCACCCCTGTCCTTCACCATCTTCCTCAGCCCTCCCAGCTCTGTGCCCATTGCATCTATGATACCATCGAGTCATCTCATTTTTGGCCACTTCCTTCTTCTTTTGCTCTCCACCTTTCAAGGCTTTCTCAAGTGAAACCTCTCTTCTCATTTGGTGTCCAAAGTACTTTAGCTTCGTGTTTACTATTTGACCTTCTAAGGAGCAGTCAGGGTTGATTTCTTTTAAAATCAACTTATTTGTTCTCCTCACTGTCCAGGGTACTCTCAAAACTCTCCTCCAACACCACATTTCAAAGATGTCTATTCTTCTGCACTCAGCTTTCCTAATGGTTCAGCTCTCACAACCATACATTACCACCGGGAATACCATTGCTTTAACTATATGAATTTTGATTTGCAAGGTGATGTCTCTACTTTTAACTATGTTCCCCAGGTTTCTCATAGCTTGCCTCCCAAGCATCAGTCACCTTTTTATTTCATTGCTGCAATCACTATCTGCAGTGATCTTTGATCCTAAGAAAGTAAAATCTGTCACTGCTTCTACTTCTTCCCCATCTATTTTCCAGGGACTGATAGGGCCTGTTGCCATTATCTTGGTTTTTTTGATATTGAGTCTCAAGCCAGCTTTTTCACTTTCTTCTTTCAACCTAATCAGGAGCTTCTTTAGGTCTTCCTCACTTTCTGCCATTAGGGTAGTATCATCTGCATATCCCAAATTGTTTCTCCCAGCAATTTTGATTCCAACTTCAGTAGTTTAAATATCTGGGTGCCAGTGGTTGGGAGTTTGATTCCCCACTAAGCTTTTTGAGAGAATGATTGATTGATTGATTTGATTGATTTATTCGATTTATATGCCGCCCTACTTGGTGAAGCCAACTCAGGGCGGCTCACAACATACAATCGAATACAGTATAACAGTTCAATACAATATCATAATATCATAAAATACAGTACAACAAAATAAATATAAACACAGTGTAATCCACAATATGGTCCACAATACAATCCACAATATAAAGCAGAGATACAATCCCAAAATACATTCCAATATACAATATAAAAAAATATAACAATATAATCAGCAGTTCTTAAAGCCCCAGCCAGGGTGGGTCCCAGGAGCAGGTGGAAAGTGTCCTGGCCCAAATGCAGAGGCAGCCCCTCACCCTCCTGCAAAACTTCTTAGGTGGGGCAGCAAGGAAGTTCTGTGCCTCAGCAGTTCTTAAAGCCCCAGCCAGGGTGGGTCCCAGGAGCAGGTGGAAAGTGTCCTGGCCCAAATGCAGAGGCAGCCCCTTACCCTGCTGCAAAACCTCTTAGGTGGGGCAGCAAAGAAGTTCTGCGCCTCAGCAGTTCTTAAAGCCCCAGCCAGGGTGGGTCCCAGGAGCAGGTGGAAAGTGTCCTGGCCCAAATGCAGAGAAACTCAGTGATTGCTGTGAGTTTGATTACTTACTGTCTCTACTGCCAGAAGAGCCAGCCTATGTAGTCATGGGTAATCTCTCCAGTCCCAGGGCACTCCAGAAGAAGGGAATGGTCAACCATTTATGTGTATTCTTGCAAAAGGAGGAAAGGGTAGCCAGAATTCAAAAGTGACTTTCTAGCATGGAAATCATATTAATTATTATAAAGCACAAGTTTATTTTCTTATGAAAAGCTATGGCATACTCTAATTGGTTCTTCCTTTTCTTCTAAATCTAGAAGTTGTGCATTGCAGTGATACCTTTATTAGGTCAACTAAAAATATACAAAAAAGTTTGTGTAAGATTTTGACTAAAAGTGTACAGTATTTTGAGGCCACATTGGCCAGAATTCTCCAGGCAGCATGCTCAATGGCTATTGCAGTAATTCTGGGAGATGTAGTTCAAAAACACAAATCTGAATACCTCTACTTGTAAAGCAAAACATGTATTCATCAGATGGCATATTAATCAAGGGGGGATATTTCAGTTAAAGCAAAGTAAGCTGCATGCTGCATTCACATGTAAAGTTGAATACACTAAAATAAATCTCATTAGATGTTCGCTTTTACCCTGACTAGCCCCAAGTTCTTATGGGAGAATTAGAGGCACTTTCTGTTCTGTCAAGGCTGGAGAAGATTGTAGATGCTGGATCAGGTAAAACAAGCCAACAGAAGCCAGTTGGAGGACTTTATTTCAGATATTTAATTCATAGTCCAGATGGCATGAAATCCTTTCCCTCCAGTCCTACTGCTGAAAGAGCTAAATTTAGTGTCCACATTTGCAAAACAGGAGAAAGCCATGTTGGCCATAAAACAAATTCTAAAATCCACAATAAGGTGGTAACTTTATTAGACAATCTAGAAGTGCTGATTTAAGAGGTTGGAATTTAATTCCTCATTGTGTCTCCCTGTCAGAGCCTGGGCTTGATGTTCCATAGGGTTCCTTTCAGTTCTGTCGTTCCATGGTGGTGGTGGTGGTGGTGGTGGTGGTTCAAACCCCTATGTAAGCTTTTTAGAATAAGTAACATTTTATCCAGTATGATGTTATGAATACAATACAATTAGACTGAACTTTAATTGTTGAGGATCTGCCCTTACAGATTGTACTGCTTTAAGATAACACCCTTTCCCACTTTCCCAACAGAGATATATTCTATCATGGAAATTTCCACAGAGAATCTTGTTCCTTTTTAGTTGGTCTAATAAAGGTATTACTGAAACAAGAATTGGGGGGCACACAGAATGAGCCTCCTCGAAGACTGTGGTAATTTAGAACCACAATAGGACATACCCTGGTAATCACAACCTTGTGTTGCTGGCTAATCTTTTTTTCACTAGATCAGAAAAACGGAACTGCAGAATAAACTCACCAAAAGTTGGCTTCATTTTGACAGTTTCACATCTGGCCTAGACACAGAGGAAGAAGAAATTGGGGGGGGCACTTCATTTTGAAATGTATTTGTACACCATACAAATCCAAATAAGCTTTTAGATACGAAGGGTCTTCTTTATCTGAACTGTACCAAAATATCCCAAGATATTAGAATGTTTCTAAAGGAGCTTGTGATATTTAATTGTACATTACATCTGCTAGTGTGTATAATGTTGCCATGTATTCGGGTTTTATAGCTTCCAGTAATAGCAGATTATTGTGATAAATGATTCATATCAACTACAAGTGACACCTTTTAAAATTTCCATATCTGGCAACTATAAAGCGTTTCTTCAATGCTTCAGCAGACCCCCATGGCCAAAAGCTGCTTTATGATTAATTTCATCTCAATGTGGTAATTAGCATGCTTTGAAGTGATTCCTGGAAAACATGCTAATAGAGGCAGCAGATTAACCTAGAAATATTTTTAGTCCAGAGTGCAATGTATGTACACCCAAGAATAAATGAGTTTCCCCTTGAAATTTCTAGGCTTTTTATTGCTTTTGATCAAAGAAGATGGGTGTTAATAGGAAATGTACAAAAAGGGCAGAAGGTCCTGCATGCTGAAAAATCAGTATAAGAAGCAGACCTCATTCATATGAAAACAAAGGATTGATGATGACAGGAATTTCTACACAAGTGGCTACTTCAGAGGGTGGTAAAGCTTTTCCTTCCATTGACCTCTGAGTTGTAAGAACTGAGAAGAAAGGATGTCCTGCAAACACATGTTGGAGATTTGTATTTTGGCACTGAACATAATGAGTAGAGGGATATGACTGTGACCTCACTGAGGGCATACCTATTTGTGTCTTCCTTTGTGACAAAGATATAACTTTTAATGGTTGCCTCTTCTCTGGCAATGAAAAATAATGGCAGGACAACTACATTAAATAATGAATCATATGTACCCTTTCATGTCTCCCAAAATCAGTTCCCTGAAGCAACTGCCTCATCCTTTCCAATAAAAAATCTACCCCTGGCTACAGCATTAAGGATAAGGTCTAAAAATAAATAAATTCTGGTATTTTCTTCATTATGAATCACTTATAAATATATATGATGACATTTGTCACTATGTGACAATATAACTTGTTTTTAAAAAATACATTTGTGGAAAAGGAAAAAGTGTTGATCAAGGGTTTGGAAACTAAAAGTCATTTTGCACTGATGCTTCTACAATGTGTACAGCACAGTTTTAGAGCAGTTTGCCTAAAGATACACAAATTATATATTTAGGCTACAATTCTGTATATAGTTAGCAGGAAACAAGTCCTGTCGATCTCAGTTGAGCTTACTTTTGAGGAAACAAGCAAAGAATTAAGTAATGCTGCAAGAATATGCAAATGAGGGAGTGATGGCATCATTTAAAATTCCAAAATGACATGTTTGGACTTCAACTGCTGCTTCCATTTGAAATCAATTCACCAGCTGCATTCCACATTCTGCTTTTCTGTTTGTGACTGACAGTTATTTCCTTCCTTTTTCAATTTGTTTTTTCACTCACGTGACTTGGAAAAGCAGATTTTGTAGAGATTGAAATGTCAACTGTAATCTTCTCTGGATGTGTTCTTGATGTCCAAGAATGGGGTAGAAGAACTGAGAAGGGTTATATATCCGCTTTTGATATAACAAGGCTACCAAGTTCTTGATTAAATGGTGACAATTCCAAACGTAGAGTGTGCAATCTGTTACGCTTAACTGTATACAGTATTGAAATCTCTATTTCAGTGGAATTTATACCTGTGTTCAGGTGTTGAGACTGAAATTTTGTAGGGCTGAGAGTGTGGTATACATGGGAAGTGTATGTAAACCCTGATCCCTACATCCTTACCCATCCAGAAGTCTTGCAATCCTTTGTGGAATCACCATGTTGGTTTGCAAATGCACTTAAAGTTTTCTGTGATTAAAGAATAAAGAAGGGCTCCCGATCCATAACGCCATAAAGATGTTCATTTGAACAATGTCACAAGAGCTGTACAGAGCATTGCATGGTACACCCAAAGATCTGCAAACCTACCAGTTGGAGTGGGGTGAGGTACTATAGATAATGTCATTACTTCTAAAATGTTCCTTTCAACTCTGACTACAGTACATGATAACAGTTCAACATTCTGCATAATTGACTGGAGAGTGTGACCAACATGGACCTTCTGAGCATGTTCTGATGAGGCCGGCATTGAATGGGTCATGACAGCATATGAGAGAGAAGCTTGAACTTAACTAACTATGAATAATACCAAGGCCCTAAAAGATTCATATAACATCAGCCCTCCAAAGATATTCCAAATCTGCTTACAGATTTTATTTTATTGCTACACATCCATGGAACATAAAATTTGGGTTAGTGTCTCCACCCTACATGCCTGGCTTAGGAAATAGCTGGCAGTATTTAGTTTGGCTGACTGCCTGATTTAATAGAGAGGTATGTAATCCAGAAAAGACAACTGAGGTTTGGAATTCAAATGCAGATGTTGTGTTTTACTTTGGGGAAAAAAAGCTCTTTATTAGATGCGTGTTGGAAATTAATAAAAGAGATGCTACTAAGTTCTAATGGTTAGTGGTGCAATAAAAAATCCCACCATTTGTTAATGATAGTAATTATCAAGTGATTCCAAATAACCATTTTTGCTCACTACTTTTTCCATGCTTTTGATTTAGTAGAACACCAACAGGCACTTGGTTTTTAATAATCTTCTTTCACTCTGTAAGAGAGATGCTAAGGGCAATATTTTTTCATCTGCTGTTTCCTCTGATTTCTCTGTTTTTGTTATAGAATGCCTTGTAGTTATTGCTTTAATTTGTTCTCATTTTAAGAGCCAGAAAAAGCTCCTGCAGCCCAAGCAGCTTATAGAAAAGCAACTGCACCAGGTAAATGATTCTCTTTCTTCCTTTCGATGTTATTTAATCATTTTATTTCTTTTTTTATTGCATCATAGCGCCATCTGATGGATAATATTATAAACACACCTTCATTTTGCTCTATATGAGGTAAAATGGCAGTATGAATTCCAAATGGCTGTGTGAATTCCAGCAGATAGTAAATGTTGGGAATTCCTTTCTTTATGGCCTGTGTTGCCAAATAATCTGGACCCCAACCTCACTCCAGTTGCAGCAGCCGCCAGAGTCAGTCACAAACTCATTTATGGCCATCATAAATGTGTTTACTACAGCTGTAAATGAGTCTGTGGCCATTGTAAACGTGTTTATGACAGCCACGGATGTGTTTTATGGCGTTTACGGCAAGGCAAATACCAGTACGGCCCGCTCAGCTGACTGAGGGGGTGTGGTTTGGTCCAGCCCATGGCTAAAAAAAGGCTGAGAACCCCTGCTTTAAAGACTAACTGCTGTAATTTTAATATTAGCTTTCGTGGATCAGATTCACCTCATCAACAACATAGGAGCAAGGCTTCATGGCATCAGTTTATACACATCAGGTAAGAAAGGTTCAGAGTGTACATGATGTGTATAAATTGATGCCATGAAGTCTTTAAAGTGCCACAATGCTTTCCCCCCTTCACTCTCTGATATGTTTGAAACACAGACTAACACAGCTACTATTTAAAAAAAAATTACATGCAGGGGCCGTGCAGAACCAAAAGTCATTTGGGAAAGAACAACATAACTATTGAAGTATTGAAACAATAGGGATATACATTATTCTGGGCACAATGATAACTAACTAAAGTTAACTTGTTATATTGACTAAGATGGAATGGGTAAAATTTCTTCCTTCTTCTGTGCAGGCATCCCAAAGTGAAGGCTTTGAAATTATCTCTGAGAGGACAATAGGATACCAGTGTTCTTCCTTTATTGAGATGTAATGTGAAGGGACGTATATACCGTTTAACATACAATAGCTTTCACACAATATGTTTCCTTCCATCTCGCTCTGTATAAAATTACTGCAGACTAATACAAGGGCAAACATTTTTTTCTCCATTCACAAATCTATACATCCTCACATTAAAAAAAAAAGACAATACTCATTTTGAATTGTAGTTTCCCTCTGGAAATGTAACACTAGCACTTAAAGCATGTTCAAGGGATTTGTAATGGCAGTGCTCAACTAAATGAAGGCATCCACTGGCAGAATTATGCCTTCATTATAAAGCAATTACTATTTACAGTAACACAACAAATAGCATAGCAATAACTCCCCAGTAGTACATACATGAAATATGAATGATTTTCTTTTGTTTCTTTTATCTTTCAAAATGGCACTCTGCACTAGGCACCTGTGAATCTATGAGAGCAATAATATTGTGCCGTCAGGTCCATTCTGACTTATGGCAACCTTTTCCAGGGTCTTCTAGGTGTAATAATACACAGAAGGGATCTAGATTCCCTTCTTTGGGGAGTTTTCTGAGACTGTGCAGCTCGCTCGCTCCAGAATGCGCTGGCTGACTCTTCTCCTAGGTCACACAGTGGGAAATCAAACTACCACCCTCTGGTTTCGCAGCCTAATCCCTAACCCACTGAACTATCTATTCTAGCCTATGAATTCACACTATATTGTGTGTGTGTCTGCGCGTGTGCGTGTATTGGGTTAGGTATTACACAGACATAAATAAACAAAACAAAACAAAAAGATTTCCTGCCTCCAGTGTCAGAAGTGTGAAGGGATATGTTTATATACTTAAATGGTTGTGAATCTCCAGAAGAATTAAGTCAGGGATGAGAAAATATACAGATGTTTTCTGGTCTACAACTTTCATATAACCAGTACTGATAGATTGTGATAGTTGCAGTAAAAAAATATTTTGGCAGCCACAGTTGCAAAAATGGGAAGTAATTATAAATAGGGAAATAATAAGAATGAACCATGTGGGGGGTGAAGTGGGGCTCTGAGGTCCAGTGAGTCCAAACTCCACCAGGCAGTGCCTTAGCAGGCATTTATGGAGAGATGCAGAATCCGGCTCATTTGCTGGTCTGCTGATTACTACCAAAAACATGTATCAGTGAGGATTTAATTTTGGCCAATGACAAAGCCGAGAAGGTGACTTCATTTTGGCAGCTCAAACTTTGATCTGGACATGAAAGAAGAACCAGACAGTGATTTCTCTACAATAAGAGAACTATAGAGAGTGCTTTCCACCTTCCTTCCTTCCTTCCTTCCTTCCTTCCTTCCTTCCTTCCTTCCTTCCTTCCTTCCTTCCTTCCTTCCTTCCAAATCTGAGATTTTTCCAGGAATCCCTCAGACAGAACTATGAAGTTCCAGCTCACAAACAAATTTCATTTAACCAAAGAAAGGCTGAGGCCTCTTTCAAGCCCTTGTTTCCTTTGCAGTGTATCTTGGAATGAAAGCAGTTGTGGTGTTTCATGGGGCTGCAATCTTTTTGCCATTTATGCTCCATATAGGATACCTTATGAAGACCCAGTAGATGTGTGCCATTTGTGTTTTGTTTTGCTCAAATACCAGAATTCTGGGAGGTACACTTGCCAGACCCAGTCCTGACCTCTGCTCACCCTGAGACAGTCCTGGCTATAAGGTGCCATGGCCCACTAGGACAGGCAACACTGTGACCTATCCACCCACGAGAAAATGAAGTTGCCTTAGAACTTGCTGAAAAACCATCTAGTACTGGGGAATTATCTTCCCAGCAAGCTGTTGGGCTGCAGTTCAATCCATTCTAAGACATGAAGACTTCCAGCCTGGCTTTTTTCAAGGTGGGCACAACAAATGTGGATCTGGCAGGTAGAACTCTCAGAATTGATAATTCTGGGATCTATATATGCTGGAATGCTATAAATCATCAACAACAACACCCTGGAGGCATTCTAGCAGCTTTCTCCCAGGAAATAGTGCAGCAGAAAATGAAGACCTAGAAAGATGCCTGTAGGTCATCCAGGTTACTTTAACAGTCGTAACTTCAGGTATTCAGGCCTGAGGAAGAAGATTCCATGGCCTGGCAGGCAGCTGAGGATCTCTCCCACTCCTCTGGGGTCACAACAACAGCCTGAGGGAGAAGATTCCATGGCATTGCAAGCAGCTAAGAACATCACCCCCTCCTCTGGGCCCACAACAATGGCCAGAGGGGAGTTAGTCTGTGTTCTGCTTTGTTTGTTTTCTGAGGTTGTATTTTATGATTTTTACTGTACTGTTGCTGTTTTTAGTGTAAGCCACCCTGAGTCGCCTAGGCGAGTGGGCAGCAATATAAATCTGAACAAATAAATAAATATTTGTCTGTGGGCTAGAACTCCCAGAATTCTCCTGGCATAACTTTCAGAGTTATAATAACACACATGGTTAAAGATAAAGGCTGCCCTTGCTTGAAGGCCAGTTGTCTCCAACTCTAGGGTTTGGTACTCAGCTCCATTTATCTTTCCCACTGAAACAGTACCTATTTACTTACTTGCAATTTCTTGTTTTCAAACTGCTAGTTTGGCAAGAGCTTGGACAGATGACGGGAATCCACTCCATATAGATCTTCAACTGCATCAAGCTCAGTGTCTTGACCACTAAACCACCTTGGCCCTCTAATCTCACACACACACACACACACACACACACACACACACACACACACACACACACACACACACACACACACACACACACACACACGTACTTATACAAACACTAATACAAATGGCCACCCCAGCAGCTAAAACCTCCCTGAGGCATACACTATAATTTTCACAAGTACATGTGCTCCTGCTTTCAAGAAAGCAAGAGAAGAAAGATTTGTGCCTGATGTCCTGGATTAGGTTACCAAATGTCTTGGATTTATTCATTAACATAACCTATTTTTCTTAAATTATTTACTGTGTCTGCCCCAACTGTACTTAGAACTGTGCTTCAAAATATCATTCTTAACGGCTGTTAAGTTGATGTTTAGATGTGCAGAAATAGCAACAGGAAGCCTTGCTATAGTGTTCTGAATACATGTTATTCAACATACTGTATAATATAATATGATAACATGTTTTCAGACAATGGTATTCTGCATGATTCAGGTAGGGGGAGCAAGCTGGCTATGATTTGTAGCATAGCTCAGCAAACCATAAGGAACTTGCATCAAAGCTAGAGAATATGTTTCAAAAAGAGAATGGATTTTGATTCAGAATATTGTTATTTTTAAAACATTATTAACAATTTGAAGGAAGACTCTTGTTTTTGAACATATTCTAAAAATATTGGAAAACATTTGGAAGCATTGGGGATGCATACTGGATTTGTCAAGTCCAAGATCTCAAAGATGAACCTTGGTCCAGCCAAATTGTTGCAGAAATACCACTTTGGGTCCCTGCTGAGGGACAATGGAAGTCAGAATGAGAGAGAGAGAACTGTCTCTGACTCCCTGTACATGTTTCATTAGAGGATTCCCAATTGAGTGAACAATATGATCCAGAGTCAAACTAATTGCTGTCTTTAATGTGAGTCTTGCCAACCTCACCTACTATGGCCTAGCAGCTGAGGAGTCCCTAGGCCAGTGATGGCTAATCTTGGCAATCCAGCTGTTCTTGGACTTCAATTTCCAGAAGCCCTGAGCAACAAGCCAGAAATTGCAAGTAGATAAATAGGAACCACTTTAGTGGGAAAGTAAACAGGGTTCTGTGTCTATTCATGCCTGCTACATGTCCACAGAGACATCTGCAGATGCAGACAGCACTGGCTCTTTGGCTGTAAACAGAGATGAGCACTGACCCCTAAAATTGAATATGACTGGCTATTGGCAAGGGCGACCTTTAATTCAGGCCAAAAAGCCAAACAACAACCAAATGTAGTATAAATATAATACAATACAATACACTAAAACAACATAAAACATGATAAAACATATAAATAAGTAGAAATACAAGAGCCAGTGGAAATGATATATATAATGAGCCTGAAAATTCATGAGCGTTAGTAAGGGAGTAGGAGAATGTATCAAAAGACTTCTGTGTAAATTTCAGTTTTAACAGCTTTCTGCAACTTCTGGAGAGAGGATTCCAAGTGGATATTCAGGGGGGATATCCACAGTGTTGAGGCCATCACTGAGAAGGCCTGATTCTTGGTGTCAGCTATCCGAGTCTCCCTCTGAGAGGAGATCCAAAGCCCTAATACCTGGGACAATAGAGTAGCCTGGGCAGAATTTAATTCAAAATGTTCCATCAGGTACCAAGGTCTGAAGCCATAAAGGTATTTGTTTGTTAATACCAAAACCTTGACTTGGCATGGAAGCCAACAGACAACCAGTGCACAGGGGCCAAATTTGGGGAGGTTTGATCAATCATCTAGCTACCCACTACCATACTGGCCTATGCATTCTATACCTGATGTAGCTTCCATTACTATCTTCAAGTAAAGCCCCACATAGAGAGTGTTGCAGTAATCAATTATCGAGATTATCAGGACATAGACCTTGGAATCTGGGCCCCCATAAACACAGAGAGAAAGAGGGGAAACTTTCTCCAGGTGAGCGGGGCTACTCACTCCTTGCCTTACAGGTACCACTGTAGTTATTATCAGGGGAAAACACTGAAAATACAATCTTGCCCCTGTATTCTGTAATGAAATAATGTACTCTTTTTGTTATTTTTATTTTGTAGAACCACTGAAGAAAGAAAGGCAAGTAGAAACAGGTACATACCCTCTTATTTTCTAAAATGTGCTTCTTCTAACATACATTGTATAATAGTCATTCAAAGTTACTGCAACCAGCTATTAATCCTTTTATATGTACTGTATGTTGCAGCCAAACTACCAGTGAAAGAAGTTACCGTAAAAGCATCAGGTAAGGTGTGAATAAAAATTATAACAAAAAATGGAACTGTTCCTGTTTAGCTCAAAAGTACACATTAAAAGAATGCTGTAGAAATGAGTGTACAATAAAACAAGTGACTAACTGGGGAATTATTATCGGTAATATAACTAGGTAGAATTCAGAACACATTATTCCTATCATGGATTTTTTTGTAAACACTTTACAAATATCTGTTTATAAATTCTGTAACTAATCAAGAAAATGTCATAATCGTGTGTACCTTACATTTTTTTCTTTCAAAAGACCAGTTTTCCCCCCCAAATTATGTTTTTCTTTTATATTTTCCATAAAGTTTGGATTAATTATTGCTATCTCTATAATTCCTAATAGGTCTAGTCTAGGGGTGCCCAAACTATGGTAAGTGGGCCGGATCTGGCCCTCATTGCCAATTCATCCAGCCCATGCCACCCTCATTGCTCCTGAAAGTGGAAGTAAAACACACCCATTTGGGTGCATTTTACTTCTGCTTCCAGGAGCAACAAGGGCAGCATGGGCTGGGTGAATTTGGCATTGGGGGCCGGATCCAGCCCATGTGCTGTAGTTTGGGCACCCCTGGTTTAAGCAGAGAAAATGGTAGCCTAAAAACATTCTCATCCTGTTACAAAACATATCTGTTGGAAAACAGATTGCAAGGCATGTTTTACTTTAGATTCTGGTGGGAGGAACCACATGACCGGCCTGCTGAACCACGTGACCGGCCCACGACCTGAAAAGTTTGGGCAACCCTGGTCTAGTCTATATTGGGTTTAGTATTGGATGAAGGTTTATCAACTTCTTCCAACTATCTCTGTTTTTCCTCCCCACCCGTTTTTATAACTGTCCTTGGGTTGCAGAGCATTGCCATTTCACTCCCTTGTTCATTTCTCTTCCCCGCTGCCCTTTGGAAGGCACAGTGGCTGTTTTCCAAACTACATTCATTGGAACCCTTTACAAACATTTGGAGCCCTTTGCATAAGCACCAACCCCAGCATTCTTGTACTCTAAATTGCCTTTTAGGAGTTTGCATATTCAGTGCAAAGGTCTGCAAAAGGCTCCTGTTGGCAGTATTTAGCTGAAGGTGATTGCAGAGAACCCATGCTCAGAAAACCTGCATTACCAGGAAAAGTATGAGTCCTAATCCAGCAAGAACAGCTCATGTGCAGGATCATGTCTGCAGAGTACATTGTGGTGTTGTGCATGGTTAGGTAATAAGGAGATAACAACTTGATGTAGGATAACCTGATTTGGTTGTATTTTTATTCTCTTGTGTGCCTTCTCCTAATTAATTAAGAGGAACATAGGTCGGGCTCCCAGACTTATGCCTTCCTTGCTTCTGGTTGCCCACTTAACAGTTCATCAGAGCAGGAGAGAAAAAAGTTTGTTACTTAACTTGAGGACTATGGTGACTATGGTACCTTGATGTGGGGATTACAATACAGTATATTTTCCTGATTTATTTTGCTTCCCAGTGACAAAAGAAACTGGTAAACCAAAAGGTAAGAAAACAAAATAAAATATTTTTATATATACACACACCAGTGCATACACACAAGCATATCTATGTAACTATTTTTTGGGTTTCTCCAGTTTTAGTCCATCACTGTCTACTAAATGAAGGACTATGGTTAAGATGCTGAACTTCATGATTGGAAGGTCAGCAGTTTGAGAGCCAAGTGCTGAATGATGAAGTTAGCTCCTGCCTCTCCCAGCTCCTGCCAACCTAGCAGTTCGAAAGCAAGAACTTGCAAGTAGATAGATAGGTACCACTTTGGTGGGAGGGTAAACAACATTCTGTACACTCCAGTCTCTAATCATTCCTCCCACATGTCCAGAGAAATGTCTGCAGATGCAGACATCACTGGCTCTTTGGCTATAAACAGAGATGAGCACTGAACCCTGGAGTTGGGTACGACTGGCTTTTGAGCAAGCTCGGCCTTTACCTTTACCTATCTACTAACCCTACTACCTGCCCAATTTATAATGTTTATATTTTTAAAAGATTTATTATATTATGCCATGTCATGGTATCACATGAAGTATGTTAGATAAAAAATATTCTAACACACACCATGTTTTCATGTCAAACCTGCAACAGAGCATGAGTAGTTTGACTAATTTTAGAGGTCCATCCCTAGACTTTGTGGCCATCCCAATAGCCCTTTACTTAAAGAGAAATACTGTACATTTAAAAGCTACCGTATGTCCTTGGGGGACAATTTGACTAGCTGTTGTTTTGCACTCTATAAGCCAATATCAATGTATGGGATTCCCCCCCCCCCAACCCAACCTCCAAATAGGCACCCTCACCACTCCCTGTCCAGTACCTTCCCATGGTACCTTGCACACCCCTGGCCATCACTGCCTTATAGGGTTGACAAACCTGACAGGATTACCCCATTACTCCAGAAAGAGTGAGAGATGTTTTAGAGGTTTTTAAAATGTGGGTGGAAGGGTTGAGGGCAGGGCATTGGAAGGGCAGGTGGCTTTTTAAAAAAAAAAGTCCTGAGAGGGCTATGTCTGACCCATGGGTCATTCATTGCCATTCCTGGTGCAAAAGTAGACTGGAAAAATACACCACACATTCAGTAGTGCGCAGCAAAAAAAAATTATATCACACCATGGGTGGAGCCTATGTTGTGGGCAGAACCTACATTTTGTTTTGGGTGGAGCCTACATCACGGACAGAGCTAATGTTGTGGGAGGAACCTACCTCGTGGGCAGAAGGAGGTGGGCATGGCCACCCAATTTCTCCACACACACACACACACACAACCCCCTTGAAGGCCACGCAGTTCCACTACCACCCCAGTCGGGCTGTGTGCGAACTGGCTACTGCCTACCACTGTACCCATTCAGTAAAACTATCACTCATTATGTTTCAGTCATAATTCCACCAAGTTACATCTTCATTATTGGCAAAGGAACTAAGTATAGATTGTTATTTATAACTGTCCAATCTCTAGGCATTCATCATCTCAGATGTACAGGGAGGGGTGTTACATAAATTAACGTGGTGGATTGCTCAATTGCTAAGCATTGTGGGAGATTTTTGCAGATACAAAGGTTAATTTCACATTTCATTTTCCAAATTATAGGTTCAGAGAGAGGCCTTGAAGCCTGCTGCATTTTTTTCTTCTCAAGTTCTCATTCATGTTAATTATACTATTCCTTCACTACAGACATGTGGGATCAAAGTTTCAAATTAAATTTCCATACTTTTTATATCACTAATGTTAACCTAATTTCTGGGAAGCTTTATATTTCTGAGGAAAATTCAGTCTCTTTTATTGACAGTATGTACTGTAACATACTTTCTGTTTTGACATTGGCATAGGGTCCTTTGTTTTGTGATTCTTTTCTAAAAATTGTTTCCTATGCCTGTATCCCTGTGGTGGTAATTAATGTCATTCTTTATACTTAGAGAAACATTCTCATTTCAGCAAGATTCTATTATTTCCATTGTTTTCGAACAGATAAAGATAAATATTATTTCTTACTAAGAAACATAAACTTGCATTTTATATTGCATGCTAGGTGGACAGTCCACCGTTCAACATTAATGGAGCATCTTTAGAAAGAATTTCAAAGAGAAATGCATTTCTGTAGCATAGTTTTACAAATAGATCAGATTAGGTAGTGCAGTAATATTTTTGTTGCTGTTTTTCTTTGTGTGATCTCCATCCCCCATTTTTATTGCATTTTTGCAGAAGCTGAACAAACCAAAATAGTACCTGCTGCCCAGTTGGCTAAAAAAGGTAACTCCTTCATCTCTCCTTCCCATTTTAAATAGTTTCCTTCAAAATTATTATTTTTCTTGGCTCCTCTTACTTTTTGCTTGTATAAATAGGATCACAATAGGATCCTAACAATATTGCAGAAATGACAGAAAAGAAAATATTTTCGCTTGGTAGAAGAAGTTTATGAACCTGTATTATGGCGGACCACACTTTAGAGTTTGGACAACAAGCTAAATTAATCTGAAATGCAAAGATGGTCTTATCTTTTTCTTTGAATCAAACCAGAGGAGAAAGTGGAACAAGAGGAGGCAAAGACCATTCTCACAACTGCTAAATGCTACCAACAATATGTCTTGCAAACACGGACGTTATTTTTCTCAGGGACTGATGGTTGCCTTCAGCTTTTCTAAATGGATTTAAATAGTAGCAAAGTAGTCACAGTGCTCCAGTGATGCAACTGAGCCTAAGAGGAAAGCCTAGGTTTACTGCAGTATCACGTGTAAAACAACTTTTTTATCACAGTGGGTTAAATTCAGTTATGAGCCCCAGCTGTTCCTTTTGTGTAAGTGAAGACAGGTACATCAAAACATGCAAATTTCATTGATTCAGAGGTTCTATTGTTTAGCCCAATTCATCCATGGGACATTCATCTCAGTCAGCGTCTATCAAGGTTTTCAGTTCACAGGCCTGACACGCCTCCTAGACAGCTGATCAGGCTGGTCACGTGGTTCCTCCCACCTGGAAGTAGAAGGAAAACATGTGCTGCACATGCACAGTAAAACACATTTAGCAGTGTTCTGCACATGCACAGCATTCGTTTTACTCCCACTTCTGGAAGTGGCGAGGGCGTCAAGGGCCAAATGAATTGGCATCAGGGACCTGGTCTGGCCTACAGGCCATAGGTTGTAAATGCCTGATCTAAGTAAATTCATTCAGGATTAGACTGTAAGGCAAAAGAGAATGGCAAAGGTTTACACAAATATCTGCAATAATCCTATTGGAAGGCTGTCTATCACATGATTCTCTTTGCAGCTGGACAGTTTTCCAATCTATCTCCAGATTACTTGTAAGAAAAAACACTATACAATTTTAGAACTTCTGTTATGAAGGATGATCAGATCAATATCTTGATAATGTTGCCTTCAAATAAGTGATATGCTATTGATGGTTAGGTTAAAAAAAGAAAAAGAAAGCTTTTGTTTGCAAGAATGACTATACTTCTGACTAGAAGTAGAATATAAACCTTATCTTGTTTTGCAGCAGTACTTGAAAAGAAAGAAAATAGACCATTAAAGGCAGCAGAGCAAGGTAAAATGAAACTCAGTGGCATTGACATTATCTAAGGATAATGCTATAACAATAGGACATCACACATCACCTTCAAAAATGGACAGGTTTGAATTTGTCTGTATAGTTATCTCCAGAAGCAGTTTTGTTTGTCTGTCAGATGTCTTTGAAACACACATCTAATGGGACTTCAGTTGGTATGTAACAAGAAAAAAATCTATCTCAGGGGTGCCCAAACATTTTGGGCCATGGTCCGGTCACAGGGTTCAGGGGACTGGTCACTATGGCCCTGGGGCCAGATCGAGTCCCAAACACCAATTTATCTAGCCCGTGAAGCCCTCATCACTCCTGGAAGTGATGTTTCTGGGAGCGATGAGGGCTTTGCGGGCCAGATGAATCTGCATTGGGGGCTGGATCTGGGCCCTGGGCCATAATTTGGGGACCCCTGATCTATCTTCTTTTTGTATGGTCATCATTTGGTCTTTTGCGTTCTTTTAACTGTTCTAATCTGCACAGTGGTGGGGGTCCAAAAAATTTACTACCACACTGTGGGCGTGATATGGTGGGTGTGGCCTCAGAGTTAACTAGAAAGGCTGTGACTAGAAATAGACCCATCTTGGTGGAATGCATTACTGTTTGAGCTGTATCTGATCCCATCCGTGAACCTTTTTTACAAAACAGCTCAAAATCTTTCTCTTCAAAGAGGCCTTTACCAATTAGTTAGATCTTTAGATTTAAGCTTGCTTGCCAGGGAAGCTATCAGATATTTTTATTTATTAATATTATTTGTTGTTGTATAGTATTGTTGTTTGTTCATGTAATTATTTGTACACTGCCCAGAATGAAAAACACCCCAGATGAACAGTTTAAATATAAATATAAATAACTGAAAATTTTATTTTACAAAAAAACTTCTTTAATTAAAAAAATTATTTGTTTTCGTTACAGCCTCCCAAAAACAGCAACATTACCTTTCAAGCTTACTAGAATGGTCAAAGGGACCTTTAAACACATAGACTTTATATACAGTACAGTGGAACCTCGGTTAACAAATGGCTCGGTTAACATAAAAATTGTATAACAAAAGGAAATCCATAGAAAATAGTGGCTTGGTTTATAGTGTTTTTTCGGAATGAATGAATTGGTTTTCAATGCATTCGTATGGGAAATCACATTTCAGTTAAAGTATTTTGTTTCTCATTATATTCCTATGGGAAATTGCATTCAATGCATTCCTATGGGAAATTTGGTTAAAGTAATTTTCATTGTAAGAAACGTCCCAAAGAATGCATTAATTACGTTAACCAAGGTTCCACTGTATATACAATTTATACAACCTCTTCCCCTCAGAATGAATATCTTAGATAGGGGAACAACATTGACAGTGATCTGCTTAGATAATTACCTTAAGGACTTAATCTGCATGTAATCACTATTGTCACTCAGTCCTAATTTTCTTCTTGTGGATGAATATTTAGTGCAAAACAAATAATGTTTGTTAACAAACCATGTGCATTCAGCCGAACATGTTCTGAGTCACCCAGCCTCCCTTTTTGCTTGGGAAGATCAGTGGTGAAATTAGTAGGGAGAATGGATAAAGAGATTGGAGTACAGGTTCTCTGACACAAGGGCTGGCTGAAAAATTCATTCTAATTTCATTGTAATACACATTTCTTAGAGGCTTTCAGATTTTTATTTTTGGACAAATCCCCTACAGTTCCTGAGGGGATTGCTCTAGCAATCTTCATATCTGTAAAGTGTACTTAATACACCTTTAATGAATGAATATATATTCTGAGACACTGTTATCCTTGAGCACTGATATATTTCCATATTTTGTGATAGAGTTTTCCAGTTAAAAATGCACATAAAAATACACAGATGTGTCCTCACTTTTAAAAATCGTATATCAGGGGACATTTAGACTAAAACTGTCAGTATCACTACACTTATTTTCATCTTGTCAGCGTAAATGTTATCATGTTGTTAAGAGCACTCATAAGAATTGACTGTGCTTCCTGGGGAATTCTGGGGAAATGTAGTCCAAGAATGCAAGTCTACACACGTCAAGAAATATAAAAAGGCTGAAACAATCCTAAGATCAGGAACAGTATAAAATTAGAATAATGGACATGGCTACATTCTCCAGATGTGGACAAAGTATGAGCCTGAGACAGCTTCTAACTCCCACTTCAAGTCTACTTTGTGGCCCCCAACCTTTTCTATTCCCCTCTTTTTCTAGGTAAAAAGGCCTGAAGGTCTACTTCATCATACAGTCATAGAAGAATGGAGTTGAAAACAGTCTATAAGGCTATTGAGTCCAGCCCACTGCTTAATGCAGAAATCCAAATCAAAGTATATCTGACAGAGAGCTGTCTAACTTTTAATACCCATTTTAACACATAGCTTTAAGCCACTTATGCTTTTGGGTGGGATCAGGGACATTTTTGTCATCTGTGTAGTCCCTGCTCCAAGGGTGCCAGCAGCTGAATGCTGTCCCCTGAACCCAGCAGAGTTACCCAGCATTTCCCTAAACTAGTGGTTCCCAGCAGAGGGTACATTCCCCACAGGGGGGTACTTTTTAGGAGGGGGCTATTTGAGAATGAGTTATTAACAGTGAATGGCCTTTTAGGCTTCCTCCATGTGAATGGGTGCTCACTTTTTGAATAATAAGAATTATATGTCACGGGGGGGGGGGGTTCAGGATTTAAGAAGGGTTTTTTTGCTTTTTCCAATTACTGTATTATTAATATATCAAGGAACTATTTGTACCTCTTTATTTCAGCAATTCTTTATCTCTTTGCATGATGAACTGTTTCCTCTCATTAAAGTCCTTTTTATATGAATAACTGATGGATTCTCATTGTTTATCATTTCTTCCTTTGCAGATAAACCAAAACCCAAAGAAACAAGTAAGCCATATGGTATGTTCAACAAATCTCATTTTCCAGTAACCTAATAACTATACTGTAGTGCATAGTCAGTATCCTGTTCAATATATAGAACATGGATGTATGGCGCTCCAAAGTGGAAGTTGCCATAATGATCTGACAGTGTACTGCTAGTGCAACACCAGGCATTTGATCATAACCCTCATCAGATCATTGCATCAATTTCCACAATTGAAGTTCTATGCACATAAAATATTCAACAGGATATTGATCTATATGTTTATTTTCCCTGCCTTATAAAGATACAGTGGTACCTCGCTTAAAGAGCATTATTATTATTATTATTATTATTATTATTATTATTATTATTATTATTATTATTATTATTATTATTATTATTATTATTATTATTATTATTATTATTATTTATTGCATTTGCTACCCCGCCCCAATCGGGTGAACCCGACGCTGAGCAGCTTACATCAAGGTTAAAACATAGGATAATCTATACTATATATAATTAATTTTTTTTTTAAATTTTTATTTATACTTTTCAATACACAAAAATCAAAAATAATAATATGAAAACAGACATGAAAACAGACATGAAAGTATAAGTACATCTATATAAATATATATATATATATGTAGAAAAGAAAAAAAGAAAAGAAAAGAAAAAAAAGAAAAAGAAATCACCCTGTGTTATTTACAATATCCGGAGAAACTACGGTTATCCTTATTCATTTGTTTTTCCAAAAACTCAGTTGATCTGGTTCTGGTTGATTCCCTTTACCCTTATACAATGAATGTTCTATCAGGGGATGCCATATCTTCCAAAATCTATTCTCACGAATTGCACCTTTCCTGACCATCACCTCCCATGTTAGTTTGTCATTCAACGCTAATTCCCATATCTCTCTGTACCAATCTTCCATGTTTAGTTGAACATCCTTCTTCCAATTTCTCGCAATAATATGCCTTGCTGATGACAACATTATTGATATCAACTCTTTCTTATCATTATTCACATTCATTTTTTCAACATTTGTTAGTAGCACAGTATCTGGCCCCAGTTTTGGTCGCATTCCCATAATATTTCCTATTTCTTTTTCGATTTTCCCCCAAAATGCATTGACCACCTTACATGACCACCACATATGCTCGTATGAGCCCAGTGCTTGATTGCACCTCCAACATTTGTTACTTTTTTTATCGTCAATCTGGTGCAACTTCACCGGGGTCAGATACCATTTCCATAATAGTTTGTAATTGTGCTCTTTCACTCTTATTGACATATTTTTCATGATTCTTCTCTTCCATTTTTTCCTCCATTCTTGATTTGAAATTTCCACCTTCAACTCCTCTTCCCATATATTTTTTAATATTTCTTGGGCTCTGGTCCCTTTACTTAATATTTTGTAAATTTTACTAACCAGTCCTTTAATTACTATCTCTCCTTTTCTTAATTTACTTATTATTTCCTCCATTTCTGTTTTTGATCTTTCTAAGGATTTCTCTTGTATATATTTCTTGTTCCAGTTCTCTATCGCAATACGTTGGAACCAATTTAGGCCTAACTGTGTAAATATTTCTTCTTTTTTTGTCTTATCTTTACATTTCTGTATCCAGTCCTTGACTAATGTTACTCCATTTTCCTCTAAGATGTCCATTTTTGTGTCGATCTTTATAGGAAAATTTTTAATGTCTTGAAGTTCGATAATAGGGGAGATATCCGGTACTAATTCTTGCTTTACTTTTTTCCATTCTTCCAGTAATGTTCTTAGCATTTTGTTTTTAATTCCTTTTATATTAATTTCTTTGTCTAAAAACAACAAATTTCCTAGTTGTCTTATTTCCTTTAGCTCTATATTTTCCCAAATTGTTTCTTCTCTCATTAAGATCTTAATCACGTTTTTAATCTGGAACGCTCTATAGTAATTCTTAAGATTCGGCAATCCTAATCCCCCCTCTTGTTGTGACACGTACCATAAACTTTGCGACACCCTCACTCTTCGTTTCCCGTTACAAAAACTATTTAATTTATTCTGAATCTCTTTCATCTCTTTATCTGTTATTCTAATGGGTAGCGTTTCAAACAAAAAAATTTATCTTCGGTACTAGCATCATCTTGCATAAGGCGATTCTCCCAAACCACGATAAGTTTAATTTTTGGTATTGCTTTATCTTTTCTTCTATTATCTTCCTTTGTTTGTCATAATTTAATCTCTTTAATTCCTCCCATTTGTTTGAGATGGTTATACCTAAATACTTCAAATTATTTTTAACCTGTATTTTATATTTTGTTTTTATTTTATCTTGGTCTTCTTTATCACTGTTAATTAATATCATTTCCGATTTGTCCCAATTAATTCTAAGTCCAGTGGTGTCTTCTAACATGCTTAGGTGTAATTTTATTCTATCTAAGGTTTTTATTGGGTGTTTCATTATAATCAGAGTGTCATCCGCATATAAGTTAATTTTGTTTCCCTCTATTCCTTCAATATCCCTATCATTTCTTATTGTATTTGCTAATAATTCAATGGCCATTATAAATAGTGTCGGAGATAGTGGGCATCCCTGCCGTGTTCCCGCCTCCAAAGATATGTCTGGTGTGTAATTATCGTTGATTCTAACCCTTGCTATTCCCTTGTAATACAGTTTGTCAATAATTTTTTGAAATTTGGGTCCGAATCCGTATAATTTAATAAGTTCTTTAATTGAATCCCATTGCAGCGAATCGAACGCCTTAAATATGTCGACTGCTAAAAAACCCACTTTTTCCTTTTTTTTGTCCTACAATATCTATCAAATTTAATACTCTTCTTGTCAGGTCCGCCATGTACCTCCCTCTTAGAAATCCTGCTTGATCCTTATTTATGTATTGATCCATGAAGCTATTTAACCTGTTATTCAATATATTCGTAAAGATTTTGGCGTCTTGGTTTATTAAAGAGATTGGTCTGTAGGACTCTATTCTCTCTGGATCTTTTCCCGGTTTGGGGATTAATACAATTATAGATCTATACCACGAATTGGGAATATCCCCTCCTTCAAGAATATAATTGTATAATTTCACCAATTTTGGAACCACCGCATTCTGAAATTCTTTATAAAATTCTGCGGGTAGCCCGTCTTCTCCTGGAGATTTTTCCATCTTTAATTTACTAATTGTTTCTCTAATTTCTTTTTCTAATATTTCTTCCTCCATTTTGTTCTTATAGTCTTCTTTTATTCTAATTTTGTTTTGTTCTTGGAATCTCTCCTTTAACTTTCTTATATCTATTTCCTTCTTAGAGTATAATTGTTGATAAAATTCCTCCGCGATCTTTAATTTCTCCCCAGACTTATTACATCTCTTTCCTTGACTATCAATCAATATAGTAATTTCTCTTTTACATTTTTTCTCTTTTGCCGCCCTTGCCAGCAATTTTGAGTTTTTATTACTATATTGAAAAAATTCTCTTTTCAAGTAAATTAGATCTCTTTTCACTTTTTCTATGTCATTTCCCACTAACTCGCATTTCAATTTTTGCATTTTGTCAAATGTTTCTTGTTTTTTGTTCTTTGCGTGTTCAGTTTGAAGGAGCTTAATTTCTTTCTCCAGTTTTTCACTTCTGTTTTCCCTCTGTTTGTTCATTATACTTGCCATTTTAATACTCTCCCCTCTGAATATTCCTTTCATTGTATCCCAAACAGTGTTATACCCCACTTCTCCATTGTCATTCCAAGACCAGTTCTCTTCCCATTTTTTAATTATTTTGTCCTTGTAATCCTTTTCTTTATATAGTCTTGGATCATACCTCCAACTATTAGATAGTCTCTTTGTTTCCCCTATTTTTAATTCTGCTATCACTTTTGCATGGTCGGACTCTTTAAAAATATCAATTTCTATCTCTTCCACTGTTCTCATCAAATTATCAGTCACTAATATGTAGTCGATTCTCGAATATGAATTGTGTACTTGCGAATAATACGTGTATCCCCTTTCTGATCCTTTATATTCCCTCCATATGTCCTTCAGACCAACCTGTTTTATCCAATTATTCATTACTTGCATCTCTTGTTTTCTGTTTTGTTCTTTATTGGTACTATCTATATTTGCTCTTATTAAATTAAAATCTCCTGCCACCACCATATTTGTTGTTTTTTCTTCTACTAAAGTTTGAACTAATTTATCTAGAAATTCTTTTTGATTTTTGTTAGGGGCATATATGTTTACTAATGTTATTTCTTCTTCCTCTATGTTGCCTTTGATGATCAAATACCTCCCTTCTATATCAGAAATCTTTTTTGTTACATTGAATCCCAATCTTTTTGATATAAGTGTTGCGACCCCCCTCGCTTTTGAGGATCCAAATGATTTCTCATAAGTCTGTATCCAACCTAGTCTTAATTTATTAGTGTCTTCTGATTTTTGATGAGTTTCTTGCAGGAATATTATGTCTGGTTTACTTTTTTTCAATGCTAGTTCTAAACCAGGCATGCCCAAACTACGGCCCGCGGGCCGTATCCGGCCCGCCAGGCCATTTCATCCGGCCCCCGACATAGTATAAGAACTCTTATAATTTTATTTTATTTTTTTTTAAAAAAATTTTGGGTGAACTTTTTTTTTGGGCGGAGGGATCACAAGTCAGTGAAAGACAGTGATTTGCCTAGTTCCTTCCTCCTCCTGCTTAGTACTAGAAGTTCTGCCGAATCTACTTTAGAATGGCTGAATCAATACGCCAGAGGTGATTCTGTTATTGTTAAGAGTGGAGAGAGGGACTTCTCAGTCGGAGCTAAAAGTAAGTAGTTTGGGCATGCTGCCTGATTTTAAGCAATTAAAAAAGAAAGCCAGGAGCAGGGGGGAGGGGGAGGGAAGCGAGGTTTAGAGTTCTTCACATCTCTTTGTCAGGCTGCGTATATTGCAAACTTAAGATATCAGAAGAGAAGCAAAAAAAGTTCACAACTTACCAGGTGCCACAATGCATAATAATGCATCCACCCATCCATTGGCTGGGCAAAAGAAGTTTGTTTTGCAGCCGTTTGTAGGAGGTTTGAATAAGACCCCCGGGATGTTCCCTTACTGTCAGAAGCAACAAATGTTGCTTTTCAGCTCGCTTGTGGCCAATCCTTGTGCAAAGAAGTTTGCTCTGCAACCTTTTGCAATTGCAAAGGTTTAAATAACCCGGGATTTTTCGTCAGTTGCAAAAAGAGACGTTACTTTACCTTGAGGCTTGCCCCGTCATTGTGTGCCTGTGGAGTTGATGTGCTCTTACAAATTCAACCCACGAAGCTTTGCTCTTCTGCCTGATGTGGTGGATTTGATCTCAAATCCACCCCAAATTTAAATACAGCTCAAATTTAAATACAGGAGTTAGTCTACAAAAGGCCCTGGAGAATGCATTAAATTTGGTAAAGGTTTCTCTTGCTCGAAAGCCAGTCGCATCCGACTCTAGGGGTGAGTGCTCATCTCTGTTTCAAATCCAAAGAGCTAGCGCTGTCTGCTTCTGCAGGCATTTCTGTGGTCATGTGGCAGGCATGACTAGACACTGCAGCCCACAGAACACTTGTTACCTTCCCACCGAACTGGTCCCTATTTATCTACTTGCAATCGTAAAGGTAAAGGTTTCCCTTGATCGAAAGCCAGTCGTATCCGACTCTAGGGGTCAGTGCTCATCTGTTTCAAATCCAAAGAGCTAGTGCTGTCTGCTTCTGCAGGCATTTCTGTGGTCTTATGGCAGGCATGACTAGACACTGCAGCCCACAGAACACTTGTTACCTTCCCACCGAACTGGTCCCTATTTATCTACTTGCAATCGTAAAGGTAAAGGTTTCCCTTGCTCGAAAGCCAGTCGCATCCGACTCTAGGGGTCAGTGCTCATCTCTGTTTCAAATCCAAAGAGCTAGCGCTGTCTGCTTCTGCAGGCATTTCTGTGGTCATGTGGCAGGCATGACTAGACACTGCAGCCCACAGAACACTTGTTACCTTCCCACCGAACTGGTCCCTATTTATCTACTTGCAATCGTAAAGGTAAAGGTTTCCCTTGATCGAAAGCCAGTCGTATCCAACTCTAGGGGTCAGTGCTCATCTGTTTCAAATCCAAAGAGCTAGTGCTGTCTGCTTCTGCAGGCATTTCTGTGGTCTTATGGCAGGCATGACTAGACACTGCAGCCCACAGAACACTTGTTACCTTCCCACCGAACTGGTCCCTATTTATCTACTTGCAATCGTAAAGGTAAAGGTTTCCCTTGCTCGAAAGCCAGTCGCATCCGACTCTAGGGGTCAGTGCTCATCTCTGTTTCAAATCCAAAGAGCTAGCGCTGTCTGCTTCTGCAGGCATTTCTGTGGTCATGTGGCAGGCATGATTAGACACTGCAGCCCCCAGAACACTTGTTACCTTCCCACCGAACTGGTCCCTATTTATCTACTTGCAATCGTAAAGGTAAAGGTTTCCCTTGCTCGAAAGCCAGTCGCATCCGACTCTAGGGGTCAGTGCTCATCTCTGTTTCAAATCCAAAGAGCTAGCGCTGTCTGCTTCTGCAGGCATTTCTGTGGTCATGTGGCAGGCATGACTAGACACTGCAGCCCACAGAACACTTGTTACCTTCCCACCGAACTGGTCCCTATTTATCTACTTGCAATCGTAAAGGTAAAGGTTTCCCTTGCTCGAAAGCCAGTCGCATCCGACTCTAGGGGTCAGTGCTCATCTCTGTTTCAAATCCAAAGAGCTAGCGCTGTCTGCTTCTGCAGGCATTTCTGTGGTCTTATGGCAGGCATGACTAGACACTGCAGCCCACAGAACACTTGTTACCTTCCCATCGAACTGGTCCCTATTTATCTACTTGCAATCATAAAGGTAAAGGTTTCCCTTGCTCGAAAGCCAGTCGTATCCGACTCTAGGGGTCAGTGCTCATCTCTGTTTCAAATCCAAAGAGCTAGCGCTGTCTGCTTCTGCAGGCATTTCTGTGGTCATGTGGCAGGCATGACTAGACACTGCAGCCCACAGAACATTTGTTACCTTCCCACCGAATTGGTCCCTATTTATCTACTTGCAATCGTAAAGGTAAAGGTTCCCCTTGCTCGAAAGCCAGTCGCATCCGACTCTAGGGGTCAGTGCTCATCTCTGTTTCAAATCCAAAGAGCTAGCGCTGTCTGCTTCTGCAGGCATTTCTGTGGTCATGTGGCAGGCATGACTAGACACTGCAGCCCACAGAACACTTGTTACCTTCCCACCGAACTGGTCCCTATTTATCTACTTGCAATCGTAAAGGTAAAGGTTTCCCTTGATCGAAAGCCAGTCTTATCCGACTCTAGGGGTCAGTGCTCATCTCTGTTTCTAAGCTGAAGAGCTAGTGCTGTCTGCTTCTGCAGGCATTTCCGAGGTCTTATGGCAGGCATGACTAGACACTGCAGCCCACAGAACACTTGTTACCTTCCCACCGAACTGGTCCCTATTTATCTACTTGCAATTTCTTGGTTTTGAACTGCTAGGTTGGCAGGAGCTGGGACAGAGACGGGAGCTCATTCTGTCCTGCAGTACTCGGGAATCGAACTGCTGACCTTCCGCCTCCCAGTCAGCGTCTTAGTGACTTGAGCCACTGCAGTCCCATATGTATGTATGCAGTACTGTAAAGCTATTTAGATACACTGTATGTCTATAGTGGCTGCACTCTACTCTGGCAGCAGAGGTAGCTCCAGTTGATGGGGCAAACTGTCCCCAGCTAATCAGTGGCATCTCCGCTGCCGCCATGAGATTTCCCATTGATCAGCTGACTGGCGGTATAGAGATGTCCCAGGTAAGCAGATTGGCAGTCACGATGGCATCAGAGATGCTGTGGACCAAATGGTTATGTTCTCCTTCATCAGCTGGAAATCTGTCTGCACTACCAGGGCAGATCAAAGCCACTGATCAGTGAAAACAGACTCCAGCTGATCAAGGGAGACCATTCCTAGCTATCTCAGAAAACAAAACAAATAAAATAAAATACACAGTAGCACTTTAAAGACTAACTGCTATTCCCACCAGTAATTCTTTTTTAAAAAATGTTTATTTGAAGAGTCCTAGTGCTATGACACTTTGAATAAATATTTTTTTAAAAAACAATGCACGATAGCAGCAGAGGGGCTCCCACTGATTGGTAGTAACTGGTGTCAGCTGATCTGCAGCTGCAGAGAGATGCAGCAGATCTGTTAATGCTGCCTCTGCCAATCAGCTGTAATCTATGTCACCTCCTGCTGCAAGTTTATCTGGGCTTTCCCAGGTAAACATTAACAGGAGTGGGCACAAAGTCTAAACCAGTGATGGCAAACCTTGGTAGTTCAGGTGTTATGGAACTTCAATTCTCAGATGTCCTGATCACCAGAAGTGCTGATTTAGGCTTCTGGTAATTGAAGTCCAAGAACACCTGGAGTGCCAAGGTTCACCATCACTGGTCTGAAGTGATTTATTTTACACTGATTCAGGGCCGAAAAGTTTGGCCGAACTATCTCTCCATGGTACATACATCCACCCAGGCTTGCCCCCGCCGCCCCTGCCGCCACCACTAACGCCTTTGCCGCCGGCTCCTCTTTCGCCGGCTCCTCCTTCGCCGCCTTCGCGGTGTCCTTTAAAAGTGTCCTTTTAAAAAAAATATGACAGATCCTAGAAACTCACATCCAGCTTGGTCATTGTGGCATCCAAGGAGCTGTTGTTGTGTTCCAAAGCTTCAGGTAGGTGGGATTTTAATTAGCAATGAAAAGTCATTACCCTTAGAAAAGATCTGCTTCCTGACATGATGTCAGGAAGCAGATCTTTTCTAAGGCTAGTGACTTTTCATTGCCAATTAAAACCCCACGTACCTGGAACTTTGGATTTTAATTAGCAATGAAAAGTCATTAGCCTTAGAAAAGATCTGCTTCCTGACATCATGTCAGGAAGCAGATCTTTTCTAAGGCTAATGACTTTTCATTGCCAATTAAAACCCCACCTACCTGAAACTTTGGAATTTAATTAGCAATGAAAAGTCATTAGCCTTAGAAAAGATCCGCTTCCTGACATGTCAGGAAGCAGATCTTTTATAAGGCTAATGACTTTTCATTGCCAATTAAAACCCCACGTACCTGGAACTTTGGATTTTAATTAGCAATGAAAAGTCATTAGCCTTAGAAAAGATCTGCTTCCTGACATCATGTCCTGCCTGGCTTGCTGCAGCCTCAGAGGGTGGGGGAACTTCAAAATTAGCGCACATTGGGTCTCCCAATCAATTTAAAATCAGGAATTACACAATGCACAGCCATAATACTGTAAATCAATTTTGACTTCCAACTTATACCAATACTTGAATCAGTGTAAAATAAATCACTTCAGACCAGTGATGGTGAACCTTGGCACTCCAGGTGTTCTTGGACTTCAATTACCAGAAGCCTAAATCAGCACTTCTGGTGATCAGGACATCTGAGAATTGAAGTTCCATAACACCTGAACTACCAAGGTTTGCCATCACTGGTTTAGACTTTGTGCCCACTCCTGTTAATGTTTACCTGGGAAAGCCCAGATAAACTTGCAGCAGGAGGTGACATAGATTACAGCTGATTGGCAGAGGCAGCATTAACAGATCTGCTGCATCTCTCTGCAGCTGCAGATCAGCTGACACCAGTTACTACCAATCAGTGGGAGCCCCTCTGCTGCTATCGTGCATTGTTTTTTAAAAAAATATTTATTCAAAGTGTCATAGCACTAGGACTCTTCAAATAAACATTTTTTAAAAAAGAATTACTGGTGGGAATAGCAGTTAGTCTTTAAAGTGCTACTGTGTATTTTATTTTATTTGTTTTGTTTTCTGAGATAGCTAGGAATGGTCTCCCTTGATCAGCTGGAGTCTGTTTTCACTGATCAGTGGCTTTGATCTGCCCTGGTAGTGCAGACAGATTTCCAGCTGATGAAGGAGAACATAACCATTTGGTCCACAGCATCTCTGATGCCATCGTGACTGCCAATCTGCTTACCTGGGACATCTCTATACCGCCAGTCAGCTGATCAATGGGAAATCTCATGGCGGCAGCGGAGATGCCACTGATTAGCTGGGGACAGTTTGCCCCATCAACTGGAGCTACCTCTGCTGCCAGAGTAGAGTGCAGCCACTATAGACATACAGTGTATCTAAATAGCTTTACAGTACTGCATACATACATATGGGACTGCAGTGGCTCAAGTCACTAAGACGCTGACTGGGAGGCGGAAGGTCAGCAGTTCGATTCCCGAGTACTGCAGGACAGAATGAGCTCCCGTCTCTGTCCCAGCTCCTGCCAACCTAGCAGTTCAAAACCAAGAAATTGCAAGTAGATAAATAGGGACCAGTTCGGTGGGAAGGTAACAAGTGTTCTGTGGGCTGCAGTGTCTAGTCATGCCTGCCATAAGACCTCGGAAATGCCTGCAGAAGCAGACAGCACTAGCTCTTCAGCTTAGAAACAGAGATGAGCACTGACCCCTAGAGTCGGATAAGACTGGCTTTCGATCAAGGGAAACCTTTACCTTTACGATTGCAAGTAGATAAATAGGGACCAGTTCGGTGGGAAGGTAACAAGTGTTCTGTGGGCTGCAGTGTCTAGTCATGCCTGCCACATGACCACAGAAATGCCTGCAGAAGCAGACAGCGCTAGCTCTTTGGATTTGAAACAGAGATGAGCACTGACCCCTAGAGTCAGATGCGACTGGCTTTCGAGCAAGGGGAACCTTTACCTTTACGATTGCAAGTAGATAAATAGGGACCAATTCGGTGGGAAGGTAACAAATGTTCTGTGGGCTGCAGTGTCTAGTCATGCCTGCCACATGACCACAGAAATGCCTGCAGAAGCAGACAGCGCTAGCTCTTTGGATTTGAAACAGAGATGAGCACTGACCCCTAGAGTCGGATACGACTGGCTTTCGAGCAAGGGAAACCTTTACCTTTATGATTGCAAGTAGATAAATAGGGACCAGTTCGATGGGAAGGTAACAAGTGTTCTGTGGGCTGCAGTGTCTAGTCATGCCTGCCATAAGACCACAGAAATGCCTGCAGAAGCAGACAGCGCTAGCTCTTTGGATTTGAAACAGAGATGAGCACTGACCCCTAGAGTCGGATGCGACTGGCTTTCGAGCAAGGGAAACCTTTACCTTTACGATTGCAAGTAGATAAATAGGGACCAGTTCGGTGGGAAGGTAACAAGTGTTCTGTGGGCTGCAGTGTCTAGTCATGCCTGCCACATGACCACAGAAATGCCTGCAGAAGCAGACAGCGCTAGCTCTTTGGATTTGAAACAGAGATGAGCACTGACCCCTAGAGTCGGATGCGACTGGCTTTCGAGCAAGGGAAACCTTTACCTTTACGATTGCAAGTAGATAAATAGGGACCAGTTCGGTGGGAAGGTAACAAGTGTTCTGGGGGCTGCAGTGTCTAATCATGCCTGCCACATGACCACAGAAATGCCTGCAGAAGCAGACAGCGCTAGCTCTTTGGATTTGAAACAGAGATGAGCACTGACCCCTAGAGTCGGATGCGACTGGCTTTCGAGCAAGGGAAACCTTTACCTTTACGATTGCAAGTAGATAAATAGGGACCAGTTCGGTGGGAAGGTAACAAGTGTTCTGTGGGCTGCAGTGTCTAGTCATGCCTGCCATAAGACCACAGAAATGCCTGCAGAAGCAGACAGCACTAGCTCTTTGGATTTGAAACAGATGAGCACTGACCCCTAGAGTTGGATACGACTGGCTTTCGATCAAGGGAAACCTTTACCTTTACGATTGCAAGTAGATAAATAGGGACCAGTTCGGTGGGAAGGTAACAAGTGTTCTGTGGGCTGCAGTGTCTAGTCATGCCTGCCACATGACCACAGAAATGCCTGCAGAAGCAGACAGCGCTAGCTCTTTGGATTTGAAACAGAGATGAGCACTGACCCCTAGAGTCGGATGCGACTGGCTTTCGAGCAAGGGAAACCTTTACCTTTACGATTGCAAGTAGATAAATAGGGACCAGTTCGGTGGGAAGGTAACAAGTGTTCTGTGGGCTGCAGTGTCTAGTCATGCCTGCCATAAGACCACAGAAATGCCTGCAGAAGCAGACAGCACTAGCTCTTTGGATTTGAAACAGATGAGCACTGACCCCTAGAGTCGGATACGACTGGCTTTCGATCAAGGGAAACCTTTACCTTTACGATTGCAAGTAGATAAATAGGGACCAGTTCGGTGGGAAGGTAACAAGTGTTCTGTGGGCTGCAGTGTCTAGTCATGCCTGCCACATGACCACAGAAATGCCTGCAGAAGCAGACAGCGCTAGCTCTTTGGATTTGAAACAGAGATGAGCACTCACCCCTAGAGTCGGATGCGACTGGCTTTCGAGCAAGAGAAACCTTTACCAAATTTAATGCATTCTCCAGGGCCTTTTGTAGACTAACTCCTGTATTTAAATTTGAGCTGTATTTAAATTTGGGGTGGATTTGAGATCAAATCCACCACATCAGGCAGAAGAGCAAAGCTTCGTGGGTTGAATTTGTAAGAGCACATCAACTCCACAGGCACACAATGACGGGGCAAGCCTCAAGGTAAAGTAACGTCTCTTTTTGCAACTGACGAAAAATCCCGGGTTATTTAAACCTTTGCAATTGCAAAAGGTTGCAGAGCAAACTTCTTTGCACAAGGATTGGCCACAAGCGAGCTGAAAAGCAACATTTGTTGCTTCTGACAGTAAGGGAACATCCCGGGGGTCTTATTCAAACCTCCTACAAACGGCTGCAAAACAAACTTCTTTTGCCCAGCCAATGGATGGGTGGATGCATTATTATGCATTGTGGCACCTGGTAAGTTGTGAACTTTTTTTGCTTCTCTTCTGATATCTTAAGTTTGCAATATACGCAGCCTGACAAAGAGATGTGAAGAACTCTAAACCTCGCTTCCCTCCCCCTCCCCCCTGCTCCTGGCTTTCTTTTTTAATTGCTTAAAATCAGGCAGCATGCCCAAACTACTTACTTTTAGCTCCGACTGAGAAGTCCCTCTCTCCACTCTTAACAATAACAGAATCACCTCTGGCGTATTGATTCAGCCATTCTAAAGTAGATTCGGCAGAACTTCTAGTACTAAGCAGGAGGAGGAAGGAACTAGGCAAATCACTGTCTTTCACTGACTTGTGATCCCTCCGCCCAAAAAAAAAAGTTCACCCAAAAAATTTTTTAAAAAAAATAAAATAAAATTATAAGAGTTCTTATACTATGTCGGGGGCCGGATGAAATGGCCTGGCGGGCCGGATACGGCCCGCGGGCCGTAGTTTGGGCATGCCTGGTCTAATCACTATATTTTGTTTTCGGTTCTCCTCTTCCAATAAATCCAATCTCTTATCTTGGGCTATTATTTTAACATTCGTGGCTTGATCTGCTATGTATAGTCCATTCAATTCAATTTTGATAGTGTCCATCTGTTTGTAGACGTCCGACATCATGGCGTTGATCTTTGTGGTATTTTCTGTGACTTCCCTTGAAACATCTGTTACCGCTATCATCAGGGACTGGTAATTTTGTTTGGCATTAATGTTTAACTCTAAAAATCATAAAAGTTAAAACAGTGTACAAGGTGCACATAAATTATAAAATTTCAGACCCAAAGGGTGGTAATCCACTAAATAAGCCACCTAGCATGAGAGCCCGCGTTCCTGGGTCCCCAAACTTGTCCTGCCAGCCAGGTTTTTAAACCCTTCCGGAAGGGCAGGAGCTCCGTCTGAAGCCACAACTCAACGGGCAGGAGGTTCCAAAGGGTTGGGGTGGACACGGAGAAGGCTCTCCTCCTAGTGCAAGTGAGGTGCGCCTCTCTTGCCGATGGAATAACAAGGGAGCCTCTCCGATCCGCCCTGGTGGGATGGACAGATGTTCTTAGGGCGATGCGGTCTCTTAGGTGTTCCACAGGATTGCTCTTTAAGCAAGTTTACTCTTTAAGCGAAACACCATTGTAAGTGACCAATTGTGACTTCTGGTAGGGGGATCGCGAACCCCAATTTAGTCGTTAAGCGAGTTTTTGGTTGGTTTTAGTAGTTAAGCGAGGCAACCATTCAGAGAAAATTCTGCTATTTAAGCGAGTTACTCTCTAAGCAAGGTGCTCTTTATGCGTGGTTTTACTGTATATCAAAGGCCAGCACTGACATTCTGAATAAAACAAAAGAATGGCAGCATAAATGCTTCAAAGTCATTGGTGGCAAGTATTTCATAAAAAGTATGACAAAAAGGTAAATTAAATAAATATAGCATGTGTTGCAATGTCTGTAAACAATTCTAGCTCTTAACAGTCAAATGTATGCCACACAACAAATGAACAAACATGCATTAACTTGTACAAACAATAAACTGTACCTAACCTACCAATTCACTTTGCCATTTAACAACATAAAAGATATTGATTAGGGCACCGACAATGTTGTATTTATTACAATGATTTGGAGAGGAGATGCTAAATAGGCATGTCATAACAAAACCCCAAAATTCTGTGCTATCTTGGACTCTAACAAAATAGCATTGGATAAACATGTGTGGACTTCTGTCTACTTCATCATAGAATCACAGAAGATTTGAGTTGGAAGCAGCCTATAAGGCTATTGCGTCCAAACCCATGTTCAGTGCAGGAATCAAAATCAAAGTAAATTTGCCAGATGGCTGCCTAACTTTTTCTTGAATGCCTCCAGTGTTGGAGCACTCCTCACCTCCCAAGGTAATTAGTTCCATTGTTGAACTGCTCTAACAGTAAGGACATTTTTGATGGTATTCCACAGAAATCTGCCTTCTTATACCTTGAGCTTTTTATTATATGACCTGTACTCTCAAATGCTTGAAAACTAATCCTGCCCCTTCTCTGTACAACATCCTTCCCCCTTTCTATTCTTTCCATTCTCTTTTACCCAATTTATATCTTTCAGTTCTTGGCATTTGTATATTAATTGTGTATATTAATACTGGAGATTATGTGATTTGTGGTTGCATTACTTCATACATTTTTATGATGGCTATTATTGGGCCCCAATACAGCTCCTGCTCTGTGCCTCTTGTTGCGCATAAGCCTTAATCAGTCTGTACCATCAAGTTTACATCTTCTTCCCATGAAATGCGGTGGTTTGTACTCCATGCCATTTCTCCTTCCTTGCTATTTTCTGTAGTTACGTTCTACTCAGCAGTCAGTGATATCTACTGAGCATACTCAGTTCTGAGTGGGTAATGGGGAAGTGTCTAGACTTGAGTACACCTTGTTCAACCTTCTAGCCATCGAGTTCAGTGTCTTCACCACTTGAGCCACTGCAGAGTTCAGAGTTGGAGTTTGATTCCCAAATACTGCATGATGGAGTGAGCTCCCATCTCTGTCCCAGCTCCTGCCAACCTAGCAGTTCGAAAGCAAGAAATTGCAAGTAGATAAATAGGTACCACTTTGGTGGGAAGGTAAACAGAATTCCATGCAGTGGTGGGATTCAGCAGGTTCGTCCCAGTTCGCCAGAACCAGTAGCAGAAATTCCAGCTGGCTCCGCCCATCCAAGTAGTCCTAAATCAGGGGCAACACAGGGCTTTTCCCATGGCCACACCCATCATACCACACCGACAGAATAGGTAGTAAAAAATTGAATCCCACCACTGGTTTCATGCACCCCAGTGTCTAGTGATATCAGCCACATATCCACAGAAATGTCTGCAAATACAGAGAGCGCTGGCTCTTTGGCTATAAACAGAGATGAGCACTGAACCCTAGAGTCAGATATGACTGGCTTTCAAGCAAGGGTGACCTTTATGTTTACCTTTACACCTTGTTTACACTTTCATGTAAAGAATACAATTTTGTTTACATAAGGAATAACATTTTAAGAACCCATACTACTAATAATATATATAATAATAGAAATTGAAAGGGAACGAGATTCAGAAAGTATGCACTCTTATCATGGTTCTGACTCAGATAATTAGACCTCTTTTTACAAAAAGGCAATGGGGGAGGTGAGATATATTCCCTGTGTCATCATTAAGAAATTCTGATATTGTTCAACAAGAAATTGTGGTATCGTGGCAGAAAAGGTAAGTTACGAATAGGGTTAATGAAGTATAACATCATTTATAATCAAAGTACTAGCATATTCTGTTTCTAACAGAGTTACACCATTTATAATTATCCTGATGTGGGAATTTGCTGCCAAGTAAATATGCTTAGGTTCATATCTAAATCACACTAATCTTAGTACTTCACTTTAATTGAATGATTTCTTGATTTGTTAGTGTTAACCAGGGATTACTGGCAATACTTTGTGGCGGCATTATTCCAAAGACCAAGAATGCAAAGAAAAGGAACTGAATACTAATTCTGTTTTACAGTGATTGCAACATCTACTCTAGGGTAGCCTACCAGTTCCCTGGTCACATTTGTAATTATGTATGTATTGCACAAATGCTAAATTATCCCTGAAGATGTCATTAGTTTCTGACACATTTCCTGAATGATTATTTTAATTTATTAGATCATTTGGGATTTAAGGTGACATCAATAACAAGCCAGATTTCATAAGTGTTTGATCTCTTCAGATCTAATCATCAGCAACACTTCTTTTGAAATAAAGCCATTGAGTTTTTCTTGATGATGGCCATTTCTTTCAAATTATTATAAGCAAAGGTCTGAATCAGTATGTTAAGCACTCCATGAGTTTAGATATTGCTGTTTCCAGAAATAATTAAAAAGCCCCACTTTTCTTACATATGAAGACAGAGATATAGGCAAGAAGCCCTTGAGGACCGTGCTTTAATGTAAACTCTCTACAGCGCCACTTCTGTGTAGGTGAATCTAGGGTTAGAATGTTCTACACATAGTTGGAGACCTCTGCTTTTTTGTCCTGAGATAAATAACCTTAATGTTGTGTTATTTTTCCACTATACTGTTTCTGTCCCCCTATGGCAGATGAGTGTGTTTTGGTTTTTTAATGTCAGATTTGCATGCATCAGTTCCTTGATGCTGAATAGTTGTTCACTAGTACCTTGGATAACGCTAAGACTTGGTTCCACAAGTCTTATTGTTATCCGGTTTTTAATGTTGTGCGATTCATACATTGCAAAACGTTAATAAAAACCCGGTTGGGACAGAGGCAGGAGCTTACTCTGTCATGCAAAACTCAGGTCTCAAACTGCTGACCTGCTGAGCTTCCAGATGTCAAGTTCAGTGTCTTAATCACTAAGCCACTAAAATTCTCTGTTTTTGTAGCCATCACAGTTCAAGTGGGATCAAACTGATATAACTGAATGGTGCAGATATACTTTTAGGGCACATTTAATCGTGTCAAAAATAAACCATGTGAAAATTTGCAAAGGGGAATTTTGAGAAGAATATTGGGAATATATATTACAGTGGTACCTCATACAACTATTTTAATCTGTGCCATGGGGCTTGTTGTTGTATGAAACAATTGCTATACAATACATACATCGTATAGCGTTTTTCTCTATGGGATGCATCATACAATATATTTTTTTTTGCTAAGTAGTTTTTCCCATTGAAAAATTGTTCTATGATTTTTCCATAGGGAAAATTGTAATGCGGGATGCCATTTCCCTCCAAAAAACCTAATTGATATGTGATTTCATTGCTATATGGAGTTATTGTTGTATGAGGTTCCACTGTACATATATTTAAAACTCTATAATTTGACAGAAAATTAACACAACTATGGTATGCTTCTTATAGAGTATGTCAGAGAACTAGAAACAAAACATGTGGCACCAAAAGACAGAGGCAATGTTATGCAATTAAAAGCAAACTAATAATAATTTAACCAAAACTATTAATCCATCAAAGTAGTTTTCTCAAGTGTGTGTGGTAACTGCATACAAATACCAAATCCAGCACTAATATATTCCTTTTCATTTGTGAAGGGTTAAAATACAAGCCTACATAATGCATTGAATGCATGTGTGAATGAGACTGACATGCCTTCAGGTCTTTACAAAGATAGGGAATAAAATCTTCTTGCTTCAGCTGTTCAATCTGCTACCCTTGTTTAAAAAGCTGATTATTTTGACTTGCATTCTACCTTTGTTTCTACAAAGTTCTTGGTATGTATCCTTAGTCTATCCGGCTAGCATCAAATGCTTACAGTGTACTCCTTATACATAAAGGTCACCCTTGCTTGAAAGCCAGTTGTATTCAACTCTAGGGTTCAGTGCTCATCTCTGTTTATAGCCAAAGAGCCAGCTCTGTCTGCATCTGCAGATGTTGCCATGGACATGTGGCAGGCATGACTAGACACCAGAATGCACATAATGCTGTTTACCATTCCACTTTCAAATTGCTAGGTTGGCAGGAGCTGGGACAGAGACAAAAGCTCGCTCCATCATGCAGCACTCAAATCTCAAACTGCTGACCTGTTGACATTCTTAGTCATCAAGTTCAGCATCTTAACCACTAAGCCACCACACTCCCTGTACTACTTATATTTGCCCCTAAATATAAGTTTGGGCTAGTGTGTTAAATGGAGTGTACATCCAGGAAACTGAATATGACTTCATCTTTCTTTAGAAGTACAGCCTATTGAGTTCTTTGGGACTTAATTGGCTGGAATTTAATAATAAAACAGCAGGTATTTGATGGATCAACTGGTCTCCAAGTTCAATGGTCCTACTCTAATAGTGACTTACTATTGGATTTCAACCATTCATGGGAATTAACTTTTATTGGGTCACTAGTGAAACTTCCCATGATACAAGATAGGGGTGATGTTTCATAGGGAATTTGCATAAGATCTTCCATGTATAGCCTGCAAATGAGAAAGACTGTGGAATTTCTGATCTTTATGGTAATGTAAGAGAGATTGTGACTATTTCCTCCTAATTTATGCTGCAGAAAAATCCTTGGTCTAAATTGGATCCCCATGCAGTTCTGTAGAAGTGAAAGAAACAGCTCAATTGTGTGCTATGTATTTAACAGAGTTTTGTGTAGTTAATCCTGGAGTTGGACAGGAAAGAAAGTATGGGTACTTCTTAATGACCTTAATTATTTGCAGCATGTAGTTATTGTAACAAAGGGTTTAACCTTATATGGGTGGGAAATTGTTGATGGTCAAGCAGGATTCCAAAAACGAAGAGGCACTCAAGATCATGTTGTAACTATCTGCTTGCTACTGGAGCACACCGAGGACTTTCAGAAGAAGATCAGTCAATACCAGGGGTTCCCAACCTAAGGCCCATGGGTCAGATCAAGGTCCTGGTGCCATTTCATGTGCCCTCTCCCTCCAAAGGCATTCAAGAAATAAAATGGCTTCCCCTTTGAAGTTGTTGGGACAAATTGGCCACCCCCATCATGCAGGCAGGGCAAAATGGCTGTCTGGCCCTCAAACCTGACTGAGAGAGCACGACCTGGCCCCTGGCTTGAAAAGTTTGGGAACCTCTGGTCTTTACTTTATAGACTATAGACTGTGGTATCAGGAGAATCTATGGATTGTTCTTAAAAAATGACTGCCTCGGTACCTGATTGTTCTGATGTATAACTATTACTATGTACAAAAAGCTATCATTAGGACAGGATATGGAGAGTCAGGCAAGAGTATATTTTATCTCTTTATCTGTTCAATTTATATGCAATTTATATGCAGAATATATCATATGGAAAGCCAGGCTAGATTCGAATGAAGGAGAAATGAAAATTAGTAGAAGAAATATTAATAATTTAAGATATGCAGAAAGCAGCAATGACTTGAAATGCTTTTCATGAAAATGAAAGAAGAAATTGTCAAAGCATGACTATAGAGCAAGAATAAGATAGAAATCATGACTACAGAAGAACTATACAACTTTAATATTCACAATGATGAAATTGAAATAGTAAAAGATTTTATATACTTTGGTTCAGTCATCAGTCCAAATAGAAACTACAGCCCCAAGAAATCAGAAGAAGATTGTGATTCAGAAGGGCAGCAATTAATATGCTATTGGATATGTTAAAGCAGGGATGGCCAACTCTTGGACTTCAATTCCCAGAAGCCCTGATTAGCAGGTGTGCTGACTTGGGCTTCTGGGCATTGAAGTCCAAGAACAGTTGAATCAACAAGGAGGGCCACCCTTGTGTTAAATAATGTCTCATTAGAGTCCAAGATCAAGATCATCCATACTCTTGATGGATCATATATATGGATGGAAAGCTGGACAATAAAGAAAGCTGACAGGAACAAAATATGATTTGTTTGAAATATGGTGCTGTAGGAGCAGAAGCGTAGCGTGCCTTGGCGGGGCCCCGTATAAAAATTTGTTTGGGGGCCGTTAGGAAGGGTAAAGATTTCTCACAAAAGAAAAAAAAATGCATAAAATTAAAAGAAATATATCGTATGTACATCGATTATTGTGGGATTTCCCTGTTGAAGTAAATGACTTAAACAGGGAAATCCCTCAGCTCACGATAACCGATGTAGAGTGTTGCCAACTTTTGGACACACGCTTTACGCAGGAAAAAAAATTGCTTTTTTTGACTTTTGTCATTTGTGAAATAAAAAAATTTGAGAAGTTTTTATTAATTTTTGCTTACGCACGTTCCCCCCCCCCGTATAATTGATACGGCAGATACGGCGGTAGCTACGCCCCTGTGTAGGAGAGCTTTGCAGATATCCTGGACTACCAGAGATATGAACAAACAAGTCCTAGAGAGCAAATCAAGCCTGAACTATCTTGGAGACAAAACTGAGGCTGTCCTACTTTGGACACATCATGAGAATACAGGATTTTCTGGAAAAGACAATAATGCTGGGAAAGGCTTTGAAAGAGGAAGCAGGAAAAGAAGAATACCAAGCTGGAAGTGACTTGATGGCACATATGAAATAAATTGACTTCTTAAGGGAAGCCACAGTTTTGTGTTTATAAGAACTGAGCAGAGCTGTTGAGGAGATCACTCATTCATAGGATTGCCATCAGTCAGGAGAGGATTGATAGCACATAAATTGCAACAACAGAACTACAAAGGCTATCAAATAAATCTGTGGCAACTTGTGACCCAAACAAATATTGCTGTCTTGTGGCTGACAGTTTTAATTTGGCATCAGTTTCTGTGGGCTGCAGCCCACAAAGGCTTATGCCAAATAAATGTTGTTTGTCTTTAAAGATGTTGCAAATCTCACTGTTGTTTTTTCTGGAAGAGACTAATGTAGTAATATACATACCCCATCATGGTATTATGTTAATACAGCTAGAGTAGGTGTAGGTAATGTGGTTCCCTCCAGATGATTTGAAGTACAACTTCTATCATCTCTAGTCATCGTTGCCAAGTGTCAGGGGTCACTTGTTGTTCAATATGATGGAAGGCTCCAGGTGTCGTCCTCCCCCCCCCCCCAAAAAAAAAAATGAAGCCTGTAAAGATTCTGGGATTGAAGTGATTTGTACATCTAATTTAAATGGAATCTTGTCTTAGCATACAGTTTCTACAATTAATTTCTTGGCATGAGTCTCTTCAATGCCTAGAAGATATAATGTATTTAAAATGCCAGGTCAGGTCAGGCAGATGATAATTGGCTGCAATTAGGATTGCTACAAGCTGCAGCATTCCCCACCCCCAACCAAGTGACATTCGGGAAGGTCTGATATTATTATCTGATTCTCAAGACATTAGGCTCAATCTATTCCTACCAAAGTATCCCTGATCTCAGCATGTGAAAGGTCAGTAGTTTAACTCCAGCAGAAAATTAGTTTAAGATTTGAGCCATCTTTAATTCAATGGCAAAATTTGCCGCAGACTCCAGGCATAAAGTCTGGATAATTTAATCTTCCAGAGGAATCAGGAGCAAGGCAGATATCTTTAACACTAGAAACCAGACAAGCATTCCAGAAGCCAAACAGCTGCAAATCTGCTGACCTTCATTGTTCAAGGCAGCTTCTGGGAGGAAGGGCCAGTTCTTATATAGCTAAGCCACTCAGGTTCTCCAGGGGGAGCCTATGAAGATCATGAATCTTCAGGGCTCTCAGAAGGGGGTTAGAAGCTGCAACAGGATGAGCGTCTGGTCCTGCAGGACTTAGAGGAGCAGCTGCAAATCCTGACTCCATTTACCTTCATTGAGCTCTGGTTCCCTTCCAAAATTATAGTGATTCCTCTGAGGGGCCTTGCAGCTTCCCATTTATTAGTACAAAAACAATACATTCTTTCACTATGTATGTTAATTCATCTGTACTTCGCACCCCCTTCTTAACTTTAATATCACATGTTACTTTATCATTAATACTATATCCCAAACTTGCCTATATCAGTCATTTGCTGAATTATACGTTGTTTTCAGTTTCTAGCTGTAATCAATCTCTTTGATCTCTACTAATATAATTTTAAATATCTTAATATTCAATTCCCCCCTCCCCACAAACTTTGCATGCGGTGGTCCATGGGGTTGCAAAGGGTCCGACTTGACAGTGTAACTGGACAACAACAAAAATAACTTTTATCAGGTTTTCTGTTGTTAATAAAGTATCATCAGCAAATAAGCTAACGATAATTCTATCTTTTGTACCAATACCTTTTTCTTTTCTATCAACATTCACTAACATCTGCAATTAAAGCAAACATTGCCAGGAAAAGGGGACGTCTCTAGTGCCATGGTGTTGAGATATCTGTTTTGTTTCCCCATCACTACTATTTTTATATACATCAAGTATAGAGGCACACAATGGTTGGCCAGCCTAACAGAAAAGTAACATTGTAGCTTTTTACAACTGTCGATAATGAAAAATCCCGGTTGTTATTCAAACTTACTGTGAAGCTTGGCCTTCTTGAGTTGCAATATAGGCATATGTTAGGGGCATTTAGTTGACTTCTCATCCCCCTGACACTTACATTTGGGTAGAAGTGGTGAGGAGAGAGTGTTCATCATCATTGTTCCAATTTAGCTTATCGTATTTAGTGGCACCAAGTTTGGGGGTTCTCTCACATTTTGGGTAACACACAAAAGTAACCACGGTTGTACTTTTTGCATGACTTTTGAAATATAAATTTATTGTGCCCTTCATAAAAAGAATGTAATTCGTTGGCCAAAAACCTGTTAAGAAGAACCATACATAGAAGGGCATTTCCCTCCCCTTGGTTTGCTGTCCATCAAATGGCTGGACATATGAAACTTTCCTTGATCTGAAGCGGAGGAGGATAAGGGCTGGTTAATAGCACTGGCAGGCTTGCTTGGGTGATTGACTGCTTTGCTGTGCAAATCAAACAGATTTTCTTTAGCTCAGTACTTCCAAGCTCTCAAACCATGCACCAACACAACAGACATTTCTTCCCTTCCCCCTCTTCAACTGTAGTCTCAAGAGGTGGTGAGTGTTCCAACATTGGAAACATTCGAGAGAGAATTGGACAACCATCTGTCATATCTACTGATTCCTGAATTGAGCAGAGTGTTGGCCCCGATGCCCTAAAAGGCTCCATTCTATAATTCTTCCTATAGTCCTCTGAAACATTTAGAAACTCACTCCAGAGGGTTTCCAAAGCCCCAGAAGCAGGTTTGGTGCCTCTGTATGGAGCACAGTAGGGGAATGTTGATGGAAGAAAAACTCCAAATGGAACCATATATTTGGATTCTGTCCTAGATTTGAGCAGAGTTTGGAAGAGTTCCTTTTTCAAAATACATAGCCCCCCAAAATAATTGGCTATGCTGATTTGGAAGTTCTAGGAGATGTAGTCCCCAAAGCAACTTTTTCAAACTCTGGGTTTGACCAGTGTTTGCTAACTGCACTCCTATACAGAGCCTATGAAAAGCAATACAGAGAAAACAAATGAACGTCAAAGGAAAAAAATAATGGTGTTAATTAAAATAAGCATAAATCTTCTTTACTACAGCTTTAGAGAGGTTACTTTTGGAACTACTTACAAAACCTAAAGATGTACCCTGCAAATTGTCTGCAACTAGAACTTGTCTTATGGAAACTCATCTACCTGGAATACTTTATAACTATCATATCACTCTTGGATAGCTTACACAAAAACTGTAACATCTACGCCATTTTTCTGCTGACAAATTGAAGAGTCACAGCTGTGTAAGAGCGATTTCTATGCGGTAGCTGAATGGGTGCTTAGCTTTCTCTACAGTTATGTGCATGGATACAACTCCAGCATTCACATTTGTCATCATGTGGTTGTAAAGAGTGATGTCCTGTCTATGGAGTAGTGGAGTTGACATATATTAAAAAGATGCCAAAATGTATGACAGCTTGCAAGCACTGGACAACATCCATAGTTACAAGAGTGGACTTCTACTCTTGTGATGCTGTACTCTTCCACACCGACTGCAAGCATTCTTGTGACAGTTCTCCAACCCTTGGGAACATATCTGAGGAGCGTGCAGGGAGCTGCAGGGAAGATAGTGAGTGAGAGAGAGAGAGAGGAACTCAAACCATCATCCTTCAATCAGAAGAAAGATGCTATTGGATGCAATGAATTATTATTTTGTAGAGCAAGTTCTAAAAATAGAGCACACAGAATAATGAAATAAATCTAAAATGACCCCTCAGGATAATGTTCTCACCCTTTGGAAGCATGTTGGATCTGACTATTTAATTCAACATATATCCAGATTTATCTTGCACAACATAATAGTTTCCCTACCTTTCTGTTTTTATCTGCAGAGATTTCTTTTATTGTACAGTACCTTGTTTTCTGCATGTCTGGCAACTGATAAATATTTCTTCCCTGAGCCTATTAAAGCAACAGAATCAACCCACCTGTGTTTCAAAATGCAACAATAAAAAATGACAGTGTTTTGTGGATAAGCCAGAATACTTTTTTTTAAGTTCCCTTTGGCTCAGTGCTTGTCAGCTTCCTTTCTGGGATCACAGAAAGAAAAGTCATTAAGCCACCATCTGTTTTAGAGAAAGTACAATACATACAATGTACAGCATCTGGGAGTTATTGTATTTATTAGTTGAATTCATGTCCGGTTCTTCTCTCAGTGACCTCAAGGTAGTATACATAGTTCTTCTCCTGCCCACTTTATCCTTACAAGATTTTTTGAAGTTAGTGAGGCAGAAATGTAATGGCTCAAAGTCATACTCTTAGTCTCATGGCTCTTTATACCATCCAAACAGAAATTAGAACATCTACTCTGGTTTTTAATGGCTGAGCCAGGATTAGAGCATGGAAGCCCCTGGTATTATTCCAGCCCTTTGCTTCTGCTATGGCCTTCCTTTTTAATAAATATCAGAGAAGAAAAATGGATTAAGTTATGCGGTTGTTGATTTTGGATTTTTAACTCCACTTTTGCCTTCCACAAGCTATTTTCTTTTAGTAGCCCCAGTTCCTTATTTCTAGAAAACTGGCATTTCGGGACTGATCATTAAAACTACAACAGAATTGACACTCCAACACATCCTCAGGCCAGCTATTTTTATCCTCCTACTGTTAGGATACATGAGCTAGTGTTTGCAACAAGAGCAAACCGATGACTGTACCTTTAAGGCTCTGCATGTTACCCCAGCCAGGTGCTATCATTAAGGGTTTGTAGGTAGCATAAATTCAGGCAACATTCTCAGACACTTTGCTTTATGCCATTTTGCCTTTATGCCGTTGCATTGCTTCGTGCCGTTGTGTGCTTCGTGCCACTGTTTGCTTGCTGTTGCCTGCCTGCTGTCTGCTACTGCTGTTGCCATCGTCGACAGCCAGCTGTTGGACTGCTTCGTCGTTTCCTGGTATGTTTGCCTTGCCGGACTGCAAGACATTGGACAACATACCACTGCCACATTGTGGTGCATTAACCAAAGACTCTGTGTTTTGAAAGAGAGCAAAAAGGAACTGCTGACTATCTTCAAAGCCGACCTTGAAGGAACAGATAAGGTTTGGACTGTGTTTGCTTTGCTTTAATGAAGATAGACGTTTGAAGCTTTCAAAGACTGTTTATAGACTTTGCTGCCCCACATAGTCTGAATAGAAGACATGTGTAACCTTGCACTTCGTGCAGAGCTTTGTATATAGTGTAAATAGAGAATTCCTACAACCCAAGCTGAAAGTTTGTTTTGTGCTTTACTCAACCAAACACTCTCACACTCTGGGGTGTGGCCATAGCCAGCCACTTCTAGCACTCTGCTATATTATTCCATCTCACCTACAACATGTGCATAGTTATTACAACTGGACACAAATAAGTAGTCTTTTAGATTGCAACTTCAGAAATAAGTCCAATTGAATTATTTTGGACTTCCCAGAAAGTAAATGGGTAAAATATACTAGTCTTCATTTTTAAATTAACTTATTATTTTAAAAATTATGATAATTCAGTAGATGTTGTGGATGTAAGTTGAAAACAACAAAAGCTGATCTTTAAAAAGCAAAAAGAAAATCCTGTAGCCAGCCATTTTGGAAAGGACTGACCTCTTTAATTTAATTTAACACCATTATTTGTTTCTGAAGATATCAGTAAAAATGCCCAGGAAGTATTCCATCCAGTCACTGTGTAAGAAGCAATTATGATCCTTGCTTTTATTACTCTGGACACTAGTTGACAGACAGTTGGGTAGTTTGTGCTCTCTGATCAAATTATATTTGTTTTTTAATACATTAAATAACTTTAGATACATTATACTCTTCATTTGTAGGCATTTGGTGTAGATTTACAGTGGGCTGGCAGCATAACATTATTGTTGCTGTTGCTGTTGCTGTTGCTGTTGCTGTTGTTAAACAAAAAAAATAAAAAACAATATGACATAGTAACACAACTCACATAAACATTAAGCATTAATAAAAACTTTTGTGTCCCCTCCCACCTTCGGGACAGTGATTCAGAACACCCTTTCTTGCTTTATATTCAAGCTTCTAATTTTGTCCCATAACCACTCTCCCTCCAAAAACCCCTAATATCTTCTATTTGGAGTATTTCCCTTTCCCTTTTCCAAAAACATGTAATTTGAGGCTATCCCATATATCTTTAAAGAAATCTGTTCTCATTGTCGCCTTTATTTTCATCTCAGTAGTCAAGTTATCATTAAGTGCTGTATCCAATGTTTCCTTGTACCAATCCGCTATTTGCGAATTAAGTTTAACCTTCCAATTAATCTTGTTACGGTTATTAAAATAATTCGTTATTCTCTCCCTCCACTCCCTTGAGCTAATTTGTGCATCTCCAAAGCTGTTTAGCAACACAATCTTGGGATCTTTATTCAATTTCTGGTCGATAACTTCATTAATCTCTTTAAAAACCTCTGTCCATATTTTGTTAATATCTCTACATTCCTACAACATACTGTATAGAAATAAGTACTGAGGGCTTGATTACATCTCCAACAATGAGTCTCTGACTTCATTTTATTGCATTTTACATTTATTGCATTTTACCACTTCTATATTACCTTAAAATAATTTTCTTTATTCTTTTAAGCATCATACTACCAATTCTCTTATTCCATATCATCTTCTAGGCCTTGGTATTTATTTATTTCCACAAATAATTTTGCCAGACCAGCTAATAAACCTTCTTAAAAGTGAATGGTAACTTTTCTGAACATATAAACTCATGCCATACTACAGTGATGGCGAACCTTGGCACTCCAGGTGTTCTTGGACTTCAATTCCCAGAAGCCTAAGTCAGCACTCCTACTGATCAGGGCTTCTGGGAATTGAAGTTCAAGAACACCTGGAGTGCCAAGGTTCACCATCACTGCCATATTATATCCTCCCACTTCCTTTCCCATCATGATGGCTTCACCTGCGTAAATATTGCACACGTATGAATGTGATCCCTTAATTTCATTAATTTAATTCATCCTTATATCCATATATTTTTAGATTCTGCAAAAGAAAAAATGAAGCCTCCAACTGTTGTAAAAGAAAAGGGTAAGCATTCTTTTTAAAGCTGCATGTCCTTGTAAGTGTTCATGTTCTTTTATGGGAAGAAACCTGTAAGAATAGGCTTGCTACTTGTGCCTTTATTAGTGATATTGTAAGGTAAGAAGTCATTATAGCTGCAATTATGCACTGAAAAACACAGAAAGCACAACTCAAAAATCCATAAACCAGCACTGTAACACAAGCAAAGCTGCTTTATCCTTATCATCTATAATGTTTATGTAATACAAAGTGCTTTGATTGGTATTTGTTTTCATGTGCTCGTTTCCCTCCAAATAAAGTGTACTGCTTGTGGACCAAAGGAAATTTTTGGGTTGCTAATAACTATAACTATACTTTCTAAAAAACATATATATATTAACTGTTCATTCAAAGTTTAGATTAAACGAGGCATTGTTTACATGTTGATTAAACATGTTTTTAGTATTTTGAAAAGTCAGTCTGTCAACTCAAATGGGTAGGTATAGATGTTCTGTAAACGTTGTTATGTATAGCAATCCATTTTAGAGTAAAATAGAAACAGAAAACAAACCCACCAGATCTGCAATGATTTAAAGTAGCTGTGGGCTATATGTGTCTCTTTACATCAGGGGTTCCCAACCTAAGACTCATGGGCCGGATCCAGCCCATGGCACCATTTCATGTAGGCCCCCACCCCTCCAAGGGCATTTGAGAAACAAAATAGCTGCCCCTTTGAAGCTGTTGGGACAAAAAGGCAAAAAAAAACCCATCATGCAGGAAATGAAAAGTTGCCATCCAGCCCTTGAAGCTGACTGAGAGCATGTGACCCAGTCCCCGGCTTGAAAAGGTTGGGAACCCCTGCTCTAGATATTGTTGGATTGCAATTTCCATCAGCCTTAGACAGAATGGCCCATGATGATGGGAACTGCAGTCCAACAGCAACATTGGAAGGCCACCATATTCCCCATCCCTGGTTTGAGTATGACAGTATAAAAGAAGGAAACATGAGAATAAATGAATCAGATTGATATATTCATTGTGCAGTTCAAAGGAAACATAATGGGAACTTGCTTTTTTGAAGAAGTGAGCATAAAACATCCAAATTGTGCCAGGACATGAATTCTGATCAGATCAATTTTATGCCCTAGATTGTTGTTTATAAGACATCTAAGGGGCATTGTCCCATGTCCTACAAAAACTCAATAGCTTTGGCAGAGGGGACCTGACTAACAAGAGGCTATGACCCTTGCATCGACAACTAAAAATGTATACTTTTATCTCAAGCTTTATTTATATAGTATTTCAGATTGTATACCACCGCATAGTGGAAGCACTCTCTAAGTGGTTCACAATATGCTAAATCATATGAAAAGAATAATACAAAATAGAAGATGCCAGAAAAATGTGTTTTTTCCTCTTGCAATGACTGTCTCCTCCTCCCATCTCAGCAGAAAATTGGTAAATAGGACAAAAATATGATTTTTTAACTTTCATTATTTTTTTTGCTTCAGATGGGTGTATTTTTTCACATGTGTATCTGATTCTTAAAACAGAGAACATAGCTTGTTAAGCCACCCCACATTTAAAATGCATTTTAATGAGCTGCAAAATTTGGATTTTCCAGAGGAAACAAAACTAAAGGAAGTAAAGCCTATGCTTCCCCAGAAGCAGAAAGGTAAATATCACCTTATATTGCATGTTAGTCAAAATATCAGATCCATCTATTTCCTTCCCTTCTCTGTCAAGCTAATATTAGACTATTTCCTTCCAGAATGTGTGAACTTTTAGTAGGTGGTGGTACCAATGAGCAAGAGTTTTGCTTCTTATGAATCTGTCACCACAAGAGATAAAAACAATTTTTCCCAGGCTATCCTCATAAAAGTACTTCAGATCATGTTTAAAGTTCACCTCAGAAGAGATATTTAAAGGGGCTTAGATTTTTCTCCAGCTCTGTCTAAAGTCCAGACCTGGCTATGTCCCTCCATGACTGAGGGAAGGTTTAGACATTTGACATGGCAAAGGAAGATCTTGTAAATGAATGGAATAGTAGCAGTGGTGGGCTCCAAAAGATTTTACTACCACACTGTGGGTGTGGTATGGTGGGCGTGGCCAGGGGGGAAGCCCTGTGTTGTGCCCAAATTAGGACTACTTTATTTCAAAACTTGGATGGGCAGGGCCAGCCAGATTTTCTGCTACCGGTTCTGGTGAACAAGTATGAACCTGCTGATGCCCACCACTGAATAGTATGATGCCTTTGGAATACTTGCACCTTCCACTGAAACATACCTAATATCCATCTGAGCCTACCATTGATGTGCACAAATATATGTTCAGTTCATCCAATATTTTCTATGCCAAGGAGGAGGAAGGATTTAAAAGTTTGCCTGAACAAATGCATGCTCTTATTAATGTAGAAGTACTGTATATATGTACATTTTCAAGGCCATTCACCTCTGCATATTGAACTTCACCATTGGGAGGAGATCTGAATCAGCCCCGAGTTGTTTAGAATGTAGATGTGAACGTGGTATTTTCCAGAGCAAACAGAATGTGGAATGTGATGCTGAAAGGGTATGACAGGACATTGACATTTTGTCAGAAAGAAAAATTACCCCAATGTGTAAATTGGCTGCAAGCATCTTGTGTAGTGGTCTGCTTTATTAGACCTAACTTTCTTTTTTAACAATAGTAAGTGACATGTCACATAGATGCTACATAATTAGGCATGAGAAAAGTCAATGCAAAAAAGAATAGTCCCAATGACTGCAGGAAAATCCAAAGAAATATAAAATGGCATTTCCCTCTGATACTTATTTTGCCCAAATAATATTAGGTAAATGAAACCTTCTTTAATAGGCATTGCAATCTGATTACAGGTGAAATTATAATTATAACATAATAGTTATATTTTTGCTATTGGAAAACTGCATTAATTCCAAAAAAACTAGTTGTTTGTAACTCATTATTTTCTAAGCTTTGACTTCAGGGCATGGGATAGAGCCATGCTGGAGCAGTATTATTCAAATTGTTTTAAAAAAAATCTGGTTTATGAATGTGGAATATTGTGCTTCTGTATCCCTGAATCAAAAAACCAGGTAATGGTTTAATATTGTATCATACCTATGTAGCCAGCAGGAAACAATATGCCAAAGGGTAGCCTGAATGTTGCACCAGCAATGGCAGCAGTCAAAATGATCTACAGCAGTGATGGTGAGCCTTTTAGAGACCGAGTGTCCAAACAGAGGGGTGGAGTGAACTCTGTGCAGGGGGGAGGGAGGGAGCGCTCCCATTGGGCTGCTGAGCAGAGGTGAAAACTCTATGCTGAGGTGATGGCACGCGTACCAACAGGGAGGGCTGGGAATGCCCCATCTGGCACGTGTGCCACAGGTTCACCACAACTGGTCTGCAGGATACCCTCTTGTGCACATTATTGCTCACAAAGAGACACCAAGCAAGGGAAAATCCCAAAAACGTTTTTCCCCCATCAGTTAGCTTCTGTATTATGTCTAGCAGTCCCTTATCTGACAGTATGTTTGTGCCTATCAGCTTTCACCACCCAATGTTGTTCCACAGATCTGACTTTCAGTCCATCTAGTTTAGGACCATGATGGTGAACTTTGGCACTCCAGATGTTCTTAGACTTCAATTCCCAGAAGCCCGAGCCACCATGAATCCGCACGAATGGGTTTACTGCAATTCATCCGTACAGACACATTTTATTACACTTCCAGAAGCGACGAGGGCAGCATGGGCCAGATGAATCGCAGTAAACCCATTCATGCAGATTCATGGGGGCTTGGGCTTCTGGGAATTGATGTCCAAGAACATCTGGAGTGCCAAGGTTCACCATCACAGGTTTAGGGTTTTTAACCTTCTATTCCTGTATGCTGCCTTAGCTTTAGGATTCTATAATGTGCCTTATAATGCAATTTCTGATCTGTCAAGCACAATACAACTCTGTCTATCATGTATGAAGGACCCTTAGAAGCTTCATGAATTGCCTTATTTTTCCTGCTTGCCCGTAACTGCGCATATGATCATGCATGCACATGTGCAAAGCCTTTTCCATTCTACAATAGATAGTAAGCTGGCTGGTTATGTTTGGTACTGTGAGTCACAATGTACAGGTTCAGAGTACTCATGGGGGAGTAATTGCCTGGGGTTTGCAAATATTAATGAATTGGTGGGAAACATAGTGACACAAACTAAAAACATTAAGCAACAAAAAAGCAATTTCGGGTGCTACAATAGTTGCTGTTCCATGTGAAAACAAAAACTCTTCACTGTGTGTGCCCAATCTTCCATTAAACATCCCCCCTGCTCACATCCAGGTGTTCTAGCAAATGATACTAATTTAGACATTAAAAACTGGCACATTTCTATGATTCAGATGTCATTTTCTGTTTTTAGATCTATCACTTGATGTTTTTCATTCTGCATCTTATTTATTTATTTTTAGGATTTGTATTGCCGCCAATTTCCAAAGACGCTGGGCGGCATACAGATATTAAAACCATCACAATTTTAAAATCACAATTAAAACCCCATTAAAGACTACCACAAAACATTCCCTACCCTCCCACCAGTTTAAAAAGACGGAGAGAGTGATCGTAAATCAGCCAGCAGGCTGGGCCCAGAGCACTACGGTGCCCCACACCTAATCTGCCAGCCAGGTTTTTAAACCTTTCCCAAAGGGCAGCAACTCCATCTGGAGACGCAACTCACTTGGCAGGAGGTTCCATAGGGCCAGAGTGGACACTGAGAAGGCCCTCCTTCTAGTGCTAGAGAGATGTGCCTCTCTAGCAGATGGAACAATTAGAGAGCCTCTCAGGTCCGCTCTGGTGGGATGGACAGATATTCTTGGGGTGGTGCGGTCTCTTAAGTATCTTGGCCCACTACCATGTAGGGGTTTAAAGGTGATAACCAGCACCTTGAATTGCTCCTGGAGGCATACTGGCAACCAGTGCAGCTCCCAAAGCAGTGGGCATACCGCCCGCACCCAATCACCACCCTAGCAGCCGCATTGTGGACCCGTTGCAGCCTCCGAATGGTCAAGTGCAGCTCCATGCAGAGTGCATCATCAAGTCTGGAGGTGACTAGAGCGTGTGTGACCATAAGCAAGGAGTCCTGATCTAGGAGCCGGCATAACTGGCGTATGTCATGAAGTTGTGCAAAAGCTCTCCTGGCCTCAGCTGCTACCTGCTTTTCGAGCAGTAGACAAGAGTCCAGGAAAACACCCAGATTACGTACCAGGTCTGTTTGGGACAAAGTAGCCCCATGCAGAACTAAAGATGGTAGCCCCCGAGATAACATGGGACCCCTAACCCATAGCCACTCAGTCTTGACGGGATTCAGTTGTAGCCCATTTGCGATTAGCAAGGTGCCCTATATAATTAATGCCCTTCCTGGAACTCTGGAAAGCAGGCACACCTTCACTGAGACTTGAAATAATTGTAAAAAGAATAGTAACCAATTGTTGACACTGTGGCACTGGGCAAAAGCCATGGTAATCAGAGTTTCATGCACCAAGAACCTGGCACAAAATAGCCCAGAAATGGATCATTTATGATATGACAGTGTGTCACAAAAGGATACAATTAAGGTGTTTTTTTTTCTTGACAGCTCTTTGTAATGTGACAAAGTAACGTGATGCTGCTGTCAGCAGCCAAAGAATGTATCATCGTGAAACTGTCCCTTTGTATGTTTCAGCCATTTCAAAAGGGCTAATGTACTGTCATGCACTTGTGTGATCTCTGCAGAGTAGTGTCTTCAAAGCACATGTCAGCGGTTGCCTCATTACAGCTTTTGCACATATAGACAAAACCTTTCTTTTACAGCGAGGCAATCCCAAAAAAGTGTCACATTTTTCTCATGGCAGGAAAAAAGGAATTGTATGAACAAAGTCACCTTTCTTTCAAAACATATTTACAGTTATATAACTTGCTGGATTTGTACATGCATTAGATGAGAGCACAAGCATTAAAATGTTTTTTTTTAATATGTCAGTACTGCTTCCAGATAGAGTGCTCAAATGTGTTTCATCTCCCCATTTTCTTTCTCTAGAGCAGTATTAGGCAACTATCAGCTGTCTAGTGGGAAAATTTCTAATTCAAGACCCTGGCAACCTTTCCGTTGAATCAGATTCCAACAGCCCTCTCTTCCTTATTTTCTTAAATTGTAGAATATTGCATTCCTTGTTTAAAGATTTTTCTTTCTTTCCCCAAAACTTATGGGAGTGAGGCTCATTGTCTCTTTTAAATATTATATTTTTAAATTTTGTATTTAATTTATTTTAAATATACATCAATAAAAAGATACATTTTAAGATTAAATATCATAGGGCTTACAGAGGATCTGGAGAACTACAGCATATTGTTCCAAATATTTTATTGTCTTCTTGGAGGGTTCTTCAAATGATTCCCATGTGAATAGACATGAGTAATAAACTGAAGCTAAATTGAGATAAATTTAGTTAGGGAGGTGATTTTTTTAGCACCAGGAACTGACTGTATGGATTTCAGCAACAACAAAAAGGCAAAGATTTTGTCCATTTCTGTTCTAGAGGTCATTACTGAATGAATTTGTTGTCTTGCTCTGTATTTTTTAGGCAAGGAAGAAGAACATAAACTACAAAGTAAGTTTCTTAAAATACTGCTCTTTTAAACATTCATTTTTCTCAAGAGAAAAATGTGAACGCTAGGGTCAAACAACACATTTTATTAATCATGTAACTTGTTTGGTCACTATTTTCTTGAAAGTGAATTTCACAAGATTAGTCTGGACTCCAACCATGACACAACAGAAGTGAATATTTTTAATCTTTCCTACCCTGCTGCTTTTCTGCCACCCCTACCCATGCACACACACTCACATATGGCTATCAAAAGAGAGAGAGAGAGAAGTGGGGAGAGATTTCCATTGGCATCAAGTAAGCAGAAATGAATCAAGGGAACTGCATGATACATAATTAACATAATGTGGAATTTTACTCTTAACATGATGCCTACAAATTGCTTTAAGAATACATTAGAAAAGGCTTGCCCTAAATATATTGTTCTTGTTCAGTTGCACAGTCGATTCTGACCATTTGTGACCCCATGAACCTAAATGTATATGTACTTCATCTAATCCTCATTTTTATAGATACTTTATCTACTCTTCAGCTGTACCATGGTTGTTACTGAAATGTGGCCATCAGCACATTTCTACCATAGAGAGTGACTATGGCTGCCATATTTCAGTACTGCAAAGTTGCTTTTAGCCTCTGGGGGACACTTCACTTCCTACACATATATGCAAAATGATTTCCAGGGGAGGGAAATGTATACTCAGATATGTGTAGCAGCCACCGATGCTGATGCCACAATGAATCCTGGATTATGACAGGAAGTACTATATAGACAGGAATGGAGGATTTCAGAACAATGTGCATGAAGCAAAGAGAAAATGCTTTATGTTTCCTTACAGAGGAAACCTAGATGATCATTTTAACTACTGATCTGTGATTGGTATATTTATTTAGTCTCAACTTTTTGCCTCCATAACACACTGTGGAATCTGGCTCTACTGACTTGTCAACTGTCATCCTGATGTCATCATACAGCTGTATCTTTAGAATTACAACTTCCTAACGTCTCTAAAAGAGAAGGCACTAATCCACTTTTAAATCAGGAATGTACAAAATACAAAGTACTATACCTAGGGGGAAAAGAAACCAAATGTGTGGTAGTGAAATGGGGGATACCTGTTTCAGCAACACTATATTCAGCTTGAGATGTAAGATATCAGGCTGAATAAGAGCCAACAGTCCAATGCAGCTACAAAACAGCAAATGCTATTTTAGGTTGCATTTGGCACTGATTAAGCCTTAGCTTGAGTACTGTATCCAGTTTTAGGCACTACACTTTAATAAGGATGGTGAGAAACTGGATAAATTCAAAGAAGATCAACAAATATGATCTGAGGATCAGAAACCTGTGAGGAAAAACTGAAAGAAATGGACATGTTTAGCCTTGAGAAAAGAAGACTGAAGGAAGATATGATAGCCCTCTTCAAATACTGTACTTGAAAGGTTGTCATACATTGCTAGGGCAGGATCTGTTCTCAATCATTATGCGCCGAGCACATAATGGGCTCAAGTTACAGGAGGAGAGATTTCAGTTGAATATCAGGAAAAACTTGTTAACTGTTAAAGCAATATGACAATGGAACCAATAACCTTGGGAAGTGATGAGCATTCCAACACTGGAGGCATTCGAGAAAAGGTTAGGCAGCCATCTGTAAAATATTCTTTAAGTTAGATTCATGCATTGAATAGGGGGTAGACTCTGATTTCTCAAACATGAAAAGTTCTGAATAATTTGCAGTCTGTAGTGATAATTTAGTAAGAAGAAGAACTACATATCTTCATTTACTTGCAATCTGACCTTTACACACATTTCTGTCTTTACTAATGGATAGAAAGCCTGTCTGTTTGCCTGTCTGTCACTCTGTGTATTTGTGTTCCAGTTAAGAAACACAACAAACCTCTTAAAACAGATATGTACACATTTTTAGCCATTACAGACATGGGTGATCTTGGGGTGGAGGGACTGAGGCTGCACATACACATGCACATTTACGCACTTACCCACATACAGATCTTAGTGGGCTTTGTGGGTTGCACAGGAATTTTCCAAAGACAAGATGTATGGTCTCATCCTTAAAGGATTGTGATCTTCTTCCATGTCTAAGCCAGATGTGAAACTGCCAAAATGAAGGCACCTTTTGATGAGTTCATTCTGCAGTTCCTTTCACCTGACCGAGTGTGGAAAAGATTAGCCAGCAACACAAGGTAACCATTATGAGTGTACACCCGATTATGATTCAGAAATACCACAATCTTTGAAGATGCTCTTTCTTTGTACCCTAAAGGATTGTGGTTTTTGTTGTTCAGTCGCACAGTCGATTCTGACCCTTTGCGACCCCATGGACCACTGTCCACCAGGCACTTCTGTCCTCCACCATCCTACTCAACTCACTCAGCTCTGTACCCATTGTGTCTACAATACCATCTAGCCATCTCATTAAGAAATATAAATATGGGTCTGGCCATTGTAAAAAATAAACACACAAAATGCACATCAGAAATCAGCCTTGGGTTAGCAATTATGATAGCATTAGTTTGACTAAGAAGAAAAACCATTTTCATTTCTTCTACTGATGAAAACCACTGTGCATTAAGTGTATTGTTCATTTCCAAATGATCAGGTTTCATCATACTGTGAAATCTGGTCTAATTAGATTGCCAGAATTTATGTTTTATATTTTAAGAGACTTGTGCTATCCCATAACTGTACCAGAAATGCACAGACTTAAATGTTCAAAAGACTCAGTGAACAGCTATTAAAGTAAAACTTCATTTAGGCATGGGTGTTGTCTTCTCCACTTTATCCTACAAGGTCTTCTTAGGTATGTCAGCCTGAGATAGAGCAAGAGATTGAGAGGGACTGTGTGTTCCAAAAGTGAGTTTCATGCGTTTTATATGAGTTTCAACTTCAGTTTCAAGTTTCCAGTGAGTTTCATAGTCTAATAGGGATTGGATTTCCTCAGCCAAGGTCCAACAGTATTACCACATTGGCTTTTCTTATGCAGACAGCCCAAGGCATGTAATTTTATTGCAAAGTCAGGTCAATGGCATAGTCCTCAATGATTTTTTAAGGTCATCTTCATACAGTTCTAAATTTAAGGGAGAGTAAATGTTTGTAAGAACTGGATGAGCATGTTTTGCTAATGCTTTGTTGCTTCTGTCTTGTAGGACAAGAAGTTCTTAAGCATGGCAAAGAAATTCCTCAAGGAAAACCAGGTACATATCTGTTTTCATTTCTTGTTTATTCCAAATGGCATTATCTGGCATACAGAAACACACAACAACACTATAATTACACTCAGGGCCATTTGGCAAAGCAGGAAACAAAGCTGACAAATTCAGCAGAAATAATCTGGCCTCAGGTATCTGGCATTATTCCTGTTACACTTTAGTGCCAAAAGTTTCAAACAGCCTATTCATGTATAAAGACAGAGTTCTGTTTCCTTGTGTCTAATCAGGTCCTGTACCAAGAATTTTGACTTGTACATTGGTCATTCTTTGTATTGACTGGTTTGTTAAAAGTCTATAATTTAACAATGGGAAATACTACTGAGATCAGATACTGGTCTAGAATTGGATTTGGGTGAAAAGGAGAGATAGGTATAATCTGTATACGGCTGACCTCAAAACTCCAGTCAACATTCTCCAGCAGACGCATGTGTATGTTAAATAAATTGGGGGTCAGAACCCTGAGGGACCTAGTGGACCAATAGCAGTGGTGTCAAACATTGCCTTCTAAATTTATCAATCCAGGAAGGACCTGAGCCAGAGTAGTGCCTCCAAAGAATGTATCAGAGAACCATCCCAGAAGGATGGTCTGTGGTACTGGATGTCACTGAGAGGTGAAGCAGAACCAGCAAGATCACACAGTCCCTGCCTGGTTCTCTGTATTAATTATTCATCAAGGTAACTGAAGTTATTTCTGCCCCATACTCAGACCTGAAGCCAGATGAAATGAATCTCTAATAATCTCATCTAAGAATCCTTGGAGCTAAGAAGCCACCACAGATTCCAAAGCCTTGCCCAAGAATGGAATATTGAAAACCAGATGGTTGTTATCTGATACGATGGAATTGAAAGGGGGATTTTTAAAGCAGTAATCTTACTAATGCCTCCCTTAGGAATATTTCATACTTTCCTTACCCACTCAGCCACTCCCCTCCCAGCTGCTTTTACAAGCAAGGAATGGCATGTATCCAGCACATAGGGTGGGTGGGTCATCTCCCTAAGCATCCTGTCTATTTTGTTGAGCTGCAGAAACTGGAACATTGATTATCCACAGACATGTGTCTGGCCAGGTTATCTTGCTATTGTAATAGAATAAACCATACTGCTAGTGACTCAATGACAAGTGTCAGGTGGCAATTAACTAACTTGATAACCCTGAGGACTAATGGCCTTGGGTGCAGAAGTCCACAGGGTAGGGTGATGGTCCCCAAGTGGATTAAATCCCACTTGAATCCATCCTGATCAAGGGCAGCAGTTTCATCAATACTGGCCTGGGGCTGATGAGGACTTTGCATGCCAAAAGGGCTCAGGAGCAGAAAGTGACTTGTGGAACTAGATCAGTGGTACGGGTGTTACACTGCGATGTGGAAGGCAGATGAAAGACCACTGCATTATATTCTCAGGACAGTCTTCATGGCTGATCACCATGAGGATTGCCTATACAGTATTCGGATTTTGAATATGGCAGAAGAAGAAGACGTGTGGGCCAAAATTTGATCCACAGGATACATGCCAGCTGCTTTATTCAAAACAGAATGAATATTGTATATTATTTATTACATCAGGGAGGCAAGATGTGCATCTGAGAGGTTTGTATCATTTTACAATATTTTTAGTATAAAAATGTTTTTGCACAAAATCTACTATGGTACAGCAGATAAGACTGGTTCCCCCCCCCCCACAAAGGAATCTAGGGTTATATTCTAAATTGGTACTGAAGTTAGTCATATTGGGCCAGTCACCATCTCTGAGCCTAGCCTAGTTTGCAAGGTTGTTGTGAAGGTGAAAATGAGAAACTCCTGGGTTACTTAAAAGAAAAGAGGGATTTAAATGCAATGACATAGATTTGGATCTCCTTCCGCCCCTAGGAATAGCACTCCTTATAATACAAACAACACCTCATTGATTTGCATATTAAGCAAAATATTGGGAGTTCCTTACATTGCCATGTTAATGTAATTAGAAGAGCCAATAGGTGGATAAGATGAGAAAATAGGAGTTGTAGCTGTTTTCACGAGGCATACCTTTTTATGATCCATGCAGACTGTCCATGTGTTAAGAAACGTGTAGCTAGTAGTGAATTGCCATGGTCATTTCGGAGTTTGCTGCAAAAATAATTGCTTCACTAGTGAATGCTGAGTGGTGTTTGTCTGCTGGGGGCCTGCCAAATCCCTGCCTGCAAGTGCTGCCCTACCATTCCCAATTTAGCCAGTAGGTGGCAGCAGCCATTCTGCTTGTTTTTTTTAAAAAAGATACTGGAATAGTACTGTACAGTACTGTACTTACATTGTTTAAAACTTTACAAGCTCCTTCCTCCTCTTCCCCCTCCAAGACTATTTTGTCTTCCACAACAGCAAAGCAAAGTTTCTGTGTACTCTTGTAACAATGCTATTGCTAGTCTCACAGGCAATCCTGTTGCATCCTGTCTCTCCCTAGCAGAATTTTATCTTGATGTCTGTTCCCTTGCTCCAAAACCAGTCATATCCAACTCGAAGGTTCAGTGCTCATCTCCATTTACACCCAAAGAGCCAGTGCTGTCTGTGTCTGCAGACGTTTCCATGGTCATATGGCAGGCATGACTAGACACTGGAATGCATGGAATGCTGTTTACCTTCTCACCAAAGTTGTACCTATTTGTCTACTTGCAATTACAAGAACACCAAATAGCACTGGTAGAGGCCACTAGAAATACCAGAGCAAGAATCTTGTATCTTCCTTGACACCCGAAGGTAGAGGAAAAGGAGAAAGCGGCAGCAGAAGAGGTTATTGTAAATCCAGTGACTTAACATGAAACATTCCTAGGTAGAGCAGAAATGCATCAAGTTAATTAACTTTGAATTAATAATCTCTGTGTAATCTTAGTGCAAAGATAATACTATTATACTTAAAGGAATTCCTAAATTATCTGTACAGAGATAATAATAGCAATCAAGGAAATTAATTGACACTGCATTTTAAAAGTAATTATTAAATCATCCTCTTTCCATATATGTTTAATTAATTGCCTGTGGCAGAAGTTGATCATGAGGCAAAATCAGAAGAATTAAGAATACATACTGATTGTATTGCTGTGTGGCTGAAACAGGAGGCGGGGGGGGGAGTGTTTCATTAGCATATAGATGCTGTTATTTAAGTTAGTAATATTTTTGCATGGCATGGTTGAGAAATGTAGTCTTAGGTTCAGTTTGTTCCTAGTGACATGACCAGCAAATAGAAACGAGGCAGGAGGGCATAATGTCTTCTTGTAGGAGGAGGAAGTTGGACACAGCCTGGTGTTTGAACCTGCATCCATTTTAAAGGGTTCAATTTCCTAGTTTTATTTAAACATAGATCTAATATTCTCTTGTTAGAATACTAACAAGATTCTCAACCAATATCATGTTCTTTTCACAAAATACCCTTACCCCCAACCTTTAATTAATTCTGCATCCCACTATTCCACACTGTTTTGGAAGCTGTAGCTTCCTGTGAAGTTGTGGTTGTCACAGAGGCTGACCATGGGACTCCTTTACAGAAGACAATGTGTAAGGGCTGGCCTGAAGATAGGTGTCTGCTTGAAAGAGTCCTTTCTGTGATCAAAACCAGTTTAACTATAAAAGGAAGAATAAAGAAGGTACTGTATATCAGTTTTCCAGACCACATTAATATCATCTATACTGTATTTTCATAATGAGGACATTTGTATCTTTTTCACGGCCATTATTTGTCTGCTTATCAGACTTCTGTGGTGGGAGTTTGTCTGTGGAATTTCTTAGCAATTTGATAATTGCATTTACATGTTTTGACAAATCAAGAACATTGGTTTATTCAAATGGCAACTTTTCATGATTTCATGTTTTGTTAGCTTGAAGAAAAACAAGATGACATAAACTTTTATTTTAAATGATTCACATTTAGAAAAACAGTGTTTTATAAATTCAACTTTCCTTTAGATACATTCAGAAGAGCAGAATTAACCAAAATATATGGTTGTAACAAATTCATTTCAAGTCTTACTTTACAAATGTGATATTTTTGTTTATGCATATGTGCTTCTAACACAGGAGTTCTCAACCTTTTAAAGCTCTGTGTGTGTGTGTGTGTGTGTGTGTGTGTGTGTGTGTGTGTGTGTGTGTGTGTGTGTGTCTATTATAGGGGTGCCCAAACTTTTTGGGCCATGGGCTGGTCATATGGTTCAGGGAGCCTGTCACTATGGCCCGGGGGCCAGACCCAGCCTCCAACACCAACTCATCTGGTCCACAAAGCCCTCATCACTCCTGGAAGTGGAAATAAAATGTTTTACTTCCACTTCCGGGAACGACGAGGGCTTCGTAGGCCAGATGAATTGTTGTTGGGGGCTGAATCTGGTCCCTGGGCCGTAGTTTGGGCACCCCTGGTCTTTTACTTTGTTGTACTCTAGTTTAGTACTTTCCCAGTGCATGTGGATGGTTAGTTTGGACTTATTTAGAGCTGTGGCCAGTTTTATCTGATGAGACAACTCTGCGACATACGCAGTCAAGTTGTGATATTAAAAAGGTCAATGGAGAAACCCCTTCCTCTATTTTTGTCTGCACTATTTTCTTTTTAGAAAAATATTTCCATAATGGATACAGACCAATTCTAGATACAAACTAAGATAGATACACAATGCTAGGCAGATGCATTGCAGTAGCGCTATATCAGGTTTTTTGTAAGGTTTACCTAGTTACTTATGAGTAAGGTTGTGGAACTGCAGTGGCTCAGTGGTTAAGAAGCTCACCTTGTTAGCTGGAAGGTCAACAAGTCGGCAGTTCAAGACCCAAGTACAGTACTGCATGGTGGAATGAGCACCCGTGTCTGTCCCAGCTCCTGCCAACCTACCAGTTCAAAAGCAAGAAATTGCAAGTGGATAAATAGGAACCATTTCAGTGGGAAAAGATCTTGGGGAGCTTCTTTCAGGCTTCCCCTGAGCAGAGTTCCTCCAGCAAAAAATCCTTCCAACCCAGAAAGCACCTTTGTGTGCTTCTGACATAATTAAAAATGAGTAAAGTTCACCCAATTTACTCAGAAGTAAGGAGGTAACAACAGCAGTAGCAGAGTACACTGGAAGTGCAGCAAGGTAATGGCACTGTTAGCAGCAACTACAGCTTCAGGAATACCTGAGGTTGCTCAAGAACATGGAAGAAGTCAGCAGTGTGGTGGAAAAAGCAGCAGTGGCAGCAGAGTCACAAATACCTGTGGTTCACCAGGAATAGTGGGGTGGCAAGGTAAGATGAGATGAGCCCAAGGGAAGGGCTATTCAGGGGACTATTTAACAGCAGTGGTACCTCACTTAAAGAGCATAATGCGTTCCATGGTATTGCTCTTTAAGTGAGTTTGCTCTTTAAGTGAAACACCATTGTAAGTGACGAATTGCATGGGGTGGGGGGGAATGCGACCCCGATTTATTTGTTAAGCATGTTTTTGGTTGGTTTAATTTGTTAAGCGAGGCGACCATTCAGATAAAATTCTGCTCTTTAAGCGAGTTACTCTTTAAGCAAGGTGCTTTTTATGTGAGGTTTTACTGTACTACACAAAAGGAAGTTGCAGCAGTTCAACATGTCATGATAGGACTTTACTCTCGAATAAGCCCTTCACACTTCTGAGCTGTCGCCCACTCTAGGCCTCTTCAGGTATTTTTAAAAGATATATTAAAATTAAAGTAAGTTACAGAATAAAGTTCAGCAAAAGTTCAGAAAGCATATTAAAATAAAGAAACCTGCTCTTTAGGGAAAGTCCAGTGCACCCCTTCTGGCTAAAATAGCTACATGATTGCAGTTCAAAGTCCAAGAGAGTGTCTTCTCAGGGGGGCCATCTTCTGGGGCTTTTATCTCCTCCCTCAGGGTCTGCCTCCAAGCCTAAGGAATGATCTTACAGCATGACATGTCCATCACACATTAGATTTCATTTCTCCCAACTCAGGAGGCTAACATGTTTACACATACCGATGCCTTTGGTATGTTGTCTAGAGCATCTCCCATGCATTGAAATCTCCATCTTGGATGGGTTAAAGCACAAGGTAATTTGGGGGCAAAATATCATGGAAAATTGCAGCTCTGAAATGGGCTTTTTCATGACACAACTATTACACAAAATGAAGTTGCAGCAGTTTTTGCCTTTATATAGGAATGTAATAAACAAAACTTTTAGCTTAAGTTGCCCACTCTTCCCCTCAGAAAGAGACACAAATCTTCCTTTGAGCACATGGAATGGTGTCTCAGGGAGAATTCCACCAGAGAAGCTGGGGGGACTATGAAGGAGATGCTTTCAAATACATCCTCAATAGAAGGGGGATAGTAATTAAAAGGAGGACACATTGGAGTGATCCAAAGACCAGTGTGGACATTTCTAATTGGGGGGAGGAGATTGGATCAATGGTTTAAACAAGAAATAAAATAGAGCACACTAAAGATAAGAAGTGTTTCAGGTCAAACAAGGCTGCTCCTCTGCTGGAGAATTAATACTTTCCTACTTGTGATTCTGCCAGATAGCTCATAAGCTGGAAGACATTGTATAAAGCTGTATCAAAATCAGATGGATTTTGAGAGTAGTATGTGGGGGTCTTGTGGGAAGGGGGGGGAGATATGAACCATTCTAAGGCCAACAGCCAGGAAATTGCTGCTGTTCTCAGAAGGGAGAATTGGAGAGGCACAAGTGCCTCCAGCATTGCACCTTAGTTAATTTCAATCTGTCTCCTTATATGAAGTCACAGCTGATTGAATCTATTCTTGGAGGCCTGGAGAAAGGATGCTGAAAAAAAGACATTGCATGTATCTCAAAATGTTTTGAAATTCATCTCAAGAAAATTCAATAGAAGAGCATGTAAGGATGTAAATATAGTACCTGTCCTTCTTTTGACTACATTAATCCTTGCTAATGCTAACAAATTCAAAGAGTTGTGCAATCTAAATCTGAAAATATTAAAGACAGTTCAAATTTAATCCTGATGTTTTGGAAATCTTTCTAGACAAGAAAAAAGCAGAAAAGCCTTTGAAGGGAAAAGAGAGTAAGCACGGATATCTTTTCTTTCAAAACTGTGCATTAGACTTTCATTACCTTGTATTCTTTTTTATTTTCCTCTTTTTTCATCAGGGAAAACAGCAGAGACAACTCATCTGAAATACGAAAAAGCCAAAGGTAATATAAGAAAGTATGTGAACTCTGCAAGCCATAAATCATATCATAGAAGAGCTCATGTTTCATGGAAGAAGAGCAACCTTTGAATTCATACATTAAACTGGAGAACTTAACTTTTGAGCAAGGCAATTAAATTAGACTCTCCAGACCTTAGACAATGAGATGATATGAACAAGAGAAGAATTGAATTTGGAAACAACCTGGAAAGCAATGAAGTTTTTGAAATCTTGGCCAATTATATTTTCAACAACAAGTCCCACTGAATAGCATGTGGCTGTTTTAAACATAAAAATTATTTGGCAAATAAAATAAATAAAACAAATAACCATTACTCCCAGTAGAGAAATAGCTGTAGTAGTAAGTTACTAGTAAGATTCTAATTGAGGTGTGAAAAATACCATTTTTGCCAATCTATAAGTTGCATTTTTCACCCTTAAAATAACCAGATAAACAGTGATTCAGTTTGGCAGCTAGAGACGATCAGTGGCTGGAGACAGGAAAGGTCTATTTTTAAAGCTGCCCCCACCACACCCTGCTGGTGTAGTTTGATGGTCGACACTAACTGCTAGGAGCCAGTCGAAGAGTGGGTTCCAAAGGAGCTCTCTTGACTGGTCGATCCCACCCTCCCCACCTCCTGATGGTTAGCGGTGGTGGGATCGGCCAGGCAGGAGGCTCTTAAAGGAAAAATCTTGTCCAGCCAATTCCGTCCTCCCTGCCTCCTGACAGTCAGCAGCGGTGGGATGGGGTGAACACCGGTGTAAAAGAGCCTTCTTTTCCCCCTCCATCCCACTCTCCCTGGCTCATGGTAGGAAGGGGGGACAAGCTTAAAGGATCCTTCCTTCCTCCCTCCATCCCACTCTCCCTGGTTGGTTGTGGGATGGGGTGGAAATGGACTTAAAGTGTCATTCCGCCGCCCGCCGCCCACCACCACCGCCCGCCCCCCCTGCCCTTCCTACTCTCCTGGTGGTGGGATGAGGTGGAAACGGGCTTAAAGAATCCTTTTTTCCCTCCATCCCATTCTCCCTGGCTGATGGTGGGGGGAAATGGGCTTAAAGAATCCTTCTTTTCCCCTATCCCACTCTCCTCGGCTCCTGGTGGCCAGCAGTGGTGGGATGGTAGGGGAAGGGGCTTCAATGGCCCTCATTTCCCTGCCCCCAAACATCTCCAGCTCCTGGAGTTAATTTTGGAAATTAATGAAAAAATGTTGACAATTATTTTTCCTTAAAAATGTGTATAAAAATGAGATGTGTCTTATACTCAAATGCTTCTTATACATCAGCAAATACGGTACTTCAAAAATTAGACAAATAAAAGGGGGTTATACCTCTGGGGTACTGTCAACCCTTGCTACTGTTGTGATATTGAGGAAAGTTGATAATTGCTCTGTTAAGAAAAATGGGATAGACTTTAGGGCAGAGTTTCTCAACCTTGGGTCCTCAGATATTCTTGGACCTCAGTTCCCAGGAGCCCTGATCAACAGGTGTACTGACTTGAGCTTCTGGGAATTGAAATCCAAGAATATCTGTGGGCCCCAAGGCTGAGTAACACTGCTTTAGGGGATATATTTTCATCTTTAATGTAGCTTTCTCAAAATCAAAATACATTTGGTCTATACGTTTGCAGGAAGTTTTAAAAAATGAAATGACACTTCATGTGATCCCTTTGACTTCTAGTACTTTATGTGCATGTCTCCCCCATCTGTGTTTTTAAATAGTTTTTCCAACTGTGGTACAACTGCCCCCTAAAAATGTAAGGAATAGATACATCGACTTTTCACTGTGTGCATAGAATAGGCAGAGAAGCATAGAAACATCAACCATTTGCATTGAATTCTAGTTGAGGAACAGTTAGATTATGGTGTTGAGGAACACCATCTCCCAGATATTTTATTCTTCAGCAAGGTACATGTCACTTCAAGCATTGATTAAGGATTAGTCTTTCTATTATTATTTTAAACTTATAACAATTAATGGACTACAGTAAAACCCCAATTATGGATTAATCAATTCCGCAGGGTTTTCCTTATAGCAATTTTTAATTAAAGTGAAGTGCCCATAGGAATGCATTGTGTTTTCCCGTAAAATACATTGAAAACAAAATCTGTAAAGTGAAGCACAGTTCCCCATAGGAATTCATGGGGGGTTCTGAAAAAAATCAGTAAACTGAATCATTATTTTCAATGGATTTCTTTCCGTAAATTGAGTTTTCCATTACCCAGAGTCCGTAACCCAGGGTTCCACTATACTTTAGTTTATGGATCGATGAACAAAAGATTGTAGGAATGATGCATGCACGTGTCTATGTTTTAATTTTAAAACTGACTTTTTTACAGCCTTAATTAGGTCATTCTGCTTTGCTTTATAGTCCCTGCAGTGAAAGAATCTCATCACCATCATAATGTGACAACAGGTAAACAATGGTTGTTTGCCCCTAGGTTGCAAATATCTCTAAGGTCTGTGCATACATTACCCAAATCCCTAAGAGTTGGATGGACATGAGCACCTAAACCCATGGGATAGTATTGAGTTGGCTAAAGTCAAAGTGAAAGGGCAGGTGTGTGATCACCCTCTTCCTCTGATCCAGCAAACCATTGAGTGTGCTCTTTCTTACAATGATTGTGAGATTAGTCATACAACTGTTTATATGTGTGAAGCCTGCCAAACTTGCAGGGGGCCTTTTACAAGATTGCCCTTCTGTTCCATATTCAGGGGTTGAGGGACTGGGGTTGGGGAGGGGGTACTGAACATTACATTGCCCCTCCCAAACTGATCTATTGAAAACTCACACACACACACACACACACACACACACACACACACACACACACACACACACACACACGGGCAATATTTTTTTCTAAAGAATAGGAAAGTCTGGGGAGGCCCACAGAGGCTCCAAAAGCAGCTGTGGAAAACTCTTAAGTCACACTTTGCACACCTCAGTTTACATAAATATTGAAATTCTTGATTTGTATTCATATCCTTAACATTTTAGAGACACAAATTAATGGAAGGTTAGTCCTTAAGTATAAAATGACAGGATTTATTTTTAATTATTCATTATTGGGAATACTCAGATTAGAACTGAATAAACTTTACTAGTGGTTACAATAGGACTTATGTACAATCAATTGGAATAGTAGCCTTGTTAGTCTGTGGTTCAGGCATATCAGAAAACAAAATTAAAAAACACTGTAGCACTTTAAAGACTAACTGCTATATTTTTATTGTTAGCTTTCATGAATCAAGTCCACTTCTTCAGACAAGGAGTAAAACTTACTGGGATGGTTTATATACACCAAATTCAGAGGTTAAAGGGAGAAGGGTTTGCTCAAGCAAAATGACAGACAACCAAGCGATGGACGTCTAACAGATGGATGTATTTTATTTCTGTTGTCTCTCTTTCAATCCTAGTTTTGAAATTTCTCTGTTCCAGAATTCTAACTTTCAGATCTTGGACAGAGTCCAGATAGATTGAAGTGGTTTGAGACAGGTTTCTCTGTGTTGCCATTCCGGATATCTGATTTGTGTCCATTAATTCTTTTGCGTAAAGATAGTCCTGTTTGTCCTCCATAAAGCACAGATGGACATTTTTGGCAAGAGATGGCACAAATCACATTGGCAGAAGACTAAGTAAAACTGCCTTTAATGTTGTGTGTGGTGCTGTTGGGTCCAGTAATACTGTTTCTAGAGCAAATTGGGGGGGGGGGCCATAGTTGACAACTGGGTTTGCAACAGGATTTAGGTCCCATCTCTGTTTCACTTTTGTGTAGTCTGTTGTGTGTCAATAGTTTTTTGAGATTGGAGGGTTGTCTATAAGCGAGTAGGGGTCTGTCACCAAGGACTTTGGAAAGTGAAGCACTCTTGTCCAAGATGAGTTGGAGATCCCTCATTATGCGTGTAAGGCATAATGGGGGCTGAAAGTGACAACCAGTGGTATTTGGTTGCTTTTTTTTCTTGGCCTGTCTTTTAGTAGATCACTCCTGGGTATTCGTCTAGCCCAGTTGATTTGTTCTTTAACATTATTGGATGGATACTGTGGATTGAGAAATGCATTTTGTAAGTCCTTGAGCTTGGCATCCCTGTCGTTTGGGTCTGAGCAGATGTGATTGTACCCGAGGGCTTGGCTGAAGACAATGGATTTTGTTGTGTGTTCTGGATGGAAGCTGGAAGCATACAGGTAGGTATATCTGTCCATGGGTTTGCGATATAGTGTGGTAGTAAGATGTCCATTTTGTAGTTTCACAGTGGTGACCAGGAAATGTACTTGTTATGTAGACTGGTCCACAGTGAGTTTGATATTTGGATGAAAATTATTGAAGTCTTGGTGGAATTTCTCCAGGGTTTCTTTTCCATGCGTCCACATCAAAAATATGTCATCAACAGCACCACACACAACATTAAAGGCAGTTTTACTTGTGCTTCTGCCAATGTGATTTATGCCTTCTCTTGCCAAAAATGTAAGTCTGTGCCTTATGGAGGACAAACAGGACATTCTTTATGGAGGACAAACAGGACTATCTTTACGCAAAAGAATTAATGGACACAAATCAGACATCTGGAATGGCAACACAGAGAAACCTATCTCAAACCACTTCAATCTACCTGGACACTCTATCCAAGACCTGAAAGTTACAATTCTGGAACAGAGAAATTACAAAACTAGGATTGAAAGAGAGACAGCAGAAATAAAATACATCCATCTGTTAGACGTCCATCGCAGAGGATTAAATATTAGCAAAGGGTTTCTGGGACATTATCAAATTTGATACACAGATTGTAATACACTGCTAGATATTTTATATATTATATTTTGGTGTATTATAACCTTCCTGCCAATTCTCTTTAGAAAAACAGGAAGTAACCAAGTACAGTAAAACCTCAGATAACACTAAAACTTGGTTCCACAAGTCTTGGTGTTATACGATTTTTAGTGTTATCCGATGCATGTTAAAATCCTATGGGATCCACAGAGATACATTGAAACCACATAGGCTTTAGCGGTTGTTATCTGATGCATCCCATAGGATCTTAATGTTATCCGATGCAATTCTTCCCCCCAGATTGCTTAATGTTATGCGATTTTAGTGTTATTCGATACTAATGTTATCTGAGGTATTACTGTACAGTGTTTTTGTTTGTATTCTGACATGCAAGTAAGAGGGCTTTCTCCACATCTTTGAGATTGAAAGGGAGACATTTAAAACTAATATGAATGACCTATTGTTACTGATAGCTGTAGGAAGCTGTATTGTTATGCTTGCTTGTCTGTCATTCTGCTTGAGCAAACCCTTCTCCCTTTAACCCCTGCATTTGGTGTATATAAACCATGCCTGTAATTTTTACTCCTTGTCTGAAGAAGTGGACTTGATCCACGAAAGCTAACAATAAAAATATAGCAGTTAGTCTTTAAAGTGCTACAGTGTTTTTTATTTTGTTTTCTGATATGTATGTATCCTCCGTTGGTTTCAGCTAGGGAAAGTTAATAGTATGGGATTTCATACCAAGCTGTATTTTTTTGACAATTTTTGTCACTTGCATTGTCTTTCCAGTTGGCAAGGACAGCTTTATCACTGCTTGCTTTACCAGATTTCTGCTGAGATACAGCATTCCATACTTAATTCTATACAGCTTTAAAAAGATAACCAGTTTGCCATGTAATTATTTCACAGAGGTTGCTGGCTGATTATCATTACTGATTATCTTTACTGTCCTGTGTCTCAAATCAAGTTGTCATCATGCTTGAGATAAACAAATATCTAATGTCTTGGTGGATTTTAATCACCCAAACAAACTTGTATGGAAAGTGTTGCATATTTTCTGTTAGATCCAGCTTAGAAAAATATATAGGAAAGGGAAGAATGTTGTTTCCAATGTCAATTTACAGTACAGTTCTCCTTATAGTGCAATCTTATGCATGTCTAATCAAAAATAAATGCCAGTATTCATAGGAAAGTACAGTTGTACCTCGCTTAAAGAGCATAATACATTCCACATGATTGCTCTTTAAGCAAGTTTGCTCTTTAAGCGAAACACCATTGTAAGTGACCAATTGTGGGGGGGAGATTGCGAACCCGATTTATTTGTTAAGCGAGTTTTTGGTTGGTTTTATTTGTTAAGCGAAGCGACCATTCAGAGAAAATTCTGCTCTTTAAGCGAGTTACTCTTTAAGCGAGTTACTCTTTATGCGAGGTTTGACTGTATGCTAAAGTTAGAAAACATGACTTCAGAGGGGAAGATCATCCAATGGTGCAACTTATCTATATATTTCAGACTGTTCCATAGCTTTTGGTGGGAGCTGATACATTTATGATTTTTGTACAATAAGAACCAGTTTTGGAGAGCTGTGCCCACAGGCTAGTCAGCCTGAATCTCTAACTGTTGCCCATCCTTTAGAGATGTAATGAAGAACCTGATGTTTGTGTTTGCCAGGCTATCCACTAATCTATTCCAGATTCAGGAGCTCCAGTGTGACTGCAAGAACCCCAACATTTAACCATTTTTTCCTCTTTGATGTGTAAATGACAAGAGCCAATTCCTTTCCCTACTATTCCATTGGTAAAGGTTCTCATATCCATACTACAAGTTACTTACTCTCCTGTCCAACTTAATGTTGGGTATATGGCTAGAATGTTATCATTGGTTAGATAGATATCTGACACTATAATTAATATACTGTATTAATTATGTTTACTCACCAAAGAGTGTGTGTCTTATTAATATTTTTTTGGAAAAATAATTTCAAAGTAAAAATACACTAGCCACTTACTTCTCTCTATATCTAAAATTAAAATAAAAGAAATGTTTCAGCATATATGTAGACAGCATAAATGGCAATTTCTGTAATTGTGTTGCACTTTAATAAACAATGATGAAAGGAAGGCATCTTCCTTGCTAGAATGATATGTGCCCCTTAGAGAGCCTGGTGACTTTCAAATACATTTTCATCTGAAGTAGTAAATAACAGGTTGATATCTTAGATATTTACCTATGTAAGGAGACATTCTCCATTCTGACTATCAAAGCTGTCACTCAAGGGCATCGCGGGTCATTGCTTGGTAGCTTCACAAATACAGCTGATTATGCTTAATCAAACCTATTTTTATAAGCAATGAAAGGGGTTGTGGGAAGCGGGAAGCTGTTCAACTCTCTTTCAGGTTTTATCTGACATTTCCCTTTCTCTTCTTACAGGCAAGCTTTCAAAGGCTACAAAAACTACAAGTAGGTTCAGCCTAGGGTTAATGGCATTGCAAACTCTTTTGAGTCACAGGTGACATATACCGCTTGTCAGTATTGCATGAAACATAACTTGGTTATCAAAAATGTTGTTATTCATTCTGTCCAGCTGAGAAAGAATGAGTCATTTGCCCTTGAACAGTAGCCTATGAAGCAGTATGACATGTTTTAAGATAAAACCTAAAATAAAATATATTAGTCCTGCTGCTGCTGTGTTGGAGGGAAAAAACGAACTGGCATCAAAAGAAATGTTACAAATAAACAAAAGGGATATGAACAAGAGGTCAGTTCTCCTCAGGAGTAAAGAATAGAAGGGGGAGGCACATACATGGGAGTGGGGCAGAGGAGACATAAGTGCTTAATTCTAAGCACTTATGTCTCATGGAGGGCTAATTAACACGCTAAAACTGCAATTATCTTGAATGCTATTGTTCATGTTGTGGTGGGATAGGTTGTAAGAAGTTAGACATGAAAAAGCAGGGCAAGAGATGTCAACAAAGAAAAACACTTTCCAAACACAAGACAGTGATTATAGTGCTGTAGCACATGGATCTTCCTATTATCCTCCAATGTGTTCTGCCTATTATTATTTTTCGAAATAACTTAGTAAGCAGACTACTTGGCACAACTGGATTAAATAGGCAAGGATTTTACCTTGCGAGAATACATTTCCAATATTTGTTTAAGGCCTTAATGCTGTGTCTAATCTAATCTAATCTAAAAATACAGACAGATAATTTCCCTACTTTAGTATGATTATACTTTCCCTAAAAAGTATACCATTGGTGTTGGATTTCTTCAATGTTCTTTTATGTTTTTAGTTAAATGCTGCCAAGTCAATTCTGACTTTTTACACTCCCCTCCAGAGTTCTCAGTGCTGGCTCTTTGGCTATGAAACAGAGATGAGCACTGAACCCTAGAGTTGGATACAACTAGCTTTCGAACAAGGGTGACCTTTACCTTACCAAAGTTCTCTAGGTACAGGCAGTGGTGGGTTGTCAAAATTTATACTACCCCACCATGATGTCATACAGTGTGGGCAGAGCTAATGTCATGACATTGTGGGCGGGGCCAAAGAAAAAATAATAAAATAAAAATAAGCACCCACCCACTCACCCACCCAAAACACAACCCCGTAAATAAATTAAATAAATAAATAAATAAATACAATAAAAATTACATTTAAATACACCCACCCACCCACCCCAAACACAAATCAACCCGCCCACCCCAAACACAAACCTGTCACTTACCTGTTAGTATAAGTGCCTGGGCAGCACCATTTTGCAAGATGGATATGGTCATTGTGCCAGTTCTTTAGGATAATATGCTTTAATGTAAATGTAAAGCAGCTGTACCTCCTTAAGAGTTCTCCAATTGGAATAGCAATTGGAACAGCACAGGTGTAGCTTATTGATGAGGTAACTCCAAGACTTTGCTTTAAAAATCCAAGCCAGGCCTGCCAGTCACCAAGCCTTTTTAGGAACTGTGGTAGTACGTTTTTAGGAACTGTGGTAGTAATACACATTAAAATACACACAGACACACCACATCCAAAGGTGAGTCATTTGCCCTGGGGAGCAGGCTATAGGGAGCTTCAGGCTAGCAGCTTCTCTTCCTCCTCCCCACTTGGGAGGACAACAAGGAGTCCGTGCATATGTGCCAAGCACTGTAGGCGTGCATGCACGCTAAGTGCTTGGCGTGCATGCGCAGTGGGGGAACCAGTGAAAAGGTAAGCCCCAAAGGTGGTTCCTCCCAAAAGCTGCTACCGGTACTCCAGGACACTAGGGAAAGTTGCTACCAGTTCTGACGAACTGATGTGAACCTGTTGCATCCCATCACTGGGTACAGGGTACTTAGAAAGGTTTCCTGTTCTGTTCTTCAGAGAGACTTTTGAGACCATATATACCTTGTCCCAAGATCACACAGGTGACTCTTTAAAAAGCACATTATAGAACTTCCACACCTTTTTTTTTTTTTTTGCTTAGCCAGGTGTTCCATTTCACTGAACTATCCAGCCAGCTTTCGTTTTGAACGATAATTTTGAACTAGTCTAGTAAAGTTCAAAATGATCTAAAAATAATAGTAGCCACATGCCTAGCTATGGGGAATCATCAAACTCTGACCATTCTTCTGTACAATGAGAGCTACAGCACTCCATAGACTAAAAGCATGGAAAAAAGCATCTGCCTCTCTCTATGTTTTATTCATTTCTGTGCTTTTTGTATATTTCCTCAGCACTCTGGGAATTTCTTCCTTATTGACTGACTTTTTTAGTACCTGTTTATGAGGGAAATAGATAGATAGATCTAATGATTCAATTCCTATGTACACAACTGTCATCAGCCTTGAGGTCAACATAGTATAATTCTGTTCTATTAGTGTGTTCTGCATTATTTTGGCCTTGCAAGTTGACTGTGCCAGGAAAAGGAGAACTGTGTTCATCAGGAAAGTTCCTCCTGAGGATAACTTGCTTGGTGAACTTTTCAGTCATTCTGACATTTTTAAAAGGCCACAAAAGTAGCATATTATTTTTATATCCTAGAATTTTTTATGAGGAATGAATAACCTTATGTATCCTTGGAAGCCTGATACACCTGTTCATGCTGCAGCAAGCTGCCAGTTGCATGCAATGAGCTATTTGCATGTTCACTGAATATGTTCCTTGTGTACATGATGCAAAATGAAGGCTACATCCTCCTGCATAACCCTTACAGGAATGCCTCCTACCACTTCATTCCCTTTCATCCAGGGAACACAGAAAGCCTTACATAAACTCACTCTGATTAACCTCCATTTGGTGAGGGTGGGGAGATGGAAGCTTCTGCAGCATTAGCCAGCCAGCCATGTGCCAAAGCTCTGAAAAATCCCTTCCAGCACGATGTCAAATGATACTGTGCTTCAATTACAAGCCATCCGTTTCTATTAGAGAGGTGCGTGTGAGAGAGCAAATGTGTATACCCTGGGTTTCTTTCATTGCATATTCTGAACAGTAAAGACAGGGATGGCCTTCTAAAAATGGATGGCTTCTTCTGTATGTAGCAGTGATGTCACTTTAAGAAGGAAAGGCATGTTAAATGAGTGGAACATTGTTTGCCTTGCTTTTTTGTTACAAGCATAATAGCATCCTCTCCCTCCACCCCCCCCCCCGGCCACCCCCTAGCATTTTAAAATAGGGTAATCCTGATTCTCCGGGTTTTATTTCTATTACCAAGACCTCCCTTTTGTTTCTGTACTTTTCTTGTTTCTGCAATAGCATCTTCCACACACCATTTGAAGAGCTCAAGAGAAGGATAATAGTTGGCAGAGATGTTCCTGCTGCCTGTTCTTAACTATTTCATCACCTGGACAGAAGGGACCAGGGATTACTTAAGAGACCGTGTCTCCCCAAGAACATCTGGAGAATCTCTCTATCTGTTCCATCAGCTAGAGAGGAGCATTTCTCTAGCACTAGGAAGAGGGCCTTCTCAGTGCCCGCTCTGGCCTTATGGAATCTCCTGCCAACAGAGCTGCGTCTCTAGGCAGAGCTGCTACCCTTTAGAAAAGGCCTAAAGACTTGGCTGGCAGGGCAGGTATGGGGTGCAGATAGCACAGTAACTGCTGCCTGATCATTGATTTATAAATACCCTGCTCTCCCTTAACCTGTTTTAACCTGTTTTTAAAATATTTTTATCCTTTAAATCTTTTAATGAATTGTGTATATTTTTAAAGGAATTTATTTATAGGAATTTTATTGTTTGTGATAGATTGTAATGTGGCGATACCATGTCAGCTGCCCTGAGTTGCTCTGCGAGTAGGGCGGCATATAAGTTCAAATAAATAAATAAATCAGGGAAACTCATGTATTGATTACCCTAAAGGAAAATAGCTCCAGTATAAGGCCCATCTAGCTGTTTCCATTGTAGATTGTTAACTGAAGGTTTACAGCAGGAGTTCCCAACCTAAGGCCCACAGGCTGGATCTGGCCCCCGGTACCATTTCATGTGGACCCCCCACCTCTCCAAGGGCATTAGAGAATCAAAATGGCCACCCCTTTGAAGCTGTGAAAAATGACCTCCCCCATTGTGCAGGCAGGGCAAAATGGCTTTCCGGTCCTCAAAGCTGAATGAGAGCGTGACCCCCCCCCCCTGCTTGAAAAGGTTGGGAACCCCTGGTTCACAGGATTATTTGTTTACATGTAAAAGATGTGCACATCTAGTTATGGACATTGGATGATGCTGTAGTCTGCAACTCCACTGTGTTTTTTTTCAATGGCGAAAAATCACCATTACCTTCACACATAAAAGAATGTGTGTCCTGATACAAACTGGTAACAAAAACAATTGTGGGTCCATCTCAGTGATGGGATGATAAAAAATTTAGTACCCCACCCTGACGTCATCACAGTGGGGGCGGAGCTAACGTCATGACGTCATGGGTGGAGCCAACGTCATGACATCATGACGTTGTAGGCGGGGCCAAAAATAAAATAAATAAAATAAAAATAAAACACACACACACACCCCTCAAACCCCCCCCCACAAAACCGTTAATAAAATAAATAAATAAAATAATAATTAAATAAAAATACACCCAAACACCCACCCACCCCAAACACAAACCCCTCTTACAATGGGGACCGTTGGGGCTGGCCCCGAGCCTTGGTGCCCGGCGGCGCGCCTAGCCGGGCGGCCCAGCGCTCCCGGCTGCAACTCTCCATGGGCGGCCCCGAGCCTTGGTGCCCGGCGGCGCGCCTAGCCGGGCGGCCCTGCGCTCCCGGCTGCAACTCTCCATGGGCGGCCCCGAGCCTTGGTGCCCGGCGGCGCGCCTAGCCGGGCGGCCCAGCGCTCCCGGCCGCAACTCTCCACGGGCGGCCCCTAGCCTCGGCGCTCCGCGGCGCGCCTAGCCGGGCAGCCCCGAGCTGCCCATGGAGAGTTGCGGCCGGGAGCGCTGGGCCGCCCGGCTAGGCCCGCCGCCGAGCGCCGAGGCTTGGGGCGCCCGTGGAGAGTTGCGGCCGGGAGCGCTGGGCCGCCGGGCTAGGCACGGCTCCTCCTCCTAAGCCCTCCGCCACTGCCAGAGCCACTTCAAAATGGTCCGGCTCCGGCAAAAACAAGTGCGCATGCGCAGAAACAGAATCTGATGCATGCGCAATTTAAAATTGCAGCACGCATGCGTCAGATTGACATCTGCGCATGCGCACTGAATTGGAGCCATTTTGGGTCCAATTTAAAAAAAAAAATTTTCTTTTTTTCAGGCGTCCGGAACCGGACGCCTTAAAAATAGACTACCCTCTCGGAGAACCCTCCGAAATTGTTCTTACCGGTTCCAGGGAACCATCTGGAACCGGGGACATCCCATCACTGGTCCATCTACACTGAATGTTTGTTCAGAATCAGAAAAAAAACACTGCAGCACTTTAAAGACTAACTGCTATATTTTTAATGTGAACTTCCATGGATCAAGTCCACTTCATCAGACATAGGAGTGAAACTTCAAGGCATGAGCTCATATACACCAGATATAGAGGCGCAGAGTGTAATCAATCAGAATGACAGATAAGCATGCAAATCAACACAGCTTCCCACAGCTGGCAATAGAAGAAAGATAATGCATTCTGGTTTTCACATCATTGAAACTAGTGTCAGCAGAGTCAATGAAGACAGGGTTTTTCATTTATTTTGCTTTGCTTTGAACTGCTCCATACAAGATCTGCTCACATGGACCTCAGTAATGCGAGGAGATATGCTGATCAGTACACTTCCAGGAAAATAATTGGAAATGCAAATCATGTTTTAATTTTCTGTTTTTACATCCTTTTTTTTCTAGAGAGCTATTCAGAAATAAGAGTAACTAAGAAAGAGAAATATGAGCTTGTAATTAACATATTTGCTTCTTGCATATTATTTCTAAGAACAGAAATAAGAACCAATTTGAAGCTCATGAAATTAAAAACCCATGTCATTTCCTGGTCATTTAAAAAAGAAAGACAAATAGAGCCAAATAAACAATGCAGGGTCTTATATATACAAATATATATGAAAACAAATTGACAATTTATTCTTTGGTGGATTTGATGATTCCTAAAGAAATGAAACTGTGACTACAGCTAATTATTCCATTCTTCCTTTCCTTTCAGCTGCTGTCCGCTACTATCAGTGTGTGTTCGTAAATGGACACAATGACTACAAATCCCAACATCCTGTGACTCCAGCTCCAGAACACAAAGAAAAGACTGGGCAGACAAAAGCTTTGGGGCAGAAGATCAAGACACCAAAACAATAGTTTTGTCACTCAGCCTCCAATATTGTGACGATTTTGCACTTTATGCCCTTGACAGAGGGCCATGTGAAATCCATTGGCACCTGTGATCAATCATAAAACATTGATCCAATTGATCACATGTACTTGGAAATGTTTTCTGCTCATTTGTCAGAGCAGCACGAGGCAAAAAGAGGAGATGTAACAATGTTTTTAGCCTAGAGAATGTCCCAAGTGCCTATTTCCTGAAGGAAAGCAAGGTGCTCGAATTCTACTTGACAAGAAGTAATTTTCAAACTGTGTATGCATGTGTGTGCATGTATTTCTTATGTTTGTTTCCTCTCATGTGATTGTTTGTTTCTTTGTGTTTCTCAAGCCTTACTGGAACAAAAAGCAACTTCCATCTAATCAACTTAAGGTCAGGTGCCCCACTCAAACTATTTTTAAAAAAAGAGATAATAATATGCAGCCTGTACTGCCAGCATGCAGTTAAATCATGAATCAGTACTAAAGTCCTTCAATAAATTATGACATAATTGTCATTACATTATTTATTATACAACAGGGATTTGCTTGCAGGTTAGCAACTTGATGTTTATTTTTAACACTCTATAAAGATAAACACCATTATTTCCCAAGTGTCATTTTTAAATGGAGAGGAACAGAATCTGGAACTATTGCTGACCTGGCAAAATGACTAAATGAAAGGTTTCAAAGTGATAGCTGTGTTAGTCTGTACAGAGATAATAAAGAAATAAAGCAGAACAAAAGTAAAAACAAGTAAAAAATAAAGACAAGGTGCCCCAATGTGTTTGTCTTTATTTTTTACTGTTGTTTTCTTTTGTTTCTTGACTAAATGAAAGATAAAGTGCTTTAAATGTTTTTAGATGTGGAGCAGTGTTTTTAATTCATCGATAGGCATTTTTACCAAATTATTCCAAATCATACTCAGTATTAGCATGAAATGGGAAAGTCCGATGTGAAATTATGTTACTTTGACTTCATGAAATCACCTACTCAAATCACAGCATTTTACCAACTGGATAGTGTAATTTTTTTTGGTCAACTTTGCTTCTCAAAGATTTGGGTTTGAGGAGCATGAAGGGTAGGGCAAGATTTCTTAATATATTCTACATTCACAATTATTTTTACTTTGGATATTTGAAGTCAACATTGCAGTCCCAAACCATCTTCTGTTTATTCTGTTTGAGGATGAGCTGATTTCCTGGTATCAAAATGAAACACAAAATATTATTGATATAGGTAAAAAAAAATCCCTGAATGTCATTATTCCAGTTCTCTGTTGAAATAAGTCTTGCTTTATAAATGTGTCCTTGCAAACTCACTGTTTCATGTTATATTAACATGTCTCATCAGTGTTCTTTTATGCTTGTGTTTCCAGCATCATAAATTGTTTTAGGAGAATTCTTTGAACAAATCATGTTACATAGTAATGTGCATAGATTTTGTTTCAAGACAAGAATGATAATATAACATAGGTGACATTTAATCTGACAAGATCATATGTATTCCAGTAACTGTGTCCCAGGAGATTCCAACCAGTTTCTGGCTGCATTTGGATCTTTCCTTTTTCTTTTCTTTTTTCACTTCTGCGTCAGACTAGGAGTGACTGGAATGTAATACTATGTGACTACAGCTGCCCGTGGGACACCAACATCATAAAAAGGCAGTTTATATGACAAAAAAAGTGGTAGACTGTCTAAAAGAAAAGAATAGCCTTTGGGAACGACATGCACATTGAACTGTTTCAATGGCTATAAACTTTTCCATGGACAAAGAAAATGAGTAAGGATGTATTGACAGAACAATGTTTGCATAAAAAAGGCGTTAAAAACAATTTTCAGTGCCTTTTTCTTGCATGTGTATTTTTATATGATTTAGCACAAGCTCTGATACTGATACAGAAATGATAGTATCAATAACAAGAAACTGCAGTGGCTCAGTGGTTAAAAAGCTCTTCTTGTTAGCTGGAAGGCTGGCAAGTTGGCAGTTTGAGATCCGGGTACTGCATGACAGAGTGAGCTCCTGTCTCTGTCCCAGCACCTGCCAACCTAGCAGATCGAAAGCAAGAAATTGCAAGTAGATAAATAGGGATCACTTCAGTGGGAAAAGATCTTGGGGACATGAAAGGAACCTCATTCGGGTGTCCCCTGAGCGGAGCTCCTAATGCAAAAATCCTTCCAACTGAGAATAATTTCTAACACGAAATTATTAATAACAAGTCAAGTTTGAGGAAATTACAATTTCCAAAAAATGTAATTAATAGCTTATTTGTAACACTTCTAATGGAAGACTTTTAATTGTGCCTGATCATATGGGGTGAGACTCCAGGGTTGGCATCATATTTGATGGTCACCAGCTCACCAGATCAGGAATGAACTATAATCAACAATAGATACAGAAGCTTCAGAATCCTGGTAAGGAATCTGGCTTTTTATATGTCAAAGATGTCTACCTCCAACCTTACCCTATGCAGAATTTATAAGGTTCTGTTACTCCTTTTCCCCTCCTTGTAACTGGTCTATGGTTTGCCATGCTTATCTTAGTTGAACTGGCTTACCAAAGAAATGCTATATTATAGTTTCTGAATAAATAAAACATTTAGGGCAAGCTTTCTTTAGATTTATTTAAATGTGTTTGGTGGTTGGGAATTTTTATTGAAGCTTTTAAAGCCTTTTAGTCTTATTGAAGAATTCAAGATACATGTCATTCACTGATTTCCCAATGTCATTCAACTGAAGAGAGCATGATATTAGCAAGTTCAAGAGTCTATTTTTCCTCTATGTTTCTCCTGCTAGGAAGATGGTCTACAGAAATTGAATAGCTGGCTTGAATCACAGCTATTGGTCTTGAAAATAATAATTGCTTTGCTTTGCTGATAAGTGTTGTTTCCCTTTCTGAATCCAGTTTAATCTGGAACCACTACTCAAACTGCATGCCTTTATCCAAATGAGTATAACTCTTTTAAGGGTGGGTAAATTCATTGGTACTAATTATGCAAAACAAAATGGGGTGATTGTGTCTGAGTGATTGTGGAATATTGTTATCAATTTGAGAACATGGAAGGGGGAGCATAAAAGTACTTTTGTCTACATTAGGTTCCACATGCTGTTCCTATTTGTCTCAACACTGTAATTGCCATTGAGACTGAAACATTAATCAGTATCTTTCTACCTAGACTACCTGCATTGTGAAGAGATTGTCCTAAACTCCTTAAGCCAAGTTCATTTATTCATGTTTGATTTACAGATCATGTCGTTTGTAACAGACCAAGTAGCAAACTGATTTTTATAGGCAAATCTTTCATTAGAAAAATAAGGCCCAGGGTTTTAATAGCCAGGTGTCATGGCAGGATATTTATGAGCAGATAGGATAGAATAGGACTATTTGACCTTGTCATAGCTTAAAGCAGGGGTCCCCAACCTCTGGACTGTGGACCTGTACCAGGCCACGGGCTGTCCTGAACTGGGGTGTGGGGGTGGGTGGCACTGGGAGCCCTGATGGCAGCCTTCTACCCTGAATGTGCTACGCCTGGTCTGCCCATCAAACGGAGTGAGAGCACAGAATAGCAGATAGGCAGGTGGCTGGGTCCCTCCTTCATGTTGCTTAACTTCACCTGCACCCCCCGGCCAGTGTGCAGTGTGATACCAGTCTGTGGAAAAATTGTTTAGCATGAAACCGGTCCATGGTGCAAAAATAGGTTGGGGACCCCTGGCTTAGAGGAAGCAATCCAATGGATATTGGAGAGAGGAAGAATCCATGGTGGAATGATTACAATTTCTAAGCCATGCCAGACTTTTAGATCTAAGAGAAAGTGGGGGAACTCCTCCCTTTTTAAAAAATTCTATCTTTCCTTTTGAGCTTTTTCTTTCCACTGGTTTCAATTTCCGCTCCAGTAGTGGTGTCTCCCCTTCTAGGAGTGTATTCTGGTAGCTTTAGATTTGAGAAGCAGAGGAGTTTTGATTTCTCTCTATTTCTCTCTCACTTCCCTCTGGGGTTTTCCCCTTTCACTATTATTCTTGCTGCAGGGGTAGCAACAAAACAGACAGCTTACTGCCATCCAAAGAAATCTGCAAGGTGTTTCTTCCTGCTTGTACATGGATGTCCCTCTGTGCTAGCAAGAAACAGGTATCTTTCAGGGACTATAGGACTGACCTGCAAATTAAGTAACAACTAAAAATGATGTCCAGCTAAGCTATAAAGATACATTAGCAATTACACTTATACAGTAATATCTCGGATAACATTTACCTCGGATAACGCTAAAATTGCATAACGTTAAGTAATCTGGGGAGGAGAATTGGATCGAATAATGTTAAGGTCCTATGGGATGGATCGGATAACAACTGCTAAAGCCTGTGCAGTTACAATGTATCTCTATGGAGCTTTAACGTTATCCGATCCATCCCATAGGATTTTAACATGCATCGGATAACACTAAAAATCGGATAACACCAAGACTTGTGGAACCAAGTCTTAGCGTTATTCCGAGGTATTACTGTATATCACCCCATAGTGCTTAGTGCACTCTCTGGGTGGTTTACAAGTTAATTAGAATTTTGCCCCAAATATGCTGGGTACTCATTTTACCGACCTCAGAAGAATGGAAGACTGAGTAAATCTTGATCCCCATCTGGATTGATCTAACTTTTTTTGACTGCGTTACAGCAGGTTACAACATGCACCTTATGTCCTTCCACAACACACAGGAACTCTAACGGTAGTAAATGTACATTTGACTCCTGAAATGCCAGGTTTTTTTTCTGTCCAAATACAAGCATTTGTTTTGTGACTTCTAGAATTTCTGGAATGATTTCTGTTTTCATTTATAGAGCAAGAGCTTCAGGGGGAGAGGGACTGTAGGAAAGGGTAAAGTGTAAATTAATGCCTGTTGCATTGTAACTGTGTTAATGAGTTAGCAGCATTAGAAAAATAGCTAACAGCAGTATCCCAAGCCATCCTTTGTCTCTGAGTTGAAGTGTAAATCTTAGAATTGGAAATCAAAGTAGCTCACAGTGAAGCAAAGAGAACATTTTGTGTGACTGAGTGGATTCTCCAATTGGTACATACCTTAGCATTGAGCTACTAAAATGTTTCTCTCAAGAGTTGCTTGTATGCCTAACTCATATATTTGCTCTTCAAAATACATCTCATATAGCAAATATTTTGTCACAAACCTATTGTGTCATCTAAATACTGTAATTAAATGATATTTTTAGAGTGTAAGGCATGCCATATCTTTAAACTGGAATGCACATTCAAAGATTTGCAGGTGAAATTTTATAAAGAGACATTTCATGAACAAATGTGCTATTTATGTAAAACTACCTGCTATTATAAATCTTGTCTGTTCTTTACATTTCAGTTTACATTGCCAATTATTTTAATAAAAAGAGTAATTAATTTAGGGTACCATTTCTGATTTATCTCCATTGCTGACTTTTGAAATTATAGTCATTTTTGCCTACTAACAATATTACTTGGGAATTAAACATCTGTCTCAAAAATACACTACTTCTGTTCCTAAATTTAGAGTATGGCTATTAAAGCAATTGACTCTGGTGTATTTTGATGTATAGTCTCAATTATGGTTGTAACTTGTATTGAGTGTTCGCATTAAGCCCAATCACTCCAATCTGGTTTTCCAACAGCAGCCATCATTGCAACCACTGCTTCAGGTTTAGGTGTCTTTACTTTGCAAGCAAGAAAAAAGTTCTTGAGGTATTTAAAACAGTCTTTGTGTCACAGGGAGGGGGTAGCAAAAAGTACTTCAACTTCACCTTTTTAAGAAGAGTAAAGTTTAGTATATTTGGTGGCATAGTCATTAGTTTCACAACTAATACATTTGGTATAGCTTTCTGCTTAGCTCAGTGGTTTACATATGGTTGGGAGTTTGATTCCCCACTGCACCTTTTTGATGGGGGCTGGGCTCAATGATACAGCTCTAGGATACTAATATTATGAGTCATTGCAAACCTTTATTCCGATGTGTAAGGGTGAACAGTTTTCAGGCTCATTGATTTTACCGCACTCTATCACATAACTCAGTCCACCTTCAGCGACCTGAAGTACTGCTTCAGAGTACCTATGGCCCATCTTTAGGCTAGAGAAACTGTTATAGGTTTCACCTACTGACTATTTGTGCTTACAAACCAGCCAGATCAGGTAAGACATGCAGTCAGAATTGACTTAAAGTAGCATTGCCAAGACATCAGACCTCCTCCAACCAGTTTAGCTCTATAAGGACCAGAGACAACAGTTCGGGATACAATCATATTTATTTAGTGCACATTTATTTAGTGCACAGAAGATGAAAACAAAGGGACATGGTTGCTGATACCATTCCAATATTAAAACAATAAAAGTATGACTAGCTGCTTGCCTGGCCCAGCCTGGCCTATTAACATAATGGCTGCATCTTGCTAGTTTTTACTCACAAACTCCCCTTGATGCAAGCAATTCAAAAGCATGGCAAAATTCTTCTCCCCCTTCTTCTTCCCATATAAAAATGATTTTCTCACTCATCGTCCTACTCCAGGGTTTCAACCAATTACAGCACAGCATCAAATTAGTTCAGCTGCCACAGTCTTCAGCCTGTTATGACTACAAGTACAGTAAACCATCCAACACCTGTCCTGAAGGTCGAATTCCAGGAGAGACAGACAGATAGGAAAATAATGGAAACAATCAAGGGTAACAGTGGAACCAAATGAAACAATGCTGATTTAATAACAAAGTGGGTCTGATTTCTAAGAATGAATAACAGCAAATGAGGGCTTCAGTCATGCAAATTGACAGATTAGCAAATAACAAAGCACTTTCTTGCACACTTCAGTTTTGCTCTACCATTGTACTGGATTTTCTCTCAGCTAGACCACACAGATTCTAAACTCTAAAAATGCATTTCCTCTTGTTATTTTGCCTCATTCTGCATTATCACTAATGACATATATTAATGTAAGGAAACTCTCTTTCCTTGCCTGTACTGTGAAGTGCTACTGGATATTAGCATCAGTGCTAACAAGATATTGTTCCTTAGGAGACATATGCAAAATCATCTGTCATCTTTAGTCACAGTCTGCTGATGTCGGAAGCGTAGCATATCTCTTGTGACATTTTTCCATCAGACAGTAGATATCTTCTTATTCCGTAACAGAAAATATAGGTTATCATAATGCAGATCAATGCTTGATAAAAGAGACAGAAAACCCAGCTTCCCCACATTTTCCAACATTTTTAGGGATAAAGGACAGAAAACAAGCACAGAAAAACAGGGAGAAATCTATACAAAATGGACCTTAATAGAACATCGGAAATTATGTTATCTGCCCAGTAAAGTATTTAGCAAAACAAAACTTTTTAAATTCAGTCATTGTTAAGAAAAAATCCAAAGTACAACATTGCTAGATTTTGCATATACTGTATATTGCTATTACAGTCAAACCTCACATAAAGGGTGCCTCGCTTAGAGACTAACTCGCTTAAAGAGCAGAATTTTCTCTGAATGTTCGCTTCGCTTAACAAATAAAACCAACCAAAAACTCACTTAACAAATAAATTGGGGTTCGCAATCCCCCCCCCCCCCAGAAGTCACAATTGGTCACTTACAATGGTGTTTTGCTTAAAGAGCTATTCTGTGGAACACATTATGCTCTTTAAGCGAGGTACCACTGTAATTTGTTCCACGTTCCGTATACTACAGCTCAGTCGCAAAGTATATATCAGTGGTGGCAAACCTATGGCATGCATGCAAGAGGGGGGCACTCAGAACCCTTTCTGTGGGCATGCATGCTGTCACCCCAGCACAGAGTTCACCCTGCCCCTCTGTCCTGCAGCCCAATGGGAGTGTTTTTCCCTCCCCCCAGCACAGAGTTTACCTCACCCCTCTGCCCAATGGGAGAGCTTCCTCCCTCCCACCCCTAGCACAGAGTTCATCCTGCCCCTCTGCCACACGAATGGCAGCCTGTCGAGTTTGAGTAATGGCCCAGCTGTATTTTGTTCCTCTGTGCAACTATTTGTGCCACGTAGTCCTGCACCACTGTTCCTGTGGTCTGTCACCTACACTCAGTAGTCAACCTCAACTACAAAAAACATCCAGGCCATTTTAGAGGGGTGAGGAACAATTTTTTAAAAAATGCTGGTGCTATCTCCTAATGTATTTCATCAGATATATCAGGGAAGGCATTACTTCATTGTTTTACTGAAGTTTTGAGTAGCAGATGAAATGTTGTAAATGTTTGCCTGCTTGCATTAAATCCTGTTTCAGCAACAAATGCCAGAGTCATAATTAAAGTAAGCCTGCTGACTCAATGAGGATTCAGAGAGCCAACTCCTTGTCATGCCTTTGTACAAAAGTGTGAAAGGTAGCCAATTCAGGGCATTTGTACATTTCCAAGGCAACCACAAAGCAGAGAAAAGAACCAAAATGCATTAAGGGGAGCACCAACACTCCCTCAGATTCCTCTTGTGTAGAGAGAAGAAGTGAGGAAGAGAAAGAAAAATTCAGACTAATGAAGAGTTTGCACTCCACCTTAAAAAGCACCCTTCCTTGCCTTTCTTGCTGCAAAGCCATTGAAGATAATCAAAATCTTATGGCATTCCTGATTTCAAAGCAGGGAACAGAAAGAGCAGGGAAGAGAAAATGAATAGAAAGTGTAGACATGCAAGTTCCTTACTTTACCCAGGTAAGAAGCAATCAGAAATAACTGAGCCCATTGCTTTTTTGAAGTCCCTCCCTCAGTCATTTCCCAATGGTTGCCTTTGGAAACTAATAGTGTATTTTTCCTATGGCTAGGGGAGAGAATAACAAAATGTCCTGCTTCTACCATTCAGGCTATGACTTGGCCTTACTCTTTTTGTTTCCTTATTCTTAGGAATCAGAGTCTTCACAGAGTACTAGAAATGAATAAATACAGTATCATCAAGGACCTAAAGAAGGATTAAGATGGAGTGTAACTGAAAGGTCATAAGATGACTTGGGTTGGCTACAGTTTATAGGCACTTTCTTTGGGTGTGGATAAGATCAGGGGGTCTGTTGCAAATCCCAGCATGGAACCATTAAGTTCATTTGATCTTATTTCTCTTGCCATTCTTTCATCTCTTTTTTACTAGCTAGTCACCATGAAGGTGTCAGGTATAAACCCACAAACCTGGGAGGCAGTGGCTGTAGATCGCCCACTTTGGCACCAAACCATCTCTGCTGCTACCAATCACTTTGAAGGAGAATGCTGCAGACATGAAGAGGCTAAGTGACAAACATGAAAGCTTTGTCAAACTCAACCATGCTCTCCACCATCTATTCAGTGCAATGTGTGTGGTTGCATGTTTCTTGCCAGGATCGTTTTATTGAGTCACCAGAGACACATCCATCAACTGTGAGAATGACTTCCAGTAAAGACGTATGCTCAGATATGAGTAGCCGCCGATGCCGATGATTAGTTAGTATAAATAAATCTGAAAGAGAGAGAGAAAACTGAATTATTTATCATAAAGCAACACCTTTTATATTCGCTGGGAGCAATGTCTTGATAGTTGAATTAAAACAGCACCTCCTCCTGCAGTGGTTTAGGTATCTGTCTGCAGAATCAGAGGTTGGAATTTCCTTGCCTCCTTGATAGGAGCTGGACTCAATGTATCATAGGGTACTCTCCAGTTCTATAGTTCTAAACTTATATATTCTAAGACTATTCAGTTGTTGTGTAAAGCATAGCAAATGGGCAAAGCATAGCGCCAACCAGCGTTCTGCTATAGCTGTCATCCTGAGTTGAGAAAAAATTATTTGAATCAAAAGTCTTCAGCTAGATCACTTTCCTTCTGAAAGGGAATAAAACTACACAAGCATGGAAATGCCGTAATTTCTTCCTACTGAAATCAACAGGAAGGGTTTATCTTAATTTGATGTCTTACCTGGATATCACTGTAAAATGATGCCATTCATTATCCAAGAGTCTCTTAATCACTTGTTCAGGTCTCTCAATGGTCTCTTGAGCACTGAAAGTTGGAGAACTGAACGTGTGTGACATTAGGAAAAGATGTATGGCTACCAACAAGGGGGAGACATGATCCAGAGAGAACAGACACTGTACTCTCCATCATGGAAAAGAAAGATCTGACAGGAACAACAGGGGAAAATATCTCTTCCTTTAAAAAAAAAAACCCAACAATGCAGGTTCTTTTTCTTCCATGTCTAGGCCAGGCATGAAACTGCCAAAATGAAACCACCTTTTGTTGAGCCCATTCTGCAGTTCCTTTGGCCTGGCCTAGTGTGAGAAAGATTAGCCGGCAACACAAGGTTTACTGTTACCAGGTTACACCCAATTGTGGTTCAAAAACAACACAATCATCTAGGATGCTCTTTTTGTGTACCCGTACCATGAGAATATAATGCAGTGGCTCTTCATCTATCTTCTGCATCGCAGCATGACCCCCTGTACCACTGATCCAGTTCCATGAGCCACTTTCTGGTCCTGAGCCCTTTTGGCACACAAAAGTCCTCCTTATCCCCAGGCCAGTGTTAATGAAGCTGCTGCCCTCCATTGAGGTGGATTCAGGTGGGATTTAATCCACTTGGGGACAATCACTCTTCTCTGTGGACTTTGGCACCTGAAGACATTAGTCCTCAATATTGTCAGGTTAGTTAAGCACCGCCTGACACGTGGCATTGAGTTGCTGGCTGTATGGTCTACTCTATTATAATAGCAGACTAACCTGGCCAGACAGTTATAACACAGGTTGTAACCCTGCCAAAACTGGAAGAAAGATATCAGCTAAAATAGGTCAAACAAATGTATCCCGGTGGCTGTAAAGCCATAAAGTTGCTTGGGAATGATGGGAAAGATCAGACAGAGAAGATATTCAAATTGTGCGTGCCTTTGCATGCACCAGAGCGGTGGAAGAGAAATGTAATACGTCGTTCACATTACTGATAAGCACCAGAAAATCCAGGCGACTTGACTGTATGGATAGGCAGTCCAAATGTTACAGAGTAAGGTATGGAAGAAGAAAGCTAAAATATTCTTGCTAGGAGGGAAAAGTATTCTAAACAAATATGTCTGGAGTGGAAGGCAGAACATGCAAAAGCACAGCTGCCTAAAGGAAAGAACAGAAGTAGGCATCCATTAAATAATTGAATTAACCTCTATTCAGCTTCTTCAACTGACTGCGATTTATTTTGATAGCTTGCTGTTTATTTTCTTCCAGGTCTGCACACAATGTTCAGAGCCTCCATGAAAAAAGCTCAAGTTCATATTGGTGTTCTTAAAGGATACCTCAACTGAAGTAATTTGGGTTGTGGTGGGGATTATAAAGGGGGGGGGGATATAATGTCTAATTTCAATGTATCCTCAGCATTAATTAACCTTTAAAAATATATTCTCAGCATACAAATATCTTTAGCTATTTTATTTTGTCCAATACTGTACTGTAATTACAAGAACTGTTAATGGATATCCAATTATCTTGAGTACATGATGCATATACAATGTGACCATACCTGCCAACTTTTTTTAGTGGGTGAGGGAATGCAAGTGTGGCATTTTATTTTAAAAATGAGCATTAAGAGTGGTTGCTGAAGTGAACTGCAGAGAGCTGAGAGAACAAGAGATCAGAAGCATGAGCGAGGTGGTGGTGGCTTTTTCTGAAGCAGAATCCCTTGCTTTGCAGTTTATACCAATCTTTTAAAGAAGCAGCTGTGTTGGTCTGTTATAATGAAAACAGCAGAAAGAAGTTTTATTTGAGATGAGGTTGTCCAGAAAGACAGAATCTGCCAAGTGGCTAAAATATATGGTATGTTAAACAGGTATCATGCAACTGCACCTTTATTTCTTCGTTCACTTGAGTTGTCTGGGAAGCATGGTCAGGCCTGCAGCATAAAAAGTTTAGGAATCCCTGTTGTTGATAGTCTCTTTTCTTTCTCTGACCAGGCAAAAAGCATGGAAATTCTCTCAATGTATTAGAGACTCAATTTTCCCCATTTCTTCTTCTGACTGTAACTTTAGGCAGTAACTGTAAGTAAAGATACCCTTTTTTACCTGTCTCTACAGTACTTTTAAATGTCTCTAGAGTACTTTTACAATGCAAAGTGCTAGTTTGTGTGGAAAAGAAACCAAAAAGTCAGAGGGGTTCGTCTCTCTATGTTTTTGTACTGTCATCATTTTTTTACCTTTTACAGTACTTTGTTAAGTAGAAGGAATAACCAAAATTCTCTAGTAGAAGCTTACAAAAAATATCCAAAAGCAGGAGAGTTTACCACACTGGCTGTTTGGTGAACCAGAGCTATGAGTTCTCTATGAGGATACTCTCTCAGTTCATTGAGATGTGTCAGCCAGTTTCAAGAAGCTTCATAGTAACTGAGCCACTCTCATTAAAATCACAGAGACAAGTTAGAAGCATGTGGAAGCTTCCCTGCATAACTCAGTATCTTTCCTCTGGAAAAGCAGGAGCTACATTACTCTTTTGATTATCCTTTCTGACTCATTCTGTTTTTATTCTTAATTTCTTTCTCCACTGGGAAGGTGGAAAAATGACTTTGGTTGAGGAAAAATGTAACAGTAATCATGGTGCAGGATGAGAAAATGAAAAGCAAAGCAAAGTGTTATAGGTGGTGTTTCTGAGAGCTCTTAAGGATCTGGAGAGTGTGAACAAATTATACAGAATTGCAAACAAGGAGAAAAAGACAACACTGTATATTATATTAGAAGAGGTGGCATAACCAAAGTAGTATAGGTTCTTGGGTTTATGTTAGCGATCGATCAATACATTGTATCCTATCCTTTAGCAACAAAAGATTCTCAGAGTGGCTTGCAATGTAAATGAGACAATCAGTACACCCATGTTTAGAATCTAAAATAAAACAACATGACACAAAAGGTATAAGACTGGAGTGAGAAATTGAATCAGTCCTTAATTGATGAAGGGAGGAGCAAACACAATGAGTAGTGGCTGTTCGTAATCCCTCTTTTCTTGTTGCATTTGCAGCAGTTGCTAAACTACATCTGGGTCTCTAGTAAAGGTAAAGGTCCAGTGATGGGATGTAACAGGTTCGCACCAGTTCGCCAGAACTGGTAGTAACTTTTCCCAGTGACCCGGAGAACCGGTAGCAGCTTTTGGGGGGTAACCACCTTCGGGGCTTACCTTTTCACTGGTTCCCCCACTGCGCATGTGTGCCAAGCACTTAGTGTGCATGTACGCCTATAGTGCTTGGCGCATATGCACTACCTCCTTACTGTCCTCCCAAGCAGGGAGGAGGAAGAGAAGCTGCTAGCCTGAAGCTCCCTATACCGCGCTCCCCAGGGTAAGTGACTCGCCTTTGGATATGGTGTGTCTGTGTGTATTTTAATGGATATTTAATACCATTACCTATATTGACGTACTACCACATTTCCTAAAAATGCCTGGTGGCTGGCAGGCCTGGCGGCCTGGCTTGGGGTTTTTAAGCAAAGTCTTGGAGTTACCTCATCAATAAGCTACGCCTGTGCTGTTCCAATTGCTGTTCCAATTGGAGAACCCTTAAGGAGGTACAGCTGTTTTACATTTACATTAAGGCATATATTCCTAGAGAACTGGTTAGGCAAAGACTTAGTACCTAACTTCTTTAACTGTTGAAAAGTTGAAAAGTACCAAAATGAAGCCATCTTGCGGTGAGTTCATTCTGTAGTTCCTTCCATCTAACCTAGTGTGAGAAAGATTAGCCAGAATAAGCTTTAAACTCTGGTTTAAAAGCTCTGGTTGATTTGTGTTTGGGGTGGGTGGGTGGGTGTATTTTAATGTATTTTTATTTTATTTATTTATTTTATTTGTTTGTGTTGTGGGTGGGTGGGTTGAGGTGTGTGTGTGTGTTTGTGCTTATTTTTATTTTATTTTATTTTTAATTTGGCCATGCCCACAACATCATGATGTCATGACGTCATGACATTGGCTCTGCCCATGATGTCATGATGTCATGACGTTAGCTCTGCCCACACTGTGATGATGTCATGGTGGGGTAATAAAATTTTTGACATCCCACCACTGTAAAAGTCACCCTTGCTCAAAAGCCAGTCGTATCCGACTCTAGGGTTCAGTGCTCATCTCTGTTTCAAAGCTGAAGAGCCAGCACTGTCAGCTCCTGCAGATGTTTCTGTGGTCATGTTAGCAGACATGACTAGACACCAGAGTGCACAGATCGCTGTTAACCTTCCCACTGAAGTGGTCCCTATTTATCTACTTGCAATTTCTTGCTTTCGAACTGCTAGGTTGGCAGGAGCTGGGACAAAGACGGGAGCTCATTCCGTCCTGCAGTATTCAGGTATTTAACTGCTGACCTGCTGCCTTCCAGTCAGGCAGGGAGACAAATGTCTAAAGGTAGCATTTGGAGGAACAGGAAGTTTGATTCTCATGTGTGAGTGACTTTGAAGCCTGGGCACTCATCTCCATTTACTGCCACCATTCACTGTTTCAATAAAAAGATGTTTGCTTGTACTGTGTGTTGCATTTGTACAAAACTGATACATCAAAAAGCCTGGATCAGCATTTGTTGACCTTACAGCAGCATATGACGCTGTCCTCCATCAATTACTACTCAAAAAGCTCGATCTCCTTATTAAAGATCAAAAATAGTCACAGTTCTACTTCAAAACTGAAGACTCTTTATTGAATGTCAAGGGAGACACAGTTGCTAGAGAAATCAAAGGAAGAGTGTTGCCATTTTTCTGATTTTGTGGCTGCAGTCCCCATTTGGTCTGAGGATTGAACTCAAGTATACAAACATTTAACTATTTCAACATCTTCATTCTCAAAATTAAAGTTGTATATTCCTCCTATAGTTGTGATTTTTCTTCTTCTTAATGTCAACTGCATGCCTCATTTTACATTTGCTTATTTCACTTTCATCAGAAGTAATTTTAAGTCACTGCTACTTTATTTCCATAATATGATATCTGCATTTCTAAAATTATTGTTTCTTCTACCAGTTTTAACTCTAGCTTTCCATATGATATGTTCTGGGTAGAGACTGAATAGTTAGGAAAATAAAATGCACACCTGTCTGACAACTTAGCCCATGGGTTGCCAAACTATGGCCCATGGGCCAGATCCAGCCCACGATGCCAAATCATCCCGCTCTCACCACCCACACTGCTCCCGGAAGCGGAAGTAAAACGTGCCCATGCATGCGCAAAACACTACTGTAAATGCACCCATAGGTGTCATAAACATGTTTATAACAGCCGTGGGTGCATTTGCAGCAATGTTTTGTGCATGTGCAGATATGTTTTACTTCTGCTTCCAGTGGGAGGAACCATGTCACCAGCCCATGGCCTGAAAAGTGTGGCCACCCTGTCTATGGGAAACCATTTTGTTTCTTCATATTCTTCTCTAACAGTAGCTTATTGTCCCTAAAACCAGTTAATCAAAGCACACCTTTAATTTTAGAACAATCCATAGTTTCTTGTGATGCACATAGTCAAAGTCTTTGTTGCAGTCTATAAAGCACCAAGCCATCTTCTGGAATTCTTTGGTGTGTTCCAGTAGCCAGTATATCTTTGCAATATGATTTCTAGTTCCTTTTCAGAATCCATCTTGAATATCAAGTGTTTCTAATTCCATATGTGGTTAAAAAAATCTTTGTGCAATATATTGATCATAACTTTACTTTCATGGGAAATTAACACCACAATCTTTTAGTTACTACACTCTGTGTCATCTCCTTTTTTGAGGACTGGAATATATATTGATTTTTTTCCAGCCTGTGGGGCATTGTTTTGTTTTCTATATTTGTTGGCATATTTTTGTTAGGATTTTGACTGATTTACTCTCTGTAGCTTGGGATAGTTGTATCAGTATCCATCTACCCCTAGTGATATATTTCTTCTCAGTACAATACTAACTATTGAACAGCATGGTTTAGCGGTATGTAACCTAAATGTGCTCAAGGGCATTTGGCAGTCCATGCATCCCTGCTGCTTATGTTACTGGATTTTGCTGATTTCAGTGGCATGGTAAAAAACAAAACACTGTTTCCCACTGCCTTCCCCAAACCCCTCCATTTCTGTAATCAGACAAGGTGCAAAGGAAGCATGCACCTTGTTTTGAAGAAGATTAACTCCAGACCTTTCCTGATTGGATATAGTAGTTTCTCCACCATGGAATCTACCCAGAGGCACACATGAGGTGAGAGAGATTTTCTTTGCCCAAAAAGAAAGCCTTGATCCTGATTCCTTAAACCAATAGGGTTCGAGGCTTCATTTTTGAATGACTTCTTTCTTTTAGAGCATAAAATCTCTTTCACCTTTAGTCTAGAAAAGCAAATTCCTCCTTATCCTTCTTAGGTTGTGATTCCACCTCCCTCCAAAGAACAATTAATTTTTGATGTATCTTGGTCCAATAAAATCTTTTTTTGGTGGCTCATTAAGATTTCATCTCACTTTATCTTTCATTACTTGAGCCTTCCCTTCTCCGGTTGCTCTTTCTAATACTCCTACCTCTTACTCTTTATCCTCCCAATTAAATTCATGCCCTCAAGCTGCAATTATTATCCTTGAATATATTAAGAGCAATGTGTAGCATATTAATGTGCTAAAGTGTATCATGTCAAGTGTAACACGTGTGTCGTAGAACCTGCTCATATGTTTGCTTTCTGCCCTTGAATACAAGCGGCTTTCTTTCCTGAATGTCAACAGAATGCTGTTAGTAGACCCAAAACCCCTTAAGGAGGTTTGTGTTATTTTTCTTAAACCAAAATAGTCTTGACTGCACACAAACCATCAGATCATACGGTAAGGATCCAGAGATAAAAAGAAAAGAAAATTGAACCACTTCCTTCTTTCTTCCTTTCTTCCTTTCTTCCTTCCTTCCTTCCTTCCTTCCTTCCTTCCTTCCTTCCTTCCTTCCTTCCTTCCTACCTACCTACCTACCTACCTACCTAACTAACTAACTAACTAACTAACTACAGGAATAACTATCAGTTTATGTTAGAAGACTACAGCCAGAACCAGAACTAACATAAGACACATATTGCCAAAAAATAAAGAAACTAGAAAATTATTTCAAAACTAATATGCATTTAATGTATGAATGCATGTTAATATATTTCTTTTTATATTCTGGCTGAAATCCTGTTTGTTAAGTTATGCAACTTAAGGTTTATATGGTCTGTAACAAAAGAAACCTTCCTCTCAAGTAGGCCCCATTGTTCTTCTGAGTTGTGGCCCCCTGGCTAGACAACCCAGTCCCCCGATATGTGTAGAAAAGGTAACGTTAGGCCAAATAACCGCTCCAAGGGATCTTTCCTTGCAGAGTGAGTTAGAGCACAGTAAAACCCCAATTTACGTATGCCTCTACTTACGTAAAATTCAACATACGTAAGGTGTTTTTTTTTGTGTTGTTTTTTTTTTTTTTGCATAAATCATCTCCCAATTTACGCAAAAAAAAAATCAAGTTACATAAGGGGTTTCCTGGTGTGTTTAGATTTTAAAATGGTGGCACCACCATTTTAAAAGCTAAAATTCTACCCCGCACCACCCACCCCACTGCCAAATGCCACAAGATATCACTTACCATGGAGGTAGTGGAGGCGGTGGCAACAATTTTCTGCAGTCCCTGCTTGCTTCTGCCAGGACTGGGAGAGTGCGGGGGGAATATCCGCTCCCTTCTGCTGTTCGCATGAGGTTTCTCCAGGGGACGTGTTTCAGTTGTGAACACGCCTTGGAAAAGAGCTTAAAAGGTGTGTGTGTGGGGGAATGCCTATCATTATAATCTTGACCACTAGGGGCACAAAGCGCAATTATCCATGGGGTGCATTGGAAACCAATTTCAAGCTTGTTTTTAAATTTTTCAATGCATCCCTATGGAGATGCATCGATTTATGTAAAACCCCTACTTACGTAGGATGCTATGTAACTGACTTTTTATGTAAATTGGAGTTTTACTCTATTCTATACTTTATGTTGTTCCTCATGATATGGCCAAGGTATTGAACTTTCTTTGCTTAACCGCCTTAAAGAGTTCTTGTTCTTTATACATCTGGTGCAACACTTCTACATTAGGCACATGGTCAACCCATTATATTCTTAGCAGCCTTCTGTAGATCCACATTTCAAAAGCTTTGAAGTTCTAAGACAGGGCCTGCACACACTGAAATGTAGGGAGCACAGGCACAGGTACACCCCATTGTGCTTTTGTACACCATTTCCAGGCTTAACAAGCCTTTTTGACACTGTGACCTTTCACATCCACCAACACATTAAAAAGAATCAGGGCTGGGCTTTCAAATGTAGGCATACATGCATCTGCAAAGCTGTCTAGTCCAATGAAAGGCCCAGGGTCAACAAACTAGTGAAAAGCAAGGAATACAAGGTGGATATAATTGGAGACTTCCATATATGTTGCCTTCTTTTAATGACGACACTGTCTTTCTTCTGATAGATGTCACTGGAGCAGAAATTTGTCCGTTGTGACACCACTACATTGTAGGAGATCTGATGTGTCAGATTTTATCTGTCTCACCAGCAACTTTCTGAAAGCAAAGCCTGTCATTATCATTTAATTGCCTTTATCCGCGTCTGATGCAGGCTCAGAAAAAGAGATCCTGGTTATTATTGTACAGTATAATCAAATTAAAACCAGCATTTTGCCACAGGATAAAACTAGAATGTTATTCTTCCAACTCAACTTAAATGATTCAGATTGAAGGATCTGTATTTACCGGTACTTTCAAGAAGACTCTTGAGCAAGTCTAGGAGTAGCTCCTTTCTCATCCAGGCTTGCAATGCTGTTTTTAATTGTGAACGTTTGCAGAATTCTAGAGCCATGAAAAGGAAATCTGCTATTGCTGGTATACTTTGAATTTCTTGATAATGTACAATTTGATCCTGCAAGTGACCTGATACATGAGCATGTTGATTTTCTTTTTGCTACAGTAGGAGAATTCATCTGTCTGGCCAGGTTATCCTGCTATGGTAATAGAGTAGACTGTCAGCAACTCAACACTGAGTGGAAGGCAGCGATTAACCCTGGGAACTAACAGCTTTGGGTGCTGAAGTACACAGGGAAGGATGATGGTCCCCAAGTGAATTAAATCCCACTTGAATCCATCTTGATGGAGGACAGCAGCTTCATCAAGACTGGCCTGGGGCTGATGAGAACTTTGCATGCCAAAAGGGTTCAGGACCAGAAAATGACTCACGGAACTGGATCACTGGTACGGGGGTCCTGCTGCAATGCGGAAGGCAGATGAAAGGCCTCTGCATTATATTCTCAGGACAGTCTTCATGGCTGATCACCATTAAGATCACCAATATTTGGATTTGGATACAGCAGCAGAAGAAGGAGCTTTCATTTAGCCTAATCCTCTTGGCTAAATAGCTAAGCAATTTAGCTATCTAGCTACAGATATTATTTTGGTTGGGAGTTTGATTCCCCACTGCGCCTCCAGGGAGAAGAGTCAGCAGAAGGGAATTATAAACTACTTCTGTATATTCTGTACCTAGAAAGCCCTGGAAAGGATCACCATTAGTCAGAATTTACTTGATGGTGTGCACATAGTCCTCCAGGTCCAGAAGCATTGTCATCACAGGCACAAATACATATTTTGGAGGGGATTTGACACAGAACTCACTGGTACTGCTATTACATGCTATCAAGTTGTCTCCAATTTATTGCAATCCTATGGATGACCAATCTTCAAAATGCCCTGTCTTCAACAGTCCCACTCAGCAATTTGTAAGCTACAGCTTGCATCTTTCTTTTTAGGGAATCAATCCACCTCATATTTGGACTTCCTCTTTCCTGTTGCCTTCCACTGGTTCCAGCCTTATTGTCTTTCCCTGCCTTCTCATGATGTGCCCAAAGTAGGATGGCTTTGGTCTAATCATTTTTGCCTATAGAGACAGTTCATGTTTAATTTGCTCTAGGACCCACATGTTTATCTAGCTAGCAGTCCATGGTATCAGCAGAGCTCTCCGCCACCACCAGATCTCAAATGAATTTTTCCTATTTATTTATTTATTATTTATTTAGATTTATTATCCCGCCCCAATCAGGCGAACCTGACTCTAGGCGGCTTAATAGAAAAGGGGGAGAGACTATACACAATGCAAAACAATTAAACAATCCCCCTACAAATTCATAAATTAAAACCTTAAGGTTCAAAATAATTTAAAATCAATTTAAAAATAATTAAACTATGAATTTACAACAATCTAAAAGATTTAAAAAGTTAAAAGGTTTAAAAAGATTTGAAAAGACTGAATTTGAAAAGACTGAAGAATTATGGAATTTACAATAAGTGTTTTGCAAAACCAAAATTATACCAGCAGCCAACAGGGATTTCTACAGCAGTTAGCAGAACCACCAATCTTTCCTAGAGAAAATACTTATATGCCTTCCACTACACATTTAGCCACCAGGATACTAGCCTTAGGCTGCAGCTGTATACACATCTATTTCATTTGGAGCTTGCTGCTGTTTCTAAGCCAACATGAAAACAACTGAAGTCTTTAACAACACATGAACCTCAGTTTTGTTAACTCAGTTTTTATGGTTCCCTGCTTTGTGGCATTTCAGCCCTCAGTGTCCCTGCTTCTAGATTACAGCTGTACCTTGCTTAAAGAGCATAATGCATTCCACAAGATTGCTCTTTAAGTGGGTTTGCTCTTTAAGCGAAATACCATTGTAAGTGACCAATTGTGACTTCTGGCCGGGGGGGGGCATTGTGAACCCTGATTTGTTAAGAAAGTTTTTGGTTGGTTTTAGTTGTTAAGCAAAGTGACCATTGAGAGAAAATTCTGCTCTTTAAGCGAGTTACTCTCTAAGCGAGGTGCTCTTTATGCGAGGTTTTACTGTATTTTACTTTTACCTCATAAAAAACATGCAACTCTGCTTGCTGCTAAAAATACCATTCAAGATTTCCCCTCTGTCCAGGCAAACTGCTACGGTCTGTTTTTAGCATGGTTAAAATGATCCAATTCCCCACTGAGAGTCGTCAAACACAAGTGCTTGGCCATGCCCTTCCATTCTCAGCATCCGGTCCAAGCACAAGAAGTGAAGTGCATTCTTCTGTGAAAGGTAAAGCTTGGACAGTTGCAGTATTCTCACACAGAATTTGTGGTGGTAGTGGATGGAACATACCAAAATTCCCTTTTCCTTCATTAATGGGATAAATGTTCTGGATTTCTTTACATCTTTTCACCCTGTTAGAACGAGGAGCATCGCTGTAACATAAAAATGAGGTTTGGCTGATTGTTAAAATGGATCCATCTCTGTAGTTTAGATTTGTGCTTACTGAAAGGGTCATCATAGAATTTTTGACACGAGCATTCACAAATATTCTCTAGTGCATCAGCAATTTTAGATGTGTAGTGACGGGGAGGGGCTGGAGGGGGTCTACTCACAGATGACAAGCAGTGGATCTGCTTCACACACAGAGAAGAGCTAATTTTAAATATTTCAGCATATACCATCCCAATTATAAAATGATCTGCATAACAATATTTTAAAACATAGATTTTACGTCCTTGAAAATGTTACCTGCCAAAGCAAAGAGAGCACAGTTGGAGTCTCTGGTTCCTGAAGTATTTGCTAATAATTTGAAGAAGTGTCACCATTCTGACTCCCCCCTCCCCCTGGGGAGAGAATAGACTGATGTATGTACAAAATAATTGGTCATTTTGTTGCCAAAGGACATAAACAAAAAGAGGAGGAGATTCCTAACTGAGTAGAACAGAGACAGTTGAGACAACACAAAAGGATAATTGGGACAACTCTATATTTTTCTTAGTGACTAGTTTGCACCACCATTTCCCAAAGCATTCCAATCAACAACTGAGTGGTAGAGGCAGGGGGGAAAGAACTACAAACTAGCTGACAGACATCTTTCCTTATGTGAGTTTTCTTAGGTTTTATTTTTATTTTTGCTGTTATTGTCCAAGGCATGGGCACTGGCAAAGTAACACAGGCATCAGGATCCAGAGCAGCCAGGTAACAGGCCACACAGTAAATGCATCTGAGTCCAGAGTCCAAGTCCAAAATTAAGCCCAAAATAGACAGAGATACAGGATTAGTCTAGATGACAAAAGGATGGTCCAAATAAACCAGACATCAGGGGACCAAGAGACCAGGTGGGGCAGAGTCTATCCAGAGAAAGGAGCAAGACAAAGTGCAAGAAACCCAGTGAGGTACAGCAACCATCAGCAGAAACAAAAAAGAAGGTCTTTGGAAAAAGGAACAAGATCAAAAAACCAAGCAACAACAAGTCTACTAATCCCCATTACTGAGGCTGCTGGGGAGGAGGGGGAAGCCAGTTCTTATATAATCCAGTTTGACAGGGCCTCCAGGTGGAGCTCATCACGGCCCAGTTCCTTTCCCAGGGCTCTCAGGTGAGGCCTACAGCTGTAAGTTGGTGAGGATCCAACCCTGCAAATACTAGAGCTGCCCTCCAGGCTGGTGGTCCAATTTTGCAAGCATCCTGATGTTACCAGGGTACACCCAATTGTGGTTCAAAATGCCACTATTTTTGAGGAAGTGCTTTCTGTGTACCCCAGGCAACTAGTTGCCTCACTATTGTTCCTCATGCTTCCTAGTGCTTCCTTGCTACCCCAAAGCTAAAACCACTGTGTTTTGAGGAGGGCAAGCCTGCCATTGTTGCTGTCTTGCACACTCAAATGTATAGCAACAGCTGTGGAGGATGGTACTGCAGACCCCTCTAACCCTCTACTCTGCTCCTATGAAGGCCAAGCAATTTCTTGTAAGAACCACAATGTGTAGACTTAAGGAGAAAGGTTCACTCTCAATCCTGTTCCCTAGCAACTAGTATAACAGCACAGTGTCTCTAGCTAGGATAAAAACATAACATCTCTGATACTGAAGGCAATAGATAGCCATTATGCCTAGTAACCTACATCCTCCAGACATTTATGTAATTCCCTTTTTAACATATATGACCAGAGCTGCCCCTAACATGGAAGATAATAGGGAGCATATGTTGAGTTGCTTACCAGCATTTTCTGGGAACTCTTGAAAAAGGCCTTTTGGAAAGTAGGCAGTCAACAAGCTACAAGTACTGTATATAGACAGAGCTCACTGAGACTTCCTTTGTTTAGCAGTACATCATAAATCATGTTCAGTACCTTGAAAAGAAATACATTTTCCTTTTCAATAAGATTACTTGCTGTGAGAAGTTGCTTTTTAAAAGCAGCACACTATTTAGACCAAGTCTCCCCACATTGTTTTACAGGTATGTATTGAAGACTGTAGGGGACTGCAGTGGCTCAAGTGGTTAAGAGGCTGAACTTGACAACTGGAAGGTTGGAGTTCAATTCCCGAGTACTGCACGATGGAGTGAGTGCCTGTCTCTGTCCCAGCTCTTGCCAACCTAGCAGTTTGAAAGTAGATAAACAAGTAGATAAACAGGTACCACTTCTGTGGGAAGTAAACAGCAATCCGTACACTCCGGAAACATCTGCAGATGCGGCTCTTTGGCTATAAACAGAGATGAACCCTAGAATTGGATATGACTGGCTTTCAAGCAAGGGCAACCTTTACTTATTGAAGGCCTTCTATAAATTCCACCTTAGCATATTTTAATACAGAAGTAGCAGTCTGTGAGGTTGCACTGACATAGCCTGTGTCAAGTGCCTTCTTTCTGGCCCAGAATGTGCCCAAGAATCTTTTTAGGGCTTCTGGCACCTTGGGAAATACAACACACTAATGCATTTGTTTCAGTTAATAAATCCTGGACTCTGCTAGGAGTCATAATCTTTGGTGTAATTCCTATTAGTTTGAAACGTGTTTCCCTTCAGTGTTATTTAGCGAGTATAATTCCCCGAAGATGCAGCTCCTGACAGCTATTCTAAATTCTTTAACACCTGGGGAGTCAAATTACAATAAATCTCATGCAAATCCTCGCTCTGAAATTGAGAAGAATAATGGTATTTAGAAAATGTGATTTAGATGTCTGGATAGATCTGCTGGTACATTCTAATAGCCTCCCACAAGTCTGCATGATGTTGCTTGCCCACTGTTCTTTTGCATAATTTAGCAATTCATCTGGGAGCGGGCTAAAAGTTATTTCTGGACTATTAATATGTATGGAATTGGTAAGCCTATTGCATGTGGTTTAGAAGAGGGACCTTGATATAGCTGAATGATGGAATGTAATGCAATGCCTCCCTCAGAGATATGAAGCCTTTAAAGAACAACACAATATCAACATAAGAATATATCACTTCCCTTATTTCTGAACACCAATTTAACAAACCCCTTTGCAGATTTAATTATGACCTTTTTTTTTGTTACTTCAGTATGTCAAAAAATGCAAGGTAACATAAGTACAGTACCTTCCATTTCTCTCACATACACCCCTTATCTTTTGGTTTTTCAATATATTTTGTAAGGCTGGTGAAATCTTTCTTCCAGGACCATAGCCAGAGAGTGGTTGGGGAGGGGAAAATCCTTCTGAGCTAACAACCCCCCCCCCAACCCAACCCAGGATGCCAATGTTACATATGTGTGTGTGTGACATTGTTGTCCCTCCTGAACCCTCCCCCTCAAAAAAATAACTAGAATCCTGGCTATGGCCCTGCTTTCTTCCAAACACAACTTCTGCGAAATCTAAAAATCTCATCTAGTTTTGGATCTGTTTTGCAAGTTGCTAGGTAGCCTGTGCCACTATAGTTGGATATACGATTTCAAAAGCAGCATTACATGCATGCAAGCCCAGTTGTGGGCATCAGCAGGTTTGCACCAGTTCACCAGAACTGGTAGCAGAAATTCTGGCTGGCTCCACCCATCCAAGTTTTGAAATAAAGTAGTCCTAATTCAGGTGCAATGCATGGCTTTTCCCCTGGCCACGCCCACCATACCACGCCCACAGTGTGGTAGTAAAAAAAATTTGAGCCCACCACTGTGCAAGCCTCATTGAGTTCATTGGATCCAAACCATCCACTGAATTTAGTATGCTAATGTGGCTGGAGTAGCATCTTTTTAAGATACATAATAATTGCATGCTGTCCAAGCGAATCTGACTTGTGCCAACCTTTTCCAGGGGTTTCTAGGTTGAGAGTACTCAGAAGTGACTTACCAATCCCTTCTCCTGGGGTCGTCCTGGGGCTGTGCATCTTGCTCATGACTACACAGATTAGCCCTTCTCCCTGGAGGCACAGAGGGGAATTGAACTCCCAACATCTGGCTCAGGAACCAGATACCTGCCCCTCTGAGATGTCCAACCAGCTTGTAAATCACATAGGAAACATTCATTCTTTTTCTGCATGTTGGCCCCAATGACTTTTTAAGAGCTTTCTAACAGAAAGCACAAATATTTCAATGCATTGTTTTCTGGTGTCAGACAGTCCTTTCCTCATAAACAACATATAAACAACTGGAGTGATTTCTGTACCATATAAAAAAAATGGACAACCCACTAATGATGCATTTGGACCAGCAAGGATAACCATGTACAAGTCTGCCATTTTGAATATTCTCCCAGTACCTCTATTGTCAGTTGCCATTTAATATAATAATTGTTCACAACTGGCATAGGAAGTTTAGCATATGTATATCCTAATTCATTTCATTTCACCTCCTCAAACTATCAAGGCTACTCTTGCAAACACCTCTCTGCACTTAATTATCTGAAATGTGACAGTCATGATCTCTTTACAAAGGCAATTATTCCAGATAATTTCATATTCCAACAAATATATCCTTGTTACACACTTCTCCTAATTAAATAAAAAAAGTTTATGTCTGCAAAACAAAATAATTCCTATTTGTACCCCCTCCACATATGTGACTTTTGAATGTACAAAAAGAGACCAGTTTATGAACATATTTGCAAATTTTAGTAAGTTTCTAACCATGAAACACCTATATAAAACTTCCCACTCATCTCTCCCCTTGACCCCACATTGGGTATTTTCCCTTAGCATATCATTTGTTTTGAATCTGCTCCAAGCTTAAGTGTTTCAGAAAGGATTGGTCTCTTAATATGGAAAAAGAATATAGTGATGTGCATCGAGTCATGATGCCAAGGTAAATGTGATAACACCTTATTCTGATTAATTTCTTAATGGGAGATGTGAATCACAGGAACAGATTTTTATAAATTTCATGAGAAACATTGCTTGCAAAATGCTAATACAGTCATACAGAAGTTGTTTTCCTCATGAGGGGAAAAGGAACTGTGATGTGAAACTGTGAGTATAGTCAATATTTCAGTGTTTCTAGTGCCTGTGCAAGACTGTAGAAGGCACTCTTTGTTTTGTAATGTATCAATTAGAGAACACTGTCTTATAACGGTATTGTAGGGACACATCATTCCACTTTTTACAAATAAGATTCATAGTATGCATTACTGTAGTGTGTGGGGAAATATCACATTTACTATCTTGTACTGCGGGCAAAACAATTGTGGAGAAATTAAACCTAAACTTGAGAAAACTATGTTTGGTTATTCAGCTCAGTTACATTCTTTATGATTTTTACCAACATGCATTAACATGATAAACATAGCTAAATATTTTCACATGAGGTTATACCTCTGTGGGAAGATATTAGTCTAGAATCTTCTGGTTAATTCCTTTGTTATCTGATGCTTTTTACTGAAAGTTTTTCTAAAGCAAAAATCTATATGTTTATAAACAAAGGATTCCTGAGACACTGCTTAAAAGCCTCCCTGAAGAGAACACTCTTCACCTGCTGATAGAAAGAGAAGATGGAGGAGCCAATGTGGCTTCCTGGAGCAGTGCATTCCAATGCCTAGAAGCAGCCATTGAGAAGACCCTCTGTTGAGTCCTCACCAAAAGGAAGGTGGTAGAGCTGAGAGAAGACCTCCCCAGAAGAAGGCTCATATGGGGTGATATGATACTTCATATAGCCTGGACCCACCTCAGGGTGGGAGGTGTTATGAAAAAGCAGTACCCCATTTTGTGTAGGGTTTTTTAATATATATATTTCTAGAAAATACCTACGTAGGTTTTTATGAATCTGTAGTGAAGCAGATTCACTATAATGGTGAAGCAGTATTAAGAATGCTTTTGATGGTCAGATGTGAAGTATAGATAGCAGGCTGAAGAATGCAGTCAGACAAAATTGATTTAGAGATAAGGGAGAGCCTAGGTCAGGAGGTCAGTTTGTCTTCAGGTTTCTTGTATAGAGTTCCAATAGTTCAGAAGAGTATAGTAACATTTTAATGAAAAAGGATTATGGAGCTCTGAATGGTTGGGGAGAAATGCAACTAGTCAGATAAAAAGCAGGAAGATCATTCTTAGAGAGAACATGAGATGAATGCCAAAGCTTTCGACATCTTTTGAAACTAATTAATTTAGGATATTGCTATATCTGTGATGTAAAATTGCCCAAGCAACCTTGCTCTGTTTGGCTTATGCTAAAAATGTAAATATGGACATTTTTTAAAAAAAAGTATAGAATTAAATGTTTGCATTCCTAAAGGGAAGATTCCAGATATAACATCATGAACATCCTTGATGTAGTTAACTAGATGTGTGACTGTACTAAACACAGAAGAAAATGCCTTGGATTTGTCTCTTAATGTTGAGCCTCTAAAAGGAAAGATAGGGAAATTTAGCTGTCTAGATTCTTTGGATCTCAACTCCTAGACACTATACTGCTAGCATGATCAATGTTAAAAGGTAAAGGAGTTGTGGTCCAAAACATCTGGAAGGCCAAAAGGAGTGGCAAGAAAATGACTAGAAAATGCAGTACTGTACTTCAGTTCATCCAGGAAGTGACAGGAGCTGCCATACTTCACAAGCTGTGCCTTACAAGAATATTCCCCAAGGCCATCAGTATTGGTATTCTTTTGATTACAACAAAGATAAATTTTGGTTGCTGGTGGGAGGCAGGTAATCTGGCATATCAGGCATGATTCAACCAAAGTTAGCCATTTTAAGCTGTGTGTGCTGAGGACACATGCATACCTGGTGGTAAATTCTATAGAACATATTGAGGATTGCTTCCAAGCAGACATGAATTGGGTTGGTTTATTAAAATCCCTTCAATCCTCACCTTCCCACTGAAATTATTCAGACCAAAAAATGGTCAATTTTATAAGACTGAGCTAGTCCATAGAGTTTAGTGCAAACCAACCATCTATATAAGATCAACACCAAGCTAGAAAAGATGACTTCATTTACTTTGAGTCATTTTCACTCTCCACCATCTCCCTTCAACTGCTGACAGCCATTTTTGAGTAAACAGAATGAGTAAACTATAAACAATATTGCTAGCCCCTGGGTGCAAGCTGAAGTCTGAGGAAGTTCCAACACTTCCCTGAATTGGAAACATACAACAGATGTTTGCATAGGAGGTGTTTGCCCTAAAATCCCAAGAAATGGCAATCCTACCTGTAAAGCTTGCAATTCTAGCTGCTGATTACCATCTAGCCTTGATGAAAAGATATCACACATCACAAAGTGGAGGGTAGGCATTACTAAAAGGGAGCACATGGAAAGCAAAAATCATACAGACATGATCTGTATCATAGTAACTGCGACGAGATTAGTTATATAGCTAAGAAATAGAAATCCGATAGCAAAACAGAATTAGAAGAATGGTACAGAGAAATGTGGAACATAGCAATAAACGATAAATTAACATTAGAATTAAGAGTTAAAAAAGGAATTCTAAAGAAACCAAATTTTAAGGAAATATGGGAAGAGTTTCTGGATTATTCACTGATAAAAGGGTAAGAACCAGGCCAAGAGCAAATATCATTTTGGAAAGAAGGATAAATTACAAATTAAAAATATTGTAGAATAAACAAAGTAAAAAAAACATATATATTGTCCTGCTGAGTGAAGGAAGCACACAGTATTTTTAAATCTTGCAACAGTGTTTTTGTTTGCTTTGCTGTTTTATCATTTTTTGTGATGTGTAATTATTGTTACTCTTGTATTAATAGTAATAAAAAAATTAAAAAGGAAAGGAAAAATCACCAAGGTCTTCCATCACCAAAGAGGAGGGCAAATGTTTGAATTAAATTTGAATATGCTAAGTTAACCTTAAATATGGAAATATAATAATTAGCTATTTCATCATAATTTAAGTATAACACAAAATACCATAGGGCAAAAGACTGACTGTGTGTCTCCCTTGTATCCAGTACTGGGGACAGTTGGGATGTAAATTAAATAAATAAATCAAACATGGTAAATTTATGAAAAATGGTCACATGATCATCACTAACAAGCTTTCTAAAATCTAATAATGTTACAGTTACATTAAAAATGTTTACATTGATGTTAATTAACATTACAAATCAGTGAGTTAAAATGGACAGGGATGGGCGAATTCAGCTCTGGAAACCATCATATCTACTACTGTGGACAAGAAAACCTCAGAAAAAACGGAGTAGCCATAATTGTCAATAAAAGGGTGAGAAAAGCAGTAATGGGATATAATCTCAAAAATGATAGAATGATGTCAGTCAGAATACAAGGCAAGCCATTCAATATCACTGTAATCCATATATATGCACCAACCGCTAGTGCAGATGAAGCCACAATTGACCAGTTCTATGAAGACTTAGAACACTTCATAGAACAGACACCAAGAAATGATGTACATATTATCATAGGAGACTGGAATGCCAAAGTAGGAAATCAAAAAGTAAATGGAATAACAGGCAAGTTTGGTCTTGGAACACAGAATGAAGCAGGGCAAAGACTGATAGAGTTCTGCCAAGATAACGCACTGGTCATAGCAAACACTCTCTTCCAGCAACACAAGAGGAGACTTTACACATGGACATCACCAGATGGCCAACATCGAAACCAGATTGATTAGATACTCTGCAGTCAAAGATGGAGAACTTCCATACAGTCAGCAAAAACAAGACCAGGAGCAGACTGTGGCTCAGATCACAACCTATTGATTGCAAAATTCAGGCTTAGACTAAAGAAAATAGGGAAAACAACTAGGCCAGACAGATATGACCTAGAAAACATTCCTTGGGAATACTCAGTGGAGGTGTGGAACAGATTTAATGGCTTGGACCAGATAGACAGAGTGCCAGAAGAATTATGGACAGAGATGCGGGACATCATGCAGGAGGCAGCAAGGAAAACCATACCAAAAGAAAAGAAGCGTAAGAAAGCTAAGTGGTTGACCGATAAGGCTCTTAAAATAGCAGAGGATAGAAGGAATGCAAAATGCCAAGGAGAAAAGGAAAAATACAATCACTTGAATACAGAATTTCAAAGGAAAGCAAGGAGAGATAAGGAAACCTACCTGAACAAACAGTGCAAAGAAATAGAGGAAAACAATATCAGGGGTAGGACTAGAGATCTTTTCAAAAAAATTGGGGAACTCAAGGGAACATTTAAAGCAAAAATGACCATGATAAAAGACAAAGATGGCAGGGAGTTAGCTGATGCAGAAGAGATTAAGAAAAGATGGAAAGAGTACACAGAGGCACTCTACAAAAAGGACCTCAACACCCCTGATAATCACAATGAGGAGAACATTGAACATGAGCCAGACATTCTAGAGAGTGAAGTCAGAAAGGCCCTAAAAAACACTGCAAACAACAAAGCCAGTGGAGTTGATGGTATCCAAGTTGAACTTTTCAAAGCCCTACAAGATGATGGAATCAAATTATTGCACTCTGTATGCCAGCAGATTTGGAAAACAAAACAATGGCCACAGGATTGGAAAAGATCTGTATACGTTCCACTCCCCAAAAAGGGTAATGCTAAAGAATGTTCAAATTATCGAACAATTGCGCTCATCCCTCACGCTAGCAAGGTGATGCTCAAGATAATACAGGATAGACTGCAACAGTATGTGGAGAGAGAATTACCAGAAGTGCAGGCGGGTTTCAGAAGAGGCAGGGGGACTAGAGATCACATCGCCAACATAAGATGGATCATGGAAAAAACAAAGGAATATCAGAAACAAGTCTACTTCTGTTTCATTGATTACACGAAGGCTTTTGATTGTGTCGACCACAACAAGATGTGGCAAGTAATTAAAGAGATGGGAATACCGGAACACCTTATAGGCCTCATGAGAAATCTGTACATGAATCAAGAGGCAACAGTTAGGACAGAAAATGGAATGACGGAGTGGTTTGGAATAGGAAAAGGAGTAAGACAAGGCTGCATTTTGTCACCATGCTTATTCAATATATACACAGAACACATAATGCGCAATGCAGGGATGGAGGAATCACAATTTGGGATCAAAATTGCTGGAAGAAATATCAACAATTTGAGATATGCAGATGATACCACCCTAATGGCAGAAAGTGAGGAGGACCTAAAGAAGCTCCTGATTAGGTTGAAAGAAGAAAGTGAAAAAGCTGGCTTGAGACTCAATATCAAAAAAACCAAGATAATGGCAACAGGCCCTATCAGTCCCTGGAAAATAGATGGGGAAGAAGTAGAAGCAGTGACAGACTTTACTTTCCTAGGATCAAAGCTTACTGCAGATGGTGATTGCAGCCATGAAATAAAAAGGCGACTGATTCTTGGGAGGCAAGCGATGAGAAACCTGGGGAACATAGTGAAAAGTAGAGACATCACATTGAAAACAATAATTCGCATAGTCAAAGCAATGGTATTCCCTGTGGCAATGTATGGTTGTGAGAGCTGGACTATTAGGAAAGCTGAACGCAGAAGAATAGACGCCTTTGAGATGTGGTGTTGGAGGAGAGTTTTGAGAGTCCCCTGGACAGCGAGGAGAACAAATAGGTCAATCTTAGAAGAAATCATCCCTGACTGCTCATTAGAAGGTCAAATAATAAAGATGAAGCTAAAGTACTTTGGACATCAAATGAGAAGAGAGGATTCACTTGAGAAAGCTTTGATGCTTGGAAGGGTCGAGGGCAAAAGAGGAAGGGGAAGGCCCAGGATGAGATGGCTAGATGGTGTTGTGGAGATGGTGGGCGCAGAGCTGAGCGAGTTGAGGGAGATGGTGGAGGACAGGAGTGCCTGGCGGACGGTGGTCCATGGGGGAGCAGAGGGTCGGAATCGACTGTGCGACTGAACAACAAAACACTAAAAGCCTTACAATAACAAAGGTGAAGTATCTCATTGTTAATCTACACCTGCCCCTTACCCTTGTATAGAGCTTTAGACAGAAAGCTCTGCAAGAATTTTAGAAAATCCAATTTCTTATTTACCCTAACTAGGCTATTATATTTTCTACAAGGCCTCAATCAATCAATCAATCGATCGATCGATTGATTGATATACCTTAGAGATACCGTTACATTATCAATAATATTTGGTATCAAGATGATCTTTGTGCAATGTTTACTAGTCATTAGGCATTGAAGATCCTGAAAAAAACATATCTCCCAGAATATATTTTAGTGTGATTTATTTTTTGGCTTCTTACCATATAGAAAGGACCTCACTACAGACACTTCTCTTATATAATTGTATTTTGTTCTCATAATAACTTTTTCATAAAAGATGGAGTGACAGATATAAGTATCCAGTGGAGACCCATTTGAATCCATTGGAGTTGACTTGTCAAATCTCCACTGATTCAATGGGAATGCTCTGGTGCAGGTTACTCTGCTAAGCAAAAGGATTTCAACCATTATGATTTTTAAAAAAAGAAAAATGGCAATGGAAATATAGATGTTCTAAAAATTGTTTGGAGCAGGTAAGTAGAAATGTTATTCTTTCTCTGCTAAATCCTAGCTCCAAGATATTTAGTGGGACAAATTCTACCAATCAGTGACTCTTAGCCCTAATAAACTATAACAAGACTTCCCTGTCCAGAGGTACTGTAGTAGGTACTGTAGTATGCATTGATTGGCAGATTCAGGAGACAAACAGATGATTATCTGTATTACACTTTACTTCCATGGTGAGGGAGATTCTGATTTCAACAAGGAAAATAATTCCTAAAAACATCACTACTGGCCGTAACAACTTTCTCTTCATCTTCCACATGGGAGGAGAAATACTTTTCAGGGACTTGTCACCAGTTGGGTAATGAATTTTTTTCTTAGTAATATGTGCTTAACTTGCCTTTCAACGTGTGCTCTTAATTTAATTCTGTCCGAATGATTTTTGGATTGTGTAGCAGTTGTTTTCTTCTTTCATATAATATTGTTCTGAGCTTCACTCAGCTCAATTTGGGGAAGAAAGACTGGATTTTAAAAAATCCAATATACAAACAAGCTAATGCAGAAACAAACTCTATAGTTCCTAGATGGAGCAGAACACAGTAGCAGTTTCCTTATTCACATCAAGTCTTTCCCCTCTTTTTTCCAGATCACTCTGCTATTGTTCTGCTCTGTTAACCTATTACAATTCTGTACCATGATGACCAAATATATTTCTCTTTCCCAGTCAGCTCCTTTATTTTTCCCCTACGTTGCCTCCATTCCAATTCCCTATCACAAATATTACCCTGTGCCATGCCCCTTAGAGGGCTGGCACCTTGAACATAACTAGCTACGTTGCATAAGTATTATTCTTATGTTGTAATAGGATACACCCTTAAGATGTGTGAGTGAACACTCCATTCCCTGTGGAGACTGTCGGAGACCCAGTTCTGAACCTGTTGTACATTTAAAGCAGGAAATATGTCTGCTGGGATGTTGAGCTTTCCTGCTAGGAGATGTAACAAACAAGGCAATCTTCTATGCTGCAGGAAAACACATCACATGTATTGAAGAAAGGAACTGCACTTAGGTTACAGGCAGGCACTAAACGTGAGTGAGAAACTGACATTTTACTCATTATCTCATCAGCTACTATATGAGTTCAAAAAGCAATATACAGCAGAAAATTACTTGGTATATCTAGTGGGTGGGCACATCCTTAGGAAGCAGCTGCTCTAGAAAGAGAGCAAATAGAAAAGGAAAGATTAGGCCATGAACACTTTGATTTGGGCAATACTGTATAGTGTTGATGTGTGTGGAGGAGGCAGGGGCGTAGCTACCACCGTATCTGCCGTATCAATTATACGGGGGCCCTGGGCCATGGGGGCCCCCCAACGTGCATAAGCAAAAATTAATAAAAACTTCCCAAATTTTAATTATGATGAATAAATATTTCTTTTAATTTCATGCAATTTTTTTTTCTTTTGTGAGAAATCTTTACCCTTCCTAAGGGCCCCCAAACAAATTTTTATACGGGGCCCCGCCAAGGCACGCTACGCTTCTGGGAGGAGGGGCAACAGAAGGACATTCTATATTTCTATTTTATTTTGGGACATTAAGATATTACCTTTGCAGCTTTGTTCATTGTGCAAAAGCAGGCTCTGAAAGCTTCTTTCTTTTCTTTCTTCCCTTCTTTTCTTTCATACAGAGACTTTGCAGCGTTTTTCTGTGAGCACCTACTGGTCTGGCCTCTTCGTGCGGCATGAAAGTGGGCAGGCTTGTATTTATGTAAGAACTAGGTTCAGCTCTGTTTGCGATGTTGTTGTTACTGCTTTTGCTGCCTGGTTTAAAATGTCCCAACTTTGTGAAGTCAGTTGTGCCTTCCATACTTAGTCTGGAAAGACAGCTGCTTGGAACCAGGAGAATACTACAGCAGCAGCTCAGAAAACACCTGCTCATGGGGTAATAGCTTGCACGTGCCATTCATTTTCCTTCATCACATGCTCAAGTCCCTTTTCCATAATACATATAGCTTATACATCCATGAGACATAATCCTTCTGCAACTGGAAGAGGGTTCTCTTAAAGAAAAGTATGTGTTTATCACTGTGCATGGCTGGCTGTGAAACAAGATGTTAGAGAAAATGGTCTCTGTGTACCTTACATCTCCCCTTTGAGTTTCCTTGTCCATTTGCTTATGATATATGGGTTACTTTGTCATAAGCCTATTGGAAGTTCCCTTGCACAAGGCTCTTGGTTTTTGGACTTCAATTCCCATAAGTCTAAGTCAATTCCCCAAAGCACTGGTCAGCCAGTGTACTGAGTTAGGTTTCTGGGAATTAAAATCCCCCTGTGGGGCATGGGCCCCACATTGAGAAACACTGGTCTACATGGACCACAACTAAGATGTTTTGTATGTGCACCTAAACGTGTAAGATGTGAAAGAGTTTCATACTGGATAAAGTCATCAAAGCAGAAAAATTGATTGTGGATCTCTGCTGAGAAATCAGCTGATGATAAACCCAGATTGTGTATTACAATGAATTCTTTATTACATAGCTGTTGCATAGAGTATATCTTCCAATTTACCTCAAAAGTACTTGAGGCAACTTATACAACTGTCTTTATCATTTTATCCTTACAAGAACCTTATAAGGTCAGGCTTAATAAAGGTGCCTAGCCCAAGTCACCCAGTTGAAATACAAAAAGCTCATAATGTTTGTGTTAATGAAAGACTTGTTCTTCTTCTGTTGATTGCCAAAAGACAGGTTCTAAAACATAAATGATGCACATTTCAGAAGAGAGGTAAATAGTATAAGACTAATTCCAAAATGAAATCAGACAATCATTTCCAATCATATCAAAATTCACCTGGGTATCAAAGCATAAGTCTCACCCTTCTTGAAATAATTCCAGTCAACATCAGCTTGTATATTTCTATGGGCTTAATTTATCTACATTGGTTCTACATTTCATGTGCAAAAAAAAAAAATCACTTCAAAATTGTTGAAAAGATCCCAAAGCCTTACAGCTATGAAAAAAACTGTAGGCACAAATGCTTAAAAATATATGAAAACCAAACTTATGATTCAGGCAAATACTTAAGTCAGAATTCAATGCAAAATACAGAAACAAAAAAGTAAAGTAAATTATCAAAAGGAATATTCCAATTACATTGTAAAATTCAAGAACGTATAGTTTAAAAAGGTACATTGTAAAAGCAAAGGATACTTTTCTAAAACACATTATTTTAAAAGTAAAAATCCACTATAATTTTGGCAGTACAGTATTTAACTTTAAGCACATTATACATGACACAAAAAGTATCCTACATGGTATCCAGCCAAACCACTTTGAATCTCTTGAGGGAAATTCATGTAGTCTTGTCTGCTTTTGCTGCTGTTGCATTTTCTGGTATGTGTAGCATAGAAAACACAAATTTTATAATAGGAATCTCTATTGCTTTCGCACTTCCTGAAGACTTGTAATTCAGAATTTGGCAGGCTGCCACTATGGTTATTATTTTAAGTAACATATACAAGGCCTGGAGGAACAAAGGTATGTAAAATTTAAACTCTAGTACAAAAAAGGTACTGTAAAACCAGGGTGCAGTTTCTCCAGAAAATGTAAGTTATAGGATCTGCAAATGCTGTTTCTGGTTATGTTAACACATTGAAACATTTGTCATATTTCAATATACTTTTTAATCTCTCCTTTGTTTGCTTCCTCGCTGAACTGTCAGGTATGTGGAGCTAATTGTTTTGAAATAACTTTTTCTAACCCTTATTTTAAAAATACAATATATATTTTGGTCTACCTTTCCTTATTATTTTAGCACTCTTATGTATGCAAAATTTGACAACTTGACACTTCCATCTTAGATTGCATCTGCTGCTTGCCTACCTACTTCCATTTTGCATTCTTTCCTCCTCCCTCCTTTTTGTGTGTGTCTGTCCGTGCTTAGAGGGTCTGTTGTGTTGGGTGCGTGAAAGTGAGCTCATACTTTTGTTTTCATTTTATTTTTGCTCATGTACTACCAGTGGTGGGCTCCAAAAACATTTACTACCACACAGTGGACATGGCTAACTGTAGGTGTGGCCAGGTGACTGGGTGGGCATGGCTGACCACTTCCTTCTGCTCAGTGCGCATGCGCTACTTTATAGTTTAGTACATGCACGCTAAGACAAGCGACCATTTTCTGCACCTGGACTGGGAGCAGTACAAATGCAGAACAGAGGCAGTAGTGGAGGAGATGGAGGTGGTGACAGCAGAAGAAGCAGTGGCGGGAGTGGCAGCGGTGGCAGGCGGAGCAATGGCGGTGGCAGCCAGAACAGTGATGGCCACTGCTCCCACTGCCACTTTAGCTGCCTCTGCTGCTCTGGCCATCACCACTGTTGCTCCGGCCACCACTTCTCCCACTGCTGCTTTTTCCACTGTCACCACCTCCATCTCCTCCGCCACCACTTTGCCCGCCATCACTGCCTCTGCTCTGCATCCACACTGCTTCCAGTCCAGGTGCAGAAAATAGTCACTTGGCTTAGCGCACATGCATTAAACTATAAAGTAGTGCATGCACACTGAGCAGAAGGAAGTGGCTGGCCAAGTGGGCATGGCCTCTCAGGATTTCCGCTACTGGTATGCCTGGACCGGGGTGCACCGGGTTCAGCACACCACTGTGTACTACTCTATACTTCTGGTTGATTCTCTGTTGCATTGACTCTGATTTTTGGAGTAGCTTTTAACACTTCTTTAGAGTTTATGGAGTGCCAGAAAACAAATGTAGAAAGAAAAAAATGAATGAACCAAAACAGGCCTTTCCTTTCCTGTAAAAAGGACTATTTTGAAAATGAAAATGAAAGAAAAAAAGAGGCATACCTCTTTAAAAAGATTAAGAAAAATATAAAAATTATCATTCACATCCATAGTGTGAACAAGAATCTGGACTCTCACTGTGCCGTGCTGGCATTTTTTTTTATGCAACTCTTCTTTTGATCTTTTCCAACATTTCATAGCCTAACACATTCAGGAATGCTTGGCTTTGTCTGCATTGAGTGTTCATTCAACACCAGAGGTTCTCACCATTCTATCTGGCCCATGTCCTCGCTCCTGCTGGTAGTCACCACTGTTGTTTCCACCTTCCTTGTTCCCTCTTCTTCGCTTGGTGTGTCCTTATTGCCACTCCATAGAAGGGCAGATGTTGTAAGAAGGCTTACAAGTCAGATGGAGGAGACAAGGATGGAGGCAGCAGTGGCAGAAGTAACAGATGCACATGGCCACCCATGTCTTTCCTGGAGGCTGCTCTGGCCAAGCACAATCAGGACCTCTCCTTTACCCATGGCAGGCCAGTAAACAGGGAAGCAGCAGCAGCATGGGGTGGGAGTGTTGGTGGTGTGGAGTGTTGGTGGTGACAGCAGCATGGTGTGTGTGTGTGTTGGTGGACCAGATTGGTGGCATGGGGAAGTGTTGGTAGTGGCATGGGGGGGAGTGTTGGTGGTGGCATGGGGGAGTGTTGGCGGGCTGGAATGGTGGCATGGGATGAGTGTTGGTGGTGGCATGGGTGGTGGCATGGGAGGAGTGTTGGCAGGCCGGAATGGTGGCATAGGGGGAGAGTTGACAGCGGTGGTGGCAGAGTGTTGGCAGCAGCGACATGAGGGGAGAGTATTGGCAGGCTGGACTGGTGGCATGGGGGGAGTGTTGGTGGTGGCAGAAGCATGGGAGGAGTGATGGGAGGCTGGTCAGGTGGTCCCCCTGCTGCTGCTGCTGCTGCTGCCGCTGAAGGCAGTGGCGGCAGCAGGGGAAACACCAGTCCAGACCCCCAACAGTTTGAGGAGGCATGATCCGGGCCCCCAGCTTTAAAAGGTTGGGAACCCCTGTTCTACACCATATGTTATGCCCCAGGCTGGATTATCTGGCACAAAAATACAGGTATCTCATGCTTTTTATAATTATGAGTGTCAAGTGCATACTTACAGAAGGAGGCACCCATCATCTAATACCATTTCTACCGGTGACTACATCAGGGATGTCAGCTTTGTCTGCTCTGTTTATCACCAAGCTGAGAGAGTTCATCCTGATGAGTACACATAATAGCCATTGCACGTTCAGATGCTCCATCACTCTGTTTGAAGATCAGTGTGCACACAGATGTTATGCCTTCACTCAGATGAATGAAACAGTGCTTGCAGATGGGAGGCCTTAATTGAGGCATTAGGGACTAACTAAGCCAATAATACATGAATAGACTACTATTTCCAGAGTGGGGTGTTCCTGGACTATTTTCAACTCTTCTCCCCTATGCGTTCCCAAAATCTACTCTGTAGGATTATTCAGTTCTCCAGAGCAGTAGTGAATAGGGTGCTGACAGTTTTCCAGGCGAAGAAAAAAATGATTTCTGTTGACAGACACCATTCTGTCATTAGAAGGACACACTTGAATAACATCCTGGATCTTCTACTTCCATTTAAAAAAGCACTGACATGAAAACAGCAAACTTTCAATTCATTTGGATTTTGCAAGATGTAAAGAACTTATAGTACTTTGATATTGTGATTAGGAACGGGAAGCCTGGGCAAAACCAAAGTTCTGTTCAAATACAATTTTAAAATTATTTTCATTGCCTGTGTAATTTCTTAAAAGAAAAATACTAAAAATTAGAATTCTGAAGTAAAAACCACTATACAGGGAAAGATGTGTGAAACAGATATTCAACAAAAGCACTTGCCTGAAAGCCATTTTTCTTTCATCAAAGCTTTATTTTGACAAAATTGAAGCCATTCTTACTAATCAGCTTCAGTTGCTTATTTTTGTTCAAATATATATGTATATATATATAATTTATATAAACAGTGAAAATGTTTGTTACAACTTTTCAAAGAGTTTAGTGTGAACAAATGAATACGAAACATTCTGTTTCATTTACTTCTACTGATTGGTTTTGGCACAAAGGTAGTACAAATAGATGTATATCTTCCCAGTCAAGAAGCTGGACTGGTACCTATCTTCACAAGACACTTCTCTATCCAATGTAGCCTCAGGTGGTAACCTTGACACTGACCATCCTCTGTGAGGTATTAAGAACATGTAGTATCATATGAGGGTGCATTTCCTAAGAACATCTACCCTATGAAACTGGAAGGGCATTGCCATTGTCTAATAACATCATATTGTCAAGGATGCACATTGGGAATTAGGCCTATGCCTTGTTTGCAAACAGAAAGGGCATCTTTATCTATAACACTACAGAAATGATGCATTCTGTGTTCCCCTTTGAATTAATTGTCTGTAATTTCCTTGCATCTTTAAAATATTTTCCCTATCAAACCCAGCATTCACAACTTCATATAACTTACTGCAGAATTGTCTGCACCAAACCAGTGTAAAAACTATTTTGAGCATCACATTCTCTTTCTAACCCCCTCCTAGCCATATACAGTAAAACACCGGATAAAGATTGAATCGGATAACGTTAAAATCGCGTAATGTTAAGTAATCTGGGGAGGAGAATTGGATCGAATAACACTAAAGTCCTATGGGATGGATCGGATAACAACCGCTAAAGCCTGTGTGGTTACAATGTATCTCTATGGAGCTTTAACGTTATCTGATCCATCCCACAGGATTTTAACATGGATCGGATAACACTAAAAATCGGATAACACCAAGACTTGTGGAACCAAGTTTTAGCATTATCTGATGTTTTACTGTACAACAAATGTGATTGGTGACCAAGTAGCAGAGAAAATAGAGTGGCATGCTTAAATCAGAGGGACAAACATGCGTAAGGTAGGATGTGTCATTAAATTCCAGTGCTAATAATAATTTTGTGTCAGAGATTACTCTGGGTTGAAAGGATGTTTAGGGAATTCCCGGATGAGGCTCCTTTCATGTCCCCAAGTGCAGCTGTCAGTTATCAAAACCAGACCTTCCTGTCTCCAGCTCAGCGTGTTAACCGCTAAGCCACTGGGGGAGCTGTCCAATGCCAATTGTAACCTATCATCCTCCTTCAGTTACTACTGTCTTGTTATTGAACAGGCAATGGTACAAAGAGGCTTTCAGACAATGTTATCTCAAAAAATATTTTCTGGTTTAAATTGTTTTTGTTCTCCTGACAAAAAAAATTACTATGTGATAGCCCCCACCCACCCCCATTGTATTCAGAAATGATTGCCAGAGAGGTGGAAGGAATGTACCATTTTTGCTTTTTCACAAGTGTCAGTGTATTATTAGCAACAATACAGTTCTAAAACATGTACAACTTTAGGTCTCCTATTTCTCTTTTCCACTTGAAACATAACAATACAAATGACAAATCACCCCAGTTATAATAAGTAACATACTGCACATATTTACGACTGAAATAGGCATACGGCACCTTTTTTTTACCATGTAAGAGGTAAATGGAAATGACCTGCCATTACTCCTCATTTGTCATTACTTTGGCTTTGTCTGTCCACCCTTAAGGTTAATACTATTCTCTAAGGCAGTGCCACATTACCTTAGAGCAGTGTTTCCCATCCTTTGGTTCTTGGACTTCAATTCCCAGAAGCCTAAGTCAATTCCCCAAAGCACTGATCAGGCTTCTGGGAATTGAAGTCCAAGAACCAAAGATTGGGAAACAGTGCCTTAGACTAGGAATATAATGTTCCACCAACTAATCCCAAAGAAAGCAAATGAGGTGAAAATATTTCTGGTTGCTGTTTCTGACAGCACCTCTGGGACCACAACTTTCTGGAAAAAAATATTAGGTCACCTGGCCATGAACAACCATGGCCGGTGTGGAAAGCTTAAAACAGACTGTGAGCAGGGGTAGGAAGATCAAGGGCTAATCTGAGAAAGAGGGGTTTCCCTGTAGATGACAGCCTGTGTGAATGCAGAGAAGTACAAACTATCTCTCATATGATACAATGCAGAAGATGCCCCTCAACATGCACTGAGGAGTACCTTATGTTGGCAAGAGGAAATGCTGTTGAAGTGGCCCAGTATTCCTTTTTGTTTTAGATATGTTAATTTTAGCTTATTATATGCTGGTGGTGCCTCTGACACAAATAAATAAAGAAAGAGTGGTACCAAAAAAAAGGGGGAGAGGAACTTTCCTAGTAGATAACCTCTGTTGAGCATTAATTTTATCAGACAAAAGCCAATTAACATTAAATATACAGTATTAGCATTTCCAGCCAGAAAACTAAACGCACATATTTTGGCTAACCAAAGTCTTTGTTTATATTGAAGTTGGGGAATGTGTGGTTTTCCAGATGATTTGGAGCTTCATATTCCACAATCCATCTCATTGGGTTTGTTGGTTACAGCTGATGGAGGCTATAGTTACCCACCCATGCATAGACTAAGAATCAGTGTTACAATACAGCTCACATAACAGAACTGCAAGTTGTCAACCCATGAATGTTAACAGTTGTAATGGTTTTACCAAGTCTAATGCTTGCAGATGTGTTTTTCTTCTTTTATTTTATAGGCTACTATCTATTTTAAAGGATTATTTTATTGTTTGTCACCTAAGATGGGAAAGGGAGAGAAATAAATTGCATTTACAGAGGGGGGGGCTGGGAAAAGCCTACTTCACTCCGCCTTGATAGTATGACAAAATTATCCACAAAAGGGACATGACCTTATTATTCCATGGTCTAAATAACCACCACTGTACCCTTGGAATCTAAGCCAATGTGCCTAATAGGTCAAAATCATCCCACCTATTTGTAGCTGAGGCAGAAAATCCCAAAAGTACTGCTACTCATCTTTAGCAGGAAAAAAAATTAACAACGGTAAAGGAAATAATTAGTCATTCACTGTCTAGGCATCCCCGAAATCTGTTCTCAAGGAAGTTCCCTGACTAATGATAGTGACTGGCCAGCATCTAACAGCAGCATCAGGGCATAGAAAGTTAAATAATGGGCTGTGAAATAATCTATGTTTGTCTGCAAAACATCTGTAACATAATCCAGGCAGGATTGGATTATCCATTTGCATAAATATGCCTGTTTACTTAGTTCCTTATTAAATCCAGTAAACACATATAAGAGGTAAGTAAAGGTAGCTTATACAGCTAGCTATTAAGGTAAAGGTTTCCCTTACTCGAAAGCCAGTCGTATCCGACTCTAGGGTTCAGTGTTCATCTTTGTTTCAAAGTCGAAAAGCCAGCACTGTCTGCTTCTGCAGACGTTTCCATGGTCATGTGGCAGGCACATGACCACAGGCACACTGAATGCTGTTTACCTTCCTACTGAAGTGGTCCCTATTTATCTACTTGCAATTTCTTGCTTTTGAACTGCTAGGCTGGCAGGAGCTGGGACAAAGATAGGAGCCCATTCCGTCCTGCAGTACTCGGGAATCAAACTGCTGACCTCCTGCCTTCCAGTCAGCATCTTAGCCACTTGAGCCACTGCAGTCCATTATTCCTTCCATATACACAGAATGATTTGAAACACAATTATGTTTGGCATCAAATCAATATGTGTGTAAAACTACCAAGATACTTTCATTTTTGAAAGAGACACAGATATGAAGTATAGAGAATTATGAGATATTTTCCATTCTGATGTAGCTTTCTAGCCGTATCTTTTCCAACTTAGGAACAGCAAGCAATAAACCAATTACACTTAAATACAGTCCCATAGCACTTAGTACACGCTTATATACCGCCCCATAGCACTTAGAGCAGTCTCTGGGTGATTCACAATGTAATTAGCATTCTCCTACACACACCTGATATTCTGAGTATTCGTTTTACTGACCTCAGAAGGATAAAAGGCTGAATCAACCTTGAACCTGCTAGAATCAAACTCAGATCATGACCAAAGTTTTGGCTGCAGTACTGTGGCTTAACCACTGTGCAATTAAGAGCTCTTAGCTGCAGAACAGTTAGACCAGGGGTTCCCAACCTATGGCCTGTGGGCCTAATTCAGCCTGTGGAGTTCATTCCCACGGTGGCAATCCCAGCACCTCCAGAAGCTACCACCACCACCACCGGAAGTCGCAATACACCACTTACTGCAGTGGCAGCAGAGGCGGAGGCAATCATGCCATTTTTTGTGGCTTCTTGCACAGCCTCCACCACTTCTCAGGTAGCAGGAGGCTTTTTTGAGCATTTTTGCTCTGTTTTGGGAAAATTTTGCCACTTCTCCGCAGCATTTAGGAACCTAAACTAAGACAGTCTGGGACTTCCGGTGCCTGATGAAACTTACATCAGCACCTGGGTTCACACCATGGAAGCAGGAAGTTACCAACCACTGTGGTTTGGCTGCTGAAACACAGCAGAGAAGCGGTGAAAAAATCCCAAAACAGAGTGAAAATGTTCCGGAAAGCCTCCTGCTGCTCTGGGAAGTGGCAGAGGCTCTGCAAGAAGCTGCAAAAATGGTGTGATTGTCACCACTGGTGCAAACATAAACAGTGGGTACAGCAACACCTATAGCCAACATATCTGAGCATCGGTGGCTGGAACTAGCCCCTGGCAGGAAAATATTGGAACTACTGAGTTAGACCATATATTCTCCATATTGCTTTCAGTCATCACTGTGTCAAAACCAAGCTCTCAGTATTTTTCAGTTTTTCATTCAAAACAATATTTTTAAATTTCAAAACAAATAATGGAACCTAAACACCTGAAACATAAATACTGTACTAAGGAGGAACCAATAGTCTGACTTTGGAGGGTTAATGTTATAAAGTGATTGATTAATTGTAATTAATTCATTTCTGTATCTTGCAGTGCCATTTTCAATCACCAGATGGCAGAGCTCCTCAGCTTTCCCAAAATTAGAACTGCAAAGCTCAGACAGAAAGAGCATAGGATGGAGGAAGGTTTTGGTGTTGTTCAGTCACACAGTTGATTACAACCATTCATGACCCCATGAACCACCACCCTCCAGGCACCTCTGTCCTCCACCATCCTCCTCAACCCAACCAGCTTTGTGCCTACTGCATCTACAATACCATCTAGCCATCTCATTCTTGGCTTACTAACCAGAGGAAGGTTAGTAAGAATTTTTGAAGGTGGGTATTCTAGTATAAAATAAATATGAGGTTGGTTCCAGTTTTCTTATTATTAACATAACAATATTAACATATTACCCAAAAGAAAATGGGCAGGTCTATGGCTCAAATCCAGTAATAAGTAATAACTAAAATAGACGCCTTGAATCATTGGAACTTACAAAGAAGTTGATTCTACAAATCTCTACTGACTCAATGTGCCAACTCTAGTTTCAGCTTACTAAAGTATTTCACCCTATGCATCATATTCCATATTCAGCCACGAAGGGAACTGACTTTTCTCATTAGACTTTCCTCAAGGACTCTTCTTCTACTGGTATTAGAAACCTTTTTGAATACTAAAATGTCTGATGTCTATTTAAGATATTAAACCTATTAATTTTAATTGCCCCAGTGCATTATGCAAAATTAGCTAGAATTTGCAGAAGTTTGTTCTCACAGAAGATCAGATTTTCAGAAATGAGAACTCTCTTACAAACAACTCATCTTGACTAAAATATGGAGACTGAATTATGTAAAACCATTACCTCTTCAAAGAATTATTTGAAGGCTGACTATAGAAATGGATGAATTCAACAGCAGAATGCATTTCACAAATTGCATTTAAATGCACACAAAGTCAAGAATTTAAATGCAAAATTAAAGCCCAGGCAAGTCCCATGTTGTATAAAGATTTTGTGAGCTGACATGATTTTTCTTCTTTGATATCTCATGGAATTCAGAAATAACTTCCTTTAAATGAGAATACAGGGAAGGAAAATATTCAATATTTGTAAAGTGAAATTAATAAAGCTATATTGAGTCACATCAAGCATGGCCCTGGATCTGAGAATTCAGAAAATGACTTTACTGAAGCTTAGATAAGAAAATTAGTAAAACTGGATAAATAATTCTAATGCTACATTTAAGGGTACTGGGGGAAAGGGAAATTACCCTATTTGCTGGCATATAAGACCCACTTCCTCCCCCCTTTAAATACACTGGAAAATGGAGTGTGTCTTGTACTGTATATAGTGGCCTATACTGGGCTATTTGATAATAATGGGGTGCGTGTTATACCCTGATACATCTTATATACCGGCAAATATGATATCCTCAATCCTTTATTGCTGTGAAGGAAAGCTATTGCTCTCCTGCAATCTTTGGTCCATTTCACAAAGACTCCACTTCACTGGCATTATTTGTGAGCTAGACTGTAGGAATACAGGAAAGAGTCTTAGGACACCTTTAATATGAACAAGTGTGATTTGGCATGATTTTTTGTAGACATGGCCCATTTCTTCACAGGCATGGAGCACATGATTGAAACCACAAGCTTATACACTTACTTTGGGGCTGGAATACTGTGTTCTCCAAACCTGAAAAAGTAGTCTATGTTTATGAAAGCTCCTCCCAAATATAACATCATTCTTAGAGTTGCCACAAGTCTTTGGTTGGTTTTCTGCCATAGACTAAGATGGGTAGCTCATGGCAGCAGAGGGAAGCTACACAGGGATTTCTCATTCCTGTGAAATCTTGCAGTTTATCAGTCTGGGCAGGTACAGTAATGGAATAGACCATACAGCCAGTGCATCAACACCAAGTGTTGGGCAGTGGTAAATAACCTGACTCTCCTAAGGGGGCAACAGCTACAGGCAGATGAGCCCCTTTGGGTAGGATGATGGCCTTCTCAGTGGAGGAAATGACATTCATTCATTTATTTGATTTATATACCGCCATTGGAAACCATCACATTGGGCCCAATGGCAAAATGAGTGGAGGAGGAACCATTTCACTATTCTGATTCCCAATGGTCATGGAGGCAGAAAAGGCCATGCCAGATGGACTGGCTGTGGAGGTGCACTTTTTTAATATCCTCAAGGCTGCAGCAGTCTATTGCAGTACCAGTATTGAATCCTATATATCTCATTTCATATGTACTGAAGGAGATGGCTCCGTGATCATAGTTTGTGGGTCACTTCTTGGCAAGCTGGGATCCACCTTAAACAAATTCACACCAGTGGCATCTTTCCTGTTTATCATTCTTCTTTCAAAGTCCAACATTGATGGGATAAGGATGGTGGAGGCAGGTTTCAAGTAGAACTGAAGCCTCTAGTTCAAAACCTTGCAGAAAGTATTATTACTGTACAGAAGTAGTCTAAGGTTTGTTGCTGTTATGCACCATCAAATCATTTCCAACTTATGGTGACCCTATGAATGAAAGCTCTCCAGAATGTCCTGTCCTCAACAGGCCTGCTCAATTCAAGTTATAATTCATGGCTGCTCTTATGGAATCGATCCATCTTGTATTTGGTCTTCCTCTTTTGTTGCTGCCTTCTACCTTTCACAGCATTACTGTATTTCCCAGAGTCTTGCCTTCTCATGCTGTCCCCAAAGTAGGGCAGTTTCAATTTCATCATTTTTGCCTCTAGAGACAGGTTTGACTTGCTGTTAGACCCACTTGTTTGTCTTTTTGGCAGTCCAGGATATCTGCAAAGCTCTCCTCTAGCACCACCTTTCAAATGAATGATTTTCCCTCTCTCAGCTTTCTTTACACTCCAGCTTTCATGCACATAAGTGGTGATAGGGAATATAATAGTGTGGATGACCTTGGTCTTGGTCTCCAGTGACACATCCTTAAATTTGATTATCTTTTATAATGCCTTTCTTGCTGCCCTTCCAAGTCTAAGTCTTCTTTTGATTTCTTGACTTCAGTCCCCATTTGAATTGATAACTGAAGCTATCTATACAAAATCTTTCACTATGTCAGTTTTTTCATCGTCGACGTTAAAGTTATGTAGTATTTCTGTAGTCATGATTTTTGTCTTCTTGATGTTCAACTGTGATTCTGCTCTCATGTTTTCTTCACTTTAACCAGATGTCGTTTGGTACTTTAATTGTACTTTAGCAACACAGTGAGACTGCCATCTGTGTTCTGTGGTTTATTTCCCTTGATGGTCTAAACCAGATGAGATATTGACCCTGTATATTTCCTAAAGTTTTTTCCCCCATTGCACATGGGAACATGAATCCAGTGTATAGTACAAGCACACCACTAGAAAAACTTAGATTGGCTACGTGGTTGCCTGTAAAAGGTGCATGCAGTGGCAAGCCTAAATTTGTTCCCAGATAGTCTATGAAATAGCCTTAACACATCATAGTACAGTACAAGGTACAACTATTTTTCTGAAGTCATTGCCTCTAGTGTGTTTCACTGGCCCAGATCTTGTCAGTTACCAGCCACCCTTCTCAATATGGCACACTGATGACACTGTTCCCATGTTGAAGGTTTTCCTGCCTAACACACAATCTGTTGTTTGCAACATATAATAGCCAAGGCTGCTTGTCTGCAAGCAGAATGGACTTCACTGGTAGAATATATGAGTGACTCTCCAACCACATTTACTCTGAAGTGTTGGGAGTAAAGCTGAGCTCACTAAACTCACAACTTTTGTCGCTGCTGACAATTTGTATTGTCTCAGAACGACAAGACAGGCTAGCAACATTTTAAACCCTGTGAGAGTCCTTGCCTCCAAGACAGAATGAGACAATAAGCATCCTCTCCCACAAAGTTTCCACAGTGTATGCAAAAATCTTGGCACAAATCCACTGTCTTTTCCCTTTTTGAAGCTAAGCACACATACAAAAACCAAGCACATAAAGCCTGGCAATTTATCAAAATGTTAACAAATAACCCATCCAATGCTTCTAATTTAAAAAAGAAAAAGAAAACCGTGCAACAAGGCAACAGCTATTGTAGTTTTGCACTATTTGTGTTATTAGAATAAAAATTGTTGTCACAAGGTGAAAATTTTAATTGAGACTGACACGAATGGAGAAAAATAAAGTAGTTTTACAAGTAAAGACTTATACCCCTATTTGAGAGACATTTTAGAGCAGATCAAGTGGGGAGAAAAGAAGAGGATACCATGTTGTCCATGCAGATATATGTTCCGGCAATACTGAATAAAGCCCAATGCTACTAGAATGATGAGTGATTTCATCATATGGCCGTCTAAAATACACAACTGTCAAAGGGTAAACAGAAATGAAGGCAAGTAAGAATCTTTTAACTTGATAATTCAGTTGTATGTAAAGTGAACTAGAATACATTGCAGCTTCACATTATTGTAAGGGTAGCCTCCAGTGGAAATTAATTAAAACAAATATGTTTATGGTATGTGGCCTGCATATGCATTTGAATTACAGAGAGCAGTATAGGCTGAGTGAGATGTAATCTTCTCATAGCGCAAACATTTATAATCTCTCAATGGTGTGAAAGTGATTAAAACAAACAAGTCATTCTATTTTTAAGACCTCTGGAAATTTTCAATTTGAGGTAATGTAGGCCAGCATTAAACCTAGTCTTAGTCATTACAAGGATACCCTAATACATTCTGATGTTGTTAAAAGTTTAGAAATAACATTTTGAGGCTGTTTGATTTTTTTGTTTTTTGGCAAGGAAGAGATTTTGCTACTCCTATAATATTAAAATTTAGAATATTAAATTCAGATAAAAGAGGTCTGGATAGTTGTAGGGCACATCTTTGTCTTGATATATAACAGAAATACACAACAAAGATGGAAATATATCCCCTAAGCTACAACTGCCCATGTTCAGTCCACTTTGGGGAATGCTTGATCTTTTGAGGTAAAAATTTATTTTCAGCCCAATATGGCACCTATGTCATCTATACTATTATACCACAAAACAAAAGATGGCCGCAACATGATACTATATTACATACTTATATTAATTAAATTTTCCTGAAAGTAGGATGCTGTACATAAATATTGTTCTATGTTAATAATGACACTGCCTTAATATACAATCTATAATAAACTCTAAGCACACCAAATAGGCATGATTTATTTTTGCTTTTACAAACCCTGGATTAAATATACTTATTCAACAGTGACACTTTATATGCGGAGGCTGGTAAAAATATATAGATATGTAGTCAGACTTCAGTTTGCAAGATTTAGAAATGAGGTGCCAATCTCCTGCTGCTAAGTATTATGATAGAAATGCTAAACAATATACCAAGGAATAGCACTTAGCTTCCTTTCCTATAGTTTCCTCTTTTTACAATCTTAAAATTCAAATTGATGTCCAAGTTTCTGTTACAAATCATAGCAATATCTATGAAACACATTCTTATACAACAGGGAATACCACAATGGTTATCATGACTATAGGATCCTCTCTTCTACTGCCAATTGAAAACTGTGTGGAAAAAAACCCATTTAATATGAATACTATCATATGGCTTTGTATAAAAAGGATGAAAATTACCTACATCTTTCTTGTCTGCTTTCTGTTCTTTTACAGTGCATTCAACTAGCATATTTTAACTGTCACTCTATTATTATTATTTTTTACTACATCCCTACCATTACTTACAAATGCAAAGAGGAGGAACATATTCTATTTACAAACAAGTTGGCACTTAACAGAATATATTATTGATATCTTCTCCTTTTCCTTCTCCTTTCTCCACCCTGTTTTCCAGCCTAGGGCACCCATGTTCCAGGATGACTGGCAAAACCTGCTGCATCATTACATTATGCTACATTAACAGGAAAATTGGATTCCAGCTTTTACATTCTTTCCCAAAGGTTTCCTTGTTGCTGAAAGGCAATACCTTCTGCTCCAATTTATGTTCAGTGAGCAAGCTTTGTTAGTCCAGTGAAAGCAATGGCTGCATGTTTTCCTCTTCATTTTTATCCATGCGCTTTAAAACTCCAGGATCCACAACTGACTGTGACCTGAAAAAGTATTAAAAACAAATGCCTGGCATAGATCATCAAAAGAAAAATGAAACTAGTTTCCACAGTTTTTAGTGAACAGAAGAAAAGTGTATGTGAGGATAAATCAAATGATTGGTGCCCCTTAAGTAGCCAGGGGAGGAAGAAGCCAGGGCAGGATGAGGACCTTTCCGCCCCTCCCCCTGTGCCTGCGCCAACTGCCAGGGGAGGAAGAAGCCAGGGCAGGATGAGGACCTTGCCGCCCCTCCCCCTGTGCCTACACCAACTGCCAGGGGAGGAAGAAGCCAGGGCAGGATGAGGACCTTGTTGCCCCTCCCCCTGTGCCTATACCAACTGCCAGGGGAAGAAGAAGCCAGGGCAGGATGAGGACCTTTCGGCCCCTCCCCCTGTGCCTATACCAACTGCCAGGGGAAGAAGAAGCCATGGCAGGATGAGGACCTTGCCTCCCCTCCTCCTGTGCCTGCGCCAACTGCCAGGGGAAGAAGAAGCCAGGGCGGGTTGAGGACCTTGCCGCTCCTCCCCCTGTGCCCACCCTAACATATTGTATTGTATTGTATTGTAATGTAATGTATTGTCTGTAAGCCGCCCTGAATCGCCACAGCAAGTGGGCGGCAATATAAATTTGAACTAATAAATAAATAAATAATAAATCCATAGAATTATTAAGTCAACAATTACACAAGTCTCTTTAACTCAAGAGACCCACTCTGGATTTAGACCATGATGAACAGCCTGATGCCTTGCAAATGCTGGTCTACCTTTAAAGGTAAAGGTTCCCCTTGCTCGAAAGCCAGTCGTATCAGACTCTAGGGTTCTGTGCTCATCTCTGTTTCAAAGCCAAAGAGCCAACGCTGTCTGCTTCTGCAGACATTTCCATGGTCATGTGACAGGCATGACTAGACACCGGAGTGCATGGAACACTGTTACCTTCCCACAGAAGTGGTCCCTATTTATCTACTTGCAATTTCTTGCTTTCAAACTGCTAGGTTGGCAGGAGCTGAGACAAAGACGGGAGCTCATTCCATTCTCCAGTACTCGGGAATCAAACTCCTGATCTTCCGCCTACCAGTCAGTGTCTTAGCCACTTGAGCCACTGGAGTCTACCTTTATACGTACTGTATGTGTGAATCATTTTTACAGCCTTGTTAGGTCCTTGTTAATTCTCGAGTTTGTTATGCCACAATGCTAGCTTAAGGTAACAGTCTACTTAAAATGAGTTCTAAAAAGATTCAACCCAAAAAAAATGGGGGGGGGGGTTTACAGGTCACTTGCTTTTTCTTTTTACAAAACTGAGCCATTCAGTAGATACCTACATAACTGCTTATTCCATGGTAAAGCAGCAGTTAAATATCTTTGAACTTGCTCTTGGTGAATAAAAGCATGTCTAGACAGGGCATATAACCTGCTTGTTGGACCTCCCAGAGGTCAGCTGAAACGATGACATCCACACATTGTGGATCCTGGAATGCTCCAACCCTCCCTCCAGTGCTCCATTTAGAACCCCCTTGTCTTTTAACCCATGCACAAAAAGTGTGGTCAAAACAAATGAGCTACATGACTCCAATTACAAACAGTGAGCTATATTCAGTGGTTAGTTCCAACTAGGGCTGGGTGGATAGCTGAGAGAGTTAGCTATCAAGTTGTGGGACAGAAGTTCCATTCCTCCCTGTACTTCCTGGGAACATGTGTAACCTTAGCCAAACTGCACACTTCCAGGATGCCTTACAGAGGAAGAAGTTTATAGAAAACCACTCCTGAGTATTGCATACCTTTGAAAAGGGTCACCATAAACCAGAATCATCAGCATGCAATTGAAATGATCACCAGACTGCTTTCGTCAGAAAATCTTGAGTCTGGGATTGTACCAGGCAGGATGGCTTTAACTGCGAAGTCTGGCCTGGATTTTTCTAAACACATGACAAGCCTGGAATATTCAATACCTCAATCCTGGTTCTGCCTTAACCAATTCCCCTCTCCCTAGGGTTAGGTAATAAACAGTGTTTTGACCTAATCTTGGTAGTGTTTAGGTAAACTAAAAACAAACACACTCCCTTTACTTGTGTGAGGAAACACAAGGGCTTGATTTTTTAAAGAGGTTCTCCAGAACATTCTCCATCAATCACTCATTCTCAACCAATTCCAGCCCTAACTGCATTCATTCCTCCCAGCAATTCTTGTCAGTCACAAATAAAATATGATAATAATATCTGTGTGGTGTCAAGTCGATTCAGACTTACGATGGCCCTTCTCAGGATTCTCTACATGCTTAATACTCAGAACTTACTTAGCATACCCTACCTCTGAGGGCATTCTGCAGTTGAATAGTTACCCACTGCCACAAAGTCAGGTTCTTTTCCCAGCAGGCAGAATGGAGAATAAAACTTTCAATTTCTGATTTCACATCCAAGTACCCACCTCCAGCCAGCATACCAGAATAGACCGAGTAAATTAAGGAGAGATTAGTCTTGACTTGGTATATACTGTATATGCTGGCGTGTAAGACTACTTTTCCCCCCTGAAAAACATGCCTCCGGGGGGGGGGGAGGTAATCTTATACACCGGGTGCACTTCAGTTGGGATAGACATAGCTGCCCATAGTGACCTCCCGATGCTCGCCCGGTGCCCATAGTGGCCTCCCAATGCCCGCCTGGTGCCCATAGTGGCCTCCCGATGCCCACCCACCTCATTCTACATACCATCCAGTATCGCGCGGTATCCAACGTGTCTGCGGTGAGCATCAGCAGCGAGACAGGGGTGCCAGCCTTTTTGGCGTGACCGGCCCATTCTGCTCAGTGGGAAGCAGCAGTGCTCTGCCCTGCCCCTTGTCTACGAAGAGCTTGCACATGCGCACTTGCGCACTAGTGCCGGCCACAGGGAGATGTTGAAATCAAATCTGATGTTCTTTTACATTTTATTTTGTGTGTGGAAGGTGTGCGGAAGAGGGGGTAGTCTTATACGGCAAGTATATAACAAACTCTATTTTGAGTGGAAATGTTGAGGGGGTCGTCTTACACGCCCAGTTGTCTTATACGCCGGCATATACGATACATAAAAATTGGATTTAGCCTAGTATTGATAACTACAGCAGTATGTGTTTTCAGTACAGTACCTAAAAGGAGGACTGATTTGTGTATTTCCTGAAAACACCACAGGTTCTTATTACAGGAAACCCTGGAGAAAAACCCTGGAGAGGTTGGAGTGCCACAGAGGGCTAGAGGGAAAGGGACAAAAGGAGAACATCCTGTGAAAGGCATGTAGGGACTGCATGGAGAAGGAGGAAACTGCCTCCTCTGAAATGTGTTGACACCTTTCTCCCATCAGTACAAGGACCCAATACAATCCTTGTATTGATCTCCCAGAACTATACTATATTCTCCTGAATGTCAGAAACAGGCATTCACTTCAGAAGATTGCCTCATATCTCCTTCGAAATAATCAACTTACCTCTTCATGGATTTAGGAGACAGCTCCTTTTCAACTTCCTTTACAGAAGTGTTGTAGGAGTCCACACTGTATTCACTATCATCATCATATTCATGATCCAACAGTGTTCTTGCCCAAGTGCCCATATCATAAGGTGGTAGCATGCCCCCAAATTCAGAAGGCAGAATCTCAGGATGGATTAGCTGGTGCAGGCTGTTGAGGTTATTTCCATGAAGAAATATCTGTTAGAAGATGAATCGAGAAGCTGCATGCTAAGTATAACTCACAGTTTCTGTTGAAATCTAATTAGATTAGACAAATAGACATCGTAGCAACATCTTGCCATGAATGATTCCTCTATGCATCCCAAATATTCCTGTAAGTACTGCTAAATAATTTTCACTGAGTTTTTTTTAAATGGCAGTTAATATACAGGAAGAGAAATGAAGACTAAAATCCTCTTGCATAACTAGATAAATCACACCTATTATGGAGGCAAATTGCCTCAGCTTTATTAGTTGCATGCTAAGTCAGATAACAAAGTATGCAAGAGATAATGTCCCAATAATTTCTTAACTAAAAGTAACTGGTTTCCAAAAAACATTGTTTGTGTTCCAGTGGCATAACTAGACAAGAGAATTTGGGCCATATTACTCACGAATCTATTTTAACAAAACAACAACCTGAATACAATGCCTTACCCCAAATAGATCAGTCCCTTGAATCATTAAATGTATGTAAGCATTGACTCATCGTTTAGGAATTCCTCTTGAGGTGAACTGTTGGGTTTAGGCCTTCCTTCATTACCTGTGAGCCATACAAGCAATTTAAATGCACTGAAATTGCTCTGACTTTGTTTCTCAGAAGGCAATCTGCTCTTAAAAGCATGGAAGACCTACACAAGCACCTTGCAATATAGCATGTGAGCATCTGCTGTTCATAGGCGGAAAGTAAAAAATCCCCTTGATGCATGTGAAGAGTAATTTTGCTGAACACAAACAATGATCAGAGTCTAATATGATGTTGTATACAGACTCTGTGGAAGAAATTGCAGAGAAGTTTCATTTTTAGGGCCATTTAAAACTTCCTAATGTCCTATGACCCATGTATAATACTGGGTGATATTCAGTGCAGACTGAGAAGGTTAGTTTGTAAATGGGGTTCTTCTTCTTTAGCCATTCTTTTTTCATCACTGCAGCCTCAGCCAGCAAACCCCTCAAACTCCTTAAAAGAATAATGCACTGTGGCATAGAGGATCTCTATTTTTCAAAAACAAAAGCCACCTTATTTCAACAGGTTCTCTATAAATTATTCTGTTATGTTGAAGCTATGTTATGTGTCATGGAAATTATATGTTCTTCCTTCATCATAGACATTATAATTATGACAGGGCATGATAATCCACCACTTCTCACAGTTCACTCCAGTAAACTATCAATGGCTGTGATCTAGAGAGCCTTTTCAAGTATCCTATAGGGCAGTGATGGCCAACCATGGTAATCTAGGTGTTCTTAGACTTCAATTCCCAAAAGCCCATGTCAGGACTTCTGGAGATTGAAGCTGATCAGGACTTCTGGGAATTGAAATCCAAGAACACCTGGAGTGCTAAGGTTGGCTATCACTGCTATAGGGTTTCACCATCTCCAGTGGAACTTCTTTCTATTTCCTTACAAATATACTAGGCCAGTTTAGCTCTCTTCTTCACGCTGCTTTTGAACGTGTCCCATATTGTAAGAAAAACTCACAAATAAGATCCTTGGGTTGTTCTTGTAAAGTTTAGTAAAAAGCCCATATGTGTGTGGCGCGCATGCGCATACACATGTCTGCATTGTATCTGTCTGTCTGCTTGTTTATCCAGTGACATACATTTCCACACCCTGATTTTGCAATTGTTTGATATGAACGGGGAATGAACACAGAGACCCAAATTAACAATAAACATAACAAACTCTAACCATATTTCTTCTCTGAACCAATGGATATGATTCTTTGCTACACCTCCATTAAAGACTGCCAGGGAAAATACAGCATTTGGACTGGCATGAGCTCAGAAAGAACCTTTCACACCTTGGAAATTTTAACTCATTTGTCATTGTGTGGTCAAGAAATGGGTCTTCATTTGATGACATTTTGAAATATTCAGAATGCAAAAGGTGAACTGTTGACTGATTGCTAGGTGCTCAGCATACAAACACTTCACCACCAACATTGGCTATTTGTAACATTATTATGTGGCTCATTTTGAGGAACAGCTTAACAACTCGTATATAAGATTACCAAGGGCTCACATCTTCTCCTACTTTCACTTTGACTGACTTGGTTTCATATCTACACTAGGTTCAGAAAACTCCTGAAAGTATTGCAAAGGTTTGAAAAGTAGAAGCAGGTCCTGTTGATGAAGTGGCTAGAGGCCAACTTTGTTTACCCACTATTACATTGTTTTCATGATTCTAAAATCCAGTTTATTATTTTTTTTAAAGACTTGTCACACCTTTTAACAAATTTACTTCTTTGTGATTTTTAATGCTATAGTCTACTTCTTTAGGACTCTAATGCACAAAAGCACAATCTACAATACATCTGTTAAAATAAATGTCACCACAACCTGCCATAGGGACTCCCTCCCTTTTTTTAAATTACACATACTGAAATATGCAAAATGACTATCCTTTGAAATTACTAAATGCTGGCATGGTTTCTTTTCTTTCTTTTGTGTAAGATGCACAGTATTAATGCATGTTCTTCAGTTTTGAAAAATATGGTATCATATATTCTATATTCATATTACTGTGTAAGGTAAAGGTAAAAGTTGCCCTTGCTCAAAAGCCCGTTGTACCTGACTCTAGGGTTCGGTGCGCATTTCTGTTTATAGCCAAAGAGCCAGCACTCTCTGTGTCTGTAGACATTTCAATGGACATGTGGGAGAGATGACTAGACACTGGAGTGCACAAAACACTGTTTACCTAGTTTGGCAGGAGCTGGGACAGAGACTCCATCATGCAGTACTCGGATCTCGAACTGATGACCTTCCTGTCATCAATTTCAGCATCTTAACCACTAAGCCACCACAGTCACATATAGTGTACTGTGTGAAACACCTCAAAATCTTGGAAATTGTGACCCATTAAATATGAGAAGCTGTCCTCAAATACTTTATCACACGTGACAAAACATGCATACACGTTGAATTTGTGTATCATACAGAAATTAGAGTTAAGACAAACCAGCAAAATATAATATTCCTTATTTTCCAATGAAATCAGCTTATCCCAAATAACCCATGATAATAAGGGAGAGAGAAATACCCTTTTCCGTGTCTTTTCCTTTAAAAACGGCCGTATCACAGTATAAAGGGCATGAATGTACCACGGCTGATTGACAAAATGAATTCCTCCAAAACGAGCTGGAAAACTGTCCTAGGAAAGAATATAAAAACAAATACACAGTTAATGGTTTTAATTCATTGGTTACATTTGTGAATTGTTCTTCAGGGCAATGTTTATAAAATCTTGCTAAGCACCAACTTAACAGTTTATATATGATAAATAATTATTTTTGAAGAATCGCAACATAACTAGGTAACATTATGGTTGCATTAGAAGGAACGATAACTTGACTCTTTTTGCAGTATTGCTGTAACTATTACTGCTATTCATCTATTCATCTATTTATCCATTTATTTCCCCCATTGAAGGGGCCCAATGTGGTCCGGAATGTTAAGACCAATCACACTAAAACCATAATGAATTACAAGGTTTAAAAGAAATAAAAATAGAATAATTAAAAACAATTAATTAGTTATGCAATTATAATTTTAAAAAAGTAAACTCCAAAAATACACTTAGAAAAATAAAAAGCCAATGTCCCTTACAACTTGATATAGTTATAATTACAGTGGAACCTTGCTTAACAAATTTAATATGTTCTCCAGGACCTTTTGTACTATGAAAAATGTGTAAAGCGAATTTCCCATAGGAATGCATTGAATGCAATTTCTCATAGGAATGCATTGAAAACCAAAATTTGCTAACTGAAGTGCAGTTTCACATAGGAATGCATTGAAACCCATTAACCCATTCCAAAACATAATAATTGTTAACTGAGCAACTATTTTCTACTGATTGTCTTTTGTTATGCAATTTTTGTGTTAAAGCTATATAAATAATCCAGGTTACCTATAAAATTTCAAGTTGCATGTAACCTCTCTGCTTTGTTGAATTTTTTTTTTACTAAGGCCAGTGATTTGTAGCATTCTGATTTTTTACAGCAATGAAAACTATTTTAGTTACATTAGAATAACAAATAATTTAGAGTTACTTTAAGAATTGTAAAAAATTGGTAATTAATATTGTGGCTTGGATCCTTAACAATAACTAATTGCTTTTTATTTCCAAACTTTGGTTTTGTGCCTTATACAAACATTACTGAGAAGGAATTTCAAACCAAACAGCAAAATCACACTGAAATAACATCTATCTGTCCCACCAGAGTGGACCGGAGAGGCTCTCTAGTTGTTCCATCTGCCAGAGAGACACATCTCTCTGGCACTAGAATGAGGGCCTTCTCTGTGTCTGCTCCGGCCCTATGTAACCTCCTGCCAATGGAGCTACATCTCCAGACAGAGCTGCTGCCCTTTAGGAAGAATCTAAAAACATGGCTGGCGGGACAGATAGGGGGTGCAGAAGGTATAATGACCCCAGCACACTGGATGATCTGAGCCCCTCTCTTTGTCTACTTTTTTATTAGTAGTTGTAGCATTTGGTGTGTTTTTAATATTTTTTACATTTTAATTTTAAATTTTAACAGTTTTAAGATTTTTATATGGAAGCTTCCACTTCCTAATTCTGGGCTCTATCTGCCCAGAGACGGATAAGACTAACGTCCTCTGGCCAGGAGGAGGAATGGACTTCAGCTGTTTGTGCTGTGTTGTTTTTTCTTATTGTAAGCCGCCCTGAGTGGCCACAGCTAGTGGGCGGCGATATAAATCTAAATAAAAAAAATTCTGTGTGTGAATAGCACTATCCAAATTCTCTCTGCTAAAATGCAGCTGTTTGCTATCTTAGACTCCAAAGGCAAATCTCCCTCTCACACATAGGGATGTATACATGTACAAACTTATCCCTTCAAATAACATCTAAAGAATGGAATGCCAGCCTTCCATTCCAAGTTACTGATATCCAAAACCTTCAATTTCCGGATAGTAGCTATGTCTTAAGAATTCCAATAAAGCTATGGCATTTTTGTTGACAACACGACACAAAGACCATTCTTGGCTAAGCCTGCCTTCACAGAATACTTCCCTTTTCTAGAGCAGGGAAATAACTTAGGTTTTTGCTGGACTTCAACTAAAGTAATCTGCAACTAGTGACAGTTTTGGTTGGGTTCTCAGAAGCTGTAGTCCTCCCACAAAATACACAAAGACACATTTCACTATATTTGTCACCTTTCATATATCTACATTCACTTTCATTTTATTTTAATGAATTAATGATGTTGCCTTTATATATATCAGTTCCAACCATCCTATGAATCTTGTGGAAGAGCAGATCCAGTGAATGGTTTCATACATTCACAAAGTAATTTGCTCCACTCCTCAGTTCACTGGGGATAAACGGGCCTCTTTTGTTTTAGGTTTCTCAATCAGAGAATGCCTGTTAAGGTTCTCCATAAGTTCTAGAACTGAAATTTCATTCTGCATCTTTCAAAAGTGATTGTAGGGTATTTATGAAGTTTATTTATTTATTATTCGAATTTCTACACCACCCTCCTCACCGAGGTGACTCAAGTTCTGTCTAACCTGCAAACACAGAGATTTTCAATGATAATTTTAGGGGTATAGACCTTCTGCTGAGTTGCTTTCTAAATTGACTCCTACTGTTTCTCTGTAGGCAGCCATTAATGAAACATATAAAAATGGAAAGAGCAATCATACAAGCCAATTTTGTAAGCTGTAATTGCCTTTGTTGTACTACTGGGCAGTTTACAGGACAGGATATGTAACAATTCTATCAGATCCCTGAAATGTCAGCTTTCATATTAATTCGCAAGTTTCAAGTTTTCATAGTTGCAAATAGAAGACATTTGAAGAGACTAGGATGGAGGGGAATTCCTTCCACAAACTTTGACATGATTTCTCCTAACTCTATAAATATATTCTTGTACCACACAGCTCTTCATTTACTGCTTCTGTTATAGCTCCTTCCACTATTATTCTATTTATCAGTAGCATTTAGGTTAACCACAGTATATAGTCTTAACATTTTGTAATTTCCAATTCATTTTTAATGGAAAAAACCATAGAGCAATTGTTAGTTCTCAGGTGTCATGGACAGGTTCAGGAAGAGGATATAAGGAAAGATCCATCAAGAATGACAGTCTAGTATCACTGCAGTGTTGATTCTAGACCAGTGGTTCCCACCTAAGCATCTCTAAAATCCTGATGCCCTCTGCCTGTGACATAATTCTTATTATTCAAAAAGTGAAATCCTATTCATGTGGAGGAAGCCTAAAATGCCATTAACTTGATCTAGCTCATTCTCAAATCCCCCCAAAAAAATTCAAATTGTCCCCCTGTGGGGCATGTGCCCCACATTGAGAACTACGATTCTAGACGCTTAATAGTCAAAGGAGGCAATTGTGTGTGCCTTGCATCTATTATGTCCAATTATATTATGCACATGAATTTTAGAAATGAACCAATGTAAGTCACCACATTCAACATGCATATAATTGTGCATCATGGGCCATTAATAATATTTACAGTACCATTTGTGCTAAGGGTTCCTTGACAACTATAACTTGAAGGTCCCATATGTCTATCTATATTCTTGACACAAACTTGACTAGAAATACAGTATCTGTTTGAAAGATCAGTTTTCCATATACTTAGGCAAACTACATTTTTGTAGTCATTTTCTAATGGCCATCTAAGCTCCACTGAACTTGTCTGAGATGCCTCCTTTGATAGGCACACAGCCGTGCATCCTAGTCCAAAGCCACCAATTAACATTTTGTTGTTGTTCAGTCGCACAGTCGATTCCGACCCTTTGCAACCCCATGGACCATTGTCCGCCAGGCACCTCTGTCCTCCACCATCCTCCTCAACCCACCTAGCTCTGTGCCCATTGCATCTACAATACCATCTAGCCATCTTATCTTTGGCCACCCCCTTCTTCTTTTGCCCTCCACCTTTCCCAGCATCAAGGCTTTTTCAAGTTAATTCTCTCTTTTCATTTGATGTCCAAAGTACTTCAGCTTCATCTTTACTATTTGGCCTTCTAAGGAGCAGTCAGGGTTGATTTCTTCTAAGATTGACCTATTTGTTCTCCTCGCTGTCCAGGGTACTCTCAAAACTCTCCTCCAACACCACATTTCAAAGGCATCTATTCTTCTGCGCTCAGCTTTCCTAATGGTCCAGCTCTCACAACCATACATACAGGAATACTATTGCCTTGACTATGCAAATTTTTATTTGCAAGGTGATGTCTCTACTTTTGACTATGTTCCCCAGGTTTCCCATAACTTGTTTCCCAAGAATTAGTCTCATTTTTATTTCATGTCTGCAATCTCCATCTGCAGTGATCTTGGGTCCTAAGAATGTAAAGTCTGTCACTCCTTCTTCTACTTCTTCTCCATCTATTTTCCAGGGAGTGATAGGGCCTGTTGCCATTACAGTAAAACCTCATATAACACTAAAACCTGGTTCCACAAGTCTTCATGTTATATGATTTTTCGTGTTATCTGATCCTCTATGGGATCCATAGAGATACATTGTAACCACACAGGCTTTCGCGGTTGTTATCTGAAGCATCCCATAGGATCTTAATGTTATCTGATGCAATTCTTCCCCCCAGATTCCTTGATGTTATGCGATTTTCGTGTTATTCGATACTAATGTTATATGAGGTATTACTGTATCTTGGTTTTCTTGATATTAAGTCTCAAGCTAGCTTTTGCACTCTCCTCCTTCAACCTAAGCAAGAGCTTCTTTAGGTCTTCTTCACTTTCTGCCATTAGGGTGGTATCATCTGCATATCTCAAATTGTTGATGTTTCTCCCAGCGATTTTAATTCCAACTTTTGATTCATCCAGCCCTGCATTGCACATTATGAGTTCTGTATATAAGTTAAATAGGCAGGGTGACAAAATGCAACCTTGTCTTACTCCTTTTCCTATTCCAAACCACTCTGTCATTCCGTATCCTGTCCTAACTGTTGCTTCTTGACTCATGTATAGATTTCTCATGAGACATATAAGATGTTGTAGTATTCTCATCACTTTAATTACTTGCCACATTTTATTGTGGTCCACATAGTCAAATGCCTTGGTGTAGTCAATGAAACAGAAGTAGACTTGTTTCTGATATGCCTTTGTTTTCTCCATGATCCAACATATGTTAGCAATCCTCTGCCTCTTCTGAACCTAGCCTGTACTTCTGGTAGTTCTCTCTCCACACGCTGCTGAAGCCTGTCCTATTATCTTGACCAGTTAACATACACCTACTTTTTAATTTCTGGGGTTCTCCCCCCCTTCTATTCGCCTCTTTTCTTTTCTTCTTTTCTACTAAACATAAATTGACATTCTCAGATTCTTTTCTGATGCTTTTCCAATTCTCTGGACATCTTTTGCTGGGTGTTTGCTGTAATATTACCCTTCTATCATGAAACTTTAAGGCACCTGGGATTGTCACACATAGCAGAAACAGGATGTAGAATGTTTCAAATAGCATTCTCGGAGCTAGACCAGGGCCCAGGTGTAAAATAAAAGGAGAAGAATTACAACAAAGTGCCCATTAAAAGTATCTGCTAGCACACATTGCTTTTAAGCGCATTATCAGCAGTCTTGGAAGAGCCAACTTCAGTCCCAGAAAGAAAATTGCCATCTTTTCAAACTGCAGTCAAGAGCTGTCCTTGGAGAAAACAGGCATTTTTTTTCTCGCCAGCTGCAAGCAGCCTCCATCAGCATGCTGTAGAAATATTATCAAAACCGTTCTGCCTCGACGCAAAACAAGGCTGATTGTGCCAACCTGCCATTGATGGGGAAGGCAGGTGCTGAGACTGCTTGCCACCAAAAGTCATTTTTACACCTCTGTGTAGCCACAATGTTAGAAGCAGCTGACAATCAAACACTTGAGTAAGTCAATACCATGGCTAAGGTCACCACAGTGTGTGTGTGTGTTGGGGGGGGGGACAAGATTGCATGTAATACTGATCAGTCAGAAAGCACTGAACCTGAGGGAACATTGTCTAAAGCTGTCCATTTTACAAAAGAAATTAAATGTAAGACTTTTTTGTGCCTCTTTCTGTGCCTCACACTATTATGATGAGATTAAGTTGACATGTCTTATTTTCTGTTTATTGCACACTCAGTGATTTGCATTTAAATTTAAAGAGACAGAATAAGGACTATTTGTTTCCTATTTTTCCACAAAGAAATGACAGAAGCCATTATAGTTCCATGTACCATATTCAATAAATAATCCTAACAGGAAGTGTTCTGCTACCAAGAGTTCAAAGATGTTGATATGTTCTAATCACACTTGTGCTATTTCTGTCAAAAGTTCCAAAGAAAAACAGTGCTAGGGTTTCCAAAAATAGTTTACCATCATATTGCTAGTTAAAAACAAATCCTACAAGTTTTAGGTGTCTGTCTAAAAGTAGACTGAGCAATAGAAGTACTGTAAGTGTCTGTTATATGATACTATCTTGTGCTCAATACTATTTTATTACCAAGCAATTGTACAGTGAAAAAATGAATGGAATAAGCACTAAGCTCAGCCAATCTCAAGTGCAGTACTATAATACCATCCCCAACCACAAATGAAAAAAACCAACAGTCTTATTCTGCATCTAGGCCAGACATGAAACTGTCAAAATGAAGGCACCTTTTGGCAAGTCCATTCTGCAGTTCCTTTCACCTGACCTAGTGTGAGAAAGATTAGCTGGCAACACAAGGTTGCCATTACCAGGGTACGGCTGATTGTGGTTCAACAATACCACACACAAAACAGTAATTTCACAAGTTAAACAAGTCAACTTCCGAATATTTCTCTATACTGTTAAAATATACTTTAAAATGTTTTTACAACCAGAAACAGAATTCATTTTAATATCTATTTAATTAGGAAGGAGTTTAAAAATTCAGCTCTTGAGTGTTAGCTAATTAGATCCTGACTGGCAGAATCAAAAGTTCATATTGACCCAGAGATCACTGAATGTGCAACAGTGAATCTATATTTTGGAAGGTCTGTACTGGTAAACCTGTTTCACACAGTTGAAAGGATCAATATTTCCACCCCTGCAGCCAGCATTCCTTCTAAATAAAAAGTAGGTGGAACCAACCACAGACCAACTGATTGATACATCTGTGTCAGGTTTGGTACTGATCTGAAGTTTCAAAGTGACAATATGGTGCTCCCATTTTTAAAATTGCCCTGTAGAATGTTGCTTTGCTTTGTTCACAAAAATCAATTTATAGTACATCTGGTGCAGGTTGGCCTATATGTACAACCAAGAAGGAAAAGGGCTTTCTCAGTCCTAGCCCCCACACTATGGAACCTCCTCCCGGTAGAACTACGCCTCCAGGCCCAGTTGCTACCATTTAGGAAAGAACGGAAAATGTAGTTGGCAAAATGGGGCTGGGGGCTGGGATTGTCAACAAGCTCCCCTTTCTGGCTCATCCAAGGCTCCCCCTCCTGTAATTAATTTTTAATGTCAAGGTATGCAGATTTTATATTTGTTTTTAGATAGTAAATGGCACAGTGGTGAGGAATATTGCTATGTTTTTATGGGTTTTTAAATTGTTTTATATTGGTTTTAACTTGTGTACACCACCCAGAGTCCATTGGATAGGGTGGTATATAAATTAAATTAAATTAATTTTAGATGGAACCTTTGGAATGGACTCCTTAAGTCTCAATGCATCATCTTACATTAGATTAAAATCAGAGTTTAAGTGTGCAAATTGTCCCTCTTTTGAGGATGTAGATTACTTTTTAAACCCTTCACATTCTGTCCTACTTTCTTTGGATTTTTAAACCATATAAACACAATTCCTTAAATCTAGTAAATGAGATCTATCTGGCAAGGATGAGAATCATGCAATATTTTTAATGCTTATGCAGATTTAATGCCATCATTAAATCTGGAAAACCCAGAACTAAAAGAAAGTGTCCATGTAAGAGAACACAGTTGCAAAACAGTTATAACCCTTCCAATAATTTCCACAGTAATCCCTCACAGAGACTCTTAAGTCTATCAATACTCTCTAAAAAAACTGAATATATACTACCAGGAAAATGTTGTTAATGGTCTATGAAAAATAGAAAATAAAAATTATTGGTTAGAGCAAAGTTCTGGCAGCTTGGCAGATATACAATAATATAAAAACAGTGCAGTTTTTCAAAAAAGCATTGCTAAACAAAGGATGTTGACACCTTAACATAACTTTATATAACCTATATGATATAGATGCCCATACAAGAGCTTATACTGTATTAAACTTCATAGGATTTGCATATGGAGCTTTTACGGAATGAGTGATTTGGTCAAGGTTGAACCCCAGCGTGGAAATGTTAGATCTGAGGTTGTCTGAAGTGCAGTCTAGTCATGTTATCTAGGATCGGTTTGATCCAGTTGTCCCTGAGGAAGTGGACAGGCTCCTGGGATCTGTACGTGACACTGCATGTGCATTAGATCCATGCCCCGCCTAGCTGGTAAAATCTGCCAGGGCGGTGACAGGTGGTTGGGTCGAGGCCATTATCAACTCCTCACTTTGGGAGGGGGTTTTTCCTGCTATCTTAAAACATGCCTTGGTATGCCCCCTCCTAAAGAAGCCATCCCTCAACCCTGCAGTTATGACCAACTACTGGCCTATCTCCAACCTTCTATTCCTGAGCAAGGTTTTGGAGAAGGCAGTGGCACGGCAGTTACAGGAGACCCTGGATGAAGCAGATTATCTGGACCCTTTTCAGTCAGGATTCAGGCCCGGATATAGTACTGAAACTGCACTGGTCATGCTTGTAGATGATCTCTGGAGAGAACGGGTTGGTGGACATCCAACTATCCTGGCTCTTCTTGACCTCTCAGCGACTTTCAGTACCATTGACCACAGTATTCTTCTGGGAAGGCTCCAAGGATTGGGGATCCAGGGCACTGTGTGGTCCTGGTTCTCCTCATTTCACTCCCCAACCACCCAGTCGGTGTGGTTGGAGGGTTAGAAATCCAGCCCCAGGCTGCTCCAATATGGGGTGCCTCAGGGCTGGTGCTCTCACCTCTCCTATTTAACATCTACATGAAACCACTTGGTTAGTTCATCCGTTCCCACAGGATGAGGTATCATCAATATGCAGATGATACCCAACTGTATATCTCGGCCCGTAGGGACCCTAGCGATGCAGTGGAAGTCCTTTTCAGGTGCCTGGAGGATGTGATGGTCTGGATGGGGATCAACAGGCTACAGCTGAATCCTGACAAGACTTAGTGGTTGTGGGTCAGGGGTCCCATGTAATTTAGGGAGCTACCCTCTTTGGTTCTGGATGGGGCAGTGTTGCCCCAAACAGACCCGGTGTGTAATCTGGGGTTCCTCTTGGACTCATGACTACTGCTCAATGAGCAGGTGGCAGTCGTGGCCAGGAGGGCTTTTGCACAACTTCATGTAATATGCCAGTTACGCCCACTCCTAGACCGGGACTCCTTGCTCATGATCACACATGCTTTGGTCACCTCCAGACTCGATTATTGTAATGCACTCTACATAGGGCTGCCCTTGGTGACCATTCGGAGGCTGCAACTGGTCCAGAATGCGGCCACTCTGGGTCTTTTTGAGGAGGGTGGCATAAAAGTTTGTTTAAATAAAAAAAATAAAAAAATTAGATCATTAGATTGTGACCACTAAATATTAACATATAAATATTATGGCATTCATAATAATTCTTATGTTATACTTACACTAAGATTTTCCTCAGTGCTACACTTCTATATAAAGCAATAAAAATACTGAGGATCTATGTTTTAGAGAAAAATAAACCTGTTATCTATGAAGGAAAGAAATATTCTTTGAATTGCTGTATATTTAGTACTTTGTTAGTTTTTTAATATCTAATTATGCAAAGGATTGGTGCACCTCTGCCTTAGTTCAAATCACAACACATCAACTAGCATTTCCATCCATAGACTCCTTCCCCCTCCCAGCCCATTAAATGGATGAGAAAACAGTTCTTACTGTCTTCTATGAACAATTAATAAGTATTGTCTGTTTTTCCTTCTGTAATCACATCAAGAACCATACAGGTGACATTAAAGGCTCTTGCTCAAGCCAATGTAATTAACTGTTCTGGTCTCGGGTAAGGCTGAATTGCAATGAACATTATGTCAGAGACAAATGCTAGAAATATTGTCAGTTTCCTGTGTCATCTTCCATTCACTTGGACGTGAAGCAGTTTCTCCCTTAATTTGACAGTTACCATGGCAAGCCTTTACCGCTTAGTACGCAAACATGGTTTCAGTGATGGTACAAGAAAATAAACACAGATTTTAAGCACTAAATGAGAGGCAAATGGTGATAGACTACGTGAATAAAATAGCTGCCATCCAATTTATTGTCTGCATATTTATAACCTAATCTATTCTCAAAGCAGGTTTTGAATGATATTGAAGGCATGGGGATAAAAAAGATATGAAATGTTAATCTACTTTTTAAAACAACAACCTGTCCACACTGAAGACATTAGATATTGATCAGATTTTTGAGAGGCCTTCCTTTAGCCCTAGGACAAAGAGAGCTTTCTCCGCTGGACAATGACTCCAGCTATGATGTACACAACTCTCACAATTCAGATTTCCTAGACAGAAGGCAGCATAGAGAGAAATATTTTATTTATGGTAAAGGATACACTTATTCATATGAAACAACACACTTCTATAGTAAGCATAGCTTAAGTGAATGATGGCAAACCTATGGCACATATGCCAGAAGTGGCACTCAGAGCCCTCTCTGTGGACACCCATGAAGTCACCCCTGCACAGAGTTTGCCCTGCCTCTCTGCCCAGCAGCCCAATGGGAGCATTTCCTTCTTCCCCTGTTGCTATGTTGGCACTTTGTAATAAATAAGTGGGTTTTGGGTTGTAGTTTTGGCACTCGGTCTCTAAAAGGTTTGCCATCACTGGTTTAAGCTATAAAAAGCTTGGTTTATGACTATCAGTATTTTGAAAAATTCTATACATTGTTCAAACAAAATAAATAAATAAATGGGTCCCCACCACTGCCATAATACTATATCCTGCTTAGAGTCGGGTTTGCCTGATTAGGGCGGGATAATAAATTTAAATAAATAAATAAAAATCCCCATGGAGACAATACCATTATTAGAATAAAATAAATTAGAATAAACAAAATACAGTGGTTTCCAAGTTTTCAAGATGGCTTTAGCATGTTAGATGGTAAAACTATTAGAAATGGAAGAATGACAAAAATGCTGCTAGATGTTTTAAGCCACTGGAATCTTCCGTAGTCAATATGCCATATGGACCTCCATGGTTTGAACCACTAGTGAATATTTTGGGTTTCTTTATGTTTTTCTCTATATATATACCACTTTTAAAAAACCCATCTAGTCTCCTGGAGCACTCAGTCTAAAGCATTCACAGTTTGTTATTAACTGGTCAATGCTAATAAACACATTGCTCAGCTGTTGGTTTTAGATTTTATTTTATTCCCATGAATCAACCCAAGCCATGGAGACTATTCTATCCAGCTTTCTTTTCAGGCACCTCTCATCCTCACACTTGTGGTCCATATGTTTCTCCAAGTCATGAATTCTTCCTTTGTTGGGAGGAAACAAAAAGAAGAGAAGGATGATGACAAGATGGACAAAACTTTGAAAAGTTACATTTTGGAGCTGTCATTAGCCATACTGGCTGGAGGATTTGGGGCACTGTAGCCTACAAAAGTAATGTTTCCAAGCTCTGGAAGTGAAAGCTTCTGTGTCCACATATCGCAGGGAACCAGTACAGGCAGAGGTGTGCAGGGCACTATGGGAAGGTGCTGGACAGGGAGTGGTGGGGATGCCTATTTTTTGGGTGGGGGTGTTGGGGGAAATCCGAAACATTGCTATTGGTACCCCTGGGTGCCAGAGGTGAGGGTGGGGTGGGACAAAGCCTGATTTACCAGCACACAACCGAGTACAGGTCATGTGACAACTTCTTTCAACACTTCATATTTTAACCTGGTCTGTGTAGAAGTGTATCTACTGTTTTGTACAAGAGATGATACCAATCCATAGTTTCAGGACATTTATGTGAATCTGGGCTAAATCAGTACTCTCAATTATGTAAACATTAGTTTGCAAAAGTAGGATACAGTACTTTGAAAACAGACTCTTTTTCCCCCCACTAAGGAAACCTTTGAAAAAGCAGAGTAATGTTTAAATAGTGGAGAGGATACATGTCTTTGTTCTAGCAAAACTGTTGACCAACTTGAACAATGTTGTCTGCTTTTGCTATGAGCTGCAACAAATAATTCTGAACTGTGCTGGGCATCCAAATCTGTCTATAGCTTATATCTTGCATGACACCTTGTCTATTTAACACTGAACTGAAAGCTTATTTGCAAGATGCAAGTGATTTCTTTTCTAGTGATAGTTAATAGAAGCAATGGGTGACAATAAGGTGAAAGCATCTGTCATTGCTCAAGCAATGAGAATAATGCCTCTTCCTCCAATATGAAGGTTGGCAATGAAACTACTACAACACAGAGCTGGATTAAATGAAGCAGTACATGGGTAATTATCCTTTCATCGTCTTATTTTTCACCACATTACCAGGAACATAGACAGGTTGTTTAAGCAATGTGGGGAATTTCAACTTTCCAGACTACTGCGCTGCCAGTTTGAATGGCTACCACAATGGTATGATGTTATGTTCACAATGTGTTATCTCTTTAACTAGGATTAAAGAGTATGGATGAGATAAAATTGTTCCAAAAGAGGAATAGTTATGAAGTTGGGGAAACTGGAAGAGAAGAAAGAGCACAAAAGAGAATGAGTGGGTTCAGGTTGGGAAAATTGATGAGGAACCTTTCTGCCTTTTGCGCATGGGAATTTAGCCTTTACAAAATCAAAATATACTTTTAAGATTTTACTATTATATATCTATGTTTACTTTAAAGGCCATGTTTACCTTTCAGGCATATTGGTTTCAAAAAAGGGAAAGCAACATTGGAGGGAAATGAGTGGCAAGATGTTTATGTTTGCTTTCACTGTCTTTGAAAACATAAAGGGCAGCACTGAGTTTTCTAGGCTCTCTCTTTTCTTTATAAAGATTTTTGTCTGATCTAAACTTGTGATGTTGACAGGAATCTCTGTTTCTAAACAGATTTGGATGAGGACACAGCAACAATGGAAGGAAATTTTTTGTGCCCTGGGCAGTTCTCATCTAACGGCTCTTATGAGCTGTCACAGCTGACACGTTAAAATACTTTAAAAGATGCTCAGTTGAGCCACATAATGTCTTACCTTGCTCTTCTCATTTGGAATGTTCAGTTTCTTAAATAAAACTCTTGGGTTGGCATAAGATATCACAATGAGAAATACAGTAGTAACTCGCTTAAAGAGCATAATGTGTTCCACGGATTGCTTTTTAAGTGAGTTTGCTCTTTAAGCGAAACACCATTGTAAGTGACCAATTGTGGCTTCTGGGGGTGGGGGATGCAAACCCCGATTTAGTTGTTAAGCAATTTATTGGTTAGTTTTATTTGTTAAGCGAGGTGACCATTCAGAGAAAATTCTGTTACTCTCTAAGTGAGGTGCTCTTTATGTGAGGTTCTACTGTACCTCAAAAGTGTACATGTTTCCTTTCTTCTTTGCCATTTCCCTGCCACCTTCTGCTTTTTTTCCTTTTCAGAAAAGAATGTGGTGTGGCATTATATCTACATGTAGGTTAAATTTAACCAGAGTTAAATGAAGATGTATGCATATGTGCATATATCCCCACATTTTTTCTTTTTGAATTCTTATAGGACTCAGCCATAAGCAGCACCATGAAGGACACATTCTCAACATTCCTGACATGTGGCCTTCTTGACAAAACTATTCCTGTGAGATTCCTCTTTAAACTGCTCACCTACTATCTGCTGTTTTCCTTCCTGGTGCTGCAGACTCTCACTTCATTACTACTGAATCCCTAATGAATATTCCTTTATGTGAGTTTTCATAGAAAGTAGCATTGTGCCTGACTTTATCTTAATTGGATGCTGGTGAGATGGGACCTCTGAACACCAGATAAGGCAGAGATGGGGAAATTAGAGAGAAAGTATAGCAGTTTAATTAATTCTTAAGCCCCATTTGGCCTTTACCTAGTATCATCAACATTGTGGGAGAAGATTACTTCTCACTCCTCTCTATCCTCAAGCTAACAGGTAAACAGCAACAAGTCTTAGGAGTCTCTTGTTCACATATGAACTTTATATAGAATTAAGAACCTTTGAACATCTGGGCTCTTCCTTCCACATAGAGCCTACATGCAAGCAGGAACTTCTACCTTCAGAATCATCACTGCTTACATGAAGAAAGCAAGGACATGAATAAATGGTATTGGGTGGTCTCCCATTACTCTTTTGAAGATGCTGCATAAAGTGATGCCCGAATAGAGCTTTAGTGAGCTCAGTATCTGTTTCAAAAATAACTCACTAAAGATGTAACTACACTACAGAGGAAATGGAAATTCATTCACTGCGAAGTCAACACCAGGGAATCTGGGTCTGTGCAATTTAAATGATTACATAGAAATCAGGAGACAGCCTTCCCCCACCTGTTATTTGTTTGCAGTTCTATTTATAGCCCTGCAGGTGGCACCACTAAAAAGAACTGCTTTACAAGCAGTAAAAAAGGCTTCCTACATAAATTTCATCATATATTTACCTTGTTAATTTTTAAAAATCACATTTCCCAATTTTGAGAAAATTCTGATTTCTGCAGCAGTCTCATTTTGCAGAGAACAGCTGATCTTGTGTTCATCAAGCTTTTTTCTTTCTTTTCCTGGACAAATGAAAACATTGAGTTCCTGCGATGTGCTTTTCTGTTTTTCCTTGTATAATATCAGGGCAGACTCAGGCACCATTTTAATGAACATGATGGAATTTCCCCAGTATTTGCATGATGCTCTGAACCTTATAACATTAAGCTCTCCCTAACAGATATCTCTGTCTGTCCTCTGCCTTCTCCCTTCATCTATTTCCTCTTTGTCTCATCAACTATTTGCTACTCTTTCTATGTTTGCTTCTCAGAAATAGTTGTCAATTTCTTATCCTTTGGGACACAATTACATGGAAGAGACTTATGAGTACTGAAGGAGTTCTCTTTTTTATTTTCCTGATCAAGTCTTTGATCTTGGACCCTGTCTTCTGACTCAACAAGAAACAACCTGGCCAAATTCCCAACAGGGATGAAGAGAAAGCAAATTCTTGATATTTTCAAGTTTTCATTCTGCTTATGCAGAATTTGTTGTCTTTATTGATAAAAAAATAAATAAGAATTCTACCTAGATAAAGACCAGGTTTCTGAAGCTTTTCTGAGTTATTACACTTGCAGTTTTGCAATGGCCTCAAATCTGTACAAAATGCCCCAGTTAGGCTACCATTTACGAAGCCTGCTGTGGCTTACTGTGGTAGATATACAATTATGCCCACCATGATTATGAGAATACTGTCATTATAGTCCTCCCTCACAATTCTATTCTGAAACAGAGGAACAGTTTTAAAAATATTCCGGCACAAGGACAGACATTGCAAATAGTTACCCAACCTGATTTGCCATCAAGAACTGACACAGGATTTATAAGAGGGAAAATGTTTAACTCTTTTGGGATAATTTTAATTTATGTTCCTCTGAAATCTTTACAGATTAACCCTATGATTAATTTGATGCCCCCTGATGGGAAGGAAGGTAAAAGATATCAAGATCTAAGTCTCTGTGCTAGACTCATTTATCTTGAGAACAGAAACGGCACCAGAATGAAGATTTTCAAATACTGTATGTGAAAAGTTAAGGAAATGTTAATTAACACTGTTAATATTTTTGAGAAAGGAAGAGCTGTATGTTTTTAAAAGGTTCCCTATGAAGTATGTTTTAATTTGATTAATTAATTAACTGGTTCAATAGCAAACACTCAGTGATGTGTGAAAGCCAATTAGACATAACATCAAGAAAAAGATAAAGGAAGTAGAGATAGATTTGTAAAAATGGGGTTGTCAGCTTTAAATTACACTAGGAATACAGAGCATAATACCTCCTTTACCAGCAACCTGCTGTGAATGATCATGTTTATGACTACACAGAGAATAGGAACTGCTCAAGCTCTAACACCAGGCTTCAAGAGGCCTCCACAAACTGTACCCTAAATGCGACAGACTTTTTCTCTATTTGAAAAACTAGGTATCAAAACCCATCAGTTTATAGTTCCAATACAGTAAAGTTCTATCACTAAAGGCACTAATATTTCAGCAAGATTTAGCTGAAGCAGCTCATTTCAATTCTGATATGCATGTTCTCAGTGTAAATTCTGGTATGTCTACTCACAAGTAAGTAAATAAGGCATAGTTCAAGATAAATGCATATAGGGTTACAGTCTTAGCAGAACACTGTTTTGCATACTCCTAGGAATTTATAGTTGCATCGTTACTACTAGTTTGCTTTCTTATTCTGATTATGAAGCAGGAAGAACAATGCTTTCAACTACCTCCATAGTATGTAGCATATAATAAGCTAAATGCAAATTAGCCTCAGCTTCAGTTAGCCTTCCATGGTATTTCTAGGGCACCTGTGATCATTCTTTTAACCATAATAGTGATGGTTGTGTGCCATCATGTAGCTTCTGACATATAGTAACCCTATGAATTACTGTTTTCCAAAATGCTCTATCATTATCAGTCAAAAGTCTTGAAAAGTCAAGGCTGTGCCTTTCTTTGCTGACTCATTACCTTAATTGATTTTTCTCTTTTACCACAGACTACACCCAGTGGTGGAATTTAAAAAAAATTACTACCTACTCTGTGAGCGTAGTATGGTAGGCATGGCCAGGGGAAAGCCCTGCATTGCACCCGAATTAGAACTACTTTATTTCAAATCTTGGATGGGTAAGGCCAGCCATAATTTCTGCTGCCAGTTCTGGTGAACTGGGGCAAACCTGCTGAATCCCACCACTGCCTTCACCTCTTCCAGCTCCATTGTCTTTTCCAGGGGGTCTTGAATTCTCATTATGTGCCCAAAATGTGGTAAGAGTCATTTTCTAGGGACTATACAGTTTGATTTGATCCATAGCATCCACTTAGTCCTTAGTTGTCTTTCTGGTGGACCATGGTATCTGTAAATTTCTCCTTCAACAACATACAGTATTTCAAATAAACAGATTTTAATTCAGTCCAGCTTTTATATCCATACATAGTTATCAGGAACACTATAGTAAGACTAATCTCATTCTTAGACTCCAGAGACACACCTTTGTACTTAAGGATCTTTTCCAGCTCCTTCACTGCTATCAGGGCTGTGCTGGGCACAATAGGAAGGTGCTAGACAGGGAGTGGGGGGGCACCTATTTTAGGTTGAGGGTGAATCTCAGTCACTGCTGTGCACTGTGTTGGGTGGGCCAAGTGAGGGGCAGTGATGAAGGGGATGGGGGAGAAGGCTGCCCCCGGGAACTGCTTGGTCACACACACCCTCGCTAGCTTTGCATGGCATCCGGCACTTTGGAATAGACCATTGCACCAAGCTGAAGGGGGGAGCTTGGAGAAATTGTTTAATCTGGGATAAATTGGTGGTGGTGGTGGTGGTGGTGGTGGTGGTGATGCCCTCCAGGTGCCAGAGGTAAGGGCAGGATCGGACAAAGCCTGATTGCCTGATATACCAGCACACACCTGACTGCTGTACTTCCAAATCTCAATCTTCATCTGATCTCTCCTATTGGATGCACACATTTGAGTATACAGTATAAGGGAATCTAAAACTATAAATTTTGTTACTTTAATGTGACAGTTAATTCTGAAGAAAATGATCTGATAGCTTTGACCATTCAGCCTCTGGTGTCCCTCCTGGAAGTCCAGAGCTACATCAGAACCTAGCTTCATCATGGTATCATTGGAAAAGACACTCAAGGATGAATGGTTACAGCTAAGAAATCAGAATAAAATGTTTCCAACTTCTTCAGAATTAAAATTCACATCAGCATTAGAAAATGGTGGTACTATGGTGTTCCTGATAACCATGTTTCAGTAATGATCTGGACAGAGAAACTCTTGAAGGACACCAACTATACACCAATAGTAGAGAAAGGCAATGCTGCAGGATCTTTCATTGACAACACTAGTGACCCTCAAGCTAGATGTTGTTAGAACTGTAAACTACTTTTTAATCTCATATACCTTTGATAAAACAGTTCTACTGGTAGTGGAAACAATTAGAAGAGGAAATAGGAACAAGCAACTGGAGTCTCTCAGGCAGATCCACTCGTTGCCAAAAGCGGTGTCATAAGAGCCGATCTAAAGATGGTAAAGGTGTGAAACAAGCAAAGAGACTGGAAGGCCAGATTGGAAAACTAGAAGGATGTGGTTTAGCAGCAGCATGTGACTCTCCCATAAAACATACTGCTGACCCACCCAAAACATACATTGTGTTGCTGGAGAACTGTATGAATTCAGCCTGCAGCCAAAAACCCAAAATACAGTATGGTCAACATCCTGAATAATCCTAAACACATTGGTCTTTTAAAAAAAAAAAAAAAACCTCTCTATTTCTAAAGGCTAACAATGACACCCACATAGACGTAATATATTTTGTCACTCTTTTGTTTACTTATTTCCCATCTCTGCTATGAATTTTATTCCCAATTACAACCTGTAGCAATGAAACTAAACATAAATTATGGGGTTTAATTGGGTAACAGGTTCCATCGGCACTTGCTTGACTATACAGTTGTACCTTGCTTAAAGAGCATAATGCGTTCCACAGGATTGCTCTTTAAGCGAGTTTGCTCTTTAAACGAAACACCATTGTAAATGATGAATTGTGGGGAGGATTGCAAACCCCGATTTGTTTGTTAAGCGAGTTTTTGGTTGGTTTTATTTGTTAAGCGAAGCGAACATTCAGAGAAAATTCTGCTCTTTAAGCGAGTTACTCTTTAAGCGAGGTGCTCTTTATGCGAGGTTTGACTGTACATATAGGCGTGGGAGAGAATGTGTTTTGGGGGGAAAACATGAAAGTAAAGCCAAGATGTTTTCTACTTTTAGTAAAATAATCAATCTATATTTCCAAAGGAAATTACATGAAGATTTTGGCAGTTTGTGTCCACTACAGTTCTTTCTACAGGTAACAGCGTGGCACTCCTGAGGGTTCCCTGTAGCATTCTCTCATTGCTGGATGGGTTTCCTTTCACCAACAATTAAAACAGGTTGTAAAAAACAACCGCCATCTCATGAGACCATAAACAGATGTCCATGCGTAAGAAAATGCCACTACTGTATCCCCTTTTTATATGCATCAGTATAAACATGGCTGCTTTACACTGCCCCTCCTTCTCCTTTTGTTCCTGAAACAACTCTGGTAGATTAGTTTTTCCAAATGAATACTAATTAGCCCAAGGACAACAAGTAAACTGTATGGTTATGTAGGATTTGAACTCTGACAACAATCTAGCCACACAAAAAACGGTGCCAAGGTTGAAATATATTGATTTTTAAAATGCAACAATTATTATGCTTAATTTGCATAATATGAAAAATCCACATTAGGATATGCAAATAAGACACGATGGGCAAATGGGACTGCTCAGATTTAGAAAATTGGATTATGGCAAGCTGATGCATATAAAGGATTTTCTCAAAATGCTCTCTGCACCTTCTTATTGAAAGCAGGTTTAACTATCACAATTTATCCAGAGAGATTTTCTTACTTTATTGTATATAGATATTTCCATATTAATGAGAAATTGCTACATTACAAGCAAGATTCTTCTGGGCTACTAATGAGAGTAATGAGCCAAGAAAGAGGAAACAGCATTTGATGGTGTGATTAAAGAAGAATATATAATGCTACAGTCTCAACTGCATGTAGTCTGTATACAATTATTTTAACTGCATCTGAAAGTTCATGCCCAATAAATCTTGTTAATCTTTAAATTTACATAAGACTCTTAAGTTTTAGTTTTAGTAAATGTTTTTGCAATGTGTCAAGTGACATCGCTTTAACGTGATTACAGATACCAAAACATTATATGGCTCCACTGAAATCAGAAGGGAAATAATATGAAGGATCCAGAATGAAAGAGAAAGCAACAAACCAAACTAGAGAATGAATATCCACACCCTCTATTTTTATCTCTGGTGTACAAGAGACAGAGGAGCACATTACTGAATCGCCTTGTTTTCATTCAAGAAAAGAAGGGGGGATTGCTTAATAACCACCAGGTTTGTTCCAGCCATTTCCTAGGAAACCACAGTAGACTGTTCTCCACCCACCAGTCAGCTGGTCATTTGCAAAGACTTAAGCTGCTTAGTCTGCTATTCATTCATCTGGTGCAGGGACACCAGGCCTTGTGAAGGCCACATCAAATCTTGTGAAGGCCCTGAGGTGTTGCTCATGGGTCCCACATCTTCTGAATGGTCATCTGTTACCTCCAGCCCACAATTTTACAGAGATCTGAAACCTGGTGACTTAGGTTTTCAGGCATTACACTGAACTCTCCATGTAATTAGCAAACTATTTAGGCTACTTCAGACCATTATTTTTTTGATATGGACATACGTTTTAGCTGGCCTAGACATTACTTCAATCAAACTCATCATATTGTCTGATCTCACAAATGTTTATCACAGGGGTGCCCAAACATTTTGGACTGTGGGCTGATCATGTGGTTCAGGGAGCCCATCACTAAGGCCCGGGAGCCGGGTGCAGCCCCCGACACCAATTCACCCGGCCCATGAAACCTTCGTCACTCCTGGAAGTGGAAGTAAAACTTGCCCGTACAGCCTTAATTTGGGCACCACTGGTTTATCATGAAGCACAACTCATCGTGAAGTAAGGCTGTGATAGGCTGTTGTTGCTATGTTCTGTCAAACTGTGACCTTATGAGCAATCTTTAGCAGAGTTTTCAAGGCATATGAACTGTTCAGTTAATGGTTTAGCATTCCCATGCCACGGTGAACTTCTATGTAGGAACAGGGGTTCTAACCCAAGTCCCCAGAGTTTTAGTCCAATGCTCTACCCACTATACCATGCCAGCATTCTGCCACACATTACTCAATATCATTTTAATAACTGAGAAGCTCAAAGAAACGCACTGAAACAAATCATGTGTTGCATACTGCTTGTTAGAACATGAAGTGGGGAACTTGCACAAGAATGACATCTAGATGAGGAGTAGGCAAAAAAATAGATTTCGATGTACTGATGGGTCCTTTGATGATCTGCAGCAGATCAGCAAGGTTTGATTCCCATTTTCCCATCATCATTGTTGTTTTAATTATTGATAACAAAATGGCTATTCACACATTCTGATTTTCACTGTTGAAATTAAAGTTTCATAAGACCAAGGGTGGATTCCTATAAGCAGAGGCTGGGTAAAGGTAAAGGTTTCCCTTGCTCGAAAGCCAGTTGTATCCGACTCTAGGGTTCAGTGCTCATCTCTGTTTCAAAGCCGAAGAGCCAGCGCTATCTGCTTCTGCAGAAGTTTCTGTGGTCATGTGGCACTAACAAAAGATGCCTTAACTCAGACATTTTTAATTCAAAATGGTGTCTTTTGCACTACATGCCAGCCAGTGGATCTCAGAGGTTTAGCAAACCACAAGGCAAGAGGTCATTTGCCTTGATCCCATACATATCTTTGCTTCTTGCCAACATAATTCTAAGTTGGTCTGTAAGTGGTAACTGGTTTACAATTTGCTTTGTCCCCATTGACATAAGCACAGATTTATACTTAGGAGTATGTGTTGTTGTTTTTTTTTGGGGGGGGGATGTTTCTCTCTAAACACCTGAAAACTACAACGAAGAAGCAACATTTCGCGGCCAGCCACTCCACGGATAAATGTACTGTATATTTGTTTCTAATTGAATTATGTACAAGGGATAAGGACATTCCCCATTGTTTTGTACTGTATATCCTTGACTGTTTTGCATCTCTTTGATTGTACTGTATTTTTATTCTTATTTTTTATGATGATTTGTTGACCACATTGATTGTATTATATTGTTATATTTATATGGTGTTTTTTATGTATATTTCATACTGTTACATTGTTAGCCGCTCTGAGTTGCTTCGGCAAGGAGAGCGGCATATAAATTTGAATTTAATAATAATAATAATAATAATAATAATAATAATAATAATAATAATAATAATAATAATAATAATAATAATAATAATAATAATAATAATAATAGTCATTTGTATTTTCATGCTTGTGAGACATTTGGTACAGTATTTCAGTTCTCTGACCTGTGATCTATAGCAACTGCTGTCTGTGTTATGTACTCTCAAGTTGGAACTTCTAGTTACCTTAACAGGACTTTCAAAGTAAGTAAGATATTTAAGGAGCAGTTTTACCAGTTCTACTCCTCCTTCAGTGAGTTTCCATAGCCAAGCAAGTATCATAAGTTCTAGTCTGTCACTCTCACTCCAACACATACAATGACTGTTTTCTCAAATGTTTAAAAACATACAATTTTAAGAAACAAAAGCTAGAGAAGAAAGAGATCGAAGAGATCGAAGCACATTATTTCCCACAAAAACCATTCAGAGACCCCCAAGTGTCATGAGCCAAGATGACGCAAATACATCAAAAAAGGAAGTTACAGATCAAACAACTCTACATAACTTGGTCTATACATATAACAGTCAATAAGACATATTTTTGAATGGGAATGAAGGCACTCATTCCTCTATAGCAGATGGTATTATTTTAGCTGAATAGTACACCAAACACAGATGAAAATTGTGTATTTTCCTGACTAACCCACATCAACTAGAGTACTCTGGGACTCTTAGTCCAAATAAATAATAACAACACATGCTGCAATAGCAAAGCCTAAGAAATTTGTGGGTTGGGTTTTTTTAACTAGGGTCCCCTAGAACTTCACCTAACTTCATGTTGGGCAGGAAATTATGGGTGTTTTAGTGTAAAAAGTAAAACTTCCCAATCCCTGTAAAATATATAATCCTCCCTTCTCCTTCCTTTCACAATTTGTATTACTCACAGTTTTCAATTAATACTCAAAGAACCATGGAAATTGCAAGGTACATACCTCAGCCCCTTCATGGCATCAATACAAACAGCCCCTTTGTTGTGTATTTTCAATTCTTTTAGAAACTGAGATAAATGTACTGTATATACCATTAATAACAGGATGCATAAACAACAACTGGAGATTTGCTCTGCATTCTAATCTTCTTCTTGTTCTATTTTAGTCATAGAATTAGAAAAACAGAGATAAATGTGGCAGAACATGAGAATAATAAGTATATAAGTAGAGCTTAACCATTTTACCTGCAGGCCTTCAATAGCTAATCGAAGCATGCTGGGCGTCAGTTTAGAAGCCTGTTTGAAAGTGAAGTTGCTCCAGTCTATAATCAAAACAAATCCATTTACTTGAAGTTCCGGATCCTCTATCATGGCTTCTAAGGAAAGAAGTATGGCACGCAAAATATCCACCAACGTGTACCTTACAATATAAGAGAAAATATCAAGTTAAGCTGCTAATCAACAATGTTAAGACTCTAGAATTAAATATTCTTATTTTACAACCCTGTTTTGAAAAATTGAATGTCTGTATGAAAAAGGCTGAAGCATGGGTTTCCCTGTACAATATGTGAAAAGTTGATGCAGTAGAAGTCCTATCCAGGTGCATGGAGACTGTCAAGGTCTGGATGGGGGACAACGGGCTACGACTGAATCCTGGGAAGACTGAGTGGCTATGGGTAAGGGGTCCTACGCTATCTCGGGAGTTGCCATCTTTGGTTCTGGATGGGGCAGCTTTGCCCCAAACAGACCCGGTGCGTAATCTGGGGGTCCTCTTGGACTCACGACTACTGCTCGAAGAGCAGCTGGCAGTCGTGGCCAGGAGGGCTTTTGCACAACTTCATGTAATACGCCAGTTATGCCCGCTTGTGATCACACATGCTTTGATCACCTCCAGACTTGATTACTGTAATGTGCTCTACATGGGGCTGCCCTTGGTGACCATTCGGAGGCTGCAGGTGGTCCAGAATGCAGTTGCTCGGGTAGTGATGGGGTGCGGGCGTTATGTTAGTGCCTCACCACTACTTCGGGAGCTGCACTGGTTGCCAGTATGTCTCCAGGTGCAATTCAATGTGCTGGTCATTACCTTTAAAGCCCTACATGGTAGTGGGCCAGGATACTTAACAGACCGCATCACCCCAAGAACATCTGTCCATCCCACCAGGGCAGATCGGAGAGGTTCTCTTATCATTCCATCAGCTAGAGAGGCACATCTCTCTAGCACCAGAAGGAGGGCCTTCTCCGTGGCCGCCCCGGCCCTTTGGAACCTCCTGCCAACTGAGTTACGTCTCCAGACAGAGCTCCTGCCCTTTCGGAAGGGCCTAAAAACCTGGTTAGCAGGGCAGGTGTGGGGCTCAAGTAATATGCGGTCCCATGCTGGGTGGTTGATCTGATGGGACAGCCACCCCTCTCGCTCTTTTAAACTTTTTAAACCTTTTAACCTTTTAAATCTTTTTTAGTATTTTGTAAATTTATAGTTTACATTTTTTTTTAAATTAATTTTGAACCTTAAGGTTTTAATTTCTGAATTTGTAGGGGTATAGTGGGATTGTTTAGCTTGTTTTGCACTCATGTATAATCTTTTTCTTTTTTGTAAGCCACCTAGAGTCAGGATTGCCTGATTGGGGCGGGATAATAAATCTAAATAAATAAATAATAAGTTGAGTCCCCCATCAAGAGAAAGTGGGTCTATAAATGCAACAAATAAAATAATAACAATAAATAAACAATAAATAATAAATTAGGAGATACTATAATAGTAGCTAAACAGAAATCTCTAACAAACAGACTAATGAGGAATTCAAACATGTCACTGAAGAATGAAATGACAGACAGAACGAACAGGGATAACTTGAGCTCATAACCAGGTGATTATTATCTACAGTCATATCATAATCACACAGAGAATGTATATATTTTCTCTTTGCTACCTGTCAAACTACCCTTTGACCCAGATTAGTAGGTAACTATAAAAATAACTTTGAAAAATATAGAGGTGGAATGATTGCTGTTAAAGTTATAACTATAACATGTCTTGTCTATGGAAAGGAGAATTAATATCAGCAAGTAGATATTTATAACAAGTTGCTTCCCAGCTGTGTTTAGTACTACCATATTCTTATTGTCAGGGAGCAGAAGATACCAACAGGGTCCTTTGTGGAGAAATTGGAGAATATAACATCTGTAACTCCAAATAGCAAAATGATTTGGTCTGGTCTGGCTTGAAGAGATGGTTTTTAAAAGTTTCCTAGCAACTGGATCCATATAGTCAACACATTTGTTCCCTGTCATCAATACCTACTTGTTTTATGGAGCATTTCAAACAGTTTACATGTTGTTCCAGTTGGGCCAGACCTACTTAGCTTCAATAGTTCAAATGCATCTCCATGAGGCTCTAATCTGCTATTCATAAATAGTTTTTTGTGTTAATCTAGAACAGCCACTCAGCTTAGATAAACAAGTTTTTATGAAACTGTGTATATCATGTATTTTAATATAGATGTACAATACTATACTCAATTGTATATATCATATTACAATAATATTTATATTCCATAAAATTGATTTGGATTTATGACCTTTTCCAGGGTCATCATTATGTTCCATCGAATTGATTTGGACTTATGATGACTCCTGGGACTGTGGAGTTTGCCTACAACTATGCAAGTTGGCTTTTCTCACAGGAGGCGCAGCAGAGAATCAAACTCACAAGGTCTGTTTCCACAACCAGATATCTAAACCACTAAGCTAGCTAGCCAGCTGTATCTTATATGCTGTTTTAACATACATGTACAATATATAGGAACTGTGGTGGCTTAGTGGTTAAGATGCTGAACTTGATGACTGGAAGGTCGGCAGGTCAGCAGTTCAAGTGAGCTCCTGTCTCTGTTCCAGCTCCTGCCAACCTAACAGTTCGAAAGTAAGAAATTCCAAGTAGGTAAATGAGTACCACTTTGGTGGGAAGGTAAACAGCGTTCAGTGAACTCTGGTGTCTAGTCTTTCCTGCCGTACTTCCACGAAAACATCTGCAGATACAATACTGACTCTTTGGCTATAAACAGAGATGAGCACTGAACCCTAGAGTTGGGTATGACTGGCTTTCAACCTTTTAAAACCAGGGTCAGTTCTCAGCCTTTTAAAGCCGGGAGCTGGGTCATGCTCCCTCAGACAGCTTTGGGGATCGGACAGCCATTTTGACCTTCCTTCACCACATGGCACTTTCTGGTGTGATGGCAGCAGGGGGGACGGAGACATGAAATGGTGCCATGGGCTGCATTCAGTCTGTGGGCTGCAGGTTGAGAATCCCTGATACATACCATCTGGGGGACAATTCCACTGTATTTAATGGAATTTGCTACTGAGCAGGGAGTATAACATTGCTATACCAAGGAAGTTTGCAGAAATATGTCCTCATGTCAGCCTCTGGTCCAAGAATTTAGAAATGGCAAAGTGAGATCTCCTTTCTCTGACTTAGATCACAGGTTGCCAATGCTTACTCTATTGCAGAAGTTTGGTTTTGAAGAAAGTAACTGCACTATATCTTCAACATGATAAATTTTAGACTAGTTCATATGACTGTCAAGTGTGCTGGTTTTTCATTGGTGAAAATTTCATCTTCCTTCCTATCCTTCTGCTTTCATTATCATTGAACATCCCATTACAAGCTTCCCAACACCTTGGAGATTGTTGCCAGGATGTAATTCAAAACTGAGTAATGGCCTGGGGTTCTATGGCTCAGTTTTACCTTCACAATTCAATAGAAATTCCTAATGAATAGTGCAGTAAATTTCTAACATTATAGTTACACTGGGTGAAGAAGTATGTGTGTGTGTACGTTTTAAATATCAACCCAAAGAAAGAGAAAAGGAGACCTTATAGACATTTTTCCTGGTTGTTTGAATCCTTCTTTGTGGATGTTTAGTCTCTTCAAAAACAATCAGGATTTCTACAGAAGGACTACAACTTTCTTGAATTTCTTGGCAATCCAATGGGCATGCTAGCAGAGGGATTCTGGGAACTATAATCCAAACAAAAGGGGCTGCAGTGGTTCAGTGGTTAAGAAGCTCGCCTTGTTAGCTGGAAGGCTGGCAAGTCAGCAGTTTGAGACCAGGGTACTGCATGACGGATTGAGCACCCAGCTCTGTCCCAGCTCTTGGGGACATGAAAGGAGCCTCATTCAGGTGTCCCCTGAGTGGGGTTTCTCCAGCAAAAATCCTTTCAAGCTAGAATAATTTCTGACACAAAATTATTATTATTAATCTGAACAAAAAAGTAAATTTTCCAAACTCAGGATTTCTCTCAGACTGAAAAAGTGCATAAGAAACTACTCTATGTCAACTACTCTATGTCTACTTTCCTCAATAATTCTCCACTCTGACCTTCTGAACATTTTGGATTACAAATCTAGGTAAAGGTAAAGGTCGCCCTTGCTTGAAAGCCTGTCGTATCTGACTCTAGGGTTCAGTGTTCATCTCTCTTTATAGCCAAAGAGCCAGTGCTGTCTGCATCTGGACATATGGCAGGCATGCCTCAACATGGAATGCTGTTTACCTTCCCACCGAAATGGTACCTATTTATCTACCTGCAATTTCTTGCTTTCAAACTGCTAGGTTGGCAGAAGCTGGGACGGAGATGGGAGCTTACTCCATCATGCATCACTCTGGTCTCAAACTGCTGACCTGCTGACCATCAAGTGCAGCATCTTAAGCACTTGAGCCTAGCAGAAAGAAATTGCAACTAGATAAATAGGCATTGCTTTGGCAGGAAAGGTAACAGCATTCTGTGCTCTCTGGCATCCAGTCGTGCTTGCCAAATGACCACAAGAAGGTCTGGAGACCCAGACATCACTGGCTCCTTGACTGTAAACAGAGATGAGCACTGTCCCCCAGAGTCAGACACAACTGGCTTTTTAGCAATAGAGACCTTTACCTTTAATCCAGAAAGTATTTCAAAATAGACTTCCTTATGCAATGTCTGAGGGACACCTCATTTCTTCTTAAATGGCCTTCTTCCTGAATCAAATAACTGTGGATAAATAAGTTCCAATTTACAGTATCACAAATAAAATAAAATTCTACTTTTTAAAACTTCAATTCTAAAGGCTCAGAACTTTTACTACCATGTGAAGATAGAAGCTGCAGTTATCACAGATTATAAACTTTTTTTGGGGGGGGTGAAAGTCAGTGAATTATGATGAAAGAAATCTGCATTAAAGTCTTCATTCAACAAAAAACTATTTGCATAAAAAGAACTATTTGCATAATTGCTCATCTCAGATTCTCTCTACACCTGCTGTACTCAACATTTATTGAACCAGATAGGTGGAAGCAATCATCCTTTCTGTTATTTATGTTGGCAGCACAGTGGGAGGGAAGAAAGTAAACTTGGAAGTTCCTGCACAGGCTTATGACAGACTTCATTATCTCATTCTGCTGAGTGATCAACCGCAACACACGTTCCATTTGAATTAGACCTTCTAAGACTTGAAACATATGCCTGGAGTAGGGCTGAAATGGTGTTTTGCATCTATTTGGAACCTGACAATAGAATCTGAATATTGAAACATTCTGAAATTTTGCTTCTGGTGGTTGACTCTGAGGATGCCTAAATCTAAAATGATATTTTCTTCGAACACAATATATATTAACACAAAAAATGTAGATACAGATGAACATCAAACATTGTTATGATGGAAACTGTTGACAGGGCAAACATTTCTTGCTGTTAGGGGGTTGTTTATTTTTTAAACTAATTGAGCTTAGAAGAACATGTTTAAGATTTGCCTCCCCCTTGTTTGTTTTATATAATTTTTTATATCTCTAAAACATTGTTCTTACTTAATCCCTAGGACAGGAGTTCTCAGCCTTTTAAAGCCGGGAGCTGGGTCATGCTCCTGTAGACAGCTTTGGGGGCCGGACAGCCATTTTGCCCTTCCTCCATCACATGGCACTTCCTGGTGTGGTGGAAGCAGTGGGAGCCACATGAAATGGTGCTCTGGGCCACATGCAGCCCTTGGGCCACAGGCTGAGAATCCCTGCCCTAGGAGATTATAAATTTAACAAATTTGTGAGGCTTCAAGAAACCTTCCTTCTGAGGTTCTTCCATCTTTGCATTGTGAAGTACAGTAATGTTCATATATCTCAAAACCTGATTGCTTCCACCTGTCCAGTTCTTTTAACTATAACTGATGTTAACTGACTTGATACTAGTTGCAAATAGCAAGTTGATGTTAATAACTACTGAACATTTGTGGTTGACACTCTTGAACATCTGTAGTAACAACATACTCTATACTTGCAAATTAGCAAAAAGCTACATCAACAAAAGATGCTCCTGGAAGAGTAGTTGTGCTCTTGCCTTCACAGATTGTTTTACCAGAGGTAGCATTGGGGCTTTGTGCCTAGGTCAGTGATGGCGAACCTTTTAGAGCCAGAGTGGCCAAACAGAGGGGCAGGGTAAATTCTGTGCTGGGGTGAAGGAGGAAGCACTCCCACTGGGCTGCTAGGCAGAGGGGTGGGGCAAATTCTATGCTAGTGGGAGGGAGGAAGCACTCCCATTCAGCTGCTAGGCAGAGGGAAAGAACAAACTCTGTGCTGGGGTAATGGTGCACGTGGTCACACATGCCATGGGTTTGCCGGCACTGCCCTAAGTACTTTAGGTTTTCCTCTAATATTTCTCAATTACTTCAAAGCAAGGAATAAGCATTTTGCCTTGTCCACTTTTACATGTTGTTCAGTGTGTGAGATTCACAAACACTTTTTTGTTGTTGTTCAGCCGCACAGTCGATTCCGACCCTTTGCGACCCCTTGGACCACTGTCCGTCAGGCACTCCTGTCCTCCACCATCCCCCTCAACTCGCTCAGCTCTGTGCCCATTGTGTCCACAATACCATCTAGCCATCTCATTTTTGGCCACCCCCTTCTTCTTTTGCCCTCAACCTTTCCAAGCATCAAGACTTTCTCAAGTGAGTCTTCTCTTCTCATTTGATGTCCAAAGTACCTTAGCTTCATTTTTACTATTTGCCCTTCTAAGGAGCAGTCAGGGTTGATTTCTTCTAAGATTGACCTATTTGTTCTTCTTGCTGTCCAGGGGACTCTCAAAACTCTCCTCCAACACCACATCTCAAAGGCATGTGAATGTCTCTGTGTTTTTAAGACAAAACATCACTCAGCTTAACTGTTATACCTGTCCTCCTCTCAGTTGTTCTCAGATGCACAGTAACAAATATCAAGAGTTAAAAAACTAAAAGTGAGAATCTCTGCCCATTAGATATGCACCAACATATCAGAAAACTGAGATGTTTAATATCCCACCAACCCAGTGAAAATGTTCATACAATGCTTCATAGGTCACATTAATATTCCCAGTGCTATATGGCTAATTTCTAATGATCATGTAGAATCCATGACAATTGCCTAAATCAGGGATTCTCAACTTGCGGCCTGTGGGCCAAATGTGGCCCATAGTGCCATTTCATGTGCCCCCCCCCCGCCTCCACCACACCAGGAAGTGCCATGTGATGTAGGAAGGGCAAAATGGCCATCCGTCCACCAAAGCTGGCTAAGGGAGCGTGACCTAGCCCCCAGCTTTAAAAGGTTGAGAACTCCTGACCTAACTAGAAAGTAGTTAAAATGCATGCAAAAAATAGCCATCTTAATTCCAAGTCTTGAAAGACATTTGAAAATTCACACACTCAGATAGTATCTGTTATAGAAGTCATAATGCTTGACTAAGGCTTGGGATATCCCAGGGTCATATCTCCACTGGGCTGAAGTTGCACCAGATTGACGATAAAAAAAGTAACAAATGTTGGAGGTGCAATCAAGCACTGGGCTCATACGAGCATATGTGGTGGTCATGTAAGGTGGTCAATGCATTTTGGGGGAAAATTGAAAAAGAAATAGGAAATATTATGGGAATGCGACCAAAACTGGGGCCAGATACTGTGCTACTAACAAATGTTGAAAAAATGAATGTGAATAATGATAAGAAAGAGTTGATATCAATAATGTTGTCATCAGCAAGGCATATTATTGCGAGAAATTGGAAGAATGATGTTCAGCTAAACATGGAAGATTGGTACAGAGAGATATGGGAATTAGCGTTGAATGACAAACTAACATGGGAGGTGATGGTCAGGAAAGGTGCAATTCGTGAGAATAGATTTTGGAAGATATGGCATCCCCTGATAGAACATTCATTGTATAAGGGTAAAGGGAATCAACCAGAACCAGATCAACTGAGTTTTTGGAAAAACAAATGAATAAGGATAACCGTAGTTTCTCCGGATACTGTAAATAACACAGGGTGATTTCTTTTTTTTTTCTTTTTTTTTCTTTTCTTTTTTCTTTTATACATATATATATATATATATTTATATAGATGTACTTATACTTTCATGTCTGTTTTCATGTCTGTTTTCATATTATTATTATTTTTGATTTTTGTGTATTGAAAAGTATAAATAAAAATTTAAAAAATATATATATATCTCCACTGGGCTGGATGGCCTTTTGCACAATTCCCCTGAATGTATAGGAGCTGAGAAAGGAACCAATCTCCACAAGTGCCAATGATACAACAAAGAAACAGGGCGTCTGACCTAGAAAACTGATCTGTCTAAACTTATGCCAGAAAAAGTTACTTAAAGGCAAAGGTCTCACTCGAAAATCAGGGTGGGGCTGATCTCCATTTATAGCCAAAGTCGAGCCAGCATTGTCTGCATCTCCAGATGTTTTAGTGGTCATGTGGCAGTCATGACTAGATGCTGGGGTGCTGTTACCTTTCCTGCCAAAGCAGTACCTATTTATCTACTTGCAGTTTCTTGCTTTTGAACTCCTAAGTTGTCAGGAGCTGGGACATATGATGGGAGCCCATTCCATTGTGCAGTACTCGGGTCTTGAACTACTGACCTGCCAACTTTCTGGTCATCATGCTCAGCATCTTACTAGACTACAACTCCCATGATCTCCTAGTCCCTTGTAGACTGTGACTGCAGTCCAAAAACATTAAAATCTCTAAGCTCTTGGCTTCACATTTCAGATATTTGAACTGCAGAGATGGAAAAGCAAAAATGGAGCACTCACACAGGCAGCGTCAGAGGATGAAGGATAGATACAGATCCCAGAAGGGCCTACCTTATTGTCTTTAGCCAGTGATTTTTTTCCAGCTGGATGGGTAGCTCAGTGGTTTAGGAAGCTGGGGAGTTTGATTCCCCACTATGCATCCCAGGAGAAGAGGCAACCTATGTATCCTTGGGCAAGTTGTGTAGCCCCAGGATGCCCCCAGAAGGGAATGATAAACCATTCGTGAGTATTCTCTACTTAGAAGACCCTGAAAGGGGCCACTGTTAGAATTGGCTTGAAGCACATACAGGTACTTATTATTTTCGGCTTAGGACTTTGTTATCTGTTGGAGCATCTCTCCCTCAAAACAACAACCCCCCGCATCACCCGGTCATCAATAGGCAGTGCAGTTCCAAGTGCCATCACCAAGGATGGCTCAAAAGTTTTAAACTAGAAATAGAGCCTTCTCGGTGGCAGCACCAAGACTCTGGAACACACCAGCGGTGGAGTTGCACCAGGCTCCATCACTGGCTATTTTTTAAAAACAACTAAAAACGCTCTTTTTTGAGGGTGGCATTTCAGGTTGTTTTCCCCTTATCGATATTAGCCAGTTAGGTTTAGTCCTGATGCCATCAGACACCAACTAGTTTAGTTTAGTTTGTGAGGTATTTCTTGGTGGTGGGTTTTAATTTGTTTCAGATATTTCTGTTATTGGTTTCTCTGCTTGTTCACCACCCAGAGTGGGTTAACACCCAGGTGGGTGGTATAGAAATCCAATTGAATGAATCAATGAATTAATTTCTTATATATCATGTAGCATAAAACATGCCACTCAGAACTCCAAAACACACTTTGATTTTGCTTCTGCCCCTTCCAATTTGTATTCAATGTTGTACTGCAAACTAAGGGGTGATGACAATGTAAGGATACCTCCTTACACATTGATCTTGCAAACAGAGCTTTCTTCTACTCTGCTATACAACCACCTCCTAGCTAGGGTTGACATTTTTTAGCTTAGGCAGCCTTCTACACATCTTTTCTGAGCACAAAAAGTCTTACCAGCTGAATTACAATCTCTTGTGTAGCCGCTGGAGCCATGTAAATTTTTGGTATCTGTTTTCATTTTAAAATTACATTCCTTCTCAATTGTGACACAGCCCTAGGGTAGGTTCTGTAGTCTTCAGGTAGGTGACAGATGGGTAGAATCTGACTGAAATTCTGGAAGACTGATTCTAGATATGGTCAACAAAATCTGACTAGAGGAACTAACAATCTGATTCACAAACAAGGAACCTCCTCTGTTCATGAAACATCTTATGGTCTCATCATTTTGCTCCACACATCAAATTTCCAACTTGCTTAATTGACTTGCAAATGACAAGCTGAGAGTGGTAGAAGCTATATCCAGTATGAATTTTACTCATTTTAGAAATAGCAAACACCTTCTCAGTGTGACTACAACACCGCCACCAACTCACATGCAGCCTTAATACACAAACAAGCTACTATTATATAAGTCAGTGGAGTGGTGCCATGATCTTCCAGATGCCAATGAACCATCATCTCTCACTTCTGGATAGGGTCTAGGGAACAGGATTTCAGCATCTAGATGGACACAGGTTTCTACCTCTTGATATTGGATATAAAGGATTTTAAAATTTATCTGATGGAGTAAAGTACTTGAACCTATTGCTGCAGAGGGCTTTACTTCAGCCAATAGTCAGGCAGTATGGAGCAAACCTACCTTTTAGGAGATAAGAATAAACTTGTGCCCTTTGGGAGTGCTTCAGCTTGGCATTTTTGAACAGAAATAGATAGATTTTTCTAGAACATATTCATCCCTATCAGACCAAATATTCCACTGAAGTAGACTGTCTTGGTCACTTATCTGTCTTCTCATGTCCACCAGAAAGAGGAGTCTGGGAGTCTTCATCTAAACTCTACAGGACATTAGGAGATGGAAGCCATGCCTGGGGGATCAATTCCTGTTACAAGATGTTTTTGCAGCTTCTAAATTGTTGAGGCTGCTTTTGATCTATGCTTTAAAGCAGGAGTTCCCAACCTACGGCCCATGGGTCGGATCTGGGCCACAGCACCAAATCATCTGGCCCATGCCACCCACAACTCCCCACACATTTATGACAGCCATGGATGCATTTATGACAGCATTTTGCACATGTGTGGGCACATTTTACTTCCCCTTCTGGATGGGAGGAACCATGTGATCGGCCTGCTCAACAACACGAGCGGCCCACAGCCCAAAAAGATTGGGAACTCCTGCTTTAAAGGATACTAGTTTATGTTGACTTTTAGCCTGGAAAGGCACCTGATACATTTTAAAATAAATAAGCTCATTAGCAAAGGTAATTATTTCAGAGTCGAAAGTAAAGAGCTTTTGTAAAGAATCTGTTTGGGGTGTCTTTTTCAGTTACTTGTGAACGAAGTGCTCAAGATTTGATAGCATTTTTCCACAGGACCTAGCCTGCAAACAACCCTTAAGTCTACAGTTCTCATTGAATTAACTTAGCATATCTATTGAAATATTACTTCTACAGCACCTTTTCTGTTCTTTTTTGGCTCCCATATAGCATTTCTAATAAATGAAGATAAGCATTATTGTGGTAATTTTCACACAAGCATCAATGGGTATCATAGAAATCCAGCTTCAAATCTCCATTGGAACCATGACATTCACTGGCCCAGTCACCTACCTCAAAGGAGTATTGTAAGGATTAAAGAGGGGAGACTCCTCTTAAAAAGTGATATAAAAATAAACCCAGCCCTGAGATATATATATATAAGGAAAGAGATTGCTTTCATTGTACAATGTTGCTGTCTCCCATGTGTTTGAGCTGAAATGTCTTAGATTGGGCAGATATTTCCCTCTCTCTGACAGGATGACAGATTTTCCTTATGTCAGCCCATTAGAGGGCTACAGCCAGAACAGTGATAAGCTTAGAGATATTAAAACTTCATTGGGGTATGAAGCCTCAATGCAGCTGCATTGAACATTGAGCATTTGATCTCTTCTGTAAGAAAATGACTACCTGTGGTGAGGAAACTCATTTTAGCTCCTCTGAAAGTGAAGAAAGAAAACAGAATTCTATGTTGCTGCAAAGAAAATTGGAAATAGCAATCTACTAGGAAAACACGGTAACACCATGCAGATGTGCATTACCAAACAGCATGATCTCTGGCACACTGTCTGTATCCCATTGACTACACCCAAAGAGATATAACTTATGTAGATGTTGGGTTCAATCCAATTGTTAGTCTTAACTAGAGAAAGCTCACTGAATCAACAGGACTTAGAAACATGTTGAGCTAACAAGTCCCATTCATTCATTCATTCATTCATTGGTCTATTCTACTTGGGGCTTAGAGCTGGATTTAGCCTTTTACAATATTTCCGGCCTAAAGACAAGATTTTTGTATCTGCCCTAATATTTTGCTGGTTCCTGTTGTCTGAGTTTGCTCCCTTTCAGTCTGCTCCCCTCTCTCTCACTGGATTGCCCATCCCAACCAGGTACAGGTGAAAATCTGTAACTGATGATTCTCCCTATTACAGGGATGTGTATGTGAAAATAGCTTGAACGACTACTTTCTAGCATCCTCACTATGAGTGTATCTGGATTAGCTCATCAAGATGACAGACTGGCACACATAGAAGTCTGGACTGAGCAATATGCCCTTATGGCAGACATTCTGGTGATCAGGACTAGAATATTAGTATTATCACTGCATCGTTGAAACCAACAGGTTGCAACATGAAATACATACAATTCTGTGGCAGTTGCATGCAAGCCTCTCAGTCTCTTCCAGCCTCCCCACAATGTGTTAGTACCTGAATTCTCCTTTTACCTGTTTTGGTCCCAGTTGGCAGCAAATAGGACCAGGATCTTTCTGCCATAATGGTCAAGGTTGGCAAGCCCTCCCGGGAAGCCATCCTTGAGTGCCTGCTTGATGCCTGGATCAGTGGCTTTGAAGCTCTTGAACATATCAAGGTTCTGCTGGCGATACTCAAAGTACTGAGCCAACAAACGAAATGCCTCAAAGTGCTGGAACTTTCTGGCCCGAAGGAAGCGAAGGATGAAGGCGTCATCTGTGCGGAGGAAGCCAATGTCAGGCCGAGTGATCACCATGTCCCGTACTTCCTGGATGTCCTGATGCAGGGTATCGGGGTTTTCATTTAATTCCAACCGAGCTTTCTCCAGTGTCTCCGGGGACAGACCTGCTTGCAAGTGAGTCATTGTGCCCCGATGTCCAATACTCCACTTTTCTTGCAAGGAAGCAGGGATGCAACCCTTGATGTACAAGATGTTCTTTTTTAAATAAAATAAATAAATAAATTTTATTTTTTTTATATTTTTTCTTTCTTTCTTTCTTCCAGATCTTTTCTCTTCTAGAACCCAACTAGCAGTGCATTCCTTTCCTTACAGCATGAATTTATCCTACACATTCAACTGCTGTCTACCCTTTTCATCTCACCCTGGCCCGAACTGTGATTTGGGTAAGCCTCGGCTTTCCTTTGTCAACCCCCAACTCCCACCCTTTCAGCCCCCTTAAGCACTTGGTTAGCTGCGGTAAAAACGATAGCATCGAAGGCAGCGGCTTCCCTTCTGCCGCAATTGCCCAGTGATTGACAGAAATAATGGCTCTGGGAGGGTTCTGGTACACAGAGGGTTGATTTTCTTTTCTTTCTCATAACCTGCCCAAGCAATGGGATTCACTCCCACCTAGACCATACCCATTTTTTAAGGATAATAAAATGCCCCAATCAACATGTCCTATTAAGCAACATGATGGCAGGGAGCAAGGCCAAGCAGCCGCACAGAGAATTATTTCCCTGTCTCCTGGAGGAGGCGAATAGATCATTGGATTCTCTTCCTCATCTTTCTCTCTCACCCTCAAATATTCCCACCTCAGGCAAATCAGGGGTCCCACCCTTGATACTCCTGCACAAGCTATGGCTAGAGGAGCAGATGGGTAGCACACGACGGTCATCCAAACCTTCCAACAGGGGATCTCTCTTCCTCCCCGCACCCCAACCCCGACACACAGACACACACACACAACCCCACCCGGCTCCGACCCTGTGGTGGCTCCTCCGTCCAGGCGCGATGGGGGTCCCACCAAAGCATGCAACTGGTCCAGGTTGCCTTCCTAGCAAGGCGCCCCCGCCCTCGCCGCCCCGTTCCGCCCTGATCCTTTTCCTACATGCACGGCGATCTCATCGGGCAACAGCAGCAGCAGCAGCAGCAGCGAGGCGGTGGTCGGTGCTCCTCCCGTTCGAGTCCTCTCGGGGGGGAGGGAAGAGAAGAAGGGCTGGCTGAGAAATCGCCCGCCCCCGCCCAAACCTCCCTAGAGTGACAATCGATTCAGTCGCTTTGTCCAAGGAGGGAGGGAAAAGCCCGGCTCGGGGTGCAGCCGAAGGAGAAGGCAGGCGTCGCTGCGAAGAGGCACCGCGATGCTCCCTCGGCCAGGCAATGCGGCGCCTTCCGGCACCCGTCAGCTTGCAGCAGCACCAGCAGCGGCTCCTCGGGATGGAGCCCGGGGGCGCCTGGCCTCCTCCTCCCCTGCCCCAAGACTCACCCTGGGGGGCCAGAGGCTGGGGGGGGGGGCGGCACTAACTGGGCTGGGGCTGGCTGGCTGTGGGGGTGGGATCCTTCCTTCCTTCGTTCTTTCTTTTCGGGCTTTCCTTCTCTCCCCCCCCCCCCGCCCTGGGAAGATGGAAGAGTGCGGCGGCCGTCGGTGCCTTTGTGTCCTGTGGCCTCTTCGGAGCAGCCGGTGTGCCCCTCTTTGCGTCAGTCAAGGCTCCCTGGGCGTCTGCTGCTACGATTCTGCTGCTGCTGCTCCAGGTGTTTGCTCTTCCCTGCTGTCAAGTCGCCTTGACTTGTGGCCCCCTAGGGCAGGGGTGCCCAAACTATGGCCCACAGGCCAGATCTGCCCCCTCATGCTAATTCATCCCGCCCACGAAGCCCTCATCGCTCCTGAGAGCAGAAGTAAAATGCGCCCATGTGTTTTACTCCCACTTCCAGGAGCTATGAGGGCTTTGTGGGCCAGATGAATTGGCATTGGGGGCCGGATCCAGCCCATAGGCCATAGTGACCAGCCCCCAGAACCACAGGCCAAGAAGTTTGGGCACCCCACCCTAGGGAATCAATCTGTCTCGCCTTTGGCTACCCTCCTTCCCTGCCGCCTTCCACCTTTCCCATTGTCTTTTCCAGAGAGTCTTGTCTGCTCATGATGCACTCAAAGTAGGACAACCTCAGCGTCATCGTTTTCTGCCTCTAAAGATAATTCAGGCTTGACTTGCTCTAGGATACGCTATCTTTCTTTACTGTCCTGCTGTACACAGGGATACAGTAATTCCAGACGGTCTTGGTCTCCAGTGACAGGTCAGAAAGTAAACAAAACAACAACAAGGCACAAAAACATTTTGTTGTTGTTGTTGTTCAGTCACACAGTCCATTCCAACATTGAGGCACCTTAAAGACTAACCTCTTTATCTAAATGTGAGCTGTCTTCATCAGACCTCAAGGCATCAATTTATACACCTCAGGTACAGAGGCATACAATGGTTGGCCAGCCTCACAGAAAAGTAATACTTTGGGATCATTTCTAATTCTTTCATTGTTGCCCTTCCAAGTCTCAGTCTTCTGATTTCTTGGCTGCAGTCTCCAATTGGAATCGTGGTTGAGCCAAGATATATCTTTAATGATTTCGATTTCAGTTTTCTTCACTGCCAGTATTAAAGTGTTTAGTTATTCTGTTGTCATGTTTTTTGTCTTCTTAATGTTCATCTACAGCCCTGCTTTGGCAGTTTCTTCTTTTACCTTCGCTAAAAAATTATTTTAAGCCATTTGTAATAATAATAATAATAATAATAATAATAATAATAATAATAATAATAATAATAATAATAATAATAATAATAATAATAATAATAATAATAATAATAATAATAATAATAATTTTGTGTCAGAAATTATTCTGGGTTGAAATTATTTTTGCTGGAGAAATTCCACTCAGGGAATGCCCAAATGAGGCACCTTTTATGTCCCCAAGAGCTAGGAGAGAGACAAGCACTCAATTCATCATGCAGTACTTGGGTCTCAAACTGCCAACTTAACCACTGAGCCATCACATGCACCATAGTGCATGCAGATGACACTAAGATGGTGTCATCTGCATTTCTTAAATGATTGATTTTCCATCAATTTTTACTCCTCCTTTCATCTGAAACAAGTTTGGCTTTCCCTATGATATGTTCTGCATACAAATTGAACAGATGAGGGGATAAAATGCATCCTTTTCTGACACTTTTGCCTATAGGAAGCCATTCTGTCTTTCCATATTCTGTCCTGACAGACACTTCGTGTTCACAATATAGGTTGCTGATCAGGATAATCACGTGATGAGGCATCCCCATTTCTTTCAGTACCATCCATAGTTTCTCATGGTCCACATAATCACAAGCTGATTTTCTTCTGATTTTCTTCTGAAATGCTTTGGTGTATTCCAGTATCCAATGGACATTTGCAATATGATCGAGGGTACCTTTTCCTTCTCAGAAGGAAAAATCCATATACCCCTGTTAATTTATTCCTAGTGTTTTCTGAGTAGCTTTCATTTCACTTTCTAGAGTTACAGGTTTTTCATCATAGGATTTCTCCTAAAAGGAATCTCATCCTTTCATCTCTCCTGTATAGATCTTCAGTACTGTATATTGTTTCCCTCTTATCTTTATTTTCTCCTTGTAAGTGTGATTTCCTGCTGGTCTTTCAGCTTTCCTAACCTAGGCTTAAATTTCCCTTTAGTTTCTTGGATCTTTTGGAAGAAATCTTTTATTCCCCCCCCTTTTTTTTTAATCTCCCCTATTTCTTTGCACTGATTATTGTAATTGTTCTCTTTGTCTCTATGTGATGTTCACTGAAAAGATGCATTCAGGGTTTAGAACCCTATTTCTCTCATCTTCTAATTTTGCTTCTTGTCTGTCCTTTCCCCATGCATTTTTATTACCCAATGTTTTTTTCTTCCCTCCTCTCTTTCTCTCCTGTTCTTTGCATTTGTTTGAAGGGAAGGGAAAACTGAAAGGAACATAAGAGGAGTGAAGATGATTTCCCAGTAACAGTCCTTGCCACCCCTTTTACATCTGCTCTAAACCTGAATACCTAGCAGAAGACCATCTCCCAGGGTCCCCTCTCTCCTCCCCCCCCCCGACATATTCATCATTCCCACCATATGGCTTGTCTACAACCTTGACTAACGTATAATTAGTTGTGGGGGTGTAACAGCTCCACTGTCTCTCATTTATTTAAGCAAGTGCTGTCCAGTGGGATGAGTTATTTGTGGCTGTTTAGGCTACACACTGTGTGTGTATTTCTACACGTTCTGGATATAAGTGTTTGGGGAAGGAGTGGATAGCGATGTTCAAATTGGTCCCACCACCACTACCACCAAGGCTAGGCCTCCAGTGATATTCAGAACTTGAGGATGTAGCAACTGAGTAATGAATGACATGTGGTTATAAGGCAATACACATTAAGCACCACAGTTATGTTTGTATCACCTCACATTTCCATGCTTCTGGATACTAACAGTTCATTCATTCAGCTACAAGGCCTCAAAGGACCATGACTCCCAAGGCATTCTGCCACTTGTGACAAATGAAAATACCCTCTATCCATGATACAAAAGCCAACTTGGATTGGTGATTGTTTATTCCATCAACGCTGCCATTCTTAAGGAAAACAAAAACAGTGTGGCTTGTAGGGCAGGCAATGTGGCCCCTGCAAGGCTACTCAACCCAAGACAGGAAGATGTTCACAGGACTAAGGAGGAACAGTAGAATGCCATCAGTACCATGCTCTAGTATTAGGACATTTGCCTCACTATGCCTAATGACAGTGGGGATGGTCCTCAAAGGATAGAGCAATGTGCTGCAATAGGCTTTGTGTTCAACATCAAGTTTTCTCCAACCTCTGCCCTGTGGCTTCACACATTGTTAAAAAAGATTGAATGGATAGTTCTGGTGCATCCAATTGGATGCATGGAAACTCCTCCACTCAACCAGGGACCAGCCTTATCAGAGACTGCATGTAGACACCTCTATGCTCACAAACAAAAGTGGATTAAACCAATCTTTCAATAGCAAATATTAACATATACTAAAAAGCAGATTGAGAATTCTAGTACAGTTGAACCTCGCTTAACAAATTTAATGCATTCTCCAGGAACTTTTGTACTACAAAAAAATTGCAAAGTTAATTTCCCATAGGAATGCAATGCAATTTCCCATAGGAATGCATTGCAAACCAAAATGCAGTTTCCTATAGGAATGCATTTAAAACCAATTAATCAGTTCCAAAAAAATTGTTAACCAAGGCACTATTTTCTTTGGATCTCCTTTTGTTACGTGATTTTTGTGTTAACCGAGCCGTTTGTTAAATAAGGTTCCACTGTATTATGAAAAAGGTGTGAAGTGTTTGGTGGAATTTCCTTGGGAAATGCTGTTTATTCTGTTAAGCAGAATGAGGCTCATTGGAAAAAAAATACTGTGGAAATGCACATAAAAGAGTAAACAAAACAAAACAACAAAAAGACAAATAAGACAAAAAGGTTGTGGCACCTTAAAGACTAATGCCTGTATTTAAATGTGAGCTAACTCAGCGTTCAGCAGTTGATTCAATGGAACTAACTCCAGATGGGACTAGCAATAGGGTTTAAACAAAAATCTTCTTTCCCTTTCGTGCTGGCATCAAAAACTTCTTTTCAGGCAGGAATTGTTGCATTGAATCATATCCCAAACTGATACTGGAGTTTAAGAATGTGGTTAACAAAATTTCCCTTATTTGAACAGATCAAGGATATTAAACATAACACTGGTTAGCCCGTTGTTTCCAAGAAGCCAATAGGGAAATAAAAATAATTAATAAAATTTCTTTGAGTGTTGCTTACAAGCAATAATGCTCCCCCATTTTAGACAGTTGTTTTTCCAGCTTGGAGCTAGCAAGCATTGAATCTGGCCTTCTAAATGCAAAGTTTGAGATTTGCCCCTGAGTTACAGAGTCCCCTCCAGATTAAAACAGGGGGCAACACATTTGTGAACAAACTATAAAGACACAACTTTTCTTTATTTTTTTCCCATATCTTTAATCCTCTGGTACACATTCAAATGTATACCAGATCCATGATGGATTATTTAAAAATGTATTTTTTTAACCAATATTAAAGAAAACTGCCTTAAGAATATGATAGCTGTTGTTGGCTAGCTGGATAAATCACTAAGTTGGTTAACTGGCTGTGGAGTCAGAGTTTAAGTGTCTGATTCTCCACTGTGTCTCTTAGGAGAAGAGGAAGCCTCTGTGGCCTTTGGCAATGACAGTCCCAGAATGCCTCAGAAAGGAATGGTAAACCATTTCTGAGTATGAGAACACATGAGAAGGGTTGCCGTAAGTCAAAATGGACTTAATGGCACATAATTATTACTATTATTATGCCTTGTTAGGCAATACAATGTATCAAAAAGTAACAAAAAATCAATTTGAAATTGAACCAAATGACAAACACAGGTCTATATCGAACTTTTCACTCCAATTAGAGTAGCCCCCTCGCATTAATTCTGTATAGTGAATCTCTACATAGGTTAATCACATTGATTCAATGTGTCTGTTCTAGTTGTAACAACCAACTAGACATACATCACTGGTTGTCGAGTTCATTTGAGTTTAGTTCCACTTGAAAAGAAATCCATATACAGTAATGCTGAAGGCAGTTGCTCTCCACAGACTGGAACCATTAGCCTTAAAACTAAGGTATTAATGCTAGTGTTGGTTTCCAAAATAATTTGCTGTGGTTTTCTGACTGTTTAAAATTGTTCAGTAAATTACTTATTGATAGTACATTAATGATAACATTTAGATCCCCACCCCTAATTCTCCAAATCATCTCTGAAATTCCACACACACCAGCAATAGAGTAATACCCAATGAAAAATCATTATTCAGATTGTTAGTGCTGTTGCCTCTGGAATGATTCAAATAATGACTTGCTTGCTTACCTGCTTGCTTATTATGAATTAGAGTCAACAAATTGATTTTAAATTAATTAATTATAATTAACTCCAAAATTCTGGTTGACCTTCACCTCAATATTTGCATTGACAGTACAGTAGTTGCAAAAATCTTCATATAGTGGAATAGTAGTTTCACACATATAAATATGACTATCATGGTCAAAGCCAATCACGGCAAATGGCCATAAGGGTGTCTGAATTCTCCTGTGGATTTTTTTCTCTATATACATATAGGAAAACATTTTTTTCAAAGGAGCTTAAATCTTACTTAATGAGGCTTCCCTTCAATAACTTCCAAGTGTCTGTGACAAATGGGAAAAGAAGTCTCAAACTAGCTGATACCAGAATAAACGGGTAATAAAAGGCTGAGCACTGGATCACAGCAGATGATGTGTATATCATTATGACCATTTCCTACATCAATCTTGCCAAGTCAAGCTCTAGCCAAGAAAGAAAAGACTCCCTTGAAAATCAAATACTGTATGGCAAATTTACCAAATGAAGAAATAAGCCAACTCCTAAGAGTAACATTAGCAGAGTTATGTGGAGCATGAAATGCAGTTACATGTTGTGTGGAAGCAATGTTGTATATATTTTTATACTGCTGTGAAACATAACTGTTGCTCCAACTGGTTTCTGGTGGCATTAAGAGACCTGGGAGAACTTCAAGCAAACCATAGCATATATTCTGCTCCAGTGTGATGCTCTTAACTGTTTTCAAAATAAATGTCATTGCTTTTCTGCTTCTACTTTGCATTTTATATTCTATGGTACTGTATGTCCTTCATCTGAAGCAAATATCATATCCTAACCATCATCATTGTTTCTTGTTCTGAGTACTTTTGAAGGAAAAATAACATCTGGATGTTATAAATATATACATCTGATCCTACTTTAGGTGCCATCAAGTCAATTTTATTTTATAGTGACCCTTTCTAGGGTTTTCTAGATAGAAAATTCTCAAAAGTGATTTAACATTCCTTTTTTTTTTCTGATATGGTGCACCTTACTCCAAGCTACGTAGTCTGGCTGTACTTCTAGGATACACAGTGGAGAACTGAATTCCCAAACTCTGTCTCCATGACCAGGTACCCAACAGTGACCTATCAAGGCAGCTAGCTGTGGGTATACATCAGTTCAAATATACATCTATTCAAAAGGGATAGAAGGAATGTGTCACTTTGGCCTAACCACATCTAGCCCTGCTCTGAGCACGAAGCTTACTGACAAAAAATGGGTTCTGAAATAAATTGAACATGAAAACACCATATAGTTTTTGTCATCTTGCATGGATACATTGTTACCAAGCCAAGCTCATAACCAGGTTTTTAATTGGATAGATTACACATGGATGCTTTTTCTATTTGTACCTTTTGGTACGTGATATTACTTAGGCTGCCTGTCATTGTTAATTAATTTATTAATCACAAAGCAATTTAGCATAGTTATTTTTAATTATGTCCTGATCTTCTAATGCAATCACAACCATAAGATGTTTCTGAGAATTTCCCTGCCAATTTGTATATATGTTGTGGCATGAAGGCCTCCCAAACTTCCTCTAGAATATTTATTTGTAGTATCCCAGATCTAAAACCGTTTAAAGACCAACACCCAATTATTTTGTGAAATTACCGTGTGAAGTACAGGCAAACAAAACAGATGGCTTGTCATATAATACACTGTATCATATACAAACAAAGGATTGTTTTTGTGAGGCTGCCTTTTCTGAATTCTCTGTGTTGTTGATCAGATTATTAATATATTTTACAGGTTGAACATATGGTAGTTGTGTGTAAAATGAAATATGCTCTAGCAAACATATATTTCCAAATGCCAGCAGTGTTCTCTGACCTTTTCTTGCACACATTTGTAATATAACTTAAATGCAATTGCTATCATTTGAGTATCTGATGGAGAAGAAAATGCTAAACCATGTGATATTAGCCCTACTTTATGAATTGTGAAGCCATAACCATGAAATCTTGGCATATAATTTTGATTAATTAGATCTGTGAAACTTGCAACAAATAATTCACTGATAAAATGTTTGGCACTTCTCTAGAATGGATTCATATGATCTTCATCACACTCAGCCCAGAAAAAAAGTGTACCATCTTAACACAATTTTTTAAAAATCTGAATTTTAAAAACAACAATCCAGGACTATTTCTCCACTCTGATTCTTCTATAGGCTCAAACTGTTATTGGGAGTCTCAAAAATGAGATGACTGTACAGGACTTTGATTGCTACAATTTTCTAGCTATATTTTCACTCAGAATGACAAAACTTCATCTTTAGCAATGTTGTTACAATGTGTGTGAAAGTGTTTCTCCTTTAAAGGATATTTGAATTTATCTTCATTTTGAAGTCAGATTAGTCTCCTGTTGCTCTCAAACAATTTGCCTTAATGTAGCAATATCAAAATTAATTGCTCAGATTTAAGAACTGGATGTGGCATGTTATAAATATTCTATATACTGTACAGAGTATATATACAGAGAAAATTACAAGAGTTTCTACAGCATGTCATAGTGGAACAGATTTGCATCAGATGATGCAAATCTTGTTATATGATTTAATTTAATTTAATTTAATTTATATGATATCATAAGGACTTGCCAATGGAACTTTATGCCACTCCTGTACACATTTACTTGGAAGTAAATTCCTTCAAATTCAGTAAATCTTACTTCATGATAGTCTTAAACTACTGATGGCTTAATTTTTAAGTTGCCACAGAAACCTTCAGAGGCATCTGCAAAAAATAATTAAAAGGGGAAAGGATATCTATGGATTGTTGACCTGACTATAGTTTTTATTTGTGTACATTTTTTAAAAAAATAGCTTTAGGATTCAGGAGGAGAGGAGCACTCTCCCTTATGCCTGTCTCCTCTGCAGACACTCAAGGGCATCTTTATGTTATCCAGCTGCCAGATAAGCAATTATTTTTTCTGCTGTGACACAGACTAACACTGCTACTGGTTTTTGCTTTGCCTTATTTTGCAAAGAAAGTGTTCTTCTATTTAGTCAAACCCTGTATCTGTTGGAAATCAGTTTCACTGAGTTACATGACCCTGAGTTCTTACATAATACAAGAGAGAGAAACATCTAGCTATATACTTTTTACAAATCATAGATAATTCACAACTTTAGCCTTCTTCTACATGAAAAAACCTGAAATCCTTGAAAACCTTTCATCACAAATCAGATGGAACAGTTACTTCATAATTTTGGATGCCCATTGCTAAACTTTCTTAGTATCTTTTTTGAGATGGGTCAACTAGACCCTTTTACAGTGTTACAGAGGTAGCCACAATATTGGTTGAAATCCTGTTGCATGGTTACAAAATGAGCATAAATTTGAAAACCAGCTACCATAAGTTAAATAATTCTCTAGACATTATCTGTTGCACACGGAGTCATGCAACTCAATGTGCAAGAAATAATGCCTATAGCGCAAGGATTCTCAACCTGCAGCCCACAGGCACCATTTAATGTGTCCCCCCCACTGCCTCCACCACACCAGGAAGTACCATGTGGTGGAGGAAGGGCAAAATGGCCATCAGGCCCCCGAAGCTGTCTGAGAGGGCATGACCCAGCCCCTGGCTTAAAAAGGTTAAGAACTCCTGCTATAGAGGATTCTTAATTTACAGCAGTACACAATTAAAAGTCATTTAGATAACTGCATCAAGATTTCAGGAATTTATTTTTTAAAATAATAGCTCTTTTTATTTTTATTTTTTCAGCTGTTTTACAGTACTATTGTTTTCAGGTCTGGTACTTGTCTTTTGCATCTGCAGTGTAGAGTAAGCTGAAATTTTCATCATGGTGTCTATGGGTGTCTCAAGATCCTACTGCTCATCTTTCTTTCTTTCTTTCTTTCTTTCTTTCTTTCTTTCTTTCTTTCTTTCTTTCTATCTGTCTTTCTTTCTTTCAATTTCTATACAACTCTTCTGGCCAATCAGAGCACTGTCCAATTTAAAATTATGAACATACATGAAATATAGGTAAAATCCAAAACAAATTAAAATGTTAGAATAATTAGACTATATTTTTAATTAGAAGCCTTTAATTGTATTATGTTTGTTTGTTTATTTATTTATTTATTTATTCTTACAGACAATACATTACATTACAATACAATATGTTGGGGTGGGCACAGGGGTAGGAGCGGCAAGGTCCTCATCCTGCCCTGGCTTCTTCCTCCCCTGGCAGTGTTGGACATTTACCATTTTCTTTTGTGCACTTAGTGGGGCATGATTCACGTGCACTTAAGGGTTGTATTGACTGAATTTCTCTACATTTATAGAAAATTTCTCCTGTATTGAAATAACTCAATTTAACTGGGTTATTCTTTGACTTTCCTAATTAGCACAACTCCTAAGATAGATCCTTAGAGGAGTCTTCTGCTTAGCAAGAATGGTTTACTTCCACCCACTGCATTCCATCCTTTTAACCATTTACCTATCACCTTTTCAGAATATCTGGGCTTTTCCTATGGTTATTAAATTTATCCAAGTGAGGGACTTTGCCAGGAACCTCCTAGAGCACCAATGAATCTAAATACTAGTTCACCTACATCTAAACCACTATTGACACCTTCAAAGAATTGTTAAGTCAGCCAATGTAAGTTTAAACATCTTTTCTAAGCAACTTCATGTCTCTTGTAGGATTTAATTTTACTGTCTCTAAGTCTGGAATCTACTTTACAAAGAACTAGAGGAAATGACAAATGTCCTTATGTGAAAAATCTCTTATATTTGTAAAATACCCTAGGGCAGGATTCTGATTTCTGCCTTTGCTTGCATAGTCTGTTACATCAAACTACTATTTTGGCTAGAAAAATATTCAAGTTTTTCCATCTTTTGCAAGCCTCCTTTTTGCCTCTAGGATACCTTTGATCCAATTCCAGTTGGTAATATTAGATTTCACATTCCATTTTAGAAACAATTTCTGGAAGTATATGGGATGACACCATAAATGTCTGACCTCCTTTAGTTTTACTCCAGTTTTAGTAAAGCCATATTTTTTCAATACAAGACAGGAAATTTGAAAAATATCAATATGTTTTTATTAGGTACCTCTTTCAATTGAAAGGAAACTGTGCTCACTTTTGTATTCAGGAATGTTATGTTCTTATAAGACCTCTCGTTATAAACTTACATGGCTCACTTTCTAGGCAAACCACAGCCATTTTGCTCCTAAGAGAGAAGGGGAAATGATGAAAGATTTATCATTCTCCTCTCTAATTGCCCTTCCTCTATTCCTGCCCACAACCCAATTTCATTTTAAACACCCAAGATTAATTTTTCACAAAACTCCATGTCAGACATATGTACAGTATACACTGTATGAAAAATCTGTATAAGTGAAAAAGTTGGAGTATGTTATTGGCTGGTGAATGTAATAGCATTGACTGATTCCAAAATGCTGGAAGGAAGCATCCATCTTTTTCACTTAGACCACAAGCTACTTACAGTGGTGGTTTCTAATCAGAACCTAAGATCTATTTAGGAAGTACTGAGATGTCAGTGAGAGCACTGGAAAAACACAGAAATTTCATATCACTTCTTTGATGGCAAAGGAATCAGAGCCTTTAGTTACTAAAGCTTACAAAACATAGTATACTGTTTGGGTTGGCTGTCTCCGGGTGCAATTCAAGGTGCTGGTTATTACCTTTAAAGCCCTATATGGTAGTGGGCCAGGATACCTCAGAGACCGCGTCACCCTAAGAATGTCTGTCCGTCCCACCAGGGCGGACCGGAGGGGCTCTCTTGTCATTCCATCGGCTAGGGAGGCTCATCTCTCTAGCACTAGGAAGAGGGCCTTCTCTGTGTTCGCCCCGGCGCTTTGGAACCTCCTCCCAACTGATCTACGTCTACAGACAGAGCTCCTGCCCTTCCGAAAGGGTTTAAAAACCTGGCTGGCGGGACATGTGTGGGGACCAAGGTCTGTGGGATCCCACACAGGGTGGTTAATTTAAGGGACAGCCTCCCTTGCTGTTGGTTTTATTCCATGGAGTTGCTTGTTCCTGGTTTATTTCATGTTTTTATGAACTTTCAGAGTTTTAAATTTTTTAATTTATTAGTATTTTATTGGATGGGTTAGGGTTTGTGATTGTATTTTTATCTTGTAAGCCGCCCAGAGTCGGGTATGCCCGATTGGGGCGGGATAATAAATGGGAATAATAATAATAATAATAATAATAATAATAATAATAATAATAATAATAATAATAATAATAATAATAATAATAATAATAATAATAATAATAATAATAATAATAATAATAATAATAATAATAATAAAACAACTCAAACAGTGGCCTAACGGTCTGCGTGGTGGGCGTAGCACAGGTGAGCAAGCCAATTGAAATTACGAACTTTTTACTATAATTGAGTTAGTCCATAACAGAAGTGGCCTCCTTGTTCACACTTCTGCCCTTGATTCAGGTGAACGTGACTTGGGGCTCCCAAGACCAACAGCTTGGTTACCCCTGTTCCTGGAACGCACTTAACCGACCGCCACCGACGTCACCTTGCCTCGCTACTTGGTCAGTCAAATGCGCTCCTTGCCTGAACTGGCTGGACTAAACAATGGCTCACCGGTGCTACCCGCCACACGGAGAGCCCTATCTGCTCTCCGACCCACCCATGGCCGGCAATTCGGCCTGGATGCCGCCACACAGACCGAATAAAAATATCTGGTTCCCCAGGTCCGACAGGTGGACCCCATCGGCACGGTACAGCCATGGAGCTTCCACAACTATTGATGAGTGTTCAACCACTGTCCCAATGGCCATATGGGCAAAAAAGCGGGAAACCACCCGATTAACCCTACAGCGGGCTCTATTGATGCAAACAGCATCAGCTGAACATCTATAATTGGACCGAGGTATGATAGCGGACCAAATAATACGGGTCTGTGGCCACCAACTATGTATCTGGGCCAAGTCCCTACAAATATTAGCCGCCAGGTCAAGGCCTGACGTGACCCCAATATCATTCCCACCCAAGTGAAGGACCAGGACATCAGGCGGCGGGCAATCGGAGTTGACTGCAATGAATGGCATGAGATGCCTCCACTGCATACCTCTCTGTCCGCGCCAAAAAATAAATGCTGCCCCCTGGAAACCCAGATGGGGGCCACACTGAGCCCTTGACGCCTGTCTGCCAGCCCAGAAATGTAACTGTGGCCAACCATCCATATGCGGGGCCACGAAGGAGAGAAACAAAAACCTGCAAGAAAAGAAAATATAACCAGTCAGAGAGAATTGTTAAACTGGGCGGATGTACAACTGAAAGCAGTCCGAGGACCACCTGCCGAGGCGTTTGATGTCTGCCGCCGAATATCCCAACGAGGCAGCTGTCGACGCTGCACCTATACGAAAGGAATGTGTGCAGTATCGCACGCCGGGAAGCCCCACCGCCGCCAGTACCAAACCAGTAACACGCCAGAATTGATAGCGTGTCAGGGGGGAACCATCCTGATGGCAAAAGAGGTAGCCCGGGTCGGGACCTCGCAAAGCTAAATACTGAGCCAATGCTCGGACAGGGCATATTGAGTGCCAGCTGCAACGCAGCAACAGTACTGTGGTTCCCCTAGCAGAAGGGTCAGTTTTGGAGAAACGTACCTTTAATGTAGCCGCATCAGGGTACATAGACAGATCTGACAACTGTAATGCCCGGGAAGTACGATCTCTAGTGCTAAACGCGACTAGCTCACCTATACGGAATGCCCCGAAAAATGCTACCGCTGAGGCAGCATGGAAAAGTATGGCCTCGTACTCATCATTACAAAAACCCTGCCATGAATATGCCACCCGCTGCAATACCGTAATAGATATTGGATGTCTGGTGTCCGGTCGAGGGCCACGCTCCCGTGACCAACCCTCCAACACACGCCTAATTCTAAAATCTTGGGTAGAGTCGGAGTAGCCCGAAGCCTTAGCAACAAAGGCCAATGCCGCTAAGCGACCCCGAATCGTAGATGGTGCGAGGCCCTGACCTCGTAAAGCCACCATATAAGCGAGGAGATGCTGAATTGGGAGAGGCCAACTGTCCTGTAAAGAAGAATTGCTACGGAAAGCAATAAAACCCTGTAATGCCGCACAGTATGCCGACCGGGTACCAGGTGCCAGGGAATGGGCGATCGCTCGGCTCACTTCCCAAGTCCAATGGTCCAGATACTCGGGGGGAGCTGGGATGGCACGTTGCTGGCGCCGGGAGCAAGAGCCCGAAACCTGTCCATCTGCAAACGGGACAAAGCATCGGCAATACTGTTATCAAGTCCCGGGACATGGCGAGCCCTGAATACCACATTAAGGCGAAGCGCCTGCAAAACGAATGGACGGACCAAACGCATAACCCGTGTGGACCTGGAAGTCAAGGACCTTAAGATGTGTACCACCGCCATGTTGTCAGACCAAAAAGTCACCTCTGAATTAGCCCAGAGGTGACCCCATATTAAGAGTGCTCCCAAAATGGGAAAAAAACTCCAAAAAGGTTAGATCCCTGAGAATCGCTGTTCCCCGCCATGCGTCGGGCCACAAACCTGCACACCATTGGCCCCGGCAGTAAATGCCAAAACCAAAAGCGCCAGATGCATCTGACTGTACCTGAAATTGTGATTTGAGTGCAAGAGGGGAACGCCAAAAAGATACCCCATTGAAGTCCTGTAAAAATATTAACCAAGTGCCTAGATCCTCCCTAATACCACGAGTTACCCTGGTGCGATGGAAAGGCTTGGACAAGCCGACCATCGCATCACAGGTGCGGCGGGCGAAGGCCCAACCGGGTGCGATAACTTTGCATGCAAAATTCAAATGGCCATGCAAAGATTGGAGCTCCTTTAATGTGAGCTTGTTACGAGATAGCGCCGACCTGATCAGGGCGACCAGGCGGTCAACTTTATCCCTGGGGAGGTGTGACAATTGTCCCTCAGTATCAAGTTCGATACCGAGGAACGTGAGGGACACTGAAGGCCCTTCAGTCTTCTCAGGTGCCAAAGGCACGCCCAACTGTCCAGTCAACCTTACAAAAGAACTTAAAAGGTGCTGACAGAGGCCAGATGATGGGGTCCCACAAAACAAAAAATCATCTAAATAATGTACGACTTGTTTGTGACCCGACTCTACTACTAATGCCCAATGAAGGAATGAACTAAAACACTCAAAAGCTGAGCAGGAAATAGAACATCCAAATGGCATGGCCCGATCAACAAAATAATGACCGTCAAAATAAAAACCCAGCAGTTCAAAATCATCAGGGTGCACTGGCAACAATCGAAATGCTGACTTAATATCGCACTTTGCCATGAGTGCACCCCTACCACAGGACCGGACCATGCGAACAGCCTCGTCAAATGATGCATAACGCACAGAACAAAGCTCATGCGGAATTGCATCATTAACAGACAGGCCCTCTGGAAATGATAGGTGATGGATAAGTCTAAATTCCCCCCCTGACTTTTTGGGAACTAATCCCAATGGTGATACCCTTAAATAAGGAAAGGGAGGGGTCACAAAAGGACCAGCCACCCTGCCCAAGGCAACTTCTTTATAAATGTGCTGGTGGACCACCTCCTCCATGCCAACCGTGGAACGAAGGTTGGGGGGAAATTGTGCAAAACGTGGGCCATAAGCCGGGATGCGAAATCCGAAAGAAAAACCCTCCCACAAATATGTAGATTCATCCCGGCGGGGATAGAAACGCAGCCATTGCCCCAGTGTCCTAAGACAGATTGGACTGGGTCCCTTTGGAAGTACCCGGGCCGTCCGGCCCTCGTCGTGCCTGACCTGACTGACCACGCTGCTTGACAGCTCCTGCCTTGGGGCAGGCGGATGCATGGTGAGAACCGGAGCAAATGGCACACTCGTGTTTAAAGCGGCATTGCTTGCGTGCGCACCTGCCGCTGGAGACAAAATCCCAGCAGAGCAAGCGGGGTTGAACCGCCTGCCCCGCTGCTGGGCGGGCTACCTGAGGCTGTTGAGGGCGCTGTACCAAATGACCGCAGTCATAGCGGTCGCCCAAAACAGGTCGAGAGGGGGTCATGAATAACAACCATAACTGCTGGTGCGTGACATCCCAGCGCATGTCCTGATGGACCGCTGCCCTCATGCGAAAAGCTTCGTCATAAAGGAGCCATGCGCCCCCAGGGAAGTCCACGTATGCTCTATAAATTATATCCAAGTATTGGAGCATCGGAATCGCTAAGTCCGGTGCACCTCTAACGGAGACCCCGGCATAAATTAAGAATGCCGGAAGCCAGTTGGCCCATGTCCTTGGAGGTTTTTTACGCTTGGCCAATTCCTTGTCCTTCTCATCCTCCTTTTCCTTATCCCTTTTGTCCGAATCCCTGTTGAGTAGGGTAAAAATATCTACGTACTCCCTCCTCCAGATTTTTTCCCTGGTGGCAGGGAGCAAGTGATCGCCCAACGGCAAGGAAGGATCACCGAATGGGATGGCTGACATTGGGACGGAACCATAACCTGTGGTGCCAACAGCATAAGCTGGCCAGCAAGGCGGTGCCGCTACGGGGGCTGGAAAATAACCATGCGATCCCCACTGCGGATAAGGCGGGCACCCCAGTTGCGGCGGAACAGCCGCCGGCAACGCACCCCTAAACGTTGGATATGGTGGGCCGACCGGCCACGGCCACCTCGGTGCAGGGTGAGCTGAAGAAGGACCCAGTGATGTATGAAGTAACGCCGCTGGTGTGTTTTGTAACATATACTCACCAGGACCCCGGTCCCCATAGAACCACGGAGGCGGGGGTTGTTGATGCCCAGAGGCATACGTGGAGCAACTAGGCTGTTCGGCCTCCTCAGAGGCCACGGGTGGCTCGTCAGCCGCGGACATCTCGGGCGGAGGAACCTCCATCTCACCTTGGTTTGAACGTTGACGCTGTGCCGCCTCCAGCTCCTCAACCCTGCGGATGAGAGAAGCAAAATCATCCACCTGAACATTACCACAATGGGCCCGTGGAGCGCGCCCTGTGGGAAGGCCAGCCCGTGGCAAGTCAGCGATGCCGGTTGCCGCCCCCTCCAGGGCCGCAATGCGGGCCCCTAATTCGGCGGTTGGGCCGGAAGACGCCGCAAGAGCGCGACGCCTAACGGCCGGCGTAGCCGGGGGCATGGGCCCCCGAGCCGGAGCCCGAGCACTACGACCCCTCGAAACTGCTGCAGTCCGGGGCCTAGCCCTAGAAGCAGACCGTGAGGGAGCACGTTTGGGCGCCATTTTGATTCCCGCCTTTTTTTAAAAAAACCGTTAATTATTTAATTAATTTGAAGGAAAAAGGTTAGCTGTAGCCACTAAAACACTAGCGCTACAATGGAGGACGCTAAACCGCGAACAGATAACTGGCTCTAGGCCGAAGTGGAAGGGAGCAAGAGAAAACGGCTCTCGTCTCCTTCGCAGGCGCAGGCAAGAGGCCGCGCCGGCGCCCGCCTCAGCCTTAAATAGGCCGGGCTACGCCAATCACGAGCCAGCAGCTCGCCCGCCCCGCCCCCGGGGGCCGGGGGCAAAGCGCGCGCACGGAGACGAGCTCCGTGCGCGCAAGCATTGTCAATGCAGAGTTTATCTAAAAGGGAGAAGAGTAGTAAATCAATATATCAATCCATATCTTTCTTAGACTGTGAGCCCTGGTGATGTTGTACTGTAGCCAAAACATCATGACAAGGATCTAGGTTGACTCAGCCTTCCATTCTTTCAAGGTTGGTAAAATGGGTACCCAGCGTGTTGAGAGCAAAATGCTGCATCACACTCTTGACTCTTGTTGATCTTGTGTTCTAATCAGCCTCACCAATTATCCCCAACTAGCCATGGTAAGTTATAAAAACTTTATGAGAACACCAATAGGATTCCAGCCAATAGGGCCAAAGGACCGTCAGAAAACATACTCAGGAAAATGAGTCCTGATGTAAGGTGAGTATGATGCAACACAGAAGTTGCATCTTACTCTCTTTACTATTAGCAGAATTTATAAAACGTGTGTTCTAAGATACAAACATTCTGGACAACATATACCAAAAATGGAAAAAAAATCTTTAACAGGAATATTCAGTTGCAACCTAAGTCAACATTTTGGTCATTATTTATTGAGCTAAGTGAATAGTCTGTCAAATTAAAAAAAAACTTTCCTAATACCAACCCACCCATCCACCCAGATACTAACTAAACGTCTATTGCCAAAATGATGCAATATAACCCAGACAGAGAAACTAATATTGCAGTTTAGAGCTATGCACTTGGGAAATTAAATGGATTCTCTCTTAGCAACTTTATACCAGTTATTGCACTGCATTAATAAAAATGAAGATTAGGAGAACTCCAAAATCAAATAGCCAACCATGAAAGAACATACTATCAGACAACTTTCAGGGGGGGAATGTACAGCCTAAAAATTAATCAACTACTGTATAGAACAGACTCTTTTGTAACAGAAATCTATAAAACTGACAGAAATTATTTGTATTATCATAAGCAAATTAACATATGAATAAATACTTTCCTAATACCAACCCTACTGTTATGTTACTACTATGTCTAAAATTAGCATAATAAATATGTTATTATTTTGAAAACCACTTGTCAGTATTACATTCTACAACAAACCAATCTCCTGAATCACTTAGATCAGCTTTGTTTTGAGTATCTTCTCCACCAATACTTCCAATAAGAAAAAAAAATTAAGTCTAGCTGCAGCAAGAAACATCCGACTAAAGTTGCATGTTTTGGGCTGTTAATTTAAGATGCAAATACTGAAAATATTAACTCTCCCATTCCTTTCAGGAATAGTGCAGCTCCCCCAGTGGCTTAGTGGTTAAGACACTGAGCTGGAGACAGGAAGGTCGGGTTTCAATACCTGAGAGTTGCACTTGGGGACATGAAAGGAGCATCATTTGGGTGTCCCCTGAGCAGAGTTTCTCCAGCAAAAATCATTTCAACCCAGAGTAATCTCTGACACAAAATTATTATTCAGGAATAATTTGCCCTGTAATTCGAGAGGTGGAGAATCAGCCTCTTCAGCACGAAGATATTCCACTCATACTTGTGCTTTGCGCTTTAACATCTTTGCAATATGATCTTATCATCAAAGATTTCTTCTCCCCACAACACTTCCTGTATTTCTTTCTTCTTTGCTGTTTTCAGAAGTCCTCCTTTATTAATATCCTGAAGCATAGGCTCTTCACTTTTCTTGATGTGGTCACTCAAGCTATGCTTTTCTTCCTCTACTGTCTGTTTCACCTGTAGGAGTCTTCTGCCATCCTCAGTTCTTGGTAAATACAATCCATCAATGTCACTTTCTGGGTGCAGGGTATGATGCATAGTCATTAGCTTCCTTGTTTTTCGGTCTAGGACAGTGATGGCGAACCTTTTAGAGACCAAGTGCCCAAACTGCAACCCCAAACCCATTTATTTATCACAACATGCCAAAATAGCAACAGTGGAGGAAAGAAATGCTCCCATTGGGCTGGTGGGCAGAGGGGTGGGGTGAACTCTGTGCTGGGGGGAGGGAAGAAGCATTCCCATTGAGCTACTGGGCAGAGGGTTGGGGTGATCTCTGTGCTGGGGGGAGGGAGGAAGTGCTCCCTGGGGCTGTTGGGCAGAGAGGCAGGGCAAACTCTGTGCTGGGGTGACTGTATAGGTTCCCTCAGAGAGGGCTCAAAGTGCCACCTCTGGCACATGTGCCACAGGTTCGCCATCACTGGTCTAGGAGGTTGTCTAATTCCATTTGAGTCCAATCAATTATTCCAGCTGAATATCGTATAACAGACAATCCCCAGGTGTTAATTACCTTTGTCATATTGCCTTCACTCAGTGTTGGCGTCAAGATTTTCCGGACTCACTTTATATATTTTGAAGTAGCTCTTTTGATTTGGTTGTGTATCAGGTCAGAAGTTTCCAGAAATCCCTGGTACTTATATCCTTCTTCTGAAGTTATTGCCTTGAAATATTCTTCATTATCTATCTAACTCAAATCCATCACCTTTGACAATTTTGCCTCCTAAGAGGGTTGTTTTGATTCAGCTATCCAAAATCTTAAGCAGAAAAACTCTGTTCTTTAGGAATTATATCCTTACTCTACCTCGCTGGAAATGCTCAGTCTCTTGTAATCCACTTGTAATCTCCAAATTATGCACAGTATTGTTTAATTAAGTTTCCTGCACCAATATTTTGAGATTAATTAGTTAAGATCTAAGTATTATTTCAAAGTTGCAAAGTGTTATACAAGCAGAGGGCATTCTTTATCTCAGTTCTTTTAAATGAAGCAGTTAAAAAGATTTAGTATCACATGTTCAAAGCATTCTCTTGGGAATAAAGAGGGCAAAAAGGGAGAAGAAACATCATCATTATATCTGTAGGCAAGATATAAAATAAAATCACTTTGCATTAGAATAAAATAAATAACTGTTTCTGAAGTGACATTCATCACAACCTGGTTCTTTTCAAAGTTGTTTGAGCAGCCATCTTGGTGACCACTTCTAGAAGAAGGATGCTGGAATGCCAATTCTTCTCGTTGTTCCATAGGACACATTTTTTTAAAATTTATTATCCATATCTATAAAAAGATACAATTAGTGGAGGAGGAACTCTGATTCCCAATGGTCATGGAGTTGGATGAGGCCTTGCCAGATGGACTGGCTGTGAAGGTGCACTTTGATAATATTCTCAAGGCTGTGGCAGTCCATTGCAGTCCCGGTGTTAAATTCTGCATGTCTCATATCATGTGTGCTGCAGGAGATGACTTCGTGATCATACCAGTAGTGTGTGGGTCACTCCATGGTAAGATAGGATCCACCTTAAACAAATTCATGCCAGAGACATTTTTCCTGTTGTTGTTTTTTTTGGGGGGGGATGCATTCTCAGATACAAGTTGCAGTCAACGTCAATAAAAAGATAAATAAACTATTGAAGTATAGAGCTAGAAGGGATACCAAAGGTCATCAACCCACCCCTTTGCTAAAGCAGGAAATGCAATAAAGTGTATAGCATCAGAGCTTAGAAAATTAGGGTTTTTTTTCTATGATACTTTCCATAATCCCCTGGCCAAAACTCATTGCTATAGCTTGATTGGTTTCTATGCAAAATTTGGATCAGCTCTACAAGTACATTTCAGCTGTTTCCAAAGCATCTAGGGAATATTGTGTTACCAAGTGTTCCTACGATTTCAGTGTTTACACAGAGTCTTCAGCTCATAAAATCTCTACAAAATTCTGTTAGATTGTGATTTCCATTAGCTAATCATGTGGAAAGATTTGTTACTGACCAAACAATTGTCCAAAACAGTGATTATATGAAAAGAAAGAAATCTTAGAATTCATGTCGGTTGATGTTGTAAAAGGGTACAGGGCAGCACGTCTAAAGTTGAAACCCAGCCAACCAGATAACATGGCAAAACTACACTATACTACAGTGGCTCCCACTCTATTCCAATGTTCTTTTAATCTTTATTTATGCAGTACCGAGCAGACGTACTCAGTCCCTGGTGGGCTATCCTATGAAGCAGACATTGAAATGGACTGCTTCAGACTATTTCGCTAGCTAAGCCTACAACTGTCCACTTTTGACTAATGATGGTATTGCAGGCAGAGGCCTGCTGCTACCACCATATGGCACTTGGTCTTTTCATTTGGTGATGACAGGGATTGAGCCCCGGAGGCGTCCTGCATGGAAAATATGTGCAATATCAAAAAGTGATTGCCCCATCTAACAACTAGTGAATTGTGCTAAGCCTGGTGGGTAATAACCTAAGCAGGCCTGGTTGTGTGTAGATATGACATGGTGCCCCATTGTTTTTCATTGCTTTTCTCAAAGGAGTTTCCTTCATGTAGGGAATATATTAATAAAATAACATTTTTATCAGTTTCCAGAGAGGTAGCCATTTTAATCTGCCTCAGCATGTTGACAAAATGGAAAGGGAGAAATGAGCCAGAGATAAAATACTGTGGTACCTTAAAAACTTACATATTTGTTTCAGTATGAGCTTTTGTGGACTTTGATCCACAAAGTATTCTATCAGAGGAAGTAGGTTTTTGAACCATAAAAGCTCACGCTGAAACAAATCTGTTAAGTCTTTAGGATACCGTAACATTATGCCCTTGTTTTCTTCTTCCTTTTTCCCCCTTCTCCTCCCCTTTGACTTTGCTAACGTTTTTATCAGACTCAGCTCAGGTCTTCACTGAGTGAAGTTACTAATGCATTGCCTCTATCCCAGCTATTCCCTACACAGATTACAAGTGAGACACTCATACAAATCACATGAAAAGAAAATTAATGTGTGCAGCAAGGTGGCACCAGAGATAAGCCCTATATTAAAGAATATGAAGGCATCACTCAGTGTGTTTAATCTGTCAGAAGTCAGGTATTCCACCTAAAATGACTGACTTCCATGGGTTCTGATGAAGTGTGGGAACAGACAAAGATATTTCTGTTACCACTATAGCAGCTTGCTATGCCAGGTAAATAGAGCAGAATTCCACATATACCGTTCATGCTACCTGCACAAAATGTTGTTACTTCCAAATACAAACTGCACAAATTTGAACTAACTGGCTGTCTGAATATCAATGACAGGTTTGTTTGTTTGTTTGATATATGTTGGTTTTAGCTTTGTATGCTATTATATGCTTTGTGGTGCCTCTGACACAAATAAAGAAAGAACGACAGGTTCATTCATTCGTTCACTCACCCATTAATAATAATATGTTGTCAAGTCAGTTCTGACTTACGGTGACTCTTTCTAGGATGCTCTGTTTATACAGTATCCAGAAGTATTTTACTATACCCTTCTCAGGTGTCCTGAAACAATGCAATGTGCTCAAAGCTTCATAGGCTGGATCTTCTCCTAGGATACATAGGAGGGAATTGAACTCTATACTTAAATAACTGAGTTATTCAGCCAGTGTATTTATGAAGACCTTTGAAAGGCTAGTCTTGGCCCATTTGATAGATATTATTGATCCATTATTGGACCCCTTGCAGTCTGCCTATTGGGTATCCAGGTTTGTGGATGCTGCCATTAATATGGCATTGTATTATATTTTACGCCTTGATTCCATGAGGACTTTTGCACAGGTTCTTTTTATAGATTTCAGCTCAGCATTTAATACCACAATTTCAGATATTCTTTATTCTAAATTGACCCAGCTCACTGTGCCCCCTTTATATTAATGACTGCACCTCTAGAAACCCCTCTGTCAAAGTTTGAAGTTTGCGGATAACAAACACAACAGTTACTGGTCTTAAATCGATGAGAAGTTGAACAACTAGCTCTGTGGTACTGTGTTTAACACCTTGGAACTGCAGAGTTGATGGTTGATAGTGGATTTCAGGAATTCTTCTATCTTATCTCCTCTTACCATATTCAGTATTGGCAGTGTGGTCTTTTAAATTTTGAGGTTCTATAATCTCCTGAGACTTGAAATGGACAGCTAATATTAGTACCATCATTAAGAAAGCACAACAGAGAATGTACTTCATCTGACATCTCAGGAAGTTCAATTTTCCTAAGCAGCTGCTGATAGTTTTTTAAAGGGATAGTTGAATCTGTTTTTTAATAACTGTTTGGGGTAGCAACGAAACCTGACAGGAAGAAACTTCAACAAATAGGACTGCAGAAAGAATGATTAGAGTTAGCCTGCCCTCCATGGAGGGTTTTTATATTGCTTCAGTTAAATAGAAGAGTAGATATCTGCAGACCCATCACACCCTGGAAATAAATTGTTTAATCTCCTTCCTTCTGGACATTAGGGTATTGTATACTAATATACCAAAAATTAGCAATAGTTTTTTCTCCCACGCCACTGTTTAGCTGATATGGTGAATAATTTTTTAAAAAAATTAATTTTGTTTGTTGTTATGCTACTATAATAAATCTACTATAATAAATGCTGTTTGTTGGTATGTTGCTATTGTTTTTTCAGTCAGCACACTGATACCTTTATACCAGAATTAAATTTCTTGTTTGTTTGATACACTTGGCCAATAAAGTATCTTTGTAAATCAGTTTAGGACAGGGATTCTCAACCTGCGGCTCATGGGCCGGAAGCCGCCCATGGTGCCATTTTATGTGGCACCACCACCACACCAGGAAGTGCCATGTGGTGGAAGAAGGGCAAAATGGCCGTCCAGTCCCTGAAGCTGTCTGAGGGAGCATGACCCAGCTTTAAAAGTTTGAGAACTCCTGGTTTAGGAGTTGAATTTTTTAAAATAGTATCCCTGTCTGTGTTTCAAACATACCAGAGAATAAACAAAGCAAAACAAAAACAAAAATGCTAGTGATAACAGGGATTAAGCCCCAGTGGCTTCCTGTGTGGAAAGCATGTGCAATATCACAAAGTGATACAGTTTAGGAATGTTTCTCACAAATTATATTCCTTCATATAAAAAGAACATCTAACATAACATCAATATTTATGAAATGAAGACAAGATTATATGTTAATTCCCAGACTGAAAACTTATTTTGGTTCATTTTAGTTTTTTAAAGTATACTGGGGATGATCATCAGAAACAAAAATAGATGAAGTACAATCAGTGATCGCTCATACACAAAGCAAGGAAGCTCAGTTCTCGGCAAAATCTATTCTACCTATCCTTGTAACCCTTCATAGTAACTATCACAAACTGTTGCCAAGTATGCTTGCAGATTACACACCTACAGGGGATCTTTGAATCATGGCACAAGTAATACACTTACTTCATTGTTCGTTCGTTACATTTATACCCCATCTTTCTACTACAAAGCAGTGCTATTAGCTTAAAATCTTCATAATAGAAAAATTAGCTAAAATCAGACTGAGCCATGAAATCATTAAAGCCAGGAAAAACCAGCTTCACTATAAACAAATTAAAAGCAACCAATTGCATATTTAAAAATCAATAACAGTATATGTTTGCTGCATAATTGTTTAGGAAAATATTAGTGAGCATTGGAAGAGCATAATAAAATGCAGCTACACTGACCAATAAAAATGAAACTTTATTCATCTACAGTGCTTGCAAGCTAACGATGAAAGATATTTATCTTGTGTACAATGCTTGAGAAGTGAAATAAGAAATGACTGTCATGATCCAATGAGGAAAGGAATAATCATAATAATAAACAGGACCTTATAAGGTCTTATAATCAAGTGGTCTTCTAAGTCAACACATGAAGCTTTCAAATTCTTTCATTGCATTCTCAGTTATAGAAAATTTGCAGAAATAGATGTATAAAACAATGCGTACATTTATCAAACAAAAATAAAATATTTCATTTTAAAGTAAAGTTGATTTCATTTTAAAATGAAATATAATAGTTGACACTTTGTAAAATCACACTCAAACAAATTTCATCTATCTAGGAACAGATTTGTCCCTATTTTAATATAATTTTGATGACAGATTTGTAATCCAAAGTCTACCCTCTCTGTAGTTTTGGACTACTTGCATGTACAATAAATACTATTTTCTAGACTTCAATACTATTTTCTCCTGGGAAGAAACCAAGCCTAACATAGTATTAACTAGAACGATGACATAATTACAGTGGAACCCTGTATAAAGAACACTTCATATAATGAAAAATGTGTACAACGAAGTGTTTTTGCGCTATTGGTGATACCCTGCATAACAATTTTTCATTATTTTTAATACAGGGTTTTCGTTAAGTGAGGTATACCTCACTGAACGAAACCTCATATAATGAACTTTTTTTCATTATGTAGGGTATTCGCTTAATGAAACCCTGGATAACCTTTTTTTATGCGGGGCATCACCAATAGTGCTTCATATAACGAAAAAACCATATAGCGAAGAGCCCCGCGGAACAGGTTTTTTTCTTCTTCGTTATACGGGGTTCTACTGTACTATGATCAAAGGAAGAATTACTACTAAGTTGGCTGTCTAGTTCTGAACATAGGTTCAGTGATTGTCAAAAGAATGATGCCGCTGATCATCAAACCAATGGCCTATTTATTTTAGTATCTCGTTTTGTAGAACAGCTAATCACAGGTACATTTCATGGCTAAGTGCCTGTTGTTTCACTTTCTCTATTCTGATATGCCTTGTTAGGTTCATGATTTCTTGCCCCATTAAATCATGATGTTGTTGATCTTTATTCATGTTAGAGGCACCAACAGCATATAATAACACACAAAAAGGAATTTAAAGGACTAGATGTCATCAGTCCAACATCGGGCCACCTCAACAGCATTTCCTCTTGCCAACATAAGGTCCTCCTCACTGCACACTGAAGGGCATTTTGCACATTGTATCATATGGTATCATATGCTCTTCTGAGCATTCACTCATGCTACCATCTACAGGGAACCCATACTTTCTCAGATTAGCCCTTGATCTTCCTACCTCGGCATGCAGTCTGTTTAATTTGGGGCAATTTCTTCAAACAAAAGCAACTGCTAGAAGAGGCTCTTTCTTCAGATGGAAATTTGGGATCATGTGCATTTGGATCTCTTCCATTTCCTGGTATGCCTTTGTCCATTTTTGTAACATTCTACATAAAAGTCACACAAGGTCTCAAGTTGTGAATGGAAATAACAGTATGAACCCTATTGCGATAAATGGATCTTTCTTTAGAGAAAATCTTCAAACAGTAAAGGAGTATTTGTTCTTTTTTTAAAAAAGGTTGTACAATACATGGAGATGAAACATCATGTAACCGTTTGTGTGTCATATCACAGAATCTTGTGCTGCTCATTCTTCAACAAAGGATGTACAGTGATTAAATTCCCCAAATGATTGAATTGTTGTCCACTCTTTTGCTTTATCCTCCTGGGATAAGGGATGTCCTACATGTACAACATTCTATCCTCTCCTATACAGTGCTTAGGTAAAGGTAAAGGTTGCCCTTGCTTGAAAGCCAGTTGTATCTGACTTTAGGGTTAAGTGCTCATCTCTGTTTATAGCCAAAGAGCCAGCACTGCAGTGATGGGATGTAACAGGTTCTCACCAGTTCTCCAGAACCAGTAGTAACTTTTCCCAGTGTCCTGGAGAACCAGTAGCAGCTTTTGGGGCGAACCACCTTCGGGGCTTACCTTTTCACTGGTTTCCCCACTGTGCATGTGCGCCAAGTGTTTGGTGTGCATGCTGTCCTCCCAAGCGGGGAGGAGGAAGAGAAGCTGCTAGCCTGAAGCTTCCTATAGCCTGCTCCCCAGGGTAAGTGACTCACCTTTGGATGTGGTGTGTCTGTGTCTATTTTAATGTGTATTAAATACCTTTACCTATATTGATGTACTACCACAGTTCCTAAAAAGGCCTGGTGGCATGGTTTGGGGGTTTTAAGCAAAGTCTTAGAGTTACCTCATCAATAAGCTACACCTGTGCTGTTCCAAATGCTGTTCCAATTGGAGAACCCTTAAGGAGGTACAGCTGTTTTACATTTACATTAAGGCATATTATCCTAGAGAACTGGTTAGGCAAAGACTTAGTACCTAACTTCTTTAACTGTTGAAAAGTTGAAAAGTCCCAAAATGAAGCCATCTTGTGGTGAGTTCATTCTGTAGTTCCTTCCATCTGACCTAGTGTGAGAAAGATTAGGCAGAATAAGCTTTATGCTCTAGTTTAAAAGCTCTGGTTGATTTGTGTTTGGGGTGGGTGGGTGGGTGTATTTTAATATTTTTATTATATTTAATTAATTAATTAATTTACTGGCTTGTGTTATGGGTGGGTGGGTTGAGGTGTGTGTGTGTGCCTATTTTTATTTTAATTAATTTTTATTTATTTTTAATTTGGCCCTGCCCACAACGTCATGACATTGGCTCCGCCCATGATGTCATGATGTTAGCTCCGCCCACACTTCGATGACATCACAGTACGGTAGTAAAAATTTTGACATCCCACCACTGCAGCACTGTCTGTTTCTGCAGACGTTTCTGTGGACATGTGGCAGGCAGGCATAGACACCGGAGTGCACAGAACATTGCTTACCTTCACATCAAAATGGTACCTATTTGTCTACTTGCAATGTCTTGCTTTCGAACTGCTAGGTTGACAGGAGCTGGGACAGAGATGGAAGCTCATTCAATCATGCAGCACTTGGGTCTTGAACTGCCGACCTGCTAACCTTTCATTCGTCAATTTCAGCATCTTAACCACTAAGTCACCTATACAGTGCTTACCCATCCTAATTGCCATCAAGTATATATGCTGTATATGTATGTCTCAGAAGCAATACACTCTGGGAACTAATTGAAATTTTAAAAATAGTTATGAATTATTTATACATTAAAAAAAATAATTTGAAGAGGATTCCAGGGTTTCTTTGTAAAAGAGCAGGAAGCAGAAGAATGATAGAAGAGGCAACAGCCTTTTGTCTGATACATTTACACTCCTTATCATATAAATATAGCTATTTTACAATCTCATTCTGTACCAACTAGTCAGTTTTGCTTGTTGTGCATAATTATATCCATTTCACCAAATCAAGAAGCATCCTAAAGTCTAACAAAATGCTTGGCTTACTCTACATTTGCACCTGTTTCTTTTCTGTGAAAGGTGTTGGTCACATTTAGCACAAGAACAAGAAACCTCTTCTTGTCAGCTAGCTGCTGATTTGCCAAACATTTGGCAGGACAGATTAAAAGTTCATGCTATGTAACCAGATGGCTCTAGAGCTGTGAGAATTCTCTTAGGCAAATTTAGCTGTCACTTCTGAGCATCTGCACAAAGCCATGGGGGATTGATGTACTTTTCATTCATTTCTCTGGGACAGACCTCGTAAACATTCAGAAAAGGGGAAGGCGGCTTCTTCAGACCAAAGAATTAGCCCAGGCTCATGTTAACATGTGCCTTGTCAATCATATACCAATCACTAAATGTACTGGTGGCCAAGCCAAATTTAGGACAAGAATTGTTGAATTGAATGGAAGGGAGCCGCTCACATGAGTGTGTATGAGCTGTCAAATCATCTTTACTGCTCTTACTCAATTAGATCTTGTTCTGCCTTTACCCAAGGGCCAAGTGTCAAGTTAGAGCTTCTTAAGGTGCAGTGATTTCAGCAAGATACATTTGATTTGGCCTTATATTTGTAATAAAGAAGGAAAAACATGTGTCAGCTCTGCATTAGCACTGGGGCCAGAAATTTGGCCAGGAGTGCTAGCACTAGTCATGGAAAAGTTCAGTTAACAGAAGAACTAATTCTTATTCTCCTGCCTATTTTGGAAATTCATAGGTTCTTGCTCGGCTTTTTGTTTTTGTTGTTCAGTCGCACAGTCGATTCCGACCCTCTGCGACCCCATGGACCACTGTCCGCCAGGCACTCCTGTCCTCCACCATCCCCCTCAACTCGCTCAGCTCTGTGCCCATTGTCTCTACAATACCTTCTAGCCATCTCATCTTGGGCCGTCCCCTTCTTCTTTTGCCCTCAACCCTTCCAAGCATCAAGGCTTTCTCAAGTGAATCCTCTCTTCTCATTTGATGTCCAAAGTACTTTAGCTTCATCTTTATTATTTGACCTTCTAAGGAGCAGCCAGGGTTGATTTCTTCTAAGATTGTTCTCCTCGCTGTCCAGGAGACTCTCAAAACTCTCCTCCAACACCACATCTCAAAGGCATCTATTCTTCTGCGCTCAGCTTTCCTAATGGTCCAGCTCTCACAACCATACATTACTTTGGGGAATTGAAAGAAAATGTTTTCTTTGAATTAAGAACTTGCATAGTTCCACCTACGTATGGATCTTCCTGACATCTAGAAACAATTCCTTTTCTTTTGGGTGACCCCAAAACTTTCAAATGGACAGAGTGTCTCAAGCACCCAAGTTCATTGTGTGAAAAGAATGTGTTGCCCTATTCTCACACCACTTCAGACTTCCTCTAGCAAACCTGGCAAGATCTTAATGTACACAAATATTGCGGAATATTTTATAAACATTAAAGGTAAAGTTCTCCCTTGCTCAAAAGCCAGTCATGTCCAACTCTAGGGGGTGGTGCTCATTTCCATTTACAGGCAATGCTGTCTGTGTCTGCAGACATTTCCGTGATCATGTGGCTGGCATGATTAGATGCCAAAGTGCACAGAAGGCTGTTACCTTTCCCACCAAAGCAGTACCTATTTATCTACTTGCAATTTCCTACTTTCAAACTAAGATGGCAGGTGTTTGAACAGAGGAAAGGAGCTACTACATCACACATTACTAGGGTCTTGTACTGCTGACTTCCATTCAACAAACTGTGTTTTAACCATTAAGACACCACAGCCCCTTTATAAATATTACATTCTTCAATTTAACCGCATTCGCTAAACTTAACAAAAATGCACTCATTATCCCTCACCTAAACCATGCTAGTGGGAGACTATGGTAGGTTATCCATCAGAGATGCCTGAACAAAGTTACATGCAGCTTATCTTTATTATTTGTTTCACTTTTTTTTAATGGAGAAATTTGGCTATTCTCATTTGAGAGGATTGCGTGTGAAACTAAGACAGGTTGGCAACATGAGATGGACTCTATTAATAAAGGAAGCTATGTTGCTGGACCTGAATAGGACTGTCAGTGATAGAACATTTTGGAGGTTATTGAAGCATAAGCTCACAAAAAAGTAGAAATAACATAGCAGCATATAACAAAAACCTGCAAACTATGTGTACTGAATTACACAAAATCTTCACAGACTTGCACAAGTATAAGCTGAAGGGGTCTTCCCCCCTCCAAATGGCTAATGAGAAATAGTATTGATATACTATATGCTGTGGAACTTGTATGGTCATTTTTCTTCTATTTTGCTAACTATAATGAATCAAACTAGGCACCTTTCCCTGAATATTGCCTATATTATTTTTCTGAAAACTCCACTCAGAATGTAATGCTTTACAAGAAAAGTAGTAAAAAAATGGCAGGCATTCCAGAAAAGACTAAAATTTATTGCAATGTATGTACTATAAAAACACTGATCCAGCTTTCCATGTTAGAGAACTAGAAAGAGATTAATCCCCTCTTCTGTTTGATCTCAGGATAGTTCTCACATCAGAGTTCTTCCAATGGCCCCCTAGTGCTCTCTACTGGACCTCTATGGAATATTTCTTATGGATTTACACTGGAATATTTCTTAAAACATGGCTCTTTATCCAATTTTTATTTAATGATTTAAACACACAGTTTAGCAAACAAAATATAAAATATGGGGAAGGAGGGAGAGAAAAGAGATGCTACAATACAAAAATCCAGGAACAAAATCGACAAATACATCAAAGCTGTCAAAGAACAATAAAGGCAGAGAAAAGGCAAAATGAACTTAACCAGAATGCTGTACAATTGCAGAGAAGCATGGAATGTAGCTCCATGTATGAGAAGTACTGTAGTTAGTATGAAAAAACCAATTTATTTAAGAATTCAAACAACTGAGATATTTGACTAAACAACAAAAACAAAAGCATTGTGGCACTTTTAGGAGTAACAAATTTTGTGAGTTTTTATGAATCACAGTTTACTTATTCAAAATACTTGAAATCCTGTTGCTTAGTGCAGTAAATTGCAACCAGAATGAACTCCCTGAGTTAGTGAGGTTTTGATGAGTCAACCCTTATGTTAGGGTCCACTGTGTCATTATGCCTATTCTAGTGCCAATTTATTACATTAATCAAGAGTTTAGCCAGTGTGTCTGAAATGAACTATAGTCTATGAAAACCCACACTACAGTTTGTTAAAATTTACAATACTTTTGTTTTTGCTTTGGTCCATTTTTATTTTATTTTATTGGTGTTACTAAAAAGGAATAATCTGGTCACTTTTCTGCAAACTGGAATGTTTAACTTGGTGACAAATGATTAGTTTCCCTGGGCTTTGTCAATGCCTTTTGCAGCAGCAGTTGCAGAAAAAATCATGAGGTGACATGTATCTAAAAAAAATCAAAGACAATCTGGCATGGCACAATTGTGAACCGAAACTGATCTAAAAATAAGTTCAAACTCAGGTAAGGAATGCTGGGTGATCTGGAGGACACTTTAAAGTGTGAAGAGGCAAAACAAAGTACACAACCCCCTAAATCACCAAGAAGCAACGTTTTAGAAAAGAAGAGGTTTTCCAAACAAGCCAGAACAGGAAATCAAGGGTCAGGTTTGGGTGAAGAGCTTTATGGATTGACAAGTCTCTTCAAAAGTAGCTTGTCATGTTGTGCCCCCCCCCCCAAAAAAAAGCTATGACACTCATTCCCCTCATACATTTAGCTCAGGGGCTCTCAACCTATGACCCAGGGGTCGGATGTTGCCCACCCCACCATTTCATGTGCCTCCACCCCACCTGGAACTGTCATGTGTGACAGGCAGGGCAAAATGGCCATCTGGCCCCCAAAGCTGTCTGACGGAGTGTGACCTGGCCCTCAGCTTGAAAAGGTAGAGAACCCCTGATTTAGTTCATTGGCCCACAGGCTGAGTAATGAACTGTGCCACTGTCTCCCAAAGAGTAAACCCAAACTGACAAGACAGTGCTTTTCCATCCCCAGTGTTGAGGTAGAAACTGTTAGTCCAGTTGGCATCTGTGAGTGAAACATGGGCAGAAGCACCTTGTCTTTCATCTCTAGCAGTAAAATATCTTGAGTTGACCCAGTAATAGGAGTAAAAATGTGAATTTCAGTCTCTTTGATCCAAGCTCAAAACCTTATCAACAGCCTACCTCAGTTGTTTCCCAGAGAAAGGTGCAAGCAATACCTCAAAGCCTATCATTAAATACTATATGGTGTATGTTTTACAGCCTAATGTACAACCAAACCAAGATGAAATACTGTTCAGTCCAATCCCTGGCAAGTTCATTTCAGTGGGAATTACAGACTAAGACACAATGCTATTTCTGTCGGCTCAATTGTTATAGCTTCAATCCTGTACCAATTTAAGTCCCCTTGAATTTAATAGGACTTATTTCTGATTAAATACACAGAACATGTTACTGAACCCAGGTGGCTTTACTAAGTACCATTACAAAGACTCAGCCATTGAAAAATTAAAAGGACTCATCTTATTTTAATATAATGAAGAGTACTGTGTAGTGTTATGTGTAGTGTTAAATTCCTAAAACTACTTCACTGTGTTTCTCTCACATTGTCTCCATTCTATCTTTAAACATATTTATTGTGTTATCTATATACTGACAAATGCCTTTTAAGAAACAAACCTGCTGTAGCTGTAATTCATAATTCTTCTTCAGAGTTTAGACACAAATAATTTCTGAAGACTGCCTGTTTTAATTTTCATTTTTCTCTATACAACTTGCGCAGGAAATTAATTACATCTTACAGCTGTTTAAATAATAACACAAACAGAAAACTATTATCTAGCAATAATACAGCTAGCAGTAGGAACGTTTGCTTGATATCAAAAGTTCTCTTTCACTTCTGCCAGACAAAACAATAGGTGTGCACACATATGAAAAGAGATACATACTAAAACAGGAATACTGTATTATATATCCCAATACAAAGTTGATATGTGGTCTATTTCTTCTAATTTTCTTCTCCACTTTGTAGACCTGGATTTAATTTTCCGCTTTGTACAGGTTACCTCTGAGACACTAAGCAGACCACTAGAAAATTAATGCAATACTTTTATGACAATGGCATAATACTCTACACAGTGTTAAGTGTCAGGATGTCTGAAACGAATAAGAAGCAAATACAGCTTACTCAAGAGCATCCCTAGAGACTGTTCCTTCAGTGCTTTATTATTGCACTGTGAAAACTTTTAGTCACTCTTGATTACAGCACCTCAGATGAGGAAGATATGTTAAACTAAATCAGAGCACTCATCTAACCAAGCTCAGTATCTGAGCTGAAACATTATCTTTAAAAAGGAAAACTTTAGTGTTAAGTCGTTTTTAAAAACCTGTGCATTAGTCATTGCTAATTACTTCATGAGAAATGTGCTAGCAGTACTAAATTAACATATAAACTCTTTTCCAGAAGAAGCAAAAATTGCAATCTGGCCACTTCCCCTTTGCTTGGTTGGCAAAAACATGAGGTTTACTGGGTTTCATATCCAAGCCTTTAAAAAACATTTGTTTCTGTAAGAAAACTTATTTTACATAGGAACAACACTCATATTTTCAGTATGACATAATCCCAAGTAAATGAATATAAGATTGTTTGCCACTGTGAAGTCACTTTTCAAGTACTGTAATACTTTCATACTACTTTATTTTAAATTATTAAAAAATAAAATAGTTTAAAACACTAAAAGTTTATAATGGAAGACCCATCGTCCTCCTTATTTGGAACATTTATTCAGAAGTAAGCCTCTTGAGTTCAGCTGGGATCACCTCAATTAAGCATGCAGAAGGATTGTATCTTTAGTCACAGATCTTTTCTCTTGGAACTGATGAACACTGGAATCTGTAACAGCAGAGTGAACAAAGGACTTCTATTTGAGCCTTGTTGCACTACACATTCTGCAGCAACCTATGCGGTTGGTAAGAACAGGGCAGGTGGGTTTCAGAAGCACAACCCACAGTGATGTATATTCCAAGGGATGGCACTCCATTGACTACTACTGATCATAACAATGTTTCAGCACACTTTAAAGCAAGCAGTAATTAGATCTTATATCATCATCATCATTGAACTGCATAGATGAAAGGATTTCTATGGTTCGAGTCCAGCTCCTGTCAACATTGGAGAATTGAACTCCCAACCTGTGGATCCACAGCTAGATATCAGTGTAAAATAAACAACCTCCAGCTAACAGTTTCAGATAAAAATTATTTATTTTGGCTGTGTGTTGTGTAAATCCCAACCTTTAAATCGATCAGGAACTGAAAGTCATGTAGTTGTTTTATAAATGTAAATGTACCCGGAATCATCTTTCAAGCAACAAATCACTGGTGTTGTTAGTAAACCACACTCAGGCTGAAAGTCAAGATCACTTGATCCCCATAAGCTAACTCAGCTATAGAATTAAATACTTTTGGAATGGCTTTTTAACGCTTTGAGGGCTAGCCTGAGACATTTTAAAGTCTGAAGCGGAGCACCAAATCATGGAACCCTGCACATTCAAGGTGTACAGCATGTTAAATGAGAAAATGTATTGTGGTATATGGGAATGGTGGAATCCCATTAACATCTGTCTTGATACCATGAGTCCTCGGAAAAGGGCAGGGTATAAATGTAAATAAATAAATAAATGATAGTAAAAAATATGATAAAAACAAGTTAAAACAGATCACAATGTTCTACCTTCCTGGTGCAGCCTCTCATGTTTCCATCAGCCTTCTAATTGCAGGGTAGGCCCTAGAGAGAATGTACTCTTTTTTTCTAGAACATTAATCTTCAACCCACTCAGAGGTCTTGACTTAAGGAGAGAGGGCACTCTCTACCACAATTTTCTTTGCGTTTTTAAAAGAGAAACTGGAGTTCTCCTAATTGTGCACCATTTGCTATGCTGACTTGGGCTGCTGATAGTCCAACAGTTGCTCGTTAAAATATAAGAGTGGCATAAAATCTAAGCAAAATCTAAGGAGATCTCTTGAGTAGAAGTCGAGATCAGGGGCAAGTAAACTTGGCTCTTCATGTGTTCTTGAACTTCAATTCCCAGAAGCCCAAGTCAGTACAACTGCCAATCATTGCTTCTGGGAACTGAAGTCCAAGAAGATCTGGAGAGCCAAGTTTGCTGACCTCAGATCAAGATCAAAGAATCATTGAGTGGGAACCAACATTTTATTTGTTTGTTTTTTAAAAGAAACTTGATAACCCTCCTGGTATCCTGGAACAGGAGTTCTCCTCATTGCCTTGAGTCACCTTTGCCTCTCTGCCAACTAGCTGCTACAGATTAACCACAATTGGGAGTACTAGTCCAGCCAACAGGTTCTTGAGAGCCTCCTGAAGTAAGGTCTTCCTTGCTCAAAATCCAGTCACATCTGACTCTAGGGGGCAGTGGTCATCTCCATTTACAGCCAAAGATTTACAACCACTGTCTGAATCTTCAGATGTTTCTGTGGTCATGTGGCAGGCATGACTAGCTGATGAAACTACAGAATGCTGTTACCTTTCCCTCCTAAGTGGTAACTATGTATCTACGTGCAATTTCTTGCTTTTGAATTGCTAGGAGCTGGGACAGGTGATGGGAGCTCACTCAGTTGAATCAATGACCTGCCAACCTTCAGGTAGTCAAGCTCAGCATCTTAACCACTAAATCCACCACAGTCTCCAAGATGAGTAAAGGTAAAGGTCCCCTTGCTCAAAAGCCAGTTGTATCCAACTCTAGGGTTCAGTGCTCATCTGTTTACAGCCAAAGAGCCAGCGCTGTCTGCAACTGCAGGCATTTCCGTGGACACTGGCAGGCATGCCTCAACACTGGAGTGCACGGAGCGCTGTTTACCTTCCCACCGAAGTGGCCCCTATTTATCTACTTGCAATGTCTTGCTTTCGAACTGCTAGATCGGCAGGAGCTGGGACAAAGACGGGAGCTCATTCCGTCGTCCTGCACTGCTCGGGAACCGAACTGCTGACCTCCCGCCTAACAGTCAGCGTCTATTTTCTCTTAATAAGTGAAGCTCGCCTCCTCCCGAGGCTTTCACCTGAGGCGGAGGCTTTCACCTGAGGCGGGCCAGCGGGGGGTGGCGTTCTTTGGGCGACGCGCGAGAGAAGACCAGGGCGCTTCAAGGAGGCGCCCTGGCTGGGCAGCGGCAGAAGCGCGCCGGTGGCCGGCGGCGGGCGGCCGGCCAGCCCCAGGCGGCCCCATTGTGACGCCGGCGGGCGCTGACTGTGCGGTGCAAGGGGGCGCGGGCGCGGGGCGGGCGAGGGCACTTCGGCCATGAGGCGACACCAGCAGCGGCGTCGGCCGCGGCGCGGGTCGGGCCAGCAGTGTGTGGAGGCGGGCGGCGCGAGGGGGCGCGTCTCCCCGAGCGACCGAGGCGGCCCCAGCCAGGCCAACCAGGGCAGGGAAAAGCCGCCCGCCACCTCCTGGTGCAGCTTGTCCGGCGCCGAGACCCGGCAGGACATGGCGCGGCGCAAGAGCCCCAGCCGCCTCTCTCCTCCGCGGGGGCTCCTCCCGGACGCCTACAGCTCGGAGCCCGAGGCGGCGGGCGGGGAGGGCGGCGGCTGCTTGGGGCGCCTCACCCTGGCCCAGGCGTACCGCGACGAAGTGGGCACGCTGCTGGTGCCGCCCCACAAGGGCAAGACCCGCGGCGCTTCCGCGCCCTACCGCAGCAGCTGCAAGCCCCCGGCCTCCGCCATGGTCGCCGCCGCCGCCGCCTCGGCCCACCCGCGCCACCTCTCCTCCGCCTGGCAGCACTTGGCCCCGGCCGGCGAAGGCTGCCCCAGCCCCTGCACCACCTCCTGCACCACCCTCTACGGCGGGGAGCTCCCGGGCCCAGGCGAGCCCTCCGGCCGCTCCCCGGGAGGACGGTGCGCCCGTGTGGAGGAGCTGCTCCGGGACGAACAGTGGGCCAGCCCGGTGTCTCGCCCTCTGGAGTACGGGGCCGATTTCACCACCGATTTCAGCAAGCCGGCCTCAAACTGCCCTTCGTCGTTCTCCTTCACCATGATGGACCCCAAAGCCTATCCCAAGAGAGAGGCCAAGGCCAAGGACTGGCCCGAGCCCTGCGGCACCAGCCCCAGCTTGGCTGACCTCATGAACTCCCTGAAGCAGTATGAGGAGGAGGAGGACTATCTCCCTGCTGAGCCAAGTCCCCCACAACATCACCACCATCACAACCACCACCACCATCGCCCCTGCAGGACTAGGAAAGGAGAAGCCCAGATCAGCCTCCACGACCTAGTCGATAAGAAGTACGAGGACTTGATCCCCGAAAGGGACAAGAAGATTGCAGCGCTGATGCTGGCCAGGCACCAGGAAGAAGAAGAGATGAAGGACAGGCAGCTACAAGTCTCAGAGGCTTGGGAGAAGATGCGGCGGAAGGAAAAGAAGCACAAATCCAGATTCGAAAAGGAGAGGCACCGCCAGCTGGCTGACGGGATGGAGCAGTGGCAGTGGGACCGGGATCAAAGGAAAGCCAAGCTCAGATTGGAGGAACAGGAACTGATGGCAGCTAGAGAGAGAGAGATGATGCTACGGGACAAGAAGTGGAAAAAACTCTCTAAAGAGCAGGAATGTAGGCGCAGGGAGAAATGTGAAAATGCCAGGCTTCAAGCTGATTATAGGAAACGTTGCCAGGAGAACCAGCTCTGGGACAGAAGGGTAAATGAGAGGAATACCCGAGATCAGAACTCTCACTTGTACAAAGAGAAGATGCTACAAGCCCTGGAGAAGAAGCTGATGAAGGAAATGGAAAGGAAGAGGAGGAAAATGGACATGAATGAATACAGAAGAAACAGGCACAGGCAGGCGAAGGACCAGGTGGATGAGAGGCTCAAAGCTGATGAACTGTATAAGAGGCTCTGTATTGAGCAAAAACTCCAGAGGTCACAAGAAATCCTTGAGCAGTTGCTTGAAGAAAGGAATCAAGAGCTGAAAGAAAAGTCTCTCAAAGAAGAAGAACAGGGCATGTTAGCCAAGGTCAGGGCCAAAGAGACAGAGGAAGAGAAGAGAAGGCGTAAGGAGATGCTGCTGCAGATAGCAGAGATGAAGATCCAACAGGCCAGAGAAATCATGTCCAAAAATGTCCAAGACAGAACACAACGTATGAAAGAAATTAATTGTATGAGAGAAAGAAACCACCACTCCCGCAAACAAAAGCTTGATTACGATGAAAATTGTCACTTTCAGGACATGCAAGAAGCTTTGCGGAGGAAAGATCAGAAAAGCAATCAAATCATCAGGCGCAAGGATGCAGCTATTGACGAATCCAGGAGAATAGCCAAAGCATCTTATGACCTTAGAGAAAAAGTGAGAGATCTGATAAACCACAATTCATATGATCAGATGGCATTAGATCCCCATCGTAATGCAGGTCTCCTGAGAGGCCTTTAACGAAGTAGGAACACATACCAGACTTCTTGTGCCATAAAAAGATGGTTGTAATGTGTTTGTTTTGTAGAACTCTGCATTCCTGTACACTAAAGTGGTTTCAGCCTTAAATACTGTCTGAGTGTTTGGGAGGATTGTGATTTAAAGGTGTTTCCAACAATTTTTTAAAAATACCTATCACATCTTCCATGTCTAGGCCAGATGTGAAACTGGTGTCATCCTTAATTAATGCTAGATACTTTTAATTTAATATTCTTGTGCAAATAGTTTTTGAAATTGTATTTTATCATAAATACCTGGAATTGTTGGTAAATGATGCCATGAACTTTCAAAATATGCAACAACTAATTATACATCAAAAATAAAATCATAGTGAAAGATTGTGGTATTTTTAAGCCACAATTGGGTGTACCCTGGTAACAACAACCTTGTGTTGCTGAATAATCTTTCTCACACTAGGTCAGGTGAAAGGAACTGCAGAATGAACTCACCCAAAGGTGCCTTCGTTTTGGCAGTTTCATGTCTGGTCTAGACACAGAAGAAGAAGTAGCTATTTCAATAATTTTATATAAAAAAAGATTTTCCTACTTGAGTGAATTACATTCTGCAAGTCACATAGCCAACCAGTCAATAAACCCATTTACTTATGAACTTATCATTTTGTGCAGAATAGTCATAACTTGGTTTGTGCATATGCTGAATTCATATTATCCTCAACTTCCTATAACCAAAATGATTTCACACATATTTATCAGAAAACTATTAGTGTTTGGGTAAGGTTTGCATAACTTCCTATGTTTCACTGCAGATAATTAATGAAGTGCAGGAGCATGTCCTAGTCATGTGCTTGGCAACTAAGATGTACTCCGGACACCTCATTAGTTAACAGCAGTATTTAAGCAAACCTAACACAAACATCACTAAGATTTCCAGCTGTTCACATATAAGTTTCTGTTATAATTGGTATGTTGAGTTAAGAGAATAAAAAAAAGTTGCAGAACTCTGTTTCTTTGTTTCTGTTGTCATCAATGATCAGACTATTTAGGTACATGTGATATAACTCAAAATGTTTCAAACAGCTTTGAAGTCAGTTGACTGTTCAACTGAGTAGTGAAAGAGTCTGCATGGTATTAGTTACTAAAATACCAAAGCTGAAATCTGTTCTATGAAAAACTGTTTATTTCATTTTCCTGAATTCACGTCTGAAAAGGGAAATAAGACATATATCTTTGTCAATTGTGTGATTAAGATATCAAGAGGTTGAAAAAGTCTTAATCTAAGCTTTAAGGCAGGGTGGCCAACCTCTTTATCCCAAGGCAGAATGTAGTGATGGATACTGGTCAGGCACCGCATGCTAGTGGTAGATGTGAAGAAGGACTATCATTCCCCATTGCTCCACACACATGCTTCCACAGCCTTCCCCACCACCGGGGATCTACTTGTGCACTCAAATGCCCAGACATATATACCTAAGGAAACACAATCATGCTCATTCTGCCTGTGCCTGTCTATATGCTCTTTTCTGAGAAAGGTGTACCTCCCTTGTATGCTGAAGCCATGCTATGCTGCCTCTAGTGCCTGTCAGTTGGGGGGAAGGGAAGTATGCCATTTCAAACAAGGAAGGCATTTTGGTTTGATTCCCTACACTGGTGTACTGTAAAGCATGCCTCTGGAAGTTCACCAAACTGATGTTCAACAAGCTGCCCCAGGAAAGGAATATGCAGCATATAGGCATACATTGAATGAACTCTGCAATACCAACTGCCTCATTTAAATCGTGTATGCACCAATCATTTTGCAGGTCTTGGGGAGGCAGACTTGATTATTGTAACGCACTCTACATGGGGCTGCCCCTGATGACCATCCGGAGACTCCAGCTGGTCCAGAATGCGGCGGCCCGGGTAGTGGTGGGGTGTGGGCGTTATGCTCATGCTTCGCCACTGCTCCGGGAGCTGCACTGGTTGCCAGTATGTCTCCGGGTGCAATTCAAGGTGCTGGTTATTACCTTTAAAGCCCTATATGGTAGTGGGCCAGGATACCTAAGAGACCGCGTCACCCCAAGAACATCTGTCCGGCCCACCAGGGCGGATCGGAGAGGCTCCCTTGTTATTCCTTCGGCGAGAGAGGCGCGCCTCGCCTGTACTAGGAGGAGAGCCTTCTCCGTGTCCGCCCCGCCCCTCTGGAACCTCCTGCCCACCGAACTGCGCCTTCAGACAGAGCTCTTACCCTTCTGGAAGGGCGTGAAAACCTGGCTGGCAGGACAGGTTTGGGGACCCGGGAACGTGGGTTCCCATACCAAGTGGCTTATATAAGGACTGCCTCCCTGGGTTGGAATGTGGGAATACGGGTGTGTAGTTCTGTGCTGTTTTAACTTCTGATGATTTTTTTTAATCTTGATGCTTTTATTGATATTGAGGGTTTAGGTTTTATTTTTGTTTTTATCAGGATGTAAGCCACCCAGAGTCGGGTCCTCCCAATTGGGGCGGGGTATTAAATTTAATTAATAATAATAATAATAATAATTAACAGGGAGGCAGCTGACCTTGTAGGAATGAGTCTTCTCACATGCTGCCCTCTGGAAGGATGATGGCAACATTTTTTTTTTTACTGGAGGGTGGATCATAGAATTATAGAATAATTAAGTTGGAAGGGGCCTATATAGCCATCAAGTCCAACCCTGCCCAATGCAGAAATTCAAATCAAAGCAGAGCTGACGTGATTGTCCAATTTTCTCTTGAATGCCTTCAATATTGGAGCACTCACTACCTACCAAGGTAATTGGTTCCATTGTCATTGTTCTAACAGGGTTTTGCTCAGTCTATACTTGGTTTCCTATAGTCTGAGCCCATTATTACATGTCCATCATGGAGTTTCTTTCCTCCATAATCTCTGTTATGTTTTGCCCCTCTCTTTGTATCACCTGCCTTTGAGGCTGCTGGGAAAATCCGCTAACATATGACTACCGGTATATCCAGCAACCAATTTTTTTAAAAAAAAACTATGTTAATTACAGCCTTCCCTCTTGGCCACCTCTACCAAAATCCCTGTGGGGAAAGGATGCTTAATAGATAAAAATGCTTGCATCTGGGTGTGAATCCTCAGTTCATAAGTAATTAAGGTTAGGTCAGTACTAATTCCTGGATCAATAACTTGATTTTGTCAGAGTGATTGAATTTTATGTAACAACCCCTTGTAAAAATGCTTAGAGTGTCATCTTCCCCCTTTGACAATTAAGGGAGGGGGGAGAGCTCAAAATAAGTTACACTAATTTAAGTTATACTAAAGTGCAGCTGTTTTTCAGCTCATCATGGTAGTTTAATCAGGCTGTGGGTTGCTGTCCAAGATACTGGGTGGACTTTTCAGACAACTGGCTTTTGAGCAAGGGAAACCTTTACTATACTTAGAAGTTAGAGATAGGCTATCGGTTTTGTATAAAACCACAGCCCAAGTAGTTGTTTATAATATATGGCTGGATTGATATAAAATCTCAAATAGAAATGCTGACAATTAGCTATCTCAGCAAATGTAAGGTTTTTACAAAATGGAAAATAGATTTTACTTTCTTGGGATCAAAGCTCACTGCAGATAGGGATTGCAACCATGAAATAAAAAGGCGACTGATTCTTGGGAGGCAAGTGATGAGAAACCTGGGGAACATAGTGAAAAGTAGAGATATCAAATTGCAAACAAAAATTCGTATAGTCAAAGCAATGGTATTCCCTGTGGCAATGTATGGTTGTGAGAGCTGGACCATTAGGAAAGCTGAGCGCAGAAGAATAGATGCCTTTGAGATGTGGTGTTGGAGGAGAGTATTGAGAGTCCTCTGGACAGGGAGGAGAACAAATAGGTCAATCTTAGAAGAAATCAACCCTTAGAAGGTCAAATTGTAAAGATGAAGCTAAGGTAATTTGGACATCAAATGAGAAGAGAGGATTCCCTTGAGAAGGCCTTGATGCTGGGAAAGGTGGAGGGCAAAAGAAAAAGGGGGCGGCCAAAAATGAGACGGCTGGATGGTACAGTGGATGCAGTGGGAACGGAGCTGGGTGGGCTGAGGAGGATGGTGGAGGACAGGGGTCCATGGGGTCGCGGAGGGTCGGAATTGACTGTGTGACTGAACAACAACAAAATACATTAGGTGCTGGCTAACATAAGTTATGTTACACATTATGTTAAAACATACAGTACTTTGTAAGGAATAAACACTTCTGTTCATAAGGACCATTTATAAACATCAACCCCAAATAATCATTTAAGAATGGGGATGTTACTACCTGCTACGAAGAATGTAGTCTATTTATGCCCACAGTCCTAAAATCCTTGGGGAAAATGACGGGTTCTTGACTACAACATTATTCTTATTTTATGCTGTGACTTGGAAGCGCAGCTCTGGAGATCAGAACAACCACCACTGAATACTCAAACCTCCAGACCTTGATAAGGATTATTGTCTTCATGTGGAAATATATGGCATCCTGTAGTCTGTTTCTGTGAAGCCCATGTGATAAAATCTTGCTTCTGCACAGCCTTCCTTGATAGGGAAGCCTCCTATCACCTGAAATGGAAGCCTCCCTTTCTTTTTATTTTAAATAGGAATTGTCTCTGCTACTTCCAATGCCAGATGGAGAAATCTCATCTTTTCCACCCTTTGTGGTTATACCAGAGGTTCTCAACCTTTTAAAGACAGGGGCCAGGTCATGCTCCTTCAGACAGTTTCAGGGTCCGGATGGTCATTTTGCCCTTCCTCCACCACATGGCACTCCCTGGTGTGGTGGAGACAGTGGGAGGCCACATGAAATGGTGCTGTGGGCATCATCTGGCCAATGGGCCGCAGGTTGAGAATCCCTGGGTTAAACAATAACACATAAGACTTGGCTGGACGCTTTTCTGTTCCCTTTATGTTGAGTAAGACCTTATAAGTCAACTACCAAACCAACAGGCAGGCCAGTTTCAACCATCTTGCCAATCAGTGAGTTCTTCTTCTGTGTCTAGGCCAGATTTGAAACTGCCAAAATAAAGCCATCCTTTGGTGAATTCATTTCCGCAGTTCATTTTGCCTGACCCAGTGTGAGAAAGATTATCTGGCACAGGGTTGCCATTGGCCAGGATATGCAGCGGTAGGCAGCAAAAAAATTCACTACCACGTCGTGGGTGGAGCCTACATCATGGGCAATTTAGTCATGCCTGCCATATGGCCATGTACACTTCTGCAAACACAGGTAGCACTGGCTCTGGCTGTAAATTGAGATGAGCACTGCACCCTAGAGTCGGATATGACTGGCTTTTGAGCAAGGGAGACCTTGAACCACTTGCAGGGACAAAACCTGATGTCAAATTTGAATACCAATCAGGGATCTTCTGTTATTAGGTAAAGGTTGCCCTTGCTCAAAAGCCATTCGTTACCAACCCTAGGATTCAGTGTTCAGCTCTGTTTATAGCTAAAGAGCTACAGTTATTCTGTAAGGTGCCACAACGTTTTTGTCTTTTTGTTTTTTTAATCTCTGATATGCTTCCACAAAATAAAACTTTTAAATGGTAGCTGTGTTAGTCTGGGCAGGGAGGTTGGCGTGGCCACCCAATTTCGCTACCCCCCACCCAAAGGCCACCCAATTTTGCCACTCACCTGCCTGAAGGCCACCCAGTTTTGCTACCCCTCCCCCTTGCCGGGAGCGTGCAAACCTGTTGCTGCCCACCACTGGGGATATGCCTGATTGTGGTTGAATGCCATAGTACTAGAAAATTTCCTGGCACTGGCCCGTGCTGTTCAATCACACATTCAATTATTCTAGGGTTTGGCTGGGATTCCCGCAAGGCCCTCCGATAATTTATAATTGTTATATCTGTAACAGTTAATGTGATAAGGTGGGTGAGATGTCTGGAGAAAACAATGTTTCATTGGTTCATGTTAAAATGGGTAGTTGACATATTATGGGCTCTTGTTCAACATGACACCACCTATTATAAAAGGTAAAACCTCTGATGCTTAATTATAGATCTCAAAATGCAAGGTAAATACCTCAAAGGAAACATAGATTGTTATTTGTTATAGCACTGGGAAATGTGTCCTTGACAAATGTGCTTCATTTATCAGATGATCTAAGAATAGTTGGAATGAAAAGGCCACGCATCTGTAAGGATGATGTTTCAGGTGCTGCCCTTATCTCTATTCTTTAGTTGACCTATATGGTTAATTAAGAACTCCTCTTGTACACTCTTTTTGCTCTAGCCTCTGGTTGGCATGAACAGAAAAGACAAAAAGACAACCAGTTATACTCATTGAGTCAGCCAACCAACAACACTGTGCAACACTAAAGTCTGTAGGAAGAGCAAAGAAAAATCTGCCACAGAATAGCCTGTCGTCTGGGTGTTTCCTGAGCAACATTGATGCTGGAGTCTGGTTCCACATCTGTGCCTTTGCATTAACACAAGATTTTCTGTTCTGATTGTGTAAACTGTTGGCTCAGGACTGTGGTCTGTCATGTTTTGTCATCTAAATAGCTAACAATATCAAGTATAAAGGACTGCGGTGGCTTAGTGGTTAAGATGCTGAACTTGAAGACAAGAAGATCAGAGTTCAAGAACCAAGTACTGTATGACAGAGTGAGCTCCTGTCTCTGTCCCAGCTCCTGCCAACCTAGCAGTTTGAAAGTAAGAAATTGCATTAGATAAATAGGTACCACTTCAGTGGGAAGGTAAACAGCATTCCATGCACTCTGGTGTCTAGGCATGCCTGCCACATGTCCACGGAAACATCTGCAAACACAGACAGTGTTGGTTCTTCAGCTATAAACAGATGAGCACTGAACTCTAGTCAGATACAACCGGTTTTCGATCAAGGATGACCTAATCAAGTACAGTATACCCTTAGACTATGAAGTTTTGCTTACATGGGGTTCAGTGCATAGATCTATCTTTGTATGTGTTTGTAAAACACCACAAATTTGCTATAAAATTACTAAATGGGACAAATTAATCTTGCAAAATAATTGTGGCTTTCAGTTTCTGTTTAATAAAATACCTGGGTGAAATCTGGAGAAAATAATTAGATAACTGAGTAAAATAGTCTGCAATTTAATGCCAGAAACTCTATTATGTCTCCCATTTTGGACAGCTGATATACTCAGGTTTAAATGTGAGAAAAGCTATTTTCTTATACAGTACCTAATTGCCCACAATATTTATTTGGGAGAAGTAGACATGTACTTCGGACATCAAATGAGAAGAGAGGACTCACTTGAGAAAACCTTGATGCTGGGAAAAGTGGATGGCAAAAGAAGAAGGGGGCAGCCAAAGATGAGATGGCTAGATGGCATTGTAGATGCAGTGGGAACAGAGCTGGGTGGGCTGAGGAGGATGGTGGAGGACAGAGGTGCCTGGAGGACAATGGTCCATAGGGTCGCCAAGGGTCGTAATTGACTGCGACTGAACAACAAGAAGACATGTTTGTTCCCAGTGAAAGATTAATTGCTTGTGTAACAATTCTGAAATAGACCAGAGGAGGGCACTGAAGAGTTACACAAGTTATTCACTCCCTTTTCAACCCACAGTGCTTTTAGAAGTTGCTGCTCATATTATTTAGACACATGTTCAGTTGCTTCAAATAGTTTCTTCTATATAAAATTTCAGAGATTTTTTGTAGTTTTCTTAAAAAAATAATAATTTGCTAATCTAAGAGAAAAGGTCGTAACAGGGCACTAGCATGTAAATACTGTTGGAATGGTTGTTTCTCCATATGGTTGTGAAGAAACTCAGATTATCTAGCAATGCTCATCTATGTTGACTCCTGTTAGGGATTTGGATAGCTATAACTTGTTCAGGATTAGGTTGCTCACCTTTAAGTAGAAAATGAAATTATTATTCCTTTGCCGCATTCCAATCCAAATATTGGCAATCCTCATGGTGATCATCCATTAAGGCTGTCCTGAGAATATAATGCAGTGGCCTTTCATCTGCCTTCCATATCACAGCATGACACCCGTACCAGTGATCCATTTCCGTGAGTCACTTTCTGGTCCTGATTTGATTGATTTGATTTGATTTGATTTATTCGATTTATATCCCGCTTACTTGGTGAAACCAACTCAGGGCGGCTCACAACATACAATCGAATACAATATAACAGTTCAATACAATATCATAATATCATAAAATACAGTACAACAAAATAAATATAAACACAGTGTAATGCACAATACAATCCACAATATGGTCCACAATACAATCCACAATATAAAGCAGAGATACAATCCCAAAATACAGGCGAATATAAAACATATAACAATATAATCATTTTTTATGGTTAATCTTGGAAGTCTGAGATGGAAACTAATGTTCAGAGGTCTTTGGGAAGAAATGTGGAGTCATGGGTGGTTTATTTCCCCAATGGAATGAAATACATTCCTGCTGCAAAGCCTCTTGGGTGGGGCAACAAGGAAATCCTATGCCTCAGCAGTTCTTAAAGCCCAAGCCAGGGTGGGTCCCAGGAGCAGGTGGAAAAGTGTCCTGGGCCAAGTGCAGAGGCAGCCCCTTACCCTGCTGGAAAAGCGTCTTGGGTGGGTCCTGATCCCTTTGGGCACACAAAGTCCTCCTCAACCCCAGGACAGGACTGATGAAACTGCTACTCTCCATCAGGATGGATTCAAGTGGGATTTAATCCACTTTGGGACCATCACCCTTCCCTGTGAACTTTGGCACCCAAGGGTATTAGCCCTCAGGGTTGTCAGGTTAATTAACCACTGCCTGACACTCTGCATTTTGTTGCTGGCAGTATGGTCTACTCCAGTAGTCAACAACCTATGGCCCACGACCTGGACCCAGCCTGTGGTGCCAAATCAACTGGCCCCCGCCCTTGCTCCAGCTGCCGCAGCCTCTGGCAGCAGCAGCTGAATTGGCTGCAAACTCATTCAGGTCAGACATTAATGTGTTTATGACAGCCACACATGCATTTACGGCAACTGTAAATGGCAAGGGGCCACCAGCCTGGTACCCTCAACTGTCCGAGGGAGCATGACCTGGACCCTGACTTTAAAAGGTTGAGGACCCTGGTCTACTCTATTACCATAGCAGGATAACCTGGCCAGACTTATACAGTGACATTAGAAACATGAAACTTGTGTGAAACTAGATGCAATATTAAAATTGTGTAATATGTGCTATTTTTGTTCTTGAAGAAGCAGCTATGTGTGTGCAGGGATGACCATTGGGATCAATCTCAATAAAAATCCTCCTTCAGCTCCTGGTTGCTCTGAAAGAAAAGCTTTGTTGATTCCAGTTGGACTTTCCTTTGTGGACTAGTAGAGGTTGAAGACTGTCATGAAGCCTGTGGTGTAGAGGCTGAGATGTTTAGGATTTGTTCGTTCGTTCAAATTTATATTGCCAACCACTCACTGTGGTGACTCAGGACAGCTTACAACAATACAACAACAGTAACAAAATACAGTGAACAAACACAGACTATCTCCCCTCTGGCCATTGGTGGGGGCCCAGAGGTGGCTGCGAGGGCTCCAGTCGACCATCAGTCCATGGCTACTCCTCCCTCTGGCTGTTGGATAAAGATAAAGAGTCCAGCAAAGAATTCTGGAATCACTGAACTGTAGAACTGGACATCTTCCTGATGTTACTCAAAATCCCTTTTCTTGTAATTTAATTCTAATATTTTGGGATATTTACTCTCATGCAGCACATTACATGTTTATATTTACCGGTAACTATCTAATGCTGTATGTAGTTGGCTCTCCGTTTGCTTGCTGTTGTCAATCTTGAAAGTCAGATCCTACAGTACTTCTGGGAATGTCTTTCTCGGTTCAATCTTGTGATGCCAGTGTTGCCAAAAATGGGCATATTGCAGCTCATGTGGCTACGTGTTTACCAAAAGGAATACAAGCACTAAAGGTAGGAGAGGGAGAGAGAGAGAAGGACTTTATTAAAATATCTTTTGCAAAAGAGCCTTCTTTTCTCCACCCTCTTTCAAGAGGTGGGTAGAGAAAAGGAGGAAAAGTAGCCCAGGACTACAGGTAGTTTTATAGATTAACAAAAGGCAAGCCAGTTTGATGGCTTGACTATTTCAAGGCCATTTCCTTGATGACTGGGCCATTAAGGACTATCTCCTGTCCTCTAGAAACAGGCCAATACCTTGAGGTAAGGTGAAGATAGAAGGGGGCAAGAGTGACTCTTGACAAGTACAGAGAGACATGGGAAAGGGTGGGGGAGGACTTTTTACTATTTAGTTCACTTAAAGTTCAGAATGGCTTTTCTTCAGCTAGACCAGGAATTGAACCTGGGCATGGCTGGATTAAGACCCTTTGAGGCCCTAAGCACCTAAAAGATTTTGGTGCCCCCATATATATGTAATTCAAAATATAAACACTAATAAACCATAAAATAAAATTTTATTTATCAACATTAAACAAAATTTACAGTAAGATGTAAAATAATGTTTATTTTTATATACTTCCACTTTATTTATATTTTATTTATTTATTTATTTATTTATTTATTTATTTATTATTTCGGTTTATATGCCGCCCTACTTGGTGAAAAGCCAACTCAGGGCGGCTTACAACATAAAATCGAATACAATACAATATAACAGATCAACAGTACAAAATCACAGAAAACAAACCATTTGAAAAGTTTTCTCCTATTTTTTAATTGCAAAGTCTTTGACCAGATCCTCAAAACCAATCTTATATAACACATCTGCTTCTATACTTAATAGAGATAACACATTCAGCCTGCCTTGTTGCATAGTTGTTCTGATGAGATTTTTAATATACTTCAACTGAGAAAATGAATCCTCAGCTGAGCAATTTGTGACCATTAATGTTAAAAATATATGAAAGCCAGTGTCTACACTTGGAAAGACACACTCAATATTGGCTTTTACAATTATTTTATAAAGTTCAGCATGACTGAATCTTGTTTTTACTTTTTTTGTTCCACTGAACTTATGGTGTACATATGAATGAAATTGCTGAAGCTCAGCTGAGAAATTGCTGTTAAAATCCTCTGGGTACATTTCAATCAGCTTTTGACAGCACAGAGAATACCTTTCAATGTTAGTAGATGATGAAGTGACCTTATGTGGCACATCACTTAGAAAATATCTCTGCTATTTCTTTGTATATCTCTCCTCTTCTTTTCATCTCAGTTTCAAGTTTGTCAACAGTTGTGTAAAAGATGGTGATATGAAATTTATCTCTGGCATTCAGATATACTTCTAGTGCATCTCCATCATTGGGTACCTTCTTTCTGATATATTTGCAAATTGTAACTACCTTATAATCAACATCTGATAGCATTTCCTTTGTAGTTGCTTCATATCTTTCAAATTCATCTTGTGAAGTGCACAGTTGGTCAGCTAATGATTCATACAGATCTGCACATGTTTTTAAGTTCACAACCTCATTTTGTAAAACTTGGCTTACACTGTGAAAATTCTGCAAAATCTCATTCCAAAAATTCAACATAAAAATGAATTCTAGCTCTTATCTGCAATATTATTTGCCTCTCTTCTAGCTTCTCCCTTTTGTGACTAGTCTTTGGCTATATATTCTAATGCTTCCAAATTTTTAGGAAATATTTCAAAATTGCTGCTGTTGCAATAGCATGTGCCTCCCATCTGGTATCAGAAAGGGATTTTAAGATGCTTTCATTTCCAATAAAACCTTTAAGAATTTTCCACCCACTGCTTGAGGCTGAAAAAAATGGTATAGAGTAACTGCACCGTAGAGAAGAAATTAACTGTTTCTTGACAGCAGTTAACAGCACTTCAGCCTATCAGATTTAGTGAATGAGCTGCACTCTCTGAGTGCTCATTATTATTGTATATGTCTGTGTGTAATTTTTTTCATTTAATGTGGGCCCCTTTTGCAGATCCTAGTTTAGCTGCACCATTTGCAGTATTGTACCATATGGCTCATGGACCATGGTCAATTTGTCTATGGAAATTTCTGTGGTGCCCCCTTCCCTTGATGTCCTAAGCACGTGCTTATTTTGCTTAACTGTTAATCCACCCCTGAGCCTGAGACAGTCTTCATACAAAGGACAGGGTGTTCTGATGCTGAGCAATGATCCATACCTCACAGGTTAGGAAGATTATTTAGATTGTATACTAATAATTCTATGCTGTCAAGTCAGTGATGACTTATGGCAGCCCTTTACAGCAGGGATTCTTAACCTGTGGTCCATGGGCCGGATGCAGGCCATGGTGCCATTTCATGTGGCCCACCACCACCTCCACCACACCAAGAAGTGCCAAGTGATAGAGGAAGGGCAAAATGGTCATCTGGCCCCTGAAGCTGTCTGAGGGAGCGTGACCCAGCCCCTGGCTTTAAGAGGTTGAGAACTCCTGCTTTACAGGGTTTTCTAAGTAAAGAATACACAGAAATTGTTTATCATTCGCTTCTCTTTATTAATTTCTAAAAATTCTTAGACATACAATAAAAAATAAAAAGCAAGATGTATAACAAACCAAAATAACAACTCTACGTGCACTGTACTCACTAACAGGATCTTAAACAGAAATTATTGTTTTGTTCTTTTTGCAATATTTCACACATACCCATTTGCATCCAAAAAGACATTGTTTCCTGCACTGGCATTATGTCTTTCTCTTTCAATAACATGTATTTCATTCCCTTCTTCTGGGGGTGTCTTGGAACTGTGCATTTTGCTGATCACTACACAGGTTGACTCTTCTCCCTAGAGGCAAAGAGGGGAATCAAACTCCCAACATCTGGCTATATAACCAGATACCAAAACAACTAAACTTTTCAAAATTGTAACCATGTTAGTTTGTGCAAGCATCTCAACCAGGAAGCAAAATAAAATAAGACAAAACATCTTTTTTTCCTTTTTTAAATTATTAATCTTTAAAACAAGGAAACACAAACAAAAGATTACAAAAAAATACAACTTAATTATCCACATTGGAAAAAATCAAAAACAAAAAGAAGAACATCCAATATGACAAAGCCAAACAACAAGAACCAGCTACATACACACATCAAAAAGACATACAATAGGTAAATAAGACAAAACATCTTAAAGACTAACAGCTATATTTTAATGTTAGCTTTTGTGGATCAAGTCCACTTTCTCAGACATAATTTAATTTTTAATTTTTATAATTTTAATTTTTATGTATGTGTTTTAATTGTTTTTATTTGTGAAGCTGCCCTGAGTCTTCAGAGGAGGGCAGGGTACAAATGAAATAAATAAGTAAATAAGAGTGAGATTTCATAGCAATAATTTATATATGGCCCCATGACCAGTTGAGTATACAGAAGGACACAGTGGTTGGTTTGCATAGTACAGGGCTCCTCAAACTTGGCTCTCCAGATGCTCTTGAACTTCAATTCCCAGAAGCCTGATCAGCAGGTGTACTGACTTGGGCTTCTGGGAATTTAAATCCAAGAAGACCTGGAGAGCCAAGTTTGAGGAACCCTGGTATTTGGGGGGGGGGGGGATAAAAATGAGCTATCCAGCCAGCTTGTATGTTACCTTATACTGCCTTATACTACCAGTTTGTATACACCCTTAGGTGTTTTCAGTGCAGAAGCAATTAGTACATTTGTTGATTTTTTTTAAAAAAGAAGTGTAGCTTGATCATGTGTTAGTTAATTGAAATAACAATTTGCTTATTATAAAGAGGGACAACACTCTTAACAACATATGACCAATCACTTTGGGAAGCAGAGCAGTTTTGGGAAAAGAGCCTTTGTTCCTTCAGCTAACCTGGATAATGTATTTATTCATGTTGACACTTGAATGCTAACTTTTATCTCTAAGAGCCTGGCTTCAGTGGGCCTGTCCCAAAAAGCAGCCCTGTGTATATCAACTTTCCTTTATCCCCCATTCTTCTTAAATTCTTCATCTATAAATGAGCATAACATCAACACTCTGTAAAACGCCAGTGCATGGGCACTTTCTTGTGCTTACTACACACACACACACACACACACACACACACACACACACACACACACACACACACACACACACATTCACACACAAAGAGAGAAAGCCGAATTTGCCATGGTTGCATGCCACTGCTCAGGAAGCATAGAGGAAAGAAAGGGTATTATCTGGAAATATAACACCAACATGATTTCAAGCAGGATCCTTTTCCACTTTAAGCTATTCTTTCATGTCTAGGTCAGACTTTAAACTGCCAGAATGAAGCCACCTTTGAGTGAATTCATTCTGTAGTCATTTCGCCTAACTTAGTGTGAGACTGAGTCCAAAAGTGAGCTCTCTGCTCAGATTCCTTTAGCCATTAATTACTGAGGGTATTACTACTAAGAATTTAATTAAAAGAGTAATGAATTTGATATCCTTTATCTTATCAGATTCTCTTCTCATCAGCATTCCTTGTGCAAGAGTGAAGTCACTGTTTCTTACTTCCTAGCACTTCTGTACGCACCACTTCCACCACTTTGGAGGTTGCCTGTGTGAGTCTAGTCCAGTCTCCTCCAGCCTGGTGCTGAAAAGAAAAGATTTCAAATCAACTAATTCCAAATAACTATACTGTATACTTTTAATTAGTTCCTTTCTCCATAACTAAGTAGTAACTTACACTAAGCATTGCATTATGATTATAATTTAAACTGAGCTTGCAAAAATTACTTGGGACTATATTCCCAAGAATCCTCCAGCTATCAAAGGAACCACATGGGAATTGTGGTCCAAAATTATTTTTACAAGTGATACATTTAGTAGGAGACAGCTTCACTTTTTGTTCAATGTAATTGCAACTTTTAAGGTTGCAAGATCTGTAGCGGTGTGACCTGGTCTCACTTCAGAAGATGGAGGAGGAGGGAGATCAAGGGTCTCAAGTGCTGACTTGGGCTGTATCCTGTGCTACTGAACAAAAACTTATTCAAAGGTAACTACTTGAGTAGCCTCTGCAAAGATGAAGCCATACCTGCAATCAAAATCATATTAGAAGATGGGAGAAGGAGCTCACTTGGCAAGGAACAATATTAAAGGAGGCTATAGCTGAGGAATTGAACCTCCCTTACATCACCACGACCACGACCACGACCACGACCACGACCACGACCACGACCACGACCACGACCACGACCACGACCACGACCACGACCACGACCACGACCACGACCACGACCACGACCACTTCTTGTGCCATATCTGATTCTGAACATTGGTTATCATCATGGCAATCAGCCATAAAGACTGTCCTATGAATATAATGCCATGACCTTTCATCTGCCTTCTGCATCACAGTATGACACCCATACCACTGATTCAGCTCCACAAGTCACTTTCTGGACCTGAGCCCTTTTGGCTTGCAAAGTCCTCCTCAGCCCCAGGCCAGTATTGATGAAGCTGCTGCCTTCCATCAAGATGGATTCAAGTGGGATTTAATCCACTTGGGGACCATCAACCTTCCCTGTGGACTTGGCAAATGCCACTAGTCCTCATGGTTGTCAAGTTAGTTAACCACCACCTGATGCTCAGCACCGAGTCACTGGCAGTATGGTCTACTTCTACTCTATTACCATAGCAGGATAATTTGGCCAGACTTGGAGGACCCTAAATAAGCTGAGAGTTGGAGTCACTAAATGCAAGACCAAAATGCTCAAGTGGGGGCTTCTGGCTAACAACAACATGCTGTGTGAGCATGGAAAGATACAAAATGTGGCTCATTTACTGGTCTGCCAATTACTGCCAGAAATATGCACTGATGAAGACGTAAGTTTGGGCAACCACAAAGCCAAGAAAGTGGCTTCATTTTGTCAGTCCAGGGTTTAATTGGGACACAAAAGAAGAACCTACAATTAATTCCTTTTCAAAAGTAAAATTCAAAGCACAAGCATCATGGCCAATGCCATAGTGGCTGGGGACAGTGGTGGGCAGTAACAGGTTCGCACCCTTCAGGCAAAGGGGGTGGGTGGGTAGCAAAACTGGGTGGCCTTCAGGCAGGGGAGTGGCAAAATTGGGTGGCCTTCGGGTGGGGGGTAGCGAAATTGGGTGGCCACGCCCACCTCCCTGCCCTGCCCAGACTAACACAGCTACCATTTAAAAAGTTTTATTCTGTGGAAGCATATCAGAGAGTAAACAAAACAAAAAAGACAAAAACGTTGTGGCACCTTACAGAATAATTGCTGTATTTTAATGTAAGTTTTTGTGGATCAAGTCCACTGGCTCTTTGGCTATAAACAGAGATGAGCACTGAACCCTAGAATTGGTTAACGACTGGCTTTCGAGCAAGGGCAACCTTTACCTAATAACAGAAGATCCCTAATTGGTATTCAAATCTGACATCAGGTTTTGTCCCTGCAAGTGGTTCAAAGTCTCCCTTGTTCAAAAGCCAGTCATATCTGACTCTAGGGTGCAGGGCTCACCTCCATTTACAGCCAAAGAGCCAGTGCTGCCTGTGTTTGCAGTTGTATACATGGTCACATAGCAGGCATGACTAGATCGCCCATGACGTAGGCTCCTCCTGTGATGTAGGCTCCACCCATGATGAGGCTCCACCCATGACATAGGCTCAGCCCACAGTGTGGTAGCGAACATTTTTGCTGCCCACCACTGGATGGAGATAATGACAGCTGTAGTCCAATACATCTGGAAGGAGGTAGATTAGCAAAGATGGCTAAAATCTGCCATTTCAGACTTTGTTGTTTTTTTATTTCCATGGATACATTCTACTAGTTTTCCCTCTCCAAATTCTGGGGGATTAGCCTGTTTCCCACCCACGGCTTTTATCTTGACCATTAAAAAAGGCAAGAAAGAAAGAAAGCAAGTAAAAAAAATCCTTCCCCAAGAACCAGCAAAGGATTTGGTACTATCATGCGTAGCCATGGTCTGATGGTGATGTAATGAGCAAAGTTTGCAATGACTGGCTGCAGCCAAACTGCTCATGTTTTGTCCACACATGACCCAGCAGTCATCTCAATGCAGCCACGCTGAAACTGAAGCCCTCCTTACAAAAGGCCACTAAAGGAAAAGCATTCACGGACTAACAAAGCACCAGTGAAGCATGAAAAACAGAGGAAATTTTGCATTCAATGGAGAGACGGTTTCCAGCTCCTTTCCTAATGGCTAGCAACTGTTCAGAGTTGCTACATTTCTGTGACCCATGAGACCTATGTAGCTGTTTGGGCAGGAGACCAGGAGAGGAGACCATTAGAGAACGTTTCATGATACTGTACATTGTTCCAAGAATTGTATGTTGGTAGGTCTCCTCCATATGAGGTGTGTAGCTTGGGTTAATGTGGGCCTTTCACCTCATAGATCTGGCATCTCCACTCTAAGGTTCTGTACTTGCTAGTTTCCAGTACGTTATCCAGATTTTCCCCAAGTGTATTTTCCACACCATAATGTGCCCCCTCTTTTCCTTCTTCTACCTCTTCCCCCTCCTTCCCTCTTTTGCCATCTCTATACTCACTCCACCTCTTAGAAAAGTACAAGTCCTGCCCTTTTAAGTACCCCTGATCTGTGGGCAGTGGTAGGTGGAGGAGTCCCTTCCAGAACTCAAGGTAGAAGAAAATGGAAGGAAAAGTGTAGGAAACAACTCCCACTCAAGTAAATTCTGCAAAAGATGCACAATAAATGGCACTCAACAGAAATGATTCTTCCCTTTATCCCCAAATCCTGCCAGTATGGTCTTAATTCTCACCACTGATGCCAAACAGGAGGAGGAGGTGCATAGTTGTTATATGATGGCAACTCAATGGATCAATGCTGCCTCAAACATCTGGTCATTAACATATCTGGTAAACTTTTGCAGGTTAGAGCTGTCTAAACAGCTAGAGATGGTGGGTGGTAGTTCTGGCCATGCCATCATCTTCCCAGGTGGTTCTAGTGATTGGGGAGTGGCCTGCCAGCTCACCTTTCTGCTCTCTCCAGAGAAAGATCACAGAGATATCCACTGAGTAGCAGAAGGGAGTGGGTCGGTGTTTCTCACTGGTTCTCTGTCCAGAAGGAGAGAGGCTGGCAGTCGTGGCCAGCTGGGAAGGAGCCCAAGACTGCACCTGCAGGACAAATTGTGGATAACCGACACTTTAGAAAGAGAAGGACAAACTATGTGTGCATGTCTATGTGGGGGGTAGGGGGGTAGCTGGGGGTGTGAGGTGTGTAGCTCACACCTTCAGGTGGTGGGACATTTATTCCCCTTTCTAAGTGAGAGAAACACACACAAGCTACTCCTCCACCAAGGGTTTCAGTCCACTCCACCCCATGGACTGCCTTGTTCCCTGCTCCCAGCACCACCAGAGCCTTTAGAGCAGGAATCCCAAACTATGGCCCATGAGCTGGATCCAGCCCCTGTTGTGCCATATGGGCATGTTTTACTTCCACTTCCAGGAGCAATGAGAGTGGTGTGGGCCAGATAAATTGGCATCAGGGGCTGGATCAGGCCTACAGGCTGCAGGCTGCGCACCCCTGGTTTAAGCAGAGAAAATGGCAGATTAAAATCTATCTCATCTTGTTGCAAAACAGATTGCAAGGTGCTTTTTACTTTTGCTTCCGGTGGGAGGAACCATGTGACTGGCCCACTGAACCACATCACCAGTCCACGCCCGCCCGCCCCCAAAAAATTGGGCACCCCTGCTTTAGAGAGTGGTTTGGAGATGTTCCAGTCACAGAGTCAGGCATGAAACAGAAGGCAAGAGGTAGTTGTGCTGGAAAACACACACACACCCAACTGCTTCTCAGAGAGGCAACTATGCTCATGCTAGGGAGAATATTCTCACCCATCACATCACAGCGGATGTCAGGAAAGCTTTGTTTGTACTACTTGCCCCCAGAAGGATTGGGCTTGCTCACTATGAAAGAACAGGCAGGGCTAATATATCCCTGAACAAACTGGGCTTCAATCAGTAGCAACAGCAACAAATGGGGGGAAAGCTGTTTTGAAGCATGTAAAAATAATCTAGAAGTAGAAAGGGTTGTTCTGAATCTCCAGTACCATCATGTGCATCTGTAAAATAGACTTGAATCAACAAGCGATGCAACCACCTCTTAAACAAGAACAAATAGGATATGTGACTGAGCCCTGCAACCTTTAGAAGATCTGTTATGTTCATTCAAAAAAGTAGAATGCCAAGGACTGGCTGCAATGAGCTGCAAACAGAAGGGAAACAGCTGATAATTATGTTCTGTGGGTACTTGGACAAAGGCTTTCCCTAGCAGCTTGGCAGTACCCTGAAAGGCAGGTTTCAGCATTTCTCGTGTGTTTCTGTGATGTGGCACAAACGTTTTGCTCAAGCAAAGATCAAACTTGGATTTCATTTCGCTTTTTCTTGCACAACCCTCTGTGTAAGAAATATAAATCAGCTCTTCTATGGACAGAAAGCACCAGATATAGAAAGTCACTGTCTGGACCCCATGGTATTGAATACAGAACTACAATGGCCAGTTTGTTTACTCGTTTATTCATTTGTTTGCACCTGCTTGCAATTGTTTTTCCTTTACTGTTCATTGTAGACACAGAACCAAACCTAATATAAGTCAGTTTACTTTTGCTCATGGCGGGGAATTTGGTTTCCTCTGTCATGGTCTGTGAGTTGATCATGAAACCACAGCAGTTCCAGAAATCTCTTTCTTACTCTTTAGTGGTAGACATTAACATGCTTAAGAAACAGAAGCCAAAAGGAAAGTACAGTATGTGGAAGGTAAAGTTATATAGATAAAAACTGGTTGTTTTTCCCCTGTGTTTTTATGTGTACACCAAGTGTCTGTGCCTACTTAGCTTGATGAAATTACCTAAATGGTCTACAAGGGGTAGAATTTTTAATTATTTGGCCTACAACTCCCGTATTTCTCCATACTGGGTGTTCCACTTGAAGAAAAACACCTCAAAGTAGCTAAGAAGGTTTTGACACCTAGTATAGTACAGGTTATCTCTTCAGAAATAAAGCTATCAGCTCAGAGCAGGACAATTCCCAGGAGAAGAACTATGGGATTTGTAGTCCAAAAATATGTAATGCATCATCAAAAAAGCAAATCAATCCTAAACTGAATTTACAGAAGCTCAGTGGAAGTGATAAAGGGAAATGATAGTATCATTCTTTTTGCACTGGTCAGGTCTCACGTGGAATACTGTCTCCAATTTCGAGCAAACAGTTTTAAGATATCATCAGACTAGAATGTGTTCAGCAAAGGTTGGTCAAGTTCCATAAGGTTTGAAAATTCAGCCTAATAAAGAATGGTTCAACATGTATGTTCAGCCTGGGGAAGAGTGAGGTGATATGATAGCCATCTTCAAATACTTGAAGGGCTGTCACATGGAGAGTAGAGCAAGATAGTACTACTCAAGCTTCTTTACTACAACTCCAGAGAGGAAATCTCGAATTAATGGGTTCAAATGGAGAAAAATGATATTTCATCCAAACACCAGAAAGAGCTTCCTGATACTAATTACTGTTATGCAGTGGGATGTACTACCTTTATAACATTTCTTCATTTGACATTTTTAAATGAAGGTTGAACAGCCATCAGTTAAGGACATGTTAAGTCTGATTTCTTGGTGTGTGGTCGGGAAAGGGGGACTTAAGTGACTCTTGGATAAATTCTATGATTCTGTGATTCAACTTTTTAGCTATTTGTAGAACAATTGTGCTACAATCTCATTATGCAGAAGAATGCTGCTGACTGTGCTCTGTTGTGGGTGTGAGATGAATAGGAGGAGAGTGTGCTTTATATCAGAGGACAGAAGCTTGCAGCATTTAGGCCAGGTATTTTTTTAAAAAAAAAGTTACTTTAGATAAATAAGAGAGAGTCCAGTTTTAAACCTGTAAATAGTAATTAACTATGGGGAGGAGTTACATTGGCACTATAATTAATTGCTTTTTAACTATCCAAGATAATATGTGTGATTCAATATGTATGATAATATGTATGATAATATGTGAGATAATATGTATGATAATATGATAACATGTATGAGTGGAAAATACTGGCGTAGAAACCAGAAAATCACGTCACGAATTTTGCAAAGAGAACTCCATGGACAGGGACAAAAGCAGTGGTGGGATGTCAAAAATTTTACTACCCCACCGTGATGTAATCACAGTGTGGGCGGAGCTAACATCATGATATCATGATGTCGTGAGCGGGGCCAAAGAAAAAAATACAAAATAATAATAAAAATAATAAACACACACATATACCCCTCAAGCCACCCACCCACAACACAAACCTGTAAATAAAATAAATAAATAAATAAATAACATAAAAAACATTAAAATACAGCCACTCACCCAAACATCCACCCACTCACCCCAAACACAAATCAACCAGAGCTTTTAAACCAGAGCTTAAAGCTTATTCTGGCTAATCTTTCTCACACTAGGTCAGATGGAAGGAACTACAGAATGAACTCACCACAAGATTGCTTCATTTTGGCACTTTTCAACTTTTCAACAGTTAAAGAAATTAGGTACTAAGTCTTTGCCTAACCAGTTCTCTAGGATAATATGCCTTAACGTAAATGTAAAACAGATTTACCTCCTTAAGTGTTCTCCAATTGGAACAGCAATTGGAACAGCACAGGTGTAGCTTATTGATGAGGTAACTCCAAGACTTTGCTTAAAAACCCCAAGCCAGGCCGCCACACCTTTTTTTGGAACTGTGGTAGTATGTCAATATAGGTAAAGGTATTAAATACACATTAAAATACACACAGCCACACCACATCCAAAGGTGAGTCACTTACCTTGGAGATCAGGCTATAGGGAGCTTCAGGCTAGCAGCTTCTCTTCCTCCTCCCTGCTTGGGAGGACAGCAAGGAGGCCATGCATATGCACCAAGCACTGTAGGTGTGCATGCACACCAACTGCTTGGTGCACATGCGCAATGGGGTAACCAGTGAAAATGTACGCCCCGAAGGTGGTTCCCCCAAAAAACTGCTACCGGTTCTTCGGGACACTGGGAAAAGTTACTACCAGTTCTGGAGAACTGGTAAGAACCTGTTACATCCCATCACTGGACAAAAGGCTAAACAAAAAGGCAAAATAGATGGAATAGGAGGTTGAGCCCACCAGGCTGGAAGGTGGGGGAGGGGACAGGATAGTGGGAAGAGAAATACGATTCTGCAGGAAACAATGCTGCATAGGAACGTGGAATGTAAGATCTATGAATCAAGGCAAACTGGAAGTGATAAAAAATTAAATTGAAAGAATAAGCATTGACATCTTGGAAACCAGTGAGTTAAAATGGACAGGGATGGGCAAATACAGCTCTGGAGACCATCATATCTACTACTGCAGACAAAAAAATCTTAGAAGAAATGGAGTAGTGATAATAGTTAATAAAAGAGTGAAAAAAGCAGTAATGGGATACAATCTTTAAAAATGACAAAACGATCTCAGTCCGAATCCAAGGAAAACCATTCAAGTATCAAGTCTACGCACCAACCACTGGTGCAGAAGAAGCCACAGTTGACCAGTTCTATTAGGATCTACAACATCTCATAGAACAGACACCAAGAAATGATGTCCAGATTATCATAGGAGATTGGAACACCAAAGTAGAAAATCAAAAAGTAAATGGAAGAACACAGAGCACATAATATGCAATGCAGGGTTGGACGAATCACAAGTTGGGATCAAAATTGCTGAGAGAAACATCAACAATTTGAGATATGCAGATGATACTACCCTAATGACAGAAAGTGAGGAAGACCTAAAGAAGCTGCTGGTTAGGCTGAAATAAGAGAGTGCAAAAGCTGGCTTGAGACTCAGCATCAAGAAAACCAAGATAATGGTAACATGCCCTATCAGTCCCTGGAAAACAGATAGGGAAGAAGTAGAAGCCGTGACAGATTTTACTTTCTTAGGATCCAAGATCACTGCAGATGGTGATTGCAGCCATGAAATAAAAAGGTGACTGATTCTTGGGAGACAAGCTATGGGAAACCTGGGAAACATAGTTAAAAGTAGAGACATCACCTTGCAACCCAAAATTTGCATAGTCAAAGCAATGGTATTCCTAGTCATAATGTATGGTTGTGAGAGCTGAACCATTAGGAAAGCTGAGTGCAGAAGAAGAGATGCCTTTGAGATGTGGTGTTGGAGGAGAGTTTTGAGAGTCCCCTGGACAGCAAGGAGAACAAATATGTCAATCCTAAAATAAATCAACCCTGACTGCTCCTTAGAAGGTCAAATAGTAAAGATAAAGATAAAGTACTCTGGACATCAAATGAGAAGAGAGGATTTACTTGAGAAAGCCTTGATGCTGGAAAAGGTGGAGGGCAAGAGAATAAGGGGGTGGCCAAAAATGAGATGGCTAGATGGTACTATAGACGCAATGGGCATACAGCTGGTTGGGTTGAGGAGGATGGTGGAGGACAGGGGTGCCTGGAGGGCAATGGTCCATGGGGTTGAAAAGGGTCGGAATTGACTGTGCGACTGACCAACAAAAACTATCCAAGATAATCTCAATAGTTTTTGCAATATCATAAAACATGCAAGCATGCTGGATTAATGATAAGGCATATCAGAAAACAAAATAAAATAAACAAAATAAAATAAAAATAAAATAAAAACACTGTAGCACTTTAAAGACTAACTGCTTTATTTTTATTGTTAGCATTCATGGATCAAGTCCACTTCTTCAGACAAAGAGTGAAACTTACAGGCATGGTTTTTATACACCAGATTCAGGGGGTCAAAGGGAGAAGGGTGTGGTCAAGCAAGATGACAGACAAGCAAGCACAACAATACAGCTTCACACAGCCATTAGCAGCAATAGATTATTCAGATTAGTGATAAAACAGGAGATCAAGAGAGTCTTATTATTTTATAGTCAACATTTTCCATTTGAGCCACAAATTTAAGGATCCTTTTAAAATGAATTTTAAGCACAGAAAGCCTTCCCTAGCAACTGAGTATTGAGAAGAATGAGAAGAATGGGGCTAATGTGGTAAGTGGGAATTGTGTACAGAGTAGAGCAAAATGGGGTCTTTATGCTTACCAAGTCTTTCCTATACAGTACGAAGCAGCTGCACAATTTTCTCATGAACACAAGAATCGTGCTCAGCAACTTTTGTGGTTTTTCCCCCTGATTGCTAATTAACAGCAGGGAGCAATTAGATCGGGCTACGGAAATGTTTCATCTGCATAATTATCCTGAAAATATCAAATCTCCCTTTTTGTCTTAATATATCTTCTAGTCATATAAAGAGTTGCAAAAAAACTATACACTAGGTCCCAGTCCCCCTCCCCCCCCCAAGAGGAGGTTTCTATGCTTCTGCAACTGACATCTGGGTATATTATTATACCTTTAGGGCTGGTATGAGATGATTGAGTATCATTGGAAATGTTTGTCCACAGATTGTTTAATTGAGAAATATTATGGAAAAGGTAATTAATCATTCTGCTTGCCGCCATCTGAGAGAGGCAATGAAATAAGAGATCATATATTAAAGTGTGCATCTTAAGGTGAAATCTGGCTGTGGATTAAAAAAAAAACCACGATCATATCAGAACATAAATGTGTTCCTCTCAGGTTGTGACATGCTCCTTATGCTCACAAGAGGGTGTTAGATCTTCAAGATGGGATTTGCCACCTATAAAAGAAAATCCTGTAATGAAAGCCAATTACCTCATCACCAAAACACAGAAGAGAGCGATCCATCTAATTTCTCTTCCTGACAAATCGCCAGAGAGGTTACTATAGTTCAGGCAAGCTCATTAAAGGCAGTGCCAAACGTAGTGGGAATGGATGGATGGATGGTTGGAGGATTCAATGTGAAGGCAGACTGAAAGGCTATTCTGCACAATCCAGTTGTTACTAAGCTCCCGCCAAACAAAGAGGTGTATTGTTCATGGTATGGTTTCTCCCAGGGTGGGAAAAAACTTGAAATGATGTGCTAAAATATATTTACAAGGAAAACTGTATAGTGTGTGACCCAGTGAACCGTTGCTCACTGGCAACTCTGAAAAAGAAAAGCATGGGTATTTCTGTCTTAGAAAGATGGGGATGTGGCAATTCTTCCCAAAATCTGAACCAGTTCTATTCCATTCCTTTCCCTTCTCAGTTTTCTGTTTTAATAAGTAAAGGAAGTATTATGACTTATTTATTTTCTTTAATATGACTTATATACAGTAAAACCTCATATAACGCTAAAACCTGGTTCCACAAGTCTTCGTGTTATATGATTTTTCGTGTTATCTGATCCTCTATGGGATCCATAGAGATACATTGTAACCACACAGGCTTTCGCGGTTGTTATCTGAAGCATCCCATAGGATCTTAATGTTATCTGATGCAATTCTTCCCCCCAGATTCCTTGATGTTATGCGATTTTCGTGTTATTCGATACTAATGTTATATGAGGTATTACTGTATCTGCTTTCTTGACTACACTAGTGAAGTCCACATGGCTTTGGAAACCATCAGTCATTCTGGATTTCAATTACTGTAGAAGTATAAAAAGAAGCAGCATGAATCACTTATATAAAGTCAGAGCCACCCCCATATGTACTCACCAGGGGAACCATTGTGTGGCCCAGTGAGATGGGATGCCTATTGCGGCCACCAGCCATGGTGACTTCTTCCCAGGCCTCATTGAGCAGTAGTGGGGGAGAGCCTTGATGGTTGTCCAATCTGGGGCAGCCACCAGCACTTGGAGGAGGAACCTACCATGGGATTTAAAACTTATTTTGTATTCTGGGAGAAAGCAACCTCCCAGAGCAGAAGAACCTGGATCTTATTATATTGACAGAGGCAAATCCAGTGCAGCAATAGCTATGGTTGCCTTCCACTTTTGTATGGTCAGTCCTACTAGAAAGGCACTGGGACAGAAAGCCCTGGAAGAGTTGATTTAGCAAAGAAAAGGCCTATGCAGACAGCATCATTGAGAGGAATGTGGGCAGCGATGGGATGTAACAGGTTCTCACCTGTTCGCTAGAACCGGTAGTAACTTTTCCCAGTGTCCTGGAGAACCGGTAGCAGTTTTTGGGGGGGAACCACCTTCAGGGCTTACCTATTCACTGGTTCCCCCACTGCGCATGCACGCCAAGCACTTGGTGTGCATGCACGCCTACAGTGCTTGACGCGTATGCACGGCCTCCTTGCTGTCCTCCCAAGTGGGGATGAGGAAGAGAAGCTGCTAGCCTGAAGCTCCCTATAGCCTGCTCCCCAGGGTAAGTGACTCACCTTTGGATGTGGTGTGTCTGTGTGTATTTTAATGTGTATTTAATACCTTTACCTATATTGACGTACTACCACAGTTCCTAAAAAGGCCTGGTGGCCTGGCTTGGGGTTTTTAAGCAAAGTCTTGGAGTTACCTCATCAATAAGCTACACCTGTACTGTTCCAATTACTGTTCCAATTGGAGAACCCTTAAGGAGGTACAGCTATTTTACATTTACATTAAGACATATTATCCTAGAGAACCGGTACAATGACCGTATCCATCTTGCAACATGGTGCTGCCCAGGCACTTATACTAACAGGTAAGTGACGGGTTTGTGTTTGGGGTGGGTGGGTTGATTTATGTTTGGGGTGGGTGGGTGTATTTTAATGTGATTTATTTATTTATTTATTTACGGTTTTGTGTTGTGGGTGGGTGGGTTGAGGGGTGTGTGCATGTGCGTGTGTGTGCGTGCTTGTTTTTATTTTTTATTTTTTTAAAAATTCTTTGGCCCCACCCACGACATCATGACATCATGATGTTAACTCCGCCCACACTGTGATGACGTCATGGTGGGGTAGTAAAAATTTTGACATCCCACCACTGAACGTGGGCCTATGGTGGATCCATCACTGGGGCACTGTTAGCTCAAGCCAGGTCTCTACATGGATAGTGGTGTGCATCTTTCAGACACTGATCAGGAAATGTGATTGCGGGATATTAAGGCAGGCCTTATGGAGTGGTTGCAGCAGTAGTCGTTTGATGGGAAGCCAGCAGGGCAGTGGGGCCTCATACAGGCCATGAGTCACAACCAGGTGAAACAGGCAATTAAACAATGAGTGCTAGACATGGAAAGGCAAATTGACCTATCCAGAGCCCCAGCCTTTCTGGCGCCAGAGTCTCAAAGACACCGGTACCTGCTCCAACTTGAGACGCCTAGTCATTGGAGGGTATTTTTCCTAGCCACCTGTCAGGCTCTCCCTTTTGCAGTTCTCTAGGGAAAGTTCCAAAGGACACTAGTGTCAGAGAGACAATGCCCTTGAGACACCAGAGAAATTGAAAACATAGAACACATTCTCTGCATCTGCCCTTTTTATAGAGACATCTGGAACAAATCCATATCTCTCTTGCTCTGCAAGTATCCTGGCCTGTCAAACAGCACATACACCTACTGACTGTTATCTGATGAAAGCTTTGCCTTCACCTGCAATACTGCCAGGTTCTGTGCCACAGCGTTTGGGATCAGAAGAACAATCCTGGCAGGTCTTTCAGCTAAATAAACTACCAGCACTACATCATACACTTATATATTAATTTTTTCAGTCTGTTAACTGAGCAGATATGCTCCTCATAAAATATATTTTAAGTACCCTCATTTTAACTTCTGTCTTTTGTTGTACTGTGCTGGTCTTGGACTGTAATAAAGGTTTCATTTGATATAATACGTTTTCTAGAAATGTATACAGCAAAACTATTTTGAATCACCAGTACACATTCAGTTGGCCATTTTCTCCTACTACTGCATAACTCTTCCTCCCTGCTAAGCAAGGAAATTGCAGTCAGGAGGCCTCAAGAAACCATAGGAACTACTCATTGACCATCCTGCATAGTTTTTATTCGGTACCTGAATGGTATCAATTTTCACCGGTATGATTCTGGATCCTTTTAGATTTTAGCTGAAAATTGTATCTGGACATTGGTCATAAAATAATTTTTCTCATACATATTCAATCCCCAATTTTACTAATGCATATTCCATGCCAAAGGATATGGATAATAATTAATAAATAACACATCTCCCTGAAGTTTGGATAGGGAACCCTCATCAAAATTTCTGTCAGCTACACTAGCCTTTTATTCTAATGTGGTTTCCATCAGCGATGAAAGGTCTTTAGTTCCATGCAGTTTTCAATAATATTGCCACTTGGCACTAGACACTTTAGGACTAAACCACTGTCATCATTTTTGTAATCAGTGCCTTATTGTAGTGTCTTTTAAGCCACTGCAACGATGTTCTGTACTGCATTTAGTGAAGGAAATAAGATTTGACAGCTACAGTAGCCTTTGCTATGGTTTCCATCAGTGACATGACATCTTCAGTTCCATGTGGTTTTCAGCAATACTGTGTAACAGTTTAGCTACTATCATGTATTATGCATGTATTTTTAATATATAGTGTTACCTGGGGTTCTGCACAGTGTCGGGGATCAGCAGGTTTGCACCAGTTCGCCAGAACCGGCAGCAGAAATTCTGGCTGGCTGCACCCATCCAAGTTTTGAAATAAAGTAGTCCTAATTCGGGGGCAATATAGTGCGTTCCCCCTGGCTGCACCCACCATACCACGCCTACAGTGCAGTAGTAAAAAAAAAAATTGAGCCCACCACTGGTTCTACAACGATGCACTGTAACTAGGAAAGGTGGAGGGTTGTTAGATGGGAAGAGGAAGCAGACATGGCATCCAGGATGAATGACAGATGATGGAAAATAACTGAGGGTCATTTCTGAATTAAACATAGGAACTATTATCTATGAAATATAGGGAGACAAAGAGAAATAAGCAATGTGAAGCAGCATACAATAGGAAGCAACATCTAGAAAAGTCCTCAGTCTGCCACTGATGTATATCCACAGCTAGCTGACTGGATAGCTCAGTGAGTTGTGCTTTTGCCTATGAAGCCAGAGGTGGGGAGGTCATTTGTTCAATGCGCTTTCCAGGGGAAGAGCTTGCTGATGTAGTCTTGGCCCAAGCTGCATAGTCCCAGAACACCACCAAAAGAAGGTTATGGCAAATCACATCAAAGGACTGTCTACCTAGAAATTCCTGTGCAAGGTTGCCGTAAGTCAGAATTGACTTGATAGTACATCGTGATGGTGGTGGTGGTGGTGGTGGTGGTGGTGGTTATTCAAATCAACCATTTGGTTCACAGTCAAGGACTGGAATAAAATTAACAGTTCAAGCCCTAACCAAGGACCTAAGAGATGTTAAGGTAATGTTACCTGAAAAACTGCTATCCCTTTTCTGTTACTGGTCAAAGCAGCTGTACAAGCCAGTGAGGGTAGAGCACAGCAGAGACCTGCAATAATAATAATAATAATAATAATAATAATAATAATAATAATAATAATAATAATAATAATAATAATAATAATAATAATAATAATAATAATTTTATTGTAATTAAAAGTATTTTTAAAATAATAAAAAGGGGCAGTTTTTAGATTTGGGGTAACAGTAACATCTGAGTATATATGCAGTTCCCAGTACAGTTGTTTTTTGGACAGTAAGGATGTTGTTGTTGTTGTTATATTGCACAGTTTCAATGGGTATGTATGTATTTAAAACATATGGAAGGAGGGAATAATAAGCCACTCTTAAGTATTGAACCCTAGAAAACTTTGAAAAAGGTCTCCATAAGTTAGTGTTGACTTGATGATGCCCAATTGTGGATTTTGATTTTTGTCTGTAAATAATCACTTACTTGGGATGGTGGAATTCAGGATTTACAATAAAGTATTTCTATTAATTTGCAATAATCCATAGGAAAGGGAGGGAATGAAGAATTGATGTTTTACTTCTTCTGCTGCAATATCCCAAGTCTTGAGCTGTTGGCTTTTCAAGGCATCTGGCTTTTAACTGCTCATCTGACTCTACTCTGCTGCACACATGTTTACTGCAGTGGCTCAAGTGGTTAAGATGCTGACTAGAAGCCTAGAAGGTCAGCAGTTCAATTCCCAAGATCTCCTGTCTTTGTCCCAACCTAGCAGTTCAAAAGCAAGAAATTGCAAGTAGATAAATAGGGGCCACTTCGATGGGAAGGTTAACAGTGTTCGGTGCGCTCCGGTGTCTAGTCATGCCTACCACATGACCACAGAAATGTCTACATAAGCAGACAGTGCTGGCTCTTTGGCTTTGAAACATAGATGGGCACTGATGAGCACTGAACCCTAGAGTCGGATACGACTGGCTTTCAAGCAAGAGAAACCCTTACCTTTATCTTTACAGATATCAGCATATGGCAATTTTCTTGGCCCAATGATCCAAAGAGGAAGGGGGCTCACTCAAGCCGTTGTTTGCTGCTTTAAGAGAATGCTATATCTGAGAAGTACACCTGAGTATACCATTAAAAATATGTAATCTAATTAGATAATTAAAAATGTAATTGTATTACCTTTGGCATTGATTGGTCTGGCTCAATACAGACTAAGTTCTGACTGTTCCAGGTTATTAGCTCATGTCCTGCTTTAAAAAAACTCCTGGAAGTAAACTTTATTGTCTTGGCAGTACCAATATGGTAGGTAGCTAAATGAATTTAAATTCTGCCTTTACTTTCTAAATCAATGCCCAGAATATGCATTAGCTTTATTTGAGAGAGAGAGAAAAAGCAAACATTTTGAAGTACATTCACATAAAAAAAATCCATATCAGCTTCCAGTAAATGAGAGCATTCAGATATAGGAAGTGATTTGAATCTTAATAGCACAGAATGAATGCAACAGGCTGCCTAAAGAATGCTCTAATTCATTCCTGCTTGTCCTTTGGAAGAGTAACAGAAAGCAGAGTTCCTACAAAGTCTTGGTAGCAAATTAAATGTGTATCCATAGTTTTTTAAAAAATGTAAGTGGTGTGATTAGCTTGCCACTGCAGCATTCAAAATTTCTCAGTGCTCAGTACTGTTCATCAGGAGACTTCACTAATGTTGCAATAATCAGTATCAGTTACTCTTTTTAATTTGCTATACTGTATAGCAGTAGTTTTCAAGCCATGTCTTCCCAAGTAACCCTATACAGAGAAATCTGTTTGTATTGATTCAGATCATTGGTCCCTCAAGCCCAGCACTGTCTAGAAGTCATGACAAGTTAACCCTTATCTAATTTGTAGATAACAGAAAACTGAGGGGAGGGATGATGTTCTAAGAAAGATATTCAAAATGCTTTTGATAGACTGGAGAATTGAACTGATATCAATCTAATTAAATGTGAAAAGGATCCCAGACTTGTAGTAATGAAGAATTTGAACATAGATCAGAAGTTTGATATGGATGCAAAAAGGTACAATTTTTCCTCTTTGTTGAAAACTATAGCAGTGTTGGCAGACCTTGGCACTCCAGGTGTTCTTTGACTTCAATTACCAGAAGCGCAAGTCAGCACTCCTGCTGCTCTGTGCTTCTGTGAGGTTCAAGAACAGCTGGAGTGCCAAGGTTCGCCATCACTGAACTATAGTTTCCAAGTTGGTTAAAATTTCACTTTATTCTACACTAACCAGATTATGTCTGGATTGTTTGTTTTGGGGCACAAATGTTTAAGAAGTATGTAGACCAGTGTTTCCCAAAGAGGAGCCTACACCCCAAAGGGGAACTTCAATTCCCAGAAGTCTGAGTCAGTGCATTGGCCGATCATTGCTTTGGGGAATTGACTTAGGCTTCTGAGAACTGAAGTCCAAAAACCAAAGGCTTGGAAACACTGATGTAGACCTATTCAGAAGATGGCAAAGATAGCTGGAATATAGAAAAGAAGTTCTATGAGGAAAAACTGAGAGAAACTGTTGGGAGATGGAACAATGGTTGTGACATCACACCAAACACATGAAAAGCTATCAATTAGCCATACGTGCACATTTTACTTCTGCTTTCAGGAGCAATGCGGGCAGCACGGGGTGGAAGAATCACAGTAAACCAGTGATGGGATGTAACAGGTTCGCACCAGTTTGCCAGAACCGGTAGTAACTTTTTCCAGTGTCCTGGAGAACCGGTAGCAGCTTTTGGAGGGAACCACCTTCGGGGCTTACCTTTTCACTGGTTCCCCCAATGTGCATGCGCACCAAGCACCTGGTGCGGATGCACGCCTACAGTGCTTGGCCTCCTTGCTGTCCTCTCAAGCGGGGAGGAGGAAGAGAAGCTGCTTGCCTGAAACACCCTATAGCCTGCTCCCCAGGGTAAGTGACTCACCTTTGGATGTGGTGTGTCTGCGTGTATTTTAATGTGTATTTAATACTTTTACCTATATTGACATACTACCACAGTTCCTAAAAAGGCCTGGTGGGCTGGCTTGGGGTTTTTAAGCAAAGTCTTGGAGTTACCTCATCAATAAGCTACACCTGTGCTGTTCCAATTGCTGTTACAATTGGAGAACCCTTAAGGAGGTACAGCTGTTTTACATTTACATTAAGGCATATTGTCCTAGAAAACTGGTTAGGTAAAGACTTAGTACCTAACTTCTTTAACTGTTGAAAAGTGCCAAAATGAAGCCATCTTGTGGTGAGTTCATTCTGTAGTTCCTTACATCTGACCTAGTGTGAGAAAGATTAGCCAGAACAAGCTTTAAGATTATTTTTTTATTTGGCCCCACCCACATCATGACATCATGTTGGCTCTGCCCACAATGTCATGACGTTAGCTTTGCCCACACTGTGATGACATCATGTGGGGGTAGTAAAAATTTTGACATCCCACCACTGCAGTAAACCCATTCACGTGGATTCATGGGGGCTTTGGCTTCTGGGAATTGAAGTCCAAGAACATCTAGAGTGCCAAGGTTCACCATCAAGGCTCCAAGGAATCCCTTCTGATCTGAAGAAGTCTTTGGGAGGTTTGCCATAGTGGGAGGAAGCAAGATTTACCAATAGAAAATCATTGTCGGATCACTGCCAGCAGTCCTGATTCCAACTGGGTTTAGGCTTGTGTCACATGCTTTTGCTAGTGCAACAGTTTCCCTTCCCTTCTCCTCTCCTTCTTGCCAAGACATAGGGATGTCAAGAGCATGGCAAAAAGGAGGTGGAACGTGAACCATAGCAGTCACTATTTGTTCTGGAGGACATCACCCAATGAATATGCATCCTAAAAATATATTCTAGATTTGTCTTTCATGAATATGGCTCATGCGACAGAAATAGAAAAGGCTTTTCTTGCATCACTACTTCTTCTCTAAATATTTATTTCCTGGAGTCAAATAATTCTTGAAAATAGTGTCACCTACAGTACAGATGGAAAGGGCAGTTGGTGGAAGTCTGGCCCTTATGTGATCAGAAAAACAATTTATCATCCAATCCTGTAAAATTAATTTTTGTTGAGGAATTCCATATAATCAGCAACAAGAAAGAACAAATCTGTAATACAATTTATTTTATTCAATTTATATCCCATTCATCTGGAATATATTACCACTCTGGGCAGTGTAACAGCAATTCTGCTGCCACTGAGAAGGCTTGCTTCCTCATCAACATCTTTCTAGCCACTCTTGGGCTCGAATAGATAAAATACTTTAAAGATGAACAGGAGAAACTCAAAATGGTTTGAAAGTCAGTTACTAAATCAAGGCATTACTTTACTAGAAATGTCAATTATTTTGTTGCCACTTGTACTGATGGGTATCCTTGGACAAAATCACAAATCCTTAGATAAAGCTATTATTTCATGTAAAAAATGCACTGTTTACTAGTTTCACTGTTTTGACTTCCTGTAGTATTTTCAAACCACCTACAGTTTTGAAGATAAGAGAAAAAATCTTCTGAATTGTACCCATGCCTTTATAGAAGCATCATGTTTAAATGAACAATACTCTCTAGGCAAATGCTTCTTGACAGGTTTGTGAGCTTCACATGAGTAAGAAGGACCCTAACAGTTTATGCATCTGTCTGTGACAAGCTGCGTATCTGAACGAGGCCATTTCTTGTGTGTGTGCACATACAATGTAGAAGGGTGTTTTACCCAATAGGAACTTCCAGGCAGGAAACACAATGCTTTTATTTTCATTCTACAACTATGCTAACATTTACATGGAATGTTTTACCCTACATCATTTCATATTGCTATGCTAAAGATCTTTAAACTGACATCGCAACATAAAGAATAAATAAATTACTCTTTGGGTTTTTTGTTTAGGCATTCTCCACATGGAGTTTCCTTGAGATAATAAATCATTGTTTGCTACACAAAAAACAAATATAGGGTCTGCACAATCCTCCTTTCATGCATGCACTGTAACCACTGATATAGTTCTGTTGAAATCACAGGTTATCGTGACATCCAGTCTGGGAAACTGTGGTGCTATTTTGTAACACTAACTATAATATGAAACTAGGACCAGCCTGAATATAACAGAAAGCTCTGACTTAAATTCAGTATCAAAGCTGGCCCAAAAGGACAGAAATAAGAGAAAACTCGTGAGCTCAACACTGATTTTTGCCTAAATAAATCACAGTTAATGAAGCCAAAGTGATTGTGTCTGAACTGGGCTTCTGAAGAATAAACATTACTTGTTATCTCTATTGTCATTTGCTTTCATGTCTACTGGTAATACAATCTGTGTAGGAGGAGAGGTCTAGATGTTGAATTGCACATATTTGATTGATCCTACAATGGTCTTCACAATACAAACTTGGGTCATCATAGCTCACAAAATAATAGTGGTAGTATTTCTGGAATAATTTACTCTGTGGCACACTCAACTGGTTTGCCATTTCATATAAACTTTCTGGCTTTAAGTTGTCTATCCCATAGGCTTTGGTCATAACATATTCAAGTTTCCAGACTGATTCATTTTTCATGTTGGCTTCTGTGAGGTTCAAGTAGAACTGCCAAAGATCCTAGAATAAAAAAGAAACAATGAGTACACCATTGCAACCCCTACTTCATTAAGCTCTAGAGCAGTGATTGCAAACCTATTGCACGCTTGCCGGAGGGGGTACTCAGAGCCCTCTCTGTGGGCATGCACACTGTTGCCCCGGCACAGAGTTCACCCAGCCCCTCTGCCCACAGCCCAAAGGGAGCACTTCCTCCCTCCCCAGCACAGAGTTTGCTCCACCCCTCTGCCCAGCAGCCCAATGAGAGTGCTTCCTTCCTCCCCCCAGCACAGTGTTTGCCCTGTCCCTCTGCCCAGCAGCCCAATGGGAGAATTTCCTCCTTCCCCCCAGCAGATTTCACCCCACCCCTCTGTTTGGGCACTCAGTCTCTAAAAAGTTCAGCATCACTATTCTAGTGTGACATGCTGTGTAAGAATCTATCACTGCCTATTATTCACAACTGAAAGGTAAGGTTACTTCCTACCACAAGATGCATAAACCAGTTCAGTCCTGTCATACCCTAATATTATAGAAAAGGGAAGGATGAGAATAAAGATGAATGGTGATCATGGAGAAACTCTTTAGACAAGTCAAACAGTGTTTTTAGCCTAAATAGAGCATACAGTAATATACCTAAGCTGTGCAAGTGTTGCAACTTTGGGTCTAGCAACATAACAGTTTGAAAGCAAGAACAAGCGTTTCAACTTTTTTAAAAAAAGAGAAGGGGGGATTTATGTTGGTGTTAAGATTTCAGTAACCCCAGAACTTTTTTCTTTTTAGGACTAGTAGATGCAGATCTAGTAAAATAGTAAACATTGCAGAAGAATTTAAACTGTTTATTCAATTCAGCTTTTATTCATACTGAAGTGGTATTACCCACACACAATTCCAAATTCTTTTACATAGACTACACATGGTTCTAAATACATTCAAGAAACAATGAGTAGGAGAGACATCACTGAAGAATGGAAATGGTAGGATTCTGGAATCAGAACAGGTTTAAGGGAAAAGGCAAGGCTAATGTCAAGACCTGGAAACTGCTGGGCAGTTAGTGAAAAGAAGTTGAATTGCCAAAGCTCTAGTTTTGACTTTGAAAATGTTGCTGTAATTTTCAGACCTGAACAGAAATGGAATTCTGCCCTGACTTTTGTTCATGTAGCAATAAAATGTGGAAGTTTTAGGGGAACAGAATGGCTAAAAACTGCAGTGGCTTAGTGGTTAAGATGCTGAATTTGATGACTGGAAGGTTAGCAGCTTGAGACCCGAGTGTTGCACAATGGATTGAGTGCCCATCTCTGTCCTAGCTCCTGCTAACCTAGAAGTTTGAAAGCAAGAAATTGCAAGTAGATAAATAGGTACCACTTCGGTGGGAAGGTAAACAGTGTTCTGTGCAGTCTGGTGTCTAGTCATGTCTGCCACATGTCCACAGAAATGTCTGCAGACACAGACAGTGCTGGCTCTTTGGCTATAAACAGAGATGAGCACTGAACCCTAGGGTCAGATACAACTGGCTTTTGAGCAAGGGTGACCTTTACCTTTTACACCCAAGAAGCATGGGGAGACGAGGTGGAACAGAATTGATAACATCTACACACTGGTACATTACTGGATGAATTAGCTTCAGACAGATGAAGAAATGCTCTGCTCTACTACCTTATTTAAACGTATTTACTCATATTTATGATTCACTTGTATCAAAGATTTCCATGTGCTATGCAAACAATATGAAATAAAACTGTAACAAAATACTGTATGAACTTTTAAAATGGCAATAAAGTGATGTCAATTGTGGGCCAGAGGGGTAGGAAACCACCATTTGAGCATAGCATGTTGTAACAAATAAGTCTGAAATAGACACAAAATGTCCAGGAAAATTATCAAGTCCAATTTGTACTGGTAGGAAATTCCTGAGAGTGGTTGCTGTCTCATTACAGGACCTATATTCTGAGCTGCTATGGAGTGGCTTTCCCATACTTTAAGCATCAAAAATGTACATCCTAATGAGAAGCAGGTGAATATGGGGAAGGTAATGTCTTCACTAGAAACAGACTGAACTTCCCATTTTGGGTGAGATGATCAAGTTTTGGTAAAGGAGCAGAAAAATTCCTAGAAATTCCTGTTTTTCTGCACCTGTGCTAGTTGACGTTTAGAGCAGGGTTCAGGAATGAAACCACTTTAGTTGTCCTATTCTGTTCTACAAAAACAACAGGAGCTTTGTTTTCCCTGTTTAGTCTTGTAAATCTCTCAGTGGCATTAGATACTACCAATAAACATATACTCTGACCAACATGGGACAGCTGTGGTATATGAAACAGCACTGCAAGGGCTCCACTTCTAAATTATAACTTGATGACATAAAATGAATGTTATTCTACCCAGCAGGACCTGTTCTGTGAAATACCAAAAGATCCTACCTTGGCCCCTGTACTTTAAAATTGCTATACATAACTACTGGCATCAGTCTGTAGCTTGGAGTGCTGCATCACTCAACAACTAGACTGGACTTTTCCAGCCAGTCTAGTATCAGCAAATAATTCTGTGAAAGACTGCTCAAATATATGTAAGTGCGGGATAAGGGCTAACTGCCTAAGCTTGCATAATCTTTTAGACAAAAGAAGTAAAATGATGGCGGATCAAACCCAAACTGAAAGGTTCCATCAGCTCTAAATTGAGAGGCATTCACCATGAAGAATAGGTTTCCCTTTTTCCTTTTAAGGAGTCTGGAAGTGCTCCTGGCCCTCTGTGTAGCACTGGACTTCCATGTAGTCTCTTTAGTAAGGAGTGCTCAGCTTAGCTTTAAAGCTGGCATCAGCTACTTCTCTCAGATAAAATGTTGGGTTCTGTTCTCTGTGTTTCAGTCCTCCCAGTTGGGATTACTGTGAAGTACTCATTATGCCATACCAGCCTATTATCTTTCCAATGCTCACACGTAGAGAGCATCCACATATAATTATTAATATACAGTCTTCTTCAAAATAGCTTTCTAGGCTCTACTTCATAAACCTGCCTTTGAAGACAGTTCCAAAACAACAGCTAATGGGAAAAATGTTTCAGACAGAAATAAGCCATCTACCATTCCACGTTTAGGTTAATTGGGGCAGCTTCTTGTTTGATTCCAGGCTCCATTCCATTCTTGAGATATTCTGACACACAGATTGCTCTTAAACTGTCAAGATATGTTTCCTTAGCAACTATGCTCTACGCACAAAGTTGTAGTGTTGATGTTTATAGCTATACACTGTACAGTCAAACCTCGCATAAAGAGTGCCTCGCTTAAAGAGTAACTCGTTTAAAGAGCAGAATTTTCTCTGAATGTTTGCTTTGCTTAACAAATAAAACCAACCAAAAACTCGCTTAACAAATAAATCGGGGTTCCTGCAATCCCTGCCACAATTGGTTACTTACGATGGTGTTTCGCTTAAAGAGCAAACTCGCTTAAAGAGCAATCCTATGGAACTCATTATGCTCTTTAAGCGAAATACAACTGTATGGTCTATGTAGGTAGTATCTATGGAATTTGGTGAAGTTGTCATTTTGTCCATGCATTTCTAATGCGGTCAGATATTCTGGAGAAATCTTGTATTGCATCTTTCTTCTTTTTGAGAGGTCAGGACTTTTTGAGAGGTCAGGCTCTCCTTCTTGTGGAATCCACACTATGACAACTCTGTTTGTTGACTCCACCAATAATAAACTGGTTTATCAGTCCCTTCTTCTGGGGTTACTCTGGAGCTATGCATTTGCACATAATCTGTCTCTTTTCCTAGGAGGCACAGTGGTGAATCAAACTCACAACCTCTGGAGATATCCAGCCAGCTGTTCTAATTTTAGAACCTTTCATTTCTCTGTTTACTGCTAGTAGTGACAATCATGGAAGTACATGTTTATCTAGGTGAGAGGATCTTAATGATTTAAAAAAGATACAAAAGTGAGAAACAGAAAATTATTTTAGTGGGAGGGGAATTATCCCCTTTCATTCATATGTATCCATTCACTCCAGCAATTACAGTGACATAGGAAGTAATGACATGGAAAGAGGAAATGCTGCATGTTATATTTTTTTATCTTTTCTTTTTCCACAATTCACCACAAAAGATGCTACTAAAATTGATTCCAATCCATTACTTTAATTTTTACTTACCAAGAGACTATATGAAAGAGGATCATACTGATACAATCTCACTCCTGGGTTGTTTGAGTCTGTTTGCTGCATAGACTTCACTGGTGTCACTGCAGGCACCACAAACATGGAACTTACAGGATTTCCTGAACAATTAAAAAGAGTGGAGGTGTGGGAAACATGAATAAAGAGAAGATCTTGAGATAGTGGTGGCAGTAACATCTATAGCCATATTTACCGCATTGGAAACCTGCCCTTCAGTTGTACATTAGTAGACATCTTTGTGTAAGAACCACATCTGGAAACCATGTACTGTAGTTTTGGTCATTCACTAAAGCTATGCCAATTCTCCAAATTCAGAATTCACATCACTAATTAGATAAATCACAGAATCACAGGAACATAGAATTACATAGTTCAGTCCAGTCACCTGCCTATGCTAGAGATTCACAGTAAATGTATCCCTGACGTATGGAATTCAATTTATGTTTAAATATGTCAAACAAAGGAGAGTCCATCGTCTTCAGTGACAGTCCCTTCCTCTGACAAAGAATTTGTATTGCCAGAAATTCTTCCTAACTCTTAAACTTTTCTTTCAATTTGAATTTTTCTCTTTCTATCCTATTCTTTGAACCTTCATAAAACAAGCTTTTTGTATCTGTCACATGACACTCTTTAAATATTTGAAGAAGGCTATCATTTCACCTCTTAATCTTCTCTTCTCCAAACTAAACAAACCAACTCCCTCAACTATTTCTTTATTGCTTTCGATGCTCTCTTTGGGAGATGCTCCAGCTTTTCAATATCCTTCTTAAACTGTGGAACAAGAGACAATATTCCAGGTGAGGCCTAACCAAAGCAGAACAAAGTGCTTCCTTTGAGTTATGTTGATGCAACATAATATACCAGAAGTTCTCAACCTTTTAAAAGCGGGGGCCAGGTCACACTCCCTCAGACAGTTTGAGGGGCTGGACGGCCATTTTGCCCTTCCTCCACCACATGGCACTTCTTGGTGTGGTGGAGGCAGTGGGGAGCCACATGAAATAGTGCCACAGGCTGCAGGTTAAGAATCCCTGTAATATACCATTCATTTTTAAATGCTGCACTACACTGTTGACTCATATCTCCCATAAATTCTTTTCACATATTCTACCTGGCCACCTGCCTGGCAGGCAATGGTCCATAGGGTCACAAAGGGTCAGAATCGACTGTGCCACTGAACAACAACAACAAAACCACCTGGCCATGCATCTGATCTTTCCTGCCCAAGTATTACAGAACTTTATAGCCAATACTCCTGAAGTATTAGCTACCTGCCAGCCATTTGGTGTCCTTTGATGGGCATTAACTCTTTCATCCAGGTAATGTCTAAAGATGTTGAACAACAATAAGACAAAACCCACTTGACAATGAGTCATTGGTGAGAATTGTTTGGATGTTGCTGAACAAGCAGCTACAAATACATGTTTGAAACATATGGCTTTCTTCCAAGTAAACATGATGAGGATTTGCTTGCATACTGATTAATTGTACCAATCAACTGAAGTTTAAATTGATTATCAATTAACAGAAAGCAAAAGAAGTGTGGCTTCAGATGAGTAAAGATCAGCTATACAAGCATAACAGCTTCTTTTTCTCTTTCATTGTACCAGCTCCTTTCCTATACAGTATAGTACAATGTTTCAGGAGTAACATAATGCCCTATTTGCTGGCATATAAGACACACTCCCCCCCCCTTTAAAATACACTGGAAAATGGAGTTTGTCTTGTACTGTATATAGTGGCCTATAGTGGACTATTCTGGTAATAACTGGGTGTGTCTTATATTCTGATGTGTCTTATATAACGGCAAATACGGTATATTTTCTGACATTATTTTTACTATTTTGCAGAAAAACACATATTTAGATGATAGTTTTTATAGTAAATTGAAACACTTAATTCTTCAGATGAAAACTATGAAAAGAAATATTTAATCTAGAAAGCTTGATATTGTCTCAGCATTATGTGAAATTTATACATAAATACTTCTCTTTCTTTCTTCCATCCGTATGCTTGTCCCAGTCTTCAATAAGTTTGAAGCAGCAGGGAGTCCAATACAGAGACATGGCAATGAGGCAGAAAGGACATCAGAAAACAGGGTATGTCTAGCTAGCTTAAGAACATTTGCTTTGACACATTATACAATAGGAACTAGCCAGTGTAATTTACCATAATTGCTAAAAAAAAGAACAGAAAGGAGTACTTCAGTTTTTGCTATGATAGCTACTGTTGCTTTTAGGGATAAAGAGAAAGCATTTTCAAGATCAATTCTTCATTCTGTAGCAAAATAAAGCATAAGCCATGGCTATTGCAAAAAATGATCCAGTACAGGGGTCTCAGAATAGAATGATAACTGCAAGAACAGCAAACTTGCAATACATTTAATTTAAAGACAGTGGAAAACTTCAATTAGTACAGTTTCTAAAGTAGCTGCATAGGTCTATCTCAGAATGTTGCTTAAAAAAAGAAAGTAAAAAAGTGGAAGGGTCAAAGCAATGTAGCACTTTAAACATTAACAATTTTATTTCAGTGTGTGTTTGCGGATCAAAGTCTACTTCCTCAGACAATGAAATGCAATTTTTATTTTATTTTTGATGTTGTGTGTCTTCAAGTTGAAACTGACTTATACCTAACAGGGTTTTCAAGACCAGTTGAAACAGTTAAGGAGTGGTGTTATCAGTGAATTTCCATGGTTGAGTGGGAATTCAAACCCAGGTCTCCTGAGTTCTAGTCCATTATTCTGTCCTGTCCACTATACAAAGCATCCCATAAATACATGACTGGTGTACTTATATGTGTCCTTATGATTTAGTAAAAACAGAAAAGGGAGAAAATGTACTTATTTATTTATTTATTTATTTAAATTTCTATACCGCCCTCCTTGACGAAGGCGACCCAGGGTGGTTTAACACATCCTAAAACACATAAAAAGGCTAAAGTTCTCAAAAACCCACAGTTAAAACCAATTAAAACTACGACTAAAACGTTATATGATTTTAAACTTAAGAACTTAAGGGAGCAGGGGAGGAGGTCAAACCAGTCAGCAGGCTTCAGTTGTAATGAAATATTGTTACCATTTTTATTTATCTGTATCTTGTACCACTCAGAAATTCAAAGGGGAGTTTTAACTGATTTCTGCTTTATATTTAACTATTTTTTATTTATTTTCTCCAATTTGTATCACCGCCCCACTCGGAAGACTCTGGGTGGCTCACAAAAAGCTCAGTCATAATTAAAAGCGACAAAAACCCATTAAAAGTACTAACAAAAATTAAGAAGATTAGAAGATTAAAAAAATTAAAGGGGAGAGTATTAACTAAATAAGCCAGCAGGCCGGTGCCCCACACCTGCCCTGCCAGCCATGTCTTTAGCCCTTTCCTGGACATCAACTCTGTCTGGAGACGCAGCTCAATTGGCAGGAGGTTCCTTAGGGTTGGAGCAGACACTGAGAAGGCCCTCTTTCTAGTGATAGAGAGACGTGCGCCCCTCTAGCCAATGGAACAATGAGAGAGCCTCTCTAGTCCGCTCTGGTGGGATGGACAGATTGGGGTGACGCGGTCTCTTATGTATCCTGGCCCACTACCATGTAGGACTTTAAAGGTAATTACCAGCACCTTGAATTGCACCCGGGGGCACATTGGCAACCAGTGCAGCTCCTGGAGCAGTGGTAAGGCATGGGCATAACACCCACACCCCAACACCACCTGAGCAGCCACATTCTGGACTAGTTGTAGCCTCCAAATGGTCATCAAGGGTAGCCCCATGTAGAGCGCATTACAATAGTCAAGTCTGGAGGTAACCAGAGCATGTGTGACCATGACCAAGGAGTCCCAATCTAGAAACGAGCATAACTAGCGTATCACAAGAAGCTGTGCAAAAACCCTCCTGGCCACAACTGCCACCTGCTCTTCAAGCAGGAGCCGCGAGTCCAGAAGGACCCCCAGATTATGCACCAGGTATGTTTGGGGCAAAATAGCCCCGTCCAGTCTCCATGGTTTATCAGCCAATATGTTTTCCTCCTTCTTGCACTCCCATTCCCCATTTATGTTATCCTTAATTATCAACTGAAAAATCTGTGGTTTTTGTTTCTCATCACGTGACTGAACACAATTTCTGGGTTTTGCATGTTTTGTGTTTTTTTTAAGTCATTATTCATTCTTTTAGCACTTCTTCATCTTTCACCCTCTTGATCCGACCTTCTAATTTAGTTGAATTAGCAGTAGGGTCATAACTGTTCTATTCAAGTAAGAATAGAGATGACCTGAAGCAATTTTCTTAAGCTTTCTTAGCAAACAAAATTTAAGCTATGGCTCAAGTAGCTAAGATGCTGACTGGAAGGCATGAAGTCAGCAGTTCGATTCCCAAGTACTGTACTGCAGGACAGAATGAGCTCCCGTCTTTGTCCCAGCTCCTGCCAACCTAGCAGTTTGAAAGCAAGAAATTGCAAGTAGATAAATAGGGACCACTTTGGTGGGAAGGTAAACAGTGTTCCATGCACTCTGGTGTCTAGTCATGCCTGTCACATGACCACAGAAACATCTGCAGGAGCAGACAGCGCTGGCTCTTTGGCTTTGAAACAGAGATGAGCACTGACCCCTAGAGTCAGATACGACTGGTTTTAGAGCAAGGGAAACTTTTACCTTTACTTTAAGCAAACTTAGCATCTGTAGTAAAGTCATGTTTCACATGCATCTCAATTTTTATAACTGTTTGTATACAATTCTATGATTTCATATTGAACAATAGAAAGAGAAATATATAGCATTATACAGCATACATTCTCAACAATAACTATACATTTTTATTACTTAACAAAGCTTGACAAAGTTCTTTCAGGCCACCTCTATTATAACTTAGATTGCAGATTTATGATTTCACTGTTCATTCAGCCAAATTAGAAAATACTGCATTTGTCATGATGTTCCATGCTTTCATTTTGAGCCTTTAACCACATTTCTAACTTCTTACTGATGAATGAGAAGTTGGTTTTCATAGCATTCATTTTTAAGTCATGCTCATTACTTATTTCATTAACCTTTAGTAGCCTTTCAGTAACCTTTGCAGCCATTTAATCTAAATTGTCAGTAATACAAATATGATCTAATATCACACATTGTTGATAACCTTTCCACAGACAATAATACCATCATTTAAATTAGTAAGTGCTTGTTGAAGGGCAAAATCCAATCCAGCAAACTGACAGAATTATAGGGAAACACAGGTCTTGATTCAAAGAGACATTTGTATAATTGGCAGCCTATATAGGCAACAAAACTACAGTGAAACATGAATATGAGTTAATCTGAGCTATCGTGTTAATGTAATATCATGGCTTAACAGTGTTTCCTAACCTTTGGTTTTGAGTCTTCAATTCCCAGAAGCCTAAGTCAATTCCTCAAAGCACTGATCAGCCAATGTACCGATTTAGGCTTCTGGGAACTGAAGTCCACCAACGTTCCGCAGATCACATTTTGGGAAACGCTGGCTTCAAATATGGATTTTTTTGGATTTTTTTTTCTTTCAAATATGGAGTGATGGTACTTCCTAAATGACTACTGTAAGAACAAATGAAGTCACCCTCATTCGCAATTATTTATAACATTCTGACATTTTTTTGGCAACAATGTGAACATCTATTGCAAATATTTTGATAATCTTCCAACTATATAAAATGTAAGCCATGATCCCAGCAAAAAACATAACCTTTCGAGAACATTACCTTTCTTATCCAAAAGAATCATGATGCTGTCTCTGTGGGTGTGCCCAAAAAAGTGCCCAGCAATTACACTGTTGTGCTTCCGAAATATTTCTATTAACCGCTGATTGTAGTATTCTCTCATGGCAGTAATATTTCGAACAAAAGGCAGATAGCCCACTGGGACATGTCCTATTATATACACCTGGGGGAAAAAGAACATCTGTATATTCAGTTGCATCTGATGGTGTTGATTAAAGGCAACTGTTTATAATCTAACTTTGTCCTTGGCTGCTTTCTGAATGGCCAGTTCTTTTTTGTTTCTAACGGGCGAATCCTACTACCGTATATGCTGGTATATAAGACGACTTTTTACCCCTGAAAAACATGCCTCCAAGTGGGGGGCCGTCTTGTATACCGGGTACACTTCAGTTGAATAAAATACAGTAATACCTTGGATAACGTTTACCTCGGATAATGTTTACCTCAGATAACGCTTAAATCGCATAACGTTAAGCAATCTGGGGAGGAGAATTGCATCGAATAACGTTAAGGTCCTATGGGATGGATCGGATAACAACTTCTAATATCAGATGACGAACAGGAGTTTGAAGGCTTTTAAAGGGAAACTGTCACGCCAGCAAATCTGCTAGGGACTTGCCTGGCACTTGCTCTCTCCCTCTATTTGTTACCTTCCTTCTATCATTGACAGTTCCAGATTGGTTAACAGATTAGAAAACAAACAGCATGGCAGCTCCCATAGGTTTACTGTTCCATTCAGCTTTAGTGAATTGTCTTTGGTGAATTACGTTTAATAAACTTGCACTGTTTTATGTTTACTGTACATGTTTGATAACATACAGCCTTGTGACAGTTTTTCTGCATGTCATAAGCATTTGAATATAAATTAACATGTTGAAATCAAATCTGATGTTATTTTATGTTTTATTTGGTGTGTGGAAGAGGGGGTAGTCTTATACCTATAACTATATTTTGAGTGGAAATGTTGGGGGGTCATCTTATACGCCCAGTCGTCTTGTACACCGGCATATATGGTAGTTGTTTATGCTGGTTTAAGTGCAGTGGGGTGAACTGCAGCAACAAATTGCCACTGGTGAACAACTTGCCATTTGTATTCCTAGTCGCATGTCAAGTCATGCAACTGGAGAAAAGGAATACAAACAACTTATTAACTAATAGCAATTTGCTGTTGAAATTATGTTTTTGCAGATATACCAGCATAGAAAACAAAAGAAGGTTCTGTCCATTTGAAATAAAAATGGAGTTTATAATATAGGTCCCATCACAACCCGAGCGGACGCATTCTGGACCAGTTAAAGCCTCTGAATGGTCACCAAGGGCAGCCCCATGTAGTGTGCATTACAATAATAATGTCTGGAGGTGATCAAAGCGTGTGTAATCATGAGCAAGGAGATTTTTAATAGGAATTGTAGTGGTTTTATTATTGAGGGATGTTTTCATATTTGGATGTTTTTGTCATGGTTGTGAGCCACCCAGAGTTGCTTCGGCAAGGGGGCAGCAATAGAAATCTAAATAAATAAATAAATAAATAAATAAATAAAATGTAGGTATGCATTTTCTTTAACTGACCCTTCTTTTTTTTTTTGCTTCAACTGCCTTTTTTATAAGCTGAAACATCACTGGGGCTGAAGGAGGGTTCTGGGACAAACCGCGCAGCTACGTGGTTCCCCCCCAGAGGGGCCCCCCCAGCCCCAGAGATCCATCCCCAAGCCAATCTGAGCTTCCCCCCTGTTCACTTTCCTCTTTGGAAAGGGAGCAGGGCTTTTTAAAAAACTATTTTCCACTTTTATTTTCCACTTTTATTTTCCACTTTTATTTTCCACTTCTATTTTCCTCTATTCTATTCCTCTATTCTATTTTATTTTAATTTTTTTACTTTGGCTCCACCCACAATGTCATGACGTTGGCTCCACCAATGACATCATGTTGGCTCCGCCCACAACATCATGACATCGGCTCCGCCCATGACATCGGCTCCACCCACAGTGTGGTAGTAAAATTTTGACAGCCCACCACTGGCTGTGGAGATTAATCATCTTGCTTAAAGGTACATGGATGGAATCCCTCTGATTCTAGCATTCTTTATACCATTATATATGTTATTAATTTTACATCAGAATAACTCCTACCTTCTCCTTCTTCTGCTTTGCTGCTTCTAGGATACTTTCCAGCCATTCAAACTGGTTTGCTGGATCGGTCATGTTTCGAGTCACATTGTTGGGAGAATAATATAAGACTGTATTTAAACTGACTATTCTAAGAGGCTGAATAGTTGTGTTGGGCTGGTACAGCTGTGTATAAAAACCACCTGTGGGAGGAAGTGGGGAGACAAAATGTATGTCATCACTTTTTAAGTCATTATACTCCAGATAAGTCAATAGAAATCAATGAGACTTGTTGAGAGTAAATTGCAGAAACTGCAGATCTGCATACAGTAATACCCCGAATAACAATTGCATCGGATAACGCTAGAATCAGATAATGAGTCTGGATAATGATTCTTAGTGTTATCCGAGGCAATGGTCTGCGGGTGTGGGGTGGTTTGGGTAGAACTACCCAATCTACCCCCCACCTGCAGCGGTCTCTGCGACTGCAGTAAGATCAGGGAAAAGCACGCGCCTTTCCCCTGACCCTACTGCAGTCGCAGAGACTGTTGTGTCTCTTTCCCTCCCTGTATTTAAACTACAGGGAGGGGGAAAAAGAGAAACGTGATTGGGTCTCTAGAGAACCAATCACATCTCTCTCTTTCTCCCTCCCTGTAGTTTAAATACAGGGAGGGAAAGAGACACAAGCAGTCTCTGCGACTGCAGTAGGGTTGGGGGAAAGGCACGCCTTTCCCCGACCCTACTGCAGTCACAGAGACCGCTGCGGGTGGGGGGTGGCTTTAAAGGCAGGGAGGAAAAGAGACCTGATTGGGTCTCTTTCTTTCCCTGCCTGTCTTTAAAGCAGTTTGTCCCTGAAGTCAGGGCTTTTGTTTTTTTTAGCGTTGTTCGATGCATGCATCGGACAACGCTAAAAATCGGATAACGTAATGACTTGTGGAACCAAGTCATAACGTTATCCAGGGTATTACTGTATTCTCACTGGGTAACATTATTCTTCAAGAAACCCATTAGATATTTCTAATGGCAGAATTAGCAAATGGAGATAATGGCTGATAACTTGTATACATTTGCGCTCATCCCACACGCTAGCAAGGTGATGCTCAAGATAATACAGGATAGACTGCAACAGCATGTGGAGAGAGAATTACCAGAAGTGCAGGCAGGATTCAGAAGAGGCAGGGGGACTAGAGACCACATCGCCAACATAAGATGGATCATGAAAAAAACAAAGGAATATCAGAAACAAGTCTACTTCTGTTTCATTGATTACACTAAGGCCATTGACTGTGTAGAGCACAACAAAATGTGGCAAATAATTAAGGAGATGGGAATACCAGAACACCTTATATGCTTCATGAGAAATCTGTACATGAATCAAGAAGCAACAGTTAGGACAGAATATGGAATGACGGACTGGTTTGGAATAGGAAAAGGAGTAAGACAAGGCTGAATTTTGTCACCCTGCTTATTCAACTTATACACAGAGCACATAATGCGGAATGCAGGGATGGAGGAGTCACAATTTGGGATCAAAATTGCTGGGAGAAACATCAACAATTTGAGATATGCAGATGATATGACCCTGATGGCAGAAAGTGAGGAGGACTTAAAAGAAGCTCCTGATTAAGTTGAAAGAAGAAAGTGCAAAAGCTGGTTTGAGACTCAATATAAAGAAAACCAAGATCATGGCAACAGGCCCTATCAGTCCCTGGAAAATAGATGGGGAAGAAGTAGAAGCAGTGACAGATTTTACTTTCTTGGGATCAAAGCTCACTGCAGATGGTGATTGTAGCCATGAAATAAAAAGGCGACTGATTCTTGGGAGACAAGCTATGAGAAACCTGGGGAGCATAGTGAAAAGCAGAGACATCAAATTGCAAACAAAAATTCGTATAGTCCAAGCAATAGTATTCCCAGTGGCAATGTATGGTTGTGAGAGCTGGACCATTAGGAAAGCAGAGCGCAGCAGAATAGATGCCTTTGAGATGTGGTGTTGGAGAAGAGTTTTGAGAGTCCCCTGGACAGCAAGGAGAACAAACAGGTCGATCTTAGAAGAAATCAAACCTGACTGCTCCTTAGAAGGTCAAATAGTAAAGATGAAGCTAAGGTACTTTGGACATCAAATGAGAAGAGAAGACTCACTTGAGAAAGCCTTGATGCTTGGAAAGATCGAGGGCAAAAGAAGAAGGGGGTGGCCAAAAATGAGATGGCTAGATGGTATTGTGGACACAATGGGCACAGAGCTGAGCGAGTTGAGAGGGATAGTGGAGGACAGGGGTGCCTAGCGGACAGTCGTCCATGGGGTCGCAAAGGGTCGGAATCGACTGTGCGACTGAACAACAAACAACAAACTTGTATACATATCTTTAATATTTACCAAACAAAAGAATGTACCATATCAGCTAAAATTTGATTTACAGCATGTAATTTTGCAGACAAAGGTTTAACCCAAAGAAATCATGTTTTTCTATCCTTTAAATTGTTAAGAGTTATCAGAGACAGGGAGTTTATTTTTATAAACAGGATGTGGTACTAAGTTACATCATGAAAGTAAATTCAAATCTTACTTTAATTATACACACCAATTATTTGCAAACAGTTTCTAAATATTATTTTTTAACAGTAACCATCAAGGGTTAAGGAGCAATTAAGGAGTCACATTACTGAAGTAACTAACTATATCCAATTGTTTTAAACAGTAAAGTTAACACATTGTATTATAGCATTATATTTTTAGAAATAATTTCTTTAACATAAACTTGAAACACATCTCGTAAATAGCCATACCTACTACTAAAGGCACCCAAAATATTCAGTATCATATGTATTATCACAAAAATGTTGCACTTAGTTCATCAGTCTTTGTCTCAGTTCAATGAAAGTACAGTTGTACCTCGCTTAAAGAGCATAATGCGTTCCACAGGATTGATCTTTAAGCAAGTTTGCTCTTTAAGCAAAACACCATTGTAAGTGACCAACTGTGGGGGGGGGGGGATTGCAAACCCCGATTTATTTGTTAAGCGAGTTTTTGGTTGGTTTTATTTGTTAAGTGAAGCAAACATTCAGAGAAAATGCTGCTCTTTAAGAGAGTTACTCTTTAAGCAAGGCACTCTTTATGCGAGGTTTGACTGGACAGTAGTACCTCGCTTAAAGAGCATAATGGGTTCCACAGGATTGCTCTTTAAGCAAGTTCACTCTTTAAGCGAATCACCATTGTAAGTGACCAATTGTGAGTTCTGGCAGGGGGGGATTGTGAACCCCAATTTAGTTAAGAGAGTTTTTGGTTGGTTTTAGTTGTTTACCAAGGCGACCATTCAGAGATAATTCTGCTCTTTAAGCTAGTTAGTCTCTAAGCGAGCCACTCTTTATGCAAGGTTTTATTGTACAGTAATACCCCGTATAACGTGAGTATCATATAGCGTGAAAACCGCATAACGTTACAAGATTTTCGGAAAAATCTTGTATCGAATAACGCGATTTTAACGTTATCCGATACAGTTGTTCTTAGCAGCAGGGTGGGTGGAAAGCTGAACGGGGTTCTCCGTTCAGCTTCCCAGCCACCCTGCAGCTACGGAGGCAGGGGTGGGGAGGCTGGAAAGCTGACGGGGGGCTCCCCCATCGGCTTACCCAGCCACCCCACAGCTGTGGAGGCATGGGCGGGTGGCTAGGGAAGCCGACAGGGAGTCCCCGTCAGCTTCCCCAGCCACCCTCCAGCTGTAGATCGGGTCCTCTGATCTCTCTGGAGGTGTTTCTGGGCTTCCCCGACGTCCTGAGCCAGTGCAGCAAGCCAGAATGTCAGAGTTCGAATCCCGACATTCTGGCTTGCTGCACTGGCTCAGGACATCGGGGAAGCCCACAAACACCTTGGATCGGGTCCCCACACCTCCCTGGACCCAGCGGGGGGGGGGGGTCAGACACCCCAAAATTGGTAAAAAAAAACTGACATTTTTTTTACCAATTTTGGGGGCTCTGACCCCCCCCCCGCCGGGTCCAGGGAGGTGGGCAGACACGATCCAAGCTTTTTCTGAGCTTCCCCGACGTCCTGAGCCAGTGTAGCAAGCCAGAATGTCAGAGTTCGAATCCCGACATTCTGGCTTGCTGCACTGGCTCAGGACGTCGGGGAAGCCCAGAAACACCTTGGATCGGGTCCCCACACCTCCCTGGACCCAGCGGGGGGGGGTCAGAAACCCCAAAATTGGTAAAAAAACGGACGTTTTTTTTACCAATTTTGGGGGCTCTGACCCCCTTGCCGGGTCCAGGGAGGTGTGGGGACCCGCTCCAAGCTGTTTCCAAAGTTCTTCCACCTCCCTGGAGGCTGCAGCAAGGCAAAATGTCAGGATTCGAATCCCGACGTTCTGGCTTGCTGCAGCATAAAAGAGGGTGGGGGAAGTTCAAAATTAGCGCGCATCGGGTCTCCCGACCTCCCTAGAGCTGATGCGCGCTAATTTTGAACTTCCCCCACCCTCTTTTATGCTACAGGAAGCGAGAACGTCGGGATTCGAATCCTGACATTTTGCCTTGCTGCAGCCTCCAGGGAGGTGGGAGAACTTTGGAAACAGCTTGGAGCGGGTCCCCACACCTCCCTGGACCCGGGGGGGGGGGTCAGAGACCCCAAAATTGGTAAAAAAAAAGGCCATTTTTTTTACCAATTTTGGGGTGTCTAACCCCCCCGCTGGGTCCAGGGAGGTGTGGGGACCCGATCCAAGGTGTTTCTGGGCTTCCCCGACGTCCTGAGCCAGTGCAGCAAGCCAGAATGTCGGGATTCGAACTCTGACATTCTGGCTTGCTGCACTGGCTCAGGACGTCGGGGAAGCCCAGAAACACCTTGGATCAGGTCTGCCCACCTCCCTGGACCCGGCGGGGGGGTCAGAAACCCCAAAATTGGTAAAAAAAAAACGGACGGTTTTTTTACCAATTTTGGGGTCTCTGACCCCCCCCCCCCCCGCCGGGTCCAGGGAGGTGGGAAAACCCGCTCCAAGCTGTTTCCAAAGTTCCCCCACCTCCCTGGAGGCAGCAGCAAGCCAAAATGTCAGGATTCAAATCCCGACGTTCTGGCTTCCTGCAGCCTCCAGGGAAACAGGGCTTTTTTTAACATTGTGTGTTCAATGTATCGCACAACGTTAAAAACCGGATAATGACGGGACTTGTGGAACCAAGTCATAACGTTATTCGGGGTACTAGTGTACTGTGAAATAAGAAACTTTTCCTTATAAGAACTCAAGTTACAGAATTTTGCTGCATCAATACAATTCACACCAAACGACCTCATTAAAGATGGGAAATGTACACTCTTTCACAATTCTTCTTACCTTTTCTTAGAGTGCTAATAGCTTCATCTGTGAGCCAAGGTTTCCAGAAATCTGCTACAGCATTGTAAACTTCACTGGCAGACACAGGCAGCTGATCCTTTAAATACAGGTACCTCCTTTAAGTCTCTGCTTCCATATACAACTAGTTTAGCTTCAAGTAGCCACAAATAAGTTTTTATAATTACAGTAAAACCCCAATTTACGTGTGCCTCTACTTATGTAAAATTTGACTTACATAAGCCTTTTTTGTGTGTGTAAATCACGACCCAATTTATGCAAAAAAAAAAAATGAGTTACGTAAGGGGTATCCTGGTGTGTTTAGATTTTAAAATGGTGGTGCCACCATTTTAAAAGCTAAAATTCCACCCCATGCCACCTATCCCACCACCGAAAGTCGCAAGATATCACTTACCGTGGTGGCGGTGGAGGAGGCAGCAACAATTTTCTGCAATCCCAGCTTGCTTCTGCCAGGACTGGGGGAGTGAGGGAGGGGATCCCACTCCCTTCAACTGTTCGTATGAGGTTTCTCTGGGGTGGGTGCTTTAGTTGTGAACGCACCTCAGAGAAGAGCTTAAAAGGTATGGGGGATGCCTGTCATTACCATCTTCACCACTAGAGCGCAAAGTGTGATTTCCCATAGGGATGCATTGAAAACCATTTTCAAGCCTGCTTTTTAATTTTTCAGTGCATCCCTATGGAGATGCATCGATTTACGTAAAACCTCTGTTTACTTAAGAAGCTACAGAATGGATTTTTTATGTAAATTGGGGTTTTACTGTATAATTCTTCTTCTTGTGCCGTATCTGATTCCGAATATTGGTGATCATCATAGCAATCATGGCGATCAGCCATGAAGACTGTCCTGAGAATATGATGCCATGGCCTTTCATCTGCCTTCCACGTTGTAGCGTGACACCCATACCACTGATCCAGCTCTATGTCAATTTTGTGGGTCTGAGCCCTTTTGCCCTCAAAATCCTTCTTGGCTCCAGGCCTGTATTGATGAAGCTGCTGCCCTCCATCAAGATGGATTCAAGTGGGATTTAATCCACTTGGAGACCATCACCCTTACCTGTGGACTTCAGCACCCATGGCCATTAGTCCTCAGGATTGTCAAGTTAGTTAACCATCGCCTGACACTCGGCATTGAGTCGCTGATAGTATGCTCTACTCCAGGGGTTGCCAGTCTTTTTAAGTCGGGAAACGGGTCACACTCCCTCAGACAGTTGAGGGGACCGGACTGGTGGTCCCCCTGCTGTAAATGCCACCATAAACGAATCCGCAGTTGTTGTAAATCTTCAGTTCATGTGTTTTGAAATGAAAAGGTGAAAAATGAATGCAAGTTAAACCTGGTTGGGTGTCAGAATGACATCTCATGATGCATTCATATGTCCAAATTCTAACTTTTCACACTCATAACATGGCAAGAGTTCAGTAAATAAAGGAGGAAAGAATTGGTCCAAATTAGAACAAAGGTGGATTACCATTAATGTTCTTGACTATCAAGAATACATTTAATTTTTCCTCCATCTGTTGGGATACAGAGAAAGCACCTATTTTAGCATCTAGTTCATGTATGAAACTTCATCCGATAGTACAAGAACTATCTATTAACTCCATACACTACGGTTGTTCAGTCGCACAGTCGATTCCAACCCTTTGCGACCCCATGGACCACTGTCCACCAGGCACTTCTGTCCTCCACCATCCTCCTCAACTTGCTCAGCTCTGTGCCCATTGTGTCTACAATACCATCTAACCATCTCATTTTTGGCCACCCCCTTCTTCTCTTGCCCTCCACCTTTTCCAGCAACAAGGGTTTCTCAAGCGAATCCTCTCTTCTCATTTGATGTCCAAAGTACTTTAGCTTCATCTTCACTATTTGACCTTCTAAGGAGTAGTCAGGGTTGATTTCTTTTAGGATCGACTTATTTGTTCTCCTCGCTGTCCAGGGGACTCTCAAAACTCTCCTCCAACGCCACATCTCAAAGACATCTATTCTTCTGTGCTCAGCTTTCCTAATGGTCCAGCTCTCCCAACCATACATTGCCACTGGGAATACCATTGGACTATACAAATTTTTGTTTGCAGTGTGATGTCTCTACTTTTTACTATGTTCCCCAGGTTTTTCATCGCTTGCCTACCAAGAATCAGTTGCCTTTTTATTTCATGGCTACAATCACCATCTGCAGTGAGCTCTGATCCTAAGAAAGTGAAATCTGTCACTGCTTCTACTTCTTCATCTGGGCATTTCCTCCTTTGTATTTCTGCACAGTCATTCCGATGAAAAAGGACTCTCATTAGCAGATATACTTCTTCTTTACTTCATTTTTTACCACTTTGTGTACCAAGTGACCTCTTAGAGTCCAACAGGCCTATTAACAGGCCAAAGTAAGGGATTACTAGGACTAGGTGACATATGGTGGCTCTGGTGAAGTTACTACAGGCCCAAGAAGCTGACAATGGATAGTATATTGCTTCAGAAAGCCAAATGAGATACAAATGGGCCGACCAAATAGGAAATTACCATGGCAATGTTGTTGTTTTTTGTTTCTTTAAAGAAAAATCACTTACCTGTGGCCAATAGTCGTGATTTCCTAATGCAGGGAAAACCTGGAGATATGGAAAGAAACTTCTTATGGTAGCAGTCAGATTTCCAATAATATCGATGACGAGCTTTGTAGAGAGTTCCCTTGTTGGAACATGAGGAGGGCTGTCTCTTTAGGAAAAATGGGAAAAAAATCTACCTTGGTTATCTTAAACCCCAGATCTATGTTTAGTTGTCCACACTAGTCTAATGCCATGTTGTTAACAAATATTAAGGATGATGAAATTTATAAGTAACTTAACAGTGAATTCAGTAATTATATATTTCCATGTGTGAGGCTGGGTGTTTTGGGGCCAGTGATATAATTAAAAATAACAACACAGACCTCCTGAAAGACAGCCCAAGCCTAAGTGTAAGCAATCTCCACCAGCATCCATCTGTCCACAATCTCTGCCATTAACCTATCATCTAGCTCCTAATCATTCAGTTTGAATATAAGATACAGATGCGAAGTATGTCGCATCCGAAATCCACCCCGCCCCACTCGGGTCTTCCCGAGTGGGGCGGGGTATTAAATACAAATAAATAAATAAATAAATCATGGAACTCCTATCCCTCTTCTCCCTTGACTATGTTTGCCAGGGCTGAACAGAGATTGCTGTCGGTGATAACCAGATGCCTCAAGCCCTTCACCCTTGACAAGACAAAGCTTTTAGCCAGATTGCAGTGTCCCAGATTCCAACAAGCAAACCAGTCTGGGTTTTCTGTGCCTCTTCTAACTTTATTATCTGTAGATAGCTTACACAAAACTCTACTTGCTTATCATCCTTCATGTGATCAGTTGCATTTGTGGTGGGAACCATAGTCAGTACATGACCAGTCACAAAAAAGGAGAACCTGCTTGATTGGGCTAAAACACAAGACGGCAAATGAAATCATATAAACCAGGGGTTCCCAAACTATGGCCCACACCATCTAATAATCCGGCCCACGCCACCCACACAGCTCCTGGAAGGGGAAGTTAAACATACCCACAATTGCTCAAAATGCTGGCATAAAGCATCTGCTGCTGTCATAAATGCGTTTATGACAGCCACGGGTGCATTTACAGCAGCATTTTGTGCATGTGTGGACGTGTTTTACTTCTGCTTCTGGTGGGAAGAACCACGTGACCAGCCTGCTCAATCATATGACCAGCCTGTGGCCTGAAAAGTTTGGCCACCTCTGATATAAACAAACAGAATTCTGACCACTGCTGCAAAGTTAAGATAAGATTCAGTTCCCCTCACATACAGTATATTTGTTTCCACTGTTAGAATAGTTTTGCATTAGAAACACTGGTGTCTTACTTACCCTGTCCATATCATGAAGGATACCTCCTGACCAGAATCTTTCAGGAACTCCAAAGCAGATAATATAAGGCGGTAGGGAGAATCACACATAAAGTCTCCGAACAGACCAGGGTTAGATGCATTTGCTCCTTTAGATGAGGCACATACTTCAGTGTGATTATCGGTGATGTGGTAGGTGGAGTCCAAGTGTAAATCAGAGATATGCCAAAACTGTCCTGTTTTTAGAGAGGGGGACAAAATAATGTGAGTTATCAGTGTGAATAAAGTGGTTGCTTTAAGAACAGAGATCTTTTCAGATATCACTTTAGTTTTTTCTTTATTTTACTGATTAACAGTAAGTACCTAATCCAATTTATCATAAGAATCAGGAATTTTTCGGTTCTTACTGCAGATGGGATACAAACAGAACTATTGCAAGCCACAGAGACTGTTACCTGCCATCAAATCATCTCCGATTTTCAGTGAACCTTTGAATGACAGACCTCTGTATGTGCAGTCCTCAACAGCCTTACTCAGCAACCTTTAGGAAGTCAAATCCATCTCACATTTCACCATCCTATTTTCCTATTGTCTCCAGCCTTTCCCAGATATTATGTTATATATTCCAGGAATCCAGCCCAATCTATAATGTGCCCAAGTAGGGAAGCGTCAGTTTCATCATTTCTATCTCCAAGATAGTTCAGGCTTCATTTGCTCAAGGACCCATTTGTTCATCTTCTGGGAAGTCCAGGGTATTATACATTTCTTGATGTTGTTGATGATGATCAGTCACATAGTTGAGTCTGATCCTTTGCAACCCCATGGACCACTGCACGCCAGGCACCCCTATCTTCCACCACCCTCCCTATCACTCCCTGGAAAATAGATGGGGAAGAAGTAGAAGCAGTGACAGATTTTAGTTTCTTTGGACCCAAGATCACTGCAGATGGTGATTGCAGCCATGAAACAAAAAGGCAACTGATGCTTGGGAGACAAGCTATGAGAAACCTGGGGAACATCGTTTAAAAGTAGAGACTTCACCTTGCAAACAAACATCCGCATAGTCAAAGCAATGGTATTCCCAGTGGTAATGTATGGTTGTGAGAGCTGAACCATTAGGAAAGCTGAGCACAGAAGAATTAGACGCCTTTGAAATGTGGTATTGGATGCAGTGGTGGGATGTCAAAAATTTTACTACCCCCCACCGTGATGTCATCACACTGTGGGCGGAGCCAACATCATGACGTCATGACATGGGCAGAGCCAAAGAACAAAATTAAAAAATACTAAAATAAAATAAAAATAAGCACGCACACACACACGCACACACCCCTCAACCCACCCACCCACCTGCAACACAAGGACAGCAAGGAGGACAGCAAGGAGGCTGTGCATACGTGCCAAGCACTGTAGGTATGCATGCACACCAAGTCAAAAGGTAAGCCCCGAAGGTGGTTCCTCCCAAAAGCTGCTACCGGTTCTCCGGGACACTGGGAACAGTTACTACTGGTTCTGGCAAACTGGTGAGAACCTGTTACATCCCATCACTGGTTGGATGAGAGTTTTGAGAGTCCTCTGGACAGCAAGGAGAACAAACAGGTCCATCTTAGAAGAAATCAACCCTGACTGCTCCTTGGAAGATCAAATAGTGAAGATGAAGCTAAAGTACTTTGGACATCAAATGAGAAGAGAGGATTCACTTGAGAAAGCCTTGATGCTGGGAAGGGTGGAGGGCAAAAGAAGAAGGGGACGACCCAAGATGAGATGGCTAGATGGCATTGTAGAGACAATGGGCACAGAGCTAGGCGGGTTGGGGAAGATGGTGGACAGAGGTGCCTGGCAGACAGTGGTCCATTGGGTCGCAAAGGGTTTGGCTCGAGTATGCGGCTGAACCACCACGTCCACGTCCACGTCCACCACCGCCACCACCACCTGAGATTTCAGTGGTCTAATTAATGCCGGACACAAGGGACGCTGTTGGGTTCTCCGTAGGAAAGATCCCGCCCGTCCTCCCGCGAGGCCGAGGAGCTGGACGGGTAGGGTACACTGTAGCCCGAGGCTTCATTTCGAGGCAGGGCTTTGGTTCGCGGCTCTATTTTGTAGCGCTCGCTTTCGCGCCGAGAGGGAGGGGAACTCTGGCCAGCCGGCGTCTTGGCGTCAATGCGGCCTCTCCCTTCCCCCCCACTGTGGACAAAGGAGACGGGGGGAGGCGCTTGGGCCTCCCTCCCCCTGCGGCCCACCAGCCAGCTTTCCCCCCCCCTCTTCCTCCTCCTCTTGGCGTCTCTTTTCCACCCTCAGGCGGCCCCCACACCCCTTGACCCACTTTCATTTTGGGCGCCCACCGGGAGTCTCTGCTGGCGCTGAAGTGCCCCGGCGCTTCCAAGTGCCTCAAGGCAGCCTAACTCACCCACGGTCGGGGAAACCCTGGGACTTGCCGGGGCCGGCGCCGCTCTGGCGAAGTCCAGTAGCAGGGCGTTCCACAGGAGCAGCCCCCAGAGCTGGCGGCAGAGGAACGGCTTGTCCATGCTCGCTATAGTTCCGCTTCAGTCCCGGGACACGCGCTCTCATGTGATACACACACACACACAGTCCCGGGACACGCGCTCTCAGGTCTCTCCCTCTCTCGCGCGCGCACACGTTTACTAAGGTGAAGGAAAAGCCAGCGAATCTACCACGCCGGATATTTTGTGAAAATGGAAGTCCCCGGCACTTCCCTCTTTGCTACATAGTCTCTGACATTTAGATTACAGGAGTTTTGCTTCCTCGAAGCCGTGTGGGTTTTTTCGCCCCCCCCCTTTCATTCTGTTTGTTATAATAATTTCGTGCAGTGGTGGGATGTCAAAAATTTTACTACCCCACTGTTATGTCATCACAGTGTGGGTGGAGCTAACATCATGATGTCATGACATTGTGGGCGGAGCCAAAGAATAATAATAAAATAAAAATAAGCATGCCCACACACACACCTCAATGCACCCACCCACCCACAACACAAGGACAGCAAGGAGGACAGTAAGGAGGATAGCAAGGAGGCTGTGCATACGCGCCAAGCACTGTAGGCATGCGTGCACACCAAGTGCTTGGTGCGCATGCGCAGTGTGGGAATCAGTGAAAAGGTAAGCCCCGAAGGTGGTTCCCCCCCAAAGCTGCTACCGGTTCTCCGGAACACTGGGAAAAGTTACTACCAGTTCTCGCAAACTGGTGAGAACCTGTTACATCCCATCACTGATATCGTGTCAGAAATCATTCTGGCTCAGGGAACGCTCAAACGAGGCTCATATCCAGTGGTGGGATATCAAAAATTTTACTACCCCACCATGATGTCATCACAGTGTTGGCGGAGCTAACATCATGATGTCATGGGCGGGGCCAAATAAAAATAATAATAAAATAAAAATAAGCACACACACACACCTCAACCCACCCACCCACCCACCCACTCACAACACAAACCCGTAAATAAATTAATTAAATAAATAAATAAAATAAAAATTATATTAAAATACACCCACCCCAAACATAAATCAACCCACCCACCCCAAACACAAACATGTCACTTACCTGTTAATATAAGTGCCTGGGCAGCACCAGGTTGCAAGATGGATGTGGTCATCGTACCAGTTCTCTAGGATAATATGCCTTAATGTAAATGTAAAACAGCTGTACCTCCTTAATGGTTCTCCAATTGGAACAGCAATTGGAACAGCACAGGTGTAGCTTATTGATGAGGTAACTCCAAGACTTTGCTTAAAAATCCCAAGCCAGGCCGCCAGGCCTTCCGGCCACCAGGCCTTTTTTAGGAACTGTGGTAGTACACCAATATAGATAAAGGTATTTTAATACTCATTAAAATACACACAGACACACCACATCCAAAGGTGTGTCTTACCCTGGGGAGCAGGCTATAGGGAGCTTAAGGCTAGCAGCTTTTGTTCCTCCTCCCCGCTTGGGAGGACAGCAAGGAGGCTGTGCATATGCACCAAGCACTGTAGGCATGCATGCACATCAAGTACTTGGTGTGCATGCGCAGTTGGGGAACCAGTGAAAAGGTAAGCCCCAAAGGTGGTGCCCCCCCCAAAAAAAGCTTCTACCAGTTCTCTGGGACACTGGGAAAAGTTACTACCGGTTCTAGCGAACTGGTGAGAACCTGTTACATCCCATCACTGCTTATGTCCCCAAGAGCTGAGACCGAGAAGGGCACTCAATCCATCATGCAGTTCCCTGGGTTTCGAACTGCCAACATGTCAGCTTTCCAGCTAACAAAGCGAACTTCTTAAACCACTGAGCCACCGCAGCCCCTTCTGTTTGTTGTGAATTTAATACCCAGCTTGGCAAAACACGGAAGGCTGCAGGCAGCCAACGCTTCCCACATGAATCAGTGAAAGGGGAAACCCGTCGTGAGGCCGCAACATTTGTGTGTAAAAGAAGAAAGGCACATCCCCCACTGGTAAAACTTTCTCTCTCTCTCTTTCTCTCTCTTACTCACTCACTCACACACACACACACATTTGGAACAAACTCCAAATCTCACTTTTCTTTTCTGAATTAACTCAGAATAATCTCTAATTTCCTTTGGTGTGCTGATTGTGAGTTAGAATTCCCTACTTCCAAAGTTTGGAGAATGTATCACCGTCTCTTTTTTCAGACAGTGAAGACAGAGAATTTTAATAGAAATGTAAGGGAAGTGTCCACTGATGAGTGCAGCTTTTGGGATACACAGAAAGATCCTCCTCGAAGGTTATGGTGTTTTCGAACCACAATACCCCAGGCAACCACAACCTTGTTGTGCCAGCTAATCTTTCTCACAATAGGTCAGGCAAAGGAACTGCAGAATGAATTCACCAACAGGTGGCTTCATTTGGGCAGTTTAAAGTCTGATCTAGACACAGAGGCGGAGGAGGTGCAGCTTTTAAAGAAATAGGAAGCTCTGTCAGGGGGGGAAAGGCAACTGCCTGTATTAATTTAATAGTGTTAATACTACACTTTTAAAAACACGTACTTTGCGAGGGTATTATGTGTTTAGATAACCATTGTGGTGTAGTGGGTAGTGTGATGGGCTAGCAGTGATGGCAAACCTTGGCACTCCAGGTGTTCTTGAACTTCAATTCCCAGAAGCCCTGATTAGCAGGAGTGCTGACTTGGGCTTCTGGTCATTGAAGTCCAAGAACACCTGGAGTGCCAAGATCCACCATCACAAGGCTAAGGCTTAGGACACCGAGTTCAAATTTCTTCTCAACCATGGTAACTCACAATAAGAGATCAAACTAGTAAAACCACTCCTGAAGGATGTGACCTATCTTGAAAGCCCTATTAGGGTCCCAGTAAATTGGTTCCAAATTGACAGTATATAACAGTGATGGCAAACCTTGACACTCCAGCTGTTCTTGGACTTCAATTCCCAGAAGCCCAAGTCCTTGTGAATCCACACAAATGGGTTTATACATGCAATAAACCAATTTGTGTGGATTCACTGGGACTTGGGCAGCTTCTGGGAATTGAAGTCCAAGGACAGCTAGAGTGCCAAGGTTCACCATCACAGATATATAACATATGTTTAGATGGTTGGATAGGTGGAGGTGGATAATTTGTTTCCATGGAATGCTTTCTAGGAGAAGGGCCAGCTTGTGTAGCCTTGGGCAAGCTACATGAAAGGAACTGGCGAACCACTTCTGAGTGTCCTATGCCTGGAAGACCCTGTGAAAGGTTGACACACATTGGAATGGATGTGAAGCATATAATTATTACTATTATTAAATTTATTTATATAATTCATATTTATATAGCCACCCACTCATCACATCGTGGCGACTCAGGGCAGCTTACGTATAAAATATAGAACTAGAAAATAACAAAACAAAGAAGGGGAAAACACAAAAGTTTGAGCAATGAGGTTGTATGTATGGTTGAGGATAACTTCAAAATCAAATGTTCTTCAATAGGTGCTTTAATCACTAAAAACAGGTCTTCTCACCCGTTTAATGCACATTTTGGGGATCTAAACTGGCATTAGTGATTTTGCTCTTAATTAATGAGTTACTTTTAGTGATGAATTGCACCATTTTGAGATTTCATTGGTAACCTGCATTTGTCTGGAGCAAGTTAGGCAGCTTTTTCATCATTTCATGAATATATATAGTAAATGTTAATCAGTCCTCCAGTGTTTGCATTTATTCTTTATTCTTAGCAACAAAGATATTATCAAGATGCCTAGGAAATATATAAACACAAATAAATTATATGTGATACACCTCAACCAGTAATAGATTCTAATTTCAACAATGATTCATTTCCTTGCATTCCTTTCCTTTCCATGAAATAGACGCAGTACTAATTTCCCTCATATGTGTTTTAAATTGATTTCAGTCAAGCAGACAGATAATGTTTTCTTTGTCACCATAAAATATTCTGAAAAGTATTGCCAGTCCTGCTATTTTAAGTACATTGATGTTTATTTTTATTGCTTGTATCTGAGTTGGTAGTTCAGTGAAGTATTAGATTGTTGCTGTGTTTAAAATGAAGTAAGGAAGGAAACTGGAGAGGGAAGATAATTCGTTTTAAGTATGTTTGAAACGAGTATGAAAGACTATCACCCAACAAACGAAGAGAATGTACTTCAAATATTTATCATTTAAACCCAGTATCCACTTCAACTCCTTTCTCTACTTTTCCCATTTGAGGCAAATTGTACTTTTTCTCCACACACCATTTTGGTAGTATCATAAATCAGTTGCCATGGAAATTAACTCCATTCAGTGATGGCTTTTTCCATGGAGATGAAGTCAACAGTCTTGTTGTCACATCTCTGGGAACAGGAGGCCTGGGAAAGGCAGTCATCTGCTCTGAGCCCACAAACCAGACAGCAGTGATGTGAGTTGTATTAATGGATTACAGCCACAATGTATATTACCATATTGCAGTCACAAAACATTGCAAGCTCTGAAGTATTATGAGATTACACAAATAGGCTACAGTCTTGCAAAGATTCACACACACATATCATGATTCTACATCTGTACTGAGAACAGAACATATAACAACAACATGTAGCAATTTTTGAAAACTAGGGTTGCTGAGCTTCCTGCATCAGCATTGTGTATTACTTCTGTTACATCATGAGCATGACATCATTGGCCCCACGAATATTTTCACAATGCACTATGCTAGCATCTATGGTGATACATACAGTACTGTCATATAGATCCAGGGGCAGTAGAGAAGCAGCCTAGGAAGATTTATCTTGAACTTGTCTTGAACAATATTGTGTCTAAATAGAGACTTTTCTATGGACAGTGGCAGCCAAGGAATTGCCAGAGATTTCTTCGTTGTAGTGTTATTTGTGCCCACAGTTTGCTTCTGACTACTGAAGACCCTATGAATGTCTGAACCCCCAAAGTCTAATGTCCTACAACCCTGCACAAGTGTTGCAACCTCAAGGCCATGGCTTCTTTATTCAGTCAATCCATCTCTTACTTTAGCTTCCTCTTTTCCTGTTGCCTTCAGCTTGGGCCAGTGTTACTATTTTTCCAGTGAAACTTGTGTACTCTCTATGGGCCTAAAGAACAGTTGCCTCATTTTAATTATTTTTGCTTCTAGAGGAATTTTTTGTTGTATATATCAGTTCATAAGTAGTTAGAATTTAATGATTCTGAAAAATAAAAGTGCCAAATTACAAGCCAAATAAAAAGTCAGAACAAACCTTCCAATTCACAAAAAAATAAATAAATCAGCAAGCCTTGAAGGTTGTGGAAGAGTGGAACCTGGAACTTCTTTGCAGCTGTTTAGTCAGACTAGCCAGTGACAGCTAACCTTGGAACTCCAGGTGTTCTTGAACTTCAATTCCCAGAAGCTCTGATCAGCAGAAGTGCTGACTTGGGCTTCTGGGAATTGAAGTCCAAGAACACCTGGAGTGCCAAAGTTAGTCATCACTGGACTAGACCCTAAAGCAGGGGTTCCTGCCCAACCTTTTTATGCCATGAGCCTGACCATGCCCCTGGACAGCTGAGCGGGCTGGTCACATGGTTTCCCCCACTGTAAATGCTGCCATAAAACGCATCTGTGGGCATGTTTGCGCAGGCACATTTTATGGCTGCCATAAATGCATCTGTTTCTGCTTCTGGTGCATCAGCATCATGGGATACATGAAATGGTGCCACAAGCTGGGCCCAGCCCACGTGCCACAGGTTGGCCACCCCTGCCCTAGAGCATCAATCTTTTCCCTCTTTGTTATACAATTAAACTTACCTGCACTCCAGGGTGCGACTGTTATGGGAGTTTCCCTCTGACCTGGGTAAGACAGCCAACTTGACCCATTCAGCTATCCCTGCAGGAAAGCCAAAACCTAACCAACCTCCATGCTGTTCCCATCTCCTGATGTTGCCCCAACCAATGGGGACTAACCAATCTCTGATATTGCTTGCCAGAAGATTAGCTCATCCCTACACAGGTGTCCACCATCAATCTATCCCAGGGCTGGTTTCTGGGCTGGAACAGAGATAAGGAGATTTCTTTCCAGCACCCCCAGCTGGCTATAATTTTAACACCTCATGGTTGTCCGATCACATTTTCCTTCAATTTTTGATTTAACCCTCCAGGGAAAGTTCTTCACAGTGGTGTCTAAAGGCCATCATAGCCAGCTAGATAACTCAATGGTTTGGTTATTTGGCTGTGGGACCAGAGGTTGAAGAGCAAGCCTGTGTAGTAATGAGCAAGCTGCACATTCCCAGGTCAAACTCATCCCCCCCCCCCCATGAAGGGAATGGAAAGCCACTTCTGTGTATTCTTTACTTAGAAAACCCTGGAAAAGGTTTCTGTACATTTTGCAGTGCTAGCTACAACACACAAGGATTGGCACAGATACACGCTCACAGTGGTAATAGTAGTAGACTACACTCTTTCAAGAAACAGGATTAAAGCAGGAGAGGGAAGCTTGAGTAACACTACAGAGAAACAGTAATTGCAACTGCACCTCTTCTATTGGCCAACAGCAGCAGTAACAACACCCAAACCATGTCCTATCAGAAACAAAGATCACTCCAAGGACTCAGACATATGTTGTAAATTCCACAGGGCAGTGCTTTGATTGCTTAGCCACAGCAACAGATAAACGGTATTTCACATGTGAAGAAGCAAGTAAACTCCCTGTCCCCTGAATTACTTTTTTCATGCCGTGACAGAGAAGTCTGAAGAGAGGTTCCTGCTTGCATCCAGGACCCTTCACATTACCAAGAACCTGGTTTTTCCAAAGCTGTTGCTCACATGAAGAGATTTTTCATGCAAAAGTGGGAACTTTTCCTCTTCAGATTCATCTGTCATCAATGAAGAAAGTTGTAGTGGGGGTGGAGAGGGGCAGCCATTCACTTCTTGTGTGTTGTGCAAGCCAATTCCTGAATATAACTACTGTGTGTTGTCAGTTCTAATTTATAGTGGCTCCTTCCAGAGAGAGTATAAAGTAATGGGTTACTAATTACTTCTACTGGTGGCATCCTGGGATTGTGCAGCATGCAGACAACACTATCAAGCATGAACATTCTATGTGATCTCAGCAGGTCTATCTCCTGGGAGGCACAATCACCCAGCCTTGGTTCCATGACAAGTCATTCCAACCTGTTGAGCTGTACAAGCTCCTAATAGTATTTGCAATTCCATTTATAAACCAGCCCATAGCACTTAGAGCACTCTCTGGATGGTTCACAAGGTAATTAACATTTTGATCCCAACATGCTAGGTACTCATTTCACTGACCTAGAAAGGTTTGGATGGCTGGGTCAACCTTGATCCCATGTGGACTGAACTCGGAACATGAGCAGACGTTTGGCTGCAATGCAACATCTTAACCATTGTGCCATGGTACCTCTCCTGAAAGATGTGAATAGGGCTATAGGCAGTAGGCAATCGTCTTCTGTTTGATATTGGATATCAAGAACACAGGAATTACTCTTTGCTCTTTTTAATTCATTGGTACAAATGAAAATTTATTTCATAAACATTAGTGTCATTAATGATAGTAGTAGCTAGAACGGATATAGCTCAAGACTGGGAAGATCTGGAAAAGATTTCAACATACATGTGGACACAGACGATGAAAAATTGTGAAGAAATGAACCCAGAAAAAAAAGGGGGGGGGAACAAGATCTTTGTGCAGAGATGAATTCAATAAGACAGAGCCCCCTTTATTTCTTGAGTTTATTGTGCATATATTTTAGATAAAGGTAAAGGTTGTCCTTGCTTAAAAGCCAGTCCTATGTGACTTTAGCGAGTGGTGCTCATTTCTGTTTACAGACAAAGAGCCAGAGCTGCCTGGGTGTGCAGACATGTCTGTGGTCACGTGACAGACATGACTAGATGCCGGAGTGCACAGAACACTGCTACCTTCCTTCCAAAGTGGTACCACTTTATCTATTTGTAATTTCTTGCTTTCAGGCTGCGAGGTTGGCAGGAGCTGGGACAGAGATGGAAGCTCACTCCATTGTGCATCATTTGGATTTCAAACTGGTGAACTGCTGACCTTCTGGTTGTCAAGTTCAGCCTCTTAACCACTAAAGCACTGCAGCTCCCACGTATGTTTTACATACAATCATGAATTTGTTGGATTATATACAACCACCACCAGCTGTATTGCTATAATAATACTGTAAAGTGAAATGAGTGAAGAATGAAACAGCTATGCTGACAATTTGCAATATGTTCCCCCACAAAAATCTTACACTGATTGTTAATTTATTGTAACTCTCTAATGTTGGCATTGATCATTATGATTTAAAAATAATAATGATATACCAATTTATATGGCACACTCATATAAACATGTTGCACATAAATCCTCCTTTAAATCACTACCAAACACACATTTTAAAGATTTTCCTGGTACTGTACTTCATTTTAATTTTAATTAAGTCAGTACATTGGCTGATCAGTGCTTTGGGGAATTGACTTAGGCTTCTGGGGATTGTAGTGTAACAACCAAAGGCTGGGAAGCATTCATTGAAGCATCCAAACTGAATACTGTATTGTCCTATATATTTCTTTCTGAAATTACTTTCAGTTTGGAAATCTGTCACCATAACAGGTGTCTGAAGTTTGGAGATCATGCCAATACAGTATCCAGAATACATAACATTCCTTACATCTTATAATTAGCCACATAATATTAGATTTGCAGTTGTGAATGTAATGGAATACTACATGAAGTTAAAACTAACCTTGAACCATGCCACACACATGTAGAATAAGTATAATTGCTGTGCTTGTAGGACTTAGGCACAATCACAGTAAGAGGCAGGTCATCCTAGCCTTTATACAAGCCCACATGGAATAACTTCAAAAGAGTACTTTCTGAGAAATTACTGTTTCTTATGCTGTTACAGATTATTTTAGCCTTGTGATTCCATATACTGTACTGTATGAGAAATCTGTCATGCTTATTTTAAACATAATTTATAAACAGCATGAGCGTGGATATCATGGTTTGAATAAAAATAATTTTATGGATTAGTTAAGTCCAGTCAGAGTATCTGATTAGTAGTTAGTAACCAAGGATCTTGCAAGTGAAATGTCATTTATGGGATTTGAAAAAAAAGGTAGGTGGTTGTATGTCTGTATAGATGCCTTTGAAATGTGGTGTTGGAGGAGAGTTTTGAGGGTACCCTGGACAGCAAGGAGAACGAATAGGTTGATCTTAGAAGAAATCAACCCCAACTGCTCATTAGAAGGTCAAATAGTAAAGATGAAGCTAAAGTACTTTGGACATCAAATGAGAAGAGAGGATTCACTTGAGAAGGCCTTGAACAGTTGAGGGCAAAAGAAGGAGGTGGGCAAAAATGAGATGGCTAGATGGCACTGTTGATGCAATGTGCACAGAGTGGGGAAGGTTGAGAGTGATGGTGGATGATAGGGGTCCCTGGCGTGCGATGGTCCATGGTGTCGCAAAGGGTCGGAACCGACTGTGCAACTGAACAACAACATGGGCAGCATTTCTATACCCCATCACCACCATTATTTACCTCTGTCTGTACAAATTGACATGGAAAAGTGAGTTTTGTTAGCATGGGAATTCATTGTGAACTCATTCCTAAAGGAACATGACTGCACGTGGCAACTGGGGATAGAAAAGTGAGGGCTTGGCCACCATATTGCTTGATGAAAAGATCTGATAAAACTATAAAGCTTTCACACATTTTTGTTCCTTTCTACTTAGCCTCATGAACTTAATCCCATAATGTAAAATGTGGATGTTTGGTTTGTCTTTCTTTCTTATGGCAATCATCAATGGCTACAGGTGGATAAGTCCCTTTAGGTGGGGTGATGGCCCCCTCATTGGAGGAAATGCCACTGGAAACCATCATATTGGGCCAAATGGCAAAATGAGTGGAGGAGGAACTCTTGATTTCCAACAGTCATGGAGGTGGAAGAGGTCATGCCAGATGGGCTGACTTTAAAGGCACACCTTGTTAATATGCTGAAGGTTGCAGCAGTCCATTGCAGTCCTAGTGTTAAATCCTACATGTCACGTTTCATATGGGATAGCTCTGTGATCACAGTGTGTGGGTCCCTTCATGTTAAGCTGGGATTCACCTTAAACAAATTCACGCCAATGGCATCTTTCCTGCTTCACGAAAAAAATGTATTCTCAGATATGAGTTGCAGCCAACGACAATAGCCATCGTGGCTACAACTCCCACTGTTATTAACAGCAAAGGCTACATACTGCAGAAGACCATAAAGAGGTCAAAATAATCCCTTGAGTTTCACAGGTCACTATTCATGAGAGCTGTAAATATACCTTTTTGTCATGCAGCCTCAGCCACAAGACCCATTAGTTCTAGGGATAGGCCTTAAGTGGGAGTGGGGAGGCATTGTCTTGATGTGAAGCTTTCCTTCCATCAAGAACTTGTTGGTTCTCCTGAGGGATGAGGCAGATGGAGTTAAGCAGTATGGCTGAGTCTTTATAGGTCTTACCAACCAACCACTCGCTGGAGATGTTAAGTAGGAAGACTTTGGAGATGCTTTAAGAACCACTACCCTGGCTGTCACCATCCAGTGAGAAATGCTGTAAAAGGCAGTTGGAAACACATGGAAGGAGAGTGATCTATGAATGGGTCTGGGGCATTAGACTAAAGAGATTAATTTGTGCACACAAGTAAGAGAAAATATATTAGTGAGTGACAGATAATGTTTAAAAGAGACAGAGGGCAACTCTGCATGACACATAATTTACTCTTACTGTTTTTCAGTATTGAATATGTGAGAGAAAGGAGGTTAGTGTGTGACAGATAACATGTGAGAGAATTAGAGAGGCAACTCATATGTGCATGACATATAATTTACCAGTCCTGTTTTTCAGTATTGATTATAGCAGGACTAACCTACTGAAAGTATTGTTACTACACTATTAGCGTAAATCCAGAATAATAACTTAATTTGGATTTAATAAAAATATCCAATGTTACTGACAGACAGAAGTTTCCAGAGATTTATTGAAAATTTTCAATGTAAATTTACATTTTACAGAATTGGTGACATAGAGCTAAAAAGCAGACAAACTAGCACTTGATTTTCCTTCCATGTCATTTTCAATCGTCATTTTAGAGATACAAAAGTTCTTCTTTTCATCCAGAAGTATTCATTAACATAGTTTATGCCTTTTCGTACTGGCGAACTGAAACAATATCACCAAAGGTGAGGGTCTGTAAATGCAATTAGAAATTAAACAATTAGAATATGTGCTATTAGATATAATACAAAGGGCCTTGTGGAGTCTGGGATTATTTATTTATCCTGTTGCATTTTTCCCAATGGGGGATTCAAGAAACTACTTTTATAGAATGTTGTACAGGAATACCTCGGATAACGTTTACCTCGGATAACGCTAAAATCGCATAACGTTAAGTAATCTGGGGAGGAGAATGGATCGAATAACGTTAAGGTCCTATGGGATGCATCGGATAACAACCGCTAAAGCCTGTGAGGTTACAATGTATCTCTATGGAGCTTTAACATCCTATCCATCCCATAGGATTTTAACATGCATCGGATAACACTAAAAATTGGATAACACCAAGACTTGTGGAACCAAGTCTTAGCGTTATCCGAGGTATTACTGTATTTGTATAATTTTAAAAACTAGTCTTCAGTATCATGTCAGCAGATTAAAAACTAGCAATATAAGATGCATTTGTAACAATGTATGTGCTATCAAATGGAAACTAACTTATAGTGATCATAATCAGGGATTCAAGGCAAGTGAGATATTCATGGAGTGGTTTTACCAATTCCACTTCCCCAGTGAGATTCCATGGCTGGGCAAGGATTCAAACCTAGGTCCCCGGAGTCCTCGTCTATCTCTCTATCCACTACACCACACTGGGTATCCATAAGGAGCATCATCAGCTGAAAACTACTCACTATCTACCAAGCAATTTTCTCCCCTACAAAATTCAGCATGTGTTGTGCACAGCAAGCTGGCATTTTCATATCTAGCATGATAATTTACAAAGCAGCAATTGGGTGAGAACTGATATACAGTAATATTTTAATAGTAGTCACTGTAGATTTTAAATAAATGCTTGCAAAATGTTCAGAGAACTGGGAGAGCGATGCTGTTATTATTGATGCTTGATCTCCAATATACAGTTTTTGCACATTTTAAGCAATACTGACAAACAGCACTTTCCCCCCAGTTTTTTCCAGGTCAAAAACATAAGTGTTTCTACTTAAATGCATTGAGTTGGTGTTTCATTAATTTTCACCCGTGAGCAGATTTGGCACTTAGCTTCTTCAGGAATAAATTAAGAAATGACATTTACTGGATTTCAAGAGAAGAATGAAGAGTAATTTCATTCTCTCAGTCTAAGTGTTTTACTCACATGGGAGTGCTTGAATTGAAACTGCATCAGAACATTCCAACAAATGTTTCATTCCTGGTTAAGATGGCTATGTATCAGAGCTTGTATTTTCACAATTTTTGAACAGTTGCCAAACTGCTGTTGCACAGGAATGTGATCATCAGTGGGAGATTCCTCCTGATTAAAGACTTCCTTTTCCCACCTCAGAGTGGGCATGGTTCACACAAAGTGAAGTGAAGTCACAGAGAGAGAGAGAGATCTTCAATCAGTGGCAATCTGCCACCAATGCTGACATCATTGCTACTGTGCAATTAGAAGTGCCTCAGCAGGCTTTTGGCTGAAATCATTATCATAGTGCTTTATTTTCAAACAATCAAACCACAACATATTCTTCAGAAATTAAAATTGCTCAGTATAGGAGGAAAACCCTGCCAAAACATTTGAGACACAATAAGTTGAACACATATGGTCTCAAGAAACTTTAAATTACTTACCATGATCATTTTACCATCTTTAACTTCTCTGGCAAGGCTTGTTTCCTTGCCATCCCATTTCTGTACGTGAACTAATTTATCTCCATCCATGGTCACCACAGACTATGGGTATAAAAACACACCAGAGCTTTCACATAAAATTTTAGAATCCATTACAAGTAATTACACAAGGAATTCCTAGCCATGCTGTCGAAAATCCTGCTTCTTAGGAGAGTAAGTCACACTAGAGTAGGCCTGCTCAATCAGTGAGGGTTTGGTGAATCAACTTCTTAGTAACTTCTCTTGATTCAGCAGTGAAACAAATTCAAAAAGACCTTGTTTATCAAGAGGATACTTGGGTGCATATTTAAAACTCTAAAAGAAATTCTAGTCTGATCACTAATTTAAAATAAATGAACCTTTTAACACCATATTCCAAAATTTTAATATCACATTTTGAACAATTAAAGCAAATAAGTTCATTTTTGTATGTGTTGTTGGAAAAAAACAGCATGCATTTTACTTGCGCATACTTGAATAAGATTGCCTACTTAATGTATTTATGGGATTGCTTTCAGATTTCCAGTGAATTAGATTTCATTAATCTTAGATAATATAATGCAGTGATGGTGAACCTTGGCACTCCAGGTGGTCTTGGACTTCAATGACCAGAAGCCCAAGTCAGCACTCCTGCTGATTAGGTCTTCTGGGAACTGAAGTTCAAGAACACCTGGAGTGCCAAGGTTTGCCATTACTGCTCTAAATCACATAGCAAAATATTAAGCCAGAAGCACGATTGGTGGTCAGAAAAGAAGCAACATTCCTGGAAGAGAACGGCCCCTGCTGTTATTAGGAACAATGCAAGTCTGACATAAAACCATTCCTTTTCTTAAGCGCAATCATGCCTCCAGACATAGGTATCGTGTTCTTCCACCATTTGTTTTGTATATAGATCACATGGCTGATTTTTTTGTTTTACAGACATAGGGAGAGGGTGATGATGTGACCACTCCTAGAGGCCAGTTTTAGATGCCTTGAATAGATACCTTCTTCATCCCAACTCAAAGAGCTAAACAAGTTAATTGTAAAGGCTGCCTTCTGTCTCAGGACACGCTGATTAAGATGAATGTCAAAACTCACTTCTTTCTTGAAAAACAACCCTCCAATAAATAAGAATGGACTTCCCATGCAAAAAAAAAAAAGCCAATGGTGAGAAAAGCAACTTAAAATAATATTTTAACACCTGCATGACAAGCTCCTTACTTACTTTGCAGTTCCTGTCATCTGCTGTAGTTTCATCAAATTCTTCTCCCAGCTTGAAGCTGATTTCTGTGTTCTTGAAGGTACTCTGAGTTTTGATCACCACTTTGTCTCCCTCCTGGCTGATGATCACAGTTGGTTTTGTAACATTCCCCACTTGGCGTGTTGCATAGCCAACACCTATTTTTAATTAAAAAAACATTAACAAACAAATAAAAGATCAGAATTGGATTATTTTGTGTATCATATTCCCCTAGAGATAGGGGAAAGGCTCGTTTTAAACATTTCAGCTAAAAAGCATCTATTTATTCTTTCTTTGTTTTGTGTCTTAACATTCTAGTAGCTCACCAAAAAGCACTGTAGAAGACAAGCTAAAAATACATTAAGACTCGTCTTTTGCTCTGCTATGTATGTGAAAAATTAATTAAACTCAAAGGGACTAATTTTTTTTGCAAATAAACATGCAAATGAAGAGACTGCATGAATTTTCCACATTTTAATTAACTATACATTATTTTATATACATAGTTTCCTTCACCTCCCATGCTACGTAAGTACTTCAACAAACTACAATAATGAGATTTAGAGCTTTCAGTGATGAACAGCACTATCATCTTCTAATTGGCTTTATTTCACAGAAAACCTTTTTACGGAATCCAGATTTGTTTCTTCCTTTGTTAATGTAATACATATAATTTATTCCCCATAAACAACAAAGCTATACAACACAGAGTTATTTACAGGGGTGAGCAATGCATTTTCTCATTTGTTTTCCTTAGCCGTTCTTTATAGTCGCACACAAAACAATCACAAATGATACCTATTATATTAGAAATTACTTTGCTTTCCCCTCCCATTAAGATATTTAAGCAGAGGAGCATTTTAGGTTTCCTTTCCTTTTATTTTTAAAGAACAGTTTTAAAGGGGCTTGGATTGGATCATATTATTGTTTAGTTATAAGCAATACAACTTTTGTTCCAATTAGTGCAGATCCATTGAAATAAATAAGATTTATGTCAATATTTACTAATGCACCAGTCATTTCAACGGGTGTACCCTAAGTGACACTAAATTGAATTTAGCCCTTAATCCTCAGGGCATTAGTTTTGAAGGAACATCTTGTTAATTAATACTAACTGTGACCACATGTTTATATCCCATTCCACACACACTTATTCAGAAGCAAGGGCATTTAGTTTAATAAAACTGACTCACAAGTAATTTCACCCTTAATTCTAAGTAAGTCATGTAAAGTTTAATAAAAATAATAATAATTTCGTGTCAGAAATTATTCTGGGTTGAAAGGATTTTTGCTGGAGGAACTCTGGTCAGGGGATGCCTGAATAAGACTCCTTTCATGTCCCCAAGATCTTTTTCCCACCGAAGTGGTCCCTATTTATCTACTTGCAATTTCTTGCTTTCGAACTGCTAGGTTGGCAGGAGCTGGGACAGAGACGGGCACTCAATCCACCATGCAGTACCTGGGTCTCAAACTGCCTTCCAGCTAACAAGGTGAGCTTCTTAACCGCTGAGCCCCTAACAAAACACAAACATCCTCTCAAGCATAGTCAGGTTTGCAACTGCATCCATTCAGACTAAAGTGCTATGGTTTTACTCAATTGTAACAGGTCTTTACATTGTAGACATGTCTCAACATCTCTGCAAGAAGGCAGGTCCCAAACTTTCTGGTGGCAATAACTAGGCTAAAGAAAAATGGTTAAAAGTGGACTTTTGAGAGGATGTTTAGCCATCTCTTTCTACATACCCAATGCCTTCATATACTCATCGAAGTTCTGGCTATCAATCAGCTTCCAGGTAGCACACAATGCCTCAACCATCTTAAGAAGTTGGATGTTGCAAACAGCTGGACTGAAGTTGCTGTGTGAGCAGTTTATTCCTGATAATGAGTTGAACTCCTGCACCTCCACTCCTGCTCAACCCCTTCTTTGCTGAGAGAAAAAGCTTGCAAACCTAAAAGCAAGTGAGATTACAGACTCCTCCCAGGACTTTGTTCTGCTCATTTGAGGAAGGAGGGGGAGAGATGGTGGGGGAAAGAGGGAGATTGTCAGTCTGGTGATTGGATCAGGCCACCATGTCAACTGAGCTGGTTGGACTAGTCCCCCACACCCATTCAACCTGGGAAATTGGGGGGGGGGAGAGAAGAAGAAGAGGGGGGATGTGAAAATATACAAGGGTCTTTCGTTCTGTTTGAAAACTTGGCAAGGGGACATTGCTGTCTGGAAAGCAGAGCCACACAATAAGACATTCATTTTTGTTTCCGCTGAAACTCTAAGGCTGGTGACAGTTTTGAAGAGACAGTGGGCCCTTATCTTCATAATATGGAGTGTCTTAACTCCTTATCCCTTAAAAATGTGTGGCTATAAAAGAAAAAAGAAGCATTCACTCCCCTGCCATCCTGCGAAAAAAAGTGGGAGATGTCAATAGGTGGCTATACATATTCAGCCTTTGTACTGAGACACTGTTTCCATGGGGAAAATAGGAGCTGATTGAGAAGAAAGTGAGATATTTTATTAAATGAAATGAAGGTATAGTGGTACCTCACTTAAAGACCATAATGCATTCCACAGAATTGCTCTTTAAGCAGGTTTGCTCTTTAAGTGAAACACCATTGTAAGTGATCAATTGTGACTTCTGGTGGGGCAGATTGCGAACCCTGATTTATTTGTTAAGCGAGTTTTTGTTGGTTTTATTTGTTAAGCGAAGCGAACTTTCAGAGAAAGTTCTGCTCTTTAAGTGAGTTACTCTCTAAGCGAGGTGCTCTTTATGCGAGGTTTGACTGTACAAGATAGCTGGTTAGTGCACTGTACTTACTATGATTCTTCTTGATGCTGTGAAAACAAACTGGCCCTTTAATTTTGACTTTGTAAATACTGTTTTTTGTTCTTAGAGACATAGGAAAAAGTGAGATGGAGAATGTAGCAGACTAAGTTAGATAACTCTTCATGCATTCCTTATACCAGTGATCCCTAACCTTGGCATTCCAGGTGTTCTGGAACTTCAATTCCCAGAAGCCCTGATCAGCAGCAGTCCAAGAACACCTGGAGTGCCAAGGTTAGCCATCAATGCCTTATACATGTATGCTGCAGCTGGTATAGCATTCGGCTACCCAGAGGAACATCTACAAGCGCTAGCGTCACCGTTATTACAGTACTGAAATTTAGTATGGTTGAACTCATAATAATAATAAAAATTTTGTGTCAGAAATCATTCTGGGTTGAAAGGATTTTTGCTGGAGAAACTCCAATCAGGGGACACCCAAATGAGGGTTCTTTCATATCCCCAAGATCTCCCCCCCCCCCGAAATGGTCCCTATTTGTCTACTTGCAATTTCTTGCTTTCGATCTGCTAGGTTGGCTGGGACACAATTTTTTTATTTTATTTATTTTTATTTATTTATTTATTTAGATTTATTATCCCGCCCCAATCAGGCAAACCTGACTCTAGGCGGCTTACAGAAAATTCATAAATTAAAACCTTGAGGTTCAAAATTACTTAAAAATCAATTTAAAAAGAATTAAACCATGAATTTACAAAGATCTAAAAGATTTAAAAAGGTTAAAAAGTTTAAAAAGATTTAAAAAGTTTAAAAGAGTGAGGGAGGGGTGGCTGTCCCATCAGATCAGCCACCCAACATGGGACCCCATATTCCTGGAGCCCCACACCTGCCCTGCCAGCCAGGTTTTTAGGCCCTTCCAAAAGGGCAGGAGCTCTGTCTGTAGACGTAACTCAGTTGACAGGAGGTTCCAAAGGGCCGGGGCGGCCACGGAGAAGGCCCTCCTTCTGGTGCTAGAGAGATGCGCCTCTCTAGCCGATGGAATGATAAGAGAGCCTCTCCGATCCGCCCTGGTCGGACGGACAGATGTCCTTGGGACGATGCGGTCTCTTAAGATGGGCACTCAATTCATCTTTCAGTAACCAGGTCTCAAACTGCATGCTTGCCAGCCTTCCAGCTAACGAGGTAACCTTCTTAACCACTGAGCCACCAAAGCCCCACTGGCTAAACCCATGATGTGGTATGGATGAGCGGTAGTATCCTGTACCACTGGTTTCTATAAGAGTAGAAGGAAAACTCCCCCCCCTCCCCCACAAACTTGTTCATGTGCTCTTTCTTGGTTTTTATCTTTATCTGATTCCTACATCACAATATTGACTTCTCCCACTACTCTTGACTCCACATAAGCTTTTGCTCAGCAACTTTGAGCCACTTGTATGAAAAAAGCCGGGAGTATGAAAATCAATCCAATTCTGTGCCATCAGCTGCCCAATGTTTCAACCTTTGGTCACCATAGCCTAGTGCAATTGCACAGTCACAGTAGGAAAGGTGTAAAAAAGAAAACAGCACAAAACAAAGTAATAAAACATAGATGCCTAGAACATCTCCAGCAAAACTACTGGCCATCAATTGCAATTCATTATGAGGGATACGTCAAACTCCTCATGTCAGGAAGGCATCCCTCAAATTGTCCAATGGTAGTGGCATGATGACAACAGAACCCAAGCTACGTTTCCTTTTCCCCAATATAGAGTGCCTACGAATAGTGCCAAAAACATCCCCAGACCGTCCTCTCATAGTCACCTTTTAAAAAAATTCACAACTCCCATAAAAAGGGATTAAAGGAGAATTCTGTAACGTTGATAATATTGTTTGCTGAGCTATCTCGCTTGGTGAAATTGCACTGACTCTAAAGCCTAAGCAGAAATTTAGCATCCATTATTATTTTGTCTGGAAGACAATGGGGGAGGGGATTATATTCCTCTCCCATAAATTATCACAGTTGTTGTCACAGAGAAAGAAAGCAAATGGAAGAATGCTCAGCTCCTGATAATGCAGTTGGTATGTGGGGGCGGAGGTGAGGGGAATTCCACACTTGCATTGTTTAATATAAGTTGCCAACAGGTAGACCACAAATGGTTTGGGTGCAGGGATAGCACATATAGCAAAATACACATACTGTACAGTATTTCCATTCTGCTATAGTTCTGCTTTCTGGGCTACACAGTCTTATGCCACTTTGCCAAGGCAGTAGGTCTAAGAGAATGAAAACCATGGAGACAGATTGTATAAAGTTCTCTGTACCACAGAGTTGCATTTAGTTTTTTTGCAGGTACCTGTTCAGCACAACAAGAGTCAACTCCACTAATGAATAAACGGGCTCTAACAACTAGAGCAGGCATGTCCAGACGACAGCCCATGGGTTGGATAGGGCCCGTGAAGCCATTCCATCAGCCCCACAATGCCTTTACCACTCCCAGAAGCAGGTGCAGATGCTTCTGCGCATGCGTGGACTCACTTCCCGTTTTGATGTGAACATGCTCCAGTGATGGGATGCAACAGGTTTGATTTATGTTTGGGGTGGGTGGGTGTATTTTAATGTTGTTTTTATTTTATTTATTTAATTATTTAATTTATTTACGGGTTTGTATTTTGTGTGTGTGTGTGTGTTGAGGGGTGTGTGTGTGTGTGTGTGTGTGTGTGTGTGTGTGTGTGTGTGTGTGTGTGTGTGCGCGTGCGCGCGGGCTTATTTTTATTTTATTATATTATTTTTCTTTGGCCCCGCCCATGATGTCATGACGTTAGCTCCACCCACACGGTGATGACATCACAGTGGGGTAGTAAAATTTTTGACATCCTACCACTGACATGCTCGCACGTGCACAGAAGTGTCTGTGTCGAACCAGGAAGTAAATACGGATGCTTTTGCTCATGCGCAGAAGCATCCCCGCTGAACCTGGAAGTGAATATGGATGCTTTCACGAATGCGCAGAAGCATCCATGCTGAACCTGGAAGAGAATACAGACGCTTTCACGCATGCACAGAAGTGTTTGCACTGAACCCGGAAGTGAATGCAGATGTGCATGCGTAGAAGCGTCCACTTCTGGGGCTTACTCAGCTGTTCCGGGGTTGTGGTCAGGCCCCCAGTGCAAAAAGTTTGGGCACCCCTGAACTAGAAGGAAGAACTGCATTTTTAAAAAAATACTTACAACTTGTATGTATTGAAAACCCACAACTGAAACCTCTTTGACCAAAATTACCTTCTGTTGCCTAAGCAAAGAGCGGATTCTGAATATGAAGATAACCTGTCTCTTCATGGAAAACTCCAGAGAGGTTTGGTTTACTGATAGACTGCTGAGTGTCAGCTCAAAATGAAATTTGGGAAGGGAGAATATAAAGTGTGTTCTATTCAGCTTCACAAGTGGTTGGAGCATCCACTTTTAAAGCTGCTTGGGTGGAACTGAAATCCTGGGTTGAACTGAATTTATAGCTGCAGTATGTTATTCAGCAGCAGAGCAAATCAACATTCTACAAGGAGATTCTAAGAGTGGAGGGATGACCAAACAAAAAATTATAACTTTGAAAGTGGGCTTTACAGCAGACTGTCTGCTCTTAGCTCTGAGAAAATTTGGGGAAGTCTGAATAAAGGGTTTTTGAGTTATGGTTTTTTTAAAAAGTAAAACTGTTTTACAACCCCATGACCAATATATGCTCCTCTAAATATCTCCATATTTAAAATAACTCATAAAAATTGAAAACACTTGCTTATTTTGAAAGAGAATTGTTGGCCCCACCCACATTTTTTATAATTTGGTAAGAATTCAGGCAACAGGAGCTGAAGTATTGATCCTTGCAATTTCATAAACTGAAATAGCTCAGCAAACAACACCAATAGCAGGAGCAGCGATGGGATGTAACAGGTTCTCACCAGTTCGCCAGAACCGGTAGTAACTTTTCCCAGTGTCCCGGAGAACCGGTAGCAGCATTTGGGGGGAACCACCTTCGGGGCTTACCTTTTCACTGGTTCCCCCACTGCGCAAGTGCGCCAAGCACTTGGTGTGCATGCATGCCTATTATCCTAGAGAACTGGTACAATGACCATATCCATCTTGCAACATGGTGCTGCCCAGGCACTTATACTAACAGGTAAGTGACAGTTTTGTGTTTGGTGCGTGTGTGTGTGGGTTGATTTATGTTTGCGGTGGGTGGGTGGGTGTATATTAATGCAATTTTTAATTTATTTATTTTATTTACGGGTTTGTGTTGTGGGTGGGTGGGTTGAGGAGTGTGTGTGTGTGTGTGCTTATTTTTATTTTATAATTATTTTTATTTTTTTCTTTGGCCCCACCCACAACATCATGACATCATGATGTTAGCTCCGCCCACACTGTGATGACATCACGGTGGGGTAGTAACATTTTTGACATCCCACCACTGAGCAGAAGTCAAGGTGATCTACAGCAGGGGTTCACAACCTACGGTCCACAGGCCAGACCTGGCCCATGGCACCATTTCATGTGGCCCACTGCCCTTGCTCCTGCCACCACTGCCGGAAGCACTGAAAACAGCTGGACATGTGCCATAGATGCATTTGTGACTGTCGTTAACATGTTTACGACAGCCATGGACCCAATTTACAGCATTTATGACAAGGGAACCACATATCTGGCCCACTCAGCTGTCTGAGGGGGCATGGTCTGGCCCATGGCTGGAAAAGGTTGAGAACCCCGATCTACAGGATACCCTCTTGTGTTCACAGACATTCACGCTTGTTGAAAAAGACACAGTGATTGCTTTGTGTTTGAGAAGTGGTTAATAGATTTAAAAGGTTTCTCCTAAAAAAACCATCCCTCGACCCTACGGTACTGACTAACTATCGCCCAGTGTCCAACCTACCCTTCTTGGATAAGGTTTTGGAAAAGGCTGTGGCGCGGCAGCTACAGGATGTCCTGGATGAAGCGGATTATCTGGACCCTTTTCAGTCAGGGTTCAGGCCTGGATATGGTACGGAAACTGCACTAATCGCATTGGTGGATGATCTCTGGAGAGAGCGGGATGGAGGCCACCCGTCCGTTCTAGCTCTTCTCGATCTCTCAGCGGCCTTTGATACCGTCGATCATGGTATCCTTCTGGGAAGGCTCCAAGGATTGGGGATCCGGGGCACTGTGTTGTCCTGGTTTCCCTCTTTTCTGAGGGGCAGGACCCAGTCGGTGTGGCTGGAGAAGGAGAAGTCCAGTCCTAGGCCCCTTCAATATGGGGTGCCTCAGGGTTCGGTACTTTCTCCTCTCCTATTCAATATTTACATGAAGCCACTGGGTGAGATCATCCGTTCCCACGGGGTGAGGTATCATCAATATGCAGATGATACCCAGTTGTACATCTCGGCCCGTAGGGACCCAAGCGGTGCAGTGGAAGTCCTCTCCAGGTGCCTGGAGGCTGTGAGGGTCTGGATGGGGGACAATGGGCTACAACTGAATCCCGGCAAGACTGAGTGGCTATGGGTGAGGGGTCCTGTGTTATCACGGGAGCTGCCAACTTTGGTTCTGGATGGGGCAGTCTTGCCCCAGAAGGACCCGGTGCGTAACCTGGGGGTCCTCCTGGACTCACGATTACTGTTCGAAGAGCAGGTGGCAGCCGTGGCCAGGACGGCTTTTGCACAACTTCGTGTAATACGCCAGTTACGCCCCCTCCTAGACCTTGCTCATGGTCACACATGCTTTGGTCACCTCCAGACTTGATTACTGTAATGCGCTCTACATGGGGCTGCCCTTGGTGACCATTCGGAGGCTGCAGCTGGTCCAGAATCCGGCGGCTCGGGTAGTGATGGGGTGCGGGCGTTATGCTCGGGCCTCACCACTGCTCCGGGAGCTGCACTGGCTGCCAGTATGCCTCCGGGTGCAATTCAAGGTGCTGGTCATTACCTTTAAAGCCCTATATGGTAGTGGGCCAGGATACCTAAGAGACCACGTCACCCTAAGAACGTCTGCCCGTCCCAGCAAGGCGGATCGGAGGGGCTCTCTTGTTACTCCATCAGCCAGGGATGCTCGCCTCACGAGCACTACGAAGGAAGCCTTCTCTGTGTTCGCCCCGGCCCTTTGGAACCTCCTTCTGACAGAGCTGCGCCTGCAGACGGAGCTCCTGCCCTTCCGGAAGGGCGTAAAGACCTTTAAGGTTTTTATATACTGTTATGACCATTACCTATGACGGTAATGTATGTTGTAAGCCGCCCAGAGTCGGGTCTTCCTGATTGGGGCGGGATACTAAATGCGAACAATAAATAAATAAATAAATAAATAAAAATCTTCTGAGATTTTCCCTTGTTTTTTGTTTTTACTTATACCCCATCCATCTGGGATGGACTCCCACTCTTGGAGGCTTACACTATTTAAGAAGTGTCTCTTTGTGAATGATAGTAAGCACAATAGGGTACCCTGTAGCCTAGCATTTTCCAAACTATCTTCAACAGAACACTGGTGGAGTTCAATTCCCAGAAGCCTAAGTCAGTACATTAGCCAGTCAGCACTTTGGAAGATTGATTTAGGCTTCCAGGAATGGAAGTCCAAAAACCAAAGTTTGGGAGACGCTACTGTAGCCCATCTTAACTGCTGCCATTGGTGTCGTCAATATAGCGGCTACCTTTTCCTATGTAATGATTTACACCTTTTTACTACTGGCAACATGGGCATGATATTGGACGGCAATATCAGGTGATTTCCTAAATCATGGATAAAGAAGTATCCAATATTTATTAACGGGAAGGTTTTTGAAAAATTGAGACGATGGAAATCAGAGTAAGACTAGAACAGTGAGATGGATAAATGATCCACTTAGCATGGTCATAGACATAGTAGATAGCTACTAGAGAAGCAGTGGGGGAGATCACAACTGGAAATGAAGAGAGGAAAGAACCTGTAACAGAATAAGTCCTATTTTAAACGGTGCTTTTTCTGTTAGCTTTGTACCCACCTAAATGTGTTTTAGTACTTTCAAAATGGTGATTACAGATACGTGGGAGGGAAAAGAATGTAAACAATATGTGCCTCATGGTTTTACTGAAAGTGTGGCTGACATGCCTTGCTCTAAGATCATAGGCTGAAATCCCTAAAGAGGAGGGCCAGAGGTGTAACCCAGTGATGCAGACACACACACAATTTCCCTTCCCTCGAATGCTGTGCAGTCATTCTGCAAAATGTGAGACTTGTGGAAGGAGGGGGGCCCCCGCGTGCTTTTCCTGCAACCTTTAACAGTTAATTTCTTCTTTGAAATGCTTGCTGATCTTTTGATGGACTGTATCCTGCATTTTACAATGCTTTCAATATATTTCTTGAAGAAACTTGGAGTGGTTATTTGGCCTAAATGCTACCTTTTCTACAAATATCCGAGGGCTGGGCTGCCCAGTCAAGAAGTGCAATCTAGAAGAATGTTGGGACCTACCCGAGAGGCAGGTCCTTTCTGTTACTCTCTCTATAAAGGTAAAAGTCACCCTTGCTCGAAAGTTAGTTGTATCCAGCTCTAGGGTTCAGTGCTCATCTCAGTTTATAGCCAGAGTTATGCTATCTGTGTCTGCAAACATTTTTGTGGACATGTGGCAGGCATGCCTCAACTCCAGAGTACACAGAACGCTGTTTACCTTCCCACCGAAGTGGTCCCTTTTTATCTACTTGCAATTGCTAGCTTGGCAGGAGCTGGGACAGAGACAGGAGCTCACTCCATCAGGCAGTACCTGGGAATCGAACTACAACGTTCCAGTCAGCGAGTTCAGCGTCTTAACTGCTTGAGCCACCGCAGTCCCTGTTTGGACATGGTAGGAAATTAGTGGTCTAGAATGGCAGCTAGCAGTTGTAAAATGAAATTTAAAAATAATATAGTAATTTATCTCATGAAGAGTCCTTTGCACAACAACACAACTTAAGTGCAAAGACTCTGTTAATCCAATTTTAAGAAACCACCTTATACTAAGTGCTTGACTCAAGAAAAAGTTGTTTTGGGATTTAAAAAAGGACTGGATGGATTTGAATCAGCCTTTGCAACATGTGATCAGTAAACAAGACTTTGAATTCACCTGTTTTATAGGTGGAGCCTGAGACAGGTTTTCATAAAAATAAAAACATAATTATTGTGGGGTAGAGGAACAAATGAAGGAATAATTAATGAACATGTACAACATGAATGAACTGATTAACCATCCCTTTTGCTTTCTCTTACTGTTGCGAATTCTCTCTCCCTCCTCTCTATGTTCTCTTCTCTCTTGGGAAAGTGGCCTTTGATGCAACAAATTGCAAGGAGGTTTATCACGGCCCACAGGCATTGCATTTCATGGACTGTGAAATGAAAAGTTATTTCTTCATGTGGCAAAACTTATTAAGGGAACAGCATCCAACAGATCTATTCCACTGATAGGACAATGTTTTTATGGAACTGGAATAGAGGGAATCTTCCACAGTAGGAATTGTTTGAATCGGTAGCCGTCTTAAGTCTGTGCAAGCATATCAGAAAGTAAACAAAACAAAAGACAAAAAAAAGGTAGCACCTTAAAGACTAACTCCTGTGTTTTAATGTTAGCTTTCGTGGATCAAGTCCACATAACTTGATCCATGGAAGTTAACATTAAAATACTGTACAGGAGTTAGTCTTTAAGGTGCCATGGCTTTTTGGTCTTTTGTTTTGTTTACTCTCTGATATGGTTCCACAGTAGGGTTTGCATTTATGTTTGGATAGCAGCTATAAAGGGGGGTGGGGTGGAAGAGGGGAGGATATCCTGCAAGGCTAATACAGATGGTTGTTTATTATTCTCATGAAAGTAAGCCAAATGTATGGTTATATCATACCATTGTCAGATGGTTCCTCTACAACATTGTTTTAATTTCTGACTACCCCAACCCTCTACACCCAAACTGGTAAAAGAGGAAGAATAACTCCTCAAACCAGATGGTGCTAACCTGTTAATATTATTTGGATTATTTCTATTTTTGTTTTAGCATACCAACCTGACTACACATTTCAGTTCATTTTTTTTTTTTTGCGGTATGCTGAGAATTCCAATTCATAATCAATAAAACAAATAACCCAGTCTGACCAGATTATCCTTCTATGGTAACAGAGTAGACCATACAGCCAGTAATTCAACATCGGTTGTCAGGTGGCGGTTAACTAATCAGACAACCCTGAGGACTAGCAGCCTTTGGTCCCCAGGTGGATTAAATCCCACTTTAATCCATCTTGATGGAGGGCAGCAGCTTCATCAATACTGGCCTGGGCTGATGAGGACTTTGCATGCCAAAAGGGCTCAGGACCAGAAAGTGACTTGTGGAACTGGATCAGTGATACGGGTGTCATGTTGTGATATAGAAGGAAGGCCATCACATTATATTCTCAGGATAATCTTCATGGCAGATTGGCAATATTCAGAATGTGATATGGCACAAGAAGGAAGCAAATAAACAACCAAAACTCACCATCTTTATTAGACCAACGAAAAGGTTGCAAAAAATGGATGCAAAGTTTCCAGCTAATTAGAACACTCTGTTCCTTAAGCTAGTTAGTGTAAGTTCTTTTTACTGGACCAGAAGTCTGGGGGGGTGGGGGGAATCAGTCAGAATGGACTAGTGATATACAGTACAGTATTTGTGCCAATGTGCTTCAAATGATGTCAGAGTGCCACCCTCTGCCTGCAATGAGTAATAACAAGTATACAATCTTTATCCTAAATTAATATGGCTGCAAAGCTGCAATAAATACTCACCATATTCCAATTACCCAAATTTCAACACATTATGCAAATTAGGAAGGGTTATTTTAATATTGTTCTATACTGTATATTAAGCAAATTATTTGCTGCAATGTTTTTCTTCCAATACATTTCAACCTTGGCATCATTTATACAATTAACAGTAATACAGCCAGCCAGTATAGCATAATGCTTAAAATACAGTAAAACCTTGAGTTGCCGGGGGGGGGGGGGGATCGGTTCTATGGCCTCTTTTGTAACTTGATTTTTTGTAACTCGATGTATCCCCATAGGGATGCATGGGGGGGATGAGCCCAGGATGAAGATGAACCGCTTTGTCCTCGGCTCATTTCACCACCAGCACACACACACCCTCACTTTTCCAGCTGCGGAGGGCTGGGAAGACCGTGTGTGTGTGTGTGTGTGTGTGTGAGAGAGAGAGAGAGGTGGAGCCCAGTCAGAAGAGCAGAAAAGCCTTTCCACTCTTCGTCCTGGGCTCATTTCACCACACCACACCCTGGTGCCTTCCCAGGCAGATCTGATGGCTGGGAAGGGACTGGGGGCTAACGTCCGAAGAGCAGAAAGGCTTTCTGCTCTTTGGACTGGGGTTGTTTCAACCCCTGGTGCCTTCCCAGCCAGCCTAGAGGTCTGGGAAGGCACCGGGTCCGGGTGTGAAGGGGAACCCAGTCTGAAGAGTGGAAAAGCCTTTCTGCTCTTCGTCCTGGGCTTGTTTCACCCTGCAGTGCCTTCCCAGCCAGAGCAGAGGGCTAGAGTGTGCTTTTGGGGCAGTCAGGTGAAGCTGTACTTGACTGCCCCGAAAGCCCCATTCAGATCCTCCAATCGCTCGGTGCCTTTGGGGGGAGGTTGCTGGTTCCTTCACCTCCCTACCCCCAAAGGCACTGGGCGATTGCACAGCCTTCACCTGACTGCCCCTCCGGCCTGGCAGGGCGATGATCTATCAAAAAAAAAAAAAAAAACCCTTTCGTAACTTAAGTTTTTCGTAACTTGAGTCATTTGTAACTCGGGGTTTTACTGTATTGTGTTTGGGACTGATCTATCTTTAATCACAAAGGCTATCTGGTTTCCCTGGCCCACTCAGTACCTCTCAGATAATCCTACCTCACAGGTTGCTTTAGGGATGAAATGAGGAAAAGGGAATAATGTAATGCAGCTGTCAGCATTAGAGGTGCATAAAAATACATAGTGACATTTCCTCCCAGGTAGCGGCTGTTATTTTTTGCCATCCATTTTTATCATTATCAACACAGACACACACACACAATTCTTGAGAACACCCACATAAATCCCCCATAAATGGCTGCTGTCACCTGATCAGCAGGGGAAAGTGAGGGCAAACTGCAGAAAGTAGGGTTAAAAATAAGGTGATTTCCTTGAGAGAGATGGACTGTTTGAGAGAAATGGACTGAGAAAACCTGGAGTTTTTTGTATCTTTGACTTTTCTTCACAACTGTCAGAACCCAATTGCAGTCACATAGAACTGGGAATTGTGTAACTGGTGTATGCAGGTTGACTATTGGATCCTCCATGTTAGAATCAAATTGATGGTTCATCACACACACTATCAGAGAAGCAAAAGACATAAGCAATCTCACTTCCCTATTTCTTTTTAAAAAAAAATAAGAATGGTTAAACATGGTGAGCTAATTAAATTGTACAAGCTGTTCTACCTGTGGACTATATAGGTAAAAGTTGCCCTTGCATGAAAGCCAGCCATACCTGACTCTAGGGTTCGGTGCTCATCTCCATTTATAGCCAAAGAGTCAGTGCTGTCTGCATCTGCAGATGTTTCCGTGGTTATGTGGCAGACATGACTAGACACCAGAGTGCACAGAACTCTGTTTTCCTTCCCACCAAAGTGGTACTTGCAGTGTCTTTCTTTCAAACTGCTAGACTGGCAGGAGCTGGGACAGAGATGGAAGCTCACTCTGTCATGCAGCACTCAGGTCTCGAACTCCTGACCTGCCAACCTTCCAGTCATCAACTTCAGTGTCTTAAACACTAAGCCACTGCATCCCCTTGTGGACTATATACAAAGGTCTAAAACCTTTACATGTGTGGAGAGAAGGAGATATTTAACTATTCTCCATCAGTTAATGTTAGACAGCAAAGTAGGGAGATTGGCTGGTAATGCTTGGGAAGGCCATAGGTTGGTACTTGATTTACAGGCTTGTGCTATCAACAGGGAAATTCACATTTCCAGCTAGTACAACACATGTTACAGTAACAGTATTCCTATTAGTACAACTGAACCAACTCATTACATTTTGCAACTGTTGCTACCTGAATTTGCTTGCTCTACCACACTGAATGCAGTTTTAAATGATAAAGTTGTCAACAAACAATATATTGGCTTAAAATTCAGACTTACCCATATTTACAGTAAGACCACTGAAATCAATTGCACTTAAAAGCTGATAACTTAATTCTCATTGCTTTAAAAAGGTTTTAATCCAATTTGGATACAACTGATTGTTCTCTATGTAAAAGCTTCTACAATAGGACCACAGAATGGCTATGAAATCAAGACAGTATATTTTACATAATACAATCTTTATTACAAAACATGAATCAGTCCTTTGGTACAGGCAAAATACAGCAGGAAGAATATGCTTTAACAGTAATGATTTTTAACAAGATCAGTTATGAGGCAACAAACTCATACTCTAAGTCAAATGAAAAGTGTGTATTCCTGGCCTCCTGAAGACACAAGTTAAGACGCATCAACAACCAAACGGTATGGCAACTAATTTCATTTTTCATGCTGAACTAAAGTAACATTTTAAGTCATAAACAAATGTCAGTTTACTTTGGAAACCTGTTACACAAGTGCTGGGATTAGTGAAAAAGTCAATTTGAGAGTAAAACACAGAATAAACCCAAAAGGGGTCCTAAAACTGAGGCAATCTCAAAGCATCTAAATATTTTGAAGGAGTGAGCAAAGTGCAATTTTTTCCCCATTTCCTTCTGCATACCAGTACACATCTAGGTAGAGTCCAAACTTCAAGGAGGGCAAGATGAGGTTATAGGCAGATGAAATTCCTTTTCTTTTTTTAAAAACAAAAGGTCAGACATGATTCTTTGTCAAAAATGCAGTGGGCTGCATTCACCATAAACTCTGCAGAATTCAAAATATTATGACCAAAGGGTTGGGAGAACATGGAACTTTAAAATCAATAAAAGAAAACATCTCAAGATAATACCACAATACAACTGGGTATCCAGAGAACTCTATTGCAGGGATGCCCTGTATTCCCAACAGTCTTCAAGTCTCTTGCTGAGAAAACCAGTCTGTTTCTGTTGTGATCAATGTGCAGGATGTGAGATTACTGGAAGGTCATGATGACCTACCAAACTGTGGCTGTGAGGTCTCAACATTCTCAAGTCTGAAACATTTAATGAGCATATTGTAGGACTTGTTTATTAAAGACCCAAACCTGAACCCCTGGAGAGTAAGGCTGTACTAGGTCAGATGGACAAATATTCTGCCTTGCTTAAAGGCAGTTAACTATTTCTTATGTATTTCAAACTGAGAGGTCCTGCTTACTGACCTGCAGAAGTGGTGTGTAGGGAGTTTGCATTAACCTCTTGAGTTGAAGACTTTCTGCTGCCTGGGGAGGATCTGAAGACACTCTACCATTTCAAATCCCAAAACTAGTTTGATTAGCTGGTGAATCTTACTTCAGCGTAGAGGATGGGACTGGCTTATCCACTCCACCTAAGGGCAGCAGACCATTTTAAAGGATGCAGGCCACATCTCTGTCCTCCAATAGTAGGAAATGTGAAAGGTTGTCTGTGTGCCCCTTTCAGACTTATCATATGCCAGGCATCTGCTTTATTGTTCCTAATGGTACAGCTGGTCTTAGTCTTAACATAAGTGACAGATACAAGCAAGGCTATCTTTTGACATCTTCTGCATCAATGTCCTATGTTGTAACCAGTCCCCTGAGAAACCTACAGGTCTTTTTAAGTCCTTGTGCTCACTGATACCTTTTTTCCTTGCCTGCATCCATTTAGCCACAACGAACCTACCTGAATACAGCCAGTTGATCTTCACATACTTTATGTAACTTTATTGCACCACTGGTTCTGAATAAAGGTTTGTAATTCTTTGTGTGGGGTAGGGGAGCTTGGGGTGCTTTACATTTATAACCTGAAAAAGCTCCAAAAGATAATATAAAAAATACAGGATTCTTATTGTATTTGATTATTTATGGTGTCCAAAAGGATATCGTGGAGCTCATTTTTTGCAAAAGAGAAAATAAATTCTTTACATGCATTCTGCAGATATTGACTGTTACTTGTATACAAATAACATGTTGTGTGATAGGCTAGGTAACATAATCAAAACTTTCAGTAACTCCTTATTGGGATACACAGAAATAGCCTCCTCAAAGATTATGGTATTTTTGAGCCACAATCGGGTTTACCCTGGGCAACGGCAACCTTGTGCCAGCTAATCTTTGTTATACTAGGTCAGGAAGAAGGACTATGGAATGAATTCACCACAAGATGGCTTGATTTTGTCAGTTTAGAGTCTGGACTAGACATGAAAAGAAGAAGAACCCCTTATTCATGACACTCAGCGACAAGTATTGTATGTTTCAGAGTCTGTTGGCAATCACCCCAAAGCAAGACTTTCAAACATTATTAGGAATCCATGCTTTTTCCGTCTGTTTCTTGATTTTCCACTGTGGTATCAGAAGATGATGCTTCCCCACCTTCAGCTCCTTCACCTATAGAAGTGTATACATGAGAAATATCACATTAGATTTGCATTCAGTATTCGGGTCAGAGCAAAGGGAGTTTGATTAACACCATTTATTAATTATACTGTAGCTATACTAATATAGAATTGCACAGTGTTTGCAGAACTTGTGAGGTTTTATAGGAAGCTGTAAGTAAATTATGTTTACTGTATCGGGAGGAAACTGCTGCCAGAACCCAATGGGGTTGTCCCATTGAGAAAATTGCTCCTAACAGATAAAGGGAGAGGGAAGGATGCCGACAGGATCAACAAGAATTCCTTGCTGGTTGGTGGGGTAAAGGACTGAATAGCCCAAAGTCTTCAGAATAAAATTGCCCCCCAATGTGTCTACATATTTCTTTCAAAGCTGGTCACCTGAGTTACTCATTCACATTCATTTTCTCATTTCTGTCTCCCCACTCCCACCCAACACCCACCCCCAAAAGCCCTCCAATAATACAGAGTTCAACAGGAATACATGAGGAAGGTGTCTTTGATCATCACCTATGGAAAGAAGTCATGCAGGAGTGGGATAGCATGAACTTATGAAGGGATAGTGTCCCATTTGCTCTAAAGGGCCAGCCTCCACTGACTGCAATCATTTGTTTCTACTGTGCAGTCTCAAAAGCCTACCCTGGAAAAAAAATTGGAGTAGGTTTCTGGGCAGTGAAGAGGACTGCAGCAAGTAGAAGAAAATCCACCATGTAAATGTTAATATGCTGTTTGGTTTAAAGCCATGTATATGATACATAGGCTAAAATTCAGCAGTATCACTTACGCTATATGTGGCTGATGACATCAATAAGGTGTTTTTAAAATTTTTGAATTCCTCTGAAGATGTTGAGCATCCTTTGGTATCCCTTGTCGGGGGCCAAGTGACAATTTTAAGTTCTTAAAATTTCTGCTACTGTAAAATCATCCAGTTTTTGGTAATTAGACTTCTCCCTCATGTCCTGCAGCCCACAGTGACCTCTTGACAGTAAACAGGATTCCATCTTCAGAGGGATTTGAAAATTAAAAAAAAACCCTTATTGATGTCATCAGCCACATATAGTGTACATTACACTGCTGAATTTTAGCCTATGTATCATATACACTAGTACCTCAGATAACGATGAGACTTGGTTGTACAAGTCTCGTTGTTATCCAGTTTTTAACGTTGTGCGATGTATTGATCACACAACGTTAAAAAAAGCCCTGTTTCCCTGGAGGCTGCAGCAAACCAGAATGTTGGGATTTGAATCCTGATGTTTTGGCTTGCTGCAGCCTCCAGGGAGGTGGGGGAACTTCAAAAATAGTGTGGATCGGGTCTTCTGACCTCCCTAGAGCCGGCAGGGGGGTCAGGGAGCCCGAAATGGGTAAAAAAAAGTCCTTTTTTTACCCATTTCGGGCTCTTTGACCCCCTTGCCAGCTCCAGGGAGGTCGGAAGACCCAATCCAAGCTGTTTCCTAAGTTCCCCCACCCTCCTGAAGGCTGTAACAAGCCAAAACGTCAGGATACGAATTCTGACGTTTTGGCTTGTTGCAACCTCCAGGAGGGTGGGGGAACTTCAAAATTAGCGCCCATCGGGTTTCCCGACCTCCCTGGAGCCGATGTGCACTATTTTTGAAGTTCCCCCACCCTCCTGGAGGCTGCAACAAGCCAAAACGTCAGGATTCGAATCCTGATGTTTTGGCTTGTTACAGCCTCCAGGGAGGTGGGGGAAGTCCAGAAACAGCTTGGATCAGGTCTTCCAACCTCCCTGGAGACAGCAGGGGGACCAGGAAGCCCGAAATGGGTAAAAAAATTGGACATTTTTCTTACCCATTTCGGGCTCTCTGACCTCCCTGCTGGCTCCAGGGAGATCAGAGGACCCGATCGAAGCTGTTTCTGGGCTTTTCCTACCTCCCTGGCCAGTGCAACAAGCCAAAACGTCAGGGTTCGAACCCTTATGTTTTGGCTTGCTCCACTGGCCGGGGATGTTGAGGAAGCCCAGAAACAGCTTGGATCGGGTCCTCTGATCTCCCTGGAGCAGGCGGGGTGGGTGGGTCAGAGAGCCTGAAATGGGTAAAAAAAATGGACATTTTTTTACCCATTTCGGGCTCTCGGATTCCCCTGCCTGCTCCAGGGAGATTAGAGGACCCAATCTACAGCTGCAGGGTGGCTGGGGAAGCCGACGGGGGAGCCCACCGTCAGCTTTCCAGCCACCCCATCCCTGCTTCCACAGCTTCAGGGTGGCTGGGAAGCTGAATGGAGAACCCTGTTCAGCTTTGCAGCCACCCTGCTGCTACGAAATGACTGCATCGGATAATGCTAACAGATTGTTATCCAATGGAAAATTTATTGGGAAATTTTGCATCGTTATCCGATTTTAGCGTTATCCGATGCAGTTGTTATCCGAGGTATTACTGTACTTGGGCTTAAGCCAAACAGTATGTTAGCACCTATCTCAGTGATGGCAAACCTTGGAACTCCAGCTGTTCTTGAACTTCAATTCCCAGAAGCCCTGATCAGCAGGAGTGCTGGCTTGGTTTTCTGGTAATTGAAGTCCAAGAACACCTGGAGTGCCAAAGGTCGCCATCACGGACATATCTGGTTTTTTTCATTTTGTTTATTTTATTTTGTCTTCTGATATGTTAAATTAAGCATCCGTAATGCAAGGTACCACTGTACAATTTCCCAGCACAGCCAACTAGGAATATTTTTTAGATGTTTATGAAAAATAACTTTTGGTTCTTGATAATTGGTGAGTATTAACCTTCTGACATGGAGAGCTCAGCTAACTTGTGAGGTAGATCTGATGTTCCAGCTCCGGCAGAGGAACCTAGAATGTCTGGTAAGGCATTTCGGCGGCCTGCCCTTCCCGATGCTGCAAAATCTGTGACCACAGGCTCCACATCACTCATCTCTGACTTCTTTCCTCATAGCAACATCGACTAGAAAACACAGAGATTAAAAAAGATCTTCAGGTTCTATAGGGTGGTGGTGTCAGAACATGAAGCAATCCTATTACTGACCTGAAGGCAGTAGGCTTTTGAAAACTAAAATGTCAGCGGCCTGAGGTAAGTATTGAACCAGTTGTTCCTTAGTAAATGTCAAAGGTTTCAACACACCAATGCGGAAACTTTACCCCAACAATTTGTTCTGCTTTTTTCTACCTGCACCTTTGTTTTAAGATCAACCATCAGGCAGAAAGGAGAATCTTTAACTTGCATGAATAGCACACACACACACCAGATAGATGCTTGTGAATCTACATCTTTCAGTGTACAGATTTCCTTCCATTTATTTTGTGGGTAATTTTACCAGTCAATTGGAAGAACACTAACAACCCTATCCTATTGTACTGTTTCAGAGGAGCTTTTGTGCACTCTTTTAAAGCAGAAATAAAACCTTCCCACATTTTGAAACAGCTGCAGAAAGAAAGCTTTGTTTCAAATGTATATCATGAAAATAAGGCTGCTGCAGTTAGCTGCAGGCACTTGAGAGAAGTAAACAGACATGTCACACAGTTATATAAATAAAAGATTGAGATCTGGTGACATGCCCTATGGGAAACTTTTACAAATATTAACATTAAATTGCATGTTTCATTTATAATTGAGGAAGCAACTTTTTCATATTTTGTAGCAAATGGAGAAAAAGGACTAGTTCTAGAAGATGGAACTCTCAGTCATTTGAATAATGAAGGAACTGGAATACACTCTCTCACACAGACAAAGGAAAGTTATATGTAGGCATGTTTAGTTTAAGAAAAGAGGGGGATAAGGGGAGACAGTGGTAGGGGGACAAAATGAGGCAAGATTTGAACAAAGTGGATTTGTTGTTGTTGTTCAAATGCACAGTCGAGTCCGACCCTGTGACCCCATGGACCACCTCACACCAGGTTCTTCTGTCACCTGCCATCCTCTGCAGCCCACACAGATCTATGCCCATTGTTTCAACTATTCCACCCCGCCACCTCATCCTCTGCCACCCCTTCTCCTTTTGCCTTTGATATTTCCCAGCATCAAGGCCTTTGCAAGTGAGTCCTCTCTTCTCATTTGGTGGTCAAAGTACTTGAGCTTCAGCTTCAGTATTTGTCCTTTCAATAAGTAGACAAAGTGGATAGAGAACTCCTACATCATAGCACACTAAGGTCAGGAAGGAAAACACATTGTAAGCCATCCTGTGTGGTGCTTACACCAAAACGGTGGGGTATAAGTAAGTAAGTAAGTAAGTAAGTAAGTAAGTAAGTAAGTAAGTAAGTAAGTACGTACGTACGTACGTACGTACGTACGTACGTACGTACGTACGTACGTACGTACGTAAAAATATGTTGGTTAGCCAAAGCTTGAGGCAAACATTCAGCTATGCTTAGGAAATATAATTTTTAAAAGAGAAGCGTTAAAAATATATTGTTTCAAATTCTGACTAATGCAGCCTGAGGAAAGTCTATGAGTATTTTAGTCAGAATCAAGTCCTTCTCAGTTCAGTGAGGTTAATCAGTTAACTGTGTTGGGATAATAGCAATCTTGCATGAAGTAATGCTAGGTATCAGTGGGAAGGGTTTTTGTAGCCTAATGTGATTGCCTTTTCCACTAACTTGACTTGTAAAATTCTTTTCCCACCTCTGGCATCTGAGAAAAGACTTCCTTCTTCTTTCCTCTCTCTCTCTCTCTTTTTGATTCCACTGTTTTGTTGATAAAGCAATGAGGCTCCATTTTCCTTTTTTCTTCTGACTAACTACATAAATGGTAGTTGTAAGTTTCAACTATTTTATCTCCAGAGGCCCGAAGACACATCATCTCCCCAGTTCAGTATCTGACACAACTTGAGACACCCAGCCATCAAAGGGCATTCATGCTGGCCCACTGATATGCCCTTCCTTAGGCAGTTTTGGTGGGAAAGTACCAAAGAATACCAATGCCAGAGAAACTGTGCCACTATGATACAGGAGAAGCCGAAACTACAGAACATGTTTTATTCTTCTGGCCTTTCTATAGGGATATCCAAGATAAATTCCTATCTCCATGCTCTTCTTATCAAACAGCACTTTCACTGGCTATCAGATGAAAGTCCCACTTTTACCTGCAATTGTGCCAGGTTTTGTGCTACAGTGACCAGAATCAGAAGAACAATTCATTTCCTTTGGAAATATTCAGGAGGAAATACCATCGATCATAACAATCCAGATCCACCACTTGATACACTGAACCCTTAACAAAACAATGCAGTGTGACCTCCCTCATAAAAAGACTGCTCTTGTTTAGCATCCCAGCATCCATTCCCTCTAATCATAGCATTCCTTTCTACACACTTCCCTGTATGCTTCTCATCCTTGCTATCAATCCTCACTGGATTTTTATTTATTTATTTATTGCTTCTTAGGAATCTTTTTAAAAAAATATGTTTGACTCCCAAATATCTAAATTATTTCCCTGCTTTTCTATTGTTCCTTTTTGGTTGCAATTTTGGTGGTATTCTTTATACGTCTTCTCTGTAAGATATGATAGCTTCCCGAACCATATTTTTTTGCTGGCTTGGCTTGTAACTTATTGCCCTGCTCATGGAAAAAATAGTACCATTTCCACCAAGTCCCTTCTCTAAATGCAGCCCTCTGCACAATATACCCTGCCAGATTTCAAACACATTCCCAAGCCCCTACATCAGATTTACGAGGTGAGGGAGGGACAGTGAATTGAAACATTTCATTAAAATGTCATTTGCATAGAAAAGGCAAGGCAGACTACCAGATCCTTCTAAGCACCTCTAATAGGAAAGTAGATATGTTAGTGCAGGGATTCTGGTTTTCCCCTCATCTCCCAAAACATTCTTCGCACAGCTACTGCTGATGGTAACAGTCCAGCCCCATGAAGTAAACAGCACCCACAGCAGAGTCCAGATATTTATTTATTAACATGCATGTGATTTTTTTTGGTCTACAATTCCAACATTGCTCCCCCATCCTATGCAGCAACGCCAATGACTTGAATCTGATGCAAAAGCAACCAAGAGGTGGGTTGTAACAGTAGGTTTTAACCAATTTTAATCAATCACTTGTTTATGAACAAGATCACAGATAAATGAGGAAACCTTTAGAAAGTATTAGTCCCATGAAACAGTCAAGCTTTACAAGCTAAAATCAAACAAAGCCAATATAAAGATGGGATTGGATCTGTTGTGTTGTTCTTCTTTATCAGTGATGGCAAATCTTTTAGATACCGAGTGCCCAAACTGCAACCCAAAACCCACTTATTTATTGCAAAGTGCCAACACAGCAACAGGCGAGAAAGGAAACGCTTCCATTGGGTTGCTGGGCAGAGGGGTGGGACAAACTCTGTGCTGGGGCGACTGCATGGGGGCCCACAGAGAGGGCTCCGAGTGCCACCTCTGGCATGCGTGGCATAGGTTCACCATCACTGTTCTATATGCTCAATGTTCTCATAGGAAAGAGGAACTGAGAGGCTGTATATAAGAACAGGAAGCAACATAACTCTCAGGATCTTTCTTTGTAATGAAGTTGCTACCATTTGTTAGCTGAGGTAACAATAATTAGATATGTTTTTACTATCTTGAATCTATGAGTCGGTTTGTGGTCATCTTCTGCCTTAATATGATGGGAAGTTCCTGTTTCATTTTTGCTAGAAATCCAATTTTACTCAGTTCAGACAATCTTGCAACGTTTACTACAATGTTAAGAGATTATTTTATTATCACATAGCATGGTAAAAACCAATCAATTAATCAGTAGAAATACCCTTTTCAACTCATATGACTTTTATGTCATAAATACAAACATGTCTTTTATTTGAACTGCTGTTAATGAATGCTAAACAGTGGCTAATGACAGATACATGATGTAAGGCCAAAATACAAGTTCAGGTCAGTTATAACAAATTATTTAGCCAAACTGTGGCATTTTCTGATTCATTCTATGTTACCTGAGAAACTATGAGTGGTTCCAGATGGATGATTCTCACTGCTACCAATTAGCAGTTAGTGTGCAACTATTCTTTCTTAAAACTAGTTTTCTATGGTCAGAAAGGAGTAGATCGGGGTGCCCAAACTATGGCCTGTGGGTTGAATCTGGCCCCCAATGCCAATTCATCTGGCCCACACCGCTCCCAGAAGTAGAAGTAAAATGTGCATGTGCATTTTAATTCCGCTGGGAGGAATCATGTGACTGGCCCGTGGCTTGAAAAGTTTGTGCAACCCTGAAGTAGATAATGCCCTCTGGACCCCTGTAATTTCCCATTAATGGAACAGGTACATGCTTGAAGAAGAAAAAAAAGCTGAAAATGTTTTTGCTTTCCTCTTATGTGAGTAAACTGATCTCTTCTCATGGTCTGTGGTGCAGGCATGCTGCAATAGAGAATAAATTCCAGAAAGATAATTTAAAATCTCCAGGAAAAAAAGAAAAACAAGCTCTTCCTTTTGCTCCATTCCTTAAAGTTTGACCAAAGAACTAGAGTCTCAGCTGAAATAATTACTTATACAGTTTCTGTATTTGGCCTTGCATTGTGGATCTATAATTAACTGCTCTCATTGCAGTCAGTTGGAGTAAAAGCCATGTTAACAGTGGATGACAATAAAACGGCTATTAAAAAGATTTAAAAGTCAGTGGGACATCTTACAACCCTCATTATCATGCCATTTGATATATATTTTCAAAAATTTCTTCTTCACTCTTCTCAAGAGGTCAGAAAAATTAGTCCTAGTAACTTCACATCCCAGAATCCCACCATGACTTGCTTGGAGATATGAAAAGTTGTGATTTCCCAAAATAATTCTTCAACATTCATCTCTTCTTTGTACCTAAGACCCATATACCTAAGCACTCACTACCATTCAAAAGAAATATGTGCAAATCTCCTTGAATAGTTCCCTTGGGAAAGTAAACAGTTTCTTAGGAAACGTCATACCACTCTAGTACTTCCATTCTACTGCAGGAAGCTGAAAGGAAAAGCATCATTACTTGCTATTTTTAGTCTGCGCTGGCCCATTTTGAAGTATTTTCTCTTAGATTTAAAGATGATGAACTAAATCTGACCCTTGAAGGTTGTTGTCTACGTACCTCAATGGTAAGCAACAGCCTGGAGCATAATTTTAAACTTCACTGGGACAGGGGCACAATTTTCAGCATTGTTTAAAGACTCATGTTTGCTAATGTTAAAAAAGAGTATATTATAAGAACATGTAATCACACTTTTACAGCTCATTATGTTCTAGCAGTGGAATCAGTTGGGTCAGCCCTACCATTAGCAAAGTGAGGCAACAACCTCTGGTGACAAGTGGTAGAGGAGCAGCAGTGATGTGTTGGAAGACCATTGTGGACAGTGTATTTTCTAAACTACCTCTGAACACCAGTGCTGAACTTAGGTTCAATTATACTGTACTCTGGTTTACATTTTTATGAGAAATAGGGAAGGTAAAGTTTTATCATGTGGCACTGGCAGGATTTGGAAATACTTACATATCCAAGGATCATGTCCCTTAAAGAAAGTCTTGTTGACGTGTATAGGTACTGAATATAACTATGCTCCCTCACCCTAAGCCAGCATTTTCCAACAAGGCATGTCCTACAGAGTAATCACAACTCTTATCACCTATAGCCACCTTGACCATGGTCATAGATTGGAAGAGAGGAGTTGTAGCCTAAAGTGTTCTAAATGGACCTCAACTGACTTGCTGATATCCAGGCACTAGATATCAACACATATGGTAAAACTGCACAAGCTTTAACAAAGTTTGCCTGTCTTGCTCTAGAAACCCAATTACAGTAAAACCTTGGGTTGCGACAAAGATCTGTTCCAACAGCCTCTGTTGCAAGGCAAAAAATCATAACCCGAAGCACATTTTCCCATTGAAAATAAAAAAAGTCCCAACTGGACCAAAATATTTTTTAAAAAATACAAAAAACCACACACACACACACACACAAATGGCTGACATGATTGTCCCCCACCCCCAGAAAAGCAACGTAGCAATCTCCCTACCTTTTCCACGTCATTTGAGGACCTTATCCAATGACAACAGCGGCACCTCCACAGCAGTAAGCACTGCATTGTGACCGGGTAGCGGGGCGGTGGCCATTTTAAATTCTAAAATAGTTGTGGTGGCCATTTTGAATTCCAAAATGGCTGCCACAACCATTTTAGAATTTAAAATGGTCACCACCCCTCCACCCAAAGTCACAATGCAGTGCTTACTGCTGTGGAGGTGATGTTGTCATCAGATAAGGTCCCCAAATGGCGTGGGAAAGGTAGAGAGATCACTACCATCTTAGAGTTTAAAATACTATAGCACAATTTTTGGTCGTAAACAAAAAATCGGTTTTAACCCAGGGAATTTTTAAAATTAAATGTGTGGTGGTAACCCGCGGAAAATGTAACTCAGGGTAGTTGCTGGGGTTTTACTGTACTCAGAAGAGGAGAACATGTGGAGACCTCTGTTCTTTTACTCGATCTGATTGTTCCCTGCTACACATAAGTAACAATGTGCATATCCCCCCATCTTTTGGTCACTTTCTCAGTATGGAAAATTACAGAGGAAAGACTCTTATCTGTGTGGAATCTTTCCATGGCAGCAAAAATCCAAATTTTTCCAGGGCTGTTCTTTTTTTCATAGCCCCTGCCACTAAAACAGGATAATCACTTACACTCGAGAAAAGTGACCTCAAAGGTGGAGAAGCTTGGGATAGAGGCATCTTCACCTCTTGCATACTCAGGGGAGTAGGTATTGACAGTGGGCTTCTTGAGGCAATACTGGGGCTATGGCCAAAGACACTGCCCTGGCTGTGTGGGTGGCTGTTACTGCCATCCCAGCTGTGCAGGCAGCTGAGGACGTTTACCCATTCATGTGGAAGAAGGCTACATACCATTAACTTGGTCTAACTCATTCTTGAATTGCTCCCCTTAGAAATCAAATTGCGTCCTGTGGGGTGTGTGCCCAAAGTGCCCAAGAGTGTACATTCTATATATGTGTAAGCACATTGGAAATCAGGGTTCAACCTTACATGTAAAGAGCCTATATGAGAATCTCTTCAGACTACTTATTGTTCCTCTCAAAAATGACAGGTGAAGAAGAGCTAGATATCTGCCACCCCTGAACAGGGGTTTTGCCAGTGCTCAGTCCTGAATCTGAGCCTGTAGAAGAAATCTGACTGGCTTGAATGTTTACCTGCCTGCTTTCTGATGTCTACAGTAGTCTTATTGAGTCCATTAGGGCTAGTATAACCTGGATGTTAAGAGAACTAAATGATTTTCCATGTTGTAATTAGATTAAGATTTTAAAATTGTTTTTATTTTATGCGTGCATCTCTACACCATTAAAATATTTTATTAGATAATGCTGACGCTGTCTTGTGTGAATGTCACTTTTCTTTATACAGTCAAACTTCTGATACGACTTTTATTCATTCATCAAGGTTGGTTGTATCTCAAAAAAATTTTATCTTGAATTTCCCATAGGAATACATTGAATTTCTTATCTCAAAAAAAATCCTATTAAAAATTCTTATCTCAAACCTCATTTTTTACTGAGATTTCTGGATGTATCTTGAATTTTTCTTAAGTCGAACCATTCTTATCTCAAGGTTTGACTGTAATGCATTTTATATTTCCTCATTGTAAGAAAATATATTTTAAAAGAGTAAGAAAGGTCATCCTATCATGATAAAGTTGGTTCAATAAAAGAAAGCTCTGAACCCATTGTCATTCTATCCTGGAAAAATGGCAATATACAGTACTTTAGCTTTCAAATGTCATTCATTCATTAGCTCATCATTTATTAAAGCAGCTTGAGTCAGTTATTTTTCCCTTGTCAATATTCACACTCTGAAAAAAGACTCACCATCTAAGGCCCAACCTTAGTTGGTCTTTGTACTTTTGTCTCCAGCTCTGAGGTACTGGAGTTCGACTGATTGCTGTAGTTGCTTATAAGTATTTCTAAGGTCAAGATGAAAAGGTTGGCCTTTCAAGTTATTTCGAGGCAAGTTATTTTTGGTCACTGCACTGCTTGCTTGGTTTGTGCAAAACATTCACACTGGTATTATCTATCAGATTTCAGGTAATTGTTCTTTAATTTTTCTTATTAAGTTTAAGTTAACCTTTCTTAAAGGTTTACAAACAAAATAGAAAAAAATGAAGTTGCATCAGGACATCCTCTCAAATGTTTAGTAACCAAAGATGCTATTAGGAACTGCCGTGGCTCAGTGGTTAAGAAGCTTGCCTTGTTAGCTGGAAGATTGGCAGTTCAAGACCCAAGTACTGTGTGATGGAGTAAGTGCCCATCTCTGTCCCAACTCCTGCCAATCTAGCAATTTGAAAGCAAGAAATGTCAAGGAGAGAAATAGGGACCACTTTGCTGGGAAAAGATCTTGGGGACATGAAAGGAGCCTCATTCAGGTGTCCCCTGAGCAGAGTTCCTCCAGCAAAAATCATTTCAACCCAGAAAACACATTTGTGTGCTTCTGACATCATCATCATCACCATCAAGATGCTTTTTCATACATCCTGCAGTAGGTTCACTTTTCACATTTCTAGAAGTACAGCAAAACCCTTCAGTGTTTGGTTTCTAAGGGAAATTCCACACAATTCTTGGAGGGTTGCCATCAGTGCTGGTAAAGAGGAAACTGCAGCTAATTATAAACTCTGCAATAAGTGCACTTATGTCAAGGCATTTTTGTTGTATTCACACCTCGGATATTTAGTTTCCTCAATGGAGTTGTTTTAAATACACACATATTAAAACAGATTGGATGGCCTCATTTCTACCTCTTCATCTGATTGTGACAGAACTTACAAATTTTATGATGGCCCAGAGCTTGTTTATATTAGAGACAAAAAAATTGGAACAGGTGTATATTTGCCTTCCATTTTGGAGGTAGCAATATTACATGAATGAGCATGTCTATTTAGAGCTACAATGTGAAGAAGTGATTTGCAAGCAAGTATAAAGAGGATTTGATGGTCAGTTCACACAAAAGTGTAGTATTTATTGCTCATACATGCATACCACAATATCTTTGGGGTTAGAAGACTAGAGACCACATTGCCAACATACGTTGGATCATGGAAAAAACAAAGGAATATCAGAAACAAGTCTACTTCTCTTTCATTGATTACACTAAGGCCTTTGACTGTGTGGACCACAACAAAATGTGGCAAGTAATTAAAGAGATAGGAATACCTTATATACCTCATGAGAAATCTGTACATGAATCAAGAAGCAACAGTTAGGACAGAATACGGAAGGACAGAGTGGTTTGGAATAGGAAAAGGAGTAAGACAAGGCTGCAATTTGTCACCCTGCTTATTCAACTTATACACAGAGCACATAATGTGCAATGCATGGATGGAGGAATCACAATTTGGGATCAAAATTGCTGGGAGAAACATCAACAATTTGAGATATGCAGATGCTACCACCCTAATGGCAGAAAGTGAAGAGGACTTTAAAAAGCTCCTGATTAGGTTGAAAGAAGAATGTGCAAAAGCTGGCTTGAGACTCAATATCAAGAAAACCAAGATCATGGCAACAGGCCCTATCAGTCCCTGGAAAATAGATGGGGAAGAAGTAGAAGCAGTAACAGATTTTACATTCTTAGGATCAAAGCTCACTACAGATGGTGATTGTAGCCATGAAATAAAAAGGCGACTGATTCTTGGGAGGCAAGCGATGAGAAACCTGGGGAACATAGTGAAAAGTAGAGACATCATACTGCAAACAAAAATTCGTATAGTCAAAGCAATGGTATTCCCGGTGGCAATGTATGGCTGTGAGAGCTGGACCATAAGGAAAGCTGAGTGCAGAAGAATAGATGCCTTTAAAATATGATGTTGGAGGAGAGTTTTGAGAGTCCCCTGGACAGCGAGGAGAACAAATAGGTCAATCTTAGAAGAAATCAAACCTGACTGCTCCTTAGAAAGTCAAATAGTGAAGATGAAGCTCAAGTACTTTGGACACCAAATGAGAAGAGAGGATTCGCTTGAGATAACCTTGATGCTGGGAAGGGTGGAGGCCAAAAGAAGAAGGGGGTGGCCCAAAATGAGATGGCTAGATGGTATTGTAGACACAACGGGCACAGAGCTGAGCAAGTTGAGGAGGATGGTGGAGGACAGGAGTGCCTGGCGAACGGTGGTCCATGGGGTCGCAAAGGGTTGGAATCGACTGTGCAACTGAACAACAACAAATTTCTGTGATTATCAGGAGTTGAACAAGACAGTTACGGCTGTGGAAATTGATATAATACCTCCACACAGTACCAGTAAAATACAGTAATACCTCATATAACATTAGTATCGAATAACACTAAAATCGCATAACATTAAGGAATCTGGGGGGAAGAATTGCATCAGATAACATTAAGATCCTATGGGATGCTTCAGATAACAACCGCTAAAGCCTGTGTGGTTACAATGTATATCTATGGATCCCATAGGATTTTAACATGCATCAGATAACACTAAAAATCATATAACACCAAGACTTGTGGAACCAGGTTTTAGTGTTATATGAGGTTTTACTGTACTTCTATAAGCACCATCTTAGATTCTATAGTATTCCCAACTAAAAGTAAGAGCATGTCCAGGTGGGGCATTTAGCCTTCGAACTGCAACTCTTGGGTGTTGCTTGAGTGCCCCAACCTTTCTGTTTGCTCTTGTTTTATACTTCTTTTCCACAGAATCTATGAGAACATATAGTAATAACTCAGATAACGTTTCCTCAGATAACGCTAAAATCACATAACGTTAAGTAATCTGGGGAGGAGAATTGGATCGAATAACGTTAAAGTCTTATGGGATGGATCGGATAACAACCGCTAAAGCCTGTGCGGTTACAATGTATCTCTATGAAGCTTTAACATTATCCGATCCATCCCATAGGATTTTAACATGCATCGGATAACACTTAAAAATCGGATATCACCAAGACTTGTGGAACCAAGTCTTAGCGTTATCCGAGGTATTACTGTAATGGAAGCTTTGCAGCATATATAAGAACTTTGCTTCTACAATGATTAACCCAAAGAACAGGAGCAAAATTGTGCTCTTGCCATGGAGCTGTTGTAAAAATCTACTTTCTCTAGTCAGACAGAGGGTTTTTAATTGTTTTATATTGGTTTTAACACACACACACACACACACACACACACACACACACACACACACACACGAGTCCATTGGATTAGGGTGGTATATAAATCCATGAATTAAATTAAATTGAATTAAATCCACAGCTGAGCCAGAATAACCTATACGAATAATCCTGTTGAAAATGGAATCCATCACATCGGCAACTTTCACATCCCAACCAGAAAACTCAAGAACACTGAGTGAAGGATTGTAAAACCCACAATACCTAATACAGTACTGACCCTTCTCGCAAACACTCATACAAGTGACAAGCAGGTGAGAATGCTAGGATATGTTCCCAAGTCCAAAACTATGATATGCTCTCCCAGCCTGAAACTGTTAGCAGCAATGTAATCATCTTCCCTTATGCAAGCAGTACAGTACTTCCAAGCCACAGATTTCTATCAGGGTGACAATCCTCTGACTCTGCCTTCACACTACTTATTCCCTGCACCTAGGAATATGTTGATTTACAGAAGTGTTTCCCTTCCCATCTTTCTGACGGTACATTCACTGCTTATGCCCATTCTCTGACTAAGGAAATGGCTCAAGCTTTACAGTTTAGGTGATTTACTTGCATGTACATTGATAGTTCTACTATTGTACTACACACATACACATACTGTATGTACTGTAGACATACAGTTGCAGTTCACAGACCATTGGTACTATTTTGCCTGGGCTTATGAATTGGATGTGTAGGCTAAGTGCTTGGCATCATGAAACAGCTACCCATTTTTGTATTAAGAGTCTGTTTCTTACCAGCAATTAATTCATTCTTCCCCTTCTCTATTTTCCAGAATTTTCTTATCTCTTAGTAACACCTGTCAATAATTCCTTTTTTCTTCATGCTCAAATGGGTAAGATTGGACAAACATAATTTCCCTATTTCTCCTCTCAACCGGTTTTTAAACATGCCTTCTTTTAAACATTCCATTTCATCTTTACTTTAGCAGGTACAGTACTTACTGAGTCAGGAATTACCTGTAGTTGGCATGTGATTTCTAACAATTATTTCAATTTCTTCTCTTCCCATCATTAAAAGTAATTCACCTTTTCACTCTGACTATTAGCAGTCTTTTCAGTTTGCAACTATGTTACTCATCTTCCCTACAGCAGAAATTCATTAACATCTTTCATTTCTTTCTTGGATGCCCCTCCCTTCAAACTATCTTCCCTGATCTGCAGTGAATGCTACCATCTCCCTACATGGTGACTGGCCTTCTACAGTAATACCTCGGATAACGTTTACCTCGGATAACGCTAGAATCGCATAACGTTAAGTAATCTGGGGAGGAGAATTGGATCGAATAACGTTAAGGTCCTATGGGATGGATCGGATAACAACCGCTAAAGTCTGTGCGGTTACAATGTATCTCTATGGAGCTTTAACGTTATCCGATACATCCCATAGGATTTTAACATGCATCAGATAACACTAAAAATCGGATAACACCAAGACTTGTGGAACCAAGTCTTAGCGTTAACCGAGATATTACTGTATTTCTTTTAGACAGATAACATTTGTTAATCTTGTTTGCCTTTCCTTATAATTTCAATTTCCAAAAATTAAAGCAAAGCAATCTCAGTTATATACCACCCCATAGCACTCAGTGCACCCTCTGGGCTGTTCACAAGTTAATTAGAGTGTAAGAAGACTTTTAATTTGCATTACATACCTGATTGCCAGCCTATCTACTACTACTACTACTACTACTACTACTACTACTACTACTACTACTACTACTACTACTTCCTCTTCTTCTTCCGAAAGTGCCTATGTCATTGGTGGTGAACACTGGCACTCCAGCTGTTCCTGGACTTCATTTCCCAGAACCCCTAATCATCTGGTGTGCTGACTTGGGTTTATAGTACAGTAATACCTCATATAACATTAGTATCGAATAACACGAAAATCGCATAACATCAAGGAATCTGGGGGGAAGAATTGCATCAGATAACATTAAGATCCTATGGGATGCTTCAGATAACAACCGCGAAAGCCTGTGTGGTTACAATGTATCTCTATGGATCCCATAGAGGATCAGATAACACGAAAAATCATATAACACGAAGACTTGTGGAACCAGGTTTTAGCGTTATATGAGGTTTTACTGTAATTGAAATCCAGGAACAGCTGGAGTGCCAAGGTTTGCCATCACTGGCCCATGTGGAGCTTACCAATTAAATATTCAAACATGACATCTGGAGTCTATGCAGCAGTTGAGGTTGGAAAGTGTGATCAAGTTTCTGGTCAGAAGTAAACCTTCTATATCATAAAAAGGTGAATTAAGAAAATGATAGTACAGTACAGTCAAACCTCACATAAAGAGCGCCTCAGTAACTCGCTTAAAGAGCAGAATTTTCTCTGAATGGTCGCTTCGCTTAACAAATAAAACCAATCAAAAACTCTCTTAACAAATAAATCGGGGTTCACAATCCCACTCCCACAATTGGTCACTTACAATGGTGTTTCGCTTAAAGAGCAAACTTGCTTGAAGAGCAATCCTGTGAAACACATTATGCTCTTTAAGCGAGGTACAACTGTACTGTAATTTCATTTGCCGATAAAATCTATATGGGAGAATTCACGAACTCTTCTTTGCCAACTCCTGTTTTTCTTCTTTTTAAAATTTTATTGGATACATTTATATTCTGCCTTCCCTCCACTGAACCTGTGCCTGTCCTCTTCCTCCTCCAGGTTTACAACAGCAATATAAGGCAGGCCAGGCTAAGGGAATTATTGCTTCAATGTCAACTACTAAGATTATAATTTCTCAGATTTATCAAGACCAATCCCCGTACTGTCCCCTGTCCTAGTTAGGGCCATCTATAACTTTAACCACTACAATTCACTAAAATCTGCCTTTAATTATTTCCAAGTTCATATCTTTCTTCCATTTTGTCAAATAATAATACTGGTAGTAATAATTTCCTTACATACAGCTGATGCAGTCTGAAGTCAAGAATCATGTCTAAGTTCCTGTGCTATGCAAAGACTTGGTGGTCCTGTTACTGTAGGTTTGTAAGCAACTGCTAGTTACATGATTGGCAAATGATTACTAGGATCTGAAAGTAACTTGAGCCAGGATTTTTTAAAAAACAGCTCTTTCTCCTTGTTAAAGAGGCAAATATGTAACTTCAAAAGGACTATAATAATTTTGTGCCAGAGATTACTCTGGGTTGAAAGGATGTTTGCTGGAGAAACTCCACTCAGGGAACGCCCAAATGAGGATCCTTCCAGTCTCCAGCTCCGAGAGCTATACTTGGGGACATGAAAGGAGCCTCATTCGAGCGCCCTCTGAGCAGTTTCTCCAGCAAAAATCCTTTCAACCCAGAGTGCAGCTCTCAGATATCAAAATCTGATCTTCCAGTCTCCATCTCCGAGAGCTATACTTGGGGACATGAAAGGAGCCTCATTCGAGCGCCCTCTGAGCAGTTTCTCCAGCAAAAATCCTTTCAACCCAGAGTAATCTCTGACATGAAATTCAAAAGGACTGGGAGATACATAGTTAAGGCTGTCTCATCTTTGCTTCATTTATCCCTGTTGCTGTCAGAAAAAGAGAGAATTTACAGGCCTAACCAGCTACCCAAGGAAAAAAATGGCTGTAACCCCAGGGATAAAATCATCAGAGCATTTGAAAAATTGGAGATTCTTTGAGATTTAGTGAAAAGGGTAACATTTTTGTGCTCTGGAAATCATATGCCATTACAAAACCTTTTAACAAGAAGGAGGTGGAACACAATACTTTTTTGTTATCTTAAAAAATATCTTACTGATATCTTGGCGTCCTTTTCTAACTTTAAGCCACTATTCATTCCTGGGAACAATAATTCTTTTTCATCCTTGATCCTTTCCAAACAGTTGGTTTACGTTATAGAAAGGAGACAATAAATTCTTGCATTTTGATCTTAAACATGTGCTTGATGCTTCAGGTTTTATTGCTTTGGAATACTACATGTCCTCCTTATGCTGAAAACATCAAGCAAATGTACTGGTGGCATACTGATAGTACTGTATATACAGTCAAACCTCGCATTAAGAGCGCCTCGCTTAAAGAGTAACTCACTTAAAGAGCAGAATTTTCTCTGAATGTTCGCTTCGCTTAACAAATAAAACCAACCAAAAACTCGCTTAACAAATAAATCGGGGTTCACAATCCCCCACCCCCACCAGAAGTCACACTTGGTCACTTACAATGGTGTTTCGCTTAAAGAGCAAACTCTCTTAAAGAGCAGTCCTGTGGAATGCATTATGCTCTTCGAGGTACAACTGTACTCAAGTATAAGCCTAGTTTTTCAGACCTAAAAATGAGGTCAAAAAAGTGGACTCGGTTTATACTCGAGTCACTAAGTGCAATGGAAAAAGGTGGCGAAGCCTAATAGCCTTCACCACCCACTTCTCCCATCCTGTCATCGGTGCATTTCAATCGGCATGGAGATAAATCCTTTCTGCTCCATCTTATTTTCACGTACCGTATTTTGATTATTGAAACTCACTAGCAGCTGCTGTATTTGCCACCCTTGGCTTATATTCAGGTCAATCTATTTTCCTGGTTTCTCAGGTCAAAATTAGATACCTCAGCTTATATTCGGGTCAGCTTATACTCGAGTATGTACGGTACTTTACTAGGGCAGGAAGATAAGATTCAGTCACTGGCTGAGTAGTGTGATGCAAATGATAAAATGCAGTACAGTACTGGGACTCAGGAGATGTGGCTTGTAGTGCCCACTGTGCCACAATTCTAACTTGGTGACCTTTGGTTGATCATCCTTTCTCTCAGCTTGTCCTATGCCACAAGACCATTGTGAAGCTAAAGTAGAGAAGATAACATCCATGTAGGTTGTGTTCAGTTAAATTGGAGGAAATGTAAGATACAAATGAAAACAATGAAAAAGACCTTTATGCCTGGATTCTCGTTAGGACTCCTCTGCTCATTGCAATGTTAAGAAAAGAGCTGAAACAAAGTTTTTCACCAAAGGAAATGGGAAATGACTGGATGTTATAGCCTGGCCCCTTTCCTCATGTCAGTCTAATGCAGGAGTTCTCTACCTTTTTAAGCCGGGGGCCAAAACATGCTCCTTCAGACAGCTTCGGGGGTCAGACGGCCATTTTGCCCTTCCTCCACCACATGGCACTTCCTGGTGTGGTGGACGCGGTGAGGGCCCACATGAAATGGTGCCGTGGACCATAGGTTGAGAATCCCTAGTCTAATGCATATGCAAATAAGGTGATAAATTTGGGATTTGAAAAATGGTGCGAATGTCCAAGGCTCCACCAGAACATACAAAAATCTCCTCTGGGCTGAGACCATCATTCACTTACAAAATACTGTAGTACTGATGAGAAGATTTCTTCCTGAGGTCCAATGCATGTACCCAAGACTCAAAGAATGTGAACTGTGAAAAGGGGAGGAACATGATATAGAAAAGAAATGGATATCAATTAAAAATGCTGGAATAGGGCAAAAAGCAGCAGAGAGCAAAAATGGAATAGGGAAGCAGAGGAAGAAGGGTTAGCAACAAGACTGGATATCACTGAGGAAGTATGGTATAGCTGGATGTGGAAGAAGGACTGAGATACAACAGAGAGACTCACTGCTAGAAGCCTGCTTCAATCAACTGCTCATATATATAAGTATGATATAAGGCTAAAGGACTGTTCTTTAACCTTATGCCATACTTGATTTCTGCATGAGGCCAGTAACATAATTAGCCTTGTGCAGAGAGGATGCATAATACCTGCACACTGCTTAGATATTAAGTCATCACTTTCCTGCTCACTCTGCTCACAACCTTTAACATTTTTTTCTGTCCAAACCTAGGGCTGCAAGTTGGTTTCTCATATTACTAATGGACAGCTCTGCTGAGATGGGCTGGATTTCACTATACAGTAAAACCTCATATAACACTAAAACCTGGTTCCACAAGTCTTGGTGTTATATGATTTTTAGTGTTATCTGATCCTCTATGGGATCCATAGAGATACATTGTAACCATACAGGCTTTTGCGGTTGTTATCTGAAGCATCCCATAGGATCTTAATGTTATTTGATGCAATTCTTCCCCCCAGATTCCTTAATGTTATGCGATTTTAGTGTTATTCGATACTAATGTTATATGAGGTATTACTGTACAGTCAAACCTCGCATAAAGAGCGCCTCGCTTAAAGAGTAACTCGCTTAAAGAGCAGAATTTTCTCTGAATGTTCGCTTCGCTTAACAAATAAAACCAACCAAAAACTCACTTAACAAATAAATCAGGGTTCGCATCCCCCCCAAAAAAAAAAAAACTGGTCACTTACAATGGTGTTTCGCTTAAAGAGCAAACTTGCTTAAAGAGCAATCCTGTGGAATGCATTATGCTCTTTAAGCGAGGTACAACTGTACTGCATTATACTAAATAAATGAAATAGGGAGAAGTGAGGGCAATGATTCATATAAGCCAGGGTGCTCAAACTACAGCCCAAGGGCCAGATATGGCCCCTGACACCAATTCCTCCGGCCCACAAAAGCCCTCGTTGCTTCCGGAAGCAGAAGTAAAACGTGCCCAATGCCCATACAGGCACGTTTTACTTCCCCTTCCAGGAGCGATGAGGGCTTTCATGGGCCAGATGAATTGGCATTAGGGGCCGGATTCAGTCCCTGGGCCATAGTGACCGGCTCCCTGAACCATGTGACCAGCCCACGGCCCAAAAAGTTTGGGCACCCCTGATATAAGCAGCAAATCTTTTTGAAATCCCATACTTCTATCCTGATACCAAGACTGAATCTGTGTAATGGGCATTTGTGGGAGGATAACTTAATTTGAAGGGCATTTGCTGGGGAAAAAATCAATTAAATAAAAACCTATTCTCCCCCCCCCCCAAGAACCTTTCCCCAGAAATGTTTTGTCTTAAAAGATATCATTCCAAAAGGCATTTAAGTATCATTCTAGATTTATAGATCTACAGTAGAATTTACAAAGAGAGGGCTCTAACACTAGGAAAGATCAAAGGCAAAAGGAGAAGGAGGCAGCAGAGGATGAGATGGTTAGACAGTATTGTTGATGCAGCGGCCGTAGATCTGGGCAGAGTTTGAAGAATGGTGGATGATAAAGAAGCCTGGCATGATGGGTTGCAAAGGGCCAGACTCAACTGTGCAACTGAACAAAAGAATTTTCAAGTACAGTTTGCTGAACTCCAAGTAAATATGTTCATTGACTATAGTGTTGTACTCTGCCCAGAGTGGGAAAACCACCCAGATAGGCAGTTATATAAATGTAATGAATAAATAAAATAAATATAGTGATCAATAGATTCCAACCTATTGTTCAGAGATTCATGTCTCTTTTGTGGCAAATAAGAATAACTCCCTAGCATTGTTCTTTATCCAGAATATTGGGTGCAATAACAAATTTGAAAAACATATATAACGGGTTAGTAATAACTCTGAACTAGTGCCTGGGTAAAAGCAATCTGCTGCTAAATAGCACCCAAAATTCTCAGGAAAGTCCAAGGAAGAGAGAAGGAGTCCCAAACTTTGCTTTTGGAGTCTAAACTACAGATTACTATATGCTTGTATCTAAACCAACTCACAGATCTGCTCAGATGTGCAGAAGTCCAGGCTCAGATTTCTCATCTTTAAAGAACCAGTACTTTAGATGATGAGTAACACAGAAGACCACATAGAGGATGTTGGGCAAAGATTTGGGAACAGAACAAGAAGTGTTCTATGAATAACTTCTTTGCAATTCCGTTTTCAGTTTCCTCATTAAATGGGATGTGGGTTTTACCATCCCATTTCCTACTGAATGTTTTTTAAAGACCACAGACATATTTTCTTCAATTGCTCAAAACTTCTACAACCCCACATTATTAAAATGAAGGACAAAACAGATTTTGAATAGAATCTAGGAATATAAATGGACCCAACTAGCCTTAAAGACAATACATTTTTTCCAAGAAAACCTAGACTCAGAACCTTGCTAGAGAGTCTGAGCCAGAACCAACAATTTTATTTTATTAACAATTACTGTACTATTTTAACTCATATTTTATCTATTTTGTACATTATCATCCTTATTCTTAGCCTCATTATTAAAGATATTCATTTATTTCCCATGGTTACCAAATTGATTTACAACCACAACAGGAGGAGCCCAAAAAAAAAGAATTTTAAAAAATTACAAACAAATTCTAAAAAGTTATTATTCCAATGCCCAGTATTAAAAACAACACCAATAACCCCAAAGGTCACATTAAACAATGAAATAATGACTTTCCACTGGAAGCCTGTGAAGCATGGAGCAACCCTCCTGTCTTGAGTGAAACTTCCTAGCTCATAAAATGGTTTGTAATGGGCAGGGTTAGGAAATGACATTTGTAATTGAAAGCTGCCATCCTTGGAGAAATGTAGCTATCCACTTTGCATATCTACATACTAGGTTCATAATATTTGTATTTGTATTTGTATTTCGACTTATATGCCGCCCCACAGCGACTCTGGGCGGCTTACAGAAGAAACAGTTACAATTCCATAGCACATTCCATAGCATAAAAGCAATTACAAATATCACATAGTAAATTACAAATATCACATAGCAGGAATAACATCACAAAATATATCAAAATACATCCCTCTCTCTCTCTCTCTCTCTCTCTCCAGTAACAATTGCAATTACAAAATATCAGGACATCCTAAAAAATAAATCAGAGATACTATAATATAAATCATCACAGCATCAGAATTCAATAGGCAACAATATCAAGCAACAATCAAAAATTCCAAATATCAATTCAGTTTACACAAAAATTACAAAAGCAGAAAACTAAGCAAAAAAAAAAAACAAGTTGTAAATCCTGCAACAAGTGTATGCTGCCCACTCAGGAAACCCGACTCAGGGGGACTCACATCACAGTTAGACAATCACAGCAATTACAAGTAATGTAATATAAAAATTTTCAACATTATAATAATAAGTCTAAAAGCCCTATAAAAAACTGACAACGTTAAAAATTTAAAAGATTACAATCAAAGATGAAAAATAAAGATTAAAAGATTAGAAAGGAGAGAGAATATTTACTAAATTAACCAGCAAGCTGGGGTCCCTATGCCACAGGTGCCCCAGACCTGCACCTGCCATCCTCACACCCACCATCCTCTGTAGTAGGGGTGACCAAACATTTCGGGCAGCAGACTGGTCACATGGTTCAGCAGGCTGGTCATGTGGTTCCTCCCACTGGAAGTGGAAGTAAAACGTGCCTTGCAATCTGTTTTGCAACAAGATTAGATGATAGTAATAAAAACAATATATAACAGAAAGAAAAAGTAGACAACTATTAAATAGTCTAGTAAAACTCAGAAATCATTAAAAATATATCAGTGTTATTGCTTTTTGCAAGGCAAATACCCTCTAGAGAAAAATACCACTTGCCCACATTCTGAGATGGAAGACAGATATTAACTGTATTAATAAATACTGAAATAACACATATGGATGACTAGAGTTACTAATTTATCTCTTTTTAATATGCAGTACCAATAACCTCCTGTTAGGAAGACATTTGTCAAATGTTGCCTTATTGCCCATTTGAAAAGCAACTTCACTTCTTTTCATAAATCAGTGTTATTGAGCACATTTTGCTGTAGACATTGCCATCCTTAGATCGAGTAAGAAGACTGTCTCCATTCATTTTTCATGCATACTTAAGAAGCTAAACGCAGAAAGAATTAAGAAAACCAACTTGTACATGAAATGAAGGGAAGGAACAAGGCATCTATACCTAAGGAAACTTTCTAATATTATATTCCATTAAAGTTAGTAACCTTGAAGGCAATGTATTGGTTCATCTGGCCAGTATTTGGGGTTCACTTCTCAACTCCACCATCCCAGTTGCTTGAAAGTCTGTCAATCCCACAAGGTTATCAGGAACACAGTGATAAAAGAAATCATGAGTAGCAGAAGCTCTGTCCAGGTGCTATTTATTTGGTTGCCTTCAGCACACTAGAAGGACAATGCTAATCCCTCCCTTCTCAAGGGCTGACTACACAGAGGTTGTAATGCTTCTGCTGCTGACATCATTGTCATTCACATTGGGCAAGGTAAGAGTCCACACCACACCTGAAATTACAGTAATTCTCTACCCTCCTCTTCATCCATTCTTTGACTTCTTTTAGTTTTGACACATGATATAGTGCTGCCTGTGTTAACTTTGCACAGGGTCAGAAGGCAGGTTGCTGAGAGGGTGGTTGAGGGGGGTGGGTTTAGATAACCAAGAGCAAAGGATAGTAGCCAAGTGCTCCCTTAAGGGAATGACTTTGAGAATGTATGGGGGTTGGTGTCATCTTTCAACATCAAAGCGTGGCAAAGTCCTCTTACTGCTCACTCATGTTTTGGAGAGGAGGGGAAAAAGCAGGAGGAGGAGTGGTGGTGGTAATGGTGAGAAGAAATTCAATAACCCATACACCAAATACTTAGGTGCTTCAACTTTGGTATTCCATAAGAGCAAAGAGGAAGAACAGTGACAGGAGCAAAAGAAACAGTCAAGGTGAGCACAAAGTAGAACTTCCAAGGAGGGGGGGGGTGCGAGAGAAAGAGAGAATAAAAAGGGGAAAGGAGGAAAAGAGATGGGGTAGTGGGGACAACATTCAAAGCACCAGGGGAGAGATCTGCTGTCACTAATGGGCTGTGTGGTGAGTAGCTTCCTTAGATTCTCTTATTCCTGAATAAGCTGCAAACAGGCAAGATAAGAAGGGCTGAGATCACTGCAAGACAAATAATCAAAAATTGCAGAAGCGGAAGCAAAACAACATGCGCATGTAACATGGGAAGCACTGTCACAAAATACTAACAGTACTGTTGAATGCTCAAATTATTGAACAATTGCGCTCATCCTACAAACTAGCAACATCATGCTCAAGATAATACAGGATAGGCTTCAGCAGCACATGGATAGAGAATTATCAGAAGTGCAGGCTAGGTTCTGAAGAGGTAGGGGAACAGACCAACATCGATTGAATCATGGAGAAAACAAAGGAATACCAGAAACAAGTCTACTTCTGTTTCATTGACTATACCCAATAAAATGTAGAAAGTAATTAAAGAGATGAGAATACCAGAACACCAGTGGTGGGCACCAGCAGGTTAGAACCAGTTCGCCAGAACTGGTAGCAGAAATTCTGGCTGGCCCTGCCCATCCAAGTTTTGAAATAAAGTAGTCCTATTTTGGGTGCAGCACAGGGCTTTCCACCTGCTCATACCCACCATACCATGCCCACAGTGTGGTAGTATTTTTTTTTTGAGCCCACCACTGCAGAACACTTTATATGTCTCATGAGAAATCTGTACATGAGTCAAGAAGCAACAGTTAGGACAGGATACGGAATGACGGAGTGGTTTGGAATTGGGAAAGGAGTAAGACAAGGCTGCATTTTGTCACCCTGTTTATTTAACTTATATACAGAACACATAATGCACAATGGAGAACTGGATGAATCACAAGTGGGAAATAAAATTGCTGGAGAAACATCAACAATTTGAGATATGCAGATGATACTACCCTAATAGCAGAAAGTGAAGAAGACCTAAAGAAACTCTTGCTTAGGTTGAAAGAAGCGAGTGCAAAAGTTGGCTTGAGACTCAACATCAAGAAAACAAAGATAATGGCAACAGGCCCTATCACTCCCTGGAGAATAGATGGGGCAGAAGTAGAAGCAGTGACAGACTTTACATTCTCAGGATCCAATATCACTGCAGATGGTGATTGCAGCCATGAAATAAAAAGTTAACTGGACTGATTTTTGAGAGACAAGCTATGATAAACCTGGGGAAAATAGTTAAAAGTAGAGACATCACCTTGCAAACAAAAGTCCACATAGTCAAAGCAATGATATTCCCAGAAGTAATGTATGGTGTGAGAGCTGGACCATAAGGAAAGCTGAGTGCAGAAAAATAGATGCCTTTGAAATCTGGTGTTGGAGGAGAGTTTTGAGAGTACCCTGGACACCAAGGAAAACGATCTTAAAAGAAATCAACCCTGACTGTTCCTTGGAAGGTCAAATATTGAAGATGAAGCTAAAATACTTTGGACATCAAATGAGAAGTGAGGATTCACTTGAGAAAGCCTTGATACTGGGAAAGGTTGAAGGCAAAAGAAGAAAGGGGTGGCAGAGAATGAGATGGCTAGATGGTATTGTTGGCTCCATGGGCACAGAGCTGAGTGGGTTGAGGAGAATGGTGGAAGATAGGGGTGCCTGGCGTGCGATGGTCCATGGGATCACAAAGGGTCGGACTCAACTATGCGACTCAACAACAACAACAACAACAACTGTTGATTGTCACATTTTACTGATCTCTAGTCTAGGCTGATGAAGCCCCTCATGTTTTAGCTGCCCACCCCTTGTATAGTTGTGCCTAAGTTGTGCTTAGTTTTATTTTTAATCCTTCCCAAAGCTTGTAAAAGAATCCAGCCTACACCAGATCTGGATCCTAACTGACTCTTGATCCTGCAAACAGACTATTCATTCATTCCTTCTACTGGTGTTCACAACCGGATTTCAAATTCTACATTTTGTATTAACCAAGCAATGTCAAAGTTTATACTTATCATAAGCATAAGGTCATAGACATAATACAAAAGACAGACTGCTTTATATATTTCAGGATGAAAGACTTAATTCAATTTTAGTTAAGAAAGACTGCATTATCACAAAGCTTTTCTGATGTTTTAGGTCAAATGAGGAATTTGCTTGCTCTCAAAAATACATTATGCACTAACTTCATATTCCTATGGTTTCCATTAACATTTAGCCGAAGGGAAGTTTTCCTCACCTATTAGTGTAGCTTCCAAAAAAGAGTGACTCACTCAGGGCAGCTTTACAATTTAATAATTTATCTTGTGTGCCTGTACCAGAGTCAGAGGAGATGGTGTAAGAGTCAGTTCCCGCATAGTACAGTAATCTAAACAAATTCCCCAGTTACAGACCAAATCCACAAAAATCAATTCCTAAATATAATCCTGATTTCATTAACTTCAAGAATTCTCTTTGCTGATGTCATTGTGATGTATTCATCTTCCTCCCTCTTTCCCTAAAACCGATGTTTCTAATGTTTACATTTCTTAAGTATATTTCTGTATGCCTGTATGCTACACTGGATGAGTTCAGCAGTCATCTGCTGGATGTTTCTGTCCCTTCCTCCTTCACTCCCAGGCCAGATTACACTTCCCAGAATCCCCTAGACAGCTCTGGCCAAGGCTGATTTGATGCATTAAGGATGCATTTAGGAGCAGGGGCAATAGCCTTAGCTCTAGCCACAAAGCCAGATCTGGGGAACCAATTGCCCCCCAGATGTTGCTGCAGTCAAGTTTCCCTCTGCATTATCCACTATAACAAAAATTATGTCCCTTTAGAAACTGCAGAGCCCATGTTTTCCAACCTCTCATGATTACCAGGAGGAATATATATAAGAGTAATATATCTATACTTTCAAAAGTGAACAAATCACTAGATAATCTAAGCAAGTAACAATAGAAATATATTTCCTGACAGTAACAACACTGAAAACATGAACAACTAGTCACCTGTGCCTTCATGTAATACCTGTATGACAGAAATCATTAACCATTTCCCAGTTATTTCCTTCATTTGTTAGTCTACAATAGACTTTTGAACTTCTCATAAAGAATCAGTGAGGTGATTTATTGCATTTATAAAAGGTCCCAGAAATAGATATTCTAAACCTTGCTATGAAATCTGTGAACTTGCTATTTGGAGCAAGTGATGTTCTTTCCAGTTTCTTTCCTAATTACAAGAGATGATACAAATCTAAATTCTACTCTTAAAATGTCTGTAATCACTAGGGATGAAAACGTAGCACCCTGTTATCTTATTTTTCTTTCCTTCTTAAAGTATGTCTTGATTAGCAAAAGGTCCTAGATTTTGAATCGGTTTTGCCAGATTCGGAATTGATTCAAATAATGAGAAATAAACAATGGACAGCTGGGGTGTGCATTATCTCACCAAAACACAATTTATTTTAACACACTAGGCAGGAGTAGTTTATTTTGCACTATTTAGTAAAATGCTGTACCCTTCTGTGCGCACGCATATTGTGCCTCTTGCCCTGAAAGTTTGCATGATTCCTCACAGCTTGAAAATCTCTCCTCTCAATTCTTACTGTTGTAACAGTATGACAGTTCAGCGCTCAACTGTCATGGCACCTAAATGGTTATGAAGCAGAGGTGGAAGTAGAAACTGAGGTAACAATGGATACCCCCCACCTCATCTTCAGAAAAATAAAAATCTGTATGAGAGACTGGAGACGAAGGGGGAAATTAGAAGGGTGCTTTGTGGCAGCGGCTGCAATGGGTTAAAAAACCCATTCAGGCCAAGTTTCTCAAAGGATGCAAAGACCAGGACAAGCACTCTTGGTAAATAACTAATGGTATATCTTTTTAAATCAATGCACGCACGCACGCATGCGCGCACACACACACACTTATGTCCTAGACAAAACTTAGACTGACTCAATTCAGACATTTTAGATACAATTTAATTTGTATTACCTGTTTTAAAACTTTTATAGTTAGTAATTTAACAAACCTAGGCTGTCACATTTTCGATGAAATAACTAACCACACCATTGGCCTTTTAACTTGTGTTTTAGACTCAACTCTTTTAATGTAATTTATTTTGCATTGGTCTATGACTGTAATAAAGATTGACTGATTGACCTTCACCCAATTAAAAAAAAAGATTGGAACTATTTTTTTAACTGTTAAGATGCAGCCTTACTTTCTAGGCCTCGGTGCTTGTTATTCATTTGGCAGTCTTACAAAACAACCAGTATCTCCTGCCTAATTTGCCTTTTGCAGTTCAAGTGACACTTATGAAATGCTCTAACAACATTCCATCCAATTTTAATTCCTGCAAAGTCTCTAGCTCACAGGCACCTTCTAGCTAGGCTTTTAGCTAGGTCTTTAAACTGGTTTTACTGAGATGTTTGCCCTGAAAATTATCACAGCATCATATAGCCAGTTGACTGCTGACACAGTTTAGTTTGAGCGCAACAAAAAGGAGGCACAAATATTCCACAGTCCTGCATTTTCTATTCCTGTTATGTCATACTGTATCTTTCTCTGAATTCTGTTAAAGTCACCCATCGTCACTTCTGGTTTCTAACAATGACATTTTGTAGCCTTGGAGATTTAATTTATTATTTAGAGTATAAACTTTTTAAGGGGGCAGGGGGCTTCCTTGGTGGCATGGAGGCGTGCATATAGCCTACAATTTGCTCACCCAGTAATAAATGACCTTGGAGCTGATGTGGCCCATTTTCTTCACATTTTATATAAAAATGAAAGATATGGTGATTAGTTACTTAAACACTCATTTAATTCCAGGAAGGTTTTCACTCCAAAATCCATTATCAGACATAAAAGATTGGCTCAAAAGTTGTTCCCCATTTCATCTAAGGCAGGAGTCCTCAACCTTTTAAAGCTGTGGTCACGCCCCCTCAGACAGTTGACCCTCACTCCAGCCTCCAGTAAGGCTTAGAACATCATGGAGCACCATTACGAACACGCTAAAACAAGCGGAGGGGGCAAGGATTGAAGTGGCAGTGGAATCAGCGACTGGAGTAAGGGTGTGGGCTGGATAAAATGGTGCCATGAGCCAGTTCTAACCCACAGGCCATAGGTTGAGAACCCGTTATCTAAGGGATGAGTTTGATGTCTACTAACTCCTAACAGCAAGTTCTCCACGTCATTTCACAAACCATTCTCAATCCTCAAGGAAAGCAGCAAATCCACCCACTGACCCATTATTGCTACAGGGCCCCAAGGAGTCTGTCTGAGTGAAACTCATCCATCTGATCTATTTTATAAGGCACCTCACTCTACCAGTCCTCAAGGCTGGGCTTAGTTGCTTATAACTATATTGAGTTAGCACTTGTCACACCAGCTAATTCAGTGTCAAGTGACAGTATGAAACAATCATCATAAAAGCCACCCAGGAGAACTTGTTTCCCCACCAATCTTCTTTGGATAAATGGAGACACAAATATAATTTAAGTATTTTTTTAAAAAACAAATCACTTATAAAATAGAAGCTTGAGGAATATAAATTACATGTTTGCTTGCTGGTTATTATCCTGGATTTGGATGTTTTTCCATTACAAACATACTTCTGTCATCTGGTTTAAGAGAGAAGTTGCCATGGCAACTCTTAAACTACCTTGCTTTTTATACCTGATACCAGCCAGACTTTTAAAAAAAACTTAAAGGGAACACACATTTACCCTTAGAAAATACAGTGACTTCCCTCATAACCTTCAATGGTTCCAAAGTAAGTACATTTTCTTCTTTTATATGATAAAGAAGACATAGCAACCAGAGCCTGGAAACAACAACCTGTTTGATTATTTGCTTTGTTTCTTTACAGTTTTTATCTCTTTCTTTCTTCTTTCTCTCAAACCCCCTCCCACACATTTTCTTCCACTCTACCCTTCCCTTTTTTCTTTGGGGGGCTTCAAATGACAGATCTCTAAAAACAGATTTGGAAATATTACTTCTCAATCAATAGTTTTATATGGATAAATATTTCAGATTCCAAGTAGCAGAGCCATATTTTGTTTGGAAACTCATTAATTCAAATGCACTTCATTTCTCATCTCCCACCATTTTAGCCAGTGAGGAATGGTCACAACTCTTGACATCAGGATTATTTGGTGGGTTTTTTAAAAATTGATTAATTTTAGTTATTCTAAATTGGTATACAGTAGCATTTTCAAACACTAGGGGGCAGATGTCCTGAGTCACTAGAGTGGGAGTGTGGTTAGACATAGCATAGTTATTAGTTATATAGATTTATGGGTTTTGGCCTACAACTCCCACAATTCCTAGTGACCATGTTGTCTGGGGAATGTTGCTAGTTGACTGGATAGTTCAGTTGTTTAGGCATCTGGCTGCAGAGACAAAGGTTGGGAGTTCAATTACCCGTTGGGCATCTTGAAAAAAGAGCTGTTCTTTGTACGCACGTTGCATGGTCCCATGGTGCCCGCAGCAGAAAGGAATGGTATTTAACTTCTAAGTATTAATATTAATATAATTTCATGTCAGAAATTATTGTGGGTTGAAAGGATTTTTGCTAGAGATGCTTGAATAAGGCTCCTTTCATGTCCTCAAGATCTTTTCTTGCTTTTGAACTGCTATGTTGGCAGGAGCTGGGACAGAGATAGGCGCTCAAACTGTCATGCAGTACCCGGGTCTCGAAATGCCAACTTGTGGATCTTCCAGCTTACAGGGTGAGTCTCTATCTAGAAAACATTGGAATGAGTCGCCTTAAGTCAGAATTGACTACGCTAGGCAGCATGCAATTATTATTAGCCCAAAACCACAAAAAATGCATAGCTGTAATATTTACTTCTTCAAAGGGCCTCTAAGCAGACCTAAACTGAACAGAAATAAAATTTAGCAAACAGCATGCTGGGTGCAACTTCTACTTTTCTCTGTAGGATCTTCAGAAACAATAAAGGATGGGGGAAGTCAGGCTCACTGGTTAAATAAGTGGTCAAAAACAATAAGACGTAAACACTTAATGAGCACAGGTGTGGAGGGACGGAATGATACTGAGAAAGACCGAGTGGAGTGCAAGACAGGGGGGGTGCTGGCTAAGGTAAAAGGGCACTGGACAGGGAGTGATGAGGGTGTCTAACCCTAACAAAACCTATACATTCCCATTCGCCTTCTAATTTCAATTACCGTCTGCGGATTCAAACCAACAACCTCCTGCTTACAAGGGAAAATTGCAACCTCTAAGGCACGGCAGCTCCGCTGTCAATGGAGTTGCTTTTGTAATCTTATCTTTGGCAGCACAGGAGGAAGAAGGCAGGCAGAGGAACAAGGAGCCCCACTCTTTTGCTCAATCATTCCGGGCATCACAGCTCAGCTTGACTTTTTGGATTGGCACACAAGGGGGGTGCCATAGTACTGAGGGCCACCCCGGGCTGAGTCCCAGTAGCCTGATGGGCCAGCCCACCACTGGTGCAGGAGCAAAGAGAAACCAGAGAAGAGTACTTGGCTCTTTAGGAGATAAAGAACCATTGGATTGGTAGCTGGATGAGAGGAAAGGAAGACTGCCTAGGTTGGTGGGAGTAGAGAAAAAGCACTTGGCATGGTGCAGACTGAGGCATTTCTAAGCTAAGGGGATATGTGTGCCAGTTAACAAAAATGGGAATGAGAGAAAATTAGATTATGAAATTAGGTCTTACTGAAGCCAGCATGTCTCCTTCTGGCAGGTGCTGATGTGTCCAGTTTCACTGAGAGATTTAAGGGACTCTCTCACACACACGCTTACAGATCCCCAAAGCATCTTTATTGGCTTCAGTGAGCATTAATATACCAATCCAAGCTTTTCTCAATCTTTTCCTTTAGAGCTATTTCAGGGATATTACTTCAGAATTTTTAATGCTCAACTGATGCTGACAAAACCAAATAATGTATCAGTACTTTTACGCCAACTGGGGATTCTCCCATCTTTAAAAGCTCATACACCACAAATATGCTTTCTTTTGAGGACGTCTCTTATCTTTGAAATTAAAACATTTGCTAATAACTGGACCTGCACAGTTATCTTGCACAGCTTTTCATGACATTTCTAAATTGCCTTGTTTAGCATTTCTAGCTCTCTGTGAATTGATGGGTAATAGAACATTTCCACTCCCAACAACTAATCTGCTGTAATATTATAGTGGGTTTGCAATTAAACATAGACACAACATCTTGGATACAAACACCAATTGCTTCATATAAGCCAGTGATGGCGAACCTTGGGACTCCAGATGTTCTTGGACTTCAATTCCCAGAAGCCCAAGTTAGCACTCTTGATGATCAGGGCTTCTGGGAATTGACGTTCAAGAATTTCTGGGGTGCCAAGGTTGACCATCACTGATATAAGCGTTATCAGTTTGTCATGCCAGAGAAATCCACAAGGTCAATTCTACGAAGCAAAGCACCCTACCACTGATGACCTATCTTTTGAGGTCCAACAGATTTCAAATACCCGATTTACGTAAAAAGTCAATTCCATATGTTTTTAGGTAATACTTTTTTTATATAAATTGAAGCAAACTATAGGAAAAATGAACGTTTACATAAATCAAAGCAAACCCATAGGAAAAATGATTTTTTTTACATAAATCAAAGCAAACCCAGAGGAAAAGGAATTTTTACGTAAATCGAAGCAAACCCGTAGAAAAATGAATTTTTTATGTAAATCAAAGCAAAACCATAGGAAATCATGTTATGTAAATTGGGACATTTATGTAAATTGGGACAGAATTTTAGCACAAAATCATTATTTAAGTTTAATTTTATGTAACTCGAGGTGGATGTAAGTCAGGGTTTTACTATAATCAATAACATCTATATATGAAAATTTGGCAATTATTTATTTGCTCATACAAAAGAATGAATAGAAACTTTATTCACTTGTCATGGTGTTTATTTTCATCCAAAGCTAAGCAGAGTTATTTATATCCTCATTCTCCAAGAAGCTTAGAGAAGTATACATGACTTTATCCCCACCCATATATACTCCTGTGTCACAGATTAGCCTGCAACCTAGTAACTGGTCCAAGGTCACACAGACTTCAGCAAAGGAGCCCTCATTAAAATCCAGCAGAAGCTCCTGCCTGTTTTGTATCTAGTACGGTAGCGAAGTGGGTAACTGGGTTCTTTTAACTAGCTATTGACAAGCCTTTTAGCCTAACATTTAATCCAGTGATGGCGAACCTTTTAGAGACTGAGTGTCCAAACTCAACAGGCTGTTGTCCATGCCGCAGAGGGGCAGGATGAACTCTGTCCTGGGGGGAGGGAGGAAGCACTCCCAATAGGCTGTTGGGCAGAAGGGTGGACGAACCCTGTGCTGGAGCGAAGGCATGCATGCCAAGAATGGGCTCTGAGTGCCCCCTTTGGCATGTATGCCATAGGTTCGCCACCACTGATATAATCTGTATTCTCCAAAATCTATTCAGCTCCAAACTTATGTTAAAAATAGCAGAGCATGAATAGACAAGGGTATAGCGCAGGGGTTCCCAGCCTATGGCCTGCGAGCCTAATCTGGCCCATGGTGGCCACCCCAGCAACTCCAGAAGCTCCTACCACCATTGGAAATCCCAATACAGTAAAACCTCATATAACACTAAAACCTGGTTCCACAAGTCTTGGTGTTATATGATTTTTAGTGTTATCTGATGCATGTTAAAATCCTATGGGATCCATAGAGATACATTGTAACCACACAGGCTTTAGCGGTTGTTATCTGAAGCATCCCATAGGATCTTAATGTTATCTGATGCAATTCTTTCCCCCAGATTCCTTAATGTTATGCGATTTTAGTGTTATTCGATACTAATGTTATATGAGGTATTACTGTACATCAGTTACCGCGGTGGCGGCGGCAATCACGCTGTTTTTGCAGTTTCTTGCACAGCCTCCGCCACTTCCCAGGGCACGGGAGGCTTCTCGGAACATTTTTACCCCATTTTGGGATTTTTTCGCCACTTTTCCACTGCACATCAGCAGCTAAACTGCGGCAGTTAGGGACTTCTGGTGCTGGGCAACACTTCCGGGAGAGTATGGGTTCTCAGTGCAGAGCCAGGAAGTGCCCAACCGCCACGTTCTAGCTGCCGAAGCACAATGAAAAAGTGGCAAAAAAAATCCCCAAATGAAGCAAAAATGCTCCAAAAAGCCTCCTGCCACCCTGGGAAGCGGCGGAGGCTGTGCAAGAAGCCACAGAAATGGTGAGATTGCCGCCATTGCTGCCGAAAACTTAAGCAGTGGGAGCAACCACACCTCTGGACCCTACAGCTGAGTGTTAGGGGCAGGAACAGCTCCTGGTGGGAAAACATTGGGAACCCCTGATATAACCAATGCACTGGCACAAATGCACTCCTGTGAAGAAGGCAGTTCTTTGATTATCCTTACCTTTATTTTATGAATTGTTAAAACAATGTCCCCTTTCTTTCATCATTATTCCAGGATCTGCACAGATCTCTTTCTAACACCAGTAATTCCTAAATCATAACTTCTTAACAAAATAATTTGTCATCATGCTGATGAGTGTAACTGACAACATGTCAACCTTCATTGCATCTGAAGAAGTAGGCTACTGTCCGTAATAGTTTATGCCAAACAAAACTTCTTGTTCTTTAAGGTACCACAAAGGACACACTCTCTTTCTCATTGGAAGAGACCAATGGTCAAAATGATTATATCATCAACAGCTTAGATCAAAAGAGGTTTATCTGGCTAGCTGTTTTAACTGTCAATGCTTTGTAAGTATAAATGTCAGGAAGCCTAGTTAAATGTTATTTCATTATTTATTTTCTGTGGCAGACAACTAGGAGGTTTGCAAATATTTCACAAAAATATTTTAAATATTCATACTCTACATCTCCATTTTGAAAGCTCTCCAGGTGGCTAGCAATAATGGTTTCCAAGTGGGGAATGTGTAAAGATACTTTTAAAAAACAGCCCAGTAAAAAAGAGAGCAGCAGCTGCAATACCTATAATATAGCAGGCCAGATGAATTATCATCAGATGCCTGATCTACCCCCTGGGCTGTAGTTTGGGCACCCCTGGTTTAAGCAGAGAAAATGGCAGCCTAAAAATCTATCTCAACCTGTTGCAAAACAGATTGCAAGGCATGTTTTACTTCCACTGGTGGTGGGAAGAACCACGTGACCGGCCCATGGCCCAAAAAGTTTGGGCACCGCTGATATAGCATTAATAAAAATGAACTTGAACTATATACAGGGGAACCTCAAGTTATGAATTTAATGTGTTCCTTGGAATTTTTTGTATTAAAAAAATGTAACTCAAAACACAGTTTCCCATAGGAATGCTTTCAAAATCAATTAATCCATTCCGGAGGTCAAAAAAAAGAAAAAAAACCCACCACAGTAAAAGCCATGCAAACGGTGAAGGCATGTAAACAACAAAGCTCAGTTCCCTACCTTCCCACCACTTGAGAAATGCACCAAAAAACTTCCAAAAAGTCCCAAAACAACAAACTCCAGCAGTTTCCCATAGGAATGCATTGCAAATGAGGTTTCCCATAGGAATGCATTGAAACACAGAACACAGAGTAAACATGCAAAACTGATGCAATGACTGCTCCAAAACCTCCAGACTCTAGCATGCCAGGGGGAGGGGGGCTCCCAGGCACAATGCATGGAAACCAACCCACAAAGTAAAAGGCATGCATGCAAACGACAAAGCTCAGTCCCCTACCTTCCAAATGCTTGAGAAATGCAGCCCAAATGCAGCATTTGGGGCACTCCTGGGTTCAGCGGTGGTGGATGCAATCATCCACCATTTCCCATGGCAGCAGGAGGGTTTCTGGAGCATTTCTGCTCCATTTTTGGATTTTTTCATTGCGTTTTGGCAGCTAAAATGTGAGGTTTGGCACATTTGGGTCTGCGATGGGAACCCAGGCACCACTGGAAGCTCCCCCCAGCCACCAGAAGTTCCCAAACCCCTCATTGGAGCTGCAGAAATGCAGAGGAAACCTGGCAAAAAAATTCAAAAAGTGGAGCAGAAATGCTCCAAAAACACTCCCACTAACGTGGGAAGTGGTGGAGGCTGCCCAAGCAGCTGAGAAAATGATGCAATTGCACCCACGGCTGCCACTGACACCAAAAATGTAAGCACTGGGAGCAAATGTAATTTATATGGAACTTCCTTCATGTTGCAAAAAAAATTGTAACTCATGGAATTATTATTATTATTATTATTATTATTATTATTATTATTATTATTATTATTATTATTATTATTATTATTATTATTATTAAAATGTCATTTGTATCACAATTATTATTATTTTGGTAAAACGAGTCATTCGTAACTCGAGGTTCCACTGTAATACTAATAGCCTATTCGTGTTCTCTGAAAAAAATTATGTTCTTACAATTTATTGGAAAAGTGGGCACAGATTATGGTGAGCTTCTGAAGTCATTTAGAAGGATGACCTTTTTTCTTTAAACTTCATTTTCTTTAACCACTCTTCCCACCTCACTGTAGCTCTTCATATGCTCCAAATGTCTGATGGAGCTGTTTAATTATGGTTTAGGGGGATGGCAGAGTCAGCTTGGCTGCTTCCTTCCTTGTGATCTTACTTCTTTAGGAACAATTAATCCTTATTATCCCTAACTAACACCCCCCCCCCTTTGTTTCCTCAAGGTTCTTCCCTCCCTTTGCTTACTAGATGCTCCCATTTTATTTTAAGAAAAGGAAATATTTGGTTTTGTCCAAAAGGCCCTTGTAAGGTTGAGGCAAGGTAGTATTTTATGTGTGTTTAACCTTTGAAGAGCTGACCTGGCATTTTACATGTGCCTCCCTCTGCCTAAATGATAGGGTCAGTCCTGATATTTGCAAAGGTATCTTGGGTAAATTATGGCTGTTGCAATAATCTCAGACTCTAAATTTAGTACAGTACAGTCTATCTCAAGAGGCCTTTTTAGATGACAGACTGCAAAATGTCTAGCCTTTCAAAAGCATAGTGGAAGTAAAGTGCATTTGTTCACAGAGACTAGTAAGCAGCTTATAAAGATTATGTTCTTGCTATAAGTTAACTGGAAGAACTCCTCTAATTATGGTATATGCATGTCAATGTGGGGTCATTTGGAAAAACTGAAGACTGACATTTAATTCATGTTCATCTACAGATAGCATCAAGATTACCACAAATCAGAAAATATATTGCTTAGTTAGGATTTAAAAGGTTGGGGTGGATAACGGACACAGTAAAATAATTTCAGCCTCAACCCTGTAGTTTCCTGTAGCAAGTACACTGAAATCAACTGGTCTTATCACTACATGGAAACATGTTGGATTGCATTATGAATAGAATGTGTGATTTGCAATCCATAAGGACAGGTTTCACTTACCAGTAACTGTCGTTCTCCGAGTATGTTGTTTGGGGATTCACACTGATGGTTCTGCGCCTGCGCTGAATCCTGAGCGGAGCTGGAAAGCTGATTGGATAAAGAGTTTTGAATGTGGGACCGCCCACCATGCCCAACCCCTTTAGGTGCCATTTCGCGCTCTCCCCTCAGTTTGATACTAAAGCTGCCCGCGAAGCATAAGGCCATCTCAGGCCGGCAGCCCTGAGGGGAGGCAGGGTTGGGTTGTGTGAATCCCCAAACAACATACTCGGAGAACGACAGTTACTGGTAAGTGAAACCTGTCCTTCTCCTTCGTGTTGTTTGGGGATGCACACTGATGGGTGACTAGCAAGCTCACTTACTTGGATGGTGGGCAGCCGGCGTCCTGAGATGTAGGAGAGCGCGATGGCATCATGGATGGGCGGTCATCAGCGAAGAGGATCGGAGACCAGCCGTCAGGATGGATCTGCCCCGTCTGACATCGGAAGCAGACCTTGTGTCAACCCGGTAGTGGGTGATGAAGGTGGAGGACCTGGACCAGGTAGCGGCCTTGCAGATGTCCTCCATCGGGATGCCTTCGAGGAATGCAGTGGAGGAAGCCAATGTCCTGGTGGAGTGAGCCCGGACATGAGGCGGGGGTGGCAGAGATGACATCTCGTAGGCCAAGTAGATGGTGCTTGAGATCCATTTGGAAAGTCTCTGGGCAGACAGAGAGTGTCCCTTGGACCTGCCACCATAGGCCACAAACAGTTGCTTGGCTCTCCTGAAGGACGCAGTCCTTTGTGTGTAGAACAGCAAGGCCCTCCTGACATCCAGCGAATGCCACACTCTCTCTTGTGCAGACGAAGGATTCAGGAAGAATGCTGGAAGCGTGATGGACTGGGCCAGGTGGAATTCAGTCAGGACTTTGGGCAGAAAGGCCAGGTCCGGGTGCAATACTACCCTATCGGGGTAGAACTTGAGAAAAGGAGGGTCAGACCGCAGGGCTGCCAGTTCTCCTGCCCTCCGGGCAGAGGTGATGGCTACGAGAAAGGCAGTTTTGTAAGAAACAAACTTAATGTCCACTGTAGCCATGGGCTCAAAGGGCGCCTTCGTGAGCGCGGTGAGCACAGCAGTGAGGGACCACTGAGGAGGTGGTATCTTCACTGGAGGGTAGGCATTACGCAGTCCCTGGAGGAATCTTTTAACAGTCTTGTCTCTGAAAGCGGAGGACAATACTGATGAAGGTGGGGCCTTGGCTACCACCGCAGCCAAGTGGACCTTTAAGGATGAGTGTGCAGATCCTGACTCAGCTGGTGCAGGAGGTAGGACATGACGTCCTGCAGGGATGCCGAGTCCACGGTGCGGTCACTGGATGCTAGAAAGTCTATGAAGCGACGGTACTTGGCATCATAGGACTTTCGCGTGGAAGGTTTCCTTGAAAGTTCAAGGATCCGTGTTATGTCGGGCGGATAAGCCAGGCCGTCAGGTGTAGGCTCGGCAGATCCAAGTGGAGGATCCGACCGTCCTCCATGCGGAGGAGGTTCGGATCGGTTGGTAGGCGGAAGCGGTCGCAAGCCAGGGTTTGGAGTAGCGGGAACCACGGCTGGCGCGGCCAGGACGGGGCGATCAGGATCGTCCAGGCGTTCTCCGCACGGATCCGTACCAGGACCCGTTGGATGAGAGGGATCGGAGGAAACATGTACAGCAGTTCCTGGTGCCACGGCACCATGAAGGCATCGCCCTCCGATCCGTGGCCGATCCCCGCCCGGGAGCAGTAACGGCGGCACTTGGTGTTGATCTGTGTCGCGAACACATCTAGGCTCGGTGTGCCCCACCGTCGGCACAGGCGGTCGATCACCGATCCGTCCAGTTCCCACTCGTGCATCGCTGTCCCTTTGCGGCTCAGGGAGTCCGCCTCTAAGTTCAGCGTGCCCTGGATGTGGACACCGATGGGGAACACATGTACCTTCAGGCACCACTCCCAGATCTGGACCGTCAGGTGAAGGAGGGAGAGGGACTTGGTCCCTCCTTGCCGGTTGAGGTAGGCTAGGGTCGTGGTGTTGTCCGAAGCGATCTGCACCACGCGGCCTGCTAGGGACAGTCTGAAGGACCTCATCGCCTTCCATACCGCTAACAGCTCGAGGAAGTTGATGTGGCGGTCGGCTTCCGCGGGCGTCCAGATGCCGTGGACCCGTAACCCGAGGCAGCACGCACCCCATCCGTGTGTGCTCGCGTCGGTGGTGACCTGGACGGATGGCGCGGGGAGGGTGAAGAGCTTCCCGGCGGTCACATTGCGGTCCGTTGTCCACCAGTTCAGCTGGTCCCGCAGTTCGGGGGTCGGTGTGAGCCACTTCCCGAGGTTGTCGTGGGTGCTGTCGAAGGAGGCTAGGAGCCACGACTGGAGCGACCGCATTTTGAGCTTGGCGTGCGAGATCACTGCTGTGGTCGACGCCATGAGTCCTAGTAAGCGCAGAGCGTCCCTGGCACGGACGCGACGACTGCCTTGGATCCGAGCCATTACCGTGCGGATGTCGAGCAGACGTTTGGGGGGAGCGTAGGCTCTCAGAGCCAGAGAGTCCAATACGGCTCCGATGTAGTCTATTCGTTGAGTGGGGGTCAACTGAGACTTCTTGTAGTTGACCCGTAGACCGAGACTCTGCATAAGGGCCAGGCAATGGGCAACATCGTCCTTGGCTTTCTGTTGGGTTGGGGAGCAGACCAACCAGTCGTCTATGTACGGGAACACTTGGACGCCTTGCAGCCGAAGATGAGCAGCCACCGGCGCCATGCACTTCGTGAATACCCTCGGAGCGGTGGAGAGGCCGAAGGGTAGGCAGGTGTACTGGTAGACGTCGCCGCCGATCTGGAAGCGTAGGTATCGGCGGTGTTCCCTCCTGATGGATACGTGGAAGTAGGCATCCTTCAGGTCGATGACGGTGAACCAGTCCCCGTGGTTGATCAGTGGGAGGATGGAATGAAGGGTCACCATCCGGAACTTCCTCGCGTCGATGTGTTTGTTGAGGAGACGGAGGTCCAGGATTGGACGTGCCCCCCCGTCTTTTTTGTCCATGAGGAAGTAGCGGGAGAAGAACCCTTCGTGAGACTCCGACGCTGCAACCGGTTCCATGGCGCCCTTCTCTAGGAGAGCTGATAGTTCTTCCTGGAGCGGTGGGGACGGATCGGTGACGCGGATCCGTCCGACAGTAGGGCATTTCCTGAACTCGATCGCGTAGCCAGAGTCTAAGATGGTTAAAACCCATCGGTCTGTGGTGATGGCAGACCAGGCCGATAGGTAGTTGGCGAGGGGACGGTAGGGTAGAGTCTCGGTCACGGAAGAGTCAAACACGTTGTTTGCCCTTCCGTTCCGTGCGTTTACCAGTCTGGTGACACTGCTGGTAGCGTGGGCGGCTGGGTTGTGGTCGTGGCCGGTAGGGCTGGTACCGGGAGTAGTCGCCTTGCCTCTGTGGTGGGCGAGGTTGGTAGGACGGACCCGCCTGGGACGTCGACGGTTGGTCCTGCTGGTAACGGTTGGACCCACGGCGTGGAGGGCGGAGCTGTTTGATGGTGGCGTAGTCCCGCTTCAGCTCTCCCAAGGAGGTGTCGGTCTCCTTGGCGAAGAGGCCCTCACCGTCGAAGGGGAGCTCTTCCACCAGCCGCTTCACGTCGTCTTGCAAGTCAGCGGAGCGGAGCCAGGCGTGGCGACGAAGCTGGATTGCAGAGGCCAGATTCTTCGCCTCTGACTCCGTGACGTGGCGGCCCGTACGGATCTGCTGGAGAGCGAGTTGGTTTCCCTCCATGCAGACCCGCTTGAAGTCCGCTCGCTTGTCCGGCGGTAGCAGTGACTTGAAGGACTCCGCTTGTTCCCACAGTCGGCACTGGTAGCCCCCCATGGCCGTCGCGTAGTTGGACGCACGGAAGGACAGGGAGGCATTGGCGTAGACCTTCCTGCCCAGTGCGTCCAGTTTCTTCCCTTCTTGGGTCGACGGAACGGGGGTGCTACTAATCGGTGTCCGGTGTTGGGAGCCTTTCACCACTCGGGAATTCCGGGGCCGGGTGGACGTGTAGGAAGTCGGAGTCTTCCAGCAGTCTGTACATGGAGTCCACCCTGTTGGACACCGAATGGGAAGAGACGGGTCTCTTCCAGATCTCCTTGGCCGCCTTGGCGATCTTCGGGAGTAGTCCCAGACGGACGGGGACTAGCTCCTTCCGGTCGGCCAAGCCGCAGACGACATCTTCGCATTCATCCAGGGGAGCCTCCGCCCGGATCCCCAGCGTGGATCCAAGGCGGGTGATGAGGGCCGTGTATGTTTTCTGGTCCTCCGGTTGGGAGCCATGGACGGAGCCAATGTTATCGTCCGGGGATTTGTCAACCGCAACCGGTGGTGGCCGATCCTCCTCCTCCTGGTCCGACGAGTCGTCGGAGCCTCCTGACCGCACCGAGACGCTGGGCGGTGGCAGGTAGGCCTCGGGGTCCGAGTCCGACCAGTACGGCCTGGCGGATCTCGGATCGCTCCCCGGCAAAGGCAGCTGGTACGGAGGGAGAGAGGCCTCCGACCGCGCCTGTTCCACTCGTTGCCTCTTCGGTGCCGGACCCTCGTCACGGAGCGGTGGTGCCTCCGTGGGTGGTTCAGGAGGCAGAGGGTGCTCCACGAACTCGGATGGTGCCGGTCGAGGGCCTTGGAGCTCGGCATGCAGCTTCCGCACCATCGCCTCGATAAACGGGGCGATGAGGCTCAACTGGGGTGGCGCTTCGGAAGCCAGACCAGGAGCCACGGAATGGCCGCGAAGAGAGGTAGATCGTTGCGGCGGTGGAGGTGGAAGGGCCTCTGGCGACGGCGGAGGGCTGGGGGCCCTCTCCGGTGTAGTTTCCCGGACATCGACCGGCATCCTGCCCGGCGTAGGTGGGGCTGCAACCGGGGCGGATGCTAGGGAGCGTGGCGGCGAGGGGTGAGCCGGTCCCGGGGTCGGTGGGAGAGAAGACGTAGAGCTGCGGCGCTTCTTCTTCTTCTCTTTTTTATCTTTTTTCTTCTTCTCCTGCTCCTTCTTCCGTCTAAACAGTTCGGAGGCCGACGGCCGTGAAGAAGGAGCAGAGGTCGAAGGAGCAGACGTAGAGGCAGCGGCCTGCTCTGGAGCTGGGGGAGGCGGTGGTGCGAGTGCGGCCTCCATGAGGTAGGCTTGGAGGCAGTACTGCCGGTTCTTGATAGCGGCCTTCGAGAAGCCTCTACACACCTCGCAGGTCTGGACCTGGTGGCTCTCCCCGAGGCAGCGGAGGCAGCGCACGTGTCCGTCCGAACTAGGGAACTTTCTCTTGCAGGACGGACACTGCTTGAACGCTGCTGCTGAGGCCATCCACCGAGGTAGATGGCCGAAGAGAAAAAATTATCCCGGCCGGGAGGCCCCAGCACGAGATTGCAGGAAAGAACGGTTTCCTTCTTGGTTTTTTTTTTTTTTTTTAACCGGCGGCTGAGGGCGAGCCCCAGCCACACGAGGACCAAGGGATCAAGTCCCCTAGTCCGAGAAAAATTGTAGGGTAGAAAAATTGGAAGATTCTGAGACAATCTCAGTAAAGTACTCACAGCTTTTTTCCCAGGCTCCTGCTTGCGCAGCGGAAAAAAGCAAACTGAGGGGAAAGCGCGAAATGGCGCCTAAAGGGGTTGGGCATGGTGGGCGGTCCCACATTCAAAACTCTTTATCCAATCAGCTTTCCAGCTCCGCTCAGGATTCAGCGCAGGCGCAGAACCATCAGTGTGCATCCCCAAACAACACGAAGGAGAAGTATGGTTTTGTATTAAAAAAAACTATACAGTATTGTGAAATCCATTGTGAAGCAATCATTCTGACTGCTCATAATAGCTGATGCATGCACAGTCAAACCTCACATAAAGAGTGCCTTGCTTAAAGAGCAGAATTTTCTCTGAATGTTTGCTTCGCTTAACAAATAAAACCAACAAAAACTTGCTTAACAAATAAATTGGGGTTTGCAATCCCTCCACCAGAAGTCACAATTGGTCACTTACAATGGTGTTTCGCTTAAAGAGCAAACTCGCTTAAAGAGCAATCTTGTGGAACACATTATGAGGTACAACTGTACATGGCATCAATAATATTTTAACTTTTATGTACTATTTCTCCTTAGCATAATTGTACTGAAACTAAGAATAGTAATTGATTATAAAATAAATTATGGACAAGCACATACTAACATTGATAACTAAAACTTGGTTTTCAGAAACAGCTATCAAAGTTAGGAATTTCATTATGTTGGATTTTAATGAGGGGCCTTGAAGATACCACCTCATGCATGGGATCAATAATACCAAACTTGAACAATCAGTTGCAGTAATAGTTGACTCTTACTATATCACAAGGTATCAACCTTGTGATATAGTAAGAGTCAACCATTACTGCAACTGATTGTTCAAGTTTGGTGGGAAATATAGGATAAATACTTTCAAATACAGTAAAATAGCAGGTTACGACGGAGGTCCGTTCCAACAGCCTCCATCATAAGCCGAAATGGTCGTAAGCCGGAGCATAGTTTCCCATAGGGATCCACTGAAAATAACAATAAAAAAGTTGCTGACCCAACCAAAAATAATCATTTTTTTAAAACCCAAAAAATTCAAAAAATGGCAGGCACGATTGTCCCCCACCCCCACAAAAGCAACGAAGTTATCACCTTACATTTTCCACACCATTTGGAGACCTTTTATACTCCTTTCCAACATGGGGGATGCATGCTTTGAGCCCATTTTCCACCCCTGCCTCCTCTGGGAGTGTTGGGGGAGTTGATCCATGGTGTTTCTAACTCCCTCTGACTTCCCTGGCCAGATCTGCAGGCCAAAACACGCACCCGACTACGATGATTTTTCGCTCATTTTGGACTGTCTGCCCCCCCCCCCCGGAGGGTTGGATAAGCTGATCCGTGCTGTTTCTAACTCCCTCCAAACCACCCCTGGCCAGCGCTGCAGCCCAAAATGCATATGGTTGCCATTTTAGGGGGGAAACAACAACTGGGACAGGGCATGTTTGCACATGTGTGTCTGGAACCATTTCTGGGAGTGGCGTGGACATATTTGTGCATGTGTGGAGACGTCCAGAACCACTTCTGGGAGTGGCACAGATGCATTTATGCATGTGCAAGGATGTCTGGAACCACTTCTGGGAGTGGCACGGAGGCATTTGTCCATGTGCAGAGATCTCTGAAAACACTTCTGGGAGTTGTGTGGACACATTTGTGCACGTGCAAACCTGTCTGCATCACTCCCAGAAGTTGTTCTGAACACGCATGAGCATTGGCCAGTGCGTCTCCCATCCACTTCCAGGAGCGACAAGGGTGCCGATTAACTGGCATCGGGGCCGTATTTGATCCATAGGCTGTAGTTTGGGCACCCCGTTCCAGAGTTTCAGACAACATGATGGAGTGGTTTCTCTGGGAGAGGCATATTTATGAGGCTGTAATGTTACTAAGCTCGTTAGGAAAGATTAAGAAGTGTATCAAGAAAAATGACAATATTTTGCCTTATATCAAATTAGGTGGAAAAGGCACTGTGCAGCAGTATTTTTCTTTTCTAGACAATATATTATTAATACAGTCCCCAAGCTCTCGTGTATTTGTGATATGTTTAGCAACACAAATCTGGGACAACTGAATTTAGGGCACTTCGCTCCTTCAGGCACACCTGCATCTCAGAACTTTTTAAAAAGCCCCCGCCCACTCCTGCATTTATTACAAGCAACTTTATGCATCATGGAGTGTATCTGTTAACTAGGCAGCACCAACTGACTCACAGTTCTTCAGTAGTTTTACTACCACCACCTTCCTCAGAATCCCAATTTTTTACTATTAGCTAAGGATGATTATGGGTTTCTTCACAGGTTCCAGTGTTAGCAAAGAAAATAAGATGCAGGCTTATATTATTTAAAACAATGTCTATATACTATATTTGCTGGCCTATAATACCCACTCCCCCTCTTAAAATACATTGGAAAAATTGAGTGCATCTCAGACGCTGGTAACACCCCCCCACCCCGGTTCAGTTCAGCGGCAAGATGATCGGTGGCTGGAGACAGAAAAGAGCTATTTTAAAAACTGCCCTTATCTCTCCTGGTGCAGTTCGGCAGTCACCACTGACCGCCAGGAGCCAGGTGGCTTCCAAAGGAGCTCTCTTGCCAGCCAATCTGCCCTCCCTGCCTCCTGATGGTCAGTGGGGGTAGGATGGGGGTGGAAACGGGTTTAAAGGATCCTTCTTTCCCCCTCATCCCAATCTCCCCAGTGGTGGTGGGGGGAAATCCTGTTTTTCCCCTCCCCACTTTCCCTGGCTGGTGGTGGGATGGTGAGGAAACAGGCTTCAAATGAACCCTCTTCTTCTCTCCCCCCCAATCCCACTTTCCTTGTCTCCTGGAGTTAATTTTGGAGATTCATAAAAAATGTAAGAAATTATTTTTCCCTTAAAAATGTGTATTAAAATTGGCTGCGCCTTATACTCCGATGCGTCTTATATGCCGGCAAATAAAGTACTTCTAGGTGCTATAATTAGTACATGTTTCTTCTCCATATACGAAAGTTTGAGAGAAAGTGCATCTGCCATTAAAAACAGGGAGGATGCTACATTACTACATATGGTACTTTTGATTTCTGTCAAGTGATAATCTAGAAGTATTTCCCAACCTTTGGTTTTTTGGACTTCAATTCCCAGAAGCCCAAGTCAGTTCCCCAAAGCACATACTCAGCAGCAAATTTTTCTTATAGGACAAGGGGGATGAAAAAGCAACTAACCCATCAAGCACATTTTGAATCCCTCTCAGAAGAAAAATTCCCCCTACTAGCATGGGGGGAAGTGGAGGGAGAGAGAGCGAACACACACACACAATCATAGAGTCATAGAAATGTAGTGTTGGAATGGATCACCAAGGATTATCTAGTCCAACTTACTACCAATGCATGAAACCCAAAGTAAGCAATTTCCTGACAGATACCTATCCATTCGCTGCTTAAAGGCATCAAGGGAGAGTCCAAAACATTCCCAAGAACCCGAGTTCACTGTCACAAAGCTCTTTGTGCAAAGAAATTCTTCCTAATATTCACACAGCAAAATCTTTTTTCACAATGGTTCAAGTCCTACCTTCTGGAGCAGTAGAAAACAAACTTGTTTCATCTTCCATGTGACGGTCCTTCAGATATCTGGAAATGTCTATCACATCCTCTCTCAACTTCTCTCCCCATCCACCATTAGATGAGTCCAACTCCTCAACAATCCCTAAAGAACTCCAAAAGGCATCTAGACTTTTTATCATTCTTATTATCTCCTCTAGACACTTTACAACTTGCTGATTTTCATCTTAAACTGCAGTGCCCAGAAATGGACACAGAACTACAGGTGAGGTTGTCCAAAACATGTCCCCATGAGACTGTACTTACATCAAAGAGAAAGGAAACTACTTGTGGTTTTGAAGGAGGAGTGCCTCACCTCACCATTTTGAGGTAAGGTATCCTAACTTCCACCACAGCCTTTTAGTTCTCCAGGGAAGGGTCCTTTTGTATGAGAAATGGCACTTTTTTTTTACAAACAGATTCTTCTTCTTCCGTGCCTAGGCCAGGCGTGAAACTGCCAAAATGAAGGACAGCTGCACTCCCAGAAGCTTAACATCCTGCCCCAACTGTGTAAGCACATGCTCTAATGCCTTGAAAGTATTAGTGGTTGACCCATATGGTTCAGCATGAAAGAGGTGACTGTTGCATCATGACACAGAAGAAAAAGCCAAGGGAAACCAATGCAGCAAACATGGGGCTCTCAAGGAAAATGCATTAGGAACAAACAATATACTATTAATTGTGTATGTTAGGCACTGTCAAGTCTCTTCCAACCTATGGCAACCCTAATTAAGGATGTAATGAGCACTTGGCAATTTTTTTCAATCCTGGTGATTTTAACATTTTGCCTGGGCAGCAAATCCTTCCAAATCCTTTGCAGAGACTGAGAGATTTCCAGGAGTAGCAATCATGAGAAATGCTGACTCTTTTTTTACCCCAAATTCCTGTACAAGATTAAATTTGACAGTCCTGTGGTGCTTATGCCTCAAGTATTATCCTCAGTAGGATTTTTGTGTCTCTTTGTTCTTGTCAGTATCAGAATTTTATGCTGGCCAGTTTCAGAAGGTTGGGTTAGTCAGACAAGGTGGCATGTAAACTGACAAAAGCAACCAAGAGAGAACAAAACCCCTGCAGAAGATAATACTTCAGACACAACAGGGCAGGACTGCCAAACCTAATTTTGCACTGGAATCCAGAGAAAAAGAATAAAATGCTTCCATTCTGAATCCCGGAGGGCAGAGCAGAAGGTAACATAATTATACATTCAAAAAGCATTGTGACATAATGTAATAACATGTCAACAAACTGAACCCCACATTGCAGAAAAAGTCAGGAAAAAAGGCCATTCTCCCAAAAGCACATACAGTACACATATTTTTGGCCACTTTGGTCCCTTTCTTTGCTAGCGTAAAAACCTGCATGCTACTATTTTCTATCGTGCTTTTCTCCAGCTGCAGATTTCCCTGCATTTCAGTAGCATCTTTAGGATGACTGTTAGATGATCTCAGGACTAACTTGTGAAAACTCAAATTCCACTCCACTTTCTATAGATCCTTACAACATTATACATATTATAGTTTTATAATTCTTCTACCACCTTTCCAATTGTGTGGATGAGTACATGTGTTTATACAGAAAATTATTTACAGTACTTTTATCTTTAACCCAGTTTTGCTGTTGGGAGATCAGGTGCAGTACTACTGTCAATGTTCAAAAATCCTTGACACATGTGTTATTTCAGATCGGGTACACCTTTGTAACTGTATTTATACACCACTTATTATATTTCTAGTCATCTTTAAACAACACCCAACACAACTATAAATAAGCACTGGGGGAGATCAGATAATCCCCTCCTGCTTTGTCACCACTCCATTTTTGGATCCTTTGATGGATGAAGGTACAAAGCAAATTGTGAGCACAGAAAGCAAGTCGAATCTGGATGGTCAGAACAAAAAAAGTTATGAGAAACAGGGTTTAATAGTCTACCCCCAGATATTCCAGATCTGAACTGGTTAATGAGCTGCTACAAGAGCTGGAGATTTAGAGGAACCAGCCAGTTTATTTTTATCCCTTCTCCAGTATGCACAAACATTGAACGGAATAAAAGGAAGCACCTCAGGTTAGGAGAATCCCCTGATGGGGGCTCAAAATGGGGTTTATTGTGGCAGATTGACCCATTCCAGAACACAAGATTTGTGCATACGTTTTTCAACACAGATGAACCCACCCCAACTTGTTCCAAAAGCAACATCCTTCCAGTTTAGTCAGGTTGGCTTCTAGAGAGTTCAAGCTTTCTCTGATTTAGAGACCAATTTTTAAAAAAACAAACGAATTTCACATCTCTATCTGGTTATTACAGCTCAATTCTATCCTGATTCTCCTATCATTTTTTGCCATGTGTTTTCTTCTGTCTTTTTTGCAGGGATCCTGAGAGCCATTAATGTGTACTGAAAATAAAGTCTGCATCAGTCTTTTATTGCAAAATTGGATGCAAATGCAGCTTCAAAGACAGGAAAAAGAGAAAAGATAGAGAGACCATCTGTTTCTCATTAAAGCTATACTATTCGCAACATGGCATGTTCTGCCTCAAATCCTTCTTAGCACCCCGTTTCAGTGTCTTGCTTAGTGTAATAACCCCAAGCTAACGCACAGAATAAAGTGAATAGATCAGGAGGTCTTGAGGTTTCTTTGAAATAAAATAATTCACTGACTATTTTGTTAAGACAAAAGCAAGAAAGTAATTATTTGACCCAAATGTAGTACATGCACAAAGTCTACCTTCAAATCCTTTTAAGCTTTAAAGCTCCAAGGCAAATAGCTAAGAGTAAAAAGTTTCTAATCAACAGAAAGATACCTACTTCCTTAAAATGTGGGATTTCTATATTTGTCTTAAAGAACAACACATGTTCATTTGAACAACACAAAAGCCCTTGGCTACTACCAACTTCTTTCTTTTTGTTTTGTTTTTACTAAACCACAGAGAAGAGCTTTCCACCTGTTTACATAAGGGTGGCCAGATCATTGTGAGACACAATCCATCTCTCAAGCAGCCTTAAATAAATCCTAATAGCAGATTAGTAGATAACTTCTATCTCCTCTGGAGACTTCATTAGCATGAGCTTTTCCTGCACTCAACCACTTCTGAAAAGCTATTTAAAGTTAAATGCAAAGAACAAGAATTGCTGGTATTGCTGATGTTTTTAATATTTGCTCTTCTCAAGAGCATACATACACAAAAACACAGTTGGCTGGTATTTTAAAGAACACTTCATCTCATAACAGAAAGTCATTTTCAAAATGTAAGTCGGCGTTTTACTATAATTATGTCTTGGGTCTACATTTTGGGTTGAAAGGATTTTTGCTAGAGAAACTCCACTCGGGGGACACCCGAATGAGGCTCCTGACATGTCCCCAAAATCTTTTCCCACCGAAATGATCCCTATTTATCTACTTGCAATTTCTTGCTTTCGAACTGCTAGGTTGGCAGGAGCTGGGACAGAGATGGGTGCTCAAACTGTCATGCAGTACCCGGGTCTCATACTACCGACTTGCTGGTCTTCCAGGTATCAAGGTGAGGTTTTTAACCACTGAGCCACAGCAGCTCCTCCTATACTGCATGTTTATACTAGTAAAGTCAAAATGGTTTGTTTATGTATCTCTGCATCAAAGGATCAATGTTTGATGGCCTGCAAATATGTAAGTACAGTAATACCTCATATAACATTAGTATCGAATAACACTAAAATCGCATAACATTAAGGAATCTGGGGGGAAGAATTGCATCAGATAACATTAAGATCCTATGGGATGCATAACAACCGCTAAAGCCTGTGTGGTTACAATGTATCTCTATGGATCCCATAGGATTTTAACATGCATCAGATAACACTAAAAATCATATAACACCAAGACTTGTAGAACCAGGTTTTAGTGTTATATGAGGTTTTACTGTACTGTACAGTAAATTTAATAGGAAGGGGAGCAAGAAGCCCTTCACATGGTTTATTTTACCTATGAGGAATCCTTAATGCCAACGTCAATAAGTAAGATCATGAAAACCAAAACAGGCTAGTTACAGTGAAACTATAAGTAATGGTAGTCCAATTTAATGCAAAAAGAGAAGTTAAAGAAGAACTTTGAGAACTGCTGCTTCTATCTTGCTTTGCTTTTAATAAAATTAAGGTTGTGTCCCTTCACATTTATAAAGAAAGTAAAAGAGTTTGTGTCCAAAGGGCAAAAATCAAAAGGCAGTTAGGCCAAATCAGAGCTTAGAAATGGGTGTTGTTGGGGGGTGTTTTTTTTTTTTTTTGGGGGGGGGGGCAATTCCCAGAATTCCCTAATCAGCGAATGTATTATTTTTAAAAATCTCATAATATCTAAGCCAGTTCATGATCTGAGAATCAGATTCACTGTTAACACCACTAGAACTATATTGGAAGAGGACTCAAACTGGTAGAAATTCATTTGCCTCACTCTGTAATAGGCAGCCATTGCCTCCTGACTGATACGCTTGTTTGAACTATAAAGGCAAACTGTGATGTGCACACTTCAAAGGAAGTTATGGGATGAAACAAATGCAAAATGAAATCTCTTTTAGGAAGCATGCACATTTTCTGCATTTCGGTATACAGTAATACCTCAGATAACGTTTACCTCGGATAACGCTAAAATCGCATAATGTTAAGTAATCTGGGGAGGAGAATTGGATCGAATAACGTTAAGGTCCTATGGGATGGATCGGATAACAACCGCTAAAGCCTGTGCGGTTACAATGTATCTCTATGGAGCTTTAACGTTATCCGACACATCCCATAGGATTTTAACATGCATCGGATAACACTAAAAATCAGATAACACCAAGACTTGTGGAACCAAGTCTTAGCGTTATCCGAGGTATTACTGTACATGTTTATGAAAATATTTCCACCAACGAAAGACTGGAACAATAGCATTCACCAACATATGCTATGAACAGGATTTTTACATTCTAATCATTCTTACTCAGGAATAAAAGTCTTACTTCCAATTACATATTGGATAATCACTTTATGTCCAAATGGCTTAATTGTAAAACATGAAACAAAAGACTCCCCATTCAGGAGCCAGGTGCAGCATGTAATCAAGGCACACTTAAAAAAATAATCTTGTCTCATGCATCTTCTGTGCTACAGAGAAAAGAGAAAGACAGATCAACACTTTTTCTCAGAACTTGAGTCGTGGCATGATTGTTCAGCATAGCTGAAAAATACACAAAAGAAAGTGCTTCTATTGGAAAAGATATGAGTAATAAATGGCACTTCTATATGTAAAGCTATTTATGGATCACCACAGGACTTCTATCTGGTAATCCTGGCTAAGTATGTTATCTCTGAATTAACAGAACAGCAAGACTGGTTCAATTCTATATACAGTATAGTATCTCCATCCAGAGATAAATTCAACAATGTTCCAGGGAACTTACTCCAGCTATATTATGCCTAAAACTTCAAGCTACCAGTCTTACATCTTTGCCTGAGACATTAAATACAATGGGACATAGTTCTGAATATATATTTTCTGAACTTAGACTATAATCCTAAACATCTGAGCACAATGGCTGAAATCCTATTGCTAAGCATAATAAATCTCTCTAGAGTAGGCCTGCTGAATCAATGGAACTTAGAGGATTTCACAAAATCAACACTGAATCAATGGGCCTACTCTAATGAGATTTACTATATTAAGCAACAGGATTTTGACCAATGAAACTGCATCTCAAGTATGGATAGGAAGCTACCGAGTCAGACTATCAATCCATCTAGGCTGGTATTGTCACTGGAACTGCCAGCAGCAGTTGAAACTTCTGGCAGGACTCTCTCCTAACCCTTTCTCAATTCTTGTATCAATGAGTTCAGTGTGGTGTGGTACAATCACAAATGCTGCAAATTCCCAACATTTAGCAAAAATGTGAGTCTCCCCCAACAGTGACAATGGCTATCACCTTCACCACCATTTACTTTCCTCCTATAGCTAGTGACTCAACGCTGAGTGTTGGGTGGCAGTAAATAAACTGACTCCCTAAAGGGGCCAAAGGCTATGGGCAGATGAGCCCCTTTAAGTGGGGTGAAGGCCCCCTAAGTGGAGGAAATGCCACTGGAAACCATCATATTGAGCCCAACGACAAAATGAGCAGAGGAGAAACTTGCCACCCCTCCTCCTATGCCTACACACCAACTGCCAGTGGAGGAAGAAGCCAGGGCAGGTTGAGGACCTTGCCGCCCCTCTCCTTGTGCCTACACCAACTGCCAGGGGAGAAAGAAGCCAGGACAGGTTGAGGACCTTGCTGCCCCTCCCCCTGTGCCCACACCAACGTATTGTATTGTAATGTATTGTTTATAAGCCGCCCTGAGTCACCACGGCAAGTGGGCGGCAATATAAATCTGAACTAATAAATAATAATAATAAATAAATTACCAGTGGTCATGGAGGTGGAAGAGGCCATGCCAGATGGACTGGCTGTGAAGGTGCACCTGGATAATATCCTGAAGGCTGTGAAGGTCCATTGCGGTCCCAGTGTTAAATCCTGTATGTCTCATTTCATATGTGCTGCAGAAGATGGCTCCGTAATCATAGTGTGTGGGTCACATGGCAAGCTGGGATCCACCTTAAACAAATTCACACCAATGGCATTTTTCCTGCTTCAGGAAAAATGCATTCTCGGATACAAGTTTCAGACAACGATGACAATCCAGAAAAATTAAAATTTGCAATACAGTACATCTATTCAGGCTAGAAAATGAAAGAAAACAGTCAAAAGCATTCCGTAAGAGCAGCAGAAGAATACAGTAAAGTCTATTCCAATTTGTGGCAACACTTTCCAGGATTTTCTAGGTAGAGACTACACAGAAATGTTTGCCATTCTCTCTCTGGGGGTCATCCTTGGACTATGCAGCTTGCCTAAATCCGCATAGGACAGCTCTTCTCATAGGAGGTATGTGAGAAATTGAATCCCAACCTGTGGCCCTCCAAATAACCCAATTTACTTAAATGTTTGAAGTGGTAGCTGTGTTAGTCTATGCAAGCATATCTGAGAGTAAGTAAAACGGAACAGCAAAAAAAAAAAAGACAAAAATGTTGTGGCACCTTAAAGATGAACACCTGTATTTAAATGTGAGCTTTCGTGGACCAAATCCACTTCATCAGACATAAGAGTGAAGCCTCATGGCATCAATTTATACACACATCTGGTACTGTACATAAGCACACAATAATTGCCAGCCTGACAGAATAGTAACATTATAGCTTTTTTCAACTGCCAACCCCCCCTGTTATTATTCAAACCTGCTGCAAAGCCTGGCCCAATTGTAAATACAGTAATACCTCAGATAACGCTAAGACTTGGTTCCACAAGTCTTGGTGTTATCTGATTTTTAGTGTTATCCGATGCATGTTAAAATCCTATGGGATGTATCGGATAACGTTAAAGCTCCATAGAGATACATTGTAACCGCACAGGCTTTAGCGGTTGTTATCCGATACATCCCATAGGACCTTAACGTTATTCGATCCAATTCTCCTCCCCAGATTACTTAACGTTATGTGATTTTTACCGTTATCCGAGGTATTACTGTAGTTACAAAACATACTGTACTTCTCTTGCAAGCGGAAGCAATTTCTTGCAAGCGGAAGCAATTTCAACCAAATATCAACCTCAGCTTGGACCAGTCTACACAACATATACATATCCTAGACACCACTGCGAAGCTGCAAAATGGACATCTTAGTACCACACTGTATCATAAGCCCATGGATCAATATACCTACCTGCATAGCTCCAGCTTTCATCCAGAACACACAACAAATTCCACTGTCTTCAGCCAAGCTCTCAGGTAAAGCTGCATTTGTTCAGATCCACAAGATAGAGATTCCAAGCTCAAGGATCTACAAAATGCATTTCTCAGATTACAATACCTATCCAATATGATCAAAGAACAGATCAACTAGGCAAGACTACTGAACTTGACTACTGCAAGACAGGCCCAGACGGGAAAACACCTGAACATCGCTAGTTGGCATTTTCAGTCCTGAACTGAGATCTCTAAAATTAATACAGTAATAAAAGATCTCCAACCCATCCTGGACAAAAATACAGTTGTACCTCGCTTAAAGAGCATAATGTGTTCCACAGGATTGCTCTTTAAGCGAGTTTGTTCTTTAAGTGAAACACCATTTTAAGTGACCAATTGTGACTTCTGGTGTGGGGGATTGTGAACCCCGATTTATTTGCTAAGTGAGTTTTTGGTTGGTTTTATTTGTTAAGTGAAACAAACATTCAGAGAAAATTCTGCTCTTTAAGTGAGTTACTCTTTAAGTGAGGCACTCTTTATGCGAGGTTTGACTGTACTTCACTTTCCCAAGCTCTTGGTGGCAGACCCATACATGCCTATATATAGACACAACCTCCCAAACGCAAGCAAATATTGACATTCAATAGACTACACAGCAGTGAAGCAGAGATGGGAACTAAACCCTGCTACAAAACCAGATGCCAACTATGCCCCCATATTTACTCTGGTAACAGCATTACTGGACCCAGCAAAGCCACACACAACATTAAAGGCAATTTTACTTGTTCCTCTGCTAATGTGATTATTATTATTTTTTGCCATCTTTTGCACACACAAAAATGCCCCTCTGCATTCTACATAGGACAAACAGGACAATCTCTGCGCAAAAGAGTTAATGGACATAAATCAGATATCAAGAGTGGCTATACACAGAAACCCATTTCAAACCACTTTAATCTACCTGGACACTTGACCATGGACTTGAGGGGTGCTGTTCTAGAGCAGAGGATTTACAAGACTAGAATCCAGGGAGAGACAGCAGAGATTAATTACAGTACATGCATATGCTGGACACACATCTCAGGAGTTTGACTATCAGTCAGGGGTTTATGGGACATTATCAGATTTGATGCACCACAATTAACAGGTTGTTGTGAGCTGTTCAGTTGTCTCCACATTTGTGATAATCATTTAAAAACAGGGTGGACCAAGTGTAATCCAGATGTTGGATTATAAATCCTAATGCTCCTTGAAGGTTAGGACTGATAGGAGTTACATTCCAACATCTGGAGGACCAAGCTTCACCCATCTCAACCTAAAGGTTGAGTTAGCAGTTTGCACCTCCCCCCCTCCCGGGCCACTAGAGGGTTTCCCATAGGAATGCATTGAAAAGAGGCTTTGTTGCCCATCCTGGGAAAAATATTCACCCACCCACATCTAGAGTCCTAGCTATGGCCCTGGATCCAGGAAGGTTCTCACTTCAACTCTTGAGGCTTCATAGGAAACAGGTTCCAAGTCTCCAAAATGAAAGGTTTAAATTTTATTCTTCTATTCTAAAATGTTATTTTCCCTTAAATCATAAATTTCATTCTATGTTGGTGTTGCTTAGAAGCATAAAATACAAAAAAGAAATGATTTCGGGAATCAGTTTCTGAAATCAGTTATCATTGGTATACAGTACTGTATATATGCTTTCCTACTTCCATTACTCTAGCTACTTTGCTCCCAAAACAGAACTATACTGTGTTAACTTTGGAAAGTATCAGTACAAAACTCAGCAACTCTCAAAACGGGAAATGACTTCAATTCAAACAAAGAATACTATTCATAAAGTTATTTCATTTACTCACATTCAGCACCTGTCAGGTTTTAACCCTTCAGTGAAACCTATTTGAATAGTTGCTTGTCATGATATGTTGATCCCACCCATCACATCTAAACATAGATAGAACTTAATTGGAAAATGTAATGTCAATGTACTATGCTTTACCATGTTTTTAGGTTGCAATTTCTAGCATTCTCCAAGAGTTGTAACCCTTTGGGAGGCACCCTCTATAGCAGGGGTTCACAACCTGCAGCCTGTGGGCCGGCCCTAGCCTGCAGTGCCATTTTATGTAGCCCACTGGTGCCGCAAGTGGCAGAAGCAGTGAAAACAGCCAAAAATGTGCTGTAAATGCACCCACATCTGTCGTAAACACATTTATAACAGCAGTGGATGCATTTTACGGCAGGAGGAACCATGTGTCTGGCCTGCTCAGCTGTCTGAGGGGGCGTGGTCCGGCCCACGGCAGCAAAACGTTGAGAACCGCTGCTCTAATGAGTGAGGCTATGATTCCCAGTAAACATCAAAGCAACTTGTGTTTTTCAGCAAAGCAACAAGCAATAGGAAACAAAGACCCAAGATGGACCGCACCGGAGAGGCTCTCTAGTTGTTCCATCAGCCAGAGAGGCACATCTCTCTGGCACTAGAAGGAGGGCCTTCTCTGTGTCCACTCCAGCCTTATGGAACCACCTACCAACTGAGCTACGTCTTCAGATGGACTTGTTGTCTTTTAGGAAGAACTTAAAAACATGGCTGGTGGGACAGGTATGGGGTCCTGGCGGTACCATGACCCCAGCTCGCTGGCTTGTTTGAGCTCCCTCACCCCCCCCCTTTTAATCTTTTTAATCTGTTGTTTTTAAGTTTCTAACTTTTTAAATTATTATTGGGACCTGTGGATTTTTATAAATTTTAAAAACTTTTTAAATTTTATAATTGTAATTTTGAAGTTTTTAACAATGGGTTTGGGTTGGGTTTTATTATGCTTTTATGATGTTGTAAACCGCCCTGGGTCGCCCTGGGGAGAAGGGCGGTATAAAAATGTAAATAAATAAATAATGGCAATGAGCAGGTAGCTAACTCAAAAAACCTCCTGGGCATAAGAGGGACCAATAAGTGTTCAGATTAGGATTTGTGTGAAGCAATCCCAGACTTGATGGAGAGTTCTGGGACCTGTATTCCAAAAATAGGAAAGAGTATATTTCTACTTTCAATGCCTTTCCTAATGCATGGATGAAACTACTCTATATACATATGATCCAAATAAGACATATTTTAGGATTATTCAAGCAATCTTCTGTTGTAACCATTCAGCATGCCACAGTAAAATGTTCAACTGTTAGTTTTTTGGAAAACCACAAGCTGGACTACCATTAAAATGGTGTCAAAAATAGGAGAGTGGTTGGGCTTGGGGGAGAGTTAGCGTAAATGGATTAAACAAAACAGAAGAAAAGTGAATGAATTGAACATCAATAACAGGAGAAACATAAGACAGCTGTGGCAATTGAATCTCTTCTCAAACATGAGGGAGGCAGCAAAAATCGGGGAGATTTTGAAATTTTCCAGGTAAGCAAACTGTTCAGAAGACAGATCTAACCACACAAACCTGACACATTTCTTCCAGACAATCACATTAATGTGAAACAGGGAAGTATAGGCATGTTATTGCATTTAATTTCAGTTTAGTTTTAGATTCAATGTTTTATAAAAGCCATTCTCAAAATCCAGTTCTAATCAGCTTGGCCACGACTGCTGTCATGTGAATCATAACCTGGCTCATAGACTATAAATAAAGGGTTGTAATCAAAACACAAAGTTTCAAAGGTGAGGAGGCCCAAATGGCTCTTAAGGCTGGATCTTGTTCCTTTTCCTTCTTTATTCAGGCAGGAAATGAAAATTGGCTAAATGATACTAAACTATGGCAAGGCAGAATGATGCACTAAGGCGCTTTCATAACTAAACATTCTGAAGAGTTTTACAATTTAGAACAATACATATTCTGGCATAAATGTCCACAAACAAAAGTAGAAATTAAAAAGAAAATGCAGTGTACTTTAGACTCATTGGCTGCATTATTAACTTAACATTTATCTAATCACTCCAAGTGTCATAACATTCCAAATTTGCTGGGGTGTGCAGAGACATAGAGCAGGGAATACAACTAGTAATAGTTTTCATTTATTTTTCAATTATTTTCATTTTTTAGGCATCTACAGCATATACAGCAGAGATTCTCAACCTGCATCCCACGGACCAGATGAGGCCCATGGTGCCATTTCAAGTGGTCCCACCACGACACCAGGAAGTGCCATGTGTTGGAGGAAGGGCAAAATGGCCCTCCAGCCAACAAAGCTGTCTGAAGGAGTGTGACCTGGCTCCCGGCTTTAAAAGGTTGATAACTCCTGATATGCAGTGAATGCAAGTCCCTGCCTAATTCTGGTTAGAGCACATAATGAATTGCGACTTTTATTTTGTAAAGATGATGTTTGCAATACTAATTTAAATATATAAAAATATAGATAGTCTCATAAAACTAGAGTGTTACACAAGCATCCTAAAATATCCTAAATTCTTTAAATCTGCTTTTAGTTTATACTATATAATTACATACAGTATTTCTGTATAACTTGGAAGTTTGCAACCCCTTTAATAAGATTAAACTAGCATGAAATATGCCACATTAAAATGGACAAACAAACCTTAAAAACTTGCATTTGTTTTAGTTAGGAAAGGAAACCGCTTGTTTTTACACTCATTAAGAAATATATTTGGAAATATATTTGGTTACTAGGATTTCAGAGCAGCAATGAAGTTTTTTATGTAAGTCTGCATCTGTTGATCAATGTCAGAACACATTGAGACTCAACTGACTTGCACAGCTCTTTCAAAAGAAATATTAGCAATTCAAATAAAACTAAGTCAGGGGACGTCTGATGCCCATGACATCTCTACTGAGGTGTGCACACACATACAATCCCAGTTTGTCTCAAATTCTCAGGGCATGTAACATGTAGCAGATGTAGAGCTAGCAGGTTATTTATAAGTATACTGTATATAGAATCTTCATACTCACAATATTTATCATGACATTACTAAATATGATAGTACGGTACTGTATATTTTTCAGTAAGACTGAAATGCACACTAACAATTTGCTTCTGAAATTGTTACGGGAAATGATTACAGTACTTACAAGAAAGAGAGCTGAGTATCCATTATAATGGATATTTAATAATTATTAAAACTGCAATAAGAAATAACCACTCTATACAACATGCCTCCCATCCTCCAAGGATCGTTGCCTTGCTAGACAGCATTGCTAGTGCAGCGGGCATATTTCTGGGCAGACTCCAGGAGATGACAGATGACAGAGGAGCCTGATGTGCTATGGTCCATGGGGTCAGACTCAACAACAACAAAAACAGCATAACTAAAATGGACCTGTAATCTTTTTATTTTAAACTTTTTTTTTTAAAAATGGACCTATAATCTTCTGATTCATATGAGCACCTTGACCAAATAATCTTTTTTATATTTATAAAGTGAGGCAAAGTTTTTCCTAAACAATCCTAGATAAACTTATACTTGGATTTCAAAGGGAAAACTTTTTTTAACCTCATGCAGCTGTAAAGGTAGTAAATTTTTGCACCATTTCCTTCATCTCTGTATCTCCCCCCCCCCCAAAATTTTTTTTTTTAAAAAAGGGTTCCTCCTGAATTTATACCTGGTCATTCAGCAGGTATATTCAGAACACCAAACATAGTAATCATGTGAAGGTATTTATTAAGCCGGAATCAAGAATAACGTTCAGGTCTAAAGCATATTGCTCCTAAAAATATCAGTTCTGAGTTGCAACAATAAAAAGGAGAAATACGTTGGGTTGGGGCCAATCCCGGCTGGTGCTAAATCTTTACAGCAAATTATCCCCGATGACACCAGTGTGCATGTAGTCACTGGACAATCCATCACGGGAGGAGACCTTGTGTAAACCTCCCTTGGTGCTTGTCTAGGACTCTTTATTCTTATTGGTTATGGAAGATGAGATAAGCCTCCTACTCCATTTAACGCTTGGTATCTCAACTGTGGAAGAAAGGGAATTCTGTTATGCCTTCCATCAGCTTTCCCTACCCTGATTTTTCTCCAGGTGTATTAGGCTACAATTTTACACATACACCCAGCACCCAACAGCTATGCTTGTTGGGGCTGGTAAGAGTTAAAGTGTAAGACAACTGGGGAACACCAAGATGGAAAACGTAATCCTATGTGGATTCACAAAAGGTCTGTCCATGAGGGATTTGATCAAACCCATCCTGTTACGTACTTTATTTCTATGTTTCAAGAAAAGCATAATTCCCCTCCTTTTTACTTAATCACAGAATACTGCAACATGGTTTACAGCTGAATAAAAAATCAAGTTATTATTTCATTAGAATTCTTACAAGGAAAGGCACTCACTGTGAGCTGTACATTGCTGAACAAATCACTTTCTTTCCTCACAAGTTGCTTCTGAAATGAATGCCTGAGCATGCATTTTCCACACCTAAGCAAGGAAGATCTATGTGCAGAATCAAGTTCATCTCTCTGTATTCGCACATCAGGGGTGATTTGTTTATTTTTGTTGTTGTTCTGGTGGTTTAAATAATGCAAGATTTAAGATTCCCAAGAAAGGAAAGGCAGAGTCAACATGATATTTCGTAAAGGCATGTATTGGCTAAAGAAAGATTGGTAACAACAGGTGGTGGTGGGGAGGGAGACGGGGGGAATGCAAACTGGACCTGCAACACAATATTAGAGCATCAAATGCTCCTGTTTAAGACCAAGGTTGTGACCCAGTATGAAACAGGACATTTTTCTAGGTCGCTTCATTATGTTCTTCCCTCAACTTTCTCCCTCGCAACAGTCAGTCAGCATTCCATATTTATCAAGCACATTGTGCTAGTCTTTCAGGTCATCACCCTCCCTTACTTTTAACTACAAAAAGATTTTTGTGTGTTTGCACAGCTGATTTCCCCCACCTCCACACACCCGAGTAGTGCTATTTTAACTACCTAATGTCAGGAACATAAAAATCTGTCTTATATTAAATTAAACCTTAGCCCACCAAGCCCACTATTGTGGGTGTCAACTCTCCAGGGTTTCAAGAAGGAGGGTTACAAGATCCACCTTGGGACACTGGGAATTGAACTTGAGACCCTCTGCATACAAAGCAAAATGCCCTGCCAAGAAGCCCTTGTTCTCTGATATGAGCAATTTAGCTTGAATTTTAATGAACCCAGTTTACTAGTATAATTAATTTAGCATATCTTGGTATGATACGCTGAGACAGGGAAAAGAAACAAGGAAGTGCCTTATGTAAGAATCAACTCTCTCTCTCATTTAAAGCAAATGAACCTGAGATGAGTCCTGACTGAGTCTTCAGAGCCAAGGGTCATGTTTTCCTGTAAATTACAGTGTCTACAGAAAAGCCCCTAAAGAACAGACTGAGGTTGCTCAAATGCATCTCCCTTCTTTACTCATCATGGGCCAGACTGGTCAGGACTGGTGGGGCCTCCAATCCAACATCATCTGTAGAGCCACGTGTTCCCCAGCCTAAGAATCATGTCAACCATAAAAAGCCTTGTCTCTTAAACCTTGCAGCCAGAGGACCAGCTGAAACCATCCACTTCTAGTAATCCACAAACTCTCGCAACAAAATAACCTGTTAACCTTTAAGATATAACAATGGGGGTTTTTTTTGTTTCATTTTAAATGTTTTTACTTTTATAATATATTCATTCTTGTTTACAGCAATACCCTTGCTTCCTCCCAGCTGAGCTGTTTCAAACATGTCATTATAATTATGGACTCCATTTTCTCCATCAGCTGCCTACTTCTGCACTAACAGAGGATGTGCCGGTAGCCTCAGTGTTGTTGCAGCTGTTCCGCCTGCCAGGAATAACATCTCACTTGAGAGCTATTTCATTCGAAAAGTACATTATTTTCTCTGACACCACAGAGCAAAGCCATCCAGAAATAACTCTCACCAGAACAGGTAGGACTGAAATCTAGTGAGGACATGGTTTTTAAAGGATTGGGGGAGCTGGGAAAAGCCAGAGTTTTGAACCTGAACCTTAGACAGATTGATAACAGTGATATAAATAAAGTAATCAGCTTTTGTTAGGAGAGGGATATGGAAAATCTCAAAGGCAAAACAGTACCCATTTTACTGCAGATAACAACACATCTCAATAATCAGTTCTGTAATTCTTACAACCATCCTGCAAAGCAGAGCTCTCCTAATCTCTCCACGTAGTTTATAGAAGGCAAAAGTACAAGAAGTCAGAAATAATGGTTTGCCTAAAGAACTCATATCTCAAAAAATATTTTAGGGATTCTTCAGATCAGTTATTCTTCAGCTTACACAACAGTTCTATGAATTTGTGCTTAACACAAAGTAAACACAGTTTTCAGGACATATACAAAATAAATGCCAAAAAAGCACCTCTGAGCATGCACTGCCCTCCCTTACCACCTAAATCACAACAGGTAATAATGGTGACACTCATAATTTGCAGGAGAAAACATGCTTGCAGTTCTAGAAATTCAGAAAGTCTCTTTGGGTGATCTTGGGGAAATAGGACAACTGTGTGACTAATCTAGCATATACAGGTCCTTATGAAAATGTATCACATGGCAATGCATCACTCCAATGGAGTCTGTAGAAATGAACCATCGACTCCCTCAAGAAGAAGGGTGAAATCCTGTTCACATCTACAAACCTGTCCCACAGAATCCCACACAACTGACTAGATTGAAGTTTTAGTATCTGGCTGTGGAGACCGAGGCTGAGAAGGAGCTTCCCTGCTCTTTCAGCTTGTGAAGTCATGGGCAAAAACCAGCACAGTTCCTGGGTGACCCCAAGTCTATGAAGGGAATGGTACACCACTTCCAAGTGGAAACTGGGAAACCCTGGAAAAGGTCACCATAAAGTCAGTACTGGACATGCAAAAGGCAGGCAAGGGCTGTTGCTAGTAAAGCGTTTATTTTGACCCTCCGAAACCACATTTTCTAGCTACCTGCTGCTCTTTAGGTAAAGGTAAAGGTTTCCCTTGCTCGAAAGCCAGTCGAATCCGACTCTAGGGGTCAGTGCTCATCTCTGTTTCTAAGCCGAAGAGCCAGCGCTGTCTGCTTCTGCAGATGTTTCCATGGTCATGTGGCAGGCATGACTAGACACCGGAGCGCATGGAACGCTGTTACCTTCCCACCGAAGTGGTCCCTATTTATCTACTTGCAATTTCTTGCTTTCAAACTGCTAGGTTGGTAGGAGCTGGGAAAGAGACGGGAGCTCATTCCGTCCCGCAGTACTCGGGAATCGAACTGCTGACCTTCCGCCTCCCGCTGCTCTTTGCCCTTCCTTATTTCCATGGTCTGTTCGCCCGATTTAAAATGCACGCTCTACTCTTCGGCTTTCGAACCGCGACTCGCACCATTCGCACGTGCTGACCGAAGTGCCGTGATATATCCCGTGCATCTTAAAACCTAGGGGGGGGGGGCTCAAATTCCCACCTTCTAACTTAAATCTCCCTCCCGTATCCCGCACGCTCAGCCTAAGTCCTCCTCTAGGCGAGGTTATAATGGCAGAAGCGCTGCTGCTAATGGGTGCGCTTCAAACGGTGACAATCCGGAGCCGGGAAATTCCCGACCCAGCCAGGAGATGTTGATTCGGCGCCCCGTCCGCCGGGAAGGAGGTCGCCGGTCTTGCCTAAGCGCAGGGAGGGACATCGCAGGGAGGGCGCCCGCCTTGATCTACGGCTCCGGAGTCACCCGCGAAGGGGCGCCCACCCGCGAAGGGGAAACTCCGGCGCGCCTCAGCCCGGCGGGCACCTTGTCCTGTACTTACCCCCGTTGAGAGAGAGGGAGGGAGAGAGTGCGGGAAGGGGCTCCCCGCCCTGCCTTGGCCCCGCTTGGCCCAAGGGACCGCGATCTTTCCCGGGCTTCTCGGTCCAGACCGGCGCTCTAGCGAGGAAGGAGGCACTTGGGAGAGCGTGCCAGGCGCTGGCGAGGGAAATGAATGAGGAAGGCGAGGAGGAGGCGGGGAAGGAACTCCTCCTCGGCGGCTTCTTCCAGTTGATCCTATGAGAGGCTGCCTGTGGGTGCCCCGGAGCGGAGGCCGCCTTTGCCTTCCTGCTGATTATTATTATTATTATTATTATTATTATTATTATTATTATTATTATTATTATTATTATTATTATTATTATTATTATTATTATTATTATTATTATTATTATTATTATTATTTCTTAGGATCTAAGCTCACTGCAGATGGTGATTGCAGCCATGAAATAAAAAGGCGACTGATTCTTGGGAGGCAAGGGATGAGAAACCTGGGGAGCATAGTGAAAAGTAGAGACATCACATTGCAAACAAAGATTCGCATAGTCAAAGCAATGGTATTCCCCGTGGCAATGTATGGTTGCGAGAGCTGGACCATTAGGAAAGCTGAGCGCAGAAGAATAGACGCCTTTGAGATGTGGTGTTGGAGGAGAGTTTTGAGAGTCCCCTGGACAGCGAGGAGAACAAATAGGTCAATCTTAGAAGAAATCAATCCTGACTGCTCCTTGGAAGGTCAAATAATAAAGATGAAGCTAAAGTACTTTGGACATCAAATGAGAAGAGAGGATTCACTTGAGAAAGCCTTGATGCTTAGAAGGGTCGAGGGCAAAAGAAGAAGGGGACGGCCCAAGATGAGATGGCTAGATGGTATTGTAGAGACAATGGGCACAGAGCTGAGCGAGTTGAGGGGGATGGTGGAGAACAGGAGTGCCTGGCGGACAGTGGTCCATGGGGTCGCAGAGGGTCGGAATCGACTGTGCGACTGAACAACAAAAAAAATATTATTAACCTAGCAGTTCGAAAGCAAGAAACTGCAAGTACTGTACAGTACTGTGGATAAATAGGGACCACTTCGGTCGGAAGGTAAACAGCGTTCCGGGCGCTCCAGTGTCTAGTCATGCCTGCCACATGACCACGGAAGCGTCTGCAGAAGCAGACAGTGCTGGCTCTTCGGCTTTGAAACAGAAATGAGCACTGAACCCTAGAGTCGGATACGACTGGCTTTCGAGCAAAGGAAATCTTTACCTACCACCCCATAGCGCTTAGTGCACTCTCTCTCTCTCTCTCTCTCTCTCTCTCTCTCTCTCGGCGGTTCACAAGTTAATTAGCATTTTTGCCCCCAACACGCTGGGTACTCATTTTACTAACCTCTGAAGAATGGAGGGCTGAGTCAACCTTGCGCTCGCCAGGATCGAACTGAGAACGTCTTGGCTGCAGTACAGCAGTTTAACCACAGCGCCCAAGGCGCGTTACGAGTAGCTTTCGAGCAAGGGAGACCTTTACGTACTTAGATCTCCTGTGGTGTTACAAAATTTCTTTGGAGACACTGACTGCCCAACTATGCTGTAGTGTAGAACATAAAGGGATATCCTGCAATGTCTAGATGTCTACTGGGCTGGATGAATGTGAGAGGCAGCGTTTGTTCTGGGACTGTGGCTACTTCAAGGTTCACAATACATCAAGGTTCACAGTAGCCAAAGGCAGACAATTCATTTTGATACGTGAGGAGGAGAATCTTATAACCACCTCTCGTCACCCATGATGGTAAAAATAAGCTAACAATAGCATAGGAGTGCAATTCAAATTGGCCAAAGGTCTGTTGAAGCAACATTAGGTCAGTTTAAGCAGTGTGAAATTAAAAATGCTCCCATCCTAGGGATTTGGGGGATACTTTAGCACTGCCCTCACCTGGCCTAAGAATGTGCCAGCATTGTGGCTGGCACAATGCTTGGGTTGGGTGCCTTAGATGTGGTGTAAATTGGCTTCTTCATCTCCTTTATTTCTCTTTCTCTTCAGCCAGGCTATTTTAGCCAGCACAGCTGTTCTACCAGCAGATTGCTCATTCAGCTGATCTCTGAAATCAGTAGGCAGGAGAGAGGAGCCAAAAGGTATTTCTACTGGGAGAAGAAACACATGCCTAATTCTGGCACATCCTTGAGTAAGGAATAAACTGCAGATAAATAATTGGCTGTTCTTTTCTGGCTCTTCTTCCTAGCTTCCTCTTTCTGGGTTGTTTCCTTCCCATTATCCAAGTGCTACAGCTAAAACACATTCACCATGGGTACTGTGAAGTTTAGATGCAGCCGTTCTAAACAGTGATGTTGTGTTGTATCGAAACCACTTTCCCAGGTTTTCCAGCCAAGACCTTTCTCTCACCATTGCATCTCCTTTATTTTATTTCATTTATTTACTCTGATTGCTCAGCTGCAACAATCTGTACTTTTCCTTTCTTGTTCTGTGATGGAAATCTGCGATAAAAGCTTTCAGCATCGTATGTGTTTGTGCTTTCCATGGTCTTCATGCTCAAATGAGGTCTGCTCTCTGCTGGCAGACTACAACACACTTTGTTAATGTGAAGAGATACAGAATCTGGCTCATTTGCTGGTCTGCCAATTACTACCAGAAACATGTTCCAATGAAGATTTAATATTGGCCAACGACAAAGCTGAGAAAGTGGTTTCATTTTGGCAATCCAAAGTTCGATCTGGACACGAAAGGTTTATTGACTATAGCACTTCTTTGTTGGCACCCCCTCCATCCAGGAAATCCTCAGCAACCTCCAATAAATACACGTTTCAGATACAGTATATCATCCCCCCCCCACACACACACACACACACCATCAACACTTCTGAGCATTCTAAATCTCCCAGGTAATACATTGGCATCCTTGGATTCACCCTTCTCACAACAACCAACCTGTGATTCACTTATTGAGGGCAGGAAGAGTATGAAAATGAAATAATTTGGATTAAGACACATTTATATAGAAAGCAAAAAAACAAAACAAAAACCACAACCCAGATCCCTCTCTATTCTTCCGTAATATAGAGATTTCCTTCTTTTTCTTTCTTTCTCTTTCTTTCTCTTTCCCAGTTGTATATGAATCTAGAATATGGTATTCATCTCCATTTACAGTCCCACCTCCCAAAAAGTTGTCTTGTGCCCTCTAGGCTAGGGGATATGTCTCCCCGCCCCACAGTGGCTTAATGGTTAAGACGCTGAGCTTGATGACCAAAGGTTGGCAGGTCAGGCAGCTCCGAAACATGAGTGCTGCATGACAGATTGAGCTCCTGTCTCAGGCCCAGCTCCTGTCAAACTAGCAGTTTGAAAGCAAGAAACTGCTTTGGCCCCAGTGTCTACTTGTGCCTGCTACGTGTCCATGGAAACGTCTGCAGATGCAGAGAGCACTGGTTTTTTTGGCTGTAAATGGAGATGAGCCCCCTGGAGTCAGACACAACTGGCTTTTGAGCAAGGGAGACCTTCACCCAGGGCCATAGCCAGAGGGGGGCCGGCAGGGCAAAAACCCTCCTGAGCTAACAGCCACCCCCGGAACCAGCCCCAGGATGCCAATGTTATATATGTGTGTGTGACATTGTTACCCCTCTTGAAAAAATCTCCTCCCAGTCTAGAATCCTGCCTACAGTCCTGCCTTTACCTTTACTACTTATTTTATGTTTTGAGGGCTGTCCATACCTCAGATTATTTTTTGTCACTAAAGGGGCTTTTAAAGTTTTTTTTAAAAAGTAAACTTTCTATTGAAAGAAATGTGTTGTAGCCATCTTTAGTGTGTAATACTTCCGCATTAAAAATGATTGAAATAATTAAGATGTATGTAAATAAGCCTCCCTGCTAGTGGACCTGCCTCTTCAGCCCTACACCAAGGCAACATGGTTTACATCAGGGATGCCCAAACTTTTCAGGCCATGGGCCAGTCATGTGGTTCAGTGGGCTGGTTACATGGTTCCTCCCACTGGAAGCGGAAGTAAAACACACCTTGCAATCTGTTTTGCAACAGGAGGAAATATATTTCAAGCTGCCATTTTCTCTGCTTAAACAAGGGTTGCAGCAAACTATGGCCCAGGAGCCAGATCTGGGCCCCAGGTTGTAGTTTGGGCACTCCTGGTTTACATGAAACAAAGCTAGTTTCTCAGCTGGCAAAGCTATTACCATGGTTCCTCCAGCTTTAGACACTCTGGACTTGTCCTCCATGGGAGACACACCTCCATACTACCTTTTGCTAACTGGTCGAACCAAGCAGCTCACCTCTGTGAAATGGGGATTGGTCCAAGCCAGCCTCACTTGCACCTTCACTGATGGGAGATGATATGGTATCAGTCCAGTAGTGGGCAGCAAAAATGTTTGCTACCACACTGTGGGCGTAGCCTATCTCATGGGTGAAGCCTACATCGTGGGTGATCTAGTTATGCCTGCCATATGGCCATGTATACACCTGAAAACACATGCAACACTGGCTCTTTGGCTATACATGGAGATGAGTACTGCACCCTAGAGTCAGCTATGACTGGCTTTTGAGCAAGGGAGACTTTGAACCGCTTGCAGGAACAAAACCTGATGGGGCAGGGAGGTGGGCGTGGCCACACAATTCCAACCCCCCCCCCTGCCCAGAGGCCACCCAATTTTGCTACACACACCACCCCCCACCTGTTGCTGCCCACCAGTGTATCAGTCTGCTTTTACTTATTCAGCCTCAATTTCTTGAATTTTAGACCATTTGAGAGTGGTCTCAGTTGTATAACCTCATAAGAGTCACTAAGCTGCTCAATTTGCTCAGGAACAACCTTTCCTCACCCAAGTGTGCTTGTGGCCTCTGTGAGTGAAATGACATGAGAATTGAAGGTTAGGGGCATGAGCTGTGGAAAGGGGCATCCCCAGAACACCTCATAGGCCAGACTGGGAAGCAGGCTAGGAGAGGCCTGCAAAGTGAAACTGTCCCATCCCTCCATTAGAGGTGGTGTCTAATGTCTCAAAACAGTATACAGCACACTCTGTTTACCAGTGACTGATCATGTTACCTTCACTTTCCTGGCAAACAGGACTAGGAAGCAAAGTTCAAGATCAAAGGGTGTGATTTCCAAGTACAGTACTGTAGTTCTGAACACTTGTATTCTTTTGTGTCAGAAACTAAATGTGTGCCATGAAAGGATTTCCTCAGCAAGGAAAAAAATGTACAGTATTACAGTACTGTGCAGCAAATCCCTGTGCTGCTGCTGCTGCTGTGCCATATCCAATTCTGAATGTTGGCAATCATCAAGGCGATCATCCATGAAGCTTGTCCTGAGAATATATTGCAGTAGTCCTCCATTTGTCTTCTCCATCGCAGCATGACACCTGTACCCACTGATCCAGTTCTGCAAGTCACTTTCTGCTCCTACGCACTTTTGGCACACAAAGTCCTCCTCAGTATTGATGAAGCTGCTGCCCTCCATCAAGATAGATTCATGTGGGGTTTAATTCACTTGGGTACCATCACCTTTTCCTGTGGACTTTGCCACCTAATGTTAGTCCTCAGGGTTGTCAGGTTAACAACCACCTGACAATCACTGTTCAGTCTCTGGAAGTAGAGTCTACTCTGTTTCTATAGCAGGATAACCTAGCCAGACTTCTAAATCTCTGTATAGAGACCTGATACCTTGAAGGCATTCTTCACCTTCAACAAAGCCTATGCTTTTTCTGTTCTTCCTAGAAATTAGCAGGATAATCCTAATGCAGGCATGCCCAAACTACAGCCCACAGGCCAGATATGGACCCAGCCAGAAGGCATTCCATCAGGCCCGCAATGCCCTCACCAAACCAGGAAGCAAGTACAGGTGTTTCTGCACATGCACAAAAAGTGGCCATTTTACTTCCTGGTTTGGCGCAGGTGCTTCCACAAAGTAAAATGACCATTTTCACGCAAATGCAGAAGCATCCACGCCAAACCAGGAAGTAAAATGCATCTTTTGCGCATGCGCAGAAGTGTCCGTACCAAACCAGGAAGTAACATGGCCATGCATACACAGATACACCATGTTCCAGGGGCGTGGTCTGGCCTGGTCAGCTATTCTGGGGGCGTGATCAGGCCCTTGGCCCAAAAAGTTTGGACACTTCTCTCCTAATGGGTCAAAATGGCCAAGGGCTAGCTCAGGTGACAATAGACCAGCTGAAGCTCTGCTGAATCCAACCCCTCAATCTCAGCATATCAGAAATTACTGCAGACTATCTTAATGTTGTTTTATGTTTGTGCTGGTATAGTGGCTGTGTTCCTGGGTTAAAGGAGGGCTTGCTCAGCCACCATTTAGCAATTACTTCACTCTATCTTTCTCAGTTGTCATTTTGACTCTTCTCCCTCAAAATTTTAGCCACCAGTGCAATTCTGTTGTCAGATTGCTCTGGTTGATCTCTGAAATCAAACAGAAAAGTTTGGTGTCTAATCCTAACCCACTTCAGACACAGCATCTTTGCATCAGGATTGTAGTCTTAAACTCCATTGAATTATACAGGGCTTATTTTCACATAAAATGCATAAGATAAAAGCCTTAATTTCCACAGAAACCAAATTGCAAGAAGTTCTGCTTTGATCTGGCAGCTCTGTGTGTCAGGCTTAGTGTGTAAGGGAGTGAAACAGACCCAATTAAAGAAAGTTGTCAGTCGCAAGAGGAAGAGATTACTTTTCTTTTATTTAACCATCTGCTGAAAGTATACTCTTCCAAAATTAGCTCATTCCTTTCCCCATGCTTCTTTATGTACTTCTAAATAGATCAGAGTTAAAATGGACCAGCATTATAAAGCTGAAAAGCAACAAAGGACACTTTTTTAAAAAACTGCAAGAAAAATACTTCTCTTGTCTTGATTCGGTTTTTTTTTAAATGTGGTGAGTAATTGCAGGTCTTCTCAGAAACTATTTGGAAGAGCATGGATGCTTTCTCAAAGCTCTGTTCTTGTTACAATGTTGATGCATGCAAACTAATGGTGCCCTGGGTGTGGACCTTATTGCGTTGGCCTTTAGGAATAATAGTTCCATCACCAACTCTGCCAGAGAAATTCAACCAGATACAGGTGAGAAGAAGAGAGAATTTTAGATTTGAATAGGAGACATAAAATCACATTTGCAAGGAACAAAAACAGATAAGATACAGTATGATGAAAAATATAGTAGCCCAGTCAAAGTAAGTTTGACCCTATGATCTAGTGGTCCCATAGTTCATGTTGGTCATTAAGAATTTCAACAAGAAATACCAATTGAACATGGAAGGAGGGAACTTCTTTCTTTGCATTTAAAATTACAATATGTGTCACTTTATAGCATCCAGAGATTGATGGAAAGATTATGAAAGATTCTTGAATTAAAGTATCACAAACAACTTGTAAAAGTAAGATAAATGTCTCCCTTGCTGGAACGCCAGTTGTGTCCAACTCTAGGGTTTGGTGCTCATCTCCATTTACAGCCAAAGAGCCAGTGTTGTCTGCGTCTGCAGATGTTTCTGTGGTCATGTAGCAGGCATGACTAGACTCCGGAGTGCATGGAATGCTGTTACCTTTCCACTGAAGCAGTAACCTATTTATCTACTTGCAGTTTCTTGCTTTCTAACAATGCTCTAGAATAGTGGCTCCCCAGTTTGGGATCCTAGAAGTCCTCTGACTGCAAATCTCAGAATCCTTAGATGGCACAGCTAAAGGTCAGAGCATCCAGAAGTTTTAGTCTAAGAACACCTGAGGCCAGGAGCTGTGAATATTTGCCTTAGAATTTTGCTATGTCAGAGGCACTGTAGCAAATTAAAATGGCAGCAGCCCAACTCAGTTGTTTGGGAGCCATTTGAGCCAGAGTATCCAGGAAACCATGATATTAGGCCTATCCATGGCAGCTGCATACCTTTCCTGCTTTCTGGCACTAACACCTTAATATTGGTTATGTCGCTGTGTCATGTCTTGTATAGTGTTGTGGTCCAGCCCTTTTCTGATTCCAAAGAGGACCTGGATAAGGGGGCACTCACTATGCCTAGCCCAGTTCTGCCTGCACCAAGACCGAGGATGCCCTGAGCCAGGGATCTCAGCCTGCGCCTGGCCCAAGTCTGTTTTTCCTGGCAGCTGACCTGTTAGATCAGGAGTCTGGCTCTAACATTGATCAGGCCTCAGTCAGGGAGAGGTCCAGGAAACAGCTACACCTGAGACACAGGTAGGTTAGAGTGAAATACCAAAGAAGGCTCCTAGCTGAAATCGATTAGCTGGGAGGCTTATAAGCAAGCTTCTTGCAGTCTGCCAGCGTCAGTACAATTCTTGTGTGAAGACTGACATTCTGGTTGACTCCAGACTGCCTGTCTAGACCCTGACCTGCCTGCCATGACCCTGACTACTCTGCCAATCCTGATGATGCCCCTGGACTCCCTTTGGGTTAGACTACTGACTCCAGTGGTGGGCTCCAAAAAAATTACTACCACACTGTGGGTGTGGTATGGTGGGCATGGTCAGGGGGAAAGCCATGCATTGCACCTGAATTAGGACTCCTTTATTTCAAAACTTGGATGGGCGGGGCCAGCCAGAATTTCTGCCACCAGTTCTGGTGAACTGGTGCGAACCTGATGATGCCCGCCACTGACCGACTCAGACTACAGTGTGGCCTACCTCAGTGGATCCTTTTGGGGATGAACAAGGGCAGTAATCATGTATGCTGCCTTGAAGTTACTGGAAAAAAAGGCAGAACATAAATGCAACTAATTAAAAAATAAATAACATGGGACAAAATAGGCTGATTAAATTTTGAGTGGTAGGTGGAAGAAATATGTCCACTCAGTCTGCCATTCAGTCAAGTTGTGAATAAGATGGGTGTCTTATAAACACTTTATATGGGTGAAAGGAATGCTGTGAGTCTGAACACAGTGGGACTTGATTCTTGAGAATTATGTTTGTAAGACAATAGGTGAACAATTCCTTTATTTTGAATGTGAACTTGATGACTGAAAGGTCGGCAGGTCAGCAGTTTGAGACCCAAGTGCATGATGATGGAGTGAGCTCCTGTCTCTGTCCCAGCTCCTGCCAACCTAGCCATTCAAAAACAAGAAATTGCAAGTAGATAAATAGGTATGGTTTCAGTGGGAAAGTAACAGCATTCTGTGTGCTCTGGTGTCTAGTCATGCCTGCCACATGACCACGGAAACACCCGCATTATGCAGACAGCACTGGCTCTTTGGCTGTAAATGGAGATGAGCACCACACTCTAGAGCTGGTTATGACTGCTTGTCGAGCAAGGATAACTTTTACCTTTAATTCTAGCTGGATCAGTGTATCAATACTAATAATTGTTTGTAGCATGAATGTGGTCTTGAGTTGGATTATCAGGCCCTTGTGTTGGTAGTTATTGTTTCCTCTGCAGGCTTGCATCAGCCTGCAACCATGTTTCCAGTAGGGAGCAGACAATTACAGTATACAGTACAGTACTGTCATTTTTTAATAGAATTAAAGACATGCATTTCAAACAATTGCTGTGATAAAGTATCAAACAGGCCCTCTGATCATTAACATAATCAGCACATCAGTTCTGTCATTTTCATAAAGTAAGGGTTTCTTAAGGTGTTGAGTTTTCTCATTATTTCTGTCCAATTGAATTTTGTTAAATGTAAAATGTGTTGGGATAATAATTATCCCAATTATTAATCATGTACTAACATCAGCAAGAGGAGGCTTTACAGCCTAATGTGATCTTCCTTTGGCACTAACTTGATTCATGAAATTCTTTTCCTGCCTCTGGCATTTGAGCCAAGCTCCCATTCTATCTTCCTGAGTTTGTTGTTGTTTCACTTGTTTTGTTTATAATCCCTTCTCCTCTTCCTCTGACCAAGCAACAAGCATGGAAGTTCTCTCCATGTTCTGGAGACTCCATTTTTCTTTTTCCCTTTGACTTTAACTATAAATGGAAACTTTAAGTAAAGATACCTTTTTCTACTTTAAATGCTTCTACAGTACTTTTACTGTATGGACAAGGTAGCTGGATGGCATTGTTGATGTTGTGGGTGTAGACCTGGACGGGCTGTGGAGGATGGCAGATGACAGAGGAATCTGGCATCAGGTGATCCATGGGGTCACAAAGGGTCAGACTCAACCGTGCAACTGAACAACAACACAGTACTTTTATCATGCAAAGTGCTTGTTTGTGTGGATGAAATGTTTTCTTTTAATTAGACTGGGCTACTCTCTCCACATTTTCTGTACTGTTGCTATCTCATACTCTGCTGACTAAGAAGCATAACCAAAATTTCCCAGTAACACCAACTGAGATTAATTAGCAATAAGTGTATCTCTGCAAGCTGAGCACACTGTTAAAAGTGACTGCATATTGCTTAATTGCTCTTGATAATAAGAAAGGTGTCACATAATTTGAAATAAATGTATTAACATACGGTATATTCACAAACTTTGTATCAAATCCAGTGAGCAAAAAGTACTTTAGAAGTCAGAATCAACTCAGCAAATTGGCATGACTGCCAGACATGCATTGCCTGGAATAATATGTGTGAGACATCGGGCAACAGGATAGGCTGAATTGGTATTCTTACTCACTTGACTATTCATGACTGAAGCACTATAAAATACTAGTCAGTAGAAAAGCAAACTTAAAGCTTCTTTCCCCTTCAAAAGTGTGGTGATACAGAATTCAGAACAGTAACAAATTCTGGAAGGAGAATAGGGAACGTGCTAGAAGTTCCAAAGTACAGCCCCGTAGTTCACCAAAACAGAAAATGAACATAATCAAAAGATATCACTTCAGCATATGATTTAATTGTGAATTGATTTCATCTTTCTAAAAAAAGTGGAAAGCTGAGTGATCTTCATTTCATCAATGGTTGAAAATAGATGATGTTCTTAATGCCAGAAAAAATATTTCTGGAGGATATAGGCAGAACTTCATTGTTAAAATTAACACAATAACATTAACAATAGTACAACAATGGAACCAATTACTTCGACAGATGGTGAGCACTCCAACAGTCCAACACTGTAGGCATTCAAGAGAAAATTGGACAACCAGCTGTCAAATTGGCTTTGATTTGGATTCCTGCAATGACCTCCATGGCCTCATTGGCCCTTTACAGCTTAGTTACTGTATTCTATAATTCTATGAAACCAAATTGATTTATTCACATCATTTTTGCAGTTAAAAGTTATTACCCTAATCCTTAATAATTCATTCTGTACTTGAAATTCAAGGGCACGAACCGAGTTTTAAAAATTCAGGTAACAACCCCTTCCTTGTAGGAGTCGAAGCCCAACAAGAAAGCTGGTCTAGGGTCCTTCAAAAGAGTATAATCATAGATCCCTTCCCTAAGCAAAGTCTTCCCCAGCTCCACCTCATCCTACCAGGGAGAAGGCCTGATCTTAACTCCTCCTTGTTGCTCTCCCATTCCCCACTTTTATCCCCACCAACTAGTTAGAGATTTGTCCCCATTTCCTCACGCACAAGGCTCTTGTTATTTGGCTTTTCTTCCTGGCCCAGAGGTAACTGACTATTTCAGTATATTTGTGTAAGTTGGGCAAAGCCTCATACACCATACTTAGTGCATTCATCCATTGCTTAAGTTTACAGGGACAATTGCATTAGTAGAGTAAGCACTTCTCTTGTCTCCCTCTAACCAACCATAATTCTCAACTGCCTACTCCTGTGCAAAGTCCACTGTAACAGATCTACTTCAGACTCACATGGGAACTGTGAAAAGGAAATAGCAGCCATCATGCATCGGTTTCTGGACATCTTATGTAACAGAGAGAATTATCACTCCAAGTAACCTAACTCCCCACCCTGGTAGCTAGCCACATACAGCCAATTCTATCCTCTCCAAAATGGCTATTTCCAAGTGATCAAAACAGTGGAATCACTCACTGGGAAAAATAGGTGTGAGGAAGAAATAGTAATCATACTTTGCCAGTGTCTGTTCATTATGCATTGCAGAGAGTGAGCAAGAGACCACAGCTAAACTCTTGCTTGAACTAAGAGTCCATCAAAAAGCAATAGTTCTTTAAAAATAAAGTGTATTGGATCTTTTAGGACAATTTTCAACCTCATTGTAGTGCTCCTCCCTTCTAAGGAGCTTCTGGGTATGTGACGGAATTGAGAAAATGGGAGCACTGAACATAGAAATCTTCCATTAGAAGCTCCAGAGGCTTCTGTGTATGAGACTGAGAAGTACTGGCTTGCCCAGGTTTCAATCAAGCTCCAGTGTGTGCAATAAACCAAAGGAACAATTAATACCTTCAAAATGACATTACTGCACCTGCTAAAGTACTGATTAGCTCCACCTGAAAGAAGAGCATTGTAAGATCTGGCTCCTCTCCCTAGAAGCTGCCTCAGCAACAAAGTTTCTTGGATTTATTATGGTGCTTTGTGTGAACCTCTTGTTTTTGCTCCAGCCCTAAAGCTACTTCCTTGGCTGTCGAACTCTTAGCCTGCTTGGATTATGCCTTGTCTACTGAACCAGTCTTGTTCTCTTGACTACTTATTGGAGTTGGATAAGGTTTACTTTTGATCTTTATCTTGGTTGCCCAAATCCTGGTGCCTGTGCTGCTAGCCAGCTACCTGCGTCTTGGGACTCTGACACAAGATGTAAGTATAGATAGGCTAGCTAGTTTTGTTGTTTTCTGGTGTGTTTTTCTTGAATATAATTATGCCTCTGTACTTTCCCCCATGATTTTGGGAAATCTTTGTAACTGTGTGGATTATTTTTGCCGTTTGCATTCTTAACTTTTTTTTTTAAAATAAATAAAAAAATCCTTTCAACCAACTGTCTAGCTTTTGGCTCAGAGGGTTGTAGTACTTAAATTTAGGTTTTGCCTCAACCAGGAACTAAAGGCTTAGGGCATTCTTTTAGTGGCTGTTGTGAAGCCCTTGACCCTGGACCAGCACAGAGGGTAATAAACCTTCTTTTAAAAAGCTGCTAAAGATTCATGTGTCTCCTCTGATATCTGTCACCTGCCTCAGAGGTCTCATTAAATATGTCATGTTAGGACATTTTTTCTTTTTTGGGGTATTGTACAAAGATTGCTGCCCAGTGGAACAGTACTGCTTTAAGGCTCTGCAAGTATGTTAAACACAGGTGTTCATAATAGAGCCACAGACTGATTGCCCGGCTGTGCATGCCTTGTCTACGTGCTCCTAAAACAACCCAGCTGTGGCTGATTAGAGAATCTGCCCAGCAACACCAGGGTATAACTGTGGCCCTCTGGGAAGGGTCTTTGGAGGAGGCTGTCATATTGAAGAGAAGGACTGAGCTATTGAGAGACTTCAGAGAGAGACTGTTGAAGGAGGTCGGGCTGTTGATGACAGTTTCCTTCAACTGAGAAGGAAGAACTGTTGAAGATTACCAGGACTCTGTCCATGCTCTTGGGATTGGAGCCAACAGAGGAATCCAAGCTGTGTACCAACTGTGGGGCTTGGAGAGAGAGAGAGAGACTGTTGTATATAGACCTTTGTATGTCTGTCTTCCCCTTACTGTTAAGTAAAGCACACCTTTCACTGAAGGCATATGTGTGTGTGTCATTGTACCTAAAGCTTTCGCTGTGTAACAGCTTAAAAGTGCTACTCTGCTATCGAGACACACATATCGCTAGCGGAATCCCTGACATGTCAACTGCAAAGTGGTTAAAATGAAAGCTCCGCAACTCCTACCAGCCATGTCTTTTATACCAATACATACAATGAAACTATAGGCAATAATAGTATAGCTGTTTCTACCATTACACTCCTTGTAGCAGAATAATTAGTTCAAATGGTAGAATGCCTCTTCATTCATCTGCCCAAAGGGTTTTAAATAGGGATTAGGTACCATCATAAGTACTGTCAACAGCAGCTCAGTTTTTCTCTCCAATTCCTAACATAATTGACTACTACAGTTGCTTCTTAGGAGACAAGAAGAATACAGGTGGCTTAATGAACTAGTTGTGCCAATTTTATATTGAGCTACCTATGTGCATCAGGAACAAAAAGTCACAGCAAGAAACTGTGAGTTCATTCCTGAGGTGTTTGTGTAGGGAAAGCAAGGAGGTGGTTGTTCTTAATCTCCGAGGCATAATAATTGTAAAACACATCTGAGCTCAATGTAGCAAGGCACTAGCCTCTGCCCTTTCACCAGAAGTTTAAAACAGGTTCTCAATGTTTCCACTCTGTGGTCCAGACCATGCCCACTCAGACAGCTGAGCAGGCTGGACATATACGTTCCCCTTGCCACAAACACAGCCATAAACCATGGTGGGCACATTTGTACATGTGCAGATATGTCCCTTCTGGTTCCTGGGGCCGCTGCCATGGGCTGGTTCATTTGCTACCATGGGCCGGGGCTGGCCTGTGGGCTATAGGTTGTGAATCCTAGTTTAAAGGGACTAAGAGCGGACAGAAGGGTTGCATTATGGGAGATTGCTTCTGCTAAAACACCCCGTTCTGATACAACTAGATTAGTTGCAGTGAGTCACTGTTCTCCATGCCTCACCAGAAACAAGACTAAACAACTGCCAACTGAGTTACAACTGAAGAGAAATCTTGCAAGAAAATGGACATGGCCGAAGAATGATGGTAATGTGGGTATGGTGGTGGTGTATGCCCATGTTTTCATGTGTGCATGATGTTTAAAAGCAACACTTTAAGTAAGGCTGTTGTCTTTTATCACTGAAAACACATATTTAATAGACTGATTAATTAATAATTTTTAAAAGTGCTATCAAGTGGATTCTAAGTAGTGCTGATTCTTTCCGCTTTGGTGATCATGCACAACATTGCAAGGCCATTAAACAGCACCACTTGACCTACTAAGCCGTGGCTAAAAATATCCAGATCTGTCTATTTTTAGGTGTGTGCCTTTGTCAAATAAAGAGCTTGTTTGCACAGAAGATACAACTAAGCTTTCAGCATATGTTATCATATAAATTACTACGTTCTAAATCAGGGTAACTATGCAGTAGACATATGCTGCATGAGCTGTGTTAACTGTAACTCATGGACAATTCAAAAACATAAGATGCCGGTAAGTGTGTGCCCTTCAAAGCAGAATCTCATATTCTGGCACCAAACTTGCATTTAGTGGGGCATAGGAGAAGGCCTTCTTTGTCGCTGCTCCCAGATTCTGGAAGAATCTTCTACGAGAGGCCAGGTTGACGCCATCTTTGCTGTCCTTCTGAAAGCAGGTGAAGACTTTTCTCTTCAGGCAGGCTTACCCTTAATGACTGGTTGTCTAAGAATAGATTCTTAAAATGGCATTACTTGCACCTGAGTAGTTTTTAAATGCATTTTTAATAATACTTTTATTTATTATTTTAAAAAAAACATTTATTTAATTCTTTTTAAATATTACAATAATTGTTTTTAGTTTTTTACACTATCAAGCCACCTTGGGTCCTTTTGTAGGAGAAAGGCATGGTAAAAATATTTTAAATAAATAAACAAACAAATTTAATTCTATATATAAACATACCACAAAGGCTGGGTTAATAGTTTCTTTTAACAAAGATGGATGCTGTTAAGAAATCTGTTTGTTCAAAGCCTTTTCATCTCAAGAGGCATCATAAAGCAGTCTTTACATATACTGTAGTCAGTTACCTCCTGTCTGTGCAGGGTTACAACTTAAAACACACAAGGAGAGGAGGAGTAAACTGTCATTCCACAGGATAGGTGGAATGGCTCTATTGCCATGTCACATCACTCTCCTTCCTCATTCTGGATCCTTCTGCACGCTGGAATGACTACTGGTGATGCCAGTAGAATAGCTAGTCTACATTGTCCTATTTACAACATCCATGGGCGACACCCCACTTTTTTTGTGAAACCTGAAATGTCTAGAAGGAGATTTTGTTGTTCAGTCGCACAGTCGATTCCGACCCCATGGACCACTGTCCGCCAGGCACTTCTGTCCTCCACCATCCTCTTCAACTCACTCAGTTCTGTGCCCATTGTTTCTACAATACCATCTAGCCATCTCATTTTTGTCCGCCCCCTTTTTCTTTTGCCCTCCACCTTTCCCAGCATTAAGGCTTTCTCAAGTGAATCCTCTTTGCTCATTTGATGTCCAATGTACTTTAGCTTCATCTTTACTATTTGAGCTTCTAAGGAGCAGTCAGGGTTGATCTTTTCTAGAATCGACCTATTTGTTCTCCTCGCTGTCCAGGGGACTCTCAAAACTCTCCTCCAGCACCACATTTCAAAGGCATCTATTCTTTTGTGCTCAGCTTTCCTTATGGTCCAGCTCTCACAACCATACATTGCCACCGGGAATACCTTTGCTTTGACTAGACGAATTTTTGTTTGTAATGTGATGTCTCTACTTTTCACTATGCTCCCCAGGTTTCTCATCGCTTGCCTCCCAAGAATCAGTCGCCTTTTTATTTCATGGCTGCAATCACCATCTGCAGTGAGCTTAGATCCTAGGAAACTAAAATCTGTCACTGCTTCTACTTCTTCCCCATCTATTTTCCAGGGACTGATAGGGCCTGTTGCCATTATCTTGGTTTTCTTTATATTGAGTCTCAAGTCAGCTTTTGCACTTTCTTCTTTCAACTTTATCAGAAGCTTCTTTAAGCCCTCCTCACTTTCCTGTTTTCTTAAAACAGTTCCTTTTAGTTCAAATAAAATGCCTTATTTTTTGGACAACGTTTCCCCCTGGTGGCTTCATGAGGTGCAATTCTAGGTAAAGGTAAAGGTTGCCCTTGCTCAAAATCAAGTAATATCCGACTCTAGGGTTCGGTGCTCATCTCTGTTTATAGCCAAAGAGCCAGCACTGTCTGTTTCTACAGATCTTTCTGCGGACATGCGGCAGGCATGACTAGACACCGGAATGCACAAAACACTGTTTACCTTCCTACCAAAGTACCTATTTATCTAGCAGTTTCTTGCTTTTGAACTGCTAGGTTGGGAGGAGCTGGGACAGAGACAGAAGCTCACTCTGTCATGCAACACTTGGGTCTCGAAATGCTGACCTGCCAACCTTCCAGTTGTCAAGTTCAGCATTTTAATCACTAAGCCACCATAATCCTTTGTGGTAAGTGTAGGAGGTGACAAACTGAGCAGAGGGGAGCCATCAAACTGAACTGGACAAGCTGTGACTGTGTTTCTTCTTATAGTGCCTCAGTGATTCTAGGTAGCAGTTCCAAAGAAGTAGCTGTGTTAATCTGTCTCAGAATATTGACAAAATAAAATAAAAAAATGGAAAAGCATAATATTGTAACAATTTTATTTCGATATGAGGACTCATTAATCAAAGTGGACTGTGATCCACAAAAGCTCATGCTGAAATAAAACTAACAATTCTTAAAATGTTTTTGTTTCTTCCCTTTTGTCAACAAATGCACTCTGTATCTGTCATATTATAGAAATGATTGTTTCTGTCACTTTGTCTGTTAGTACAGTACTTCACATGAAAATGGTAGATTAATTTTCACAGAATTGGAAGGTGGTGTTGGGAGTGAGGCCAGGATGTTGGGAGTGTCCCGAAACAGTAAGATTCCACCCTTTGATAATCACATTGACCCTCCTGGATTTGCTCATTCCAGAGTAAATAGGGTAGTGTGGCTAGGTGGTTTGTGTAGGCCTCTCCATACTCAGCAACGTCTTGACACACATTACGAGAATGATGGGAGCTTCTTCTTCTTCTTCAGACTTTAAATTGCTCAAACAAAACCACCTTTTGTTGACTCCATTCCGTAGTACCATGATGGCGAACCTAGGCACTCCAGATGTTCTTGGGACTTCAATTCACAGAAGCCCAAGCATCCTGTGAATCCACACGAATGGGTTTACTGCAATTCATCCAGCCTGCACAGCCTTCATTGCTGGGGCATGTTTTACTTCCGCTTCCAGGAGCAACAAGGGCAGTGCAGGCTGGATAAATTGCAGTAAACCCATCCGTGTGTATTCACAGGGTGATTGGGCTTCTGGGAATTGAAGTCCAAGAACATCTGGAGTGCCAAGGTTCGCCATCACGGCTGTAGTGTATTTCACCTGACCTAGTGTGAGAAAGATAATGTGTACATACTTCTATGTTAATAAGAGTTGCTTTTCAGCAGAACACAAGCGTCGGCTCTTTCTTATTTTGCAGTTCCTTATGGGCTGATAACAAAAGGTGGGAAGGTAAACAGCGTCCCGTGTGCTCCGGTGTCTAGTCATGCCTGCCACATGACCACAGACCAGTGATGGGATGTAACAGGTTCCCACCAGTTCGCCAGAACCGGTAGTAACTTTCCCCAGTGTCCCGGAGAACCGGTAGCAGCTTTTGGGGGGAACCACCTTTGGGGCTTACCTTTTCACTGGTTCCCCCACTGCACATGCACGCCAAGCACTTGGTGTGCATGCATTCCTACAGTGCTTGATGCGCATGCACGGCCTCCTTGCTATCCTCCCAAGTGGGGAGGAGGAAGAGAAACTGCTAGCAGCCTAAAGCTCCCTATAGCATGAAGCTCCCCAGGGTAAGTTACTCACCTTTGGATTTGGTGTGTCTGTGTGTATTTTAATGTGTATTTAATACCTTTACTTATATTGACATACTACCACAGTTCCTAAAAAGGCCTGGCGGCCTGGCTTGGGGTTTTTAAGCAAAGTCTTGGAGTTACCTCATCAATAAGCTACACCTGTTTTGTTCCAATTGGAGAACCCTTAAGGAGGTACAGCTGTTTTACATTTACATTAAGGCATATTATCCTAGAGAACCAGTACGATGACCATATCCATCTTGGAACATGGCGCTGCCCACTAAGAGGTAAGTGACGGGTTTGTGTTTGGGGTGGGTGGGTGGATGGGTTGATTTATGTTTTGGGTGGGTGGTGAGTGTATTTTAATGTAATTATTATTTATTTAATTTATTTAAGGGTTTGTGTTGTGGGTGGGTGAGTGAGTGGAGGTGTGTGTATGCTTATTTTTATTTTATTTTTATTATTTCTTTGGCCCTGCCCACATCATGATGTCATGATGTTAGCTCCGCCCACACTGATGACATCACGGTGGAGTAGTAAAAATTTTGACATCCCACCACTCCCACGGACAGCGTTGGCCCTCCTTCGGCTTTCAAACAGAGAGAGCACTGAACCCTAGAGTCGGATACGACTGGCTTTCGAGCGAGGAGGGGAACCTAGCCTTTTAATTAAAGTGTGCCGCAACATTTTTTGCCTTTTCGTTTCGTTTACTCTGTCATATGCTTGAAACACACAGACTACTATGTGAACATTTTTAACTCTACTGAATAGATCTACGTATCAAATTGGGGGGAGGGGGGCTGACGCTCCTCCTCCATCCCCGCGGGCGGGGCCGGAAGTGACGCACGGCGCCGTCAACTCTCGCTCGCGAGAGGCGCTAGAGAGTAAACAAGGGCTTTCGCTCCTCCTTATAGCCGCCTCCATCTTTAAAAGGCTGCAGGGCGAACCCGCCGTCTTCGGGGGAAACAGCGATGGGGGCCGTCCTGGGTCTCTGCTCCATGGCGAGCTGGGTAATGTTGCCGTGTCGCTTTCCTGCCCGGGGGGGGGGAGAGGTGGGGTGTGTGATGATGATGATGATGATATGGGGATAATGATAATGGCGTGTGTAGTAGTCCCTTTGATGGCGCAGGATCATCACGCCCTGTTTTTACATGTACTAGCAGTTCGAAAGCAAGAAATTGCAAGTAGATAAATAGGGACCACTTCGGTGGGAAGGTAACAGCGTTCCATGCGCTCCGGTGTCTAGTCATGCCTACCACATGACCATGGAAACGTTTGCAGAAGCAGACAGCGCTGGCTCTTCGGCTTAGAAACAGAGATGAGCACTGACCCCCTAGAGTCGGATACGACTGGCTTTCGAGCAAGGGAAACCTTTACCTTTACAAGGCCCATCCCGCCGGCCCCTTCCCTGTTCTTTGTCCCCCCCAGGCATCACCTTAAGTTCCTGGAGGGGGTCCCCTCTTTGTTGTCAATGCTGCCCATTCTGCCCTCTGATAATCGTAATCAACATAACAAATAGGACGCTCAGCGGTTGCAGATGTAGTGGGTTTTGTAGTTGCAGCCCCACTATACATAATGATCAATCAATTTATTGTTAACAGTCAAAGACCAGCATAAAAAACAAAGCATCCAAAACATGGTTGACCAAACTATAGCAGGGACTACAAAGGAGATTTTTGAATGTTCTAATCATCAGACTCAAGCTGTAGGATTCAGCTAAAATCACATTACAGTATATATGCAATTATATTAAAAATATGATATAGAAGGATGTGATGTAAAACGTAATATCTACTAAAATTACAACGTGTAAAAATGCTGAGACAATCAATGTTAATAAAAAATTGTACTATCAGTAAAAATAGAAATATTTAGTGACTTAAATTCAAATTCAATTTGTTTACAGTCCATGACCAGCATAACACACAAAAACATAATACCACATCCTAACTAGTCTGGACACGGGTAATATACATAATATGACATGAAGCGAGGGTGTGTAATGGCTTGGTGAAGAGGAGCCCCCTTTGTACCACCACAGCCCCTGGACCGGCCAGATCCTCTTTTGCTTTTTGCAGGGAAGAAATATGCCATAGTTCTTTGTATATACAGCTGCTTGTCTAGACATTTTAAGACTATATTATGCAGTCCTCCCCTTTTTACATTCATATCAATTTGGATCGCTTCGTGGAAATTCCGGATGCACTTTATCATTGCGGCATGATAACAAACACACCTGATGGTTTAATCTTAAGCGTTGTTTCAGTAGAGAGGCCGGGGGTCCACAGAAAGAGCCTCTTTGAAGATTTTTGTATTATTATTATTATTATTATTATTATTATTATTATTATCATTATCATTATCATTATCATTATCATTATCATTATTATCATTATCATTATTATCATTATTATTATTATTATTATTATTATTATTATTATTATTATTATTATTCAATTTTGTATATCTGAACCACAGTTGGGCTGTGTTATCAGAGTTTACTCTGGGTTGAAAGGATTTTTGTAGGGGCGTGCCCTGGGCAACACCCACCTTGTTGGGCAGCTAATTTTTCTCAGGTGAAAGGAACCGCAGAATGAACTCAACAAAAGGTGCCTTCATTTTGTCAGTTTCGCGTCTGGCCTAGATACCGGACGAAGAAGTTGCTGCTGTGGAAGGAAAGGACAAGTGACAGCTCACCCTCGCAATAAACCTTTTTAAACCTTTTAACTTTTTAAATCTTTCAGATTTTTGTAAATTCATAGTTTAATTCTTTTTAAATTGATTTTTAAGTAATTTTGAACCTTAAGGTTTTAATTTATGTATTTGTAGGGGGGTTGTTTAATTGTTTTGCATTGTTATAGTCTCTCCCCCTTTTCTGTAAGCCGCCTAGAGTCAGGTGCACCTGATTGGGGCGGGATAATAAATCTAAATAAATAAATAAAATAAACAATTCAACACAACTTATACAGTTATTACTATTGCATTTTTGTGAGACAGGATTCTAGGTAAATTCTTTGTCAGAAAAAATGCAATTGTAATGACTGTAAAAATAAACTTGCACAGCTTGGAATTTTTGAAATTGTTTACTGGAAAAATAAAACAAAATGGCCAAGAAATCCTGTAAGATTTCCCATGGAATATCAAGGGTGTGTGTGTGCATGCAGGAATCCTGCACAAAGAAATTGTAGTGTAAGGAGAAAATACTGATTTGTTTCACTTTAACTTTTAACTGAGAGTAACAGACGTCATGATTCACATCTCTAGTGCATATAACCATAAGAAGAGGAGGGATCAGTCAAGTGTTCTGCAGCTTCACAGTGATGCAGACCTGTCATGTGTGCAGTGGGGGAAGCTATTGAAGACATTTCTTTCTTCACATCAGCATCATGCTGACTAGCCTCAAGCATGCATAGTCTGCCAGTTAAAAGGGAAGGGCGTTTTTTTTTAAAAAAAAGAACAATGACTTAGCTGTTTGCAAATATCCATCATTTAGAAATTTCTAATTACAGGTTTTTTAACACATAAGAACACCACAGAACCTACAGAACATGGACAAACACTTGTACAGGAAGAATTCATCAAAAGATAGCTTCATTTTGGCAACTTCATGTATGACCGAGACATGGAAGAAATAGAGCTGCATAATCTCTGAGATTTTAAAATTGATTTCTTGTTGCAAGATACCTAAGAACAGTCTTACCATCCAGGAGAAATGGAAATACAGTACTGTAGTATTTTCCCCAGTTTCTTTGATTAGTGGGATGTTTCAGTGATGTAACCATCTAGTTTCAGCGTCATTTAGAAAGTGTTTGCGAGAACTTCATGACCTCTCTTATGACCTGACCTGAATGATTGAATTTCTGTGCACCTCAGTTTGTAAACTTGGGATGTGGGTATTGCACCGCTTTGGACTTCCTATTCATCAGTGGTTACATTCTCCATTGTCATAATGCCCAGAAATGCCTTTAAAAATAATGTATGACATGCAGATACCTTTTTTAAAAGGTGATTTTTTGATGGAAGACTTCTTGAAACAATTCTTTTTAAAATGTTTTGTTTTCAATGGGATTTCTAGGTGATTTGTTCTTGTGCTACCATTTCATGGTGCAGTGACAAATTTGGTGGCAGTAGAGATTGAGAGTCACAGAAGAAAGGTGGAACGTGTTGAACCTTTCCATTTAGTAAGCAATCAAAGAAGTGGCCATGGTTCTTTTTTCACATGACACCTGCAGGGGAGCATCTAGCAAAGTTCTGTGTTCCCCCTTAAATCTCTTACCTTTTTCTCAGTTTCAGTCAGAATCGCCAGTCTTAACCGTTTTTCATGCACAGCAAATATAAAGTGGGAACTCCAAAAAGGTGGACTGGAACACTCAGTAAACTATTGCTAAAGTTTTGGCTAACCTCAGCTGTATGTTTTCTTGAGGAAAGCTGAAAACCTACCAGTCAGGATGAAAGCTTGCCTTGAAGCCCAAAATCCTCTCAAATCGGTTTGCCAGATACATCTGTTCAATGTGTGCTTATATGTTGTGCTCCGGATTACTTTAACTGAAGTTTGTCTTACCCTTGGCTGATTATGTTCATAGTTTTTTTACTGGTGTTGTACATCATATCAATGTTTTATTTAGTGGGTCATAGGATTAATAGCATTTTAGAATAGACTACAGTACAGTAAAACCTCATATAACACTAAAACCTGGTTCCACAAGTCTTGGTGTTATACGATTTTTAGTGTTATCTGATGCATGTTAAAATCCTATGGGATCCATAGAGATACAATGTAACCACACAGGCTTTAGCGGTTGTTATCTGAAGCATCCCATAGGATCTTAATGTTATCCGATGCAATTCTTCCCCCCAGATTCCTTAATGTTATGTGATTTTAGTGTTATTCGATACTAATGTTATATGAGGTATTACTGTATTGGCATTCTTCACTAGGGTGGGGTTATACCACCCACCAATTTGTGAAGCAGTCTTGCAACATCACCTCCTTTTATAGAGGAATTGATTTGTCCTTCTGGATTAGAATTTATAATACAGTACTGATTCAAGAAGTCAGTTGACTTGGTTCAGTTGTGTGTAGAGTTTAACTCAGTAATTGTGTTTCTTGAACTAATCGTTAGACAGAATGAAATATTACAGGAATAGTGTAGCCAGATCAGTAGTATCCTATTTCTTGAGATTTCTGAACTAAAATCTGGGACAGGGACTGAGTCATTTGGCTGTCACAGAGGAAGGAAAAGCAAGGGCTGGGAGGGAAGCTGATTCTATAAATGGGCACAAGGTAAATTCAGAGTTTCATAAGCTGGTCAAAACACTGATTTAGGTATCCTGATGCAGATCCAGAGGTTGGGAATTCAGTTCCTTGTTGTGCCTCCTTGATGGTCTAAGACCAGTGGTTCTGAGTGTGGGGCACATGTCCCACAGGGAGACTTCAATTCCCAGAAGCCTAAGTCAATACATTGGTTGATCAGTGCTTTGGATAATTGACTTAGGCTTCTGGGAATTGAAGTCCAAAAAAACATAGGTTGGGAAACACTGGGCCTGACTCTGTGATGCATGGGGTCCTTCCAGTTCTACCATTCTGAGATGATGATGATGAAAAGTAAGTGCATAAATAGGTTATTGTTCTTGAACTTTTCCTGATATTCCTTCTCCTACCTCCCTTTCACTAGATACCATGCTTGTGTGGCAGCGCCCCATGTCTTCTGTGTCGATGCTGCCCCAGTGGAAATAACTCTACTATAACAAGGGTGGTATATGCACTCTTTTTACTTCTTGGAGTGAGTGTAGCATGTGTGATGCTAATACCAGGAATGGAAGAACAGCTGAAGAAGGTCAGTTTACTCTTGAAACAACTATGGTAGATGTTATGTGATGCAAATAATGTATTATTGTATGGAATTTACTTGGACTCTTTATCGCTTCTGGAGAATTGCCTGCTTTAAAACATCTTCATATATAACTTAGTTGATCCCTCCATTTGGGTAAATTCTAGAAAATTGTGTGTGTGTGTTGAGATTTTACAGTAAATACATTATTTGACCATGACTGTCTTTTAATATAATCTTTTAATAATTACCATTGATATTGATATTACCTAGTCCTTTCTAATTCTATGTTACTTTTAGATGTGTTAATTTTAGCTTTGTATGTTATTATATGCTGGTGGTGCATCTGACACAAATAAATAAAAAATAATTACCATGATGCAATGCCTTCATTTCCTGCCGCACTGCTCTCTGCAGCAGGAAATAAAGGCTAGAAAGAGGACCCAGCCTCATTCATGTGAGTGAAATAAAGGAGTCTGCAGGTATGTATATGTAGGCTGGAACTCTGAGAATTCTGTCTGCAGAGTTGATGGGAAATACTGGAATTTGAACCTCCCCCCATCAGCACAATTGTAGCCCCAAATCTGACAAAACAGTTGCAGTAAAATTTCTAGTATGTACTATTGATTATCATTTTAAATTGGGATGGCCAAACATTTTGAGCCATGGGCCAGGTGTGGCCCCCAATGCCAATTCATCTGGCCCACAAAGCCCTCGTCGCTCCTGGAAGCGGAATTAAAAGAAGCCTGTGTGTGCGTGTTTTACTTCCGCTTCCGACAGCAACAAGGGCTTTGTGGGCCAGATGAATTGGTGTAAGGGGCTGCACCTGGCCCCTGGCCTGTAGTTTGGGCACCCCTGTAAACCCTTGAACAGATATACAAGTGTGGTGTGTATGTGTGCTTATACACCATGGCATTTGAAAGCGTAGAGATTTCTTCTTCAGATATTGCTTTTAGGGATAAAAACCGTTGCATGGGGCTGATCATGACTTCAGCAATAGTGACTTTTGATATTTTATTTGAAGGTGAACATTTCCTAACTCTGTAGCTAGGCTCCCATGTAATCCCTTTCATTGACAGAAAGCCATAAGAGCCACAGGACCAGAGGGAGAAGTCATCAGGTACCAAAAATCCCCACCGCTAGAATGACTTTCCCAGCAGTAGTGATTTTGGGTAGTTAAAGAGTTCTTCCTCCCAGATCTCATGATCTCATGGCTCCCATGATTTCTTAATTATAAAAGGGATTACACAGGAACTTTATGATAGAAATAGGAAATTTTATTTTAAAATAACAATTACCACTGCTCATAACATTATCAGTCTAATCTACAGCATTGTTTGAACAGGATTTCAGCTGCTTTTTAAAAACTTGCAGAAAAAGGGAGGAGCCAAACTTGTATAAATTTCAAGTACTGAACAGATGTTGAAATAATTTTGTCTTATCTGTAACAAGGTAAAAGCTTGCATTCTTGATTAATAAGTGCTAATACAGTATGCTGTTTCTTACAGATTCCAGGGTTTTGTGATAGCCACGTGGATTGTGACATTCTAGTTGGATACAAAGCAGTGTACCGGGTGTGCTTCGGTATGGCCATGTTCTTCCTCTTGTTCTCCCTATTAATGATCAAGGTGAAGAGTAGCAGTGATCCACGGGCAGCAGTACACAACGGGTAACTAGATTACAAATATCTTACCAAATACTGCAAAGAGAAATTGCTTAAAATGCTAATTTACCATTCTGACCACTAAACATGAAGGTCAGAGGAAATTATTTGGAACTACTTCTGGAAGACAAATATGCATTTGGAACATAATTATCATCAGAAGTAACAATGTCAAGTATCTCTTAGAGCCCAGTGTTAACTAGAGTGCCTTTTAATATTACAGTTCCTGAACTGCATTTTTCTAGTGCCTACTCAATATTTATAAGACTATAGCTGAGGATAGATAAAATTAAAACAAGTGTTTTATTTCTGGAAGAAGGGCCACAGTCTGCTGTAATTAACAGAAAAGAAGGCCTTAACTTAAAATGGCTGATGAGTTGTTCACTTTTCCCTAAGAAAGGGTTAACATCTAGAATGGAGGAGAAGTTTGAAGAAAATGCCTTGTTTTTCTTAAGCTGTCTCTTTCCAGGTAAATAAGAAGAGTTGGTACTGAGACATTCAAGGTTGAAAGGAGTGGAACAAGTCACAGCAATGCTTAGTGGAGATTCCAATCCAAATTAAATTGGCAACAAATCATTGTCATGAGAACATGGACTTCGTGGAAAGGGAATTAATTGTTTTGATGTAATGTTACCTGAGTTACTGCCCCAACCCAGCAGTTGGAATGCAAGAAAGTACAGTGTTTGTAGTGGTAGCTGTGTTAATCTATACACGCATATCTGAGCGTAAATAAAACAGAACAGCAAAAAAAGACAATAAATGTTGTGGCACCTTAAAGAGTAACTCCTGTGTTTAAAAGTGAACTTTCATGGACTAAGTCCACTTTATCAGACATAAGAGCGAGGCCTCATAGCATCAAATTACAAGTACAGGTAGATAAATTGGGACTGTGGTGGCTTAGTGGTTAAGATGCTGAACTTGAAGACTGGAAGGTCAGATTTGATTCCCGAGTACTGCATGATGGAGTGAGCTCCTGTCTCTGTCCCAGCTCCTGCCAACCTAGTAGTTTGAAAGCAAGAAATTGCAAGTAGATAAATAGGTACCACTTTGGCAGGAAGGGAAAAACCGTTCTGTGCATTTGGGTATATAGTCATGCCTGCCACATGTCCATGGAAATGTCTGGAAAGACAGACTGTGCTGTCTCTTTAGCTATAAATAGAGATGAGCACTGAACCCTAGAGTTGGATACGACTGGCTTTCGAACAAGGGCGACCTTTATCTAATGTTGCCTGATTGGTTAATTCTAGGATAAGAGGCAAGGACTATAATAAGTAATTGCAGCCAGATGGGAAATGTAGTTAGATCTTTTATTCTTTGTTCCAAGTAATAGTTCAAGTAGTTCTCGTTTTGAGGAGCTTATGCTTTGTAACTTCTCAGTGTAAGGTATGGGAGCTAGCAACAGGTTCTCAGGATGGCTTTGCATATTCCATACTTAGAATTAAGGCTTAGGTAGTTCTTTCCTAATTTTTTTAAAAAAGTTTTTGCTTTGTATTCCTGTTTAAATTTTGTAGTTTGAATTTTTGCAAATGTACATTTTTAAATACTGTCAGCATTACCCTGATTTGAAACATTGTGGCAATTTCTTTCCTCTTCAGATTCTGGTTCTTTAAATTTGCCACAGCAGTTGCAATTACAGTTGGAGCGTTTTTCATTCCAGAGGGACCCTTTACAACAGGTAGGATTGTAACAAACAAAGTTTCTAATAACTTTCTACAATTGTACTTATTTATCACTATGTTTGGACTTGACACATTGGAGGAAGTGGATACACCTTTAGCTTTAAAAGCCTTAAATGCCCATTTCCAACCCATACGTAACTTAGGTTTGCCTGTGCCAGGGATCCTCATCCTGCAGCTCGCAACACCATTTCATGTGGCCTCCACTGCACCACATCAGTAAGTGCCATGTGATGGAAGAAGGTCAAAATGGCTGTCTGGGGAACCATGACCCGGCCCCCGACTTAAAAAGGTTGAGAATTCCTGGCCCATGCCTTTGCATTTTTCCATTTGTCAAATTTAGAATATAACTTTCCTAGAAGCACACATTATACCTTCCTAGCTCTTCATTGTAGAAGGTATACTGATGGTTGGGTCAGTCAGTAGGTTAGAATTTGAATATGAGGAGCTAATTTTCTTATGCAAAATTAATTTGTCAATTTTTTTTTCTTAGTGTGGTTTTATGTAGGCATGGCTGGCGCCTTCTGCTTCATTCTTATCCAGCTGGTTTTACTTATTGATTTTGCCCATTCTTGGAATGAATCGTGGGTTGAAAAAATGGAGGAAGGAAACTCAAGATGCTGGTATGCAGGTATGCTGTGGCATCAGTTTAGCTTTGAAAAGTTGGTTGAAACTGAGATGTGTGATGTCTTACTTCTCCGCCTCATTTTGGTGATATGAAGTGGCAGGTGATCTCGGCTGGCATGCAGCCTACCCCCTGCAAAGTCCAGGTGCAGGTTAGTTCAGCCCTCAGATTGGAAACTTGGTCTTCAAGTTCTCCACCCTTGTTTTCTGAAGGTGGATGTAGGTTTCTGACATGTCCATATAGTCATGTTCAGTAAAACCCTGGGTTACAACGGAGGTCCCTTCTAACAGCGTCCGTTGTAACCAGGAAAAATTGTAACCTAAAACATCCATATGCATTGAAAAAATAAAACAACAAACAGTCCTGAATTGATCATTGTAAGCTGAAAAAAATACATTAAAAATTTGTAAACCAGGATGGCAATTTCATAGGATTTGTCGTTGTAAACCACAGCAAACTTAAACTGAGGCGGTTGTAACCCGGGGTTTTACTGCACTAAGTGTAACCTACCTTTTAGAAATAAATGCTACTCTTATATATCTTCTAAGGGAGTTTCCAACCTTTTTTTGGCCATGCCCCACCTAAACATCTTTAAAATCCTGATGCTTCTCACCCCTGAGACATATAATTCTTATTATTCAAAAACCAAACTGCTGTTTACATTGAGGAAACCTAAAAGGCCATTAACTTGGTTTCATTCTTGAATTGTCCCCCATAAAAATCAAATCCCCCCCCCCAAACGGAGGCGTGTGTCTCACATTAGAAACCACTATTCTAAACGCAATCTTAATCAAGCTATCCTGTTAGGTTTCAGATAGTATAGTTTGGGATTTTTTTTTTAAAAAAATGCAAACTAGCAAAATTTATTTTGAATGTAGCAATTAAAAACTGAATCTCCTTTTGTTTGTTTCCTCTCAGCTTTGTTGTCTGCCACTGCCCTAAATTATCTTCTGTCTCTGATGGCAGTTGTTCTGTTTTACGTTTATTACACTCACCCAGAAGGCTGCGCTAATAATAAAGCGTTCATCAGTGTCAACATGTTGCTTTGCATTGGAGCATCTGTAATGTCCATTTTGCCTAAAATTCAGGTAAGAAGAGGATACTTTGTGAATAAATGCTTGAGAAGTAGGACCAGGCTTTTGTTGAGTTGTCATTTTATTGGGCTTCCCTCCCGTCTGCATCTAGGAATCACAACCAAGATCTGGATTGTTGCAGTCATCTGTGATTACAATTTATACAATGTATCTGACTTGGGCAGCAATGACCAATGAGCCAGGTAAGATGATTATATGATCTTGTCTAGATTTTGCTGTATGGAGTGTTGGGATCCAGGAACAGTTCTGAAAGAAACTTGTCCTGTGCTCACCCTGCTTTGGGAGAATGTTTATGTTTGTGAACAGAATCAACCTAGCCAGATTTCCCTGTGGAGGAGAGTTAGCTGGAAAGGTACATCATTCTTGTGCTCTAAAGATTACTGCCTGCTCACTTTTAAATCTGCTTTGTGTTTCATCAAACCTAGGGCAAAATCCTGTTGAATGATTCTGCATCTGGTGCAGCTTGGCTCGGATACTGGAAATGTTTAACTTGGGGACATGAATGGGGCCTGATTCAGGTGTCCCCTAAAAATCCTTTCAGCCCAGAGTAATCTCTGACATGAAATTATTATAGTCTCAGTTAAAACATACCTCCTCTCTATATTATTCTTTTCTTCTTCTTGCGGAGTATATCAGGACAGGATGCAAAATGCTATGATAGCAGGAATTCTTCTCTGTTGTGCTTCAGATAATGTCATTGTGCACTTAAGTTGGATGAAGCACAGAGAAGCCTCTGGTCAAAGGCAAACCTAACAGCGCAAACCTAACAGCACAAACCTAACAGTGGGGGATTCGCCCTGCTCACCCTGTTGTTTCAGCAGGGGAGGCAGGGCGAATCTCTGCTAACAGCGCTGGTTTGCCTTTGCCGTTTGTCTTTGGGTTGGGGGTTTGGACCGGTGCATGCACCCGTTCTTCCCCCCAACCCAGCTAGTGCTTGGCTCGATCCGGCTGCCCCTTTGGAAAGGGCAGCAGGAATTCCACACAACTTTCCTCTTCAGAAAGGGAACAGGGCTTTTTTTTAACGTCGTCCGATCAATGCATTGCATAACGTTGAAAACCGGATAACGTTAAAACTTGTGGAACCAAGTCGTAACGTTATCCGTGGTACTAGTGTGTTGTAGCTCTGTTTTAAGTAGGGGGCGATGGACAACTGATAAATGTGTAGAAGATGAGCACTTTTATATGGATATTTTATGGAACTTGGACATTATTTCTTTTGAATACTGTTTACCTTATTGCAAGGCATTATTTGGTTTCTAAGGGAAGTTTCGTCTTCAGAGAGAAATACTTGTTCTATGACAGGGGTGCCCAAACCTTTTTGGGCTGTGGGCCGATCATGTGGTTCAGGGAGCTGGTCACTAAGACCCCGGGGGCCGGTTGCAGCCCCCAACACCAATTCATCTGGCCCGCAAAGCCCTCGTCGCTCCTGGAAGCGGAAGTAAAATGTGCCCATACGGGCGCGTTTTACTTCCCCTTCCAGGAGCGACGAGGGCTTCGCGGGCCGGATGAATTGGCATCAGGGGCCGCACCCGGCCCCCGGGCCTTAGTTTGGGCACCACTGTTCTATGAGGAGGACAGGACACGCTGACTTTGAATTTCTTCTTCTTTTAATTACTCTAGATAGAAAATGCAACCCTAGCTTGCTGAATATAATTGGGTATAATTCCACAAGTGATCCAAGCAAAGGACAGTTTGTCCATTGGTGGGATGCCCAAGGGATAGTGGGGCTCATCCTCTTCTTACTGTGTGTCCTCTACTCAAGGTAAGGAAAGCTTTTTTGAAAACATTTACAGTAATACCTTGTATAACGAGCATCTTACTTAGCGAGTAACTCACTTAATGACCAGGATTTTTTCCAAAAGCAATTGACTTAACGAGAACAGTTCTCTTGCCTGCACTGGCGAATAAAGGCAGGAGAGAGCTTGTCTTCCAGTCTTTGGTATAAGACCCCAGGCACTAGCCCTGATAGGCCGGGTTTTTAATTTTCCACTGCCTCCACATGCGCCCAGAGCTTTGTTTTGATTGAGACACTTAAGTGCCGAATGACAAGAAAAGGGAGAAAGGGTGGGTGGTGGGTGGGGAGCAAGGACTGGAAAGCAAGCTCTCTCCTGCCTTTACCCACCAGCGCAGGTGAGAGAACTGTTCGCTTGGAAAGCATTTTGCTCATTAAGTGAAGTATTATTGTATACGGTTTTTACTTGTCCAAATGATACAGCTAATGACATTGCCCAAATTTTAACGGCAGCATCCGGACTTCCAATAACAGTCAAATGAACAAACTGACGCTCACCAGTGATGAGTCAACCCTGATAGAAGATGGACTTCCAAGGACTGAAGGCTCACTTGATGAGACTGACGACTTCCACCGTGCTGTTGATAATGAGAGAGATGGAGTCACTTACAGTTACTCATTTTTTCACTTCATGCTCTTTCTTGCCTCTCTTTACATCATGATGACCTTAACCAATTGGTACAGGTATGTGGAATTTTCAGAAAATTATGGTAGGATTACACATTAAACCACATTTCATTGGGAGATTTATCACAATATTGGTTCTGACAAGGCTAATCACCTGTGGGGTTGAAGGATAAAGTTACTTCCGTCATTCACATGGGAAGGGATTGGGTATGAAAGTCAGATGAAGGCAACTTCTACCAGCAAGCCAAAAATGATGATCTCTGAGTAAAAGATAGTCACTTGTTCTCACAAACAGTAAATGTTTTTGTCTTCTTCCCTCTTTCTTAGTCCTAATCCAACCTCTGAATATATGACCAGTACGTGGCCATCTGTGTGGGTTAAGATCTCTTCCAGCTGGATCGGAATTGTCCTCTACGTGTGGACTCTGGTGGCTCCGCTTGTTCTTACAAATCGGGAATTTGACTAATCCTGGCAACTTAGCTGTAAGCTTTTATTTTGTTGCTTTGCTTATTTAGCGCTAACGCTATTCCCTACTCGGATGTATTTGTAAATAGATGTCTATACTCTCTGTATATTTTATTCTGTCCTCATTCTGCATGGTTACTTGTATTATTTTGTCATTTTTAAGGGGCAGTTTTCTAGTTGAGAGTAATGATGGTAAGGATAGCTAGATTCAGAGCCAAACCAAATGTGATAGCAACAGTTTTATAGGTTGCATTTGATATAATGATACGGGGAAAAAGTTTGAGAGGCGGGTGTGGTCCACTTGGGACTTCTAATGGTTGTGTAAATGCTAATGGGCCAGTGTGATGAAATCATGAAAGCACTTATGCAATGGTTTGCGCAAGTGCTTGCAGAATCAAAATGTTGGATTTGACACATGCAGAAGGGAAAAAATGAGGTTTCAACAAGTAGTAAAAGCCACCCTCTACTAGCTGATGAATGCCATTAGACAACACCTAGTGTGTTTTAAGCACCGAGTATATCCAGTTTCTTGAGAGGATGAGGCATCAGATTCTACACAGGTGAGGAGTGCAGAACTCTTCCTTGCTTGCTATTTATCTGTCCAGCTCTCTCTCTCCAAATGTTTTTCTTTAATCTGTGGTTTTGCTACTGGAGTGAGACATAGCAGAGAGAGGGTGCTGGGAGAGGATTATAATAAGGTAAAACACAGGACAGAGAATTTGATTTCTTTCAGTTTAGGGTCCTTTTTATAGTTAAAAATGATGTTATTCTCTATTCCTTTGTACATGATGGGCACATTTCTCTATTGTTAAACTGCACTGACAGCTGGCAGTCCTATTTGCTTTGGTCTTAATTGCTAGATACTAGACCTGAGCTAGAATATAGGGCACTTTTTTCTTTAAGCAGATAACTAAAAAGGCTGTCCCAGTTTCTCTGACCTTTGAGAGCACTGAAGACAGCTGTTACTTTAAAGAAGGCCACCCACAATGTTTCCAATGGTCTCCTGTTGGCAAGCGAATTGGGAGATCTTGGTCTACATTATCACTGTGGCCAAAGCAGACAGTATAATAGCACCCCCTCCCCCTTTTAAAGGAAATTGTACTGGTAGGAGAAGAGAACATCAGAAAGTGGTTTTCTTTCTCATCCTAGACCCCCTTCCAATGAAATGCTAATCCTTCTGAGAGTTTTGCTTGTCATAAAAAGATACTGCACATTGCTAAATAAATAAATAAACCCAGCATGTGAATGGCTCAGTCCTTGCTTCATACTGCTAGAGTATATTCCACTTTTGTAGTAAGTGAGTGGAAGGTAGATTAAAAGTCTTTTAAATACATGTAATCAAGCCAAGATTTGGAAACCGGATATTTGCAGTTGCCATCAGATGGAATGAAGGCTGCAGAGTATTAAAATTAGCTAGAGATGTATTTGACAGTCTTGATTGCGGGAGACAACTGTTAATAATTGCTACAATGTTACCTGTATAATGGTATAATATTAACTTCAGTCTAGAAAGGAACACAAGAAACTCCCACGCTGCTTTGTATATGTGAAATAAAGGAAAGTGGAGGGAATTAGGGCTAGACCAGTGGTTCCCAACCATGTCCCACCTAAGCATCTCTAAAATCCTGATGTCCACCCCTCCCCCGTGACATATAATCCTTATTATTCAAAAAGTGAAAGAAGCCTAAAAGACCATTCGCTTAGTCTAATTCATTCTCAAATTGCCCCCCCCCCCCAAATGCGGTATGTGCCCCATGTTGGGAACCATGGTGCTAGACAGATGACTGTTAGTATTTGGGAGGATGTGATACTAAATGAGAATAAAATACCAATAATGATTTATTGTTGAGCTGACTTTAAAGTTGAACTGTAGGAGCTGGAAATTTCAGTATAGTGAAGGACAACTCCATGAATTAGCCAGGAACTTGGGATTGCTAGATTTCATTAATGATAAAAGCTATAACTGTGATTCTGTGTGCTCTTTTGGTGTTTTGGAAAAAGCAACTGTTCTATTGAGAGCTTCATGCAGCTGTCACTTAAGCCAATCTTTACAAAAGTATGAACTAGTCTTTAAACAAAATGAAAACAGCCTCTTGCATCCCATGGAAGCATCTGGTTTCTGCACTTGTAGTCTTGTCTTAAGTTAGATGGACAGTATTAAAAGAATGCTAACAGCAGTATATATTTCATAGTTGGACTCTTAAGTTGTTGGAAACTTACATTAATCTGAGACGGGAATGATGACTGCCATTTAGACCAAAATTACATTTTTAAAAAGTCAAGTGTAATTTTAATCCTAATATTGCATGATTTAGATAGATTTCATTTTCATATCCATCAATAAGATTTTTTCTAAAAAAAACTTAACACTTGAAGGTATGTAGTGCTAGAAATAAATACAGGACCCCAAGGCTTAGAATGAATGACTCTGTAGTGTACCGCAGCATATCCTGTGCCAACAAAGTTGGCTTCAGATATCAGTGTGTTTGGGTGAGGATGAGATGAAGAGTAGTTATTTACATGCCATTCTAGATTATGTTTGTTACTTGAGTGGTGAATTTCTAGTTTAGGTTGAAAATCAGGAAAGGTTTTTCAGTAATATCTTGCAGGATATGTTTCCTGTTGGCATCTTCAGCTGAAAAACTCTTTCATTCTGTAGCTGATGACTACCAGGATGTAACACATTTTTTTTGGCCACAGTTTTAGAGAACTTGACATATTTTTATGCTTTCAACATTATGTAGTACTGCAGCTAGTCTTTTGTATCTATTGCTGTCTGAAGATATACAAGCAGAACATCCTACTTTGGAGACTATTGTATGTATTTGTAATTTTGCGTGTTTTGAAAATCAGTGTTTTGGAGCTCTAAATTGAAATATTTTGCACCAGCTGGAGACAACTAGTTTTAGCTTTAAGCTGCTGTATTTCTGTTCTTGATACTGTTACTGTTCACTTTATTTTTAAAACAATTTGAAACAGACATTGTAATATATATTGAAAGGCTGGCTGAATTCAGCATGAATGCAAACTGAAGGTAACCTTAAATGTTTAATCACTTGGAGAGTGTATGCTGTTGTCAATAAACAATCACATAAAAAACTCTGTTTAATTCTGATGTTTTTTAAGCTATACATATAGGATTTGTTTAGTATGTGTTCAAAGATGACTTGGCTTGATAGGCACATACATCAACCTGGATCTTTCTAGTCCAATTTTTAATACAAAATAGACAGCTGACTATAGAGTTACCAATGCTTTAACAGTGTTAGAGAGGTATTTGTACCTTAGATATATTCCATGTTTTTTAAAAACTAATCTTGCCTTTAGTCCCGAGATTAAAACATTGGAATGTTTGTACTTACAACAAGATGTCCATTTTATGTAATGACAGGAGAATATGCTAAGATGGATTTATCCTTCTTTGTTCTAATAAATAGGTTAATAACATAGGTCTATAAAAATCAGCTGCATTGGATATTTTTGGCAAATTTTATGTTTTCTAATGTGCTGAATCCAAAAATGACCTTGATCCCCCCCCCGCCTGTATATTTTTTTTCCAAAATATGAGAGGTTTGCATTAAAAAAAACATGAGTGATGAGAAAATCACTATTTTATTACAATGAACTAAACTTATTTCTTATAATTAAAAAAATTCTTCATAATATATACTTAACATTCCGTGTTCACTCTTTATCTGTGAAACTTTTTATTCTCTTTTATGCTTCTCCGAACACGCTTTCACTTTCCATTTTCTGTTTCCCATTTGAGCATCCAACAGTAGTTAGCAAGTACTGTATATTGATGTTGCATCTTCTTTAGTAGCGTCTCAATATCACAGACATCCTGGTGAAGTCTTTCACCCTGTTCTTCACTTTGTGTTCTGAAGTTTTCAGAAAAATAGTCAACATGGGAGTGTAAGAAATGAACTTTTAAGTTCTTCTTGCATCCTTGAGCTTTATACGCATTCAACATGTGTTGTACAATGGTTTTGTAGTGAGGGTCTTTAGTATTATTTATTATTTATTTATTAGTTCAAATTTATATTGCCGTCCACTCACCGTGGCAACTCAGGGCGGCTTACAGACAATACATTACATTACAATACAATATGTTGGGGTGGACACAGGGGGAGGGGCGGCAAGGTCCTCATCCTGCCCTGGCTTCTTCTTCCCCTGGCAGTTGGTGTAGGCACAGGGGGAGGGGCGGCAAGGTCCTCAACCTGCCCTGGCTGCTTCTTCCCCTGGCAGTTGGTATAGGCACAGGGGGATGGGTGGCAAGGTCCTCATCCTGCCCTGGCTTCTTCTTCCCCTGGCAGTTGGTATAGGCACAGGGGGAGGGGCAGCAAGGTCCTCATCCTGCCCTGGCTTCTTCTTCCCCTGGCAGTTGGTATAGGCACAGGGGGAGGGGCGGCAAGGTCCTCATCCTGCCCTGGCTTCTTCTTCCCCTGGCAGTTGGTGTAGGCACAGGGGGAGGGGCGGCAAGGTCCTCAACCTGCCCTGGCTGCTTCTTCCCCTGGCAGTTGGTATAGGCACAGGGGGATGGGTGGCAAGGTCCTCATCCTGCCCTGGCTTCTTCTTCCCCTGGCAGTTGGTATAGGCACAGGGGGAGGGGCAGCAAGGTCCTCATCCTGCCCTGGCTTCTTCTTCCCCTGGCAGTTGGTATAGGCACAGGGGGAGGGGCGGCAAGGTCCTCATCCTGCCCTGGCTTCTTCTTCCCCTGGCAGTTGGTGTTGGCACAGGGGGAGGGGCGGCAAGGTCCTCAACCTGCCCTGGCTGCTTCTTCCCCTGGCAGTTGGTATAGGCACAGGGGGATGGGTGGCAAGGTCCTCATCCTGCCCTGGCTTCTTCTTCCCCTGGCAGTTGGTATAGGCACAGGGGGAGGGGCGGCAAGGTCCTCATCCTGCCCTGGCTTCTTCTTCCCCTGGCAGTTGGTGTAGGCACAGGGGGAGGGGCGGCAAGGTCCTCAACCTGCCCTGGCTGCTTCTTCCCCTGGCAGTTGGTATAGGCACAGGGGGATGGGTGGCAAGGTCCTCATCCTGCCCTGGCTTCTTCTTCCCCTGGCAGTTGGTATAGGCACAGGGGGAGGGGCAGCAAGGTCCTCATCCTGCCCTGGCTTCTTCTTCCCCTGGCAGTTGGTATAGGCACAGGGGGAGGGGCAGCAAGGTCCTCATCCTGCCCTGGCTTCTTCTTCCCCTGGCAGTTGGTATAGGCACAGGGGGAGGGGCAGCAAGGTCCTCATCCTGCCCTGGCTTCTTCTTCCCCTGGCAGTTGGTATAGGCACAGGGGGATGGGTGGCAAGGTCCTCATCCTGCCCTGGCTTCTTCTTCCCCTGGCAGTTGGTATAGGCACAGGGGGAGGGGCAGCAAGGTCCTCATCCTGCCCTGGCTTCTTCTTCCCCTGGCAGTTGGTATAGGCACAGGGGGAGGGGCAGCAAGGTCCTCATCCTGCCCTGGCTTCTTCTTCCCCTGGCAGTTGGTATAGGCACAGGGGGAGAGGCGGCAAGGTCCTCATCCTGCCCTGGCTTCTTCTTCCCCTGGCAGTTGGCAGTATTCCCTAAAAACTTGTGAACTACAGCTTTGAAAGAGTCCCAAGCTTCCTTTTCTTTTTCTCCCATTGTTTCTAAAAAGAGGGGATCAGATAACAGTTTTCATATGTCAGGGCCAGTAAAAACTCCCTCTTTCAACTTGGCTTCAGATAGTTTTAGGAACTTGAAACACAGATCACTGAAACATTCCCCACCTTTTGGAAACATTCCCCACCTGCTTCATAAGCCCTAATTTAATGTGAAGAGGTAGCAATAAAACCAATGAATAGGTGCCACTCAGAAGAATCATATTTATTTCAAATTATTCATTAGCTCTTGAACATCACTACAATAAACGAGATTTCCATCTTTGGAGAAAAACGGAGTGAATGCTTTCTCTCAGTGCTTGTACCATGAAAATGATGTTCCAGGTGACAGCAGGTTTTTATTTGTTAATCTTGACCCCAGCAATTCAGCTAAATCTTTGGAAAGGCCTGAATCTCTAACTAGGTCATTGGGCTCACTCTGAGGAAAAAAAGTTGAGGTGCCTCATCAACAGAAAAATCTGAGCTAGATTCGTGCTGGGAAGGCAATGTGTCTCCATCCTCCAAATCGCTCAGGATATTATCCAAACCGGAAGGTGGGTGTGGAACTTTTATTTCAGAGCTATGAAGCACTGGACGAATAGGCTTGTTTATACTCATTTATAATAGCCCAGAGAACATGTCAAAACATGTGGGCATGGTATGCTGGGCGTGGCCAGGGGGAAAGACCTGTTTTGCACCTGAGTTAGGACTACCGTAGATACTTGAATATAAGCAGACCTGAATATAAGCTGAGGTACCTAATTTTGACCTGGAAACCCAGGAAAATAGATTGACCTGAGTATAAGCTGAGTATAAGCCGAGAAATGCAGCAGCTGCTAGTGCGTTTCAGTAATTAAAATACATTAAAATACAATAATATTATTTTATTGATTTTTTAAAAGTGTTTTTGCACCACCCACCAGTGGTGGCACTGCAGGTGAAGTGGGTGGGCAGGTCAACTGCACTGAGGCAGGCAGTGTTGCTCTAGCATAGCCTCTTGCTCCCCCTGCAAGGAAGAAGCATGGCTTTCTCCTCCATATCTGGCAGAACAGAGACAAAGGCAGAAGGTACCAGTAAGTGAAATCCTTTCTTTTTCCACATCAGTTTGGAAGGGAGACACAATTGTAATGTAGAGCATCTTTCTTCACCTGCTGTTTTCCATAGGAATTAATTGAAAATTAACTTCAGAATAGAACTTGATTTTCAATGTATTCTAATGGAAAAAATCGCTATTTGCACCCTCTTGTGGCCAGTTGTATAGTTGTGCCTCAGATTCTTTCACAGTAGAAGTCCCAAAACTTACTTTTAAAGTGCTGAATAATTTTTAAAAACCTTGTATTTTTAGACCCTTGTGGTTGTTGACCCATGTACAAGCCGACTCCCCTTTTTGGACCTCATTTTTGGGGTGAAAAAACTTGGTTTGTATTTGAGTATATACAGTACTTTATTTCAAAACTTGGGATGGGCACTGCCAGCCAGAATTTCTGCTACCTGTTCTGGTGAACTGGTGCGAACCTGCTGATGCCCACCACTGACACTTTCTCCTCCTCTCCCCCCCCCCCCCAAAAAAAAAAAAATCCTCTTATTTTCTCTTTGCACTATTCTTGATTCTAGCTCTAGGAAATATTAAATGAAAGCAATAAATAATTTTTGGATAGGGTTTTTAGAATCAAGAATAGGATATCAGATTTTGGGTTAAAGGCAAACTTCACACTAAATTTAACTACACAGGTTTTGCAAGAAAACTTGATGAGATGGGTTTTTAAAAGTATTTTTCTCAGGTTTTACTCAAAAATTTTATAAGAAACAGTAAAAGAAATCCTATGCATTTTTTGGTTGCAGAATGGTGTGATCAGTCAATCAATATGTGCCAAAGTGCACCTACCTAGTCGTCTTCTGTAGCCAAATATGGAACTAGCTTTCTGTGCGTTGCGGAAAAGCTGGACTACCACACGCAAACTGATAGCAAACAAACCACAACCTGTAATTTGAACAAAAAAACCAAACACTTGACACAAGACTGTTTGACCTTCCCTGAGGTACCAACAGATACAGAGATGCTGGATTGGATGATGTTGCCCTAGCATGATATAAAATAGACATCTTGCAATAAGCAGCTGTGTTTCACTTTATTGTAGGAGATAAGGAAATTTTAAAATAGGACTTAGATATATGTCCTAATGGACCATTACAGGCCAACAGAAAAGCCCAGGAACAAGGTGAGTTAACAGATAATAAACAGTGCCCTGAAGCAAGATTACCACATTTGTAATGGAGAGATGGGCAACAGAGAGCATCCTTATAATGGTTCAACTGATGGAGCTTTGGGCCCAGAAATTGTTTCGATTTTATTCTAGGCAGCACAGTTCAGAAGAACAACAGCACTGGACAATGTATCCCTTGATCTGTCATGCCATTGAACAGGTAGAAACACATTGGTCCCTGACAAGGCACAAATTGTCACAAACACAAAAATGCTTAGGATAAAATCCTGCTGCTTAGCATAGTAAGCAACAACTAGAGTAGGGCTTGATGAGGACAATAGGGATTTGGAGTCAACTCATGTACCGTATTTGCTGGTGTATAAGATGACTTCTTCACCCTGAAAAACATGCCTCCAAGTGGTGCACTTCAGTTGGGTTAGACATAGCTGCCCATAGTGGCCTCCCGATGCTTGCCCACCTCATTCTACATACCATCCAGATGATGAAAGAAGCTCTACATTACAATTGCGTCTCCCTTTCAAACTGGTGGGGAAAAAGAAAGGGTTTCATTTACTGGTACCTTCTGCCCTTGTCTCTCTGCTCTGCCAAAAATGGAGGAAAAAAGCCATGCTTGCAGGGGAAGCAAGAGGCTAGGCTAGAGCAACACTTCCTGCCTCAGTGCAATTGACCTGCCCACCCACTTTACCTGCAGCGCCACCACTGGTGGGTGGTGCAAGTACAGTTCTAAAAAATCAATAAAATAATTAATATTGCTGTATTTTAATTACTGAAACTCACTAGCAGTTGCTACATTTCCCACTCTTGGCTTATACTCAGGTCAATCTATTTTCCTGGATTTCAAGGTCAAAATTAGATACCTTGGGTTATATTCGGGTCGGCTTATATTCATGTATATATGGTAGATAAATAAGTACCACTTTGCATTTGCACTGTTTTATGTTTACTGTACATGTATGATAACATACAGCCTTGTGAGTTTTTCTGTATGTCATAAGCATTTGAATATAAATTAACATGTTGAAATCAAATCTGATGTTCTTTTACGTTTTATTTGGTGTGTGGAAGGTGTGCGGAAGAGGGGGTAGTCTTATACAGCGAGTATATAACAAACTCTATATTTTGAGTGGAAATGTTGGGGGGTCGTCTTATACGCCCAGTCATCTTATACGCCGGCAAATACGGTAGGTTCCATTGGTTCAATGGGCTAATTGTATTTGGAACATACCATGCTAAGCCACATTGTTTTAGCTTTAATGTTTTTTAGATAAATCTTAATGGTTTTCAGATCTAGTTTATACCAGTTCATTGCCAGTGGGTTAACTGGCCATGGAAGGGTCACTTCATGTCCGTTATGAAATAAAAATTTAATTATATATTAAAAACTAGAATACATATGAAATGTGACCACATCCTGTTGCACTGTATACAAGAACCAGAATGTCTAAAAAACCAGCCTTGCATTGGGGGTTGGCAGTTGGAAAGTTGCAGGCTCTGTCCACTTCGAGCTTCCCATGGACCTTGCTGATCAGTTACAGGCAAGAAGTTGAACAATAGACCTGGTGCTTCTGTCTGTTCTGTACTGTCTTCCTGATAACTGGAGGAGACTCTCCTTTTCCTTGTTTGCTTGAAGGGCAAATACATCAAGCATTGGACCTCTGTAATACGACTCATTTAGTCTATGTACATCCTCTTGAGCCAATTGTCTTCAGAATTCAAGAATTCCTTTTGGAAAAGATGTGCTTCTGCACAAGTTGTGGGTCAATCTCTGCCATGAGTAATCAAGATCTTATCTCCAGCTTCCTTGGTGACTTAGTTGCACTTTAATTACTTGCATCTGTTCTAATGAGCAGTGCCTCCCCTTCAAAATGTGTGTGAAAGAAATCTGAGCCAGTTGATACTCTGGCTTTGGATTTTGCTGCCATGAGAGAGAACAGACCTGCAATGAGTGTCCAAGCCCCTGAGGCTGGCATTTGTGGTGACCGGAGCTTCATGAACCTCTAGAAAAGGTTCAGTAGAACAAGAGAGGACCACCAATCCAGGGACTCGGTCATGGACTGTGGTAAGTGGACAGAAAGGTAAGTCCTGTTTTATTTTGGAAATATAAATGCCATCACTGCAGTCTGTGGATTAAATTATTAAACCATGCAGTTGAGTCAAAAAGTTGAGAGCTGAGGTAGCATGTGAGGTACCCCTTTGAATACCTAAGCCTTTCTTACTGGCTGGAAGAAAACCATTCCTGTGGCTCACATATAAGGACATCAAGCTGCTGCAGTATCTGAATCTACTTCTCCATTTACTATGAAGCTATGCCTATTCAAACATCCCTGTGTAGCTTGGACATTCCTTACTCCTTGGTGGTGGGAGCCTTATGTAATTAACAAACTGACAAAAGGAAGACAAACATGCATGTGCTACTTATGCACATGTGCCTCGGGTGTGTTGGTGAACATCTCGATTGTATGATGGATGTTTAGGGACATTTCCTTCAGGTCCACTGATTAAAGGGGCTGCAGTGGCTTAGTGGTTAAGATGCTGAACTTGATAACTAGAAGGTCAGCAGTTCAAGACTTCAGTGCTGTATGACAGAATGAGCTCCTGTCTTTATCCCAGCTCCTGCCAACCTAGCAGTTTGAAAGCAAGAAATTGCAAGCAAATAGGTACAATTTCGGTGGGAAGGTAAACAGCATTCTGTGCACTCTGGTCTCTATTCATGCCTGCCGCATGTCCATGGAAATGGCTATAAATGGAGATGACCTGAATCCTAGAGTTGAATATGACTGGCATTTGAGCAAGGGCAACCTTTACCACTGATGCTTTGCTGTGTCCTTATGCTGATATTTTATGGAAGGAAGTTTTTAACAACTAGCAAAAATAGATTTACTGTATATTTTAAACAAATCAAGGTTTTTTGTCCTTTCATCTACATTTTGGATTGAATTCTAACTTAAAACATGTGTGAAACCTAAAGTTGCAGGCATATATTTAGGTATCTGTGTTTAATTTTACATAGCTGTAACATGTTGAGACTTGGGAGATATCTGAGTACAGTATATGAAACATAGAAGTAATGTACATAAAGCTTGTAGAAATAGACAATCTGATGTTGCTTGGAATAATTGCAACAAGGCAAGGACTTGTACCTTGATACCCAGATGAATTTTGGTATGATTGGAAATTATTTTGTTTTGGATTTAATCCTTTACTGCAGGGGTGCTCAAACTAAGGCCAGATCTGGGCCCCGATGCCAATTCATCTGGCATGTTTTACTTCCACTTCCGGGAACAATGAGGGTGGCGTGGGCTGAATTGGCACCGGGACCAAATATGGCTCCCGGGCTGTAGTTTGGGCACTCATTTTAAGCAGAGAAAATGGCAGCTTAAAATCTATCTCGTCCTGTTGCGAAACAGATTTTAAGGAGTGTTTTACTTCTGCTTCCAGTGGAAGGACCCATGTGGCTGGCCCGCTGAACCACATGACCGGCCCTTTGTCCGAAAAGTTTGGGCACCCTGCTTTGCTGGGTTAAATGCTGTCTGTGACAAACATAGGCTTCTAAGTTTTCCCCTGGAGGTCTATAAAGTTCTGTAGGATTCTTGTGGAAATGATCAAGCATCGGTCCCTCTGAGGTAGCATACTCCTGCTACACATATCCTTGCAATTAAGAACCTACCCAGGTACATTCCTTACAGAGACAAGGCTACCAATGTGATAAAATCTAGCACAACTGAAGCTGAAGATAACAAAAGAAAATAGGACTCTAGCAGTTCAATCAGTCATCACATTCAAGTTTTGGTCCCTAACACAGTTTTATTTAAACAAAGTTGTAAAAATAGAAAATAAAGTACAGAAGAATAAAACTAGGAGGGCTATAGCCTCCATCCAGAGTTACTTGCATTATTCATACATTAGGACCAAAGTGAACAAGAAAAATTGCAAGTGGTTAATATAGAGCTTCTGATTACCTGCTATATCTTGAATATATATAATTCCAAATATGACAGTATTAGAAGTGTAATGAACTATTGTGAATGAAACTGCTGATGGCTTTTATAAATGATCAAACCACTCAAACCGACTCGGGGAGGGGGGATGTGATTCCACGTTAGCCACTCTCACAAAATGTCATTTACAAAAGATAGATTGCAAACAATAGTCTAAATAAATAGTTTTAACTCTCATCATATTAGTTATTCAACAAGGGCATATCAGTGTCCATTGGCACAGGAGCAAGTTCACACAAATAAAATAATGTAGCTTCACTAGCTTCTGCCTCTGTCAATGGTTCTAGGCGAACGAGTTTGCTTTGGGTTGGCTGGGGATCCAGACTACTTTCTAGGAGTTCATCCACTTCTAATGGTTTCTCTACAGAGGACACCGATTCTGATGCTCCATTTGGACACTCGACCGCCAAGCCTGAGTTCCCATCAAGGAGTGCAAGGAGGGGAAATGCAGTATACTGAATGAGCTGTTTATCTATACCGGAAGAAAAAAAAATCAGAATAAACAATCCAATTCACATGTACAGCAGTTTACCTATCACTAAGAAAACAAGGCTAAGAAGCATTCTCCAAATCACCCTGTCAATCTACAGCACAACCCAGAATTCATTCATCTCTAGAACTCTGTGTTATCCATTTAAGTCTACTTATAACTAAATCAAAAAATGGAATGTTTATGAAAACAGGCTGAATTATATAAGCCCCCAATAGCTCAATGTGTGACGCTCTGTAAGCAAAGTTGCTGAGAAGTCATGTACTACAAAAAGCAATTGTATGAATTTACAACCACAGACATGGTCAGTTGATTCAATGGACTTTGCCACTGTGCTTTAAATCGAACCCAAATAAAGTAAGAGGAGAGAATGAAATTTGAAGAGGAACTTTACTGCTTTCCCCATTTTTTACTCAATAAATGTAAAAATAATAACTGTTCCTGACAGTGTTTTGTTGTTCAGTTGCACAGTCGATTCCGACCCTCTGCGACCCCATGGACCATTGCCCGCCAGGCACTTCTGTCCTCCACCATCCCCCTCAACTCGCTCAGTTCTGTGCCCATTGTCTCCACAATACCATCCAACCATCTCATTTTTGGCCGCCCCCCTTTTCTTTTGCCCTCCACCTTTCCCAGCATCAAGGCTTTCTCAAGCGAATCCTCTCTTCTCATTTGGTGTCCAAAGTATCTTAGCTTCATCTTTACAATTTGACTTTCTAAGGAGCATTCTGGGTTAATTTCTTCTAAGATTGACCTATTTGTTCTCCTTGCTGTTATTTCTTCATAATTACTAAATCTGTGACAATGAATGTTTCAAGGAATGAAATGCTAACTATAGATCTGCCCTTACAGGAAAATTAGGGTTTAATTTATGATAGTTTTACTTTCTCATCATTCAGAAATCAACTGAGTATTAAGTGTGGGAGTCTGCTTTACACAATGTTATTTTTTTACTTTGAGTATTCATGTACTGACCTGTTTTAGTAGTAGTACCACTAGGAATCTCATGGGTAGCTTGTTGAGCACCATTATTCTTCAAAGTGTCTATTCCTTTTGTGTCCACCTATAACAAGAAACGCGAATTTGTTTTTATATTAAATTTGGTAACAGAAAATTTGAGCAAAAGAAAATGCTCCATACAAATGACAAAAACTTAGAATGCTCTTGACTCATATTTTTAAAATCACTAATAAAATTCAAGTAGCAGAAAGTATAGAAATGCAAATAATAAATTATTAAGTAAGCAACAAAAAAAATTACAAATAATGTGCTAGATTTTAGCTGAAAAACTGGAGACTAACCATGATACTATATTTCCCATTGTTGTGGTAATTTAAAACTTACTTTTGTACTACTGATATGACCTGTAGGATTCATCTGCACGGAACTTGAAAAAAGCTACATCAAAGAAAAAAAATATTTATTATAAAACTATGTTCTGTAAGATGATGGTTTTTAAATGCGAAATTGGTATATTATGCCTGAAATTTTCACTTGTAAAAAATGTTTTATAGGAAAATTCTGAAGTACCAGATTTACACTACTGTATTTTGTCTTATACAACAGGACATTTCCCATCTATCCTCTTTACAACAATCTACACCATCCAAAAATCTGCTCCAGGAAGTTTATTTAGAGCAGATCCATCATAAAATCTCCTTGCTTTTTTCTTTTGACTGTTTAATGAATAACTCTTTTTAAGAAAAATGAAAGCAGTTTTTTCGTTTCCCCAATAAAACTGTTATGAAGTATAAAATGGAAACTAGAAGAAAATATTGTTAATATTTACATCAACCAGAAGATCTGGATCTATGCTGAACTGCCGTCCTGAAAGCATAGCCTGGAAATCCTCTAAACTGCAATCAATGCTCTCGAGATAATCAAGGAGTTCCATCCTAAAATAATGCAAGAAAACTGTATTAAATTCTAATTTTTCTAAGCAATATATTATTGAACAGAATCAAGATAAGAATTCTGCACACCATCTTAAGCTTCTCATATTAGGTCTCTTTTCTGACCAATGCTGAAAGACCTAGAAATATTTTACAGCCTTATACTAGTCCCCAGTGTCTTATACTATCCCCCACATAGGATATAAGTACACTAGTACCTCGGATAACGATGAGACTTGGTTCCACAAGTCTAATCGTTATCTGGTTTTTAACACTGTGTGATGCATACATTGCACAACGTTAAAAACAACCCCGTTCCCCGCTGCACTTTCCAAAGAGGCAGACAGATCGCTGTCCCTGTTCTCTTTACTCTTTGGATCGAGCCAAGTGCTGGCTGGGTTGGGGAAAGAAAGGTTCTCCCCCAACCCAGCCGGTGATCCCTCGCTGCGATTGGGGCTTAGGTTGTGGGGAGGAACAGGTGCATGCAACCCAAGCACCGATCGCAGCGCAGGTGTGGCTGGGCAGCCAAATGGGGACTCCCAGCCACCCCGCCCCTGCACCCGCAGCAGTTGCATAGCTGAGAAGCCAAATGGGGAGCCCCCAGTTGGCTTCCCAGCCACACTGCCACTACGATTACCTCGAGTCATGCTACCATTGTTATCTGATGCAAAAATGTTGTCAAAATTTTGCATCTTTATCCGATGTAATCATTATCCGAGGTATTGCTGTACAATCAGATAAAGCTAAAAAAAGCTACTATCTGAAATTCAATAGGTAAAGAATAATTCTAAGCATCTACAAATAATCCATAGTATTTGTAAGGAATGAGAAAAACATACATCATGGAAAACATTCTATTGAAAGCATTCCATCTTTAGGAACTTAGTCTTTAAGAGAACATACATTAAAAAAGTAAGCAGTACATTTCCTCTAAAATTATTTGTAGAACACTACTGCTTGAGAATCAGGAAATAACAAGCATGATTTGAATCCCATTCATTAATGGGATTCAAGCAGCATATCATAACGAACAAATGTAGAATACTGTACTGATGTTACTATATGTAATTATATTAAAAGGAAAGTTAGGAATAGCATGAACTTTTAACACTAAAGGAGACAACTCACTTTCCAAGAAGATTGATATTTTGTGAAATCACTCCATTCTCATTGAGTATAGAGTCCATCATTGAGACGGGGTCTTCCGCTGTTAAGGCTGACTGACTGTTTAACTGAACAGCACTGGACATTAAGGGGTTTGTACCATCTGTGGAAGGACTGACAGTATCAGTGGATGGAACAGTGATTGGCTCAGCATTTGTATTTTCTTGGATTATAGGAGCATAGTCATCCTCATTGTCATCTTCTACTATTACAATGTCAGGACTATAGCTGCAACAAAAACAGAAATATAATAATGTTAAAACTAACTGCCACCTTTTCAGTTTAGCTGGAAGCGGTGAAAAATTATAAAACTGGTGGTTACAAGAGCTAGATACCACTACCTGTTTTACACTACCCCTTTTTCTGAATAGCAGAAATTTGAAACACAACTAAATTTCTTTTCTGGATGAGGAATGAGGTGGAGACAAAATATTTTTAATTTGAACACATAAAAACCTTAGTAATATTCATAATATCCCAGGACAAACCAATCAATGACACTATAAATACCAGTCTGACTCCAGTATTGCACAGGTGCTGCTGTGCTGCTATGGAATTTTATTCCCCTTTATCTCCAACTCTGAGAGGAAGTGGAGACTCGGTCCTCAAGGGCCAAGTTTTTTTTTTTTTTGGGGGGGGGAGGTACAACTACAGTGAATGGGGTGCACAGAAAGAGCCTCCTTGAAGATTGTGGAATTTTGAACCACAATCGGGTTTACCCCGGCAACGACCAACTTGTGCTGGCTAATCTTTCTCACACTAGGTCAGGTGAAAGAAATGGCAGAATGAACTCACCAAAAGGTGGCTTCATTTTGGCAGTTTCATGCCAGGCTAAGACATGGAAGCAGCAGCTACAGTGGATCAACCCTCCATTTATGCTGCTCTGCCAAACAGAACTTAAGCACTAGATGCTTCACAGTGATTTGTAATTTACTGTTCTCACATCTAATGAAAGTTCTGAAGGAAAAAGATCCACCAAATTGTACTAAATATTCATAGTGTTTGCAATAAACTAATTACAGATGTACATCTGTTTAAACATTTGAAATACAATGTATACAATTCTTACTTTGAGTCTGAAGAAGTGTCCTCACTAGTTTCTGGAGTAACTGGAGCCTTTTCTTCATTACCATCATCATCAGTAATATCATAAATAATAATATCATCTGGTGGCTCTTCCTTCTGCTTTAAGCCATCATTCCTACTGTGAGGTATCTAACCATTTGCAAGTTGCAAAAAAAGGGGGGGAGGGTGAAACAAAATGATTTCATGATAAAGGCTATTTTTAAGTGTCAGTAATAACCCTTTCTCCAAAAAGATTAGAGGGAAGGTAACTGGACCGCAACAGATATAGTAAATTTCTGTAATAAAATATTGCAGCATAGAGTGCTTCCAAACACCTTGGGTTCTTTCTCCCCTTTTGGGTTTTCCTGGAGAAAAAGGTCCAATCCTAGCTACATTAAAAATCTTTATTTTCTCCATTCTTCCACTTCAATCCCAGAAGGTACCTAAACAAAGATATTCACAATGACCTATTCAAACAAGACAGTTCTCTCCCCCCAGTCAATTTCCATTTTTATTTTCAACTGTTCCATTCCCACTTCCATCCAGCTGTCAGTTGTTCCTTCCCTTTGCTCTCAACTTCCTGTAAAACTGAATTATCACTAGGTACTAGGAATTTTGTCACTTTTGATTTTTTTTGTACAGTTAGGGTCATCCAGAATCTATCAGTACCTCCTCCTTGTATGTTAAGTGGTAAAAACCTGTTTATGTTCCAATACGCATGAGAGAATTAGGCGGCAGGCAGTTTTTAAGTCCAACTCCAAGAATTCTCCAGGCAGAATTGTGTGTGTTCCAATCCAGATACATGTCTACATTTCACTTACCTGGAACAGGGCTTGCCTTGGACGATTCTGGGGTTTAATGTTTCCTGTTGTTAATGTACAAAAAAAGGAACTGTTCTGGTGCTTCCTGAGAAGGCTTTGGCTTTGTGGGAGGTGCAGTTCTTTGGTGGTACACTTCTATAGGGCCTAATGGGTTGAGAAACTACAAATCCCATGAAATTCTAGGCAGTTTCCTTTTTGGTACCATTAACAATAGCTGACTTAAGTCTCAGTAATCTCCAAGGGTGGTCTTATTCTAAGTGAGTGAAATGTAGGTGTGTAGAAGTGTTTGATACAATACACAGTCCTGATCAGATACAAAACTTCATTCTAGTCCGTTCTTTAAACATGCCCCAATGAAAAACTACAATATATTAAAAGAAACCCAAAACTTGGGAGGGGTGCAAAAATATATAGAAGGGATTGACATAAACACACAATAACAGGCCTCAGCTCATTGCCAATGAACTGTGGTTTGCCTTTTGTCTATGCGGAAATGCTAACCTTCAGTTGTATTTTAAGTTATGGTTGATAACAATTCTGGTTTGGTGTGGTTTTAAACTAAACCAGTACATTTCATAGTGTTATTTAGTGAAGAATTATAATGAGTTGAATAAAGAATTAACCTGCCTGTTAACCTGTTACTAAAAAACAACTTACGATGGGTAAATCTAGATATGGAATTTCATTTTATCAGAAATTTCTGTGTAAAACAATACTCTTTATTACCTTCTGCTCATCATGCACACACCATTACAAATTACAGGGTTAGATAGGCCCCCCCCCATTCCAATTTTTAAACCATTTCATATTTTCTCTCTCCAATCCAGGTATGATTTCTTTCACTGTCTTACATATATTTTCAGAATTAACTCACATGTTTGTTTTCTGCTGGTTCATGGACCATCTGCTGGATTACATTGGCTCTTGGAGCTCCGTTAGTATTCAGAAGCAATGGGCTAAATCAGAAATATGAGTTTCAAAATTATAAGGATTTGAATAAAATACTTAGATTTCATATTTTCATTAAATAAAACTATTGTATCCCCAAATTCTTAACAGTATACTTACCGTTTGCGTTTTAGACTCACTAGCTGATTATTCTGAACAAGAGTAACAATGAATTGTACAATCTGGGGGAAAACCAGAATACTATTTTAGGCTGAAAACTTACATAAATGGAGGAAAATATATCCAAATGAATTAGGCAATTTACTCATCATGAATACATAGCACTATATTTCATATTAATAATATATGTGATCACAACATGGTCTTTTGTGTTTTTTAAAAAATGATTATTAATACATTTTCATAACTCTCCACCGTCCCAATACCACATGAAGTGAAATATTTGCTGAAGTCCTGTTGCTTAATATCGTAAATTGCACTAGACTGGGCCCATGGAATCAATAGGAAAATGGTGAATCTACTCCTCTATAGGTTCTATCAGGGATTCCCCTAGCGATATGTGTGGCTGGATAGCAGAGTAGCACTTTTAAGCTCTTACGCAGCGAAAGCCTTAGTGCAATAACACACACACATATGCCTTCAGTGGAAAGGTGCGCTTTACTTACAGTGAGAGGAAGACAGACATACACAGGACTATATACAACAGTCTCTCTCTCTCTCCAAGCCCCACAGTAGGTAGACAGCTTGGAGTCCTCTGTTGGCTCCAACTCCAGGAGCACTCAAAAGAGTCCTGGTGATCCTTTAGCAGTTCTTTCTTCTCAGTTGAAGAAAAGCTCTCAACAGCATCACCTCCTTCAGTGTCTCAGTCCTTCTCAGTATATAGACTCCTTCAGAATAGCAACCTCCTCACAGATAATCTCCTCCAGAATAATAGCCTCCTCCATAGACCCTTCCCAGAGGGCCACAGTTATACCCCAGTGTTGCTGGGCAGATTCTCTAATCAGCCACAGCTGGGCTGTTACATGAGCACATGGACAAGGCATGCACAGCATGGCCATCAGTTTGAGACTCTATTATGTACACCTGTGTTCAAAACACATGGAGGGCCTTAAAGTTGTACTATTCCACTGGGCAGCAATCTTTGTACAATACCCCCAAATGAAAAATGTCCTAACAGGTTCCATTGATTTAAATGGACTTCTAGTTGCAACTTACTTTAGTGAGTTCATGGAAAGATTTTGCAAACATTTAAACCAGGGGCAACATGCAGTCAACTCTGTTTTAAAAAGATGCAGACACTTAAGTGATATATCACAGCATAGAAAATATACAGTGAAAGTCCCTCCCTCTTCAGTAGATAGCTGTCACCACAGCATCCATTATCAGTTCTTATAGCCAAGCTATCTTCCTGTCTGTTCTCTAAATTTTCATGATCACAGTATGAAAGCTCAGAGTGTTTAAAATACTTTTTATACTTTGAACAATATGATTCACAAAAAAGGGAAAAATAAATATTTCTTATTCTTAAATTTTTTTAAAACTCTTGCAGTGGAACTATCACTTATATATGATAAAGATAGAAGGGATTGCCATGGGCTGAATGTCAAGTTATACAGTCAAACCTTGCATAAAGAGTGCCTCACTTAAAGAGCACATTTTCTCTGAAAGTTCACTTCGTTTAACAAATAAAACCAACCAAAAACTTGCTTAATAAATAAATCGGGGTTCACAATCCCCCCCCAAGTCACAATTGGTCACTTACAATAGTGTTTCGCTTAAAGAGCAAACTTGCTTAAAGAGCAATCCCGTGGAACACATTATGCTCTTTAAGTGAGGTACCACTGTACTGTTTTTCTTCTTGTCAGCCAGTTCACTAGCTTTTTTCCATAACCTAAAATTCAGCTAAATATGATATCCACAGGAACAACTGTTAGAAAATTAGAGAAAGCAAACAAATAGGAGCTGAAAAGATTGAGTTTGACAGCATAGTCCTATAAATGTTTATTCCTATGTCAGAAGTCAAGTGTGTGTGTGTGTGTGTGTGTGTGTGTGTGTGTGTGTGTACACATGCACACTAATGCAATCTAGCATTTCATTCCGAGTCAATCTACATTTTATGTTTGTTATATATTCTTTCAAATAACTAATCAGAGTTTTAAACTCAACCATGTGTTGTTTTATTCAGACTCTTTTCCAGGGTTTTCTAGGTATAAAATATTCACATGTTTTACCATTCTTTTCTTCAGGGAGCATTCTGAGGCTATGTAGTTTGCCCTAGATTACACAGGCAGGTTCTTCTCATATAAGGCATAGGTGCCCTCACTCTCTGAGCTATCCAGCCAGCTAATCAATATGTAGATTTAAATGCATTCAAAATATAAATTCAATATATTAACAGTTCTAGCAAGGTTTATACTTTGGGAACATCACATGTACAAATTCATTATTTTGTACACATCTATGAGCAATTAGATTAAAATGTGAATTCATAATAAATTGAGGGGCTAATAATTTCCTTATAATTCCATACTACTGTGTCCTTTAAAAAAAAAGACATCACCATCCCCTATTCAAATGGCCCTTGAAAAACAATTACCTTCCAGATCCCATCTGCTTGAACCTTTGTATTCATGTAATACTTCTGCTTGTATCTGCAGTCGAATGCTTTGTACCAACTGCTAAAGACCCAATGGTGCCATTTTGCATTTGTTTCTTCCAAATTCTGCACTCTGTTGCAGATGCATTTTACTTATTTTTTGAAATACAAGTCACATATAATAGCAGTTATACAGTTACCTTTCGAATAACTTGCTGCTGCTGCAGATGTTTCGCTCTCAGTTCAGATACTTCTCGCCAGAGAGATTCATTTTCTCTGTTTAAAAAAGTTTATAGTCAATGGATTGTTAAGAATAAATTCAATAAAATACTTAGAATTATTTTAATTAAAGTAACAATAATTAACCAATAAGGAGTCTGAGAACTAAAAAAAACCACTTGCAATGTCAAAATCTTAGATACAATAATACCTCGGATAACGCTAAAATCACATAACGTTAAGTAATCTGGGGAGGAGAATTGGATCGAATAACGTTAAGGTCCTATGGGATGGATTGGATAACAACCGCTAAAGCCTATGCGGTTACAATGTATCTCTATGGAGCTTTAACGTTATCCAATCCATCCCATAGGATTTTAACATGCATCAGATAACACTAAAAATCGGATAACACAAAGACTTGTGGAACCAAGTCTTAGCGTTATCCGAGGTATTACTGTACATGTATTATAAAACAAATACCACCTCTTTCCCCAAAACTAAACTGCACTACACAGGCCCTCACCACATTTACCTCTTTAGAGCAGATAGTCTGGATTCAATAGTGTCTTGTTTAATTTGCACCTTCTGGGCACTACTAATGATTTTAGACAAGTCCTCCTGGCGTATTTTATTTTCTTCAGGCCTTGAAGATGAAACCTATACAATTTAACACAACAGATACAAGGTTTCAAGTAGAAATAATATATTATTTACTTTCCTAAAATTAAGAAATTGCGAGATTACAACAAATGCATGACCATTCTTGATAGCTGTATAGCAACAGTGTTTCGATCAATTTTTTAAAATAGGTTATCAGTTCTGGTTACCTACAGAAATAATTTGTTTTTGAAAATTAAAATCTAAATGCTGAGATATGTATAAAGTCCGAATTTCTTCAACCCAGAGGCTAAAACGTTCTATAAAACCTTTTCCTAACCTTTCTTTTAATATGTTCCAGTAGGTCTTCACGTCCTTGCTTGAAGTAGGGGTGCTGGAACTCAACAGGGCCATCCCGTTCCAATTTTACAATGCCCGAATCAACATGGACTACCTTACGGAAGCCATCTAGAAAAAAATAATAATTCAGTTATGCAAAAGCCTATTTGAATATTCAGTGATATAAAATGTACTCAGTAAAATGTTCTCAAGTTTTTACAACAAGGAAACAAGTACTGCCATCTTTTGAACAAACAGCAGTTCACTAATTCTCACTACTCTGCCTCATCCTGCTAAATTTTCTCTTAATCTTGAAAGACTATCTGACTGCTCTAAGTGCACTGCCAAGCCACATAGTGGTATACTGTTTTGCTTCTTTCTTTCAATAAGGTACTGGCTTCTTTTCCTTCAAAGAATGAGACAGTCATATCTTAAGCATTTACACTGCTTTCTCAACAGCTTTTCATATCAAAAGGCAGCAAAGTCAACTTCACCACTTTTCCTATTTTAAAGTTACTTTAAAATCTGAAGATTTTCCATAATCGGAATTTGCTATGTTTCTTGACTTGACTGTTTGGGGCTTAACATGGAAGATTATACTTATGACAAAATAGAATTGGTCAGACTTCAACTGTTATTCTGTGGGTGAAACATTCTTAAAGGGAGTCCTTTCAGAACATGTTCATGATGGAAAAATTTTCCTCTCCCTTTGCCATTCTGGCATCTTTTCCCCACTCTTCTGGAGGACCACCATCACCTGGGAGTTGATTTTCAGGGGATACAGGGAAAACCTCTGACTAACAGAAATGAGCTCATTCATCTGCTGGAGTGTTTTGCTCAATCACTACCACCACCAATATTAGAAATATGTATCAGACTAACTGGCAGCTACAGCAAATCAGAATCGAGGCAATGCTAGCTATCAATATTATGAGATACAGTATGCCCCAATCAACAAAGGCTTTTCTGTATTCAACATCCTGATTAAAAAAGGGTGGTTGTTTTTTTGTGTAGCTGTCAGACATGACTGAAACTCATGACAAAACCGTATCTTCATGCTGGGCTACAGCTATGAATATTATTGCCTGGTGGAATCTATTCTCAGCATTAACTATTCTCCTCCCTTTAGTTTTGGAAGATGATACAGCATTCACTCAAAATGCACAGCATATGTACCATTTGCTTGCCTTAAATATCACTTCAGCCAGAGACTACACTAGGTGACTTAAGATATGAATTGCATCCCTGATCATAAGAAACATTACATCAGAGTAACAGGCTGAATTTATTATTGTAGAAATTAAAGCCGATCTATGGGCTAAGTCCCATTAAATGCAAATGAAAATACTGAATTCAGTTTTAAATACAGTACTGCTATAAAACTCACACATATTTAGCTGTCTCACAAAGCTTGCCATGTTGTTGTGCTTGAAATACTTTGGAAGAATCTCTTTGGAAAACCTCTGCTCATCCAATACAAGGAAACTCTGGCCATTCTGAAATTAAGATTAACACAAACACATTCAACACCTCAATAATAAATTAGGAATGGAAAGTCAACTTTTTCTCATAATCCCTATTGACATCATTAGATAGGTGCTGCACGTTTGGGGTTTTTTTGGGGGGGTTTTAGACTCCAACTCCCTGGATTCTCAAATATGGTACGGCCTAGTCTAGTGATGGCGCACCTCAGCACTCCAGGTGTTCTTGGACTTCAATTACCAGAAGCCCAAGTCAGCACTCCTGCTAATCAGGGCCTCTAAGAATTGAAGTGGAATGCCAAGGTTCACCATCACTGGCCTAGGCTATGTTTTGCTTCCAACTGGCAATGTTTAAAAATGAAGCTACCTCAGTGCTTCTGGGAAGCAGCATTCTAACTGTTCTATAGAGTACAGTATAACTCCCAAAGAGCTAGTATGCCCAGAAACTACTGTGGCAGCTTCCTTTTTGGATATTACCAACAAGAAGCAAGGGTGGACTGGGCCTTACAGCACTGGAGTAAGGCCCTTCTCCAGATGAGCAATATGTAGCTGTCTGTTGATGTGGATCTGTGAGTTGCATCTCCCAGAACTCTGCTTGGGGAAATCTTGAGAATGCTGGGATTTGAAACTGTCATAGAAAAAGTCCTCAGCAGCCACCAATAAAAGGAATTCAACAACCAATATTAAATGAAAAGCCAACATTCATTATTGCATAAAGCAAAAAATACAAAGTACTGTACAGAATATCTTATAGATATAAGAGGGCAGAGTGACAAGGACAAAGAGCCCCTAGAGGCAATGCCAACTTATTTCTCCTGACCTTTTATAGCCCTCTCCATCCTTCTAAAACTTTCCAGTACTTTCTGTACCACCTGGATATTTTCATATGGTTTCTGCAGTCAATTGTGCTTTCCCCACCTTATTGCATTACATTTTGCAATACCTATGCAACTGCATAAACAATATTTGTTCCTCTTTTTCTCCTTTTTCTTTTCCCACAGTCCTATAACACACTTTGGTTAGCCTAAGTTGTCTTTCTTTAACTTAGATCACAGGCCTTAGATCGATAGGCATTTGGTTCTTCCTCAGCTATAAAAGAATGGCATATCTCCAAGCATGTGAAAAATGTAAATACCGTATTTGCCGGCGTATAGGACGCACTCCCCCCACTTAAGATTTAAGATATGCCAGAAAAACAGAGTGCGTCTTATACACCGGTAACAGCCCCCCATGGTTTGGCTACTAGAGGATCTGTGGCTGGAGACAGGGCTATTTTGAAAGCCACCCTCTCCCCCCATGGTGCAGTGCTGACCTCTAGGAGCACTTTCCTGATAAGCTCAAAGGAGCTCTCTTGCACTGCAGATCTCACCTGATCCTGCCATCCCCGCCTCCTGACGGTTAGCACCAGTGGGATGAAGGGTGGAAACAGGCTGAAAGGATCTGTCTTTCCTCTCTCCATTCCACCCTCCCTGGCTGGTGGTGGGATAAAGGGTGGAAACGGGCTGAAAGGACTCTTTTTTCCTCCGATCCATACCTCCTTGTTGGCTTGAACCGGGTGAAGAGGCTTCTAAAGAAAAAGGCTCCTTTTGAAGCCTCCTTGTCAGGAACTGGGGAGGGGCAGGATCGCTGCTGAAGAGGGCTCCTCCCTCCCTCTCTCACACAGAGCTCTCAATGATCTCCTCAGGTACCATTACATCCCTGTCTTTCTCACTGCCTCATGGTTACCTCCAAAGGAGAGCAGAGATGAAAGATACCGGGGAGGGGTGAAGTCCTCTCCATCTTTCAAAAATGTGGGAAGGGGGAGCAGCGATGGGCACCTTTGGCCGGGGAGAGGAGCACTACCAGCCAGCCCAGTCCCCTGCCAGACTGGGTGAGGGGCATGGTGAAGGCGCCTACTGTGGTTTAGGGCAGGGAGAACCATGTGTCCGGCTGACTCAACTGTCTGAGGGGGCATGGTCCAGCCCGTGGTGCAAAAAGGTTGAGAGTCCCTGAACTAAATAGTCTGTGGTTAATTCTGTTAGGGCAAGACTTGCAGAACGCTATCTCAGTAGGAAGTGAAGAAAATTGGATTTTTGTCTTCATTCTTAGAAAGATACAAATGATATTAATTAAAAGGGATATACAGAAAGAGCCTCCTCGAAGGCTGTGGTATTTTTGAACCACAATCGGTCAGTTATTTATTATTTACACTTCATGTCTTTTCATTCTGCTCCTTTGTAAAAATCTGGGAAATCAAATGAATATCTGTGAAGAACTGTGGTTCTGATGACTTGTTGTCAGGAGTGTTATCAGGACAAGTTAGAGATTGCCTTTTATTCAATCTAGAAAATACTGATTGACTGATATGGTTCAGAGAATAATTATACGTTTCTGTAAGCAAAGAAAAAATGGATAGTTGCTGAAAAGTAGTTCTAGGAAGAAAATAAAAAGGACACTTACTTTTAATACCTGGCACATAAGGAGGAAAATGCTAAAGCAGGGGTTCTCAACCTTGTTAAGCCAAGGGCCAGATCAAGCCCCTCTGACACCGCAGCCAGTGGTGGCGGGAACATCTTGAGCTCCCACCATTCCCCACTGACACCACTCTCCCACATGCCGCCACCGCAAAGACTCCCCCCACACCATCAGTCTGGCCTGCAAACACTTCCCCCCATGCTGCCGTGTCCCTGCTAACCACCCTGCCATGAATGAAGGCAGGGTCCTGCCTGTCCATTTGAGTTGCTTTACCACAGGGGTTATCAACCTATGGCCCGCAAACCAGATCAGCCCCACTGCACCATTCCATCCAGCCCTCACTCCCACCACTGCTATCCTTTTCCCCTCCACCTGGCTTGGCATGTCCCTAATGCCAATCTGTAGCAGGGAAGATGTTGTGGAGACATGCCAAGTCAGGTGGAGGAGGAAAGGATGGCGGTGTTCAAAAACTGAAAAATGGACCGCCGCATGCCAGGCACCCCTATCCTCCAACACCCTCCACAACCTGCTCAGCTCTATGCCCATTGTGTCAACAATACCATCTAAACATCTCATCCTCTACCGCCCCCTTCTCCTTTTGCCCTTGATCTTTCCCAGCATTAAGGCCATCTCGAGTGAGTCCTCTCTTCTGATTTGGTGTCCAAATTACTTTAGCCTCATCTTTAATATCTGTCCTTCCAAGGAGTAACCAGGGTTGATTTCCTTCAGCATTGACTTATTTGATCTCTCTGCTGTCCAGGGTACTCTCAAAATTCTCCGGCACCACATTTCAAAGGCACCTATTCTTCTACGCTCAGCATTCCTTATGGTCCAGGTCTCGCAACCATACACACTGGCAGACTGCTGCTAATTAAAGAGTTCCGTCTTCAATGTCAGGCTGTGCATAAAACTGGCTGCATCCCCAAAATCAAAGCAGTTAAGGGCAATTTGCCACTGCAGAGATGATGTCACTACTGTTCCACTGATGAATGAACAGATATCTAGTAGTTTAACAAATAAATATTAATACCACATTAAACAAGCATATTGTAGTACTGTATTTTTGAACTACAATCAGGCTTTCCCTGGTAACAGAAATCTTGTGTTGCCAGCTGATCTTTCGCACACTAGATCAGGTGGATTCATTTTGGCAGTTTCATGTCTGACCTAGACATGGAAGATGATCAGTTACTCTTACCGAAGTCTTGTTGAGGTACAGCAATCCTACCTACCTACAGAATACAGAAGAACTGAGAGACCATGAGGTGTCTAGGACCATCCAAAACTAGGAAATTTTTGGCTCATTCAGTCTTAGACACTAACCTATACAAGTTTGGGCAGAACAATCATATGATCACATTACGCAGATAGTTGGCATGCCATGGTGCTCCTAGTTTTACACAGCTATGTCCCAAATGATCCAACCACCTAACTGAACATAGAAAGATAACTGCAAAAATAAAAAGCTGCCTAACAGAAATGGGATAATAAAAATGCAGCAACTTTTCTGACAAAAACCAAAACAAAAAAGCTGAACCATCTTAAAGATTAACAGCTGTATTTTAAGGTGAGCTTTCATGGATCATATTCATTTCTAAAGTTTTTTCTATTATTTTCTTTATTTTGTTTCCCATACCACTGATCCAGCTCCACAAGTCACTTTCTGGACCTGAGCCCTTTTGGCATGCCAAGTCCTCCTCAGCCCCAGGCCAGTATTGATGCAGCTGCTGCCCTACATCAAGATGGTTTCAAGTGTGATTTAATCCACTTGGAGACCATCACTTCCCTTTGACTTTAGCACCCAAGGATGTTAGTCAGGGTTGTCAGGGTTAGGTAACTGCCGCCTGACATTCATTATTAAGTCACTGGCAGTATGGTCTACTCTATTATCATAGCAGGATAACCTGGCCAGACTGAAAAATACAAGGCTACTAATTTGAAAAGAACAATTTTTCTGTCATCCATGAATCTCAAGTATATTATATATGCACACACAAAAAAAACCAGACTTGGCTAAGCTCTTTTTTAGGCATAATTTACTAACTGGGAAGGGCAAATGCTATTTTTCTTTCAACACATGGAAGAAGTCCAACACAACACCTTTCATGCCTCTAACCAACACCCCCCCCCCCCCGCTAATGCTGCACCTGCCATGTTAAATTTTACCTGGCAGCAGCTTACCAACAGACACAAATACATTGCAGTGCTTATGATTCATTACTATTGTAATGACTATTGTTTGACTATTGCTCCGGCTGTCAGTTTAGCATGCAATATTGGGAGGACATTTTTTTTAAAAAAAACCATTATTGTAATAGTTCAATTTTAATGTTGTCTTGATGTTTTTGTTTGTTGTAAGCTGCCCGGAGTCATCTCGGCAAGGGGGCGGTGGTAGAAATGTGAGTAATAAATAATAAAATAAAATAAATTGTACATGCTGTTTTGTGCAAGCCAAGGAATATGTAGAAGGAATCCTATACCAGCCTAGCAGAAATAGGATTACATTGGGAATTCATTTCCATGTAATATAAGATGACTGAACAGCTAATTTTGACCTACTAAACAGGCTTCAGTCAAAAAAGAACAAGAAAAAAATATGTATCCAACTAATCATATGCTAAAAATAAAGTACCACTATTAGCACAGTTGGAAGTGTAACTCAAAGACAATGTAAAAAATGAGTGTCTCCTAGTATCTGAACACTATTTGCCTTAGTCATAGACTAAGTGTGAAAATTGATCACCCCAATTTTTCCATCCTGCTGCTCTAAACCCTCGAGAAATAAATAGAAACATGTCAGTAATATAACAGAGATAATAATCTATACTACAAAAGTAGAAATTAATAGAAATAATATGATGTTATAAGATTTTTGCATTTTGGGAATGCTGTTTTTTGCTTATTGAAAGGCGCCTTGTATTCCTTTAACATACAGATGTTTTAAAAAGTTACTGATTAAATACATAAAATGTTATGATACTTTCCTTCTTAACATCTGTACCAAGTTGTCTGATTCAGTGGACACAATTTATAATTACTTCTAATGTTACGTTTTTGAGAAATGACATACAAGTACATCCCTCAGCATGAAAATAATAAAGCAAGTACGTTAACTTTCTTAAGCTACATACTGGACTAGACTGCTAGTGAATCAACCACCCTTCATATAAACCTATATCTACTGTAAGACTGCAGATTATTAAAACCAAAACTGTAAGATAACGTTAAGAATTTAAATAGTGTTTTAATGTCCAAATTCCTCATTTTTCTCACAAATACAGTACAATGGTACCTCGGATAATGTTTGCATCAGAGAACTCTAAAATCGGATAATGTTGGGGAACTTGAGCCAAACATTTGCATCACACGTTAACATGACATTATGCGATGCAAATATTTGCCTCAAATTCCCCAACGTTATCCAATGTTGCAATCGGTGCTTGGGTTGGGAGGGAAGAATGGGCGCGCATGCCCGTTCTTCTTCCCAACTCAAGTGCCAATTGCTGGGACTGCAGGTGTGTTTGGGGAGAAACCGTACACGCATGTGGATCTCTCCCCAACACACCGTCCCCCCGCAGTCTCAGCGATAGATTGCTGGCACTGTGGGGGTATTTTTGGGGGGGAGGGTCCCATGCGAGCCTCTCCCAACCCCCCCCCCCCCGCAGTCCCAGCAATCGATAGCTGGGACTGCGGGTGTGTGTTGGGGGAGGCGTGTGGGTCCACCCTAAACACCCCCGCAATCGATTGCTGGGACTACGGGCGTGTTTGGGGTGACGCGTGAGAATGGCAGACCTGTCCCAAAACACCCCCGCAGTCAATCACTGGGACTGCAGGAGTGTTTGGGGAGAGATACAATCTGTCCCTGTAACCCTGTCGTGGTGGGAGGGACAGCAGCAGCAACAGCTACAGGGCATCGTAAAAAATGCCCCCATAGCTGTTGCTGCAGCTGTCACTGGCCTGCCCACCAGGTCCACAGGGTCAAGAAGAGGTGCGGGGACAGGTTGTATCTGTCTCCATCTTTCTGCGAAGCCCATAAGCTTTGCTACAGTCGAAAAAGACCCGTGGACTTTTTCAAATATAGCAAAGCCTCTTGGCTTTGCAGAAAGACAGGGACAGATACAATCTGTTCCCCCAACCCTTCTGGAGTCTGAGGACCTGGCGGGCGGGCCAGCAGCAGAAACTGGCACGGGAAAATCATAAAAAATGCCCCAGTGCCTATTTCTGCTGCTGTCACTGGCCCACCCGCTGGGTCCGCAGGAGGAAGATCATATTGGTCCCCGTCATTCTGTGAAGCCCATAGGCTTTGCTACAATAGAAAAAGTCCCCCAGACTTTTTCATTTGTAACTAAGCTTATCGGCTTCGCAGTGTCAGAGAGTTCCCAGAGGTCCCTAGAGGTTTTTGGTGTGACAGAGTGCTGAGTGTGATGCAGTCCACCCCAACTCCCTTCTTCCAGCCTCCCAAAAGGGACCCAAACCACATTTGATCTTACCAAGTCAAAAGGAATGAGGCTTTTCTCTATGGCAGCATGGAAATTACAGTAGCAGTGTGTGGTGGAAGCAGAGAACTCTGTGTCAGTGCTATGCCCAAGTAGAATTCAACAAGGTAAAGTTCCAAAATAGAACTTTATTTTATATTCCAGCAAAGCTGTAGAGAATCAAATCCCCAAATCCCAAAGTCCATAGGGCTCTTTCTTCTCGGTGATGAAAAAGTCCATGAGACCCTATGAGTCCAGCACAGTCCAGTTCCATAAGATGGCAAAGGATGGTAATCATCTAGCATAGTCCATAGCCCCTTTGATATCAATCAGCTTCAAGTAGGGCAGCATTCTTCTACGCGTAGGTACTCCCTCGAAAGGCAATTTTTGGTTCAGCTAATGAAGCCATTATAGCCTCAAGTTAGAGAACTATTTGGGCCTGAAAACTTGCAGTTTATATAGAGAAAGAGGGACTTTCCCTCCCCCCTAGGAATTCATGAATTCAAAAATTCAATGATCTCATCTTAACTACATCATTTGGAACTTACTCGAAAGTCCTGGACGCTTCCAGTAGCTCCTGGAAGATTCCAGGTCTGCAGGTGTTTAATGACCTCATGAGTTAGACAGCTAACTATCCAACCTTATCGGACTAAAATGTTAGATAAGGGGAAATGAATGCAGTCACCACAGTTACTAACTGTCTCACTAGGATCATAGCATGGAGAATCTGGAATAAGTATAAACAAAGACAGAAAGCAGACAACTAAATGAGAGTTTCGCTAGCTTAAATAAAGCAAGTAAAAATGGCTACCTCAGATTCATGACAGAATGACAAGGACCAATACGCGCCAATTCAACCGCCAACCCAAGTGCTGAGCCCATGGTGGGGTGGGAGCTTGGGTTGGGGCGCCAATCGCCCTTTGTTTGCTGAGGGAACGCCCATTCCATTCACAAAGGGCAATCCCACGCTGGGACCGCCGGTTTGCTTGGGGAGGGAGGGTGCATTCCCTCCCCAAGCAAACCGGATTGCCCCCTGTTCCCTTTCCTCTTTTTAAAAAAACATTGTGCAATCACTGCATTGCACAACGTTAAAATTCGGATATCGTTATGACTTGTGGAACCAAGGCATAATGTTATCCGAAGTACTAGTGTACAGTACTTATAATACTGCATCTGAGGGAGGCCCCTAGTCTATTACAGTTTATGTTACAACATCTATCAGCTCTTCAAGTACAATCAGATACAGTACTTCCAAGAGCTTTAAGTATTCTCCTAAAAGACAGCATGATTATCCCATAGTGGGGTACACAGAGCCTCCTTGATTATTGTGGTTTTTGAACCACAATGCAGTATTCCCATGGAGCACCCTTGTTGTACCAGCTAATCTTTCTCACACTAAGTCAAGTGGAAGGAACTATGGAATTCACCAAAGGCTGGCTTCACTTTGATAGTTTAATTGCTGCCCTTGAATATCAGTGTAAACAAATAGACAAAAACACCACGGCACTTTAAAGACTAATCCTGTATTTAAATTGAGTTTTCATGGATCAAGTCCACTTTGACAGAAATAAGAGTGAGACCTGTAACTGATATGTATAAACTGATGCCATGAGGTCTCACTCTTATGTCTGACAAAGTGGACTTGATCCACGAAAGCTCACATTTAAATACAGGACAAATGCAGGAGGAAGGTGATACCTTTACTGGATCACTTTTAAAAAATCAAACACTGTGTGAGCTTTCGTAGTTCAAGCTCACTTCTTCTGGTATGTACCAATTTCTTGTGGATAGGACAGAAAAATTATCAACGAAAGTCCCAAAAGTTTTTGGCATGATGGTGTGCCAGGCTCCCTTTCATAGAAATGAATGTGAAAAAGCAGCAGGCTGTATGATACCCTTCCCCAGTCAACCAGCACACGAAACCAGACATCTGCTCAGTCTTTAAGGTGCCACATTTTTTGTCTTTTTGTTGTTGTTTTGTTTATTTTCTGATACATATTGGCAAAGTGTGGCTAAGAAAAAAAGAGAATACTGATCCACATAGAACTACTGAGTCCCGTTAAAATAAAGCATGAACTAGACTAGGGACTCTACCCAACCCACATTCTTTGCTACTTTACAAAGCCAAGTCTGGATCCAAATCCAATTTGTAAGCTTTCATTACACTTCATGGAAGGAAAAAAAAAGAGATACATATTCTGGCTCCTTTCCTTATTCATGTCAGATGCACCACCATCATATAATAACAAAGCTGAAATTAACACATCTAAAAACAAAACAGAATTAAAAGGGGCTAGATGACAGCTGCCCAATTCCGGGTGAAGCACCGACATACGCACACGGGGTGGCGTCGAATGTTTATCACGTGGGCTCCCATTTGCCGTGATTCGACTTCCGCACCCCCTTGTCCTAAGAAGCCTGAAGCCAAGACGTCACATCCCTTTCGGGCCTCCGATCGTCCGCATGTCCCCGAGGACCCACGCCCTGTGCGCGCACGAGAGAGGGGTTCCATGCGAAAGACAGCCTTGTACGTGCATCTGGAGGCGCCATGCAACTATTTTTATTCATTGACGAATTACATTTCTATCCCGCCGCTCCGGGATGATATACTCCAAATCTGGGCGGTTGACAAGATATTTTGTGTGTGTGATACTCCAAATCTGGGCGGTTGACAAGATATTTTGTGTGTGTGTGTGTGTGTGTGTGTGTGTGTAAATTTTACAATAGAAAATTCGACGCAAATAATAAACCAACTAAATAAATTATAAATCTCAACAAAAACGATGCAATTAAAAAAAACCCCAACAGCCGAGAACACATCATGGCAACGAACTATCCGAGGCCTTCCTGACCCTCTCGTTTCAGGGACAGCGTCGGAGGACGGGGGGAAAGTGGGGTGGGGAGAATAGAGGCGGGGATGTCCGGTCGCAAACCCGGGTGCCCGAGGCCTGCTAATGTCGCCCGACGTGTCCCCCCCCCCCATCCCCACTAGTTCCTCCGTGAGGAAAATAGAAAAGCGTGACCCAGGCCCGACCACGCCTCCTTTCGGGCTCCACAACGAATCTCCCCCCCCCTTTTCGGGGCCTTTTGTTTCGACCTAAAGAAAGCGGCTCTATTTTATTTTTTAACCGTCACTCCGGAGGGCAGCGTGAGGCTCCCGAAGGCCTCAACCTGAGTGTGTGTGTGTGTGAGGGCAGCGTGAGACTCCCGAAGGCCTCAACCTGAGAGGGTGTGTGTGTGAGTGCAGCGTGAGGCTCCCGAAGGCCTCAACCTGAGTGTGTGTGTGTGTGTGTGTGTGTGTGAGGGCAGCGTGAGACTCCCGAAAGCCTCAACCTGAGGTAGGTGTGTGTGTTAGACTAACAAGCCGCCTCACCTCCCGCCCCTCCTTCGGCCTTCCCTCACAGAAGAAGCCGTTACCTGGCTCCAGGTGATGAGTTGGTTACTAGGCGCGTCGCCCACCAGCGTCCAGAGTTTGCTCAGAAAGGCCGGGACGGCGGAGGTGGCGCCCGTATTCGCCGCCACCGAGGCCACGGGCTGTTGCTTCATGGTAACGTCTCGGGATGAAACCGAAGGACGCCGCCGACGCCTCAGTCTCTCAGTGACTATTGCCAACACTTTCTCTCTCCTCCCGCGCCTGCGCAAGGCGGCCGGCCGGCGCGAGCGCCTTCTTTGCCCCCCTCCCTTTACATAACAGGGCCCCCCACGTGCGCAGGGCCCTCACGTGCCACAACAGCGCCCACTGCCCCGCTAGGATTGGCGGAGAGCGTGCATAAAAGAGTTGGCGGAGGATCCCCCATTGGCTGGACACAAAAAGGGAGACGGAAATTTTTTTTCCCCCTCCTCCGTCGAGGGATGCAAATTAGCTCATTTCCTTAGCCAATCGGGAACGAGTGTCTCGCTGCCTCCCCCCCCCCCTTTCATAAGAACGGAATGCCGGAGTAGAATCATGCACGTGGTTGGGGCGGGATGGTGGCCATGGTTGAGCTTCACGTAGAAGAGCTCGGCGTTCCCATAGCAACGAAGAGAGCCCTGGTGGCCCAGTGGCTAAACTGCTGTACTGCAAGTTAGAGCTTGACAGAAATAGATGGGGAAGAAGTAGAAGCAGTGACAGATTTTACTTTCCTAGGATCAAAGCCAGTGGTGGGATGTCAAAAATTTTACTACCCACCGTGATGTCATCACAGTGTGGGCGTAGCTAACATCGTGATGTCATGACGTTGTGGGCAGAGCCAAAGAAATAAAATAAAATAATAATCATAAAATAAAAATAAACACACACACACACACCCCTCAACCCACCCACCCACAACACAAGGACAGCAAGGAGGCTGTGCATATGTGCCAAGCACTGTAGGCATGCATGCACAACAAGTGCTTGGTGCACATGCACAGTGGGGGAACCAGTGAAAAGGTAAGCCCCGAAGGTGGTTCCCCCCAAAAGCTTCTACCAGTTCTCTAGGACACTGGGAAAAGTTACTACCGGTTCTGGCGGACTGGTGAGAACCTGTTACATCCCGTCGCTGATCAAAGCTCACTGCAGATGGTGATTGCAGCCATGAAATAAAAAGGCGACTGATTCTTGGGAGGCAAGCAATGAGAAACCTGGGGAACATAGTGAAAAGTAGAGACATCACATTGCAAACAAAAATTCGTATACTGAAAGCAATGGTATTTCCGGCAATGTATGGTTGTGAGAGCTGGACCATTAGGAAAGCGGACCGCAGAAGAATAGACGCCTTTGAGATGTGGTGTTGGAGGAGAGTTTTGAGAGTCCCCTGGACAGCGAGGAGAACAAATAGGTCAATCTTAGAAGAAATCACCCCTGACTGCTCCTTAGAAGGTCAAATAATAAAGATGAAGCTAAAGTACTTTGGACATCAAATGAGAAGAGAGGATTCACTTGAGAAAGCCTTGATGCTTGGGTCGAGGGCAAAAGAAGAAGGGGATGGCCCAAGATGAGATGGCTAGATGGTATTGTAGAGAGAATGGGCACAGAACTGAGCGAGTTAAGGAGGATGGTGGAGGACAGAAGTGCCTGGTGGACAATGGTCCATATTGGGGTCGCAAAGGGTTGGAATAGACCGTGCTACTGAACAACAAAAACAACCTTCCATTGTTACGAGGTTGCTAAAATGAGTACCCAGTTGGGGGCAAAATGCTAATTAGGTACCACTTTGGTGGGAAGGTAAACAGTGTTCCGTGTCTAGTCATGCTTTCCACATGTCCATGCAAACGTCTGCAGAGGCAGAAAGCGCTGGTTCTTTGGCTGTAAACGGAGATGAGCACTGAACCCTAGAGTCAGATATGACAGGCTCTTGACTTTTACATTACCTAATATAACAATAACTAAATACAGTACTTGAAAATATTTGTGCACCTAGTACTTTTAAAAAATAGTGTTTGAGGTTCTGAATTTTTGGTCATTCTATAACTCCTTAATACTATTGTAATAGATTTCCAGGCAGAAAAATGATTAACAAGCCAGGTCAGGAGTTAGTCTTTGAGACTCTGGGAACCTGTTCCACAATATTCAGATCTTATTGTGTATACAGGATGGTCATGAGCTCTGTTAAGACCACCCATCATGAAAAGATACTAAAAGTATGTTTCTTAACTAGTCTGGCCAGATTTTTAAAATACAGTATTTATTTGTTTACTCAATAAATGTATATACTGTACCACCTTTCTGGAGAGGGGTCTCCCCTCTGGGCAGTTTACACCAATAAGGCTGTGTCTTAATTGTCAAAAGAAATGGGTTTCCCATTTTTTTAACTGGGTGAAAGTCAGGTGGTGTTTGTCTGGATTTCAGTATCCTTTGTGAAACCTTGCCCCAAAGGGTTTTTTAAAACCTTGCAACTGCTGCCACCAATTGCTGCTCCCTTCTTGATCTCTTCCTTTCCTGTCAGTCCCCCATAATGCTTGCATGCTTGCTTACTTTCTGCAAACATTATGGGGTAAAGTGGCACAATCTGCACTGATACATACATTCAAACAAGAATACTGTATAGTGGTTTAGGATACCTTACCTTGGATACTTTGGAGTCATCAGCGAGGAGCATTGGTAGACATCTCCCAGATGACATTCCACACATGCAAATGGACCTGTGAAAGCCATTTGGATATCACGTCACCCACTGGCTAGGCGCACCATGATGTATGTCCTCCGCTTTCACCTTGCCCAAGGGATCTGACTGAAGCACTTTGGTGAGTTTTAGTCCTGGCCTAACATTATTAACAAGTAATGGGCAACACTGCCTAGTTAGAGCACTCAAGTGGTTTAGGAATCGATAGAAAATTATCCTTACCATCCTTAAAATAAACTGTGTTTTTACAAGATAATGCATGCTCCAGGTGTGCGTTGAGCATTCTTTGGTATTTGAATCGATTTCAAACCTGGGTAAATGGAAGGAAATATAAATAATCATAGCTATAGAATAATAGAGTAACAATAAAAGAGATACAATCCATCCAAAGACGAAAACACAGTATGATTAAAAACAAGTCTTAGACCAGACGTGAAACTACCAAAATGAAGGCACCTTTTGGTGAATTCATTCTATAGTTCCTTTCGCCTTACATAGTGTGAGAAAGACTAGTCAGCAACACAAGGTTGCCATTACCAGGGTATACCACAATCTTTGAGGAGGCTCTTTCTGTGTCCCCCCAAAATAAATCTAAAAGCTGTGAACCAGTGAAACATTGGGTCTGGAATTGAACAACATTCAAAACTAATTAACTTCAGGGAAGATTTTTTATTTCTCTCTCAATAATTTTGGCTTAATACTTTTTATGTTTTACAAACAGAAAACCCCTGACATAAAATACACACAAAGCCTTACATACATTTTTAAAGATGTCTAAGGAGGAAACCAGATGCATAGAGATGATTGGAAAATTGATATAAAATCTTTTGAATAGTGAACGCAAATGGTTTGTTTGCTTGTTTGTTTTATTAGATTTATATCCTTCCACAATTAGTGTAACTGTAAATACTACTCTACTAACAATATCCAAAATAATAAATAACAATATAAAGTCACAGACTGAGTAAATTAACACATAAATAACAGTAATTAAAATATAATATAACAATACAAAATCAACTACCCAACAAAGAACAAACACAGTAAACAAGCAATACATATGTCATGTCACCCAATTGCAATTGATCTTATTAATCACAGTACTGTATTGCAGATAGTGTTAGAGTTAATAAATTAGCTCACATTATATAAGATGTAACATTGAAATAGGAGGTCTAAGAGTAAAATGCCTAATGGCGTTTTACATCAGGTTATTAAAAATATCTCTTAAAATCTTACAAATCTAGTCATGAGCCAACATTGGAGTGAGCTGGAGCACTTGATTGTGGAGCTCCAGGTTGGGAGTTCAATTCTTCAGTATTCTTTATAGAAGAAGAATAGCCAGCAAAACCCAACAACACCTCAGAAGAGTAGAATAGTAAACTACAGTACTTAGCAATTTACCACTGCTGAGCAGTATGTTCAGTTATCCTATTGCGTTGCCAATACAGTATACTGTATACTGTTTGGGGGGCATTGTTATTGTTTTTTGCCATTGTCTAAGTTTAATTTTGTGTTGGTATTGAAAACATTTTTAATCTGTTGTACGCCACCTGCCCAGAATGGGAGAATATCCCAGATGGGTGGGATATAAATGTAATAAAGAAAATAAATAAATATTTGGAAATAATCTATACCTGAAAATCCTGGGAAAAGTTATAACTTGGAATTGACTTGGTGGCGTGTGATTCCTATTATTCTTTGTCATTCAGTCTTTTCATAAATGACTTGGGAGTTGCAAACAGGGGAACCCTGACTCAGGTAGCCAGACATCATCCACAGCTCCTGAGGGTACTCCACATGTTGCTCTCTATCAGACAGGGGAGAAGATATGCTTCTTCAGTTGCTTAAATGGAGGAACCTTCCAGATGGTGGGGAACCTGTTGAGAGGGAGGTGGCGGGAAGGTGTGAGAAAATAACAGAAGGAAGGGAATATAACAGGAGGCTGAGGAGGGCAGGGTGGAGAAAGAATGGGCTAATGCTGAAATACAAGTGGGGCCAGTCAACATTTCCCCAGGGAAAAAGGGAATTCTGGCTGGCAATGTGATATCCAAGGAGGAGACAGACAAGTGTAGGACTGACATATCACCAGAGGATATCTGAGAGTAAATAAAACAGAACAACAACAAAAAAGACAAAAAATGTGGCACCTTAAAGACTGACTCCTGTATTTAATTGCGAGCTTTCTTGGACCAAGTCCATTTCATCAGACATAAGAGTGAGGCTTCATGGCACCAACTTATACACTTCAGGTGCACAGGCACCACATGCTTGCACATACCACTTCAAACTTATTACCAGAGTAGACTCCAGTGAGGGAAACTGGGTGGAGTTGATAAAAGAAGATCCTTAGAGTGAAGCTTCTGTGAGGTTTTGAAAACTTTGGGAGTGGTGCACCTTATTGCATATACTTCCAAGGTTTGCAGGCATTCCTACTGGGGAATATTAGTCTATAGGAAACATCTCTGGTGCCAAAGGGCAGGGGAAGAGATATGAACACCTGAGCAAGACCGAGAGAGAGAGGCAATGCCAAATAAGAACCGGAGAAGACTAAACAATTTGCAACTGACTCTGAAGTCTGGGCAGAGCCCATCCTGAGAAGAACTAAAAATTACTGGTCTCCCTTGTAACACAGCACAGAGAAAGCGGGGCTTGAAATGTTGTGAGGAAGTGAACTAATTGCCTCCCATGGAATGTATACATAATTCCACATTATTAGAAGAGCTTGGCTTTCAGCAAAATGCAAATACAGTGGAATCCCGACATACAAACAGTTTGACTTACAAAATATTCGGCATACAAATAGAAATCCTGGCTAAAAAAAATTCAACATACACATTTTTAATAGGAAAAATTCAACATGAAAATACAGTGACATTAGGAAAAATTCAACATAAAAATACAGTGACATTTAGTGGCCTCTTCTGGTAATGCAATGTGTTTTTGACATGCAAATTTTTCAACATACAAATAACCTCGTGGAATTGAAAAACTCATATGTAGAGGTTTGTTTTACTGTACCAGCTCTTCCTTGTAGAAAGGGCAAGGTTGACCAATTCCACTGGTGGCAGGCCCATCTACAGAGGTGAAGAAACAGTGGTCAACTTTTAGAAGAGGTTTAATAATCAACAGCAGCGAAGCAAAAACTCAAGCAGTCTGTGGAGAATCCCAGCACAGAATTTTCATCATGAAAGAATGGGTAGTAAAGGGGTAAACAAGATCAAGTGAAAGTGACACACACTGTAGCAACATAGAGCAAATCAGCATATAGTATTTGATTCAGAGTTAATGTGATCTCATTATTTTATTTTGCAGGCCACAAATCTAGGGAATTGGAAGCTAAGGTTGATATATTCACAGACATGCCCTGATACTAATATAACATTAGTATCGAATAACACTAAAATCGCATAACATTAAGGAATCTGGGGGGAATAATTGCATCAGATAACATTAAGATCCTATGGGATGCTTCAGATAACAACCGCTAATGCCTGTGTGGTTACAATGTATCTCTATGGATCCCATAGGATTTTAACATGCATCAGATAACACTAAAAATCATATAACATCAAGACTTGTGGAACCAGGTTTTAGTGTTATATGAGGTTTTACTACTTGTAATTTCTTGCTTTTGAATGGCTAGGTTGGTAGGAGCTGGGACAAATACCGGAGCTCACTCCATCATGCAGTACTCGGGTATCAAACGCCAACCTTCCAGTCTTCAAGTTCAGCATCTTAACCACTAAGCCACTGCACTGTACTGTTTAATGAATCCTCCTGAGAGTTCACTTACTTTTTCAGAAAAGTGGCTTTTTTTTACCACACTTGGTTATCATGCTCTTTATATGATACCAGTGAGACTGAATTACGTGACAGTTCAAATTTCCTATACTGGATTCCAAACTGAAGTTTGATAAATGATGCAAACAGAATTCAACACTGGCAGACATCGTAAAGAATATCTCTCGTTGATTTGAAATCTAAGATACTTGGCTGGAGTTGTGAAAGTAAAACATTCACCCATTACCCATCCTGCCCTTTTGCCAGTAGGCATACTGTATTTCAGGAGCTGTCTGATAATATTTTGGAACTTGAGAAACCAGATCCAAGATTAAAAGGGTTGGTGGTATAATGTTACAATTGAAAAAAGCCAGGAGGGCTTTTGCACAACTTCGTGTAATACGTCAGTTACGCCCACTCCTAGACCGGGACGCCTTGCTCATAGTCACACATGCTTTGGTCACCTCCTGGCTTGATTATTGTAATGCGCTCTACATGGGGCTGCCCTTGGTGACCATCCGGAGACTCCAGCTGGTCCAAAATGCGGCGGCCCGGGTAGTGATGGGGTGCGGGCGTTATGCTCGTGTCTCACCAATGCTCCGGGAGCTGCACTGGTTGCCAGTATGTCTCCGGGTGCAATTCAAGGTGCTGGTTATTACCTTTAAAGCCCTATATGGTAGTGGGCCAGGATACCTAAGAGAATGCGTCACCCTAAGAACATCTGTCCGCCCCACCAGGGCGGATCGGAGAGGCTCCCTTGTTATTCCATCGGCTAGAGAGGCGCACCTCTCTAGCACTAGGAGGAGGGCCTTCTCCGTGTCCGCCCCAGCCCTTTGGAACCTCCTGCCTATCGAGCTGCGCTTACAGACAGATCCTGCCCTTTTGGAAGGGCCTAAAAACCTGGCTGGCAGGGCAAGTGTGGGGACTCAGGAATGTGGGATCTCATGTAGGGTGGCTGATCTAATGAACAGCCACCCTTTCGGTTCAATTTCTGGCGTTTTAATGTTTTATGAATTTTTATAGTTTTAAGTATGAAGTTTTAAGATGAATTAGTATTATCATAGGCTTAACCTATGATTTTAATCTGTAAGCCGCTCAGAGTCGGGTTTACCCGATTGGGGCGGGATAGTAAATATGAGCAAATAAATAAATAAATAAATAAATAAAAGTGATAAGTAGGACATTTTAAGCGAACTCTTTCATTGCATGCTTTCTTCCTTTAAACTGAATACTTTCAACATCACTTTGGAATATAAAACATGTATGCTAAGATTTTGTAAACTTAAATTGTGTAACTTCATATTGTATGTGAGTTCATTACAGAAGGGAAGAGGCATTGACTTATAAATCCAGTTTTAACAGAATGTTTACGCAACCCATTCCTACTTAAAGTAATTACATTTTCAAGCCCATAATGCCAGTACTGTACTGTACGTGTATTTTCATGGAGCCTTTTAAAAAATCTATGGAGTTTTTAAGCATTCTCAAAAATTTCCTTATTTTATTATTATTTTTACTGTCACTATCATCAGCTGCAATATAGTGTTAGGAACCACAGTCACAAGCATTATACCCAAGTCATTATCACAGCATCACTCGCCCCTACTACCTCAGGAAAGACCATCTATAGAAACTGCCCTGAGCTTCTTGGTGAGATCCTGGACATGTTGAATGATAGTCTTATTCCTTGTAAAGACCGGAGAAATATGGTTATGGTCCTAAAGTGGATAGCTGTTTCAGCATGTTACAGCAAAAACACCAATCTTCTGAGATTGGTAAAAAGAGTTCCCATTTTACAAATCTGGACAACATGCTAATTATCTGTGGACTGCCTAGAGAGTGCTTTAAGTGCAATGGGGTGGTATATAAGTGTAATTGTGATATCTTGGTGATAGGCATCTTCACTGTTTTATTGCTGCTCGAATAGAAGAAATATCAACTGAAATCCTGTTGACATAATTTGAAAGGTCTTAATTCTTTAACAAAGGAAAATAGCTTGTTTTTGCAAGGGAAAACAGGCTGAAATTATCTTGACACAGGAGAATAGTAAGAAGTCAAACTTATCTTCCACATGCAAAAATTACATAAAATACAATTGCTATAGCATCCAAGGTATCCAATTATTTTAATCTTACTGGAAGTTTTGAGATTATAAGGAGGGACCTTTTAGAATTAGAAATTTGGTCTGACATTAGTGATTATATATGTCCCCAATAAAAAAAAGTTTTGGATCACTGTCTTATTTGGCATTTGTGAATTTGCCAAAGGAGAAATAGTTATTGGGCAAGGCTTTAGTGGCACTACAGGCTTACCAAAGATATGAGCAGGAGATGGAAAAAAAAGCAGTTCCTAAACAGATTTTAGCAAATTTTGAGTTACTTCAGCTGACTTAATATTTGGAAACATTGGCAGTCAAGCATCATGAGGATAAGAACTATACACTTTATTCAGTACCTTGATTGAAACCCCCCCCCCCCCCTCATGAAGAATTTGGTGGCAGACAATACTGTGTTTGGGTGAAACATCCAACTACCAAAATGAAGGCACCTTTTGAGGAGTCCATTCTGCAGTTCTTTTTGCCTTACTAAGGTAAGAAAACTGGTCTATCTGTTCCAGTGTGAAGTCTGAGATGGTAATACTGAACTCTGGAAGGGCTGTCCTTGGGGCAGGTTGTGCAAGTACCTTGGTTTTCTGAGCATTTATGGTGAGGCCAAAACGATCACATGCATTCTTGAAAAGAGTTGACTGACTGTTGTAGCTCCTCAGATGTGAGAGCAGGTGATGCAGTATCATTGGCATATTGCATTTCCGTTATCCTGTTAGCACTGGTTAGTTTTTGGGAGTGTAGTTTAGCCAAATTAGGCCAGACATTCTATAAATGAATTATTGAGTACATTTGTAAAGGTCATCTATACTTTTTTTTTAAAGTGGTGGCTGTGTTAGTCTGTGCAAGCACTTGTTCCATGAAAACTAATATTAAAATACAGGAGTTAGTTGTTAAGGTGCCACAACGTTTTTGTCTTTTTGTTGTTGTTGTTGTGTTTTGTTTACTCTGCTATAAAAAAATGAAAGCCATCATTTTGTCTAAGATATTATGCTTCCCAATGCCCTCGCCAAAAAGATGAGAGATGGAGCAGATCTCCACCATAAGGGCCACAAGTTCCACAAGGTCAGATAAAGTCCAATCAGAGTGAGGGTTTCTACAATCCAGATGTCTTGGTCCCATCTACTGGTCTGCCCCCAAGGGGCTCAGTTCCTTGCATTAGCCTCCTCCAGTCTACTATCTATAGTTGGGGCTGAGTTCTTGGCACTAACCTCAGCAAGATTTGGTAGTGCCTGGCCAATGTAGGTCTTCCTGACAGAGGAGCAATCTCACCTTGGCCCCTGCCCACAGCAAAGCCAACCATGTCTCCTATCCAGGAGTCTTGGAGGAAGAATGGCTTGTTCTCTCTTAGAGCACAGAAGACTGAGAGCTGCTCTTCCCATGCCTGTGTCCACCATTCTGCCTTGAACATTGGTAGATCCTCCTTTTTCATCTCTTGTTCCTGCTGCCCAGCTCCATCTTGATCCTTTCCCTATGGCCAAGGTTCTTTTGCTCTCTCACCCAGGCATTCTGTCCCCTCATCTATGTCTGGCTGCGCTCCTGACAAAGGATGATGGAGGGATGAAATAAAATAATCTGTTCAATTTGTGGAAAGTAATTTTCAGTGCTCTAACTGCTACTACAATTCTCACATCAGCATTATCTTTTATCATTATTCTGTTTTACCGATAGAAGTTTTCTTAATAACAGAAGTCCATTTTCGTGTCATCTGATTTCCTTCTTCTCCTGACTTCCTATCTAGTTTACCAAATACCAAGTAGAGTATTGTTATAAACAGTATATCTCCCAATATTTTAATGAAGTAATAATTTCATGTCAGAAATTACTCTGGGTTGAAAGGATTGTTGCTGGAGAAACTCCATCCATGGGACACCTAAATCAGGCTCCTTTCATGTCCCCGTACATCCCTTGGGTATTGAAAGTCTCCAAGCTCAGCGTCTTAACTATAGTCTTCTATAAAGGCATCTAACCTTGTATGATTTGTTTGAGCTTCTTTTGATCCATCTCAATTTATTCACACACCAATCTACTTGAAAATAAGAATTCTAAAGGAATATGAAATCACCAAATATTGGAAGTTAATGTTTTTATATATTTAAAACTGAGGTGGCAGTGGCATGTTTATGAAGCAAAATTCTTGCATGTTTTGAAATGAATATTGCTTATGACATGGTTTGTATAAGGACATGGGAAGCAGCAAATACTGTATAATAAACTTTTTTAAGTAATTATGGATTTAGAAGAATAACATTCTCAGAGTATGAAACATGGGTGGCTGACCAACAACATAGGCACCAGAACTCAGGACAACTAGGCGTAAGTTCAAAAAACAAACCTGTCCAAATCCAAAGTCAAAATCAGGAGTAGACAAGGTTACAAGGCAAGCACAATCTAGTAGACAAGACATAGCCGAGGAGACCCAGAGATCAGACAACCAAGGCAAAAGTGTGAACAGGAGCATGGTACTTTAGGGCTGGAGTGGGAGCAAGAATGGAAACAGGATCCTGGAACTGGAGAGGGGTTCAGGAACAAGTCTAGAAGGTAAGGTCCACAGGGAGTCAAGCAGATCAAAGCACCACAGTAAACAAAAAAACCTTCATTGCTGAGGCAGCTTCTGAAGGGAAAAACCAGTTCTTACATAGCTTGTTCTCCAGGACTTCTAGGTGGCGTTCGTAATAATATTTATTTATTTATTTATTAGTTCAAATTTATATTGCTGCCCACTCGCCATGGCGACTCAGGGCGGCTTACAAAAAATACATTACATTACAATACAATATGTCGGTGTGGGCCCAGGGGGATTACAAGCTCTCCTTGTTAGTTGGAAGGCTGGCAAGTTGGCAGTTTGAGACTCAGGTACTGCATGATGGATTGAGCATCCCCCTCTGTCCCAGCTTTTGAGGACATGTAAGGAAGGAGCCTCATTTGGGTGATCCCTAAGCAGATTTTCTTCTTTCAACCCAGAATAATTTCTGATACGAAATTATTATTGTCTTGCAAGCACCAGGGCTGTTCTGGAATTCAACCAGTAGATGGAGCTCTGAAGCTGCCTCAGAACCTGATACAGTAAATGTAAAATCAGTTTTAGATCAAATGGAAATTAAAGAGAAAACATGTATTTAAGAGATACAGAAGCTGTTTATGTAGGCATATCACTCACTGTTTGGGGCAGGATGAAGCCAATCCACGCCAACCGCCCCACAGCTCTTCCTATTCTGAGACAGAGTTACAGTGGTACCTCGCTTAAAGAGCATAATGTGTTCCATGGGATTGCTCTTTAAGCGAGTTTGCTCTTTAAGCAAAACACCATTGTAAGTGACCAATTGTGACTTGGGGGGACGGGGACTGCGGTTTTATTTGTTAAGCGGTTTTATTGGTTAAGCGAAGTGACCATTCAGAGAAAATTCTGCTCTTTAAGCAAGTTACTCTCTAAGTAAGGCACTCTTTATGGAAGGTTTTACTGTAAATAAATTTCATGTCATAAATTACTCTGGGTTCAAAGGAGTTTTTCTGGAGAAACTCCACTCAGGGGATGCCCAAATGAGGTTCCTTTCGTGTCCCCAAGATCTGTCATGCAGCACTCCAGTATCAAACCCCAACCTTCTAGTCTTCAAAGGCAGCATGTTAACCACTAAGCCACTGCAGTGCTGCAATGATGGGCAACAACAAGAGCATTTGAGGTAGCTAATATTATGTCTAAATACAGTATGTACATGTTGAGGGTCTCAGAGTAAACTGATATGTATGAAGTTGTCAGTTCTTCTCTGCAGTCACAAAGGCTATGTCAATGGACAGACCCTTTGGATCTCCCAGTGTGGTCTTGAAGCCTATTAACTGAGTTCTAAGTAAAGCTGTTCTCCATGTGACTGGTTAGGTTTTCCTGGGATTCTATCCAATTTATGAAGTGGGCAGTTCTTTATTTCCACATTATAGCCTTGACATTTTCTGCTGTTCCAAACTTTTTCCTTGCTTTTAATCTGTGAGGAGGAAGGATTATAGCCAAAAAATGGACACATGTTTGATGTAAATGCTTTCAGTTTTTTTACTATTAGCTGCTACCTCTTTCCATATATCACTGGATGCAATGTCTGCTGGATAACTGAATTTACCAATAGAGTCTGGCAATGTTTCTACAGCTTTCAGCGAGTGGTACAGGCACCTGTTTAAAATGAGATGAACTATACGACCCTGGGCTGTTATATTTGCTTGTGTAACAAAATAGGGCCAAGGACTTAGTTTTTCTGGTTATGTGCCCCAACTGGTTCAGAATAGCTTTGAGGAATATTGTTCCTTGCAGAGACCTTTTGCTTTTCATTTTGGCATTGTTTCCTAAAGGAGAGCATACCATCAAAAGTAACACCTTGGTATTGGGAGGCAACACAATGATCTTGGATACCTGAAGTTTCCAAAATGTCTGCTCATATTTCAAAGAACACATATCTGAGCCTTGGGAGGATTGGGCTTAAGTTGCTTTCTATCATAATATGTATCATAATATGCACCATATTCTTCTAGCACATTTATTATAAGATGTTCTACTGTTTGAAAGCAATCCAATTGAGATACAAGTGTGAAATAGGTAGCAAAATAAAACTTCTAGTGCCTTGAGAAAATGCTTGTTTGGTGGTGTACATGTTGAAGAAAACAGCCAGAAATAGATGAAGAAATGATAAATGCTGAGTCACCAAAGTGTGAATTTTTTAAGAGAAAAAGGAATTAAAATGCAACAAATCCCCTGGCCTTGAATTTTATAAACATTTCTCAGGAAATAATTGACTTTCTAGTTTTACTGTTCAACCATTCTCATATTGCTTCATCGTTTCTAAGTTCTTAGACTGAAACCACTGTAACATTGGGTAAATGAAAAGGGCAAAAGATCTCCTTCAGTGATATCATATAAGTATATATTCCTGATGAAAGTAGATTATAAGATATTCATGTCAACATAAGTGGAAAGATAAAATAAAAATGAGTAAATATATAGAATGTGATTAATCTGGATTTGTATGTAATTTGGCCATTTGGAATCTTCTGTGTAAAATAGTATAGAGGCATTGTTGGTAGATGGAATTACTGTACCCAGAAAATGTAATTCTGTCTGTTGGTCATTGTCACTTTGTACCAGCATTAGTCAAGTGGTTAAGATGCTGAACTTGTGACTGGAAGGTTGGTGTTCGATTCCCGGGTACTGCATGATGGAGTGAGCTCCTGTCTCTGTCCCAGCTCCTGCTAACCTAGCAGTTTGAAAGCAAGAAATTGCAAGCAAATAAATAGGGACCACTTCAGTGGGAAGGTAAACAGCGATCTGTGCACTCTGGTGTCTAGTCATGCCTGCCAACATGACCACGGAAATGTTTGCAGACACAGACAGCGCTGGCTCTTTGCCTATAAACAGAGATGAGCACTGAACCCTGGAGTTGGATATGACTGGCATCTGAGCAAGGGCAACCTTTACCAGCATTAGCCTTAGTGTAGCAGTTGATAACATCTGGGGCACCAAGTTTGCTGTGTTCCTGCTGCATATCACATTATTTATTATAGCCTACAAAAAGTAGTCTGCATTTAGATTTCCCTGAAATTCTGAATTAGAGTGTTATTTTTGACATATTGATGTTTTACAGTAAACTCTTTAAAAAGTTTAGTGTTGTTTTAAAAAGGAATAGAATAACAAATGTTGCAAGTATCAGAGTTCTATTAATTGGCCTATAGGTGGTGCCATCATTAAAATATGGTGGGTTTTTTTGGGGCGGAGTGGAAGGGAGCTGTATTCCAGGTTTAAAAGTAGCAAAAATAAAACTGCTGCTGCCAGAATCGTCCTTATATAAATTCATGGTGGGTTTGTTCATTGATGAGGTGTGATGTGACAGAAGTGTAGAAAATTACACATCCCATGAAGAAAGTGGATAATGCTACTTCGAAAGAACAGAACGGGGCTATCTTCTTGAAGCTGAATAAGTCAGGATAGACCAGTGATGGTGAACCTCTTAGAGACTGAGTGCCCAACCTGCAACCTCAAAGCCACTTATTTATTGCAAAGTGCCAACACAGCAACAGGGGAGGAAGGAAATGCTCCCATTGGGCTACTGGGCAGAGGGGCCGGGTGAACTCTGTGCTGGGGGAGGGAGGAAATGCTCCCATTGGACTTCTGGACAGAGGGGTGTGGTGAACTCTGTGCTGGGAGAGGGAGGAAGTGCTCCCATTGGGCTACTGGGCAGAGGGGTGGGGCAAACTCTGTGCTGGGGTGATTGCACAGGTACCCACAGAGAAGGCTCCAAGTGGCACCTCTGGCATGAGTGCCATAGGTTCTCCACCACTGGGATATGAAAAAGGAAGCACTTATTCACACAGCATTTACTTAACACTGATGGAATTTCTTACATTGGATATAGTAATGACCATAAACTTGGATGGCTTTTAAAGAATAATAGGAAAATTTATGAAATATAAAATTACCCAATCACTGTATGTTGCCGCCAGCATATACTGTACTATATAGTATATCCAGTTGCTAAAGAACATGTGTTTTTGTCTTTGAAGGCTTCCCAGAAGCCTCTGCTTGTCCACGCTGCAAACCATAGTCCTCCCTCTCCCAGCACAGAGTTTGGTCTAACCAAGCAGGACTCTTAAATTCTTACCTACAATGAATAATTTGGGAAATCAGTGGGAGTTTCATGGAATATATACAGCTTTTTGCCACGGCTGTTCTCTCTTCCTTTTTTCCACCCATTCTCATCATGCTGGAGTCATTTTTGAATTTGCTTATAAATTGCCACACAGTGGCAGTATAGGATTTATGTGAACTAAATGAAAATTCCATTCATTCAATGTATTGTTTAATCATACACAGGAATTAAGCTTGTGTATCTAGAGTGCTACTTGTATATCCCTAGTAATACATTCCAACAGAAATGGATTTCATCTGTGGCTTTTTATTATTGGTCGCAGTTTTGTTCCATTATGTAAATATGCAAATGCTATCATAAAAGCAATAAAGAGGCATTTTCCTGCTGTCTGTCATTTATCCATATGCTTTTAAATAAACGGAACTGTGGTGGCTTAGTGATTAAGACAGTGAACTTGACAACTGGAAGGTTGGCAGATCAGAATTTCAAGACCCAGAGTGAGCTCCCGTCTCTGTCTCACCTCTTGCCAACCTAGCAGTATGAAAGCAGTAGATAAATAGGTACTGCTGTGGTTGGAAAGGTAATCGCAGTGCAGTGATGGGATGAAACAGGTTTGCACCAGTTCGCCAGAACTGGTAGTAACTTTCCCCAGTGTCCCGGAGAACCGGCAGCAGCTTTTGGGGGGAACCACCTTCGGGGCTTACCTTTTCACTGGTTCCCCCACTGCACATGCACGCCAAGCACTTGGTGTGCATGCATTCCTACAGTGCTTGATGCGCATGCATGGCCTCCTTGCTGTCCTCCCAAGTGGGGAGGAGGAAGAGAAACTGCTAGCCTGAAGCTCCCTATAGCCTGCTCCCCAGGGTAAGCGACTCACCTTTGGATGTGGTATGTCTGTGTGTATTTTAATGTGTATTTAATACCTTTACCTATATTGACGTACTACCACAGTTCCTAAAAAGGCCTGGGGGCTGGCAGGCCTGGCGGCCTGGCTTGGGGTTTTTAAGCAAAGTCTTGGAGTTACCTCATCATTATGCTACACCTGTGCTGTTCCAATTGCTGTTCCAATTGGAGAACCCTTAAGGAGGTACAGCTGTTTTACATTTACATTAAGGCATATTATCCTAGAGAACTTTTTAGGCAAAGACTTAGTACCTAAGTTCTTTAACTGTTGAAAAGTTGAAAAGTGCCAAAATGAAGCCATCTTGTGATGTCCATTCTGTAGTTCCTTCCATCTGACCTAGTGTGAGAAAGATTAGCCAGAATAAGCTTTAAACTCTGGTTTAAAAGTTCTGGTTGATTTGTGTTTGGGGTGGGTGGGTGTATTTTAATGTATTTTTATTTATTTATTTACTTAATTACTTATTTAATTTATTTATGGGTTTGTGTTGTGGGTGGGTGGGTTGAGGTGTGTGTGTGTGAGAGAGAGCGAGAGAGAGAGAGAGCACCCTTATTTTTATTTTATTTAATTATTATTTTTTATTTTTTCTTTGGCCCCTCCCACAACATCATGATGTTGGCTCTACCCATGATGTCATGATGTCATGATATTAGCTCCGCCCACACTGTGATGACATCATGGTGGGGTAGTAAAATTTTTGACATCCCACCACTGGTTGGGTGGGTTTATTTATTTGTTTGTTTATTTATTTAATGTATTTTATTTATTTAAAGTTTTGTGTTGTGGGTGGGTTGGTTGAGGGGTGTGTGTGTATGTGTGTGTGTATGTGTGTGCTTATTTTTATTTTATTTTATTTTTCTTTGGCCCCACCCACAACATCATGACATTATAATGTTAGCTCTGCCCATGACATCATGATGTCATGACATTAGCTCCGCCCACACTGTGATGACGTCACAGTGGGTAGTAAAAATTTTGACATCCCACCACTGCCGCAGTGCCTACCACATGACCATGAAAAAATCTGCAGATGCAGACAGTGATGGCTCTTTGGCTTTAAATGGAGATGAGCACTGAACCTTAGAGCCGGATATGACTGGCTTTCGAGCATGGGTAACCTTACCTTTAAATAAACAAAATACCACAACAGACAGTGAATTGTGAAAACCAATATGCACAATATTTCACAACAGGACTTTGGTTGTGATATTTTTGTGTAACTCTTTTGATTAACAGGAGAATTCAGGTGTGGTTCTTTTCAACCAAAATATTGTTTTTACATCACAGGCAAACTAACCAATATACAGTACACATTAATTTTGTTGATTCATATCCATCCATGGAGTACTGTATATTTCAGATACAGTAACTTTATTTTTGAATTTTTTAAACATTTGCTCCACATTATCTCATTTTGTACATTTTTAAGATTCCAACCTCCATAATGCAGTAGAGTTTTTTTAAAAAATGAGAGAGGAAAAAATCCTTGTAGAAGAAACAAGTGGAATCTAACATCAAATAAGCAGACTTTTTCATCCACAGCTCCTCCCAGCCTCATAAAATCTCTTTTGGATAGTTCATCCAGCCACCAGAGCAGATGTTCAGGCATGTGTGGGCCTGCATTAGTGGGGAACAGTTGTCTCTCTTCCTGTTCCACTGACGGGACCTGGTAAATCATCAAGTTAATTAGATTGCATATAAACATTTACTCAATTTTAAGGCCACTATTGCATTCTTATGTACTGAGAGTAAGTCTCATCAAGCCCATTTTAAGTAGACATTGTGTTTCCTGTGAAATAAAATATGAGGCATTACGTTTACGAGCAAACGGTAAAATGCACATAGAATTTTATTCAGACCCAGATTTCAAACTCAAGTTGACAAAAAGTGATTTAGGCAAGAGATCTTCCACCGAAATATATTTCTCGGGGCAAAAAAATATCTGGAATTAGCTATGGAATTTCAAGAGGTTTCCTACACTCCTGCCCTTGATGTGTTCATGACTGCCAAGAAAGATTTCCTGACCCTTCCCAGCTCACTTCTCATTTTATCTACCAACAATTCTCATCCCAAAAATATTCAGAGTTGGCTTTCTTGTATGGAAACTACTTTAATTTAGCTTAATCCTCCCTGTTTCCCTCCCTTAAAGACTAGAATATTGCTGATTGGGGTTTTATGTCTGGAAAATTGCAAATTCTTGCCGAGACACAGACTTAGTAAGTTTATTTTTCTTTTACCAACCAAAAGTAATGATCAATTGCAAGAAAGCCTGTTTTTTACTTGAATGAAGAAATATGGTCTATACTCAATGGGTTTTATCCAGCAGTGACTTTATGGCAGCGGAAAACAATTCAGCTTATGTGAAATGTGAAATGTTATTTTTGTCTCTTCCACCCAAGCTATTCTCATTCTCTGTGTCATACCCCATACTGGTCTAAAAACCTCCCTTATACATGGGGACATGATTTGGGGAGTCAGGCTGAGGAAATTGTGCATTTCACTTTGTGCAGGTCCAGGAACTAGTGCCAACTGTACTAAATCTATACTAGAATGTAGCACCACATATTTGTCCACACTTTTAACATTGTATATATAAAATATTTGAATTATGCTGCTCTTGAACCCATATTTCAGAGGTCTGTAAGCAATCTTACACATACACATATATGCTATAGTTTTAGTCTGGGATTGACTTTTAAAATCAAGTTGTCTGCTGTCATTTATATGAAAGTCTGTCCAAGTGTCCATCCATATTTGTACTATGTTATTTATGAATAACACATGGATGGGCAGCATTCAGCTTCATCAAAGAAATCCTGCTAAACGAGAAACCCAAAAACAAACAATGCATCAACCTTTTTAATTTGATAGTACTAACTGTGGTCTTCTATGGGAGTGACACATGCTCACTAATGAAGGCTGAAGAAGAATTATTATCAAGAGCTATAAGAGCCACAGAAAGATCAATGCTAAATATATCAGTGCTAAATATATAAGGAAACAAAGAGGAATCAATGAAACTGTTGCCAAATATCATAAACAGAAATTGTGCTGGGCTGGACACGTCTCTTGAATGACAGATGGGTGTTGGACAAGAGCAGTCACCAAGTGGTGTCCCAGAGGAGTAAAAAGATCTGCTGGCAGCCTCCCCCCAAAGATGGGAAGACCCAGTCATGAAAATTTTTGGTTGAACCTGGAAACAAAGACCGCAGCAGCAAAATGAATGGAAAGTGAATTACGGCCAGCAGGAAGTCACCCCCTGACTTTCTGGTCAATTGAGGAATCAAGGAATTTATGAACAGCCCTTAATCTGGCAATAGTGTAATGAGCAAGCCTGGATGTGTTGCCTGCTCATTAGATTCTAATGCATGGTTTATGTTTCAAATGGAGTTAGCAGAGCTTTGAAATTGTTACTTCAGTATCAATGAATTAAAAAAAAAGCTTGTGGATTTGTGATGTATTGTTGGCCTAGTAGCAAGAAGTTTAAAATCCTTTATATGGTATTCCATACATATGTAAGTGATGCAATATATTTGTTATCTATTCAAGTATTTGAATGAAATTAATACACATAATAATTTTATACTTGAATTATAGTACCAGCTTGCTGTATGATTTTACTTTCTTCAGACAAGAGACAAAAACGGAAAATAATTTGATTGTGTGAGCTACCTCGAATACTGAAAAGTTGGAACGATATTTGTAGAATACATGTAGGACTCGACTGTATGTTCCATGTGAGAACCTCATGCATAACCCAAACATAATTTAAGTAACTTGTGATATATATATTTAACACAAAGGCTTTTCCTTATAATTTATTAGTGTGTAATGGGATTATTTAATGCTGCAATTTACTCATTACTGCTGTAGATCCTGTTTTCATTTCAATTTTAAATGTAAGTCTTTTTATAAGTCTTGGAGAAATGTTTTCTTTAAAGATAGCATATTAATAGCTTTTTGTTGTTCAGTCGCACAGTTGATTCCGACCCCTTGCGGCCCCATGGACCACTGTCCACCAGGCACTTACATCCTCCACCATCCTCCTCAACTCGTTCAGCTTTGTGCCCATTGTGTCTACAATACCATCTAGCCATCTCATTTTTGGTCGTAATTGAACAATTCTGTTGGCCATTGACAGATGACAGTGACAGTAAAACTCAAATGTAATTTCTAGTTTGATGTTCAAACACCAGTTCATCACTTCTGTGATGAAAATAGCAGGAGAAAAGTAATACCTATACATATATCTAATAATACCCCTTAAATACTTTATGAGTATGATTCATTGAAAAATAATCAGGCTTTTAAGATATTGTTTTTGTGCTCCTTTCCCCTTGCTATTATTTTATTCCTATGCTATGTTCTCAAATACTGGACTCTTCATTTGAAAGCCCAAACAAAAACAGAACATGCTCAGTAGTGAATACTGAGTATGCTTTTAATGTAGTTGATAGTTAAGTGTTTTTTCACGTGGCAGCTTTAACAGGACAAGATGATGTGGAAAATGTATAATTTACCAAAGAATAGAATAAAGATGCAAATGGGTTTTTTTTGTGAACATGTAAATGTTATGCTAGGCCAGATCAGTTTATCCATGTATTGTATCTGAAGTAAAATCTTTGAGTAAGTTCTGATAGAAATTTCATATCCCAGTTTACAGGCACATCTCCAAAGAAGTTAAGTGCATAATTAATTCCATGAAAGGCTCCATGTATTTGCTTTTCATGAGATCACTTCCAAAATGATTCGTTGAGTACAGATGTTGGCTGTTACTAAGACATGGCAAGCGTACTATTCAATTCCTTGAATAATTATGCTTTTGTAAAGAGGTAACCGCAAAACTAAGGGAAGTTAAATATATCCCTTCCATAACAGTGGAAATATCTTACAGAATGAAATCGCCATCTAGATCTTAATTGTTGATATATATTTCAGGAGCAGTAAGGCATTATTTTCATCATTCTATATTCTTTTTCCCCCTTTGTTTTTTGCTCCTGCCAACATAGCAGTTTGAAAGCAAGAAATTGCAAGTAAATAAACAGGTACCACTTGGGTGGGAAGGTAAACAGCATTCTGTGCATTCCAATGTCTAGGCATGCCTGCCACATGTTCATAGAAACGTTTGCAGATACAAGCAGCACTGGCTCTTTGGCTATCATGGAGATGAGCACCGAACCCTATGACTGGCTTTTGAGCAAGGGCATTTCATTTGAGAATGAAAGTTGATGCCATCAAATTGTTAATGCATAAGATTATTTGTTAGGGGCCTTTAAAATACCACGTGACCTAAAATAGGCCACTTTTTGACCCCCTTCCCCCCAGTGACTTTCTGTGACCTTTGACCGACCACCCCTCCCCCCTAAATCATGTGGTTTCTCCGTTTTCCCTGATTTGAAGAGAAATGGCAGAAGCATGGCCAACCCGGAGTCTGAAGACACCTGCTGCTCCACCCCCGGACTCCCACCTGGCCAGGGGGTTAAAAGCCACGCCGGCTTGAGCGGTGGAGGATGGTCGCGCCCAGAGGTTGAGGACGTCTGCTGCCCCAGCCCCAGACTTCCACCTGGCCGGGGTGTGTGTTAAAATTTTGGAGTCACGTGATTTCACGCCAAATCCTCTCCCCCTGTGACTTTCCATGACTTTTGGTCGACCCGTCCTCCCCCCTAAAATGGTCACGTGGTATTTGGAAGACTCCTTACTTAAAATACAGCAGACTAACACAACTGTACCCTTCTGTGAGGCATATGGATGTAGACGCATATGTGCATGCACACACGCATGCACACGTACACACTCACTTTCAAAATTATGTAATGAAAGCAACAGAAATATGTTTTAATAAGCAAGCTACCAGCATGTTCTGCTATGCTGATCTTGTTTCATGGGCAACTCAAGTTATCCATTGATAACAGCTAATTAACATGCTAATTAGTTTGAAAATGTCTTATAAGTTTTCCCAGTCAATCTGACTTAATTTATTTGAAGCAAATCAAGAAGCAATGCCTTACAATATTTGGAAGAAGTTAATATAGTTTATAAATCAAGGAATTTTATAGAGCACTTTGGAGAAACTTTTCAAGGGTATTATATGAACAACAGTTTAAATAAATAAAACCAAAATGTAGGTAAATGAATAAAGAAATAAACTGTATTTCGAAATAATTATATTTATAATCACTAATTATAATTGGAAAACCAGTGTCTAATCCCACCAACTTTTTAATACATAGATCACATCTTAATACAAACCATCCTACAGTTTTACTAGATATTTGTGTACATATATTTTTATTATAAAGCCTAAACTATACATTCGTTGCTACAAAATCAGGAATGTTATAAAAGCAATTCCGTTCATAAGTACTGTATATGCTCCTTAAAGAACTCAAATTTCATAACAGATATAATCTGTTGACTTTTTCATATAATTTTAAAAAGGGAATTTAGAAAATTTGGGGAAGTCAATATTCTTAAAAACTGTCAGATAGTTGCATATTAAACCAGTTATTGGGATGTTTAAGAATTCTTTGTATTCATTGAGAATACACTATTTCTATTAAATATAAAACTTTGCTTGGTATTCATTATCTTAAAGTTCTTATGCTTCACTTTCCTTTCTGTGTGGTCTGAATAATCAAAAGACTGGAAGCCTCTGATTTAAATTTTGATCCAAGATTCAGAAGACCTGGGTTCAAATCTATGCTCAGCAACAAAATGGAAAAAAAAATCACAATTTCCTTCAGCCTAATCTACTCAATAGGGTTGTTGTGGATATAAAGTTGGGAGGAAGAATGCTGTGTTTGCTGCCTTGGGTTCATTTGAGGAAAAAAAATATAAAGTTAATAATATATAATTAACAATAATATTTCTACTCTGTTTCAAAGTTATTTTTTTTATTTAAAGAGTTTTACCAAAAGTGTACATTCTCTGTTTCCCCCCCATGACCCCTCCCTCCCCCATTACCCCTCCCCCATTACCCCTCCCCTCCCCCTCCCCCTGACTTCCCAGAACTGGACACAAGGTATAATCCATACCAAATCCCATTATCATCTAAGTAACATCAAAATAAGCAAACATTGTACCAATCACATCACTCAACTATTCTTAATACTCATAAGCTAACTGGATCTTGTCTGTTTTATATCTATCCCAGTGATGGGATGACAAAAATTCTACTACCACGCCATGACGTCACGGACGTCATGGGCGTGGCCAATGGCATGACGTCATGACGTCACGGCCGACGTCATGACGTCATGACGTTGTGGGCGGGGCCAAAATAAAAATAAATAAAAAATAAAAATAAACATACACACACACACCTCCCTCTCAGCCCACCCACCCAGACACAAATAAATAAATAAAATAAAAACAACCACCCACCCAAAACACAAATAAATTACCCACCCACCCCAAATAAAAACCCCTCGCTTACCTTTCTTGGGACCCGGCACCCCGATTGCTGTCCACAGCCGCCGCCGCCGCCGGAGCTGCCTGCACCCCTGTGGCGTCCTCCTTGGGCCGGTACCTTTTTAGCCCGGCTCCGGCGATGGCGAGGGGCGACGGGCAGCCGCGGCTGCCGCGCCTCCCTGGGCCGTCCCCATGCCGCACCGCCGCCGCCTACAGCTTCCTCCTCCGCAGCGCGCGGCAGCCGAGCTCAAAAGGGACCGACCCAAGAAGGAGTCCACAGGGATTCAGGCAGCGGCAGCTCCGGCGGCGGCGGGCGGCGGCTGTGGACGGCGGGTGCAGGCACCCGGCCCACAGGCGCCCGGCGGAGGCGGCGGCAGCGGTGTACCCCGCCGGGCGTCCCCAGGGCATGGGGCTTGTCAGCAGCGGACGGCCGAGGCAGCCCTCAACGTGCCGCGGGGAGGCGCCCCCCTCAGAGGGCTGCTGCCGCCGCCGCTGCCCTGAAAGTTCTAAATGTTTTGAAAATCGGAGCGAAAATGGCTCTAATTGACTGCGCATGCGCAGAAACTCAATCTGACGCATGTGCAATGCGTCAGATTGAGTTTCTGCGCATGCGCAGTCAATTAGAGCCATTTTCGCTCCGATTTTAATTTTTTTTTCTTTCGGTCAGGCGTCCGGAACCGGACGCCCCAAAAGTGGACTTCCCCTCACGGAGAACCCTCCGGGATTGGTCTTACCGGTTCCAGAGATCCGTCTGGAACCGGTGACATCCCATCACTGATCTATCCTGTATAAAATCAATCCAGCATCTCCAATCTAACAAATATTTATCAATTGTCTGATCTTTCAAATATGCAGAGATTTTTGCCATCTCCGCCAGATTTGATACTTTAAGTACCCATTCTTCCACTGTACACAATTCTTCCTTTTTCCAATACTGGGCGATCAGTAGTCTCGCTGCAGTTATTAAGTTCAGTAACAATTTTGTTTCCACATTTATACATTCAGAAGTGATCCCCAATAGAAATAACTGTGGTGTAAATTTAATTCGCCTCTTAAAAATCTTTTTCTGCATTATCCACCATATTTTTATCCAAAATGCTTTAACCTTCTTGCACATCCACCAAATATGATAATACGTAGCATCTTCACAAAGAAACTGCAGAATGAACTCACCAAAAGATGCCTTTATTTTGGCAGTTCCACGTCTGGCCTAGACATGGACGAAGAGGAGGAGGAGGGAGAAGGAGAAGGAGAAGAAGAAGAAGCTATCAAATGAGTACACTGCCTGTAGTTTTCAAAATTATACTTGGTCTCTACAGGATAAGGCTGTCATAGACTGTGACATCACCCTTAGACATTTTGAGACAAAACGCTGTCAACTAATTCTGTAAGTAAATAAATGTTTATATCTAAGTTCTTCGTGGTAGAGATATATTAGCTGAAATCCAGTAGTAAATCACATCTAGAGCCTTCTTCTTTACTTCCTCTTTTTCCCCTTCAGGTATCCAGGGAACAATTAGAGTAGGCTCTTTTAGTTAATGGTATTTACAGAAGAGTTGACTCACCAAATCTTCACCAAATCCTCATGGAACAGAAAAAAATTCATATGTAGAGGTTTTACTGTACAGTACTTACATATTTTTTTCATGGTTTATAAAGCCCACTTGAATGTAATGGGTCAAATGCCTTCCTCATAACATAAAATTGGAAATACTAATAAAGATAACAAAAAGAAGAATATAAAACTGAAAAGTGGATATAAATGGTCTACTTTATGCCACTATCATTATTTCAGCTATTGTTTTGCTTCTTTATGCTGTAGCAATAACAAAGCAATGAAGGAATATTCCCACCAACAGATTAGCTGTGCAGCAGTTAAAAAAAAAAAAAAGGGAGGGGATGTTGTTTCATCCCTGGGTGAAAAAGAGGCAAGAGAAAAGGGTGATGCAGGACAGGGCACAGAGCTGATTTAAGCACTTCACCTCCCTTAGCTGCAGCCTCTTTGGACGTTTTTGACACAACAACTCCTCCCTCCCTCCCTGTAGTCCAGAGTACTTTAAGGGGTTGTCTTTAAGGGGCTGGATAGGAATTTTTTAGCCCAACTTCCAGATTGACTATGGGGGGCTGGGTAGTTTTTCGCCTATCCTCCTCTTCAGTGGTTCATTTAGAAGGACATAAACCTCTGTTGGCCTTTTGGCTGAAAAGCCAAGTAAACTAGCAGAGAAGTACTACTGTGGGCAGCCAAATGATAGGGCTGGCTGTGCAGTTAGGCAAAATGAGGCAGCTACTTCAGATGTGGACTTTGAGTCCCATGAAAGGGTAGCAAACAGCAGCACTGTCGCTGGATTTTTACTGCCAGCCTGATTTTCAGAAACCAAAGATTCCCCCCTATCATATAGTTCCCAACAGCTTCCTAACAACAAAAGACTTTCTAAACGAATTTTAGGACCTGGGTGGAAGGGGATTGGAAATTATTCATTTGCCAATGTATGTACCAGTTAAGATTCAAAGTGAGAAAATGTGCCTACATAGACTAGGGATAAGCTGAACATGGCTTGTACTCTATTTGTACAGTTCCAGCCCCTGAATTTGGTGGCACATACAGTAGTAGTAAAAGAACACCAAACTGAAATTTTGTTCTAAAACTATGTATGTGGTGGTTGTGTACAACTTTTTAAATGAGATATGCACCTACAGAAGCCTCCAAAAATGTGACCTTCTTTTAAACCTAGCACATTGTTTAAATCAGGAATGACTTTTTTCGGTACATCCCTAGTCCCACTGCTGATTTTGAGCAATGGATTAGCATTGGGGTTCCCAACATGGGGCACATGCCCACACTGGGGTGGAGGGGGAGGGAAATTTGATTTTAAGAGGGGCAATTCAAGAATGAGTGGGACTGTAGTGGCTTAGTGGTTAAAATGCTGAACTTGAAGACTGGAAAGTCAGAGTTTGAGACCTGAATGCTGCATGATAGAATGAGCTCTGTCTCTGTCCCAGCTCCTGCTGACCTAGCAGTTTGAAAGCAAGAAATTGCAAGTAGATAAACAGGTACCACTTCGATGGGAAGGTAAACAGCGTTCCATGTACTCCGGTGCCTAGGCATGGCTGCCACTTGTACACGGAAACATCTGCAAAGTGCTGGCTCTAGCTATAAACAGAGATGAGTACTGAACCCAGGGATGGGATGTAACAGGTTCTTACCAGTTCGCCAGAACCGGTAGGAACTTTCCCCAGTGTCCCGGAGAACTGGTACCAGCTTTTTTTTGGGGGGGGGGGGACCACCTTCGGGGCTTACCTTTTCAGTGGTTCCTCCACTGCACATGCGCACCAAGCACTTGGTGTGCATGCACGCCTACAGTGCTTGGCGTGTATGCATGGCCTCCTTGCTGTCCTCCCAAGCGGGGAGGAGGAAGAGAAGCTGCTAGCCTGAAGCTCCCTATAGCCTGTTCCCCAGGGTAATTGACTCACCTTTGGATGTGGTGTGTCTGTGTGTATTTCAATGTGTATTTAATACCTTTACCTATATTGACGTACTACCACAGTTCCTAAAAAGGCCTGGCAGCCGGCAGGCCTGGTGGCCTGGCTTGGGGTTTTTAAGCAAAGTCTTGGAGTTACTTCATCAATAAGCTACACCTGTGCTGTTCCAATTGCTGTTCCAATTGGAGAACCCTTAAGGAGGTACAGCTGTTTTACATTTATATTAAGGCATATTATCCTAGAGAACCGGTACGATGACCATATACATCTTGCAACAAGGTGCTGCCCAGGCACTTATACTAATAGGTAAGTGATGAGTTTGTGTTTGGTGGGTGGGTGGGTGGGTTGATTTATGTTTGGGGTGTGTGTGTGTATTTTAATGTAATTTTTATTTTATTTATTTATTTAATTAATTAATTTAATTTACAGGTTTGTGTTGTGGGTGAGTGGGTGTATGGGTGGGTTGAGGTGTGTGTGTGTGTGTGTGTGCTTATTTTTATTTTATTTTTTCTTTGGCCCCGCCCATGACATCATGATGTCATGATGTTAGCTCCGCCCACACTGTGATGACATCATGGTGGGGTAGTAAAATTTTTGACATCCTACCACTGACTGAACCCTAGAGTTGGATATGATTAGCTTTCAAGCAAGGGTGACTTTTACCTTTACCTAATGGCCTTTTAGGCTTCCTCCACGTCAATAGGAGTTCATCTTTTGAATAATAAGAATTATATGTCAAGGGAGGTGGGAATCAGGATTTCAGAGATGCTAAGGAGGGGCATGGTCAAAACAAAGTTGGGAACCACTGTATTAGAGGAAGGGGGGCTGCAGTGAGATTTCCCTCCCACTTCCCTTAACTGTCCACTCCAGCACAAACATTTTCATGATCAATTTATGTGTAAGATTGCCCCCCCCTTTCATTACATGTCATTTTGGGAGGTGGGAGGACGTAAAGCCTTTCTTGCATGTTTAAAAAAGAGTTTTTTAAAAGCATGGATATAAGTTTGCAATTTTTATGATTGTGGCAACCGTAATGCCTTGGCACACTGACCTTGGCCATGCTCAAGTATTACTTACTTTCAAAGTGATATAAAGTATAGTATTGCTTTTTTTGTCAATTATTGTCTTCCTCCACGCTAGCCAGGGAGCGATTCGGTGACTGAAACAATTCCTGTCTGGCAGGCGCTTTAGGGTCACTCACCACTGAAAGCACCATATAAATTTACAGTGCTGTTACTAACACAGGCTCTGATGAGGCGCTAAACAAAACCATTTCTCTGTAAAATGTTTTCCGTCACATATTTTCCTCTATCAACATTTCTGGTAAGATTTTACGAGGACAAAGCTAATTTTTGTGGTCAGCTGTATACTTTTATTCTAAGCTGAACTGGCTACAGAGTTATGGAACAGAACTACTGGGGCTTAATGGTTCCCAGACATTGGCAATGGTAAGTTTATTGAACCACAGTTTTTAATGGAGGAAGACAAAACAATGGAATGTTTTACCTGACTTGTTAAGATACTAAAATGACGTTATTTCTTATTAAAATGCTTTCCATAATATTGTTGTCAGTTCATTTCACGTATTTTAGTTTTGCCAGTTTGATCCAGGTATGGCAGCACTGACATATATTTTAAAATGTTAAAAAGAAGGGATGGATTAGTCTGTTTATACTTTTCTAGTATTAGAAGTCTTAGAGAGATATTGTTGTATCTAAGAAAGACTTGCAAAACGTTTGTGGAGAAGGGGAGTTTGTAATCTGGAAGACCCACTGTGGATGGATTTGGTAGCTCTGAAACTCCAAAAGAGCATGGATGACTGCCTAATTTAATTGCCCCTTAGTCCTAATTGCCTGCAGTCTACTAGACTGCAATTACTGAATAGTTTTAAATTATCTTAATAGCTTGTGGGTAGGACTTACCTCCTTGTAATAATATCTGGGCCTCTGTTTTATTGTTGACTCATATATTAGGATGGGATCTTTTAGTTCCCCAAAGGTACATTTAATTGCACATTCTGTTCAGGCATTTGTAACCCTGTGCAGCCCGAACAGTTGTAAAAAGGACTGCATATTCACTTTAGAATTCTAGACTTAATTGGCCTAATTTAGACTGATTTGTATAAGTCAAGATTGAAGTAGGAAGCTAGATTTGGTATCAGAGCAAACTGCAAGGGTGCAAATTGACTCAATGAATCAAACATCTAAAATGATCAGGAAAAGCCCAGAAAAGGGGAGTCGTGCTTTGATTATTGACAGCACTAACATGCAGTCCAAGTCAAGAAAGCCACCATTATTCTCCAGTCATACAAGAATGATCGAATAAATTCGCTGAAGTTATAATGCCAAATATCTCAGACTGCTCTTCCTTGATCTAGCAGTCAGCACCATGTGTAGGAGATTTCATTACTGCTGACGGTGCGCATGCCTACAGAGATGGCTCTGCATGCAACCTCTGGCACATGTGCCATAGGTTTGCATACACTGTCTTATAGTGTCTGTCATCCCTTCTGAGTACAGTTGTACCTTGCTTAAAGAGCATAATGTGTTCCACAGGATCGCTCTTTAAGCGAGTTTGCTCTTTAAGTGAAACACCATTGTAAGTGACCAATTGTGTGTGTGTGTGTGGGGGGGGGGAATTGCGAACCCCGATTTATTTGTTAAGCGAGTTTTTGATTGGTTTTATTTGTTAAGTGAAGTGAACATTCAGAGATGTAGCTGCATATTAACTGCTCCAGGAAAAACATTGCCAATACTGTGGAGACAGCAAGAGACCAAAGGAACCATACATGGATAAGATTGAGCAATCGGTTAAATGTTGACACTTTTAAGAATTGTATTTCGTTCTTTAAAAAATGCTGGGTATGAAAGTACCTCCTGTGCAAACCTCAGAAGCTAACTGCCTGGAATTTGGCAGGTTTCTTAAAACTCTTCAGGTTCAGGTCAGAACTGAATTGGACAGGGTCTAAAACACTTTGAACCAGAACTGGATCCACTACAAGGAGCTGAAACAGGCTCCAAAGCAAAATAGTGTGTATGTGTGTAGCTCTGGTTGTAAGCCATTAATATAAACAGACACACACAGTGAGCCTTCTCTCAAGAAATGTTTTGCCGGTTAAAAGAAAAGCCTAACTCTCCTGGTCTTCTCAGGCATTAGGGCTTCTGGTCCCCATCTCAGGGGAGGCCTAGAAGTTTGTGACTAGAAACCAGGCTTTCTTGGTGGTAGTCCTGAAGATTTGGAGCACCCTTCCAATACACATCTGCCTGGTTCCCTCTCACAAGGAAGTTCATATATTTGTGAAAGCTGAACTACTTAGACAGCCTTTCGGTGACATTCTTCCTCCCCCTTCCCAATGCTTATGATCCTTTTTCAGTTGGATTTGTATATGCCCTGTCATATTTCTTAATTTGTTCATATTTCACTTGTTTATTTTTATTGTGTATTTTAATGGATTTATTACATTTACATGTTTTTTTTGTTTTTTTTTGTTTTTTAATTTTTTATTAGGTATTTAAAAAAATACAAAAATACAAAACAAGACAATTTCAAAAATACATGAAATTATGAAGATCATATATCAAATTTCTCTGAATAACAATATTACATTAACCACATTTCTTGGAACATAATCTTCTCCACATTTACATGTTTTTTTTAAAAAAATAACGCTTGTTCACTGCCCTCTGGGCTTCTGACCAAAAGGGAGGTATATAAAGGCAAATTTAAGACCATCAAGCAAAGAAAGCTCCAATTCATTGGCCATATCATGAGGAACAACATAAAATATAGAATACCCCAGCTTGCTCTGCAAGGAAAGATCTCTGGGAAGAGGGGCCCTGGATGTATAAGGACCTCATGGCTGAAGAACCTGAGAGACTGGTGTGGCACATCCTCAGAAGAACTGTTCTGAGGAGTTAAGAACAGGAAGACTATTGCCATGATCATAGCCAATATCTGGAACCACTGGTGGGATTCAGCAGGTTCGCACCAGTTCACCAGAAACAGTAGCAGAATTTCTGACTGGCCCTGCCCATTCAAGTTTTGAAATAAAGTAGTCCTAATTCAGGTGCAACGCAGGGCTTCCCCCTGGCCACGCCCAGCATACCATGCCCACAAAATAGGTAGTAAATGTTTTTGAATCCCACCACTATTCAGAATGGATATGGCACCTGGAGGAGGAGGAGGAGGAGGAGGAGGAGAAGGAGAAGGAGAAGAAGAAGAAGAAGAAGAAGAAGAAGAAGAAGAAGAAGAAGAAGAAGAAGAAGAAGAAGAAGAAGAAGAAGAAGAAGAAGAAGAAGGGCAATGATTTAACTAACTAACTAACTAACTAACATATTGGTAGAAATATGTCCCATTCTATTTTTGGGTGACCCATGATAGTGAGAACTGTCAATATGCTGGCCCCATTTTTTTCTGAAGAAAGAGAATAGAATGGAATTTTTACTGGCTTCCAGAAATAAAACATGGATACATTTAACCTTAAACATGATTTTAACCTTCAGTACTCTGTCATTCTCATGATACACATTATTTTATCCTTATGTATGAGAGTTAGGCTACATATTCTGAATTCATCTGAGACTATGCTTGAAAGAGATTTTCAAGCACAGCCATTTCTGTCAGATTCTCAAAATGTAAGATGCTAGCTGGTGCCCAGCAAGCTTACCTTTGGGACTGTTTCAGGCTAACTCTGGACATCTGGAATTCTAATGTGAATTTAGGTTTTGATCTTCCCTATTTCAGCTAACACAGAACTCCTCTTTAGCTCAAACATGGCTATATTTTAACTCTCTTGAAAGCAGCAAATTTTGATAAGAGCCAACATCTGAATTACATTTTTAAATAAACTCCTTGGCTGTATTCCAGTAATATTCCCCAAACTCCTGTTATTAGTATTGCTAATGCAGGCATGGATTTAGAGTCTGGTATTGCTTCTGTAGCAGGTTTGGTTTTTTTAAAAAAAATAACCTTCCATGTGTTTCTGATTAGGTCTTGCGTGCATTAGGTCTAACAAGCACTTTCAAGGTAAAAATGGGGTGGAGAAACACACATACACACACAACCCAACAACACCATGTTAGCTACTTACCACATTGTAGAAATACTTGGATCTGCATATCCTGTCTGCAAGTTGTGTTTCAAAAGCTCTGTCTGATTAGATGGTATCAACTTTCTTTTGGCTCTTAACAGTATTGGGTAATGCAACATGGCTTGCACATGTGTCAGACAAAAGCTATACCTTCGGGTTATAAAAGTTTACTGACATAACTACTCTTTAGCCATTCCTCTGGGAGACACAACAATCCAGCCTTTGAAGCTAGGTGGTTAGGTAATGGCAAATGGACAATGTCCATTGTGTGCCCTGTCATGTACAGCATAATTTTTTTAGTTTGTTAGCAGATATTAAAAGTTTTCATGAGTCACACTGAATCATTATGTGCCAGGTAAATTATGAGAAGAGAGCTTAGATTCCACATAAATGATGCACTGCTTCCATTTTATAGGTGGTGAAGATAGAGCTTTAGAAATTAGGAAGAAAAAAATATGTTCGGTCTACAAACCTAGCAAAACCACTGGCCATGCTAGATTTGGGATTCTGGGAGCAGTAGTCTGAAAAATAGTTTTATCCAATTCTGAAAACATGGTAACTGTTTTACTGAAGGCCAAGGAAGGACATGTATATGTTGTGTTTGAATACAGTTGGAACTTTGTCGATATACACCTCGAGTTTTGTCAATAAGCGTAGTAATGTCTGTAACCAAAATAGGGTGGAAAATTATATTCTTATCAGCCTAGAGTAGACCCATGGTTCCCAACATGGGTCACACACCCCATGGGTTTTTATTTTTAAGGGGGGCAATTCGAGAATGAGTTAGGCCAAGTTAATGGTCTTTTAGGCTTCCTCCATGTGAATAGGAATTTGCATTATGAATAATAATTATTATATGTCACAAGGAGGGGGGCATCAGGAGTTTAGCGATGCTTAGATTGGAACATGACCCAAAAAAGGTTGGGAACAACTGGTCTAGACCAAAAATATAGTCTAGATGAGATGGAGAAGGTGGAACTACAAGAAGGGGCACATGATTTGCCTGATGCCAAGTAGGAAATGCATGTCACTTCTAACTTCTGTGCAAGGCCGCCTGCTAAAATTATTTGTTATGAAAGCAAGTTTGTACTTGGAATAAAAATGACAACTCAGCATACAGGAGATTTCTATTGCGGTGTAGTGGAAGATGCTCCACACTGACTTAACTATAAGGATTAGGAGAATTTCTTTCCTTCCCTACAGCCTTTTCTGTTCCTCTTTCCTTTCCTTTTATTTATTTATTTATTATTCATACTTATTAACTGTCCCCCTCACCGAGGTGTCCCAGGGCGGCTCACAATTAATAAAAAACCAAAATAAAACACCCTTAAAAGCATTCCTTAAAAACCCCTCAATTTAAAACTTTTAAATCAAAATCTTTCCTTTCCAGCTGTCTAACTATAATGGTGCTGTTCAACTGTTTGTGAGCTGCTGTATATCAAGAGCTGCTTCTTAATGTTGCAAGACACACATACAGTTAATTAGAAATGAGCGGGATATTGCATCAAAGGGCTTCAAAAATGAAGTGTAAATGGCAATAATTACCTTGCACATTGATTCAGAAATGAGCCAGCTGAGGAGACAGGGAAGGTTAATTTCAGTTCGTATCTAAAAAGAATAAAACAGATTCATATTTGCATTTGTACCAGCAACCTTATAATTCTTTGTGATAACCCTGAACCCTAAACATTAAGATTCTATGGAAACTATGTCTGGGATTTGGGGACTTGCCATCCCCAATGGCTTGTTGCCTTTTCCCCTATGAATCAATAGAAGCTTGTGCCTCCTGACACTGTTGTGTTCTTACTCATGTACAGCTTTAGAGATGGAAGGCTATAATTTGTGGTTGTGAGCCATCTGGGAAACCAAACAAACACCAGTTGTCCAGTTACAGTATTGACTTTATTATTATTATTATTATTATTATTATTATTATTATTATTATTATTATTATTATTATTATTATTATTATTATTATTATTATTATTATTATTATTATTATTATTATTATTATTATTATTATTATTATTATTATTATTGTCGTTGTTATTATTATTATTATTATTATTATTATTGTCGTTGTTATTATTATTGTTGTTGTCGCCGCCGCCGCCGCCGTCATCATCATCATCATCAATTAGATTTATATGCCGCTCTCCTCTCCGAAGCGACTTTCTTCTTCTTCTGCCATATCTGGATCCTAGTATTGGTGATTTTCAGAACATTCCAGTACAGAATATTTTTGGTGTAAAAGTCAGCAGACACTGTTCAGTGTAAAGGTTTATGGTGAAATTCACCATGTACATGCTATGTCCCAAAATTACTGAGGCTAGCTACAGTGCACCCTTTGGCATGCAAAGTATGTGCATGTGATTTTTTTCTGTTGCTACTCTAAAATATACTCTGTCTAATCTATTGTTTCCCAACCTTTGGCTCTTGGACTTCAATTCTCAGAAGCCTAAGTAAATTCTCCAAAGCACTGATCCGCCAATGTACTAACTTAGGCTTCTGGGAATTGAAGTTCGAGAACAAAAGGTTGAGAAACACTGGTCTAATCACAGAATGGCTGAGAAGAGAACAAGACGCCAGTTATCAGGAGCAACCCTGGAGACTGTAACCATTTCCCATGCAAAGTCCCAACCCTTTCTAATCTGGGCGTCTCCTGTTCTGCATAGATCTCTTATTTAAAAACAACTCCAAACTTCTGAAGCCGACGATTCTGATATTATAACCCAGGGAACTACAACTGACTACCTCCCAGTGCAGAGTAGCAAGAAGCAGATTGAGAAATTCCTAATCTGACCACTTCCAAAAAAAGGCTCATTTAGCTACAAAAACAAGCTGCCATCCTGAATCCTGTTGTCTGGAAGGATATTTGGCTTGAGCAGAATAAGAGAGGTGTTGCTTGATGTGTAGTCACAGCCAAGAGTTATGTTTTGTTTTATTAAAGTAGTGATGTATTTCTCTCCCCCCCCCCGCTCACTGAGTTTGTTCATGAAACAGAAACAGAATTAGAAAACATTATGAAAATAAAAATATAGCAGTTAGTCTTTAAAGTGCTACAGTGTTTTTTTAATTTTGTTTTGGTTATTTTGTTTTGTTTTCTGATATGCATGAACCACAGACTAACACGGCTACTATTCAAAAAAATTCAATTATGAAAATAATTAGTGTCAATTGTTGTGCAAAGAGTGACGACAGAGTTAAATGAACAAATGAACAGAATGTACTGGCTGATAGTTTTACATTTTTTGTAAAAGTTGTTGGTGTAACAGGCAAGCAATATGTTGCATAAAAACCGTGATGATCATTCTCCTTGTAGTGAAATGTAAGAGATTTTGTTCAGTGCATAGTTTTGTTCTTTGATAATGATGAAAAAGGAAACATAAAATTATAGACAAAATCACTACTACAATTAGTTATGTTTGACTGGAAAACCTTGATATGAAAAGATACAGAGATGGATCACTTGAGGGGAAAAAAGAGATTGACAGTGTGGTAAGCTCCGGCCTGTAACCAGTGTGCTGTAGTAGGTAAAGTGATAGGCTAGAACTCTGGAAACCAAGGTTTGAATCCCTGCTTGGCCATGAAAACTCACTGGGGGTATGGAACTAGTAAAACCACTCCTTAAAAACCTCACTGACTTTGAAAGCTCTGTTAGAGTCAATATCAGTTGATTCTGACTTGATGACACATAGTAAAGGTAAAGGTCATTCTTGCTCGAAAGCCAGTCGTATCCGACTCTAAGGTTCAGTGCTCATCTCTGTTTATAGCCAAAGAGCCAGTGTTGTTTGCGTCTGTAGATGTTTCCATGGACATGTGGCAGGCATGCCTCAACACCAGAGTGCAAGAACACTATTTACCTTCGCACCAAAGTGGTCCCTATTTATCTACTTGCAATTTCTTGCTTTTGAACTGCTAGGTTAGCAGGAGCTAGGACAGAGACAGGCGCTCACTCTGTCACACAGTACCTGTACCTGGGAATTGAACTCTGACCTTCCATTCAGCAAGTTCAGTGTCTTAACCATTTGAGCTACAACTGACTACTAATCTTTAGCATAATATCCCCATTCCTTCTTCACAACAAACATAAAATACTGACTAAAATCTTCTTGGTTAGTATAGCAAGGCATACTAGTGTATTATGGTGATATAGCAAAGCAAACCTGTAACTTTCATTGATTTAAATAGGTTTACTCTAGTGAAACTTACTGTGTTAAGTATCACGATTTCAGCCATTATGTAATATGATACACTAGTACCCCGAATAACGTTATGACTTGGTTCCACAAGTCCCGTCGTTATTCGGTTTTTAACGTTGTGCGATACATTGAACACACAATGTTAAAAAAAGCCCTGTTTCCCTGGAGGCTGCAGGAAGCGAGAACATCGGGATTTGAATCCTGACATTTTGGCTTGCTGCTGCCTCCAGGGAGGTGGGAGAACTTTGGAAACAGCTTGGAGCGGGTTTCCCCACCTCCCTGGACCCGGCCGGGGGGGGGGGGTCAGAGACCCCAAAATTGGTAAAAAAAACGGACGTTTTTTTTACCAATTTTGGGGGCTCTGACCCCCCCGCTGGGTCCAGGGAGGTGTGGGGACCCGATCCAAGGTGTTTCTGGGCTTCCCCGACGTCCTGAGCCAGTGCAGGAAGCCAGAACATCGGGATTTGAACTCTGACATTCTGGCTTGCTGCACTGGCTCAGGACGTCGGGGAAGCCCAGAAACACCTCCAGAGAGATCAGAGGACCCGATCTACAGCTGCAGGGTGGCTGGGGAAGCTGACGGGGACTCCCTGTTGGCTTCCCTAGCCACCCGCCCATGCCTCCGCAGCTGTGGGGTGGCTGGGTAAGCCGATGGGGGAGCCCCCCGTCAGCTTTCCAGCCTCCCCACCCCTGCCTCCGTAGCTGCAGGGTGGCTGGAAAGCTGAACGGAGAACCCCGTTCAGCTTTCCACCCACCCTGCTGCTAAGAACGACTGTATCGTGTAACGTTAAAATCGCGTTACTCGATACAAGATGTTTCCGAAAATCTTGTAACGTTATGCGGTTTTAACGATATACAGTACTCGTGTTATACGGGGTATTACTGTAGAATATAAACACATAATGCAGTAACGGTAGTGAAAATCATGGCATGAAATAGAAGCTATTCACAAACCATTTCCACGTATGTGACACACAATAACCAATTTTGCAATCCTTGTTGCCTGATATAATGCCCAGAAATAATTATGCAGGCATAATGTTACACAATGTGAAGCTAAACAGGATTTCAGCCAATATGTATTATTCTGGTGTACTGTAGATTTTAATGCATAAATCCAACTGGAATATATCAGCTGATTCAGTTTTTCAATGATAAGTCCATACAGGCAAATCCCAAATTCTACCCTCAGCTAGAATGGGTCTGCTCTAATTGAGAGTAGAATTTGGATTTAGGTCCTAAGTTTCAAAAGCTACAAAAGAGTATTAAGTACAATATAGTACCTTTGCATATTCACTTTACTAGATAGCAAAAATTTCCTATGGTATTTATTATTATTATTATTATTATTATTATTATTATTATTATTATTATTATTATTATTATTATTATTATTATTATTATTATTATTATTATTATTATTATTATTATTATTTCAAATTTATATTGCCGCCCACTCGCCGTGGTGACTCAGGGCGGCTGACAAACAATACATTACATTACAATACAATACAATATGTTGGTATGGGCTGGGCACAGCGGGAGGGGCGATGAAGTCCTCAACCTGCCCTGGCTTCTTCCTCCCCTGGCAGTTGGTGTAGGAGCAGGGGAGGGGCAGTGAGGTCCTCAACCTGCCCTGGCTTCTTCCTCCCCTGGCAGTTGGTGTAGGTGCAGGAGTAGGGGGTGGCGAAGTCCTCAACCTGCCCTGGCTTCCTCTTCCCCTGGCAGTTGGTGTAGGCATAGGGGGAGTGGCGGCAAAGTCTTCAACCATATTTATTTATTTATTTATTCACTTAGGAACACGCAGGAAACAAAGCCAGATGACATAAAGTAAATATGTGACGTATTTGTTGTTTGTTTGTTTTGATTTGCTGTGTGTTCTGTTGTTATTTGTTACCTGTTTCTACACTGCCCAGAGTGGGATACCCCCCAAATGGGTGGTATAGAAATGCAGTCAACCAACCAACCAAGCAAACAAACAATCAATATTAAAACTATAACAGTATTCAAACTAAAACACTATCCACAGCAGTAAAAGGAGGTATTATCAATTTTAAAAGTCAACATTGTACTATTCTAATGATCTTATAGGCATACCTCAAAACTTGGAAAATAAGTCATGCTACTTTACAGACTAACAAATTTGCTAAGGCATATGCTTTGTGAAACGGGAATTGATATATTTTATATACATACAAATTAAATTCATGACATCCAACATAGCATAGTGGACAGAGTGATGGACTAGGACTCAGGATGGCTGGGTATGGGGCCCTGCTCAGCTATGGAATCTCATTGAAGGTATGGAACTGGAAAAAAAAGCATTCCTTAAATAGCTCATTTACCTTTAAAGCCCTACTAGAGTTACTATAAGTCAGTTCCAACTTGATGGCACATAACAAGTTCATTTCATATTTCCCCCACCATTGTACTGCAAACAGAAGAACTTGATTTTAATTCCAGTACTAATTTGGTCTTCAGTTTTGCCCATATTCATTCTTCAAGCATGTATTCCTGTCCAACAGACAATGGTTTCTCCCTCTCTTTGACCAGAGGGAGTAGGAATTATACAGCTGCATGTACCTCTTGTTAGGCTTTGTCTGTGGGTGGAAGAATCTGTCTGTTGTTGATGGGAAGGGGTGTTGACAAGCACAAATGTTGGCAGCACACAGGAACGGAGCAGCAATGAAGTAATCTTCTGCTAAGCCAAACATCTGCAAAGGGAGCACTATAATTTATGGAGAAGTTATTTGTTAATGATAAAGGAAAAAGTCTGAACCTTGTGTGACAATCTCATAGAAACATATGCCAATAAATGCTTTAATAAACAATTTAATGAAATAATATTCATCTCATTCTTAGGTGTACATAGATATGCACAATATTTTTCCAAGTTCATTCAAGACCATTTGGCTGCTATAAAAACCAAGTCCAATTATAGTTGGTTGGAACTTCGTATAGATAAACAAACACTTGAACTGGCTCCAGGGTTTCAGCTCCAAAATTAATAACATTGACACAGCTGACTCTCCAAGTTCAACCATAATCAGCTTACCAAGAAATGTGCTAGTTATTTTAATGGTATTGTAAGAGAAAGTATTTTTGATATGTACTTGGGGTTTCAAGTACTGTATTATTGCAACATTTTTTTTTTTGCATTATGAATGAATTCATTCCTTTTCTTAAACCTGCTTATCTTAAACATTTGTAATTTTTGAAAGGATATTTTGGTTCTATCATAAATGCTTAGGTATGCCAAAACATTTTTAAAATGTTTTTGAAATGTTTTGAAAACATAAAACATAGGGCAGGAAAGAGTCCTGTATCTGACAGTAACAATTTTTATTCAATACAGTAAAACCCCTATTTATGAAAAAAGTCTGTTCCATAGGCTTTTGCTTAAATTGGTTTTTTATGTAACTCAATGCAAATCCATAGGAAAAATTATTTTTTTATATAACTTGAAGCAAACCCACAGGAAAAATGAAATTTTTATGTAAATCAAAACAAACCTATAGGGAAATGAATTTTTACGCAACTGGAAGCAACCCCATAGGAAAAAGAATCTTTATGTAACTCGAAGCAAATCCATAGGAAATAGTGTAAATCGGGACATGGTTTTAGCACAAAATCATAATATAAGTTGAATTTTATGTAGCCCGAGGCATATGTAATTTGGGGTTTTACTGTATGTGCTTTCATGGACTGCAGCCCATATTGAAGTGTCAGTAGGCAGACAGTTATATAGCGATGGAGAAGATAGAAGATGGAATGCAGTGGAAGTGCAAAGGCTCCAACTTCTTGATGGTCAATATATGGCTGTAAAGAGTTGTTGACAAACCTGGGGGAGGACAGAACTAAATGGATCTTGTTATGAATCATTCATTGGTCAATGGTGGGTGACAGGTACATTCTGATTAAAAATATTAATATTTCTAAACTGGAAAAATGTCTTAATTTAAATCTAGTACAGTAAAGGAGTGTGGCCTACAATTTGAGAAGAGAGTAACAAAGTAGTCACAGATCTGTATATGGAGGAAATTGCAAAAGGAGGCTGCCAACATGCTGTCTGTCTGCCTCTCTCCTTCTCCATCACAGTCTCCCTCTGTTTGGCACTTTAGAAATCAGGGGCATTGGAAGAAAGATGGCCTTCGTGTGCATACATGTTGATACGAGATCCAGTGTTCTTGGCATACTTGAGTTCCAAGCTGTAGAGATCTTGAAATGTTAGCAACAGCATATTGAACTTGGAAATCGGTTGGAAGCAAAATTCCTTAAGTGTTAGTGCCACACTGTCATGAAAAAATCCAGTTCTGAGCTGTAATTTTTCCTGAGATTTATACCATGTGCTTTAGCCCCATGCAAGGTGGAAATTTCAATCTGGGGGAGGCCCTTTATGACACATACCAGAGAGAGATTGGAATGTAAACATGTTGGCCTCATGGGTTGGGAGAAATGAAACCTAATGTGTGATAGACATGTTATGTTTTAAGATCATTGGTTGGAATCAGTGGTGGGATGTCAAAATTTTTACTACCCCACCGTGATGTCATTACAGTGGGCGGAGCTAACACCATGATGTCATGAGTTCATGGGCGGGGCCAAAGAAAAAATACAAAATAATAAAAATAGGGAGCTTCAGGCTATAGGGAGTTTCAGGCTAGCAGCTTCTCTTCCTCCTCCCCGTTTGGGAGGACAGCAAGGAGGACGTGCATATGTGCCAAGCACTAGGCGTGCATGCACACCAAGTGCTTGGCATGCATGTGCAGTGGGGGAACCAGTGAAAAGGTAAGCCCCGAAGGTGGTTCCCCCCAAAAGCTGCTACAGGTTCTCTGGGGCACTGGGAAAAGTTACTACCGGTTCTGGAGAACTGGTGAGAACCTGTTACATCCCATCACTGGTTGGAATCTTTAAGGGGAATGGCTGGGAGGCAGACCCTGAGGGAAGAGATAAAAACCAAAGGTGGGGCCAGAAGAGGAGACACTCTCTTGGATCTTAACTGCAATCATGTTGCTAATTTAGACAGGAGGAGGGCCACACTGGCTTTTCCCCAGATAGCAGCTTTTTTATTTCTTTATTTTGAAATGCTTACCAAGCTTCTGATGAACTTTATTCTGTACCTTGATTTGATTTCAATATACTTTTAAAATACCTGAAGGAGTCTGGAGTGTTTACTTGGCTCACGTTACCTGAATCTACACTAATTTCATGACCACCCTTTGTTCACTACCTAGATTTAGGTCAGGAGTGAGAGGGTAAGTTTTTAGGAAAAGCCTGAACTGCTGGGCCAGAATGGGTCAGGGAAGCAGGATCAGGTGCGATCCCATCATGAAGATGTTGGAGTGCTAACTTGGGAGTAAGAGGATCATTACAAACACAATATTAATACTTGACCTAAACTATTATGCTTTGCATCATTTGACTTCCCCAAATGGCAAAGAGAACCTCATGTACAGTGCATTGCTGTAGTCAAGCAGTGCATATTTAGAGGATTAAGGTAGGAAATATTATAAAAAAGAATATGGAGCAAGCAAAATATGCAGGATGAATTTTAGTCATGTGGGGCTGTAATCTATTGTGAATTTTTTATGCAAATCTTCATTCTTCAACTGTATGGGAAGTAAGTGCCAATCTACTTTCTTTTGTGAACAATGTGTTTTCTGTCACTAGTGCAGCCATTCCTTCAGTCCAATGTTCAGTGTTCACATATTACTTCATTGCTATGAACTGCTGTTGCTGCTTTCCTGTCAAATTCAGTCCATTTGATGAATTGGAGTCAGACAGAATTACCTCTATGGATGAGAATAAGATGACTTGTTTGCATGCAATGGATAGGAAAATGCTATTTCTTTTCTTATAGGCAACAACAGACACAACACCAGAAGAATGGCCTCCATTCTGTACAATGCATATGGCATTGATTAGAGGGCAGCCTCCAGACTCATAATAACACTAATAGGTGCAGGGTCCCCCCCCACACAATTATTATTATTTTTAGAATAGCTCTTGAAGATCCTTTAGACTAGTTTTTTTCCCCAAAGTGGAAGAAAGTTGACACACACATGTGTGCTATGTTACATTTCTGTGTTTTTCACAACGAGAACTGTGAACGAAATCTGTTTTGCTTTTAGCACGCAGGCTAAATAATTGTAAAATATTTAAAACAAAGAAATCAATAGATTATTTATTTATTTATTTATTTATTTAATGGATTTGTTACCCCGCCCCAATCGGGAGGACCCGACTCTGAGTGGCTTACAAGAAATAAAACATAAAATGATCTATATCATGTCCTGATCTTCATTCTGGATTTAAAAACATCATCTAGTTATGTGGAAATAATTAATGCAAATAAAGGCAAATACTGGGAAGACTGTGTGACGTCTTTGTACATGAGACTATTGAAAGAGGCTTTGTTGTTGTTACTCACCATCAAGTCACCCTTGACTTATGGTGACCCTATGAATGTTTCTCAAAAGCCCTTGTAAACTCAAGGCTGTGTCTTGTTTTAGTGAGTCATGAAAGATGTCTTAGTACGTGACAAAGAAGCAGAAACAGGCAATACAGTATTACTTCAGATAACGAATGCATTGGATAATGCAAAAATCGGATAACGTTGGAGAATTTGAGCAACACTTTTGCACTGCACAATGTTAAGATAATGTTGTGTGATGCAAAAGTTTCCCTCAAATTCCTTGACATTGATCTCTGTCCCAAAGCCCGCAGGGCTGGAGACCAGCCATGCCGGCTTTGGGGCAGAGATCTCCAGAGGCCCCCTTGCTGGGGGGGGGGGGGAAAGGGGACCTCTGTAGAGCCAAGTTTTGGACCGCCAGTTTCCTTGGGGTGAGAGCCCGCATGTTGATACTGTATTGTTGTGATATTTTTGTAACTGAATAATATTTTGATACTGTACTTTGTTTTGTTTAGGATTCTTCTGAAATTGTTTTTGAGATGTCTTTTTATGATGTTTTAATTTTGTAATTGTGATGGGGGATTTCTTGAAATGTATGTGATATTTTGATATGTTCTAATATCTAATGTGATATTTTTGTAATCTATGTTGTTAGCTGCTCTGAGTTGCTTCGGCGAATAGAGCGGCATACAAATCCAAATCCAAATACCCCAAGGAAACGAGTGGTCTGAGCATCAGGCGTGCTCATGGGCTCTCACCCAAGGAAACCGGTAGCCTGAGGCTCAGACTGCCGGTTTCCTTGGGGTGAGACTACACACGTGGGCTCTCACCACAAGGAAATGGATGGTCTGAGTGGTTTCCCCAATCCAAGCTGGGAATCACAGCGTCTGATCCCTGGCTTGGTTTGGGGGAATGTGCACAGGCGCGCCCACATAGTTTCCCCAAAACCAAGCTGGGGATCACAGTGTCTGATCCCCAGATTGGTTTGGGGAAAAGCAGGCGGCCACACTCACCCCCAGCTTCCCCCAAAGGAAGCAGGCTTTTTTAAATGGTGTGTGATAAATGAATTGCATAACATCAAAAATTGGATAACGCTAAGACTCGTGGAACCTAAGTTTTAGCATTATCTGGGGTATTAGAACTGAGCCAGTTGAGGAGGATGGTGGAGGACAGAAGTGCCTGGCAGACAGTGATCCATAGGGTCGCAAAGGGTCAGAATCGACTGTGCAACTGAACAACAACAACTGTATATATATTTAAGTTCATACGGACTGCAAGTTAAAGCATTTCTCTTCTATGACATAGATAAAGAGACAAAACAAAATATGGATTTAATTATTTAAAACAGACATATGGATGACTGCAAGCTTTTGCAATTCTTCCCAAAAATATCATGGTGATCAGACCCTGTCTTTGGATATTCCACTGTCTTTCTGGGATGACGAAACTGAAGCCACCAACTCATAAATACATTTTTATTGTTATATTACATTAATGTTTATATTGTTTACTTCTCAAGAGTGGCCCAGTTCCATTAAAGAAAGACATTTTTGGAAGAATTGGATGTGAGCTGTATTTTATACATCCTTTTGGGGTAATTTAAAGATTTTTTTTCCTGCAGGGAAAGCTCCTACTATCATCATACTGATGATTTACTACAAGGGAGGGGAAGTGGGGTAGATCCTGCCACCAAATACAAGCCATGCTGGCTGTGGGATTCAAGGGTCTGTAAAACTGAAGTGTAATTTTTCCCCAGGCTCTGGTTTGAAAATATGTGACAGGCTTATTTATTAACCTAGCTGCATTATTTTTTAACCTTGGACTAACAGTACCCAGTGTGGGATAGATAGATAGATAGATAGATAGATAGATAGATAGATAGATAGATAGATAGATAGATAGATAGTATAAAGGATAGCATGACAGACTAGGACTCTGGAGACTAGGGTTCGGATCACTACTTGGCTGTGGAAATTCATGGTATCTGTGTGTGGAACTGATAAAATCACACCTTAACTATCTAGCTTACTTTGAAAGCCTTATTAAGGTCACTATAAGTCAGTTCTGACTTGATGACACCTTACGAACTCAACAGGAGACTGAAGAAATGATAAGAAAGGAGGTTACATGAAAACAAGCACCTGCTATCCTTAGAGCCAGTATGTTTATAATTGAAGTCTATGACTAATCACATTTGTTTAGAAGTACAATGACTGACCACATAATTAGGAATGGATGGATGAGATTAGTATATATGTTACATATTATAGGAAACTATAAATTGAAAAAATCTGGACTAGGTTTCTATGGACAGCAATGCATCAAGCATAATTTTAAACAGGTTATTTAATTTGCCTTCTTTTATTTATTTAAAGAGTGTTCTAATGTTATTTCCCCACCACCCCAAGGGACCAGATAGTTCAGTCATTCATATTCATTCTTTGTCTGTTCATCAGGATTCCATAGCTCCCTTTCTAAATCCCATATTATTTTCCTAATCCCATATTGCACCTTGTACATTAAATAACCATTGTCACAACCATATCCTGAAATTATTAGCTACATTGTTTTTTGTTTTGTTTCTAAATAAAAAGCACAAGTATGTCCAGCCTGTCCTTTTTGGGTGATTGCCGATTTTCAGGTTGCTTAAGGACAGAACAATAACTAAATCATGTTTAGTGTGTCCACCCCCTCAAAACAAAGCAATTTATCTTTGCCCGTATGATGAAGTGACTAATGAGCTACTGCACAGAGGTACAGGGAAAAAGTAAACATTTATTTATTTATTTATTTATTTATTACATTTCTATACCACCCATTTGGGTGGTATCCTGCTCTGGCGGTGTACAAGCAAATATCAAATAACACGACAGACCACACAACAAATCAAAACAGACAACCGACAAATATGTCTCAAAATAAAATAAAACACATTTCTTCGTGAGCTGATCATTGTAGCAATGCATTAGATAGGAGGGTAAATTTTTCCTTTCATTTTCCCTTGTAGTGTTGATCAAAACTGCAGGTGTAAGGAGTTGCTTAATCAGTGATACAAGAAAAAAGTACAACAAGGGGAAATGTTTAATTGAAAGCACTTGGGGGGAGGTTGGGGTGCTCCAGCATCAACGGCATGTGGACACTGAAGACAGGAATGATCCCTAAGACCTCCAACAAAGGTAGGTCGCAGTAGCTTGTTTGGAGTGATTTCTTTGTCTGGAGTTTCAGCGCCAAAATGGCTGCCTGTTGCTGTTTCTTGCTGGATTTTCCTGAGTTTTCTGTTCATTTTCAAAGCTTCTTTAAGGTAAGGAATAGCGTTTTTGCTTATGCACGCTTTCCTTTCAATGCTGCGGTTGTTTTTGGGCGGTTTGATTGATTTTTGGAGGGTGGGGGGACTGTTTTGATTTTTGAAGGGGGGGGACTTTTTCTTTCTCCCTATGGAGATGACTCGAGCTACAAACAAATTCGAGTTACAAACAAGGCCATGGAACTGATTTTATTCGTAACTCGAGGTTTTACTGTACTACTAGACAATTAAAATTCAAGGAAACAGCTAGCTTTCCGTGTTAATTCATCTTCCTTAGGCTAAGCACTATATTTTGTGGTTAGTGAAGCAAAAGTATAAATAAGAGTCCAAAAAATTAATAGCAGGTGGTTTTGCCAGGTCTTCTTTTTACAGGTGAATTAGAAAAAAAATGCAGGCTGCATTGGAGACAGAAGCATAGCATGCCTTGGCAGGGCCCCGTATAAAAATTTGTTTGGGGGCCCTTAGGAAGGGTAACGATTTCTCACAAAAGAAAAAAAAATGCTTTTTTTGACTTTTGTCATTTGTGAAATAAAAAAAAATTTGGGAAGTTTTTATTAATTTTTGCTTACGCACGTTGGGGCCCCCCGTGGCCCGGCCCCCCTGTATAATTGATACGGCAGATACGGCGGTAGCTACGTCCCTTATTGGAGATGTAGTATTTAAACAAAGAACTGACAGGTTTTCTGCACATGGCACCCTTCAATGCCTTGTTTTGAAACTGAGAGTTTTTATTTGGCCATGGAACAGGGCAATACAAAAATCCAACAACCATCAGAGAATGGATGGATGAATCACACAACTTTCATTCTCCCCCCTCCCTGAAATTATCAGAAAGGCCAAATTCCTACCCCTCTGCCATTACAGGAGAAACTTGGGGGAGTTACCCATTTTTGCAGTATGGTCCCTAGAAACCTCCAATCAACAGAGCCATCTACACTTGACACTCAAGTGTTGGTTGTTGAGTAGAGTTGTCATAATTCTCTCCTACCACAAATCTGGGACAAAAGTATATATTTTTAAAAAATGTGATTGTTTGTTAGCTGCCCAGAATGGTGAAGACTTTCCAGATGGGTGGGGTACAAGTGGAATAAAATAAATAAATAATAATTGGTGGGTTATCTACAAAATAGCCTTCGCCCTAATAATCCCAGCCACCGCTGTGCCACTGGCGAGAGCCAAGCTTGTTCAAATCCCTGGGATCAAGCCTTGTCAACACACACAAACACTCTCCTCCAGGCATGCACTCATGGGAAGCAAGGCATAGGAAAGACCGAGGCATAGGCGGCTCTCTCCAACTTGGTGGCCAGTGTGTTTCTTTCCATTCCTCCTTGGGTGCTGCTTTCCCCTCCCAATCTGTAGAGCCACAGCTGAGCAAGCGAGAGCTGAAGACAGGGAGGGCCTAAGAGGGAGATGCTTCCCACCCTCTTTCCCTCAGTGTGTGTGGTGTGTTGCAGTGCCTTGCAGCACAGCTCTGGGTGTTATAATACATAATCAGTAAGGTTTAAAAACCCGGGACTTTATTTTTATTAAACCAGCCAGGACAATTTTTTTGACCCCAAACCCAGGATAATCCTGGTTTTCTGGGACATATGGCAACCCTATTGTTGAGTCATTTACCCACATCTTAGGAAGCGATTTTGCAGCTTGTTCTACTTTGATTTTCCTTTTTATGATCAGTAGATGGCAGCAATCGTCTGCAGGAAGGGCTTGTGGTTTGCTTTCCAAGTCTAATCTACCCTGTTGCTGGATGAGAAGCAAGCTGTGTTTTCTCCAAAGCCCTGCAGCATGGCCCTTCAGTTTGAAATTTCTTCTAGGACAAATTTATTGCAGAAGGCTGCTAATATTTGCCTATTGTATTCTGTGGAATTTGTTAATTCTTCTCAATTTCCATTATTCTTCTCAATTTCCACCATTTTGTGAGGTTTAATTGAATGCCACATATTATATGAGCTCGAAGAAGTTACCTTTTGCAGTTGTAAGAATTAGAAAATGATGGATAAAATAATAAATTGATTTATTATACTTATAAACCACCTGTACTGTAAGAAGTTCAGGGCAGTGTATGTAGTTCCTTCTGAAATTTTATTCTTGCATCAACTTTTACAAGGTTAGTTTAGGCTGAAAAGCAGTGAAAAGTTCTTTAATTTTGAAGGCTTTCTTGAATGAGATTTTAAACTGAATAGTACAGTACATGGAAAAAAAAAAGATAAAATCCCTCCTTTTTATCTGCATTCTAATGATTTTGCCTGAAATGCCAGCATCTTCTAAGTCCCCAAAATCTCTTTGTTGAGAAGGGAGAGGTCTGTGGAAGACTGATTTGGTCATAATTAAGAGATCAGCAGCTATTCTTATCTACCTACCAGGAAAATTATCTTAAAATGGTTACTTTAGTTCCTTTGATCTATCTGTTAAAGGTGATTGCTTCTGGTCATGTGCTTCTCCTCTCTCACTTTACTGAAGGGAGATTATATCTGACATAACAGTGGAAAGTACAATTGTCTCCTGCATTGATGGTAAAAATCAGGAAAGCAATGGAATGGGGAGAAGTCTTTCATGGAAATCTTTGCCTTTGCAAAAATTAGTCATTTTTAGTGATATTTGTGGCATACACAGAGACAGCCTCCTCGAAGACTGTGGTATTTTTGAACCACATTTGGGCATACCCTGGTAACAGCAACCTTGTTTTGCTAGCTAATCTTTCTCACGCCAAATCAGGCGAAAGGAACTGCAGAATGAACTCACCAAAAGTTGCCTTCGTTTTGGCAGTTTCACATCTGAAGAAGAAGAAGAAGAAGAAGAAGAAGAAGAAGAAGAAGAAGAAGAAGAAGAAGAAGAAGAAGAAGAAGAAGAAGAAGAAGAAGAAGAAGAAGAAGAAGAAGAAGAAGAAGAAGAAGAGTGTGTGGGTGTGTTTGCTTGCATAAGGGTATGCAACCATTTATACCTATGGAATCAGAGTGATGTAAAGTAGAAACACTATTTTTGTTCTTGAAATGTTTGAAGTGTTAAGGTGCCATAACATTTTAGTCTCTTTTTTTGGCTGCTGTTCTGTTTACTCTCTGATACTGTATTTTTATTCTGAACTGGCAGTTATGTTCCGGCATACAAAATCTAAATCTTATTGAATGCATAACACTGGAACATGATTATCCTCACTCTTCAGTGAGAAGGAAGGCAGTATAATATAGATAATATTGTCCTCACTTTAAACTGCCTGTCTAAAAATTTCAGCGATGTCATCATGTAGCCAAGTTTGATTGACGACTTGGTAATTTAGCTATTCCTCTGCAGATGACATGTTTCAATGGTAATCAGTAAAGTGAAAGAGGAGGAGTGAGGAAGCACAACTGAGGAGGCATCTGTTAAAGCACCTACTGGGAAAAACACTGTACATTCATCATAACATAAGGCTTGCAAAAATCTCCTCTCACAAAGAATTGGTGAAGTTTAAAAAGCTATAGGGGCATAGTCTGCACTTACATTAAAAGTTGCCTTAAAAAAAGGTTATTTGATACCAACCCCCTCCTCTGAGACCCATACAGTAATACTTCGATAACGTTTACCTTGGACAACGCTAAAATCGCATAACGTTAAATAATCTGGGGAGGAGAATTGGATCGAATAACGTTAAGGTCCTATGGGATGCACCTCTATGGAGCTTTAACGTTATCCAATCCATCCCATAGGATTTTAACATGCATTGGATAACACTAAAAATCAGATAACACCAAGAGTTGTGGAACCAAGTTTTAGCGTTATCCGAGGTATTACTGTATTTGCTTTCAAAGTCTAATCTACCCTGCTTATGACCAACACCACTTTAGACCATATGTATGCAGCAGAATGCCAGCAGAACAATTTTGTCACATTAACATGCTCTTCCTTTTTAATAAAAGACCTTTTCAAAATATGTCACATTGTTGAAAATTTGAATTCTGGTGAAGATTCTAGAATCTAGAACATACTCAAAGCTCTTTAAACCTATTACAAATTGAACAGTGTTTTGTACTTACAGGGAGGTTTGATTGGAGAGCATACAAATAAATAATGCCTGGTTCTCTATGGTTTTGTTACTCATTGTCGTTATTATACAGGATTATATAGGACTGCTCACCATTCTAGTCTGATAATCAATGTATATCCTGTTGATGTGAGTGTTGCCAGAAATCTACCTGGACATTGTGCACAAGACTTGAAAATTGCCATTCTGGAACAGAAAAATTACAAGACAGGGATCCAGAGAGAGACAGCAGAGACAAAGTACATAATATCCTGGACACCCATCTCAAAGATTTGAATATTAGTCAAGGTTCTGGATGGGGCAGTTTTACCCTAAACAGACCCGGTGCATAACTTGGGTGTCCTCTTGGACTCATGGCTCCTGTTCGAAGAGCAGGTGGCAGTCATGGCCAGGAGGACTTTTGCACAATTTCGCATTATTCACCAGTTACGCCGGCTCCTAGATCGGGACTTCATGCTTATGATCACACATGCTCTGGTCACCTCCAGACTTGATTATTGTAATGTGCTCTACATGGGGCTGCTCTTGGTGACTATTTGGAGGCTGCAGCTGGTCCAGAATGCAGCTGCTCAGGTGGTAATGGGCTGTGGGCGTTATGCTCATGCCTCACCACCTCTTCAGGAGCTGCACTTGTTGCCAGTATGTCTCCAGGTGCAATTCAAGGTGCTGATCATTACCTTTAAAGCCCTACATGGTAGTGGGCCAGGATATTTAAGAGAGCACTTCACCCCAAGAACATCTGCCTGTCTCACCAGGGCGGATCGGAGAGGCTCTCTTATCATTCCATCAGCTAGAGAGGTGCATCTCTCTAGCACCAGAAGGAGGGCCTTCTCCGTGTCCGCCCCAGCCCTTTGGAACCTCCTGCCAACTGAGTTACATTTACAGACAGAGCTATTGACCTTTTGGAAGGGCCTAAAAACCTGGCTGGCAGAGCAGTTATGGGACTCCAGTAATACGGGGTCCCATGTTGGGTGGTTGATTTGATTAGACAGCCACCTCTTTCTCTCTTTTAAACCTTTTAATTTTTTTTTATTTTGAGTCTTTTAAATTTATAGTTTTAAATTTTTAATTAATCTTGAACCTTTACATTTTTAATCTCTTTGAATTAGGGGTATAGTTGGATTTATGGATGGGTTCATTGGATTGTTATTTTCCAACATTGTGTTAGCCGCCCTGAGTCGTTTCGAGTAGGGCGGCATAAAAGTATGATAAATAAATAAAATAAAACATTAAAATGCTGTACAGCACTTATTTTTTTAAAGTGCCACAATGTTTTTTATTTTTTTGTTTTGTTTTGCTTATTCTCTGATATGCTTGAAACACAGACTAAAATGGCTACTATTTCAGAAACAGTAACTTTATTGTTGGCATTTGCATGACAGCCACATGGGAAGGGAGATCTTTGTAGAACAAACTATAAAAACGGAAGAAACGATCATGTATGTGAAAATGAAGTTGAATCATAACATCCTTAAGAACATTCCAGTGATTTAAGATTATACTAACTCTTCAGTCAGTATTTTTGGTTCTTTTTTGCAAGGATAGTAGTCAGAACAAGATGTTTTTCCCCACAAGAACCTGCTACATTCCTAATAAATTTTAAATCTCAAGTGGGTGTACTGACTACTGAACGAACACCAGTATAAATACAGAGTTTTATTCACTACTCAGGGACTCTATGACTTCTTTACAGCATTTCTTAACTTATTTCACATTTTTCAGATGCTACATGGAAAGAGTGTTCTTCATCTCACCCCTCTAAATGGTGGCGCAAGAGTCTTATATTATATTTGAGGAAGATGTAATCACTGCAGTTCAGCCCACCTGGGATTGAATAGAAGTACAGTACTGTACTCCTGTCATGCTTACTTATGTGTGGAAACAAAATGTATCGCTTACCTTTTTAAATTTTAGTTAAGTAGAAGCCAGTGATCAGAATATCTGTACTGCTTCACATTAAGCAATCTATTGAAAGAGACAATTGATTTGCAAGGACAAATACAGGTCTCTTGACCTCACTGACAGCAGCAGCTACTTGATAGGGAGGCTTATGCTGGTAACTGCGTGAAAAGGAAGTATAGGAAGCTACCTTACACAGAATCAGGCTGTTGATCCATCTAGCCCACCACTGTAATCTTTAACTGATGGTAGCTCTCTAAGACAGGGGTGCCCAAACTACGGCCCGGGGGCTGGATCCATCCCCTGACACCAATTAATCTGGCCCACAAAGCCCTCATTGCTCCTGGAAGCCGAAGTAAAACCTGCCTGTACGGGCACATTTTACTTCCACTTCCAGGAGTGATGAGGGCTTTGTGGGCCAGATGAATTGGTGTTGGGGGCTGGATCTGGCCCCTCAACCATAGTGATCAGCTCCCTGAACCATGTGACCGGCCCATGGCCCAAAAAGTTTGGGCACCCATCCTCTAAGGTTCAGCATAATTCTGTCCTCGCTGTCCAGTATTTTCTGATGGTCTCCCGTCCAACTTGTAGCCAAACATCCTTTGTCAGGCACCCTGCTGAATAGACAGCTGAAACCAGGATTGCTTTTCCATTGCTATATCACAAAAGTGAACCTCTATCCTCAACAACAACATTTAAGAGAGTTAAGTTTGAGAGAGCCCATACAGTTTTCTCAGTGTGCTTGGAATGTTTGCTGAGAGTCTCAAGTAATGTCAGTAATTTCATTTACTGAACAACAATGTATTCTATAAAAGATAAACTAGTTCAAAATAAATGTGGAAGGGAGCTATGGCAACAACATTGGCGAAAAATGGGCTCTTTAACTATTAAGGGTGCTACATTTCTTGAGGACATGGTTCTGAAAGCACAGAGTGGCCAGGGTTGATACAGTTTAGATTCCTGAGAGCATTCTTCTGGAAGATGTTTTGACTACAGAGATACCAAACATCATAGCACGGATCCAGAGAGTCTGTGACTAGTGCTATGTTCATTGTAATAGGTGAAAGATAAGCTCCTCTGGAATTTACTTCTCTCTTTGTTGCCAAGATGAACTGAAACGTACCCTTTTCAATTGACATATTTGCCAGGAAAGCAATGTTGTGAAGCACATTTTACCACTAGGCTGAAGGTACAGTTTTGTGGTTAAACTTCTGTTGGTGTACACATTTTCACAGATAAGAGGCTTACTTTATTTAAAGCAGACAAAGAAAGTGAGAGATAGAAAGCTTATTGTGGCACAGTACATTGGTTAGTCTTTAAGCTGCCCAGGAAACTTTGATTTTTGCTGCAAGGGCTAATATGATTTACTCTTCCAGAAATTGGGTTTGGTAAGGACTACAGTTTGCTGGAGTGGTTTCAGTAACAGCTTTTGCATTGGCTTACAAAGTGTGTGAATTAGACATTAATGAAATCAAGTGCAGAAAACTTTAGTTGGGAGATAGTATTTGTATATGGAATATGGATATCTGTTAATGTTTGCTGACTTTGTCATCATTTTACTCTGTAGAGGATGATTTTATTTTCTTCCAACATTTGTAATTGTACCTGCTTTCATCTGTACCCATTTTCAATCTTATTTTAAACCTATTGAGTCTCTATTTTGAGAGAAAGGAGTGACACCATAAAAATATCTGTCTCTCCAGGATTTTTGAAATAGCCCATTCAAGGCAAATTAACCCAGCATTTGGCCTGTTGTTGATGCTTTAAGGCTGTTAATTAAAAATCCACACACAAATATAAACTTTATATAACACACACACAAAGCTAAATGATTTCAAAAAATTACAATCAATGTTGACTACTCTCTAAACTTCTGTTTAATCTTTTAGTGCTTATTAATTTATCTTTTTGTTGACTTTTCCTAATATTGCTAGTGTGCTTTGGCTCTTGAGAGGATCAGAGTCAATTCTTGCTACTTGAAAAAGGCACCATCTCTGATATGACAGGGAACAATATGCCAATGAAAATCCACATAGTTAAAGCAATGGTCTTCCCAGTAGTAATGTATGGTTGTGAGAGCTGGACCATAAGGAAGGCTGAGCACAGAAGACTAGACACCTTTGAACTGTGGTGCTAGAAAAGACTCTTGAGAGTCTCCTGGATGGTAAGGAGATCAAATCAGTCAATCCTGAAGGAAATCAACCCTGACTGCTCCTTGGAAGGACAAATACTGAAGCTGAAGCTCACATACTTTGACCACCAAATGAGAAGAGAGAACCCTAATGCTAGAAAAGATCAAAGGCAGAAGGAGAAGGGGGCAGCAGAGGATGAGATGGCTAAATGGCATCGTTGATGCAGTGGGTGTAGATCTGGGTGGACTACAGAAGATAGCAGATGACAGAGGAGCCTGGCATGCTGTGATCCATGGGGTCGCAAAGAGTCAGACTCGAGTCTGTGACTGAACAACAACAAAATATACCACGACTGCTCTAGCCCAGAGAACTTCTATTAATAGGGCTGGTGAAGAGCTTGTTGGATGTGAGATTGTTGGCATTAATCTTTCTTTGTTCACCTATCATTGAGCAACAGATCAGCTGTTACCCTGGTTCTTTCTATAAGAGATAAAGTGTTTACCTCTTCAGTACAGTACATCTCTTTTTGAACCAGTTTAAAAACAAAAGGGTATAAGAATTATTATGAACCAGTGGCTTCCATTGAAATACATGAAAGTTGATCAAGATGGAAATTATTATTTTAACTAAATGTAGACAAGACTGTACTTGTAGGATAGGTGTTACACTGAGATTATAAACTATTTTGTGTGACTATGATCAATAACTTACCATCTTGTTTCCTATTCTTGTGGTTACTTCCTTTTTCACTTGTGTAATATTACACCCAAAATCAATGTCTCTGTGAACACTTTATAATATAAATTGTGGATATGATCAAGAATTTGGTTACTCTGTTCTGAAACTGGTTTTCTAGTCATACTGAAGGCAATTTTTGGTACAAGCCCAAAGTATGCTAAACCAAAATAAATCCGTTATTTTAAAAGTAAGCCAGTCCTTGACCAACGGCTGTGAAGCAAAATCAAAATACATTCTTTGTCTTATTGAAGAATGTTGAACTAAACAAAATTCTTGACAGAACCAGGGAAAGATTTCTGATGACTCATAGTGGAAATGCATTTGCTTTGTGTATAGTTTTTGCAAACTTTAGTTCTGAATTTTTACAGTGCCTGACATCCTAAAAGAATGGTTATGTTTACTACCTACTGCAGTGCTTTGGCCCAGTACTGCAAATATTTTGCTGTTGCATGAGAAGAACCCATACAAATTTAGTGATCAGATTTCATGACCTCTAGCTTGACTGCAGAGAGGCCTAAATGTCCAGAACAACAGTACTTTCTCTTTTCTTCAGTTCATTATCATGCACCCAGAAAGGATATTTTAGTCTGACTAGATTCGTGTCATGTGTCAAAACAATCAACCTAAATTCAGGCATTTTATGACATTGTCACTTGAAAAATTGTAAATAAGCTCCTCATGTTTCAGCGATTTGTCATGTACCTCCACTTAGTTTTGGGACAAAAATTGTCCATCAAATCTTTTGCTTCATGCAACTGAAATAGTTTTTGTCCCTATGAATGAAATGTATTGGAACAAGGAAAAAAAGTCATGTTTCTGACCATCATGAAATAGAATAGGTCTGCATAAACCCCAAAGGCTAACTTCTAGGAATGAAAATCCTCAACCCAACAGAAGATAGAGATGGTAACTAAACCTTGCTGCAATCCCAGATGTTAGTTATGCCCCCACATTTACTCTGACAAGAGTATTACTGGACCCAACAATGCCACACACAACGTTAAGGGCAGTTTTACTTGTTCCTCTGCCAATTTGACTTATGCCATCTTTTACCAAAATGCCCTTCTGCACTCTTCATAGGACAAACAGTTCAATGTCTGCGCAAAAGAGTTAATGGACATAAATCAGACTTCAGGAATGGTAATACAGTACAAGGAAACCTGTTTCAAACCATTTCAATCTACCTAGACACTGTGCACAAGACTTGAAAGTTGCCATTCTAGAACAGAAAAATTACAAGACATGGATCCAGAGCGAGACAGCAGAGATAAAGTACATACATATGATAGATACCCACATCAAATGTTTGAATATTAGTCAAGGATTTCTGGAACATTATCAAATTTGATACACCACAACTAACAGGTTGTTATATACTGATATATATGTTGCATTTTGTTATGTTATACCACCTTTACAAAAAGTACTTCAGTAGAATTCTCATCCACAGCCTCAGGCTACCTCTCAGAACAAAGGAAGAACTTGGTGCTTGGTCTGGGCCACTCACACAATAGATGCTAGGCCTGAAGGGTAAACTCAGTTGCAAATGTGTCATGCCACAATGTTTGTCTCACATCCATCGACTAAAATGGAGAAGCAGTGTGGAAATAGTCAAGAGGTGAGAAGGCTACTCTACTTCTTGCAAGTTTGAGAGCTTTCATTTCCATAATTCAGCCTGAGGATGGGTTCTTGCTGGTTTACAGAATTCCATAAAATAAGAAAGTATTTTCCTTAATATTAATTGTTTGTACATATGGCCCCATATAAATATATAGTGTGTAATGCTAATATTATCCATGAATCTTATTCTAACCCTAGCCCTACTGCTAAGCCTCAATGCATTGGAATTTCCATGAGATCATAAAATATACTTAATGCAAATATCTTTATCTAGGTGGATGTTAGTTAATATGGCAGCTTAATAGACGGTTGGGTCATTTGTTTTATCCATTGAACTTATTCAAATGAGAACATGCATGTTGCATAACCAGGGCAAATTAGGAGATGGCATGTCTTTTGAGCAGTGAAGCTCTTTTTTGATCTTCAGTAAATGCTGTAAATCTTGGCAAGGCCTTTGATTCCACTGAGAAGTTCACATAAGTTTCCCAGAAAAATGATGTGAGAGTCATAGAAAATTTTGGAACCTTCCAAACCAAGAAACACTACTAATAACTGCTCAAAAGAAATAATTGTGTTCATTTATGGTTTATAATATTCTTAATGCCATTCAGGTCCTTTGGTACAACAAATAATTGTTAGAAGAATACATGATCTTTGGTTGCAGAATTTCTACTTCCCCATCATCAGCTGGGAAATGGGTCCTTTACATCCCTGCTGATGGGATCAGCTCTGTCACTGATGAGGCTGATAGAGCTAATGGGAAGTGGCTACTACTGCCATGCTTTCATTTATTTTGTCCCCAGCATGCAGATATGCTTGGGACAGGATGAAATACAGTGGGGAACTTAGTTGAACCTTCTGTTTGGGTTTCAGAATGGGGGAAGTTGGGGATGGGTTAGGGCTGATCAGCCCTATCAATATCTGTATGCGATCAGACCAATTTGCCCCCAAAGAACAGGCTATATCAGTGATGATGAACCTTTCAGACACTGAGTGCCCAAACTGCAACCCAGAACCCACTTATTTATCACAAAGTGCCAACACAGCAACAGGGAAGGAAGGAAATGCTCACATTGGATTGCTGGGCAGAGGAGCGTGGCGAACTCTGTGCTGGGGGGAGGAAGAAAGTGCTTCAATTGGGCTGATGGGCAGAGGGGTGGGGTGAACTGTGCTGGGGTTGACTGCATGGGTGCCCACAGAGAGGGCTCTAAGTGCCACCTCTGGCATGCATGTCATAGGTTTGTCACCACTGGGCTATATATTATCAGGAAAAGGGCTGTTTTTCTATCATGAGATAGGTAAAGGTAAAGGTCCCTCTTGCTGGAAAGCCAGTCATATCTGACTCTACCTTTACAGCCAAAGAGCCAGCACTGTCTGTGTCTGCAGATATTTCCATGGACATATGGCAGGCATACCTCAACACCGGAGTGTATGGAACACTATTTACCTTCCCACTGAAGTGGTACCTATTTATCTACTTGCATTTTTTTGCTTTTGAACTGCTGGGTTGGCAGGAGCTGGGACAGAGATGGGAGCTCATTCTGTCATACAGTACTCAGATCTCTTGAACTGCTGACCTGCCGACCTTCCAGTCATCAAGTTCAGTGTCTTAACCACTGAGCCACCACAGTTCCTCTTACAAGATAAATTTCTGTAAAATCACTATATGGCAGAAGCCCACTTAGAACCATGTGTATAGCATTTAATTCTAGGGCTTAAACTAGGTAAGGGTTTGAACTCTTGTGAAACATCAAGTCTGAGAATTATTTCCTTAATTATATTAAGGAAATTATTCTGGCTTGAAAGGATTTTTGTTGGAGAAACTCTGTTTAGGGGACATATGAATGAATCTCCTTTCATGTCTCCAAGATCTTTTCTCACTGAAGTAGTCCCTATTTATCTACAGTTGTACCTCGCTTAAAGAGCATAATGCATTCTACAGGACTGCTCTTTAAGTGAGTTTGCTCTTTTAGCCAAACACCATTGTAAATGACCAGTTGTGGGGGGGATTGCGAACCCCAATTTATTTGTTAAGCGAGTTTTTGGTTGGTTTTATTTGTTAAGCGAAGCAAACATTCAGAGAAAATTATGCTCTTTAAGCGAGTTACTCTTTAAGCGAGGCGCTCTTTATGCGAGGTTTGACTGTACTTGCAATTTCTTGCTTTCGATCTGCTAGGTTGACAGGAGCTGGGACAGAGACAGATGCTCAATCCATCATGCAGTACCCGGGTCTCAAACTGCCAACTTGCTGGCCTTCTAGCTAACAAGGTGAGCTTCTTAACCACTGAGCTACTGCAGCCCCTAATATGTGAATAAATAGCAAAGAAGGATTATCTGGGCATGTGTGGATCAGAGTTTGTTTTTGTCAAGCCTCCAGATACGCTTTCAGCACTAAAGGCTTGTAGGCAGGGGAGTTAAAGGGTTTTTTTTTTAATTGAGCAACCTGCACCATGGTATAAATGGAGACTCAATAATCTGGGAAAGGGCCTTTAAAATGTAAAAAATATATAGAATTAGAAAACCATTAGTAGGCTTTTTGCTCATAATAATAAGTAGAACACTGTGTCTGGCCCAGTAAAACATCTGTAAGGCATAAAATGTATCAATAAACATTTAATAAAATCAGTTGCTACTGCCTAGAGAAAAAGTTTTGTTGGTAAGGAGACAAAGTATGCCCATCTGATCTTTAGATCCAGACAGCAATTTTGGTCATTAAGTGGTGGCATGACATGGCCAGACTAAACCGTATTTCCAACTCTAATTACTACACAATGGAATCTACTGTTTCATTACCACCACCACACCACTTGAGAAGGGCATAGAGAAAAATTAGAATTTTTGAGTTTATTGAGGGATCAAAAATTGCCGTGTCTGCACTTTTGTGAAGTACACTGAGGTGCAGAGAACTGAACAGGCATTTCCATTGTCTCAATTGTCTCATTTGTAGTTGTTAGCAGTGCAATGGAATTTACTAGAAATGAATGAGTAGGCGATAAAAAAGGTGTCATATATAGCTCCAAGCAGCATTCGTACAGATCCTGGTTAATCTCAAAACAAAATTAACAGCAAGGGTATGAACTAAATTGCTCACAGTGGAAACTTATATTAAACTTTTCTTACTTTGTAGAAAAATATTTAAGTAAATAATGGCTGAAATCCAGTAGTAAATTACAATTAGAATAGACCCACTGAATCAGTGGCACTTACTGAAGAGTTGACTCACTAAATTTTCACTGATTCAGTGGGCCTACTCTAATTTGTAACTTGCTACTTGGTTTCAGCCTTTCCACAAAGTAAGAAAAGTTTAAAATACATTTGCATTGTGAACAATTTATATACAGTCCACCAGTAACTAGAAAAGTATTATGACATACTTGTTTTTAAATATTTGTAACAATATTTAAGAGATAGTAAAGTAAGGCACATTTGAAAAGTCTTTCTATAAAGCATATTTTGTACCAAACACTGTCTGTCACAAGAGCAGCGCACAACCCATAGTTCTTAAGCAAATTTAGCATCTGTTTATTTCATAGGGTAAATTAAATAGATGCACTTATCTCTCACATGTAATCAGAGGAATTTAGTTTGTCCACACTGAGCTTTTGACATATGAAGAAAAAAAAAATCAAAGCTTTTGAAATGTGGATCTACATACAGCTGTTAAGGATATTATGGGTTGACCATGTGACTAATGTAGAAGTGTTGCTCTGGATGGATGAATAAGAATTGTTTGACACCATTAAAAAAAGAAAGCTCCAAAGCCTTGGGCATATCATGAGGAACAACATGAAGTATAGAATACTCCAACATGCTCTGCAAGGAAAGATCCCTGGGAAGAGAGGCCCTGGATGTAGATGGACTTCGTGGCTAAAGATCCCAAGAGACTAATGTGGAATGTCCCTAGAAGAATTGTTCTGAGGAGTTAAGAAAAAGAAGACTATTGCCATGTTGATAGCCAATATTTGGAATGGATACAACACTGGAAGAAGAAGAGCAGAGCCTTTGATATTAAAATGAATAACAAATAGATTAACTAAGAGTATGATAACACAGTCTTGGTCTAAATTGGGGTTGAACTAATTCTCTCATTTTTTTCAGTGACCAAACTAATCTGAATAATAGATATTACCAGTTGTTAAAAAACACATTGATTTGTATGCGTATCTGTTATGCTAACCATTTTGTACCTCTGTACCCGATGTGTATAAATTGATGCCATGAAGTCTCACTCTTGCACCATCTGATGAAGTGGACTTGATCAATAAAAGGTAATGTTAAAATACAGCAGTTAGTCTTTTAATGTCTGGCCAGGTTATCCTACTATGGTAATAGAGTAGACAATACTTCCAATGACTTAACGCTGAGCACCAGGCGATGGTTAACTAACCTGACCATCCCAAAGACTGGCAAAGTCCACAGGGAAGGGTGATGGTCCCCAAGTCGATTAAATCCTACTTGAATCCATCTTGATGGAGGGCAGCAGCTTCATCAATTCTAGCCTGGGGCTGAGGAGGACTTTGTGTGCCTAAAGGGCTCAAGACCAGAAAGTGACTCACGGAGCTGGATCAGTGTCACGCTGTGATGAGGAAGGCAAATGAAAGGCTACTGCATTACATTCACAGGCCAGTCTTCATGGTTGATCTCCATGATGATAGCCATGATGATCGCCAATATTCAGAATCAAATACGGTACAAGAAGACGTTAGTCTTTAAAGTGCCACAATGTCTTTTTGTTTTTGTTTTGTTTAATTGGTGTGATGTGCTTGAAACACAGACTAACATGGCTACTATTCCAAACAATTCACATATTTGATATATGAGCCATTGTGAACCATCCCGGCCCTGGCTGATGCCTACTCACACTTTATTTGGTTTCTGTCAAAGGCTTTTTTTTTAGTGCAGGTAGGATTGCTCCAGTTTGATTTGGTTCTAGCTGATGTAATGACTGAGGTCAAACTTAAATGGTTGGCTGGCTATTCCTTTGATGAATCGCCTTAATGAGTTGAATAAACTGGAAGCTTTCTGTGGAGAGGAAGGGAAAGAAAGTCTTTATCATTGTTGCTAATGCATCAAAGATGCTTTGAAAGAGCTTTAAAAAAACCTTTCAAGGCATTGCTCAAGTTGCTGTGTTAGTTAGCAACAATAACAGGAAATTGAAGACCTTACTGCAGTTAAAGTCTCCATTTCTCAAGATCATCAAGCAGTTTCAACAAAGAGACAGCCAGACAGCCAGCCACATAATAGCTTAACAATCCTTTCAAAAGGAAATAAGATCAGTTTTGATCTGAGGTGCATGTGGATGCAAAGATTACCCCAAATGAAATACGAAACCTCAAAGCAACCTTTTTAGTGTTGCCCAGACCAGTGCTTCCCAACCTTTGGTTTTTGGACTTCAATTCCCAGAAGCCTAAGTCAATTCACCAAATCACTGATCAGCCAATGTACTGACTTAGGCTTCTGGGAATTGAAGTCCATCATTGTTCTGTGGAAAATAGTTTGGGAAACACCGGTCTAGACTACTGATCAAAGTTGGAATAATTCATCCATTTAGTTGTACCCTAAATTTGCTTAAGAGAATAGAAGCAATTACCTGTTTCATTTCAGACTGTGTACAACAGATTAAATCAGCACCTGCCATATTCTTTTGGTTTAATGAGTCTTTTCCAATTTAGGAAGCAAATTACGTGGCATGTGATAAATCTTGTCCTCACTCTGAAATGTTCATAATTTTGTATGTAGCCACACAATATAAACAAACTTTTTGTCTAAGTAAAGTTTTTCTTCTTTTCAAATAGCCTAATACCAGCTGGACTCCCACATAATCATAACATGTTTGTAATAATATTAACATTCTTTTTTTCTATCAGATTGTTCTAGAACAAATATTTTGTCATAGACAACAGAAATCACAAATTCATTCACTCCAAATTTAGGATGAGATTTCATCCATCTGATGCAGTGGAGACTAATTCATGAAAGTGTATGCTACAATTAATGTAGTCAGTAAGGTGCCAGCAAAACTCTTTGCTGGTTTTTGAAATATTTGGTTGTCTTGGACAATTAGACTGATTCAGCTGAATTGACAACTACGTAAAACCATCACCATCATCAATGTAATGGCAAAGAACATGGAATGTAGTCATGTGAACTCAGTGGGTTGTATTTTTGAATAAGTATACATAGGATTCTGTATTAAGTTAGAAGTCAAAGGCCTAAAACTAATGTTTTGTTTTAGTTTTAGTTTTAGTCTTATCTTCTCCTTTCCTTCTCTATAGCTCTCAGTGCTGTTCAAACACCAAGTCGAAAAGGTTTCCCAGGCCTTTGGAGCAGTGCTTTATGGTGGAATACACTGGGGAGATGAGAAATACAGTTTAGATGTAACCCATTGGATTCTAGCTGAGATATTCATGAAAGGCCATATGATATATTCTGTTTTCACTACACAGATAGAAAGTTTTGACTGCTAAGTCTGTGAATGCAGAGTGAAATAAACCTCATATTGGATCACACAGATGATGATGCCCAAATGTTTGCCATCATTTTGCGGATAAAGTAGCATGTAACATTATTCACTTTAATGTCAGGATTCTTGTTACCTGCTGTCGATGTCTTGACTCCATAATTTGCAAGCTGGCATCAGTCACTAGCTGGTTGACTGATTTATCCATCAATACATTGTTAGCATTACTCTGGCCACACAGAGAACTGGGTTTCTTGCAAATCGCTTAATAGGCTACAGACAGGAGTTGGCAGAACTAAAAGTGAGCCTAAGAAAAGCATGTTCTTGTATCAATGATGTTCTTTGCAAGTGAGGCGAAAAACAGATTACTTAATGCCTATGTCAGTGTACTCTATGCCACTCACTATGTGCTATAGAAGACCAGATGCTCTTGACCATCACCCTGTTATAGGGGGAAAATTATCTGATACATTTCTTAATTGTACTCCTGACATAAACAAGGAAGGAACTGATGAATTTGTATCTATACACATTCAGAATTACTTTGGGAGAGGAAAAACTAAACATTTTTGGTTCTGTCTATTAGAGCTTGCACTATGTTTGGGAATTACCTTAAAATTCTAAAAATACAATTTCTTAAAATATTAGTGGGGGAAAATGTGTGGCAGTAAAATAAAATGACAAAGTAAAGGGTGGATGAGGAAAAGGCATGTTGAAATTTGAATGAATAGTTAAATGAATGTATACAGCAATAGGTATGAACGTGACAGAAGAGGAAGGTAACAGGAATAAGAGACTGAAAATTATCTAGATTGCCTTGAATCATCATTAAACAGAAAGTGTATTTTAAAGATTTGGGGATGTTAGGATGCTTGTGTGTGGTAAGGTAAAGGTCTCCCTTGCTCAAAAGCCAGTCATGTCTGACTCTAGAGTGCAGTGCTCATCTCTGTTTACAGCCAGAGTCAGCTCTGTCTGCTCTGTCGAAATTTCCATGGTCATGTGGCAGGTATGACTAGACACCAGAGTGCATGGAACGTTGTTACCTTTCCTGCTGAAGTGGTACCTATTTACCTACTTGCAAGTTTGTGTGTGGAGTAAACTTTAATTTTTCACTCTTCATCCCTCTCAGTTTTTAATCAGTTCTTTAATTATGTCTCTTTATTTGTATCTTCCAGTGTAGTAGGTACAAGGTTATTGAACTGTCACATAAACAAAAGCAAATGTTATGTTCCCTTCAGGCACAACTGTAAATATATTTGAGTAACAGATTCTGATGTGCTCTCTTTTGACCCTGTTAGCAGAAAAATATTTAAATTAGCACAGAAATAATTTATTAAAATAATGTTAAAAAGTCTACTTTAAAAATATGAATTTGTATGAAGAACAAAAGCTTTATATTACAGAATTACAATTTATCTTTAAATGACGAGTCCCATCTATCTTGGATGGGAAGAGTAACTCTGGTTCTTTAGTAGTTTTTGAAATAAAAGCAGCCTGCTTCCAGGACTGTAATGAATCTGGCAGAGAGATGAAGCAATGGGAGACAACAGTGGAAAACTAGTCAGCTGTAAGACAAACAAATTAAAAATATGCATTAGAGAAAGTAATAATATAAATATAAATTACAAATTCAAAGAGCTCAAAAATTGAAACGATGAAAGCATAACTGGTCTTACTTTGATATTTAGAATATTTGCAACTAATTTCTATGCTTGGAGTTGCTTCCTTTCAATTTGTTTCCCTATTATATGCTTGATGCTGGAAATTTTGAAATAGAAAATAGCACAGCAATGTCCTATGTGCTCTTTCCGCTCAGAAGGAGAACAAGGGGGTTTCAAAGGCTTGTGTTAAATCAGAATACCAATCATCCAAAACTAACCCCAAATAACCCAAAAAGACAAAACCAGATAGTGTGAGGTAATCTTAAAACCATAATGATTTTCATAGAAAACACTATCAGAAGCAGTAGGAGAAGCTAATAACAATAAAAATAATAATCCACAGCTAACACTATGCACTTCTAATGATCTTATAGGCCTTGAAAGGCTTGTTGATACAGATAAGTCTTTAGCAATTTACGAAATGTAAATAATGTAGGAGCAGTTCTAATCTCCACTCACACGTTGTTCCACAAGGTGGGGGCTATGGTGGAGAAAGCTTTTGATGTAGTTATTGCTTCCCCCCTTCTTCTTTAGGTGTAACTACTCAGAACTTATATACTTTTGGGTATAACTCCTGAGAAAGAGGTGCCTCCTCAGATAGCTTGGTCACAACCTCTGTATTATTCTGTGCCTTCATTCTCATGTGAAATCAGAGGAACAAAATTATCCCCTATCCTGAACTCTTGTGGGAAATTGTCATGTGACTAGTGGTTTTAATTCTTCAACACAACTTGGTTGGAACCTGCCTGAATGGAAAATGCATTCAAAAGCTTCTTTTACTATTGCAAAGACTGGAAGGGTCAAATCATATGCTACATATCTGTCCGTCCCACCAGGGCAGATCGGAGAGGCTCTCTTATCATTCCATCAGCTAGAGAGGCGCATCTCTCTAGCACCAGAAGGAGGGCCTTCTCCGTGACCGCCCCGGCCCTTTGGAACCTCCTGCCAACTGAGTTACGTCTACAGACAGAGCTCCTGCCCTTTCGGAAGGGCCTAAAAACCTGGCTGGGAGGGCAGGTGTGGGGCTCCAGGAACATGGGGTCCCATGTTGGGTGGCTGATCTGATGGGACAGCCACCCCTCCCTCACTCTTTTAAACTTTTTAAATCTTTTTAAACCTTTTAACCTTTTTAAATCTTTTAGATTTTTGTAAATTCATGGTTTAATTCTTTTTAAATTGATTTTTAAGTAATTTTGAACCTCAAGGTTTTAATTTATGAATTTTCTGTAAGCCGCCCAGAGTCAGGTTTGCCTGATTGGGGCGGGATAATAAATCTAAATAAATAAATAAATAAATAAATAAATAAATAAATAAATAAATAAATAAATAAATACAGAAAGCAATCTTTAAAAACCAGTAACCATTTGAAAAAGCTTTTGTACCTGAACAAATGATATCCAGGGGTACCTCATGATGACCAGTCACCAAAATAAGTAGGCCAAGTAGCAAGTCAGGGACATAGAGACATTTTCAAGCACATACATTGTTCACAGTGCCTACAATGTGCTTTCGGTAGTGTGGTGTTTGCATTCACATTGGGTATGGCAACATCAAAACTGGTTGTGCATACTGTTTGGTGATACAGTTCCTAGAAAGAGGGGAGCCCTGGTCATATTATATTCTGGTCCAATAATTTTTACTTAGTTCTTTACTTATTTGTTGTATTTATATCTTGCCTTTTCTCTGGAGTCCTCAAAGTGGTAGGTATACAGTAAAACACCGGATAACGATTGGATCGGATAACGCTAAAATCGCATAACGTTAAGTAATCTGGGGAAGAGAATTGGATTGAATAACGTTAAGGTCCTATGGGATGGATCGGATAACAACAGCTAAAGCCTGTGTGGTTACAATGTATCTCTATGGAGCTTTAATGTTATCCAATCCATCCCATAGGATTTTAACATGGATCGGATAACACTAAAAATCGGATAACACCAAGACTTGTGGAACCAAGTCTTAGCGTTATCCGAGGTATTACTGTACCTGTCTCTCCTCCACCCACCCACAACACTTTCTCAACATAGAAACCCTGTGAGTTCAGCTGGAAACAAAGGGGGCTTGTGGTCTATCATCCCCTGTGGATCTGAGCCTGGAATTCCAGACTGTAAGTAGTGATGGAAGAGCACTTGATGGGGGAAGAAACCCCATAGTTCAGATGGCAGAAGTCAGAAGGGAAAGGGTTAACAGGAGTAAAGGAGAATTTGGAACTAATGAGGGTGGTAGAAAAAAAAATGAAAAAAGGAGGAATATAAAAGGGAGAAGGAGGAGAAAGGAGAGGCAAAAGGGAGAGATACAGAGAAAAGAGAGCATACATAGAAAAGAGAACATGCAGAATCCCTGGACATGGGAATGGAAGCAGATGAAGGTACCCAAGAAATTGCCAAGAGACAGGTGAGAAAGTAGCAGCTCAGCCTTTCTACTGGGAGGAAAGGGAAGAGAAGAGAGGCAACAGAGAGAGGGCAGAACAATGTTGTGGGAGACCCTCCACACTAGGCAGAAGTCAAGGGTCAGCTTGTCCAGCTATTTGCCTTCACTGTCCTTGGCATGCTCAGCAGTTGTGAAAATCTTTGGGGAAACAGGCTATAAAGAAAAGGACTGAAAGAATGTTTTGAGGAAACACAGTCTATGTTGTCAATGTTCTTTAAAGTTCTGTGTTTAAATTTGAAGAGCAATCCTCATTTTTAAAGATAATAAAGTTGAAGTTGCAACATATCTAAAGTATGGAAGACTTTGCCCTAAAATGGAGGAAGGTGGGCAGGGCACAGGTAGGTTAGGCTGAAAAACTGTGATTTTCCCCAAAGTCACTCTGTGAGTTTCAGGTTTCATTAGGGATTTGAACCCAGATATTCTAAATCAGGGACTCTCAACCTGCGGCCCACACCAGGAAGTGCCATGTGGTGGAGGAAGGGCAAAGTGGCCATCCAGCCCCCAAAGCTGTCTGAGGGAGTGTGACCCAGCCCCCAGCTTAAAAAGGTTGAAAACTCATGTTCTAAATTATAGTCCAGCTCCCTAATATCTAGTCCACACTGGTCCTCCCACTCCTCTCCCTCACTTCTCCCCATTGTTATCCTTTCATAAAGAGCATAGCAGAGGAGAGGGTGAGACAATGCCTATTTTTATGGATGCACTGTGTCCCTTTTCTTAAATGGTCCCAAGGGTCCAAAAGAACCCAAATTAGTTTGAACAACTTTGGAGGTAAATTGCCTATTCACACATAAGTATTTTCTCTGAAGGGGTTACTTCTTTTGTGGAACTGTGATCCATTAAAAATAAATGTATGGCCTTTATTTTTGTCTCTGCATATCAAAAAGCCTTTAAATCCCCAGCTAAAATTGGGCGAAAGGCTGGCACAATGCCTTCTATGCATTATTTACATGGCTTTGTCATCTGCCTTTTCCCTCACCTCCAAATGTTCATCACACCTGGCAATCTGCTCACCATAGCAGTTAAATAAATGTGATAGTGCAGTCTTCTTACTTCAGCTGCAGAGCAACATGCATGGCAAGAGTAGAGATGCTAACCTTTGGTTGAACTCTGTGGTGGATTTAGCAGGTTCACACCAGTTTGTCAGAACCGTTAGCAGAAATTCTGGCCGGCCCCTTTGCCCATCCAAGTTTTGAAATAAAGTAGTCCTAATTCAGGTGCAATGTAGGGCTTTCCCCCTGGCCACGCCCACCATACCAAGCCCACAGAGTAGGTAGTAATTTTTTTATATTCCCACCACTCGTTGACCTGTCCTTGTAAATGAGGAAATGCATGCATGCATGCACACACACACTATTCTTGTAGCAAAGTGGCAGGATTGTATGTGCACACATGCAAGTGTTAGCCCTGTTGTGGTTTTTAGAGTGGTTTTTGAGCATTTTTAGAGTGGTTTTTGAGCATTTTAGAGTGGTTTTGGAGCATTTTTTAAAAAATGTGCATCATTGGAAAATGTGTTGTTGCCTTCCTGCATGAACTTGCAAAAATCATAGGACTTTGGCTACCTGTTGCAAAAGGAAAGGCTGCTTATGTCTTTGTGATCCATCAGCCTGTCCTCTGGTGCTTGTTCTATCCTTGTTCCTCAAAAAGAAAAAGAAAAACGCACAGACATTTCATGTGACATGCAGCAAAATACAACAACAAAACAGTGCTGACCTCTCTCATGCCGGAGACAAAATTCTTGGACTGGCTGTCTGTCATGTTGCAGCATCTTGACCAAACTGGAACAATGACAATGTTTTAACCGTACATACTTAGGTAATAGGTGCCATTCTCCCTAGAAAATGAGGATTGAGAAGGTGACATAGGATCTCTCTTTCCCTGAATCAGGTTCCCAAGGAGAAAGCCTGCCAAATATACCTAATGAGGTTTCTGGATTGAGATAGGGACTTTGGTACAGGGGAAAGATTCCAGACAGTTTGAGATACTGAATCAGATTCAGATGTTAAGCAGCTACAACAGGACAGGTGGAAGGAGACTTCCCTACCCCTCTCTCCAAACAACAGTCTTTCCAGTCCCATGGAAAAGCTACAAATGGGCCATGGATCCTCCTGAAGATACTGTTCTAAGGAAAGTCGGGGGGGGGGGAGTGAGTCCTTGAAAATTGGGTAGAGGCACCTTCTGTTAATGGAGTCCTTTTTGAAACAGAAAGGCAAACTCTGGAGCCAACCCAAACTCCTAGATGTGTTTTATTAGAATACAAAAGCAAAACAAACAGTCTCAATTAATATGAAGAGGGCTGGGCTCTACAAAGAGCTTACTTTGTAATCATCAAAGTGGTCTCAGATGAACAGTGTTAATAAATAGCAACCTGGTCTCATTTACTCTGTTGGACTTGCTTATTCCTTTATTGTGGGCAGAGATAATAAGCAGGAATCTGTGTGCACCAGTTTGGAGAGTTAGAACTCCTTTACGTACTCTTCTGTGAGAAATAAAGGGCAGAACCAGCACTAACTATATGAACGAAGTAAATGTGTGCCGTTTTAAAAGAGGGGTGCTTTTTATAGTTTTGCTCAAATAGGAGACTTCTGTGAGGAAGTAATTTGATGAAACCCTGGACTGCCATAATGAAGCCACTTTCTTGGCTTTGTCATTGGCCAAACTTAAGTCCTCATTGGTGCATGTTTCTGGCAGTAATTGGAAGACCAGTAAATGAGCCGGATTCTGTATCTAACCACATTCACACTACGTGAATGACACAGGAAGTCATTACCGATGGTGCTTTTCATTTGACAACATAGAATACATAGTTTAGAATGGGGAAAGGGTTTTGTGAACAGGTTGGGATAAGGGTGTGATTAGATGGTATCACTTTTGGTGTAGCCAGGTTCGATCTGTTTGCAGGCAACTACACATACATGCCAATGCTAATGATGTGTTAATCCCATCATATAGTTTGATTTTGTAATTCAGCTTCCACCTTCTTTCAAGTTTTTCTGAATTGGCACTGGATGAAAACCAAATACAGTACTGGGTAGTTATAATACAATGTTCTGTCTGTAAAGTATCAGAAATAAAAGCACATCTGGTTACAATATCCAGTGGCCAGTATAACAGAGGAAGTAGGATCTTGGCAATTATAACTTTGTGGATGCCCATCTTGGATGAGGTTTGAGAGTTCCTCTTCCATCATGAAAGCAGATGGGCAACAGAGACTTGGGTGACAATGATGTATTAACCACACACTGTGAGAAAATCAGTAAAACAAACAGAGCAACTACCACATGTGGGGGGATTAGAGGTTTCCTTCTTTCCCTCCCATCAGCTTCTTGAGGTCTAATCCAGCTTCTCTCAGAACTCTTTCGCCAAGGGATTGTGGTCTATATAGTCCCAGCGCTCTGCTGGCAACTGTCTGAGTAGTGCTTGGTATGCAGGTTCACCTGAGGTTTGGGGAGCTGGTCTTATAAATCTGGTATGCCCCTGGGCCCAGGTCCATCTGAAAAGATGCATGTTAAGGCTAATGATGCTCAATTAAATGTACAAGTCAACTCTATCTTTTTGCCCGGACTGTTTTCATTATCTGCAGAATCAGGTTGTGGCCTGCCTTCTGTGCTGTTTTATAGTGTGCTCTCTTATTTTTGTTCCTGAATGTTTAAATAAACATTTTTATAATTCACTTTGTCATTTACCAGGAAAGATTTTCTTTTTGTGCTCAAATTAAGCAACAAAAGTGTGTAAACATCATCATCAAGGGTGCACGCAGAAATCTAAGGAATTTAAAATAAAATAAAAATCAGGAACTGTTTGAGAGTTGTTCAAGTTAAAAAGACCACCCAATGTGATGAGAGAGTAAAAGTAGAATCTCAGAAGTAGAATGACATGAAGAGATCTGGTGCACTGAAACCGAATTGGACTTTCTTCTGGGTAGTCATGTACTCAGCTGTAAAAATTTATAAGGTCACGTGAAGGGGGGGAAACCAATTACCATATATACTCAAATATAAGCCGACCAAATATAAGTCGATGTGTCTAATTTTGACCTGAAAACCCAGGAAAATAGATTGACCCAAGTATAAGCTGAGTGTGGAAAATGCAGAAGCTGCTAGTCTATTTCAATAATCAAAATACATGAAAATATGGTAAAATTAATTAAATTGTTAGTGCATCTCAAACCAATGCGGTCTTGGGACCCTCATGGTCATTGACCCGAGTATAAGCTGTGTCCCCCTCTTGGGGGCTAAAAATCTTGGCTTATACTCGAGTATATACAGTAGACTGAAAAACATTTGTTCTGTCTAAATGTTCAAATGTTGTACATGGAAGATTTTAATTTTTTCCTGAAGCAAGCTTTCTATAGGAACTGTATATCCATTTTCTGTATTAAGTCTAACACTGTACATGAATCGCTCCATGAAGTCTACTCTGATTTCTCATACATGCATAGCTTTTATTCAGCAACATGGGCCGAACAACCATGTATACTGTGGGATTGTACTAATGCAAGGATGGGCAATACACTATGGCCTAACCCAGTCATAAATTCCAACTAGAATACATCCACTGAACCAGTTGCTAAATGTTAAGCTTGTACTTTATAAATCTTAGTGATTCGATACTCAGGTTTGGGTCTTTGGATACTGTACATCTTGACTTATGAAACTATCATCTGGTGGTTAACTTCAGGCACCACAATGTCAAATGTCTCCCTGGAGAGTGCTGCAACCTGTGTATGTTGAACCACAATGTCAATGGCAAACTGAAGGATATGCTATCTTTCCATATCCAATCTATAATTTGGGGCAGAATGACAATACATTTCTAACATGTGTTGGAACAAGAGCACATTCAATCTATGTGAGGCTGTGTTCCTGGTGCTTCATTCCATATGTGTTTCCCACACAATACTACATAGATGAATATGGCCACAAGTATTTTCTCCTGCATTCAATTGATTAAGGAGCAAAGAGATTGGCTCAGGAGAAATGAAACAAACATTAACATAGGACCACCATCTAAGGCAGGACAATTATTTAAGGAGCTATAAAAGACTATATGCTAAGAAAAATGCTAGAAGAGGACAGTCAGGGAAGGAAGTAAAGTTACCTTTAGGAAGCTCAGTTGACATCATGAGGGGGAGAGGACAGATAAACAAGAGGAGGAACTCAAAGACTGCCCTAACTATTTGACTACCACTAAGTGCTCCTTGTAGGCTTCCTCATTTCTTTATGCAAAGTATTTTTTCTTCCTTCCCAACATCTTTTTTACGTATTATTTTTTGAAGCAATATAAACACTAATTTTGGGTTTATATTACTTGGCTCTTAAAACTCCCCTATTCCACACTCTGCTTTGCTTTTTAATTTTCCGTTTTGTTGTTAGGGTGCTGCTTCCTTAAGGCTTCATATATTTTATAAGCTTTGGTTTGTATTTTGATTTGCATGTTTCATGGTTTTATACTGTTATGGAGCATATTTTCTCTCTCTTTCTGTGTGTATATTTGAACTCTAGGAGAACCATCTATACTCCAGAGTATACATTTATCTCTTCTTGTTCAATAGCTACCTGTGCTAGTATGTTTTTTTGGTCTTTGAAAGGCACATGGTTATAACACTTCAGAGAGTAAACAAAACAAAAAGACAAAAGATGTTGTGGCATCTTAAAGACTAACTGCTGTTTTTTAATGTTAGCTTTCATGGATCAAGCTGCTTCTCCACTGCATTTCAGCAGCCAAACCACAGCAGTTGGGAACTTCTTGGTTCCACACTGAGAACCCAGGTGCTGACGTAACCTCTGCCCAGCACTAGAAGTTCCCAACCTCTGCAGTTTGGCTTTTGAAACGAAGTAGAGAAATGGTGGGGAAGAAAAATCCCAAAATGGAGTGAACATACTCTGAAAAGCATCCCACCGCCCTGGGAAACGGTGGAGGGTGTGCAAGAAGCCACAAAACAGTGTGATTGCTGTGGTGGTAAGTGATGTATTTTGACTTCTGGTGGTGGTGGGTGGTTTTGGAGGTGCCGAGGTGGCCATCGTGGGCTGTATTAATTAGCTCCACAGGCCGGATTAGGACAACGGGCTGTAGTTTGGGAACCCCTGTTTTAAAAGAAACCCCTTCCAAAGCATTGCCAATGTGTTAGCAACAGTAAAAAAAATTGGAAAACTTCCTCTCCATTTCCCTCTGTAGAAGAGCAGGAAGGAAGCTTTCTTTCTCTCAAGATAGTCAAGCAGCTTAGGGAATGGGCAGCATAAGCCATCAGTTTTGTTTTGATTCCAGCACTCATGCATACTGAAACTGAACCAAAATGGAATGATCCTACCTGCCCCACAGAAATAACAGCCATCTGATAGGGACCCAATAAAGGTGCAGATAGACATTGATCAAGATGGATTTCATGATGAAACATATGTCATGTGGTTGCCACCACGCAGTCTTAAGTACTTTTCCTCCAAATACTTAACACCATGTAAGTAATCACTTTTTATATGAAACTATTTCATTTCCTAGTTGTTGTTTACTGCAATTCCATTAGGTCATTTGTTTCCTTGATAGTTGCTGCAGCTTTTTTAGTCACATGAGTATTTCTACCCAATGGGGAGATCATATAGTAATGATATCACTATCATATTGCTACACAGTACCAGATTTACAGTGTAATGATCCACTATGGGTGGTATCATTGAATAAGTAAACATGTAAGCAAGGAATGTTGACAAACTGATGAAAGGGGGAATAATTTCTTGGAACTGCAACATTTTTTTAAAAATGTTGACTAACTTCAACTCAATTTTAGTTTTTACTTTAGAGAATTCTTTGATAAATATATTTTGAGAAGGAAAGAGAAATTCCTTTGAATTTTGAGAAATACAGTATGTGTAAACTGTACTGAGAATTTTCTACAAGGCTAAAAGGATGTTTGGAGTTAGACTTCAAAAACAGGGGGATTTAGTGTAACACATTTGGCAATTTTGCTAATTTAGTTCATTCAGCTGATGAATTGATGTAGTCCCAATGCCCTAACATGTACCATGTGTTTGCTTTGGCAGCAGAAGTGGAAAAATCATTTGGAGCAAAATGGTATCATTCAACTTTTTTGTTCTGTTGATGTGTGTATGTGTTTTTTTCCTAAAAAATAAAGCCTTTCCTTATTTGAAATCACTAAGGTCAGAAAGCTATTTTCCCAGGTTGAACCATAGCCTTGTTGTTGGGAGAAAAAAAAAGGGAGCCAGCAGAAAAACTTACATATATATATATACATACACGCAAAACAGACACAAAACATTAGAGAAGTCTAGAAAGGCTGCTCTTCAACTATTTTTAGCTCTGAAAACTGGCACCACCACCACCAGAATACCAGCAATTCTTAGCTATTGAACAATGCAGTGGTCAACATCTTCTTTGTGGTCTTGAGCATTTACTTCAGACTTGTTCTATTGAACAATGAGAAGTACTGAAATACAGTAAAATATTCACGAGCCACTCCCCTGACTTTTCCTTTTAATTTCTAAATCTATAAATATTTTTACTTCTGGCAGCTACCTGTACAAACATACTTCAACCAGAACTCATGCTCTTATAGAGTGCTAACCTGGCTGGTAGGTGCTAGAACAAAAAGCATCACTCATGGCAAGGGCCTGAACTGTCTTCAAGACGGCATGGAAGGGGGTAGAGAAATGGTAGGTCATAGCAGGTGGGCAGAGTTTTTAATTTCCTTGTTGTTGTTTTTGCCCAGAAGCAATCAGTGATCTTTGCATTCGAATAACCTGTTGTTGGGGGAACAAGAAGAAATTCATTGAACTAGAGATTTTGTTTGTTTGTTTTCTGTATTTATAGCTGTTGGAGCTTCTCTCCCTCAGAACAACTCCCTGCATCACCAGGTCATCACAGTCAGTGCAGCTCCAGATGCTGACCCCGAGGATGGCTTGAAAGTCTTTAACTAGAAATAAAGCCTTCTTGGTTGGGGCACCAGCACTGTGGAACACTTTACCTGTAGAGCTGCACCAGGCCCCATCACTGGCTATCTTTAAAAAGCAATTAAAAACTCAATTCTTCAAGGAGGCTTTTCAGGGTGTTGTCCCTCTACTGATAAATGGCAAACGCTGGGTGGCTTTGGGGTGGTGTGGGGAAGCCTTTCCCCCGCCCCCAAAGCCCCTTTGTGAACAGGCAGTGCTGGGCTGCTTTCCTCCTGGGAAGTGCATTCCCAGGGGGAAAGCAGCCCAGCACTGATAGAGAAATGGAGTCTCGCTGGTCCCTTTGCCGTTTCGGCAAGTGGACTAATGAGACTCCCTTTCACTATCAGCGCAGGGGTGCCTTTGGCCAGAGAAGCCCTTTTCCAGGGGTAAAGTGCTTCTCCGGGCAAAGGCACCCCTGCACTGTTAGCGAAAGGGATTCTTGCTGGTCCCCTTTCGCAAACAGCAGGGGGACCATCAAGAATCCATTTCGCTATAAGCACAGGGGTGCCTTTGGCTGGAGAAGCGCTTTACTCATGAGAAAGCAAAAGCTGGGTGGCTTTGGGGTGGTGTGGGGGTGCCTTCCCCTGCCCCCCCAGCCCCTTTGTGAACTGGCAGCACTGGGCTGCTTTCCTCCTGAGATGTGCGTTCCCAGGAGGAAAGCAGCCCAGCGCTGTTAGCGAAAGGGATTCTTGCTAGTCCCCTTGTGGAAACAGCAGGGGGACTACCGGGAATCCCCTACGCTCACAGCGCAGGGGGACCTTTGCCTGGAGAAGCGCTTTACCCCTTGGAAAGTGGTTCTCCAGCCCAAGGCCCCCCCCCTTTGCTGTGAGTGAAACAGATTCTCGCTAGTCCCCCTGTTGTTTTCACAAGGGGACTAGCAAGAATCCCTTTCGCTCACAGTGGAGGGGGTCCTTGGGCTGGAGAAGCACTGCAATCTCATGCACATTCATCTGTGAATATTTGGGGCTGCAAAGGAGTCCAATGTAAGAATTCCTGTAGTCCTATCTGTCGGGGGGGGGGGGGAGATATTTCTACCCTTTGAGATAATTCAACTTTTAGCAGCTCTAGCCAACATTGCTATTGCTGATAAGATTAGGAGTCTAGTCTAACAACATCTGGAAGGCCACATGTTATCTACTCCTGCTATACACACAGGAGCTCCACAGTATTTTCTTCTGAGCAGATATGT